>JAREIS010000061.1:0-1389054 GCA_030060385.1 Muscicapa striata striata | reverse complement strand
AAAGGCAACTAAGATTTTACTGATTTTGTCAGTAATTCACAAGACATTCTCATGAAAGAAAAACATCACCTACAGATTGACTAAAGGAAACAAACCCTTGCTTATTTTTGGTGAGCCTTTCAATTGTCAAGGTCTCAGCATTTTGGATACACTTTCAACTAAGAGCTTTTGCACGTTTAGTAAATAAAAGGCAACAATGAGGAAATACAGAAAACACCTATAACACCAGCAATGAGGATAGCTGGGGGACTCCTTGGAATGCAGATCTAAGTTCCCAGTGAATGTTACAATACAAGTAATAAAGGTTTTCCCCAAAATATTTAAGACTCCTGACCAACTTCCACATTTCAAAAGGAAGAATAAGCTCCTCCTTCTGCTCCTGGCTCACGAGAGGGCAGCATTTCTTTACCATTATTTTTGTCAGAAGTTTACTAGTCAGTAAATGAAGGAGAAATTAATTCATTTGATTACTGGAGGATCCAAATAAATGAATTCAATATTAGGGCTATCTCCACATTTACCAAAATAAGGAATCTTCTCAGTAAAAATGATTTGCAGTTTAACCATTACAAACTTGTTAGAAATTCCATCAGAAGTAAGTTTTAAATCACCTTCCCTTTTGAAAACCACAAATTTACAACGAACATAGCTTAAACTGTCAACATCTTTAACTTTTGAGTTCAGGATGAAGCTGAAGTGCAGGATAAATACCTTCCTCATCCTCCCACTCTAAATCCAAGGAGGTGCTGTCATCATTCCCACTCACTGATTTGGTTTTGGTCATCAAGTCACAACTGCTCTCTGTGTTGGGCGTCAGCACTGTGGCATCAGATGAAAGTCCTATTTTAAAAGAAAAAATATAATGTGTTTTTAGTTCTTAAATGTACTTGAATTTCAGGTTCAACATGCAAAAGTAGAATTTTAAATTAGGCTTTCATTATGCTTTGTGGCCCTTTAAACCTCAGGAATGCTTGAAAAGGCACTTCATCAGTTCAAAGAATAATCAGTGCCTTATTAATAATCAATATCACTGAGATACTGTCTAATTAGACCTCGAAAGGAATTTAATAAGCTGTAAGCTGAGCTTGTGTGAAGACTTGTAAAAAAAAAAGCAAAACCCAAATTTAGCTTCTCCTCCCCAAAAAACTAAAGTACTCACAGTATTTCCTGAAACACAGTCATCAGTTCTGCACCTCAGTGGTTATCGTATACTGTCACCAAAACTTACAGATAAAAGCTTATGAAATTGTTTTCCTCTAAGCTGGTAGTGGAATTTTTAAGTACAGGCAGCCAAATTCCCTCTTGCACTTCATTAGGAAAAAACTAGGCATTAATATGGTTCTAATTACTTTGCCAAGGGATAATTATAAAAAGCTATAAACACACATCTGCATCTTCAGTACAGAGTCTGGTTTTACAAGAAATGTTCACCACTATCTTTCATCTATCAGATAAAAAAAATTACCAGATTTTTTAATTGCAGAAAAATGTACACACATTTTATATTTGTGTGTGTAAACATACAACTAGAAATAATCTGTGTTGATCTAGAAAAAGCAGCAGCACTCTGTGCCCCTCAGAGTCCCTTAACATTTAAAGATGTGCTCAAGGAAAGGCAGACTTACTACTGCTTCGGAAAGCTTCATACTGGAATTTTGCATTCCTTAGGAAAGGATCCAGATCCTCCTCTGCCACAGAACTGCAAGAAAAATGCACCATTTTCTTAGCTTTAGAAACCTCCAAGGGTGCCATCAAAAATATGTAAATCCACATGCCCCCAGCTCTGTGCTACAAAGCACATACACCCTGAACTAAATTCTTTATAGAATCATCTGCAAAATGCCTTTCTATTCCTATTCATCACATCCTCTCCCAGTCTGTGCTTCTGCTCAATTTTTATTAGTATTTTCAGTTAAAAAAATTAATTCAGTAATTGAAAACATCTCTTCCCCTCTCTTCATCACTTTAGATAAAATCTCCTTAATTTTCAATTAATTTTTTAGGTAATGAATTCAAACTCTGCTCCTGCATTCCTTTGTTTTTAAAATCCACCCAGTTCTTACTCAGTTTTTACAGCTCCTATTCTAACTGTGCTTCCATAGCAAAAGTCCTCCTTGTCTTCCATGCATGAGTTCTTTATAAAATCAAACACCATTCCACTGTAAATTTCTCCACTTTTTTTTTTAAGCTTGTTTTTTCCACCACCACCACTGAACAGATAAGGTGGGAATGAAGAGACTTAACCTATAAATAAACACATAAAATATTTAATAAATAAATATAATTAGGAATATTAATGAAGAAAGAGGCAGACTTTATAAAGAACTTAAATAGCATATTTCTATTGGGTTTTTAGAACAGGGTCCTGAATAATAAAAATATTTTTATGTTAGCTGATATTTTACATATAAACACCTTTTTGAAATCAACCACTGGATTTTGTGGGTGTGTAAATATCTCTTAGCAGCTGGCAGTAGCACTGTATGCAGCAGTCTAATAACTCCAGCGATAACCAGAATGAATCCAAAATACCCCCTGACTTTCCAGATGAGGAACAGGAGTACAAACAGTCAAGACTCTGTTATCATGAATAAAATTTGGTCTCTTACCTCTGGAACTCTCCATTATTAACAGCATGTGCTCTCTGCGTTATCCTGTGCTGCCTACGTTGCTATCAAGAAAAGCGAATCGTTGAAAAAGCTGAATACTCAAAACACTTCATCCTATTTTATGCACCCCCAAAAAAAGCCCCATCAGTTTTCAGAAACGTGTACACCACCTCAGTCATGACTGCACCTGTCTTGTCTCCTAAAGTATTTTCAATGCACAACTAGCACCGGGGTAATGTTGGATTTCTTTTGCTCCATGCCCAGGAACAGCCACCCTGCCATTTAAAAAATAAATATTTCCTACAAATCCTTTTATCCCTGTGCAAAGCAGTAGTGCCATCTCCTCTGGCTGTCTCCATCAGCACTAAGTGCTTCATCTATATTAATAACAGCTTTGCTGCCTTGCAGGGCCAAAAGTATTAATAACTCTGCTAATGTCAACTTCCTCTGAGAATTGCTCTTTGCTTTGGGTGTGGGGAGGTAACTGCAGTGGATCTAGTGTTTTTCAGTCCCTAGATGATGATGGTGGGTTTGTTTCCCGGCACACTTTGCCATCTTGGGTATTTAAATAACAATATTTGCAGCCTGAAATGAGTAAATGGGGAGTGAAGAGAAAAAAAAGTAGAAGTAGAAATATCACATCGTGGTGGTTAGAGGTGAAAAGACTCAAGAACACAGAGAGGAACAGACAGAAATTTGGCACAACACAGTCAACAAATCTGTCAAAATCAATTACTGACACATGCAACGATTTTCTTTTAGGATTCTTATACCCACATAACACCCAATTTAGATTCTCTCCCCATTCTGCCAGGTCACATCCCAATATCCAGCACTGCCAGTTCCAGGACATATTAAAATTCCCCGCTGTTACAGACCCTGACATTTAGTAGGGCAACATCAGCAAGCCAAATGAGCTTTAAAAGAGGCCATACTTCCAAGGAAAAAGCCATTTTCCCATTTGTGCCCACAAACAGCAGGGAGATGAGTGATGCATTCAAAAATAGCTTCCAGTTTATCTTGAAGGGCTAAGTGCTTGATGCATATCTGGACAAAAATGCTTCCTTAAAATCCTTATAATTCTTATGGGTTTTGAGGAGGGTGTTTGAGCAGGAGATAAGTGGTACTAATTTTACATGAAGAGGAAATTAAAATCTCTATAATCCATTCTATCTTAGGTCCTGACTAAAAGAAGTGCATATAAAAAAATACTGAAAGACAAGAAATACAGCATTTCTTGCACAGAACTTCTACAAAAACCAGTTAATGTCATTCAAAAAATCGACTTTTTCTGTCTTTCTATAGATTAAAAGTGGTAGGGAAAAAAGCAGGCAAAAAGGTCAGAAAGAATTAACCCTCCCACACCAAATGGCAAGGGGAGAGAAAGGAATGTGAAATGAGAGCAATACTTAGTGACACAAAAATTAGATGAAAACTCCAAAGCAGGGTCAACACAAACCACAAGGACAAGGAACAATACAGTGCACAAATATATAAAGTACATTTTACAAATCTAAATGATGTCACAACGTGTGCTTAATTTCAGGGTTTTTTTTTCCCAAAACCCATCAGAGATCATTTTACATTTCAGATCAGTAACTTCTACATATTATATAAGAAGAGTGCGAATCTAATTATAGATTAAAATTATAACTCGTTCAAAATCTATACTCGGCGACAGAAGCTGTTTCAAACAATTATGGTGATTTTCAGCTGATCCAAGCAGCTGTACTTTCACATCTTGTACTTCTTTCTCTACTTCACAAGCCAAAACCATCTCCTCCTTGTCAGGTCTCCTGAGATGGAAAGGATATCAGGGAAGTCTGCATACATGGGAACAGGACAGAGGCTCTCATATATATTGGGGTCTTTTCCCCCTCACCTCCAAGAGCTTTTTCTGCTTTGCTGCCCTGGCTGCTTCACGTTGTGCAGCATATAAAGCCTCCTCTTCTAGTCTTAACTTCTCCTCTTGTAAGGCTAACTGTATATGAACAAAACAGTAATGGTTAACAAAAGCAGAACCTATCTATCTTCCTATTAATAAAGCCAAAAGTGCAAGAAAACAAAAGAAAAGCAGCTAGAAAATCAAAATAAAACAAAATCGACTACAGCTAAAGCATTAACTGAATTTAACAGCTTCCCTCCCCGCAACCAAACAGCCCAAGAACTTAGGTAACTACTGAGTAAACATTTATTGTTAGTGAATTGCTGTAATGCTTTTTCTATTTTATCATGAACTGCACAGTGAAAGATTTAAAGATTTTCAGCTCCATAGTTCATTGGCACTTTAGATTAAAGTTCATTCAGGTTCTACATTGTATGCTACATAATATTCCATTAACCGCTGCAAAACTAAAACAGAGTAATAAATTATGTGGTTTTTTTCCTAAAGAAAGTTGTGGAGGAAATTCAGCACAAGGAAAGTTGAATCAGGAATATTCCCCATTTGGTCTTGCACTAAAAAAAAGGCTCAAATTTAAGAGATCCTGGTCAGAGACCCAGCCTATTCATTCCATTTTTCAGCTAAGAAGCTATTGAAAAGAAGGAATTTGTGCATCTTGTAGACTAAAAAAAAAACTGACTGATGAACAAAACCCAATTGTTGCATGTGAGTGGAGTCTCCTGGTGTCCATGGCTGTCCCTAACATTTTTGGAAGAAAAGCTGTTTATACTGTGACTATAACCACTTACCTCTGACTGAAGCTTCAGATCAACCACCCTCTGCTTTTCAGCAATGGAGTCGTAGTGTCTGTCTTTCAGGTCTGCAATTTCTTCCTCAGTCAGAGGCCTGGAAGCATGGGAGAAACACAAAAAAGCTCCATCTATTATTCATGCATGGCAACCCTCATTTGCACTTTAACATATCTGTGTGGTCTTTCCTGACCAGTCCTCTAATGTAGATCCAACAGGCTGTGCTTGTGGCCTGTTCCTCCTGAAAGTTCCAGTTTATTCAGGACAATGCTGTCTCTCCCCACTCTCACAATATATATTATTTATATCTTTATAGAAAGTGTATTTTCAAAACCATCTCTGCTAACAGAACTACTGGAGTAGAACCATCAGCATCAATGCAGTTCAAATCTCACTTTTTTTTCCTTAGTTGCTTTTGTCCCTTGTTTTTCCTTTAATCCATTTTGTTTAATATTCACAGTGGGACAGCAGAGGGAAGGAGAGGTCCTCAGTCTCAAAGTCTTACCTGTGACTGCTTCCTGGGCTCTCCCCCTGTTAAAAAAATAAAAAAATAAAATCTGATTTTTGTAATGACAGAGCACTTCCAAAACTTCCCTTGGCAAAGCAGCCCAGGTCCATTTCTGTGCTCAGACTGAGAGCACTTGCTGAGTCCTATGCAAAAGTTACACCAGGAGCAAATTCTCCTTTAGGTCTTCCCAAACACACTTTTCCCCCACACCTCTTCTCTTCTTTATTCCCAAAGTCCATAGTGCTCCCTTCCTTAATGGGTTATTTCCCATACTCCCCAAAACCAATCTCTTAGAACTTTATCCAAAGTCTTAAATTCATATTCCTAGTGCAAGGAAAATTGAAAGTAAAAAAAAAAAAAAAAACAAAACACAACCCTGTGATTTAAGTGTACAACTCAGCTTAAAGTAGGAGGAGGATTTAGATGTTGGAACCATTTTTAAGGATTGTACGAGCAGGTTTCACATGATGCCCCAGGTACTCACCTCATCACTTTCCACCAGGTTCTCAAACTGCAGAGAAAAGAAATAAATAACTTTTACAATTCCATATAACGAGTCACTAAAGACATACAGCAAATATGATTGCATATTTTATGTGTCTTGTAAAACCACTACTCCAATTCTAACAGTGGGGCTGTAACCCTACTTTCAGAGGAATTTTCTTTTTAGAGTTGGACCTTTCTTCTCACCCATGTTTCTTGTCTTAAACATTACATTCTTCTAAAAGGAGAAGAGTCCTCATTACAAAGCAAGTGTTCTAAGCCACACAAACTCATCCTGCAGAAGTTCAGCTGTCACGTGTAAAAAAAAAAAAAAAAAAAAAGCAAATAGAAATCCTCTGCACTGTTCTCACTATAGTAATATTAAATATAGTCAGTGCACCAGACACAGAGGTGAGCACCTACAGCAAGACTCCTTACTGACCTAAAAATCTGGGAGGAGAACAATACCTCCTTTTCCCTGTCATATTTCTGTGGCAGGAACACTCTCCCACAACGGGAAGTTCTGCACCAAAACAGATTTTCCCTGCTGTACACATCTAACAGCCAAAGCACTAACTACAATAATTAATGTTATCCTCAGTAATGGGGGCAATCCGGCTGGTCTAGGACTTCCAGAGCACAGGAATACCCATGGAAAGTAAACTAGGTTATTCCTGGTTAACCTTACACTACCCTTGGCAAAAAGGAGTTATATCTGGAGGCTGGGGAAGGACCTCTGTAGCGAACAAAGTAGCCTATAGATGCAACAAACTAGCAGGTAACCCCAGCACCAATCTGGGCTGGAATATCCCGGAATAAATTCAGTGTTCATCAACTGCAAAAAGTGTTAAAGGCATTGCTAGGATGCAGCTTTTCCTACTCTTTCTTAAATGGCTAAAAATGTAAAAGTACTCACCTCTATAGTGAAGTGTTCTCCTGTCGAACATGTTCTAAAATACTTGGATCTGGAAAAATAAGTTTATAGTTAGACTACAGAATACACAGCAGAAGGTAAATGATCCCAAGAATTTAAAATAGATTTTAAAATATGTTAAATATAAAATAACAACAAAATTTGCATGTATTTAACACATTGACTTATTAACTGGAGCTCTGCATTGCTACTACAGCAGAGAGAGCCAAAAGAATGTAAATATCTTCTATAGAACTGGGGAAAAAAAAACCCTTGTGAGATGAAATAATTTGTCAGGATGCTGGACTTGGCATTTACAGACTATTAGCATGTTCTGCAATCCCTCTAATTTTCCTGGAAAAAACATTGTTCCAGGCAATTCTGAAAATGCTGTTGCTCATCATGGCACTTAACTCTTTCCTGGCATCTTGTACCTCATCAATGTTAAACAATACATTTTATTTTAACAGCTTGGCACATCCAGGAGGCTAAGCCTCAGAGAAAAACATCCAATAAAAGGTCAAGGCAATACTACTAAACTAAAACAAAACAAAACAAAACAAAACAAAACAAAGAAACCAAAACAAACAAAACATCCCCATGCTCTAATTTTGAATTGGTTCTTCCTTGATTCTTTATTCAGAATTCTTTCTATTTTAGTCTAATTCTTTTACAGAGGACAGTTAGCCCTGTCCTCTACAAAACCCAACACAGTATTAAGTTCCCAGAATACATTTTTACCTAGCCAAGGAGGTTTGGCCACCGTCCAGCAGAACATTGTAATGTAAACACTCTTCAGTACAACATCCATTTCATCGAACTATTTCAAAACCAGGGTTTCCAGTTGCAAGTGCTGACTGGTACAAGGAATAAACCCAGGGCCTCAGGGATTTCTACACTTGCATGAAAGATCGTTCAGCACTTGCAACCAACACTTACTTTCACAATAACAAAAGCAGCACACGAGCCAAAGCCTAAATTATTTTAACTGTATCGTATTTCATCTCCATCTCATTTTTTCTTTCAAAGCCAGTTTAGGGAATGTCTCCCCTGGCAACCTGTTGCACTACCCGCTGGTTCCTTGTTGCACAACCTTTCCTGCCACTAAAGAACCGTTTCCAGAGAATTCACTGCTGTGAAACCAGAGAGGAAAAGCCACCTGAAATAATGCACTATGTGACAAGGATAATTGGAACATGTGGCATGAACACTTAAAAGCAATTTCACTGCTACCCTTCTCTGTAATTTGGTGTGTAGGAGCCAACACCATTAAGAATCTCATTTAAGAACACTGTAACAGGAAATTGTTCCAGGGCTATCTATGCTGTTAACAAACGTGTAATTCCAGTTGGCAGCACCAGGCTTTAGGTAAATTACTTCCAACTTCCCAGACACTTGAGCTGCAGTCAGCTTAGCTGCAAGAACTGAACAGCAAACTTAATGCAGTGCAAGCTCCCTAAGTGTAGTCACAAACAGCCCAACAGCTGGAAAAGGAAAAGCTACTCTTTCAGCTGCTTGCTGAACAGGGTCTCAGTCACAGAAAACCTAATTCTGTGCCAGAGTTTGAGCCCACAAATCCCAGAACTATGGAAGCTTGAGGTCATTAGGGACACAAACAGAAGACCCACCAGATTCATCTCTATACAAAACTTAAAGAGAAGTATCAGCAACTTATGAAAATGTTTACACCTTTTATAATTTCCCTTTAAGCTCTACTTTTCCATTGTTTTCTAAGACTTGAGAATCCTTTTGGTTGGATAGCTCCTGGAGAAAACCATTCAGCTGACAGGTCACAGGACTTACAGAGACAGGTTAATATTTCCAAGATCTGAAGCTATTAAAGAGACTACATTTTCATACATTTATATACATACTCCATATATATATATATATCTCTGTATAAAGCACAATTCCAAACAAAGGCAACTTACAGTCTTGCAGGATATTAGAACACTTACTAAAAGCTCTATACTTAGTTGTTTAATTAGGAATTTATTTCTACAGGCAAATCTTGGAGCATCTAAAAATAATGAAGCTGGGGTGTGGGGAGGATCTGAGTGATTAAAATAATCATTAAGTTGATAAGCTACATTTTTACATTATGGTGTTCCAGAAATAGCCAAATGTGGACAATGTGGTATCAATCTAACTTGCAAACTTTGCAAAGACACATTTTATAGTTTTGGTTTTAATACAATTCCCTGCTCAGTGGAAGGAGAATAACCTTTAACACTCTGATACTGCTCTGTGAACTACCACCACACCACACCCGGAAAACAAATCTGACCTGAAACACAGGCCAGCAGTTCTCTGTACATTTTATATGCTTAAGACTTTCAGTGCAGGTTGTGCAACACCTGAACAATTAGACAACACAACAGCAGGCAGTAAGATTTGCTTCTGGTAAGGACAGCCTGATATTGGACTGACACATGCAGGGATTGTCACTACCCTGCCTGCTAAAAAAAAAGGAGTATTGGCATGTGGAAGGAGACTCAGCAAAACACACGCGTGCAGGAAGAATCTCTCAAGTACTGCCTGGTGTTCTCAAAGCACAACAAACTGATACTTCAGTGCCAGCTCTCGAGGCATTGGAGGTGTTCTCATCCCCTCTGGTGGAGCACTAAAAATACAAGCAGGTATCCTCTACATGCACTGCCCTGGTTTTTCACTCCTGTCTCTGAGAAGCAGCTTGTCTGGAAGGCCTTTCAGAAGGTGAGACTCGCCTGCCAGAGCTGATGTGAACTAAGAGGCCACGAGCTTGCATCATGTAAAATACTCAGCACATCTGCTGAGAACGATTTCTATCCTAATACATCCAAAATAAGGGATATGTAGGTATGGTCAGTATATGGAAAAACCCCAAGCATTTCATGTTTGCACAGTGCTTTTCCATGATCTGGTTGTGGCAGAATGAAACAGGTTGTCACACGTTTCCAAGACATAAGAATTCGTCTGAACCATTCTGCAATAGATATGAGTTCATCCGAACCATTCTGATTTATCCCAACAGCGTCTCAGCCTCTGAGTCACAGCGAAGACGAGATCACATTGCAGAAAACCGGGTGTTTTTCCATCTTTTGCACGAGCACGGCCGCCCGCACAGGTTTTGGCAACTGACCTGAAAACCCTCTCCAGGCATCTCCTGCCGGAAAAGCGGCAGCGCCGGCGGGGTACGGAGCCAGTGACCCTGGAAGTGCATTAGCCCCGGCCGCACAAACCGCACGGAGCCCGGCGCTCCCGGCGCCTCCGCCCGCCCGGGATGCCGGCCATCCCGACGGGATCGGCCCACGGGCACCGGGCGCACCCAGATCCCGCATCCCCTCCCGGCCCCGGCCCCCCTCCTGCCCCACGGGGAAGGCGGAGCCGCCGGCCCCGGCAGCTCCCCGCCCCGGGGAGGGGAAAGGGGCAGCGGCGGCTGCTGCTCACCCTCCGCCGCGCTGGATGCGGCCGGGATCCCTCCGGAAGAGCAGCCCGCAGCACCACTGCGCCCAGCAGTTCCCCATCGCATCCTGGTGGGAGCAGCTCCTCCTGCCTCCCGGCGGGCTCAGGCCGCCCCGGCCGTCGGGAGGGGCGGCCGCGGACCCCCGGGAACAAAGGGCCGGCACAGCCTCATGGCTGCGCAGGGGCGGGCGATGCTCGCCAGGAACGCCGGCACCGCCCCTGGCTCCGGCATCATCGGCCACATCAGCCCGCCCCTTGCCGGGACCGTCCCAGCCCGGCTGAATCCCGCCCCAAACCTGGCGGCCCCGCGGCCCTGGGAGGTGGGGTCATCCCACGGCAGCCTGTGTTTCAAAAGGAGGAGAGAATGCCAGGGTTCCCGTGGGCAGGGTGAAAAATCACCGTCAGTAATCGCGTTTTGGAGGAGAGGAATCCCGTTCGAGATCCCTGTTATTATGAGAGTGAAGAAGGGGATGTATTCCCAGTTATCGAGCCCGGACTGGGTCAGTGCCATCGAGACAGCTACAGACGGTCAGACACACCTGGAGCACAGGCACTGTGGGTTAGCAGGTTCCTCACTCATTCTTTGGCCTCTCGGCTTCCTAAATCACAGCACTGCGCTGACACGTGGAAACATGGAATCACAGAATCACGGAATCATAGAATGGTTTGGGTTGGAGGGAACCTCAAAGCCCATCTCATTGCAACCTTCTGCCGTGTGCAGTGACACCTTCCATTATCCCAGATTGCTCCAAGCCCCGTCCAACCTGGTCTTGGACACTTCCAGGGATGGGGCATCCACAGCTTCTCTGAGTGACTTTTGCCAGGGGCTCTCCACACTCACAGAGAGGACTTTTTCCCTAATTTCCAATTTAATATGCAATCTACTCTCAGTTTGAATCCATTCCCCCTCATCCATGATAAGTTAATGGTGTCATTACAAGTACGTGGTTTGCTCCTTTCTTTTAACAGATCCAAAATTATCTCAGTAGTGGAAGAGTTAATTGGATTCCAAGTCACTCTCCATTAGCAGCACAGGACAGATGCCAGGACCCAGAGGAGCTACTTGCTACGGTAGTGATGAGCAGTAGAAGGTAGGAGGAATATAATAAATCACTGCCAACCACACTCCGATGCTTTCCTTTCCCTGGAAATGTGAGGTCAGCCTGGAAAGGTGCATTACTGTGATTGCATGTAGGGAGAGAGAATGAGGGTGAAGGAGACATAAAAGCAACCAGGAATTAATTACAGAGGGTGATGCATATCGATGTGACTCAGGAGGAATACAACGAAGGTTCCAG
Organism: Muscicapa striata striata; assembly: GCA_030060385.1. Taxonomy (NCBI): domain Eukaryota; kingdom Metazoa; phylum Chordata; class Aves; order Passeriformes; family Muscicapidae; genus Muscicapa; species Muscicapa striata. Next base: position 1,377,108 of record JAREIS010000061.1, on the reverse strand, counting down.
AAAATATTGGGATATATGATTCCTCATTACACTGTTTTCCAGGAAATTGACATTTTGGCAAGGTATATACCCCTTCTTTCCCAAAGAGGAATGTTGCAGTATTGTAGCCTGACAGGTGTTCATACATTTCTTCAGAGAAATTGGACATCTTCTTTTTCCACAGTACCCTCAGCTGTGAAATAGAGACCGCCAAACGGAGACAGGAATATTGGGATTATCCGTGCTGGATGCCTTTGTTTCTGCAGTTTGTTCCTGGAGGTGTTTTGCTATGCGTGTCCTGCCATGCCACTCCTGCCCAGAACATGAGGAGTCAGTGTTAGCAGAGGACCATCACGGGTTACTACATCCACCACTGGAGGAAAAGGACAAGGGGATGCTGGATGAAGAATATATTGGCTGAAGTCTCCATGGGTAAACCCACAGGGATGCTTCGGCTTTCCTTCCTCTCAAAGGGAGCAGATTCATGCATGGTGTTAAGTTGCAAATAGCATGTGCAAATAACAGTGCCGAGTTTGTAAGATAAACTGCACAGTAGGGTCCCTGGCACAGACATCTAAAACCAAATTATTCCGCCTTTTTCGCGGCTTATCTTTGGCAACGCCAGCAGCCTCCCAACCACACGTGGAACATTACGTGGATTCAGGCTGGGTTTTTAACATGTCACTCAGCCCATCGCACAGAAGACAAGGTTGCTTAGCACGCTGTACCCTAGCGGCTTTAAGAAAGCAGCCTTTATGTCTTTTTATTCCTAGAATATTTTATTGGGCCTTTTCGCTCCATTTCAGCCCAGCAAGCCTCCCCGCGCCTTTCGCGACAGGCGGGGCGCGGCCGCGCTTTACGGCGGGCCGTTGCCGCAGTAACGACGCGTCGGGTCGGGAACGCCGCCGTCCGCGGTGCCTCCATCCCGGTCCTGTCCCTGCATCCCGGGTCATCCTGCCGCGGGGCCCGGGCCCTCCCGCCATGGCCATGGACAAGTACCAGGTGCTGGGGCTGGTGGGGGAAGGCAGCTACGGGGTGGTGACCAAGTGCAGGAACAGGGAGAGCGGGCGGATCGTGGCCGTCAAGAAGTTCCTGGAGAGCGACGACGACGCGGCGGTGAGGAAAATCGCCCTGAGGGAGATCAAACTGCTCAAGGTGAGGCTGGCGGGACCCCTCCTTAGCGGTTCTGTGCTTGGATTGTGCAGGTTTTGTGTTTAAATGGGCGGCTCGGGCTGTGTCGCAGCTCCCCGGCTCTGGCCAGCCCTTACCGAGTGTCACCCACAGAATCCAGGCCGAGAGATTCGCTCGGGCCCCGCTTGTATTTCCGCGTTCGGCCGAGCCCTGCTGGGTTAACCAGACCTTTTTGTGCCGCAGCCTCGCACAGCTGCTTTTCCCCTGGCCTGAGCGCCGTGCTGGGCTCACCTGGTGGATCCTGCCTTAGGAAAGCCTGGTGCTGCTCCGGCAGGGAGGGAATGCTCCGCGGGCTCTGTTGCCTCCTGCTGGCAGCTGTCCCCCTGTCCCAAATGCCTGTCCGTGGCTGCCGCGAATCTGCTGGAAATAGAAAGAAAATAGAAGAAACGCGGAGCTTTTAGAGCCTGCGGGTGAATGGTGACCTGGGTGTGTGACACTGAACGGGCTGGGAGCTGCCGGTGTCACCTGAGACGGGGAAATGCTTCTAGGAAAGTTTCCCTTTATTTTCTTTTATTCATGGCACCTTCCTGGCAGGCAAGAGGCTGGAGGAGGACTCCCATGAGATTCCCTGAACCATGTGTAGCCCCCAGGCGGGAGCCAGCTGTGTTGTTTGCTGTTGGAGTGTGGGTTATTTGTCAATGCTGATAATTGTGGTGTCAGTGTTGTGGTGAAAGGGGAAAGGACAAGGGGGAGCAGATTCAAACTGAAGGAGAGTAGGTTTTGATTGGATATTAGGAAAAATGATTCCTTGTGAGGTGGCGAGGCACTGGCACAGGTTGTCCAGAGAAGCTTCCCTTGTCCCGCAGAATTCTTGTCCCTGTGCATGGGCACTGGTGGGAGTTGCAAACATTGGGACACACATGATGTGTTTGGTGAAAAAAAGAAGGAAAATCTTACTACACTCAGAGTGCATCCAGATTCCTGTGATGTGAGGTGTTCCAGAGGTGGGAATACTGCCAAACCTGTGTCTTGTCCTCTTGTCTGCCACAAGTGTCTCTTCCTAAATATGCCAGCTTACAGTTCCTGTGCACTGAAGGGGAAGAAAACTGATATTTGCCATTACTGCAAGAGCTACAGAATTAGAGTTAATATAAATGTATGTGCTGGAGCTTGAGACACAGCCAGCAGCTCCAAGCATTATCCCCTCAAACCCTTTTAAAGTGGATCTGTGTGAGCTTGGACTGTACCCGCTCCACTGGCCAGACTTACTGAATTACTGAGTTACTGAGCACCACCCAGATGTGTTGGGAGTTAACTGGTTTTCCTGGGTGAGTGGAATCTTAGAAAGGGGAATATTTGTATACAGCCCAGGAAGGGTGCCTTCTCACAGGGGAAATAAATAGCTGGAGATTTTGTCTCTGTGTACTTCCTTCCCTTGTTCCCTGTGAATCTTTGGTTTTAATTTTTTTTTTTTCTCTACAGTTTGGGCAGAAATTTAATTGTGTCTGAAAACAGCAAAACCTCTTCAGGGTCTCCTGTGTGGGGAATAAATCATTCTTGGGAAAAGAGCTTTTTCTTTTATTGATTATCCTTTAAAAGTTCTTCTCATGTCAGACCTTCTAAGAAATCTGGGCAGACAGAGTTGCAGGGTGGCTGGCACTGCCTCTGCACTGGCAGAGTTTCCCCTAAAATTCCCTGTGCTTTGCAGTCCTTTTGCATCTTCCTGGGTCACACCCCTGGGCTCTGGTGCTGCCTCCAGGCAGCCTCCAGTGATGTTTCCCTGCCAGGCTCCAGCTAATAAATAACTGTGCTCTGTAGCATGGCCTTTTATGTTGGTGCGTGATAAATGTGTAACAAATTGGAGGTGGATTCTTGTCTGCTGGGAATGCACTGACAAAGTAACTAGAAAACACAGATGCTTTTTCTTGCTCTTTTTATTCAAGTTGCCTTTCTTTGGTACTGTCCCAGCTGGGCTGCAGTTCAAAAAATTAACTTGCAATTTATTTATTTTTTTTATATTTCCCTTGATGGTTTTTCCTTAAGTAAGTGTTTTGCCTCACTCAAGGTTCCCTGTTTTATGACAGCAACTCCGGCACGAGAATCTGGTGAACCTGCTGGATGTGTGTAAAAGGAAGAAGAGGTGGTACCTGGTGTTTGAATTTGTGGATCACACTGTGCTCGATGACCTTGAGGCCTCTCCCAATGGATTGGACTACGACAGGGTTCGGAAATACTTGTTTCAGATTCTCAGAGGACTTGCCTTTTGTCACAGCCATAATGTAAGTATGTGCAAGAGATCAGCTCTGCAGCTAAAATCAATAGATACATATTAGAACAGAAGCATATATTTTTTGTATTTATATATATATATTTGAGCTTAGAGAAACAGAGCTTTGTCTGGAAAGGAAAAGAGATGCATAAAATAAATGTGTCTGAAGTTCGAGGTTCTGTGTTAGCCTGTAATTTCTTACTTGAACATGAGAAAGCTACAGTTTTTGCTGAGCCAGTCAGTTTGCTATGTACAAAGGGGGAATTTGCCCTGACTTGTTGTTCTCTGTGCAGATAATCCATCGGGATATTAAGCCAGAAAACCTACTGGTTTCCCAGTCAGGAGTTGTGAAACTCTGCGACTTCGGATTTGCCCGGCCCATTGCAACTCCTGGGGAAGTTTACACAGACTACGTGGCCACGCGCTGGTACAGAGCGCCGGAGCTGCTGGTGGGGGACAGCAAATATGGCAAGTGAGTCTGGCCTGCCAGGCTGGGAAGGGCTCTGGGGAGCACGGAGGGGGTGCTCCATCTGCTGGCTCAGCCTTTGGGTTGATGAAGCCGTGCTGAGCTGGGATGGTGGTGGTTTTTCTCCCCAGGCCTGTGGATGTGTGGGCTACTGGCTCCCTGATAACAGAAATGCTTACAGGAGAGGCCCTTTTCCCTGGAGACTCAGACATTGACCAGCTCTTCCATATCACCAAGTGCCTGGGTAAGGAGAGTCCCTTGGGCTCTTCATGCTTGCTCAGGAATGAAGGGCTCAGATTTGTTGTGACGGGTGGGAAGATAACAACCCCTTCCTGCAGTGCTGACCCACCATTTCAGCCTCTCAAATGTTTCACTGTCCTGTATTTTTCCATGTGCTTGCTTTGTTTGCATGATTCCAGGTAACTTAATTCCAAGACATCAGGAGTTATTCTATAAAAACCCCCTTTTTGCTGGCATGAAGTTGCCTGAGGTAAAGGAGCTTGAATCCCTGGAGAAACGTTATCCCAATCTCCCTCCTGCTGCACTGGATTTAGCCAAGGTAATTAACTGACTCTTTCCTGTAGGTGTTTCTGTGTTTCCCCGTCCTTTGCCTCATGCAGCTGAGTACAGAGCTGCTCAAGTGCCTTTCTCTTAGCTCCCCATGCAGTGAGCAGCTGCTGGGGTTGGCAGCTTGGTGAGGGCTGTAGGATGCCAGAGCTCCAGTCCAGGGTGCTGGGGGCACTCAATGCTGCAGGGCCAAAGGGGTCACTGCATATCCTGCAGGGACCTTTCACTCAGACATGCCAAAGCCTTGGTTTAATTCCTGGTGTGTTTACCTCCTCCTGTTCATGTTGGTTTGACAGGAGTGCTTGCAGATTGACCCAGACAAGAGACCATCCTGTGCTGAGCTCCTGCAGGGCGATTTCTTCAACAAGGACGGCTTTGCTGAAAGGTAAAAGCTCCTTTCCTGCTCACTGCAGGCTCAGGTTAGAAAGAAGTGAAACAGTTGGGCTTGAAGATTGCACCCTGGGTTTGCAGAGCTGACAGCTGCTGAATGTCTTTGTTTGTTTTGGCTTGACCTTCCTGGAAACAGGAGAACAATTGGAAGGAAACACGTTGCAGTGGCACATTTACCTTGCTGAGACATTAATTCTTCAGTGGCACACCATATTGGTAGTACAGTCTTACACTCTATTCACTCTCTGCATCTCAACAAACTGGGATGCAAACACCTGTACTGCTGTATTGTGAAAAATGTATGTTGAAGGTTTTATTTAGTTTAATGTATACATTACATTTGGCTTCTCATTAGTTAAAAGGCACAGTTTGTTTCACTACTTAAAAGACTATAGGAGCCTGGGCTTAACAACTCTGATGGTGATATTAACAGAAGCCCTTTTATTTCTTTTTTTTCCTTTCTCGTTATGTGGAGTGTAGATTTACCCAGGAGCTTAAACAGAAGATCCTGAAAGATGCCATACGCCATCAGTTCCATAAAAAATATAAAATCAATAAAAGGGACAAAGATGGTGTTTTACAAGAAAGGAAAATGATCAGCGTCCAGGTTGGTCCATCTGTGTTTTCCAAACCTGTATTTTTTTTCCTCATGTTTTAAAATAATTGTTTTTAAAATAAGACAGCAGTTTAAATTCCTAGGAAATAGCTCGAGAGTGTGCAGGTGGCTCTTTGGCGAGTCCCTTGCAGGTGAACTACACAGTGGTGCAGTTCCTGGCAATACAGAGCTGAAGGGCAAATCACTTGGGAAGCACAAGTCATGCTGAATGATGGAAACATACTTTATGCTGCTGTTTACCTGTTTTAAAGCCCTGTCTCCAAAATTTTAAAATTTCCTTTTAGCTGGATACCAAGGATGCTTCAGAGTGACTTTGAGGTGACATTGGGATGAGTTTTTATTTCATTTCTTTGGAAGAGACACAGGATACAGCTCTTTTTCCTCCATCATTTCTGGTTCCAGTCTCAAGTGACTTATTTACAGAGAATGCTGGAACCCTGAAAAGTTTTCTCCTGTTTGATGGAAAGCAGAGATTTTCTAACAAAACCAATTCCATCTCTACTAGATTCTTGCAGAATCATGCACGTGTAGGCTTCTGACATTTGGGTGTTTTTTTTCTTGCATGCACTGCTGTAACCTGCTTTTTCAACATGACTGTAAGGGAAGATGATGTTTCTCTTCCCAAACAGGATTTCAATGTGGGACCGAGGACCAAAGATGGAAAGCTGATGAAGCCCAAGCTCTCTAAAGCTGATGCAGAGAAAGCAGATCAATCCTCCAAGCTGGGCTTTCTCTACAACACGACAACCAACCAATTTAAATTCAGCCCTCAGACCAACCAGAGAGATTCCAGCAGCAGCTTGGACTATGCCAAGAACCCAGGCACAGTTATCCCTCCCATCAACCAGAACTTCTCTCCTACACTTGGGATGGGTTCTGGGCCTGGGGGCCTTAATTACAGGTATGGGAGCAGGGCTATGGGAGGAGAGCTTGTATCCGTCATTCCTGTGATGTCCTGGGAGGTGCAGGGTGAAGATGTGGGAATATTTGCTGACATGGGGTTTGGGATATCTTTGTTGCTTTATATTCACTGTGTTACCCAAACTAATAACTACTTCGGGGCATTTTTGATTACAGACTTGATGGAAAGAGTCAAAAGTACTTGAATCCATTGCTAAAGGCACGGAAGCCTTCTCCACTGGCCCGTTGCAGTGTCAGCTTGACACCAGTGAGTTGTCTGTCTGTCTGTCCCCCTTATCCAAGAAAAAATAAATTCAGTTGCGAGTTGTATTCTCAAGAATTCCATATGATCCATCTTTCACCATAACTCCCCACTAAAAATACTAGTTTTGTTACTTTTTTTTTCCTACAGATTTTTCGTACATTATCCCTTGCTAACAGTTCTTGCATAAGATATATTTTATGTCACAAAACAATTTTAGATGAGGGGAGCAGTCCAGCACAGGATATCTGTGAGATTTGAAGTATATCCATGGTCTTCTGCCTGGCCAGGAAGGGTAGACCATGTGTTCTGTGCTACTGAAGCAGAACTGAGGGTTTGGATTTAATGTGGCCAGGGCCTTACTTAGTCATGTCATAAATGCATTAAAAATTGATAAGGAAAACAAGTGAAATGGAAAGTTTTCCTCTGCTCTCACTACCTAGGCATGATTATTACCATGCCAGCCAGGAACATTTACCTTTCTCCAGATAACTAATCCCAGCCATTCTCCAAGTGCTGTATTTTATCTCTCCCAAAGCAGCCTCACTTAGATGATTGTTTTTATTTTGCTGTTGCTTTTCCGTTGCTTATCTATAAATAGCACTTGAGCAGGTTGAATTCCCTCACACAGAGAGTCGTTTGTCTCACTCTTGTACAAATTCCAGCTACATCAGAACATTGCTATGTTACTGGTTTTTTTTTTTTTTTAGCTTAAAAATAGATTTATTTTTTCCCATATTTTCATGAGCTGTTCCATATGCCCTTGATTACAGGTTACTAATGAGAAACCCATCCTTCAGGCAAATAAGAAAAAATGGGAACTCCTCAAGACAAATGTGCGTTTGCCAGAACTGAGTCATCTCCCCGAGCTGAGAGGAGTGGAAGGTAGGAACTTTGAGGTCTTCTAAATAAAACCTGGGTACCAAACCAGCATCAGGGAGCAGTGTGTCAGCTCTCACTCAACATGGCATGCTTTGCTTGTATTTTGCAGCTCGGCATCCTAGATTTCTGAAAAAGGAAAATAGAACATTTGCAGAGTCCCGAGTCCCCTCCCTCGCTGCTATCGACCTTCATAACTCAAATCTGGCTTCACAGCAGGTATCAAGGCAATAAACTGGTTTCTGCTGCTCTGTATTTGGTTGGTCTGTGACTTTCTCAACAGCATGGCCCACAGAATTCCAGTTTGACTTGTAGAGGAGCAGAATTTGCTTGGGATTGTAAATCTTACACTGGGGGAGCATTTTTGAAGCCTGACTTGACCAAAGAACAGATTTGTTTTAAGTTAGGTGTTGCATTGCATATGTCTTTAGAAGGCTGTTTCTGATTGTCTTCTCTGTGTATACTATATACTACCCTTGGAAATTGATCGTGTCTCATTTTTTCCCAATTTACAGCTGTCAGGGACCTTGATGCCGGATGCATCAGAAGCCAACTTCCCCAGGGTCGAGCACTAGCCCTGGGGAGAGAGTCACACCTGCCTGTAAAAGGTGGGCTTTCATTTCTGCTGTGTAGCCTGCTGGGGGCTTCAGTTTTTTTCCTGTGTAGCATGCTGGGGGCTTCTAAATGGATGATTTCATAAACACTTACCTAGGGATGGGAAGTGCATTAGGAAAATGTTTTTATACTTGACATTCTTGGTCAGGACATGCAGATATGACAGACTTCTTGCTGAGGGCAGTACACAGCATGCTGTTCCTGGTAAATCATTTTCCTGACCTGAGGTACTGGGCATTGGGGCTGCAAACAAAGCAGCTCACTAACTTGGGGGGTTGAGCAAGCTGGTAGAACAACATAAAAAAGGGAAGCTGGCTGCCTGCATGTGAGGAGGGGAAGAAACAACTCAAGTTTTCTGGCCTGTGAAACACACAGGTGTAAGTGCACAGCTTCAGCAAGGTAAGGATGTGTTACAAATCAAAATGAAGGAAGCCTTTTGCCAGGGAGCACCTCTGTGTTTTGTTAGTCTGTCCAGAGTCATTCTCCTTTTCTCCTCTTGATGCAGGTGGCTGAGCAGTGGGAACAATCCATCTGAGTTTCCAGGGGCTAAAGCTGCCAGGTCTGTCTGCAGGGGAGAGGAGGATCCCTTACTCCTGTTGGTGCAGCAGACTGCCACGGAAGCGGCTCGGTCCGGGATGAGGATGGAGCTTGCACTGCCATTGCTGCTGGATTTCTTGCATGCAAAAGGCCCCTGGAATGTTGACTTTCTGGCTTAGGGCCAGGTCTTGTCTGAGAAGAGTAGTGATCGTTGGTGTGTGACAAGGGCAGGAGTTGGTTTGGACAACTCTGAAGGAAGCTGGGCTTTCTTTTGTCCAGCTGCTGCCCACATGAGGGATTTATTTTTCATTGGATAGTGACGAAAGCAGCTGCCAAAATTCTCATTTTTTGGTGGGCTGCCTGATCTGGATTGAAAAGCACCTTTCCCTTGACAGTGAAGAAAACATTTGTGCAAGAAATGCAATATTTAATGTTCCTTTGAAACCCTTGCTAATGCACTTGCCACTTTGTTTTAGGTTCCTTTTCCCTTCACATTTTTGGCCCCATGTTTGGGCAATTGTCTTTGGGGTGTTTACCTGGGTATGTTGTCTGGCTGTTGTTGATGGTGAAGGAAGGAATATCCCTGTGGAATACTGAGCTGTGATGCAGGTGACATGTGGAATGTATCAGTAACTCAAGTCATCATTCCTTTAGGTCCCTTAGGAGAATGGGACAGTAAAACTTGACTGTTGGGAAACAATTTTTGCTTATTTGCCCTTGGTTTGTCTGTGGTCAGTTTTGGGCTGTCCCCTCTGTTGCTCTCAACTGTTTTCTATCACCTGTCACTACTCCCATGGTGTCATTAACTTTGGAACTTATTTTTCCACAAAATACAGCCTTTTCCATCGATGGATCATGACAGAATATGGTCTGAACTCATTGTATTTAGGGATCTATCTCTATGCTGTCTCTTGACATGTACATTTCATTTGTAAATAAACAAATCTTCCAGTTCCAGGCTTGACTGTCCCCATAGTGGATGCTCCACTTGGCCACAGCAGTCAGTCAGGTAGCCTTGGGCAAACACAGTAGGGAAAGAAGGTTTGGGAAGAGTGGAGGTTTTGGGGGGAAAGTTGGGTGTGGGGGGGAGAAAAAGAAAGGTTTAAGGGGAAGGTTTTACATAGGGAAGAGTGGGGCCAGCAGGTCCAGGGAGGTGGTCCTCCACTTGACCCTAGTGAGGCACATCTGGAGTGCTGTGTTCAGTTCTGGGATCCACAGGTCAAGAAAGACAAGGAGCTACTGGAGAGGGTCCAGCAGAGACCAAAGATGATGAGAGGTCTGGATCATCTCTCTCAGGAGGGGAGACTGGGAGCTGGGCCTGCTCAGTCTAGAGAAAAGAAGACTGCAGGAATCTCATCAATCCATACAAGTATCTCCAAGGTGGGTGCCAGATTTTTGGCGTGCCCAGCAACAGGACAAGGAGCAATGGCCAGAAACTAAACCACAACGAGTTCCAGCTCAACTTGAAGAAGAACCACAGCATCTGCTCAGTCGGAAGGGACCCATGAAGGATCAGAGTTCAGGATCACCAGGCTCCCAGGTGGGGTGTCCTGTGCAGGGCCAGGAGTTGGACTCGATGATCCTTCAAGGGTCCCTTCCCACGCGGTATATTCGGTGATTCTCGTGGAGTTTCCCTCTCTGGAGACATGCCAGCCCACCTGGACGCGGTCCCGTGTCCCCTGCCCTGTGTGACCCTGCCTTGGCAGGGAGGTTGGACTGGCTGATGTGCAGAGCTCCCCTCCCGCTCGGCCCAGGCTTCAGCGAGCACGGGAGCACGAAGGGTCAAGGCGGGAGGAGCTGCTTCGAAAACTCCAAATCCTCCGGAACCGGCTGTGAGGAAGCGGAAAGGGAGGAGCGGGGCCAGGCGGCGGCCGTGGCCATGGCGGAGGGGTCGGAGGGTTGCGAGCCGGGATGCGAGCAGGGATGCGAGCACTACCGGCGGGGCTGCCGGCTGCGGGTGGGTGAGCGGGGCGTGCCGTGCCGTGCCGTGCCGTGCCGTGCCGTGCCGTGCCGTGCCGTGCCGTGCCGTGCCGCCGTGCCGTGCCCGTGCCGTGCCGTGCCGCCTGCGGCGGGCCCGTGCCCTTCCCAGGCCGTTCCTTTCGCAGGCGCCGTGCTGCGGGAAGCTGTACCCGTGCCGGCTGTGCCACGACGGCGCCGAGCAGCACCAGCTGGACCGGTTCCGGGTGTCCGAGGTGCAGTGCATCCGCTGCCGCCTCCTGCAGAAGGTGGGTCCGGTCCGGCCAGCTCGGGTCGGGAGGGAGCGCTCCCGCCGCTGCTGGGTCAGCCGCGTCCACCTCCCTGCTCCAGCCGGATTATGGCCGGTGTTGTGCCAGGGGAGGTTTAGGGTGATAGTAGGAAGAGGTTCTTCACCCAGAGGGTGGTGAGGCACTGGAGCAGGATTCCCGGGAAGTGGCACGGCCCCAGTCCTGGCAGAGGGCGAGAGGTGTTTGGACAGTGCTCTCAGGCACCTGCTGGGATGTTTGGAGCTGTCCTGTGCTAAGAGTTGGACATAATGTGGGTCCCTTTCCAACTCAGGATATTCTGTGATCACAGAACATATGGCACCAAGTTGTGTCCCATATGGTTCTGGAATATCTCCAGTTGAGGGACACTCCACAGCCTCTGTGGTCAGCCTGTTCCAGAGCACAGGAAGGAAGATCTTCCTCCTATTCGGGTGGAACTGCTTGTGTACCAGCTCCTTGCCCTTTGCCTCTTAGCCTGTTTCTGGGCACCACGGAGCAGGGGCTGATTCCATCCTCTTGGCACCTTCCACATCCCTCCAGACATGGATTAGATCCCCTCAGCCATCCCTTGTCAAGGCTGAAGAGGCCCAGCTCCCTCATAAGAGAGATGCTCCAGTCTCCTGGCAGCTTTGCAGCTCTCAGGCCTTGCTCCAGGAGCCCCACACCCCTCTTGGAGCCTGGAACTGGATGCAGCACTCAGGATGCTCCTGTCCCCTCAGGCCCAGCAGCGCTGTGAGGGCTGTGACAGCCTTTTTGGGGAGTACTACTGTGACATCTGCCACCTGTTTGACCGTGACAAGAAGCAGTACCACTGCGAGGAGTGCGGCATCTGCAGGTGCGTGCGGGCGGGGGGCTCGGCTCTGCGGGGACCAGCCCTGCCCTGACACCTCTCTCCGCAGGATTGGCCCCAAGGAGGATTTCTTCCACTGCTCCAAGTGTAATTTGTGCCTGAGCCTGAGTCTCCGAGGAAAGCACAAGGTGAGGATACACCGCTTACCTCCATATCCTAAAAAGCAGCACCTTGAACATGAAGCTGGATGTGCCTCAGCCCCATCTGTGGCCACAAGAACAGGGAGAGCAGTGGGTTCTCCTTCTCTAAATTCACCTAACAGCAACACAGATGCCACTAATTGAAGACATAAGAAATTTTGCGTATTGAAACTGTACAAAATAGAGAAACACAGAAAACTGTACAGCAGAATAACTTTTTCTTCTCTTTTTCCATTTGCAAAGTGTATTGAAAATGTCTCCAGGCAGGACTGTCCAATATGTTTGGAGGTGAGCAGCTTCTTTTCATCTCCTGGATAACTGTGTGGCCCTATTTTTGACTGTGTCTGAATTAATTTTCTTCTCTTTTGTCTTATATTTGCCTCCAAACAGGATATTCACACATCTCGTGTTGGAGCCCATGTTCTGCCATGTGGTCACCTTCTTCACAGGTAAAGCAGACACCTGAGAAAGGGAAATATCTGCTGCATTGTGTTGGGAGTTTATTCAACAGCATTGTTTGTATCAGCTGCTTACAGCTGGTTTCTGAGGAATCTGCACTGTGGGGACAGTCTGTTTCACCAGGAAATATTTTCTTTGGGAGGATTGTCTTCCTTCTCAGTCAGTTTTGACAATGTGAAGCTCTCCTGTCACTTGGCCTAGGGATGTTTTTAATTTCTGCCTTGGGAATACCTGTGTGGCTTATTCCCTTTGTTCAGTCCAGATGTGTTACCTGTCAGTAATTCCTCTTCTGACTGGCTTGTGTTTCTTTTTCAGAACATGTTATGATGAAATGCTGAAGAAGTAAGTATTTCCAAACATCTTTCCTTTCAATATTATCCTAGTCTAAGCATACTGCTTCAAGAGGTAAAAGTCATGATGCAAATTTTCTACCAGCTAACTTAAAGGCAGCTCCTAAAGGAGTAAGGGGCATTTAATTTCCAGTTCTGTTTGCAAGAACTTGCTGTTTCGTGGTGTTTGTTTGGCTGGTACAGTATGAAACTCGTCCCTACAAATGGACTTGTTTCATGGCCTCGCTTCATATTCTGGTTTAGACATTTCCCCCCTTCCTGCAGAGGCTACAGGTGTCCTTTGTGCATGCACTCAGCGTTGGACATGACCAGGTACTGGCGCCAGCTGGACGACGAAGTGGCGCAGACTCCCATGCCCACGGAGTACCAGAACGTGATGGTGGAGGTAAGAGGCCAGCTTGGTTTGCATGGAGCTGTGCCTCGGAGCTAGTGGCAGTAGAGGGCACTAGGGACACGTGCTGGATCAGGAGTCGGGCCAAGGGGTGGGGAATGATGAGGACAGGTCACGTGTAGGCTCGGGCTGTTCTTCATTCCTGTTTCTGCACACACCGCTGGTGCTGCAGCCTCTCCCTCCCTTCCCTGTGTGCGTGCAGATCCTTTGCAACGACTGCAATGCCCGCTCCACGGTGCAGTTCCACCTCCTGGGCATGAAGTGCCAGAGCTGTGAGTCGTACAACACTGCCCAGGACGGGCGGTGCCGGCTGTCCTTGGAGGAGCAGTGACCGGGATCCGCGCGGCGTTCGGCCGGGCGGGAGCGCCGTGCCCTGGGAGACACTGTTTTGCCAACAAAGCAACTCTTGGCAGTAAGAATTCCAGTGTTTGAGCTCAAGGAGTCCTTCACTGCGTCAGGGAGGAGGCAGATGAGAAGAGCAGCACGAGGAGATGTGACCAGCAGCTGATGCCGCAGCAGGAGGAGTTTGGGGGCAGCTGAAGGGGAAGGAGGTGGAGGTGCAGCTCCTGGCTGCAGCTGCCGGGGAAAATGGGTCACTTTGAGAGGCACTGCCATCAGCAGGGTGTGTGAGGATGTGGTGTTCCCTGGGAATGATGTGTGTGCCAGGACCCCGGAGCTGGCGCTGCACAGGGGCAGCAGGGCAGGAGTGGCATCCTTGGCTCCCTTCATGCACTGTCACAGAATTCCCTCCAAATAAGGGAATTGCCCTGCCTGCTGGGATGAACAACTGGAAGATCCAGGTGCAAAGCCCCCCTCTTTCCCCTGGCCCCCCATCCTAACTCACTGCCATCCCTTCACTCAGATTCCTTTGCCAGCTGCAGTCACTTTTTTCCCCATTTCTTCCCCATTTTGCCCTGTTCCCTGGCAGAGGCCGAGGTGGTGTAGGGTTTTAGGCATGTACATAGCTTGATTTTGCTGGTTAAAGTACCTAAAGTGAAGCACATCCTTCACATCAGGCTGGGCCTGACGTGTTCACTGAAATAACAGCAGTCCAGAGGCATTCCAGTAGTGCAGAGACCAGTTTCCTGTGGTTTTGGCATTTGTTAATGGTAGAGCTTCACTGGGGGGGGAAAACGGCTGCCTTTTAAAAGAAATAAAATCCCCAACCCCACCCTTCTGCATGTAACATCCTGCCTGAGGTGTTTTGCAGTCTTAAATATTGCAGAAAGTTCCTGATTCCTGTGAATTTCACATGCAGGTACTTTTCAGCAATAAGACATAAAAAAGGGTCACTTACTCTTCAGGTTGCACCTCTCATTTTTAACTTGTTTTGTTGTAAAATGAGCTTTTCTTAATCCAGCAGTGCTCTCTTCAGTATGGAATAGGATAGGATGATATGGAATAGGATTTGGATGATAGCTATTGTAGCTTGCCTTGACTGGGGTATCTTTTTCTGGAGCTCTGTTCTCACTGCTATAAATAAATGTAAAATAAGGTCTCTATTAAAATAAACAAATGACAGTGTGCGTGATGTGTTCTTCTTTCACACACGTACTCCTGGAAATTGCCAGCTGAGTTTAAACCATGATTCAGTGCTGAAAAAATGGTTGGATGTGGGGAGGTGTGAGGCCTGAAACACTGTTAGGAAAATAAGTGCTTTTTTTTCACAAGCTCCTGTGTTCTCATATTTTTGTTTTGCGGTACAAGCAAGACTCCCTGCTGCTTTGGTTGGCACCTGGTGACTCCACCTCTTTTCCTGGCTGGAGACCTGCTCCCAGGTAAGCCTGGCACCGCCAGTGGGGCTCCCATCAGCCTGCAGGAGTTGTCATCCCAGAAAGCTCTGGCCAAGTAGCCTTGGAGTGTGTTGCTAATGGTAAAACCATGCTGGTCAAGTCCACAACCAAGCAGGTTTGCTGTTAAATGGGAAGCTAATTTTATTCCAATTATTAATTGGGAATATTCCTGTTTGGGTTCCAACCACAAGAGGAGGCTGAAAGAAAACCCTTAGTTGAGCTGAGCATTGGGAGAGCAGTTCCTGCTGAACTTTGGTATCGGGAAGGAGAAGGATTCATGGTGTGGGATCCAGGTAATTTTGACCTTTTGCTTTCCTGTTTTTGGTGTTTGCCTCTGGAAAGTTTTGCACGAGGGAATGGGAATGCTGAGGGAATGCTGAACCACTGTTTAGTGTGTTTATCTTGGCACTGAACCCTTAACTCCCTTTGCCAGGGAATAAATCCGGCAGCAGGAAAGGGAATGGGATTTTCAGGGGATAAGGGGCAATGGAGGGGACAAGGACAGGCAAGGAGCTGCTTTTATGAGATGGGAGGTGCTGTATGGAGCTCTGCTGCCCTGTCCATGGAGATGCAGCTGATGGGAGGGGAAGGATGCTCAGATCAGGGTGCTGAGATGATCCTGGGATGGAAGCAGCAGCTGCCTTGGCCAGAGCTTGCCCGCTGGCTATGGGAGCAGTTGGGAAGCTCCCTGGCATCCGGAATCCTGCCTTGCTCACCCATCAAGGCCAGAATCAGGAGCAGATGGGATTATTGCTGCTTTGTGGGAAAAATGTGGAGTTCCAGCAGGCTCTGCAGGGACTGCAGCTGCACACAAGGTCACGGAGCTATTAATAAAGCCAGGCTTGCCGAGGTATGCGGGACTCGGGAGAGGGACTCAGGAAGGCAGCAAGTGGAACAACGTGGGGCTGGGGGGCTTGGCTGAGCCCTCCATCCCATGGGAAGGTGCAGGAGGATGGCTCAGGAGCTGTGGGGAATGGGGATCCCCAGTTTGGGGCTGGTTTGATGCCTCTGGAGTGGTTTTGGCTTGCTCTGATAGTGTCATTTGGGATGGAAGTGGGGGTGTTCTGGGTTAAACCTCGGGTTCAGCTGCCCCCTCCTGTGGCTCTCCCGGTGCTGGGGCTGATGTTTGCAGAGAAACCATCTGGTTTTAAATTTCCAGCTGGAAGGAACACAGTGAGGGAGAGGCTCCTCGTGTTGTGCTATTTATACCCCGGAGGGGCAGCCGAGCATCTGTCTCTGCAGATCCAAGCTCAGCCCAGGGGTGTGCCAGGACCTCTGTCCTGGAAGTGGGGCGCTTTCCTTGGATTTTCTCCTTCTTGGCCCCAGCTGGGGTTGGGTTCTGCCACCTGAACCGATCCCTGTGCCCAAGAAGCAGCCAGGAGGCTGCAACCAGGAGCTGCTCTTTGCTCCTCACTCCAGTAACTCCACCAGGAGCCTGAGGAGATGATGCTTGGAAACATGGATGATATATGGGAATATTCACAAATGAGCCAAACAAGAGCATAATTAGGGAGGCCAGAGGGAGTCTGGAAGCAGTGATAAAGCAGCTCTGCAGCTCTGCAGAGAGGGCAAGGCGGGAGACCTGGAGCGGGATCGCGTCATCCCCGGTGCCCGTGGGTTGGGGAATGGGATGTTCCGCACGGAGCCATGCGAACTATTTTATTTCTATATAAATAAAATATCTCAGAGATGAAACAGAGCCAAAGGGGGGTGAAGGGGGGGAGGAAAGGGAGCTGGAAGGAGGTGGAATTGAGCCAGAGTGGTGGGGGCCTTTGGGAAAAAAGGGAATTTGCTGGTTTTGCAAATAAAACTGGTAGCAGGGTTAACTCCATTGTTTTTTAAAAGAGAAGGAAAAAAGGCCTTTTTTATGGCATGTCCTGGTTGCTTTTCCCCTGCTATACTCGTGTGGGACAGAAACCCCTCAATAAGCCAGAGGATCTGAAGGGGGGAATGTGAGGGGGGGTGTTTAAAGCCATTGCCTGGAACACAGGCATCCTCCCTCTAAGGGCATTACCCCCAAAATAAAATGCTTTCTCCACTTGCCAAACCCATCTGTTATTCTCTAGGTTACCCTGTGCCTTGGCTTGTGCTGGCAAACAGTCCTGCCGATGGAAACACATCATCCATGTCACTGGGCAGCTGCACTGGGAATAAAGGTACTGGGGATGGTGTCTGATCCCAGGGAAGTGAGGAAGCTGTTTTCATCCTGGGATATTCCCAAAAGTATGTGCAGCTTCTTGCATTTTAGGCAACAGAGAGTAAGTCATTTTAAGGATTGAGCAGGAAAACTGACACTCCATTTCCGTCCTCCTTCATGAAAAAGGAATTTACTCCCTTGGGGTTATATACTTCTAAGTGAAGGTGATGGCTTTTCCTCTCCCTTTATTCCCTCAGTTTAGCAGCAGCAGCACAACACTCAATTTATTTCCAGAGGAGGGTGGTGGTTTTTTTAACTCAGTTTGTGATTTTTCTTAGCCAAGGCAGCCTAATTTGCTGCTTCTTGGGTGCCAAAAAGGTGAAAAGGAATTTTGCTCATCCTAAGCATGTTCAGAGCCTGTGCTTCCCTGTGTATGCTCCCAGCCCCAACAGTTTTCCAGGCTGGCTGTGGCTGGGAGGTGCAACAGCCATTCACAGATTTATTTTCTTGTTTTCACCAAGTTTGAACTGAAAAGAGGTTGAGGGACACACAGCACAGTTGAAAGGATGGAGCCCTGAACGGGCTGAGAAAGGCTCAGGGGGAAGAGGAAAATGCACAGTGATTGCACTTCCTTTTGGGGAGCAGAGCTGCCCTCATTCCTGCTGACCTCTCCAGGTGCCTGTTGTGGTGCTGGCCGTGTTTATTACATTCCCTTGATGGAAATCCGGAGATGATGCATCTCTCGCAGGAAGCAATCATGGAAACGCCCCAAGCTTTGATGTTTCCAGGGATGCTCCATTTAGGAGGCAGGGTGAACAGCAGAGCCTGTTCTCAAGCCTGCACCACCTGTACCAGGACACCCCAAAAGTTTGCAGCACCATTTAGTGCTGGTTTATTTATCAAGGTCACACGGACTCAGGGCTTTGCTTTCCACTGCCAGGGAATTTAGCCAGAGGGAGAAGCAGCTGAGCATCCCCTTCCCAAACCACCTCTGCCATCAGCCACCCTCAGCCTTCCCACACTGAAAGCTGAACACAAGTTGGGGATTAAAAGAACACACTGCTGTATTTTAGCAGCCAAGTTTTTTAAGGAATGGAAACAAAGCTGTGGAGCAAGCAGCCACGTGTGTGAAATGGATGGTCAGTGCATCTTCCCATGGGCTCCTGGGCTGCTTTTTGGGACCAAAACCCCCACAATTAAATGGAAAAAAATAAATTAGGAACTTCTGCATGGAAGCACCTGCAGGAAAAGAAAGGGAGCAGTGACTGAGTAGCCCCATAACTGTTCATGGTTCCTGGTGAGACAAGGCAAAGGATTTCATAGCAGGGCAACACAGGGAAGTGATTTTAGGGAAAGGGACATGTGAAAGCACAGGAGACCCTGGCACACTGCTGGCTCTGGCTCAGCAGCCCCTCACTCCCCCCCAAATCACAGAGCAGCAGCATTTCAAAGGATGCCACAGCACTGGCTGAACCTCCATCCTCTCCCTTCCCCAGCCCTTCCCCAGCCCTTCCCCCTGGGGAATTTGAGTTCCCTTGTCTACAACAAGTGGCTGACCTGCCCCAGGACCTGGTTTCCTGCTCAAAGGCCAAAATTCAGGTTTATTGTCAGCACTGCACACCCGCCCTCCAGTTCCTGTCATCCACCAGACCCGTGGTAATCCTGCCTGAGGCAGGGGCTCCGTGCCCGGCATCTCCTCGACAGCGGATGCTCTGCTGCAGAAGCGCTTATAAATTAAGGGTTTATGGGGTTTTTTTCTTCATCCCTGCTAGGAATCATCATAGAGAGGGTTGTTGTAGTTGCCCCAGGAGCCATAGTCGTGGTCATCCAAAAGCCTTCCATAGGAGGAGTGCCTGCCAGGGAAAGCAAACCGGTTACTTCAAGGATTTATTTGCTATTTTGCCATGGCATGAAGAAATATTAATGCAAGGGCTCCCTAGGTCAAGCTTTGGGATATTTCAAGAGGAAGGACCAGGAGAAGTGAAGAGAAGCCCAGGTTGAATTCTGCCCCTTTGAATGAGCCTGGACAGGGCAGGGAATTAAAACAAGACCTTTGCTCATCTCATCTGTCAGCAAAGCCTCATTAGGGATGCTCAGCACTGGGCTCTGCTGCTGTTTATTGTCCCAGTGACAGCGAGACCCACGGCAGCAGCTTTCCCAAGGGATAATTACTGGTTATGACTATGCTGAGCAGCATCTCTGGCATTTGAGCAAGGCTATTGTAAAATGAGGGACTGGAACTCTGCTTTCCAGCACAGGAGTGGTGAGAAACGGAGCCCTGCTGGCACCAGAGGCTGCACATTGCCCTGCCACTCTTCCTGGGACTTGGCATCATCCTTGTGATGGTGAGAGGGGCTGCAGGGAGCCTCAGGGAGGGGGGGCCACCCCAAAACCAGCCTTACCTGATCTTGAGGTACGCGGCTGCCCCGAACACCAGCACCACCACCACAATGACCGTCATGGTTATGGCCACAATGCTCCCTGTGGATGGAACACCAGAGAGGGCAGGGATCAACCCCCAGTCCCAGCTCCATGGCACACATCCCACACCCCAGCTGCTCCCAATTCACCCACACCAGCTATCTGACAGGGGGAATATTCCCTCACTGCTTCCCAAAGAGGATGCTGGGCTCCCCTCTGTTTGTACAATTATCTCCTTCCCATAAATGCAGAGCAGGTATATGTAGGATGAAATACAGCTGCTGGGCTTTGCTTGGGAACTTTTGATTCTCCTCCCAGCACTAGGCAGCATTTAGTGCTGAGCCAAGGCTAGAAAATGCTCCAGATCTCCCCTTTTCCAGCTGTATGGAGCACTTTTAGGCTACCTGTGTTTGCACAAGGGGACTGGGAGAAGCTCATGTCAGCTTCCTGAGGTCTCCAGGGGGGACAATTAAGACCTACATCATCCTAACTCAGGCTGCACCCATCATCCAGCCATTTGTTTCCTCTCATCCTTAAGTGTTTCAAGTCAAATTTAGAACTGAATTATTCACATCTCCAAGCAACCGAGATTTGTTATCTACCACTCCCGCTCTCTGCCAGAGGATCAGATGACACAGGCTCCTCCAGGAATTTTGCAGGATGATGTTCTCAGGAAGCAGACCACCTCCTCCCTTCCAATCTGGGGGTCTGCCCCTCCTGTCTGAGCAGCTTGGGGCTGACATTTTACCCCTGTATGCACACGGGCAGCGGCGGTGCTCACCTGCGCCCAGGGCACGCGGGACCTGCTCCATGGTGACTCCAGTTTTCTCCGAGGCTGTGGCCTCGGCTTCCGTGGGGCTCATCACAGTCACTGGGGGGGGTGTTGGCTCCATGGCCAGGCTCGATGCCATGGCCAGTGTCCCCAGGGAAGGGACATCCTTGGTCAGCAGGGGCGGCTGGGTGGCGCCAGGGCTCACGAGGATGGGTGGTGGGGACAAGCCCGTCCCGGGAGGCGAGTGGGGGTCACTGCTGGGAAGGGAAGAGGGAGGTGACAGGGCAGCTGTGCCTGTGGGGCTGGAAGCTGCCCCCAAATCCACAGTGCTCCTCGCCAGGCTGGCAGTGTTGGCTGTCCGGAGAGCCGGGGCTGTCTCCACGGTGGGTGGCACCGGGCTGGGGCTGGAGGTCACGGAGGGACCGTCTGTGGTGGCCACGGAGCTCACGGTGACAGACACAGGAGCAGGGGGCAGGGCTTCCACAGGGCTGGTGGCATTGTGGCCCTCTCCCTCCGGGGGCCTGGAGGATGTCCCATCTCCGGAAGGTCCCGAGGACAAGGGCAGGGAGGGCTGGCCTGGAGCTGGTGTGGGGACATCCCTGGAATCTGGTTTCACTGGGACACCCCCCCAGAGGAAGGGCGGGCGGATGGGGATGAGGGGTGATTCTGGGGAGTCATCGCCCAGTCCTAGGAGTGAGACAAAGAAATGTTAGTTACAGGGCAATCCTTGGGGCAAGCTGGTGTGCTTGGGAGAGCACTAAAGGGCTTGGGAATTAAGCTGGGAATAAGTTTGGGTTTTTAAATGGCAAGAGCTATCTAAAATGAAGAGTGGACAAGTACCTCTGTGTACCTAGAGGTGAGGTTTAAACCAGACCAGTCGTCCTGGCATAAACCAGCCCCATTTTCCCCCCAGTTTGGGGTACCCCTGTCCCCAATCACCCCCTCCATTTTCCCAGCATCTCCTCCCAGCAGCAGGGAAGAAGCTCCTCCTCACAGCAGCCACTGTGCAGCTGGGAATGATAACACAAGACGCCTCTTTCTCCTCTCCCCCATTTCCTTGTGCATTCATTCATTTGTCTCCATTTCTTAGCATGAAGATGAGTCATTTCTCCCTCTGTCCCCACCAGCTGACTGCTGGGGCTTTTTCCCCCCTTTCTAGGGCTGAACTCAGCACTGGCCCAGCACTGGCCCCCTCAGTGTGGTTGGGATGAGGGAAGAGTGTGCCAACACTGCGTGACATCGGGAGGCATTTTTATTCCATATGTTCATCTATTTACACCCCCGGAGCATCCCAAGCCCAGCACTGGGGAGAGCAGAACTCACTCCAGCTGCAATGAACTAATCATGAGTGGGGAGGACAGAAACATTCAGTGCCTGTGTGTAGAAACAATGGGATCTGGCACGGGTGAGCAGGGACTCATTAACCCAGCCAAAATTTTTTTTTTTTTTTTTTTGGTTCTGTGGGTACCCATGTGAAGGAGCCCATTTCCCAAGCAAAGGGGTCTTGGAGGTGGGGCAAGCACTTGGAGATGCCTCTGGGCTTTCACCCTCCTCAGGCTGAGGACACAAACCGTGGGACAGGGAGGAGGAGAGGAATGACAAGCTGGAATCTGGTCTGTGAATAAGCCACTGGCCACCACCGCAGCAGGGAGGCCTGGACCACAGATCCTTCATACCAGGGTTCAGAATCCATCTGTATTTCAATAATCCTTGCCCCAACACCCCTGGATCTTTCAGATTTCTCCAGCAGGTACCAGACAGCCTCTGCAGCCCAACAAGCCCATCTAGCACAGCAGGATCCTCCCTGGGCTGGGGGCACCTCTGAAGTTTGTTACCTCTGTCAGTGTAGATGCTCCCAGCCTCCCTGCAAAGCCACCCTGATGTCCCAAAGTGCTTGGGGCCAGCAGAGCTCCCATGATCTGCCTGAACTTTGGAGGCAAACCGATGAGGAGCTGGGGAAGCTGGCAGGGCTGCTGGCCTGGATGAGTCAGGAACTTTCCGATAATATCTGAAGGGTATAAATTCGGAGGCTGAGCCAGAACTGGAGGCAGGAACAATCTTTGGCTGCCGGCTGAGCGCTCCCAGCCAAGGAGGTCACAAGTCACAGGGACTCTTCCCAGGAGAGCCAGCACCACTGCTCAGCTCAGCCCTGGCCTTCCCTGCCTCTCCCTAGGAGCAATCCTTGTGCTCCAGTCCCTAAGAGCCTGTGCCTGTGCTGTGCTATCCCCTTCCTCCTCCAAGATCCACAGGTGATCTGGGACCAGCCACTGCCCTTGGGGTCTCACCCAGAGGAGATAACCCCAGGAAATCCCAGCCATGATCCTAGAGACAGTGCAGGCTGCTCCTGAAAGGAGTTAGGACTAAGGGACAACAAGGACTGGGTTGAGGGTCCCTTGGCTGGGGCTCCACGTGTCCCCATCCCTATCACTGCACCCAGCTCTGGGGCAACCTGTTCCACAGAGGGGTCATGTCCAGTGTGTCTGCCAGTCCAGTGTGTCTGTCCTCTTACCAATGTGTCTGAAAGGGAAAACCAAAACCAAAACAAGAGCCAAGGAGAGCTTTTCTTTGTTTCCCCAACACCTGGTCTGCAGGAGCTGCTGGAGGGAGCAGGAAGCAGAACAAGGGACAAAAGACAGCTACAACACTTCACACAGGACCACATGACTTGAAGGCTTAAAACACCTCGACCCCGGGCTGTCAGAGGGACTGAGGGATGTGTGCTCCCAGAGGATGCCGAGCATAGCTCAGCCCTGGGGAATTTGCTCATCTAATTCACTTAAGGCAGTTGACCACCCTGCTGGAATCCTGCACAGAGCGAGGCAGGGGACTGCCAAGATGAGGTAATCACACTCCAGAGCCCCACAGGAGCTCTGCAAAGTTCTTTTCCTGGATTTTTGACACTAGGGACACAAAAAACAGCCAAGGAAAGAAGAACCCAAAGACATGTCATTCGACTATCCTGCTTTTGGGGAATATTAACCCTAATTGTGTGCAAGCCTAAGGACTGAGCCTGATGAATTCTCTCTCTCTCCTACTGCCATGCTGCTCTCCTGGCTCCTGCAGGCCAGCCAGAGGGGCAGGTCTTGCCCTTGCAGGAGCTGAGCCATGCTCCTGCTCCTCTTGGGAAAGAGCTGCTTGACCTGGGCTGGCAGCCTCTTCACAATGCATTTCCCAGGCACTCCAAAAGCCATTGCAGCAAATCCTGAATTGCTCTGCCAGCTGTAACGCAGCATAAAAGCCACCAGAGAACTCCTCCAGCCCGAGTGAATGACATCAGACCCCAGCAGCCACGCTGCAGCAAACAAACATCCACTGATAAGGCAGAGATAGAGCTTTTAACAAGCTTCACTTGAGAACTCATTGCCTCTGACACAGCCACAGGAGATGCACATGACCTAACCCACAGACCTGCTCTCAGCCCAAATTAACCAAAGCACCCAAGCCCCAGCTGCAGCCAGGGATGCTCCTCCAGCAGCCAAGGCCAAAGGGATAATGAAAGTTTCCATAACATGGATATTCTTTGTTCTGCCTGCCAGCAGCAGGTCCTTGCTGTACTTGCACAAGGAATCTCACCACCTGTTCTGAACTAGAAATGTAACAATGGGAGAAAAACAAGGAGAGCTGCAGGACACACACAGCACGCTGCGCTTGTGCAGTCAGCTTGGGTACCACTTTCTATGCCAGTTTAGCAGCTGGTTTTGGGGCAAACACACAAAAACCACAAGTAACCAAGACCACTCTTAAGCATCACTACTCTTTAAAGCAGAACTCTGTAGAAAGCTCAGTCTTTAATCACAAGGGTGAGCAAAAAAAGACCTTTTGCTGGTCCTGTATTATGCTGCTGCTCACCAAATGCTGATGACAGAACAGTCTTGAGTCTCCTGAGTGTGCCTTGGTTTATAACCAGGCTAAGTGATGCAGAGCAATAAAACAATCTATATTTAAATGTAAGTAAGGATTTCCTGCTCATGACCTCGTTGGCTCAGCTTTGCCTTTTGTGGCTGGGGATTCCTATAACTTGTGCTGGTTTTTTGTAGTTCCCCTCCCCCTTGTTAATGCTCAGGTATAATTTTCATTGTGTTTCTTTGCTATAAAACCAGCAGCATCAGTCTGTGGATGGCAAAATGTCTCCTTAAAGTAGCTAGGACTAAGTCAAACTGGTTTTTGCTTTGGGTTCAACGAGTTTTTCCAGCTGTTCAGCCCTGTACTGCCTCACCTTCCCTGTCACCATGCAGTTTGGGATTTGGGGATGTTCAATTCTCGCTGGCTGGGGGCCCCATCTGCAGTGCACAGGGCTGTGATTGAGCCCCGTACTGATGTGGGGGAAGGAACACAGAGGATGTGGTGCTTGGTTTGGGCCTTTAACTTTCTTTTCCTGGGGCACTGTTGTGGACTCCTGCCTCATTTTCCCCGAGAAATACGGATGGTGGGGTGGTCTGGGAGCAGCTCTGCAGGCTCTGAGCTGTGTCTCACACTCCCCAGGCTCTTCAGGCCACTGCAGAGGGAGCACCCAGCTGGATTAGTGGTGGGAAATGGTCACTCCTGGGGCTCTCTCCAGCTTGAGGTGTGCAGCAGAGCTCCAGCACTGCATGTGAATGCTGGTGACCCCCAGTGCTAGCAGCAGCACCCCTGGCTGATGTGCTGCTCCACTTCTCCCTGCTCCATCTCCTCTGTTTTCAGTGCCAGCTGGCAATGGTATGAAACCAGTTCTGAGAGCAGGAGGAGACCGAGGGAGAAAACCAGAGGCTAGAAACACCAACAGGTAAAAGGCAAAGCTATTCCCTGCCCGTGTGAAGAAGCCAAGGCCATCAGATCCAATAAATCTGCAGTTGCTGTGATTTACTGGCAAGCCGAGCTGGCTTCCTGCATGATTAGTTTTATTCTGCTGCATGGTCGTTAAGGTGTTTGGGTCTAATTGCTCTGAGGTTTTCTGTAGCTGAGAGCAGCAGCTGCACGACAGAAATCCCTGTGCTGTGTCCATCTGTCCCTCGCCATCCCAGGCCTCTGTCCCAACCATGCAGCTGGCCAGGACACCCTGGGGATGTCCCTCCTGAGGATGGGGCTGCTGCTGAGCCAGCCCATGGGGATCCACCTCCCTGGATGTACCAGCACCTCCTGGAGCTGCACAGCCCCTTGCAAATAAATAAAGGGGTGGCTTTGGGAATCTGGCAAAGCAAGACTGCAAGGCAGGTCCTCCCTGACTGGGGAGCAGCAGCTGCTCTTCTCCAGGCTGATGGGGAGGCCTGGCTCACTCTTGCACACTCTCCAGATCCCAAGGAATGCTGTTGCAGGCAGACTCCCCTTGAGGAAGCAGGAGGAAAGCTCCACCACCCTGCAGTCTCCGCTCTTCCCAGCTGAAAATAGTTTTCAAAATTTACATGGTTCCCTGCATGCTGCATGGTCCCTCCTTCCTTGCCTGGGTGGGTGCCCAAGTTATTCCCATCTGCCCCATGATCCAAACCCAGAGGTGAGGATTTTGGTGGCACAACAAACCCACCCTCCACGCAAAGGAAGTGTGGTGTTACCCCCCCAAAGCTAAGTGTTGCTTAATTATTCAAATCATGAAGCCCTTGATCCTGATGCTGCTATGGAATTATTGTAGAAAAGGAGGTGAAGAGGAATTTTTAGGCGGTTTTTTCCTTCTTAGAGTGACAAAAACCCTCTGGCTAGTGCTCAGCCTGTACAGCCAGAGGTATCTTATGATGACCTGGGGTGGAGAGCAGTAGCTCTTTCTAAAATGATTGTTTAAATAAAAAACACATGAAGTATTTCAGATTATATTCTTGAAACATGCAAACAGGTGTTATGCTGTGCTGATTTCCCTGGGGAAGGGGGATAAGGGATCCCATGGAAGGGGTGCTCTTTGTGGTCTCCTTGGGCTGGGAGCTGGCAGATGGACCTGCCTGCTTGGGACACCTCACAATACTTTTTCCCAGGCACATATCTTGGGTATGGCTTTGGAGCCAGCCAGGAGTTTTGCAAGCAGCAGCTCTGCTCAGGTGAAACTTCCCAGTTCCATAATTTTCCTGGCTGGCTGCTAATTAGTGCTTCTAGGTGCAGCTTTCAACATGCATCAGCCCCATTCCAGCCCCTCCCAGGGGGAGAAGCAGCTGGGCTCGGCAGAGGTATTTTAGAGCGTCCTCTGCTATTAGAGGCTGCTCATTTGGGCTGGGAGAAGGGATAATTACCCAACTCCCTTGTCCTTCAGCTCATGGGGGAGCAGAGTGCTTAAAGATTTGCCTCCTCAATGGCAGCTTAAAACAGCCCATGAGGCTCCGAGACCCAAAAAGCAGCTCTTTCACCCCGGAGTCCCCCCGAAGAAGCACTTAAAACCTTAAAAGCCAAGAGCTGCTTCTAAAAGGTACTTAAAAATGTCTCAGCTGGGGCACAGGGGGAATTGCTGAAGGGGAGAGCGGGCTCGGGGCTGGGCACCACGTCAGGAAAGCAAAGCAGGTTTCAGTTTACATCCAGAGTAAGGAGTAATGAGAGGATAAAAACTTCCTTGTGTAAGATGCTGTTATTTTATTACGTGGCCAGGCAAAGCCCAGACTTATTTTACTCCTGGCCAGTGACGTCCTCACTGTCATTTAGTCCTGAAGAATGAGCTTGAAGCATATGTAAATCATACTTTGTGTTTCCTCCCAAGCTATATATATATATGTATGTATGTGTATATATATATATATATATATAAAAAATATCAGTTTATATCTATCTATATATATATGTATGTATGTACACAGTTTTTGGTTTTTGTTTTTTTAAGAATTATTTCAACGAGGACAAAAATGTTGTAGAAAGCATCTGAAAGATGCTCTAGGGCCGTTTGGGAGCAGCCTGAAAGCCATGGGACCACAGTCCAGGGAAATATTTTCTGTTTTTTCTGCCAAGCCTGGCTGGCGTCGGTGCTTTAGAGAGGGATGGTCGTGGGAACAGCTCTGGGTTTGGCCCGGGCGCTGGGAAAAACCCGCCTCCCAACCCCAGAGGTTGACTCCCAGCAGAGACTGGCTGCTTTAGGGGCAAATTTGGGCCAGGCAGGGGCCCGTGAAGGAGAAGAAAAAGCATCCCCAGCATCGCTGTGGAGCAAAACGCTCATCCCCATCCCTCCCAAATGCATTTGCTCGGGAAGCACAGACCAGGAGCTGGCTGGCAAATTCCCCTTTGGGGTCCTGCAGCCCGGCCCGGCCCGCTGGGCAGGCGCGGGGCGCGGTGCCGGCTGTGGGCTGTGACAGGAGCCGAGTCCCCGTCCCGCCGCGCCGGCAGCGATGTGACAGCGACAGCTCCGCCGATGGATTCACCCCGCGCGCGTCCCCGGTTATGCAAGCGTGTTTTCCATGTTTCCCCGTGTTTATTAAAAGCCCAGCCTGGGCGGGCGGAGCGGTGACCCCCGCCCGCTGTCCCCGCCGAGCGGCTCGGTGGGGAGATGTCAGCGCGGGTGTTTCTGTGGGATGGGGAGCCTGGTGCCGCCGGGGGGGGATGCCTGAAGCTGGGGGGGAAAGCGCCGGGGGCTGGAGGCGTGAGAGGCTCCGCTCGAGGCCAGGCAGAGCCATGAAAGCTCCTTGGAAGCAGCGACCGCGGAGCGAAGGGGGATGCGGGGCTGGGAGTGAGCCCGGCCCGGGCAGGGGGGCACCGTGAGGAGACTCTGGTGGTCCCGTCAAGTTGTCCTCCTTCAAGGCAGTCGGGGACTCTGCTGGGGACGCCCCTGAGGGGCGCGGGGTGAAGGAAAGAAGGGTGAAACACCTCTCTCCCGCCCGCACCGGTGTCATTGGCGGTGACCCCCTCACGGGGCGGGTGTGAGCGGGACCCGTGGTGCGGGATTGCCCTGCGGAGCCCTTCTCCGGGAAGCAGCCGCGCTGTCCCCGGCAAGCCCGGCGCTGCCCCTTCCCTGTCCCCACCGCATCGCTCCCCGCCCGACCCCGAGCGGTGCCCGGCGTGTCCCCCTGCCCATCCCGGTGCGGCGGCGGGCGCTTACCTGCCGGGAGGAGGAGGAGGGCGAGGAAGAGCAGGCGGCAGCAGCAGCCCATGGTGCCGGCGGCGCTGGCAGCCGCGGCTGGAGGAACGCACCGCCCGGCCCCGCCGCCGCCCGGCAAAGCCCGGCCCCCGCCAGCGCCTCCCGCCCGGCCCGGCCCACAGCGGCACCTGCCGGGGATGGGGATGGGGATGGGGATGGGGATGGGGATGGGGATGGGGATGGGGATGGGGATGGGGATGGGGATGGGGATGGGGACCGGCACCGTCAGGGATGGGGATGGGGACCGGCACCATCGGGGATGCTCTTGTACCTGCCGGTGACACCCATTTGGGGCGCTCTGCGGCACTGCCGCTTCTCCCTCTTTATCCTCAGGGCCGTGTCGGCACCCACCTGAATATAATGGTGATGTCCTGGCACAGGTTGTCCAGAGAAGTTGTCCTGACCCTGGAAGTGTTCAAGGACAGGTTGTAGAAGGCTCGGAGCAGCCTGGGCTAGTGGAAGGTGTCCCTGCACATGGCAGCAGGGTTGGAATGAGAAAAGCTTTAAGGTCCCTTCTGATAAAACTGTTCTGTGACTCTGCGAGGGATCGGAGCCACTTGCGGAGGACGGCAAGGGAAACATGCTAACAATCAGTGTGATTGATAAAGCATAATCCGCCTTTATTGAGAGCATCAGTTACATTTATAGCTTGAAATAGCATAAATTAGCATTTTTAGTGCAATCTTATTGGTTTTTGTTGTATACACCTCTCTTATTATTGGTTCTTGCAAGCGTGAGACAACCACTCCTTTTAAGTTTCTAGCCAAAATGTATACGTGCTATTTAACAGCTAGTCTTGGCCGCTACTTTCCTTTTTCTTATACTATTGCTATATAGTATCTATCTCAGGGTTATGCTTCGCTTGCTACGTGCCATCCAGCAAGTCATAAAGCCTTGATTGAACAATAGTCATATGCACTACTTATCAGCTAAATCCACACTTCTGCAAATTATGCTAACTGTATGATTTACAAAATCTCTGCTTAACAGAAGCTCTCTGCTTAGCAGGAGCTGCTCTCCTGCAACAAGGCCTCAATCGAGATACATCCAGAGCTATGTCCATAGCTCTCTAACCAATCCTCAGCATGGTTCCATGATTCTGGAGCTCCCGGGGATCCCTTTGCCTGATGCATAGAGGGGATCTGGTGCCTGTGGTGAGGGACAAGCCAGGTGCATTAATTAAGGGGAGCCAGGCAGTCAGGGCCTTTGCACAGCACAAACAGCTCCCAAAATGCAGGTCCCAGTGCCCAAAGGACCCAGCCAGCAGACACCTGTAGCACAGCAGGAGGTACAAGGACCATTTTTTTACCTCTTTCCCTCTGGAAAGAGCTGTGCTCTGGGTGAAATATTTTCAGGCTGAACTCATCCCCTCCAGGCCTTTGCATGCTCGCTATGGAAAAGGATTTACGGAGCCCGGGCTGTAGCCGAGCTATCTTTAACTGGGGTTACTCAGCCCTCTATTCTCTTGTATTGTGTGGCGTTTTCTCAGGATGGATCCTGGCTCTGGGCCTAAAACAGCAGGACACAAAATCCAAGTCAGCTGGCATTCCTGAGGCAGACGGGTGTCGGGCGCTATCAGCATCCCTCTCCTTGAAACCTTTCCTCTGCTCGGGAGGAGGGAAAACAATGCTGTTGTTGCTGCGGGAGCTTGGTGCCGTGGGAACAGCGCGATTATCTCCCTGCCTCTCCTCTCACACCCTTTTTGGTGCTGCTGGTGCTGCGTGCTTCCACGGGCTGGAGTTTTGGGACGGGGCCGGGCACAGCCGCTGCTCCTCGCCGTGCCCGAGCCGGTGTTGGGGTGCCAAGGGCTGGGCTCTGGGGAGCCCGGAGCAGCCCCGAGGGCCACCAGCCTTGGGCTCCAGCTGCCACCTGCTGGTCTCCTCTTTCTGGTCCTCCCAGCGTGGGCGCTCTCAGCAGAGCAGGGACATGGCCGGGGAGAGATCCTTTTTTGGGGATGACTTCTGCCAGCCCTTTCCCATTGTTGCTGGAGACTGGAAACCTTTGCCTCTGGTGACACCTGCCCCGAGGCTCTGGCTCTTTTAAAATCTCTTTAAAATGCATTTCCCCACCAGTTTTATCCAGATATGAAGGATGCTGGAAAGGAGTTTGTCTTTTGGTGGGCACGATGATTTTTTTTTTTTTTTTTTTTGCCCACCCCACCGGGATGAAGCCAGCTCCTCATGGGTGACTCTGTGCCACATCCAGGTGCCAGCTGCCAGTTTTGCTGTTCTTGCCCAAGCTCCAGCAGAGCTTTTGCACTATCCTTGTGGTCTATATCACACTTTGCCTGTTTTTGGGGGCCGCTGGCAGGGAGCTTGGGGGGGCTGTGAGCAGAGGGGCCGGCGGCACCGGTGTGCCAGAGCTTGCAGCAGGAATTTTTGGCTGGCCAGTGTTAATAAGGGAGCTTGCTCACCCCCTGGCCAGCGGCCAAATGGCATGGCTGGGTGGCTGCCAGCACTTGCATTAATAGTTGCCAGCTTGCGGTTTGAGGTCACGCGTTCTTTCCAGTCTTTCATTTCCACCTTAATTCGCGCCTGTCAGGACGCGGGGCCGGGAGCGGCTCCACTGCCCCTCCCCGCCTGCGCCCCTCTCTGCCGGGACAGCCTCTGGGGCTTCGCTCGGAGCCAGGACAGCGCCCGCCCACGGCAAAGCATCCCTGCTGAGCAGCTCCAGATGGCAGGCGGGGACACGGCAGCATCTGGGGGACACCTTCACCTCGTGGGTCTCTCCCTCGAGATGTCACTCAGGGGACCAGGATCCTCCTAACACACCCCGAGGCAAAGTGTACACCCAAGGCCAGCGTGCAGAGGGCTTGTGCGAAGGCACAGCCCCTTGCAGAATAATTTGGAGCTGCCGTCATTCCCTGCCAAGGCCCTTGGGAGGGTGTTTTATAGCGGCTCGCTAGGAATAAATCTACTTTTTCGCAGCAAGTTGGCCAGGGATAAATGCTATGGGGAGGTGTGGCGGGACTTGGGCTCACGCCCTCTGTCCCTCTGGAGAGGGGATCCCCGGAGCCCCTCCCGGACCCCGTGATGGCAGGATGGGGGATCCCTCTCGCTGCCCAAATCCCCAGGGATCTGGGGTGAGGATCTGCTTGACTGCTCCTGGCAGGAGAGGCCAGGCATGGCTGGTGCGAGAGGGGACACGCTGGGTGGGTGGGACACACGGGAGGGGACACGCCGCGGGGGCACCGCCACACTGCCAAGGGACGGCTCCGGCGGGGTGGGAGCCGCGCAGCTGGAGGAGGAGGAGGTGCAAGAGGAGGAGGAGGAGGAGGAGGAGGTGCCGCCCCGTCCCGCCCCTCCGCGGCTGCCGGGCACCGGGCACCGGGCAGGCGGCGGCGGCGCGCATGGAGGCGGCGGCGGCCCCGGCCCCGGGCGGCGGCCCCGGTACCCTGCTGCTCTGCCTGGCCCTCTCCTCCGGTAAGCACGGGCGTCCCCCTGCCCCGCCACCTGCCCGGGCCCGGGACACCCAGCGGCAGGCAGCGTGTCCCGCCCTGTCCCGGCCCGGCGCTTCCCGCCCCTGCACGGTGCTCCGCGTCCCTGCACGGTGTCACCTCCGCTGTCCCAGCCCGGTGTCACCCCCTGTCCCGGCACCGTCCTCTCTCTGGTCCCGCTGCCTGCCGGTCCCAGACTGTTGATCCCGCACCTGCCTCCCGGTCCCATCCCGGCGCTCCCCGCTGCCTGTGCTGGTGCTCCCCCATCCCACCCTGCTGCTCCCCTGGTCCCGTTCTGCTGAACCCCTTTCTGCTGAATGCCCCTGTCCCATCCCAGTGTTCATCCTGGTGTTTCTCCAGTCACATCTCAGTGACTCCCTCTGCCCCCAGGACAGTCCCATCCCAGCCCCTCCTCTATGCCCAGCCTGGCTCCCCCGTGTGCCCCCAGGTCCCATCCTGGAACTCCCTACAATCCCAGTCCTGTGCTTCCCTCACCTCTCAATCCCTGAATCACTTGGGGCCAGCATGGAGGCCAGGCTGTATCCTGGAGCAGGACTGGGATGCTTTTACCACCTGTTGATGGAACACTGCTCCTGGGTGCCTGAGTACCCACAGCCATCCCTGGCAGCGCCGGGAATATGGGATGCCGGGGGCAGAGGGGCCAGTACCTATTGAGCGAGTGTGTGAGCATTCCCATGTTATTTCCTAAGTTTTTGGGAAGCAGGAAGCTGCAGACAGGTGTCTGCTCATGGCTGCCAGGAAATAACCACACAGGCTGGACAGCTGACACCCTCCCTGGCAGAGAGTGCCTGCACTGGGATTTCAGGGGAGCTTTTCTCTCCACAGGGGGCAGTTTGGGTTTGGCCCTTTGGCAGGGCTGGTGACAGCAGTTGGCAAAACCTGCCAAACCTGTGCTGGCAGGAGGAAACCGAGGGTAGCCGACCTGTTTTGGGGCCGGCGTGTCCCCTGAGACCACGGCAATGTCCTGGGTGGTTGCTCTCCTACAGTCTGGGCTTTCCTGGGAGAGCATGGGGGTGTTAACAGCAAAACAATCCAGTGTTTGGGATACTTTCCTGGGTTATCTCTGGCTTCTCAGGGAAGGGTGCAGCCCAAGATAGTGGAGCCCGTGCACCAGAGAGACGAGGATGTTCGCACCTGCAGCTTCTGGGTGCCGCGGTCCGGCCGTGGGTGGGCGCAGCCCCCCTCCCTCTGGAGCTGGCACTGCCACCAGGGCGGTCCTGCGAGGGGCTGCCAGCCCGCAGGATGCCAGCACTCCGCATCTGGTTGCAATAAGGGCGGGGAGCTCAGCTTGGTGGCGATCTTTCCATGCCGAGCTGCGAACTCGGTCACCGGGAGTGAGGTCAGCCCCCCTCCCTGTCCCCCGCCTGCCCCCGCCGCCCACAGCTGGAGCCCGGGGTGCAGCCGCCCCATGGCTCATCCTGGCTCCCGCCAGGCAGCTCCCACCCTGCGGCTGGCCCGGCTGGGGCGGGGGCTGCCTCTGCTCCCCGCCGGGCTCTCTGCGAGCGCTGTCACCCGCAGCGCGCCATTAGCGCCCTGGTGCCTATATATAGCCCGGGGGGACGCGTGTGCTGGGAATGTCCCCGCTCGGGGATGGGGGCACTCCGGAGCCTTGGCTGGGCAGCTCCCACCGCTGTTTCCAAGGTGCCCAAGGGCCGGATGGGGAAACAGGGAGCCGCAGACGAGGATGCCAGGATTTGGCTGTGCAAGCTCTCTATTCTTTGGGGTGGCAGCAGCCCCGCCTCGGCGGGAGCCTCCCAGCAGCCTGCCCCGTCAGGCAGGACCTGTCCCCGCTCCCTGGGTGCCACCACGGCGGGTGAATCCCTGGGGAGGGCCGGGCGGGGAGCGGGCCGTGCTGAGTCAGTGTTGGTATGCCAGCGATCCGGTTACCGCCGCTCTGACGGGCCGCGCTCCGCCGCCTCTCGGTTTCGCCCCGGGAGCCACGGAGAGCCTGGTGGCCCCGTTCCCGGCCCGGGTTGTGCGGGGCTCCAGGGAGAACTCGGAGCACCTTGCAGTGCCTTAAGGGGCTCCGCGAGAACCGCGGAGGGACTTGTCACAAGGCCACGGAGTGACAGGACAAAGGGGAACGGCTTCATACTGACAAAGGGCAGGTTTAGATTAGATATTGGCAAGGAATCCTTCCCTGTGAGGGTGGGGAGGCCCTGGCACAGGCTGCCCAGAGAAGCTGTGGCTGCCCCATCCCTGGAAGTGTCCAAGGCCAAGTTGGACAGGGCTTGGAGCAACGTGGGGTAGTGGAGGCGTTCCTGCCCATGGCAGCAGGGTTGGAACAAGACGAACTTTACAGTCCCTTCCAGCTCAAACCAATCAGTGATTCCATGATTGCGGATATCTCTGGGGATCCCTCCCTGCATCCTCCCTGGGCAGAGGAGCAGCTGGCTGGGCTGTGTGGTCCAAGCCCCCCCAGGCTGGCTCCCAGACCTCCGTGCTGGGGCGTTGGTGGGTGGGAGCAGCAGGCGGGGCCCGGCTTCCCCTTCTCCCGGCCCTGGGGAAAAGCTGATGCTGCCAGCGGAGGGGGGCCCTGGGCGCAGCTGCAGAGCCCTTTGCCAGCGCCCTCCCTGTCGCGGTGCGGGGGTGCTGGGGGTGCTGGGGGGTGCTGGGGGTCCCCCTCTGAGCCGCCTCCGCTGTGTTCCAGGTTTGGCATTCTTCAGCTGCGTGGGCGCCGACACCAACGTCACGGCCGGCCACGGCACGGAGGGGCTCGGCTGCGGCACGGCCAAGGGATGCACAGGTGAGGGGGGGCTGCGAGGGTGCTCGGGGGGGCCGGGGGCTTGGGAGGGAGCGGGGGAGCAGGCCAGGATGGCGGATGAGCCGGTGTTTTGTCTGGCGTGTGGCATCCCTGGGCTGGGGAGCCAAGGACACCCGTGCTGGCAGCTGGTGAAAGCCGGCCAGGATCGGAGCTGCTGCGGGATGCTGCTGCCTCTGGGCAGAACTGCACCCCTCTGAGGGAATCCTTGTCCTGGTCACTCCCAGGGAACGGGACGCAGCTGAGGCGGCAGAGCCACTTCTCGCGGTGCCCGGAGGAATACCAGCACTACTGTGTCAAAGGGAGGTGCCGCTTCCTCGTGGCCGAGCAGGCGCCGGCTTGTGTGTAAGTCACTGCGGTGGGGACACGGGTGGCACAGCCTTGGGCCCGTCCTCCCCGGGAGAGCAGCAGGAGGGGGGCACGGGCACCATGGCAGCTTTTGGGACCGCCCTGTGCCTCCCCTGTGTTGCGGGGCAGGTGCGAGCGAGGCTACACCGGGGCTCGCTGCGAGAGGGTGGATCTGTTCTACCTGCGAGGGGACCAGGGCCAGATAGTCATCATCTCCTTGATCGTCGCCATCATCACCCTCATCATCCTCATTGTCGGCATCTGCCTCTGCAGTCGGTACGTGGGCGGGAAGGGAAGGGAAGGGAGGAGGGAGCAAATCCCGCCCAGCTCCCCCAGCTCCAGGCAGGTCGAACTGGTGCTGCCCCAGTGGGACATGGTCCTGCAGGTGTTGGGAGGTGCCTGGGACATTCTTTTGGGGCTGGAAACCAGGTGTGATCCCCTATGGATCTTCTGCAGGGTGAAAGCCGAAGGAGAGGGAGGGGCATCACTGGCATGCCCCCTCCTGCCTCTTTTTTTTTGTTTGTTTTGTTTTTTGTTTGTTTGTTTGTTTTGGGGTTTTTTTTTGTTTTTTTAAAATGACTTTTTTTCCCCTTATCAAGTCACTGTCGGAGGCAGCGTAGGAAGAGAAAGGCAGAAGAGATGGAAACGTTAAACAAGGATTCATCTTCCAGAAGTGAAGATGTGCGGGAAACGGGCATCGCGTGAAGGTGCAGGGCAGCGGGGGGGCGAGACCGACCCGGTGTGACCGGAGCCCCGCACTGGGGTGGGTGCCGAGGCCGACGGGCTCCGCTCTCTCTGCAGGAGCTCCTGGTACCTGCAGGCAGGTCCCGGGCGGCAGCAGCGGCTGGCTCGACGGGCGAGGGCTAAAACGTGCGGGGTTTGAATAAAGGGGTGACGGAAAAGTGTCTCCGTGTCGCCGATGTCCTTGCGGGCGCGGGGGCTGCGATGTTGAACCGCGGCCGCCAGACGGCGACACTGCGCTGCAGGGCCTGCAATACCCAACCGCGGCCGCCAGACGGCGACACTGCGCCGCGGGGCCGGGCCCGCCATACTCGCTCCGGCCACGCCCGTGCGTCACGACCGCGGCGCCTCCGCCCCGCTCCCGGTGCCGCTCCCGGTGCCGCTCCCGGTGCCGCTCCCGGCTCCAAGGGGCTCTGCCGGGCTCGGGGCCCCATTCCGGGGGCTGTGCCGGTGCTGCTCCCATTGCCGCAGGGACCGAGCCGAGCTCAGCGTCCCCGGGCGTCCTCCCCGTTCCCGACGGCGGGAGAGAGCCGGGGACGCCTCGGTGTCCCGGGGGGCAAAACTGACGGAAAGCAGATGAGAACCGGGGCAGAACTGGGTGAACCGGGGCTGTTGGCTGCCGTGTCCCCGCGCTGCGGGTTAGGAAGGCGCTGCCCTGGGCTGCGGTCCGGACCCTGCCCGGGCGGCCGCCGGTGATGGTTTGTGTCCCTCCCGTCGGTGCGGGACCCTCTGGGCTCCCCGCGGCTCTGAGTGGGTTTGGCCCTGACCCTCTGCGGGGAGCAGCAGCGGCATCCCGGGATGCGCCACTGGGTCCCTGGGCTCTCCCGCTCTCCCACATACCACGGGAGATGGAGACGCGGGGGAGCCGCGGGTCCCCGGCCGCTCCCAGTTCGCAATTTCAAGTTCCCATCACGGGCCTGGAGCCTCCCGGGGGAGCCGGGGACCCCTCCTGCCCGCAGGCTCCGCTCTCCCGAGCAGGACAGACCCTCCAGCCTCCCCCAGAGACAGGAGCGCTGCAGCTGGTGAGTGTGGGAGCGGCTGCTGGGGACACTGGTTTGCACGCTGAGTTCCAGCGCTTTGTTCCTGCCCGGGGTCATCCTCACGGCTGGATGGATGCCTGGGAGCTGGAGCGGGCAGCGTCAGGTGCTGCCACAGGGGCTTGGGGTGGCTCTGGGGCTGTGTGAAGCCCTGCTGTGACTGGGAACCTTTTTCAGCTCAAACCGTGCCGTGGTGACAGCAGAGGCCGCCCCAGGGATGTGCAGCAGCTCCTGCAGCCCGGTCGGTGCCACGGTGACTCCAGCGGGACACGGGCGGTGCCGATCCCTCGGGAGTGGCGGTGCCCGGGGCTGCGGGAGGCTCATCCCCCCGCCCGGGCAGGGAGCACGGCCCTGAGGGGCCGAGGGACACGTCTTTGAGTGTCAGAGCCACCTCCCCAGGGTCCAGCATGGGGAAATGGATTCTAGATTCCATGCAGCTGCTGGAAGCCCTGGTGAGAGCTGAGCAGCACCAGCAGCACCTGTGAGCTGGTTCCCCCTATAAAAAGGGCTGTTTAGCCCCAGGCTTTACTGGGGCTGCCTGTGGGGAGTGAAGCCAAGAGAAGAAGCCTTGCTGTTCCTTTTGGGAACGTGCTGTACACGATCTGGGAGGCAAATAAAAAGAAAAGGAGGTACGAGCCTTTTTCTGTCTGGTTTTTTGGTTGGTTGAATTTGATGGTTGGGGTGCTGCTGGTCAAAAAGGGCTGGGAAAAGCAGGCACTGGGAAATCAGCAGCCCTGCAGGTGTCAGGGGTGGATAAAACAAATACTTTGTCTTTTTATGATGCCTCATGGTGCACTGGCCAGGTAAATGTTGGGGCTGTTTTATTCAGTGCTGGATTTTCAGTGCCTCTAGTAATTCTCCTTGGGCTTTTCCCAGAGCAGCCCTACATTCCCTGGTTGTAAAGAAGTGATGCTTCCCTGGATGCCACCCTGGAACTCCTGCATTGCCACTGAGTTCCTGCTTTAACCTGATGAGTTCCTCGCTTGTGTTGTGCTGAGCAACAAGGTTGGGGATTTAAAAAAACCCACACCACTGAGTCAGGGGTTTTGCTGCTTCCTTTACATTTTTGGGAATGGATTAGAGAGGTGGTGGGAAGAAAAGGCAGGGGGTGAATCCACCTTGTGGGTGTCACGGTGCTGAGGGCAGGAGGAATGAGAGCAGGAAAAGAAAATAACTATTAAAAACCAAATAAAAACCCTGGTGCAATGGAAGTGGAAAAGCCAACTGGTTTATGCCCAGGCTGGCAAGGACAGGATGAAATCCCTGGGGACATGATGCTGGCTGGCATCAGGCACGAGCAGCCTGAACGTTCCAAGGAATCTGGTTTTAGTAAGATGGTTATGATTTGTGCTGTTCTGAACAGCTGTTGAGTATTTTTGTGTGGCTTTTCCCCCCCTATAAGCAGTGATGGTGTCACCTGGCAGAGATGTCCTTGGCTTAATGGCATTTCTCCAGTTTCCCTTGGCATCTCAGAAGGTCACTGGAATTGTCAGGCCTTAGCCTGCACATCCAGAATGAGAAGGATGTGAACCTGGGTGCAGGAATGAGATGTGGGTCACTCACCCCAACAGAACAAGCTGAAACCCAACTTATTAACTGGAAAGAAGTAGATAGAAAAAATGGCAATTAATGTTTTGGAAAATAAATGCCAAGGGCAGGCTGTAATGTGAGGGAAGTGGGTGGATCCAGTGCCTTGGCATCAGTGGTTTTGCTGCTCCAGTGCAGCAGGTCCAGTCCCAGGTCAGTGGGATCCTTGGGGGAAAAAAACCTGACTGAAGCCAAGCTGTCCTTTCTGCCTAGTTGTGTACCCCAAAATAAGAGGGGCTCAGGCAGGAGATGGGCAGGGACTGTGCCAGCCAAATCCATCTTGTTTCTCACACTACAGGGAAGGTCAGCAGTGATCCAGGGGCTGCCAGTGTTCCCTAGAATAGGGATGAGCCAGCCTGAACATGGAGTTCTTCTTGGTTTTGGCTCTGTTTTATCACTCTGGTTCATCTCTGTGCACCCAGGTGTCCTTATCTGCTTCCCTTGCTGTACTCGTTGTACACAGAGCTTCCACTTTTGGGCTCGGGGGATTTTCCTGTTGTTTCCTGGGCTGGCTTTGCCATCCTCCTGTATCCCAACCTGGGGCTTCTTTGCCTGCAGCACCCCCAAACCCTCCCCGGGCTGGGAGGGCTCACCTGGGCAGGTGGGGAGGCTGCAGGGGGGTCTGGGGGTGCCCAGGTCCCCCTCTCAGGTGATGGGCTGTTGCTTCCAGGTAGCTGAACACCCCAATACCCACAGTCTTTGGGGGCATTTGATGAGTGTTTCCCCTGGTTTTGCTTAGTTTTTTAGAGCTCCAGCTCCCAGGATCAGGGCTGGGATCTCTCCCTGCCTGTGGAGGCGCAGCTTTCCCCCCTCCCCGCCGCCCCCATGGCGCACAAAGCCTTCTCAGCAGCAGCGAGGCGACTTGAATCGTCTTTATTTTGGCTGCAGGGTTACAAGGGAGGCAGGGAGCTGTGGGCTCGGTGACACCTTCCATCTGCCGGGCGTCCTGCAGCCCAGCTCCCGATGCTCCTGTTTCCCACTCCTGCGCGTTCGCAGAGCTCCCTCTCCATCCCGGAGGCGCGATCCCTGCTGCCGGCTCGGGGCCGCTAACCCAGCAGGCAGGACTCCTTGTGGCACACCTGTCCCAGCTCGGAGCTCACCTGGGGAAGGAGGGAAGAGGCGAGGGGCAGCCCCGGAGCCCTCGGGCCCCGCGGGGGCAGGGGGGACGCGGCGGTACCTTGGAGGCGCAGAGCAGCGGGGGCGCGTCCGGCAGGCAGCAGGTGGAGGCGAAGGACACTCGCTGCTCCAGGAGCTGCTCCAGGTGCTCCGGGCCGGCCTCGGGCTCCGCCCGCGCCAGGGATTCCCGCAGCCTGCGGCGAGGGCAGCGCGGTGACAGCGGGAACCGCGGCGTTCCCCACCCGCGCCGATTTTGGGGAGGGCGCGCTTGGCACCGCCAAGGTTTTGGACGAATTCTGCTTGCACCCAGTGATCCAGGTGTTTGTTTGTTTGTTTGTGGGGGGAAGGCAAAGGCTTACTTCTTCTTGAAGTCGAGGAAAGGCAGCCTGTGGTACAGCTCGCAGAGCTGGTGGGCTTTTTCCAGGAAGGGGAACAGCTCTGCTTGTATCCGCTTGCGCTGGGGGCAGAGGGTGGGAGTTACCAGGCTGGGAAAAGCCCCTGCGGGGATTGGGTGCGGTGAGGGGGAGTAGCAGCAGCCCCCAGAGCCCCCACAGCACCCACCTTGCTGTCCAAGCAGGCGGAGGGGTCCTTGCTGGAGCAGCATCCCGCCCGAAGTTTCCCGGAGGAGTCGTAGAGCTTGGCCAGGACGGCGTCAGGGATGCAGGGCTGCCTCCGCGCCAGCTCGAACAGGAACCTGGAGCGGGGAGCGGCCACACGGGTTTTCATTGTGGGCGCTGCTCAGAACGGGATGGGGGCCGCTTTTGGCATCTTTGTGCAGCCCCTGGGGCCGCTTTTGGCATCTTTGTGCAGCCCCGGGGGCTGCCTGGTGGCACAAATTCCCCTGAGGGAATTGAGGATGTTCCCCTGGTTATCCCCATGATGACCTAAGCACGGAACGGGGTCAGGAACAGGTTGGACTCCATGATCTTAGAGATCTTTTCCAACTTAAATGGCTCCATTCCATGACTGCACCCTGGCTGCCGTGGGTCCCCCTCACCTGGTGGCGTGGAGAGCCCCGTCCTTGCCACACAGCTCCTTGTTGGTGGGCTCATACCACCCTGGCAGCTGGGGGGCCGGCGCTGGGAGCATGGCCAGGATGCAGAAATGGTTTTCCATCGTGTTTTTGCCGCTGCAGCAGTCGGCGAAGCGCTCGTCCCGGCCCGACAGCGCCGTGCAGACTTTGGTGGTGTGCTCCAGCAGCTGCAGACAGGCAGCGCGGGATGTGCAGGTCCCTTCAGCTCCCTGAGCTCCTGCTGGGGCTCAGGAGCTGGGTTGGGATGGGCTCCAGCCTCCCCTACCTTCTTCTGCATGCAGTCCTCGGCCAGCGAGTCGCAGCACTGGGAGGAGAGCTCGGCAGCGTCTTCGGCCAGGGGCAGCAGCTCCTCGAAGGAAGCACTGGGAACCTTCTGCGCCAGCGAGGTCAGGTAGCTGGGGAGCACAGGCTGTGTGTGTGGGGCTCGGGGGGCTCGGATCCCCCTTGCCAGGAACAGCTCCGAGCAGGAGGGAGGGGATGGGGAGCGCAGGGCTCGCTCTGCACCTGGGCTGTGCATGGAGCAGCTCTAGGGATTGACAGCAGAATTACAGCTTGTGTTTGTGAATGCTGCCTGCCAACAGCATCTGCAGCAGGAGAGAGGAACCCTCTCCCAGCCCAGCCCCCGTTCCAGGATGGAGAGGCCATCTAGGCCCGTACCTGAAGCTGACTTTGTCCTTCCCATAGGCTGAGAAGCGGGAGCAGATGCGGTTTGACGTCAGGGTGAGTAGGGAGAGGGCTTTCCTCTCCATTTTCTGCCACAAAAAAAGAATGGAAACGTCCTCCTCTTCCCAGGGCCATTAGCACAGGGCTTGCCTGGCTCCCTGGGGAGTGAGGATGGGGGTGAGCCCAGCGCTCCAAAGGGCCTCACCTCCTTCAGGAAGCAGGGAGTGGGTGCAGAGGAGATGCAGCAGGTGGAGACCATGGAGAGGAAGGTCCTGGTGGAGCCCGCGAGCACAGGCAGGGGAGCCTGGCTGTAGCTGCTAGAGTACTCATAAAGAAACCTGCGGCAGAGATGGGATAAGGAGACCTTTGGGATCAGGGGATAGGGCGCATGAGTGGGGTTTGGGGGTGCTAGGGCCATCCAGGAATGGGAGCCCTCTCCAGCTGGCAGCTCAAGCTGGCAGCTCACGGCACTGGCGGGGGGCAGCACCCGGCTGGGCTCAGCGGGGCGCCCTCCCCAGCCCGGCTCACCTGTCGGCGAATTCCCGGGGGTCCTGGCGGAAGGCCTGGCAGAGCTCCCTGTCGGAGGGCTGCAGGTAGCGGGGCAGCGGCTGGGGCGGGTGCCGGAGCGCAGCCAGGCACAGCTTCCGCTCCAGCCCCGGGTGCGCGCAGCACTCGGCCGTGCCGGGGTGCGCCGGGAAGGGCGAGTCCGCCCGGCAGGACTTGGTGGACAGCGCCGTGGACTGCGGGAGGGAGAGGAGGTTATGGCCACTCCATCCCAGCCCATCCCAGCCCGGGGTCCGTCACCCATTCCTGGCCAGTCTCACCCCAGCATCGTAGCAGGAGGGGTCAGCCCCGGGGGCGCAGCACGTCTCAGCCAGGGAGACGATTTCCCGGACGAGGTGGCTGATCTCCTCGAAGGTGCCATTGGAGTATTTCCTGCTGCTGGCAATGATGGTCCTGGGAGCAAGGACGGGGAGAGCCAGGTGAGCCTTTATCTTCAATCAGAACTCACGTTACAGCACCGTTCTGCCTAAATGGGTTTTACAGGGCTGGCTGTGGTACTGTGAGAAATATCACCGTATTCCTTGGAAAACAGCCAGGAAAGAACTGGAACAGCTTCCAGGCTGGGGGCTGCCACTTACAGGGGACTATGTGTCAGCTCTGTTAGAATTCTTAATTATTTAGGTACTTAACTGGCTTTGAGGAATTCAACAACGAATCAAACTTTTCTCCTGCTGAAAGCAATCAGAGTACAGGGTTTGAATTGCATCTCCCCTTTTTGATGAATTGAATCCATCCTCCCATTTCCAAAATTTCTATTTACTGTTTTCTGCTCTTGGCTCAGGTGTCAAGCATCCTGAGAGGGCACCAGCAGCAGGAGGTACCTACAGGGTTCGGAAGTTCTCCTTTCCCAGCATCTTGTACTCCTGGCACACTTTCTCCCGGGTATAAGCTTTCCCTGAAAGTGCAGGAGAAGGAGGAATTGTGAGTAGGGAACAAGGAATGCTTTGCCACCACACAACACGCTGCTCTATTCACTTGAGGTTTGTTCATTTTTTCTCTCCGTTATTTCTTTTTCCAAGTAGGATTTGGTGGTCCCTGGGGAGATGTTGGCACAGCTGTTCTGGGAGAAGCATCCCTGGCATCCAGGCTCCTGCTCCAGCTCTGCAGCCAGGGAAAGGGGCAGGGAGAAAACCCTCTCTGGAGCTGGGAGAGCCACAGGTAAATCACATGGCAGTTTTGGAGAATGGAATATGTGGGGTTGGTTTTTCTGGCAGGGCTTGGAAACTGTGAGGGCTGGGAGCTCTGGGGCCAGGTCCATGGAGCAGCCAGCAGTGGAAACATTCCCAGCAATGCTGTCATCCCTGGAAAAACACGATCAATTTGTGTTACAGACTCTGTGGGGTCAGACTTTGGCACCAGCAGGGTAAACACTGATACTGGTGTTTCCTGGGATTGCAGCGTGGGGCACGGTCACCTCCACAAAACCAGGGTTTGGGCCATGACCCTGAGGGTCACATTGCCCTGGTGGGAGTGGAGG
The DNA here is from genome assembly GCA_030060385.1 of Muscicapa striata striata. Classification (NCBI taxonomy): domain Eukaryota; kingdom Metazoa; phylum Chordata; class Aves; order Passeriformes; family Muscicapidae; genus Muscicapa; species Muscicapa striata. Next base: position 1,334,146 of record JAREIS010000061.1, on the reverse strand, counting down.
GGCAGGGTGAAGGCAGGGGGCTGCCAAAAAAGGGGCAGCCATGGAAAAGGGAGGTCCCTTTCCCAGCAGGAACATCAGCTGTCGGTCCCAACTTGTGGCATTTCTGTTCACTTCTATAAAGCCATGTGGGAGAGGTAAGCTGTGGGTGCTTTTTGGCAGGTGGGTGATTCCCTGTGGAGCTGGGAAGGCAGCAAAGGGCGGCAGAGCATTGTTTCCATCAAGGGGTGAGTTTTACAGAGGAATGGTGCTTGTCAGGGGGGTCAGGAAATCCCATTTTTCTTTAGAAAGAGTTGATCCCTGCACCTCTGTCATCTTCCCCTCCCTCCTCTTCCAGCATCACCCCAAAGTGGCAGCCTGGACACCAAACCACCATCCCACCCCTTCCCTTTCCTCTCTGGTCCTGCCCAGCAGTTTGGCTGCAGCCTGGGAGAGGGGAGGCCACCCAAAACCCCTGGAAGAGCCCCGTGCCCCTCATCCCAGGGGCCAGCAAAGCCCCAGGATCACACCCTCACCTCGGTGCATCGCCTCTGCAGTGGCCAGGAGCAGCAGCAGGGCCAGAGCTGCCCTCATGTTGGAGCTGGCTCCTCTCCTCCTGCCGGGAAGCGGCACCGGGAGTCCCATCCCGGCGTTTTTATGGGGGCAGTGTCAGCAGCCGGGAGAATCATTAATCCCAGAGGCCAAGCATCCTTGGCCTGCTGCCAGAGTCTCAGAAATCCACCCCGTTTAAATCATTAACTTGGGAAAACAGGGATGGGTGGCCGTGAAAGCTCAGGATCTGTGAAGGATGCAGGGAACAGCATGAATGGCAAGAGGAGAAAAAGCACTCCGTGCACCCCGTGAGTGGAAAGCTCTGTGTACTCAGGACGGTGCCTGACCCTGAGGAAGGAGACACACTTTTTTTGGGATGTCAGCACACCAAACCTGCTGGTGCTGCTGGGAAATGCCAGCTGCTATCCTTGGAAGCACCTCAGCTCAGATTTCATTCCTGCCACTGCTGGGTTGGGGTCTCTGGCTTTGCAACCCCATCCCAGATTTCTGCTGGGAGTGTTGTAGAGCTCTGTGGGGTCTCCCTACAGTACAGCTTTCCCTTTGTCCTGAGAAAAATGAAAACTCAACACGTTATCATCTTCTAGGGTCCTAAGACAAGCCTAGGAAGAGGAGAAGATCCAGCTCAGGTGATCTTCACCAGTCCTGTCTGGGAGACTGGGGAGAGGGAAGCAAATAGGGAGGGATGGAGATCCAAGTACTGCAGTGAGACCCCCGGCCCCCAAATCTGCTCAGTCTCCCCCTGCACTCCCCTTGAGACCAGATGTTCCCTCTCAGACCATATCCCCTAGGATGAAGACAGATATGTTTTTTATTAAAGAACCCAGCTTTTTCTCCCAGTGGTCGGCACTGACAGTGAGCTGCAGCTTGGGACCAAGTCCTGCCGACGCAGGAGATCACAATGTCCCCTTCTTGATGGTTTATGTATGAAAGGTGCGAATAAATAATCAGGAACTCATGGAACGGGCTCCTCTCCTGGCTGAACTGTTCCGGGCATGCTTTCCCGTCATGGCCGGGGAGGGTGGGGGCAGCGCCCACGGCCGCTCTTGGGGCTGCGGGAGGCCGGGCGACCCCCGAGAAACCGGTGCCGGTCCGCGCCCCCGCGCCGCGCCCGGTCCCGGCAGCCGTTCTGCGCCTGCACCGGGAATCACCGGTGATCTCCCCGCTGATCTCCCGGGCTCAGGCGCGGCAGCGCCGGACTCGGTCCCAGCGATCCCGCTCGCGGCGATCCGGGTCCCGCTCCCGGTCCCGATCCCATCCTCCAGACGGGGGAGCGGCGGCACCGCCAGGGACCCCCGGCAGAACTCAGCAGCGCTCGGTCCCGCACGCCGGGACACCCCGACACCGGCAGGACTCGGTCCCGCACCCTGCGGTGCCGCCTCTCCCCCGTCGGGAAGATCGGATCGGGACCAGTACCGTGACCGGGATCGGGATCAGTACCGGGACCGGGAGCGGGCCCGGTACCCGCAGGGCGCCCTCTGGCGGACACGGAGCGCGGTGCGAGCGCGGCGCCCCCGCGTGGCCCCGGGACAGAGGGGCGGGGCCAAGGAGGGGCGGGGCCGGCACATGTGTGAGGGGCGGGGCCACAGAGTGCGGGGCGAGGCCACGGGGCGCGTGCGCGGCGCAGAACCACAGAGCGCGTGCGCAGCGCGGAACCACAGAGCGCGTGCGCGGCGCGAGGCCGGCACAGGTGTGAACAGGGCACGGCCACAGGTGCGCGGGGCTCCACTGCGGCTGCGCGGGGCGGGACCGAGGGCATTTAAATCCCGGAAACCGCCGCGGGCGCCATTTTCTCCCCAGCGCTCGGAGGTGCCGGCTGCGGCCGGTCCGGGCTCCCTCGGCGGGGCCCACATGAGGCTTTTCTCGCTCCTTCTCTCTGCTTCTGTCCTTCTCCTCTCTGCTTCTCTTTCTGCTTCTCTCTCCTTTTCTGTACTTCTCCTTCTGTCCTTTGCTTCTCTCTCCTCTCTGCTTCTCTCTCCTTTTCTTCTCTCGCCTTCTCTGTACTTGTCTGTCCTGCTGCTCTCCCCTTCCTCCCTTCCCCTTCCTCCCTTCCCCTTCTACCGTCCTTCCTCCAAACCGCCTCCCCTTCCCTCCCTGCCCCGCTCCCCAGCCACCTCCACCCTCCTTCCTGCCCCGTTCTTCCCCGCTACCCAACCCGACACCCGCTGTTTCCGCTCCAGCCTCCTCCTTTCTCCCCCTCGTCCTTTCACCTTCCCTGCCGATCCCGACCCTGCCTCCCTTGTCCTCCCCTCCATCTGCCCTGTGCCCCTCTACCCGCCCTGTCTCACTCATGCCCCCTTATTGCCCCTGTCTCTTCCATATCTTGTCTCTCATCTTGCATCTCTGCTTCTCATCCGTTTATCTCCCTTGTCTTGCCTCTCTTTTCCCCGTATCTCTCCCTCTTATCCCGCTCTGTGCCCTGTCCCTGTGTCCCCTCTCCCGCGGGGTTCGGGGTGCCGGATAATAAAGCCCAGAGGGCCGGAGCCGGCGCCCCTCGCGGGAATCCCCCCCCGGGGCCGGAGCCGCTCTGCGGGTCCCCCCGCCCCCAGCGCGGCCCCGCAGTGCCGGTGTGCGGCTGTGCCCGGCCCGGCTGGGGGGCTGGGGGCGGGGGCCTCCTCAGGAGGGGTGCGGGGGGTTGGGATGGGCCCCCTCGATAGGAGGGGTGCGGGGGGGATGGGCCCCCTCGATAGGAGGGGTCCGGGGTTGGGATGGGCCCCCTCGATAGGAGGGGTCCGGGGTTGGGATGGGCCCCCTCGATAGGAGGGGTCCGGGGGGGTTGGGATGGGCCCCCTCGATAGGAGGGGTCCGGGGGGTTGGGATGGGCCCCCTCGATAGGAGGGGTCCGGGGGTCCGGGGTGGGAGGAGTTGGGGGTTGCCCCCCTTAGCCCCTCCCACCCCGGGCCCTCCCCTCCAGAAGGGACCCGCCCCCTGAGCCCCTCCCCAGGGGGAGGGAGGGGGGGGGGGGAAGCAGAGGGGGTCACGTCACTCCGAACTGTAATTTTATAACATACAAGCCTGGTCAGGGTCATTTGGGGGTCATGATCAGGGTTACTACAGGTCATTGGGGTAATTTGAGGTAATTTTCTGATTTTTTGGTTTTCTGGGGTTACTTGAGGTCATTTGAAAATTTTTCGATTTCTCCAGGGGTTACTTTAGGTCATTTTTTAGCCCTTTTGAGGTCATTTGGAGGTCACTGGGGTCATTTGGAGGTCATGATCGGGTTACTTCAGGTCATTGGGGTCAGTGGAGGTCACAGTTGGGGTTACTTCAGGTCATTGGGGTCATTTGAGGTCATTTTCTGATTTTTTGATTTTCTGGGGTTACTTGAGGTCATTTGAAAATTTTTCGATTTCTCCAGGGGTTACTTTAGGTCATTTTTTAGCCCTTTTGAGGTCATTTGGAGGTCACTGGGGTCATTTGGAGGTCATGATCGGGTTACTTCAGGTCATTGGGGTCAGTGGAGGTCACAGTTGGGGTTACTTCAGGTCATTGGGGTCATTTGAGGTCATTTTCTGATTTTTTGATTTTCTGGGGTTACTTGAGGTCATTTGAAAATTTTTCGATTTCTCCAGGGGTTACTTTAGGTCATTTTTTAGCCCTTTTGAGGTCATTTGGAGGTCACTGGGGTCATTTGGAGGTCATGATCGGGTTACTGCAGGTCATTGGGGTCAGTGGAGGTCACCAATGGGGTTACTACAGGTCATTGGGGTAATTTGAGGTCATTTTCTGATTTTCTGGCAGACCCCCCCAGCCCCTCTCACCCCAGACCCCCCCGATGGAGGGGGCCCCTCCCACCCCCCCCACCCCTCCTATCGAGGGGGCCCATCCCAACCCCCCCCGCACCCCTCCTATCGAGGGGGCCCATCCCAACCCCCCCGCACCCCTCCTGAGGAGGCCCCCGCCCCCAGCCCCCAGTCGGGCCGGGCACAGCCGCACACCGGCACTGCGGGGCCGCGCTGGGGGCGGGGGGACCCGCAGAGCGGCTCCGGCCCCGGGGGGGATTCCCGCGAGGGGCGCCGGCTCCGGCCCTCTGGGCTTTATTATCCGGCACCCCGAACCCACGGGAGAGGGGACACAGGGACAGGGGACAGAGCGGGAGAAGAGGGAGAGATACGGGGAAAAGAGAGACATAGGGGTATAAAGGAGGGAGAGTCAATACAAGGGCGAGATAGGGGTATAAGGGAGAGATAAGGGAAATAAGGGGGACAGGGGGAGTAAAGGGGGCCTAGAGGAGCAGGAGGGGAGAATATGGGGAGGCAGGGTCGAGATGGGCAGGGAGAATGAGAAGGAAGAATAAATAGAGGCAGGAGTCAGGGTTTGTAGGGGAGCAGAAGGGTATAGGAGGCTGGATGTGGGGGAGGGAGATGTAGGTATGAGAAGCAGAGGGGGGGCTCGGGTTGGATAACAGCGAGGGAAAGGAAGGAAAAGGAAAAGGAAAAGGAAAAGGAAAAGAGCGGGGGGTCGAGGGGCAGGGAGAGGAGGAGGGAATAGGGAACTAGGGGGGAAAGGGGTAAGTGGGGGAGAAAGAGGGATAGAGAGAACCCCCCCTGGCCCCCACCGAGGGAGCCGGACCGGCCGCAGCCGCTCCCACCGCGTGCCGAAGGCGCAAATGGCGCCCGCGCCCGTTTCCGGGGTCCTCGGAAACCTCGGTCCCGCCCCGCGCAGCCGCAGTGGAGCCCCGCGCACCTGTGCCGGCCCCGCCCTGGGGCTGCTCGCTCCGCCCCCCTGGCCAGACCCCCTGTCCCCAGTCTGGGGCCTGCCCTGAGCCCCAAAACGCGGGATCTGGGCTCTCCGATCAAAGCCTTACACTGCCTGGATGAGCCTCCTTTGGCACGCCCCGAACAGGACCGAGTCTCCTCTTCCACAGCCCTAAGTCTGCACGGGTGGGGCTGGTTCCATGTGTCAAAAACACAGGACTTTGAGACCTCCCGCCCCCACCAAAAAAAAAGCACAGGACATCGTATCTGAGGGAAAAAAAAAAAAAAATCTTTATTTCGGGACCCTAAAATGGGCCAAAAGAGCCTGGTGCCCCAAAGACGGGAACTGGTGTCCGTTTCTCAAGCACGAACACGCAGGACGCTCTCTGACGGGACTCGGTCTCTCTTTGCAGGTGCCCGGCTCAGCCGAGCGCTTTTCCAATCCCCGTTCCTCCCCTGGGGCCGGCCCCGCCCCTCCCGGTGCTCCCGGCGCTGCCGGGGTTGCGGGAGGAGCCACCGGGGCCGGGACCGCCCGCGCCCCCGGAGCCCCGCCCCGCGCAGGCGCCGCTGCCCGCGGCCATGGCGGAGAAGGCGCAGAAGAGGTGAGTCCCGATCCCCCCCCTTGTCTCCCCATCCTTCCCACAGCCGCCCCGGGACGCGGCGTCCCCTGCCCGCATCCCCGCCCGGTCCCCGGGCGCACCCCCCTGACCGCCCCGTCGCTCCCCGCAGCGTGAAGATCGCGCCGGGCGCGGTGGTGTGCGTGGAGAGCGAGATCCGCGGGGACGTGACCATCGGTAAGGGCCTGTTCCCCACCCGGCGCTGTCCCCTCGCCGGGCGTGGGCGCGGGGTGACGCCGGGCTGTCCCCGCAGGGCCCCGGACCGTGATCCATCCCAAGGCCCGCATCATCGCCGAGGCGGGGCCTATCGTCATCGGAGAAGGGAACCTGATCGAGGAGCAGGCGCTCATCATCAACGGGTCCGTGGGACACCCAGGGGGGGCTTAAAACCCTGGGGAGGTAGAGTTTATTAAAAAAAAATCACCAAGCTTGGTGCTTTTGTACTCACGCGTGGCACTATGGCTTGGAGAGAAGCCACAGAGTCGTCAAATGTTAAGTGTTTGAAGGGACACCTTCCAGTATCCCAGGTTGTTCCAAACCCTGTCCAACCTGACCTTGAACACTTCCAGGGTTGAGGGAGCCAGTATTGCCCTGGGCAACCTATTCCAGGATCTCACTGCCATCACAGTAAAGATTTTCTTACATATATCTAACCTAATTTTCCCCTCTCTAAATCTATGCCCATTATTCCTCGTTCTGTCACTCCAGTTCCTGACAAAGAGTCCCTCTCCAGCTTCCTTGTGGTCCCCCTTCAGATACTGGATGGTTGCTAAGTCCCCCTTCTGAATCCTTCTCAAGCTGACAGAGTAGAAGAATCTTCATCCTAAGCAGTCTCAAAATTCTTGCAGTTCTGCTCAGCTGGGTGGGATATCTGTGGCTTCAGTATGTCACAAAGTTGAGCTGCCACACAGAACGCTGTTACTGTGGTCTCAGACATGGAAATCTGTTCTTCTTGCAGATATCCAGAAAATATAACCCCAGAGAGCGAAGATGTGGAGCCCAAGCCCATGATCATTGGCACCAACAATGTTTTTGAGGTTGGGTGCTGTATCCTTGCTGTGCAGTGACAAACCATCCTGCAGACTGTGCTTCTGGATCTCTCCAGGGGGAAGCATCTGTGGGCTCTGTCAGGGTTCAAACAGCCCAGGGCTGGGTGGTGGTTTGAAAATGGCATCAGGATTTTTTCACCTGTTGAAATAAAAAGCATTTTAGTTTTGCTTAACACAGACCTGTAGATTCCCAAGCGATGAAGGTGGGAGACAACAACGTCATTGAATCCAAAGGTAATTCTGGGCTCAGTGCCTTTGGCCCTGCTGAGATCCTGCTCCTGCAAATGCTGTGGGAGCCACGCTCACAGGGATCCCTGTCTCCCCCTCTGGCTGGCAGCGTTTGTTGGCAGGAACGTGATCCTGACGAGCGGCTGCATCATCGGGGCCTGCTGCAACGTGAACACGTACGAGGTGATCCCGGAGAACACCGTCATCTACGGGGCCGACTGCCTGCGGCGCGTGCAGACCGAGCGGCCCCAGGTGCGAGGGTGACACGGGGACACGCTGCCACCTCCTGCCCCCCTGCTGCCCCAGGGCTGCTGCCCCAGGGCTCTTCCCTCACCTCCCCTGCCTCCCTTTGCAGCCCCAGACACTGCAGCTGGATTTCCTGATGAAGATCCTGCCCAACTACCACCACCTGAAGAAGACCATGAAGGCCTCGTCCACCCCTGTCAAGAGCTGAGCACCCACCTCCTGCTTCCAGTGCTTGGCTGGGTGTTTGGTCCTGGGAAGCACTACACACTCCGGGAAGCGTCCGGTCCCCACATCCCTCATTCCATCAAACGATTTCTTGCTTGTTTTTGTAATGTATTCATCTTCCGCTGGGAATCTCAGACCTGCTTTCAGTCTGTTGTCTCTCATGCATTAACTCTGTTGTTGGTACTTTGTTTTGGGAATAAAATATCCCGTGTTCGCTGTCCGAGGGAGCCGCAGCCCTGTTACTGTTGCGCCGGCAGAGGGCGGTGTGACCCCGCGCTCCTCGGGGGTCCCGGCCCCGCACCCCGGATCCACGCGGGCCTTGGGGTGGGAAAGGCTCCACGCACCCGCTGCCACCCTCTGCCCCTTCCCCCGAAGGCTGCTCCTGCTCGGATTCCCTCCCAGAGCACCCAGAGTGGAGCTGAACCTGGTCCACTCGTTCCACTGGAGCCTCGGGGCTCGCCACACTTCCCAGCCATCCCCCCAGAGTCTCCAGCTGTTCACAACTTCCCCTTCTATCCCTGTATGACACAGTCCAGTGTTGTGTCCCAGCACAGATGGACATCGGTGCAGCAGAAATTCCTGTGGGAAAGAGGGAGAGAGGGGAGAGGATCAGCAACTACCACAGAGGAACTCCAATTTTTGTGGGACGTGGGGCTTTGGGTTGGGACTGGAGGTTTCAAGGCAAGGAAGCAAGTGCAATATCTGCTGGAGCAAATTGCATTTTCTCCCCAAGTTCAGTTTCACGGCGATAAAAACTCCAAACCTCCCCTTCGTCCGGTTTGTGATTCCAACCTGGCTTCCAGCACTGCTGGGGAACTGCAGCTCTTCCTCAAAGCTGAGCCCAAATAAGGGTTGTGAATATTGTCCCGCCCGCTGTCCAGCCAGAGCTTTTTGTGGAGATGCCTATGGAGGGGAAAAACAAAGGGAGATAAAACACATCTCTAAATTCTCCCCTTGCTGAAAATTAACCCCAAAAGCCAGAGGCTCCTGATGATTTGGGCGACTAGAGCAGTCCCTGTGCTCTAGATTTCCTCTTGGGGGTCAGCTGCCCTTGTAGCCATACACTTCCCGCTCTCCCAAATCCAGCTGGCGCAGCTCATTTCCACCTCCCTCGTGGGCACGAGAGGTTCTGCCCTGTAAATCGCTGCTGCGGGGAGGCTGTGTCCCCTGGGCGGCGGGCAGGACAGGCGGACAGCTGCCCCCGGGTCTGTTTGGGCCGGTGAGGCGCAGAAAGGCAGGCGGTGACCTTAAGCGCCTGTTGGGAACGAGCCCTGTGCCGCGGGCAGGATGTCCTGGGCGTCACCTCCGGCCCCGAGCATTGTGCGCAGGCAGCACCTGGTCGGGACACAGCTGCTGGTCTCCACCCCGAGGGTCTCCGTCAGTGCGGCCCTGCGGGACCACAGCCGCCTCCGCGGGGCGGCGCAGGGCTGGAACGGCCCAACACCGAGCTCCAGAACGAGGCGTGAATGATGCCAGGCTCGGCAAAAGCCCAGCCTAAATACAGCTCCCGGGCCAGGCAGGGAGGGGTTGACCCCCCCAGGTGGGGCTGTTCGGGGTGATGAGCCCCCACTGGTCCTTCCACTGCCCTCAGCCCTGCATCAGGTGTCCCCAGCACTGTCCCCTCCTGTGCCCCACAGCTCTGATGTATTCATGTCCCTGGGACTGTGCCACATGTCCCCTGCCTGGTGTCCTGTATCCTTAGCCTTGCGTCCTGTGTCCCCAGCCCATGTCCCGTGTCCCCAGGACTGTGTTTCCTCTGCCCAGCCCTGCCCTATACCCCCAGCCCGTGTCCCACGTCCCTGAGACTGTGTCCATCTCCCCATTCTTGTGCCCCGTGTCTCCAGCCTTGTATCCGGTATCCTCAACCCCATATCCTAGACTGTGCTCTGTGTCTCCAGCAGTGTCCTGTATTCCCAACACTGTGCCCTGTGCCCCGAGTCTTCTGTCCTGTGGCCCCAGCCTTGTGTCTTATGCTCCCGGCACTGTGTCCCACGCCCCCAGCCCTGTGTGCCGCGTTCCCAATCCCGCATCACGCGTCCCATCGCCCGTATCCCCGGCCCCGCGCTCCTCCATCCCCCGCTCCCCGGTCCGTCCCCGCCGCTCCGCCGCGCCCCCGCCCCGTCCCTCCCCGGCCGCGCCGCCCCGCCCCGGCCCCCGCCGCCGCCGGGACCAGCCCCCAGCGCCGCCCGCCCGGACGCGGCTGCCGCCGGCGGGACGAGGAGCCTGGCCGGTCGCACCATGAGCAGCGTCCCCACCGACAGGGAGGGCGGCCCCGCCGACACCAGCCTGCCCGAGGAGGAGGTACCGGGGGGACGCACACGGGGGATTTGGGGCCCAGGGGATCCGGCTTTCCCGTTCCCCCCGCCCCGCAGTCCCCGGGAACCGCGCTCCGCGGGTGCCCACGCACCCACGCGGGATCGGGGGTCTGCGCCGGGAGGGTCCCGTCGGCTTCGCGGCTCCCGGTACGCGGGGCTGCTGCGGGGGGGACAGGGACGAGCGGCGGGAGCGCAGCCCGCTCCCCGGGACGCTCCCATTCACCGCCCGCATCCCCCTGGGGCTCCCCGCAAACGCCCCTCCGCCTCGCCGGGGCGAACCTGAGGGCGCGGGGAGACACAGATCCCCCCAGGGCGCGGGGGATAAACCGGGCTCCCCCCGGTTCCGCTGCCGGTGCCTGGTGCTGCCGGTGCTCGTGGGGACCGTGCATCCAGCGGCCAAGCATCTCTTTCCCATGGGTCTCACCCCAAAAATGTCCGAAACGCTCCCATCCCCACGGGAGACCAACCCCGCAGCCCGCCACGGTGAGAGCTGGTTTTCTTCATTCCAGCCAGAAAGTTCCTGGTTTTGCCCGTGACCTTGAGATGGGAATTTGGACTTTGTGAGTGTGAGAGCGGGAAGATTGCTATCTGAGATCTCCTCTTCCTCCTCACCCTCCACCCGGCTGGGCTGCTCCAGCAGGTCCCTGCTGGCTCCCTGCGGGGATCCCTGGTTGGTGCCAAAGCAGGGATCAATCACCGCAGCTCCAGCGCCCGCTGTCCCCTGCCTTCATTTGCTTATTCCAGGGGTGGTTCTGCCTTCAAACTTCCCAAAGTTTCCTAAATACCGGGGAGTTTTTTTCCACCGCTGGCCTTGCGGGGTGTGTGGGACATGATGCTGCGGCTGTGGCTCTGTTGGGCATGGCAGCGGGTGACATCCACGGAGGCCTGTTGCCTCTTCCAAAAGCATGGCCTGTACCGTAAAAGCTGGCAAAGGGCAGCCCTCGCTCTGCTCCCGGTCGGATCCGGAGGGCCTGGGGCTGGCTGTTGCACCGCTGCTCCTTGGGGACCCCCTGACCCGGCGATGCTGGACAAGGGGAACACCCGGAGGGGACGGCTGGGAGGTGCCAGGGACGCCCACAGCGCGGCGGACACAAGGAGGGCGATGCCCGCTCGGTGCCAGGCAGGTATTTGCCCTGCAGGACTTTTTCCAGCCCAGGCTGGAGGAGCCGGTGCTGTCTATTTGCTCAAGTGCAGGGAAGGGGGTTGCCCAGCTACTGTGCCTCACCTCCCCCATCCCAGGGCTTGCCTTCCAGCCTCCTCTTCCCTCAGAAAAGAGGGAGAAGCAGCCTCTGTCCCGGGGAGGTCAGGCAGGGTGCTGCCAGCTGGGAAAAGCCCCCACTTCATCCCCGCTCCTCCTGCCTGCTCCTGGCACCCCGGGTGGCCTCCCCGTCCCTCTCGTCTGTCCCCTCGGGAATGACCCCCCCGTGCAGGGGGGCTGTGGGCCAGGGGCTTCCCCACGGAGGAGCCAGAACAATTTGGGAAGGCGCTCGCGTCACTTTGGCCGGGCGAGAACGGCATGTAAAAGGCTCGGCGGAGGCCTTATTTGGTAGCGGAGTGGCTGCAGAGAGCCCGGCTCGTGGCCCTGGTCCCCATCCCATGCCAGATCCCTCATCCCGGGGGAACCGTGCCATGGGGAGGGGACCCCAGGGATGGTTTCTAGGGAGAACGTGGACAGCGAGTGGATAAAATTTGCCCCCGTGGCCCATGCGCTCCATCCCCCCGTGCTCCTGCTTCCTTTCCTCCTTGACGCGTGGGATCCAGAGGGTTTGGGAGCAAGCTCCAGGCGGGACAGGGACGTGTGTGACCCCCGCCTGATCCCGCCGCTCCTCCGCTCTGTTGCAATCCCCCATCTGCTCCCTTGGCTGCTCACTGCCTTTTCCTCTGCCGCTTCCTCGTTCCAGCCCCGGCAGCTCTGGACTCGCTTTTCCCCAAGGGCTGCTCCTCTCCTGCTGTCCTTCACCGGACGTGAGAGAACCGTGGTTTTCCAGAGAAGCGGCTACGGGTGGCGAGGCCGGAGATTCATCCCGGTCCTCCCGCATCCCCGGGGCTGAGGTGCCGGCATCCCTCGGCCTCAGCCTTGTTTATGTCGGGGAGTTTTGCGGGCTGAAGGCATGCGTACACACAGCCCGGGAATCTAAACCCAGCCGAGGAAGACGCTCCATTTGCCAAGAGACTATTTATGCCAGGACTAATCCCGGCGGGGCGGGAATGCACCCCGCCGCGGGGGAGGCAGCACCCCGCTTTGCCGGGAATGGGAGGGGAAGCCCTGCTCGCCCTGTTCACGGCTCGATGGCAGCCCCGTGCCATCGCCCTCCCGCTCCCGCCGGGAGCCGGTGCCTCCCCGGCGGCGGGCAGCCAAGCGGATAATCGGCTGGTGGAGAATTAAAGCGAGCCCCGCTGGAAGGGGCGCACGGACGGACGAGGGACGGGAGCTGGGCTGAAGGCGGCGATTAAATAACTCGAGGATGAATCACCCGGACGCCTCCCGCTTCCCCACGGCCTGTTAACGTTTTACCGGGGGTGGTTTGGGCAGGGCAGGGCAGGGCAGGGGACCGGGACCAGGGCCATCAGGCAGGGCACTGCCGCTGCAGTACCTGGCATCCCTCCGGACACCGCCTTCTGATGGGGGTCCCAGCCAAGAAAATTCCTCCCTGGTGCCTCCTTACCTTCAGGAGACAATCCTGGCTTGTGGCTTCATATGAAGAGGAGGAGGAGGGCTGCTGCAGCTCTGTCATGGACCTCTCCGTGCTGAAGTCATCCTTGATCCATGGTCTGGAGATGACAGTCATCTCCTGGCCGAAATCTTTGCCTTTCCTCGCATGTCCTCAGCCCTGACCATCCCAGTAAATCTCCACAGACCCTTTCCAGAATGCCTTTAACTGGCCCAAGATGAGATGCGGGATTTCATGGACAGCAGAATGGGATGGTGAGATGCAAAGGTGAAAGGGACAGGCCAGAAGTGGGATGGACATGATTTCCAAGGAAGAGGAGAGTAGCGGAGATGAAGAGCAGATTTCCTGCAGGGAAAACAAAAGCCAGAAAGGCTTTTGTTTACTATGAGTGAGGCAACACAAGTAATATCCCACAGCCCTAGCAAATCTGGGAGCTGTGGGGTGCAGCAACAGGAGCAGAGGGGGACTGTGGAAAGGGACTTGGAGCGGTCCCATAGCTGCCGTCCCCATGGAAGGAAGTCAAGGTGGTCACCTTTGAGCTCCTCCTGGAGCAAACACTGGCACTTCTGACTTACAAAAAATCTTTGGTTTCACCCCAAATTTTAGGAAGGAGACGGGGAAATGCTCCACCAAAAAGAAACTGAAAGATGTTGGTACAACAGACCTGAAATGAAACAGCTCAGGCTGCCCAAAAAACCGTGGGGTTTAGGCTGGGGGAATCCCATGCTCCAGTGCCCTTTAATCCTTGCTTGAGAGCTGTCAGTCTGGCCCTGTCCCATGACATCCTTGAGAGCAGGCGTTGTGCCTGATCCACCTCCCAGAAGGAGTAATCATTCCCTATGGAAGAACATATACATGCCTGCTGCCTGGCAATTTCTCTGATAAGGCTATTTTTTTTTTCTGGTCCTGCTTCAAGGAAGGATTTTTCCCTAGGAGTGTTTCTGGTAGAGGATGGGGACTGAATCCCTGGGTTCCCTCAGCACAAAAAAACCTGGAGCAGCTCCCTGCGGGCCAAAGCTCCCCTTCCATTTAAGGGCAGAAGTAATATTTCTGTCTAGAATCTTTCTCTTGGCAAAACGATATCTGTCCAGTCTGCTGGGATTAGCCCCAAGGATGCTCCTTTGCTTTGCCTGTCTCACCTGCTTGTTACCCAGCAAAGGGATGCTGTTTATGTAGGACCTACTCAAACATCCCTGGGGCTGGGATGCAGCCCAGATTTGCGGGATGCAGATGGGGAGCACCCAGAAGCTCATATCTATCCCCTGCCCTGGGCCCCAAAAACCCTTTTGGGGCTGGAATCCAGCCGAGGGATCCTTTGGAGCCCTTTTCCCTCTTGCCGCTGTATAATTTTACAGATTTAAACTTGGCCGACCTGCGTTTGAACTTGCAAAGAAAACAAAGTCATTAGAGAAGCCCTTCCTCTGTGGGGCTGAATTTCAGAGGGTTCCTTGGAATCTTTAATCTCTGTCTCTCTCCCATGTGGCTTTGGGGATAAATGGTCTGGCATGCTTGGGCATGTACGTTTGGATTTCAGGGATGCGGCAAACTGGCAGTGGGTTCCCTCACTCCCTCCAGTCCCTCCCACTGGAGCTGTGAGAGGACAGCCAGGAAGCCAGGGATGGCTCCAGGGATGAGGGAGACAGGGGACACCGTGCAGGGATGCTCGGCTTGCCTGGGATGTAAACCCACCTGGAGGGTGGATGTGTCTGGAGAGCCGATCCCCTGGACAGCAGCCATGCTCAGGAGGACCTGTCTGAAAGCAAATATTTTTTACTCTAGGAAAGGAAAAGTTTGCTTTGTTTAGGTTGAACTTCATGGACACAAGGGGAGATCCTCCCTCTCTAGCCCTGCCAGGAGAAAAATCGGGCAGTGTCTCCACTGGGGGCCAGAGCAGCATTGAGCACTGTGGGATGCTCCATCACTCCCTGGTCTCAGGAGACAGGCAGAAAGCTGGCAGGGTCCCCTAAGGTGCTTTGGGGGATGGTCCCAGAAGAGGGGACAGGCTACCAGGCTGTGCTTGCCTGCAGCTGTGGCTCAGGAAGGGGTGAGCACATGCCGTCTGTCTCCCTGATCTCATCCAGCCTGGATGCTGGTACCCGCAGGGAGGATGATGGTGATGATAATCCTGGTACCCAGGATGGGTATCACCAGGGCTGTTGACACAAGGGCTGTGTGCAAACAGCTGAGTACCTTTTGTTATTTAATAGATATAGGTCAGCCAGAGGTTTTGTTCCACAAAGCAGGAATGTTTGCTGCTCCCAGGCTGGGAGATGGGAGAGATAGCTTATCTTCAAGAGAAAGAAGAAATGTCAGCAAAAGAATAGGCCTGGGCTGGTTGTTTCTGGCTGTTTCCCATGTCTCTTTCCCAGGGAATGGGGCAGGCAGGGTGCCTGGCCAAAAAAATTAAATAAAATACATTGAGATTTTCCCCTTCTCCAGCCCAGAGTGTTAGGATGAGATTTTGGGGATGAGGAGAGGAACAGCAGGTTCAGTTACCCACACTGCTCCTCTGGTTAGAAGCTGGTTGTAAAGCAAAACCATCCCAGCATAGGGTTTGCCCATCCCTGAGGAGCCCCACACCTCCCCTAGGGTGGAGGGAGCAGGATTTCTGCCAAACATCCCAGCTTTGAGGATGCTGCACCATGACAAACGTTAGATCCACCCAAAAAACCCCTCAAAAGGTGACTTCTACAAACCATGGATAAGCTGCTTAAATCCAGCCCCCTCCAAACCAGGGCCTTTCCTCCAGGAGGAAGAGTTGGTGTTTGCTTCTCCCAGTCCTTAATGAGCTGCTGCAATTAAACTGAGACAATAGGCATTGTCTGTGGAGTCCGGGATCCGCTGGGGATGATGGGAGAAATCCTGTTTGCCAGACCGGGGTAGGAAGGTGCTGGGATTCTGTGAGCTTTTTATCCTGGAGAGGACTGCTGGGGTGAGGACAGGTCTCTGTTATTTTTCCACGGTTCCTTAGCAGCTTCCTCCATGGCCACAAAAATTCAGCATCACTCAAGCGTGGCTCAAGGCTTTTGTCTGCCCAGGAAGTTCCCCTTGGGCTGGCATTGTCCCTCTGGCTGGGGGAAGCGTGGGGTATCCCCAAGTTAGGGATGAGAGAGAGTCTCCAGGAACCTCCTTTCTTCTTTTCCAGGTGAGAACACTCTTTGTTAGTGGGTTGCCTCTGGACATCAAGCCCCGGGAACTTTACCTTCTCTTCAGACCCTTTAAGGTATCAAACTGGGGAGGGAAAGGGGGGCTGAAAGCATGGGGCTGGCCTCTGCCTCACTCCCATGGCCCCAAACCACTTGCTGGGATCTGGGAACTCACTGCAGTCTAATTCATTCAGTTTATTCTGTTATTATTTAATTGTGAGGATCTCCACCAAACACCCTTTTTAATCCTTTCCTTGCAGGGCTACGAGGGGTCTCTCATCAAACTCACCTCCAAGCAGGTAGGAGCTGCTCCAAATGGTGCAACTATCCCACCATTCCCTGGGGTGAGGGGCTCCCCTCTCTGCTCCCCAAGAACCTGACTGATGACTCCTGTCTTTCCTCCACAGCCCGTGGGCTTTGTCAGCTTCGACAGCCGCTCCGAGGCGGAGGCAGCAAAGAACGCGCTGAACGTGAGTGTGCCTGGCCCAGCCACTCCATTTCTCCATGTCCCCCTTGTTTCCCTGTCCCAAGATACTCTCTGAATTCCTCCATCCCAAGGATATGTACCTCTCATGCCAGCTGGCCCCATGGCATCCCCATCTGTCCAGACAATCCTGTCAGTGTTTCTCAGCTGCATCCTCCCTCCTGGGGGCTGCATCCCTCTCACCTTTCTCTGTGCCATCCAGGAGGACTTGAGCATTAGATACAAGTGAAACAGCATTTCCATCCTCTCCTGTTTATTCAGCAGGAAAAATCCCAGCCAAATCTGCAAAAGAAAAAAGCAAATTTCACTTTAACAACTTTTCAAGTTACCTGAAAATAGTGACAGACAGAACTGTGTGGGGCTGGTTCACCAATTCCTCCTCAGTGATCCCTGCATTTTGGTGTGGGGTTGTTTTTTTCCTTGTCTTCTTTTTTTTTTTTTTTGGCTCCACTAATCCCTCTGGATAAGAGCTCGGCCTTGAGGGATGCCGACTGCCAAATATGGTGCCGATGCTAAAGATGCCGGAGGAATGTGAGCCGCCTCGGGGCCCGGCAAATTAGCTCATTTCAGGGCTGGAAGTTGAAAAAACCCATAAATAACGGGGAGTTATTTTTGCTGCGGGGCCGGCACGCGGCGGCGCTCGCCCACCCGCCGCGCCTCCTTCCCTCCCTCCTTCCCGCAGGGCATCCGCTTCGACCCCGAGATCCCCCAGACGCTGCGGCTGGAGTTTGCCAAGGCCAACACCAAGATGGCCAAGAACAAGCTGGTGGGCACCCCGAATCCCAGCACCCCTCTCCCCACCGCCGTACCTCAGTTCATCGCCCGGGAGCCCTGTGAGTACCCCCTGCACTGCCAGCAGGGTTTGGGTTGGCAGGCACCAGGGGAGGAGCAGGGATGCCGTGAGGGAGTGGAGAAGGGCAATAAGGGGAATACCAGGTCTGACTGGAAGCATTGGTACCTGCTTGCTGTGTGGTGGCACGTGCTGGGGGTTCCAAAGGCAGCTGCTGGTGCTGGAGAGGGCCTGGGACAGGTGGCAGCCAGCCTGGCATGGTGCCTGGGAGCAGGATGAGGTCTCAAGAGAGGCCTTGGCCATGTTCTACCATGAGTGCTCCATGCCCATTTCTGCTTCTGGAAGAGTTTCTCTCGTGCAGATGCCAGCTCCTCACCTTGCTGTTGCACACTGGCACGAGCTGCACACTCTCCTCTGCTGAGTCCCTGGGATTACTAAACCTCTTGGAGACAAAAAGCCCAGCCCTGGCTCCCTGAGTGATGCCTCCAGCCCTGTAGCATTGTTGGCTTTGCAAGTTGGCTCTCAGCGGTGGCATCTCACACTTTTCTGGGCCAGCTCTGCTCCTGCCTCAAGGGGACAAGGAAGGATGCAGCGAGGGTCACAGTCCTGTGGTCACCATTAACTCTCCCTCTTCTTCTCTTGCAGATGAGCTCACAGTGCCTGCACTTTACCCCAGTAGCCCTGAAGTATGGGGGCCGTACCCTCTGTACCCAGCGGAATTAGCACCTGCTCTACCTCCTCCTGCTTTCACCTATCCCACTTCACTGCACGCCCAGGTAATTCCAACTCATCCACCTCCACTGCTCACCCTCCCACCTGCCCTGGACCCCCTTCCCCTCGGTGCTCACCGCACCACTAACTCTGCCCGGCTGACAGGCACTCACTCCCTGCTCCCTGAGATTTAGAGAAGGCTCCCAAATGGAGCTGAACGCTGGCAGGGGTCCTGTCTTTCCCCAGACACCTCTCTCTGCCTTCCTACTTTTGCTGGTACCTGTAGTGGGGCAGGTGCTAAGGGAGGAGGGAGGGCTAGGGATGTTCTCAGGGTCTGGACCATTCCCATCGCTCCTAGCACTGAACCACCCATCCGGCTGCCAGTGTGAGATGAGGGCTCCAGAACCCCTGGCTGCCCCTGGAGCATTGCTGGGATGCTGTTCATGGGGTGTGAAGCCAAGCAGCTCTCACAGGGAGGAGAGGGAAGCGAAGCGCAAATGCAGGATCCATCTTTTATTGACGAGGTGCTGCCTCGTCACAAGTGCTTTCTGCTGGCTGCTGCTGCCGGTGGCCCCCGATGGCAGCATGTGGCTGTTAAAAATTAACCACCCGCCTGGGAGAGGAGCGGGGGAAAGAGGAGAAGAAGTGGAAATGGCGGAGGAAGAGGATTTCTTTGCAGTGCCAGCCTTGCAGCATCGTGGGGATGCTGGGAAAGGACCCCTGCCACAAGGGGGGAAAGGGGAGCTATCTCCCCAGCATCCATGCTGGACATCATCCGGGCTTTTGCTCCATCTTGCCAGCAGCAAGCTGGCTCCAGCTCAGTGATGAACAGGAGGTAACAAGCAAATAAATATCTGGAAATAAATTTGCCAGATGAACTGCAACCAAAAAAGGCTTTTGGCCTTGGCCCCCCAGGATTGAGCCAGGTTATCCAGAGCCACCATCCGCTGGGAGCTGGAGCATCCAGGGGCTGGTTTGAGCAGGGGGGTGAGGAAAAGTGCTCAGTGTGCAAACCATGTGCAGCCTTTGGATGAAACTCCAACTTTTTGGGCCCTACTGTTCATAGGAAGAGCGTTGGTAAATATTATTGCAGCTATGTACTTGCCTTGTCAAATAACTGCTAACAGGCAGCACCTGCCCTGCTCAGGGAAGCACACAGCCAAGGAAACAGAGGCATACAGAAGCTCCGAGGGTCCCTCGGGAAAACCCAGGCTGAGACCTGATGTTAGACAGTAACAATATTATCTGATGTGAAATATCAGCACAGTGGGGAGGGCACTGGGCACCTTCCCATCCCCCTGTGCAGCTGCTGGTGGTGTGGTGGAGACCGGTGGGTGGGTGGGTGGGTGTTGGAGACCGGTGCCACCATCCAAACTGGAGCTGCTTTGCTGGATCCTGCCGACAGCAGTGGGACCAGGAACTGCAGGATGGATGGTGGGGCTGGCTTGGAGTTATCTGGCAGAGCACTGAGTGCCTGCATGCCAAATTTTAGCATCTGATGTTTTCCGCCCTGTTTCAAGCTGGCTTTGCAGGAGCTAAGAAGGATGATCTCACTCCTGCTCAGTGGGACCATGGTGCTGCTGTCCCAGCTCCATCCTGCTGGAAGCAGCGATGCCGGGGCTGTGCTCAGCCTCAATGTTACTGTTGGAATTGGAGCTGGGCTGACTATACTGCTGGTGTTCCAGTCTCCCTCCACCCTGTGCCTGGGGAAAGCCAGGGAAAGGGAGCCCAGGCGCAGCCTGACCTTACCAAGGTGAGCAGCCACCCCCCTCTCAGCGTGTGTCCCCCTTGCCTTTGCAGATGCGCTGGCTCCCTCCCTCCGAGGCTGGTTCTCAGGGCTGGAAGTCCCGTCAGTTCTGCTGAATGCCAGGTGAGTGCCACTGTCCTGCTCCCATCCTCCTGTCTGGCTGGGGACCACCTCCACCTTTACCCTGAGCTTCCCCCGGTCTCCAGCAGCTCAGGGTGTGTGGCCACTTTTCAGCAGACACCTGAAGTCCAGTTGCCCTCCTTGTCCCCAGAAAGGGTTGTCCATGTCATGATTCACCCCAACACTTTCCCATGTGTCCTGGGGCAGGATGGAAAGGCACCATGCCAGAAGGGGGTGTGGTGATGGAAAAGGCAGCCCTGACACAATCACCTCATGAAACCTTAAGAAAATCTATCCAGGCAGCCTGGGGTGGTGGGGTTGCCAAAACAAGAAGCAGAGCCTTACTGAGCACGGGGCTGCCCGGCAGGAGGGAGGGACGGATCCCATTCTATCTGGGACCTCTTCGGATGGAAAAAGCCTTGCAAGATATGCTCTGCAAATAACTTCGGCCTTTGTGGACAAATAAACAAAGGGGACTCAAATGGAAGAGGGAAAAGAGCCTTGGTGGACACTGAGCACTGCTTGCCCTGCAACCTAAGCCTGCCTGGACTATCCTAGCTGGGAACTATCCCTGCTGGGAAGCCTCCTGCTTCCACACCCACCTGTGGAGAGCTGCCAGTGGATCCAAAGCTCTGGCACCAGCTGCCCATGCTTGCATGTGACTGCTCTGCCCATCTGCCTGGCATCTGCAGCGCTGTGCTGAGGCCACGAGGTCACTCAGCCGGGAGGGCAGGAGGCCCAGCCCTGGCTGCAGCTGGCCCCAGACTTGGATCCATGAAGAATTCTCTGGCTATTTTAGGCCCAGCAGATAAAAATAGGGAGTAGCGAGGCTTTGGGAACCAATGGTTCTTCCAAAATATGCAACACACAAATGTTTCCAGATAAAATGTAAGCAGAAGCGTATTTGGGAAGGGGAGATGAGCGCATCCCTTGAAACAGGTCCACCAGCCCAAGAGCCACAGTGGGTGACAAGGATGGAGGGTCAGGGACCTCCTGTTTCCCTCCCAGGCTCTGCCAGCTGGGAAGGGCACAGCCCACTGAGGGACTGGTGCTCCTGCCTGCATGTGTCTGTATTTGCTGCCAGGAGTCCATCACAGTGGGGTTAATCCCAGAATCAGCTAGGTTGGAAAAGATGTCTGAGATCACCAAGCCCCACCTTTGGCTGAGCTGTGCCCTCAGGAAGTGCTGACTCCGGTCACTGAAATCACCCCTTCCCACTGACCTCAGCCCAGTGCCAGGGTCCCTCACTCCCTGCTGTGTCCTCCCACAGGTCTCAGGTGTGTGATGGTGGCCTACAGTCAGTCTTGTGGGTATTAATGGAGTCTTCCGAGGTGGCTACTGGGTTGATGTGCTCTCCACAGGACCTCAGTGTGCTGGTAAGGATGCGGCCCTGCGGGCCTGGCTTTGGGAAGGGGGCAGAGGGGTGAGGAAGCCATCACAATGGCCCTGAGGGAACAGGCCCTAAGGTTGGCAGGACCCTGGGGCTGCTCCAGCCACTGCCCTGCAGAACCACGGCTCTGCCATTCCCGCCTTTATCACTGTTATCTGGGGTGAGAGTTTCCACAGCCAAGGAATGCCTCTCGGCTTTGAATTACCCCCGCTAATCTCATCTCCGTCCTTGCTTCCTGCCTTGGATCAACAATCCAGAGACTGAATTCCTCTTAAGTGCAAAATGCAACTCAAACTTAACTCCCAGCTTCCCAGTTCAAACCCCAGGGACTGCAGCCAATGGGAGAAACAAAGTGGGATCAGTGGGGTTCTTTATGCCTGGGATGTTATGGTCTCTCCCTGCAGGCATTTGCCACCTTGCCCTTTCCCTGCTAAACAACTATCCTTACAGCATGGTTCTGACACGAATTCCCAAAACAAGCCTCCCTCTCCCCTACCTTGCTTCCTTCCTTCCACGAAGGAAGAGAGATTAACCACAGCCCGTTTTCCGCCATCACAGCTGCTCTTTTTTTTTAACACCTCTTTTTGTTGTTTCAGGCTTGAAAAAAACCTCACACAAGTTTGGATTCCTCCAAGACTTTCCCACAGCCTCTATCACACATCTGCTCTCCTAGAAGAAAAAAGAAAAACATACCTAGTAATAATATTTTCCTCTCTTACACTGTATATTTGTAAGGAAGAGTGTGTTACTCGCGAAAGCATGGTTTGACAGGCATTGTTGTAGTGTTTGAAAAGGCTTTTCAAATGGAACCATAGGAAAGCAGACTACAAAAAAAAAAAAAAAAAAAAAAAAGCCAAAAAAAAGCCAAAACAAGAGCAAGTATTTTTGTACCAAAGCTCCTCAAGGACAATCTTACACCGGGTCGGACCACAGGTTTTGTGCTTGACTTCCGAGGTGTGTAAAGAAGAGTCTTGTTATCCCCCAGCCCCATCAGCTGCATGTCGAAGGCATGAAGTTCACAAGCGTGAGGATGTCGACACACACGATGCGGGTTTGTAGGAACTGTGCTCCCTCTGGCACAGGAACTGTGCTCTGGCCGTGTTGGCAAGGTGTCTGCAGACACTACAGTATTACCGTTTTCTTCCCAGTTGCACCAAATGACGAGCAGGCAGGACAATCAGGAACTTTCTTCCCATGTTGGTTTTTTTTACCTTGGGGCTGTGTTCATAGCTGCTGTGCAAAGCTTCCGTGGGGTACAACAGCTCGGATCAGGGATGGGCGGACAGCCCACACATGTAGCAAGGTGACAATTTGCCTCCTCCTCCTCCTCCTCCTGCCATGACTGCTCCAAGCTGTTGCGGGCAATGTAAACTGCTGTATGAAAAAACATACCAACAAATCCTTGGTTTGCCAGCTTCCTCCAGGTTGGACATGAGTCCTGAGGGGCTTCCCATTATGCTGAAGTGCTGGCCTGGCCTGGCCTGTGGTTTTAGTGCTGATGTTATGCTGGTCCAGCTGCTCCCTGTGTGGCATTCCCATGCTTCCATGTGCAAAGACGAGAAGGGAGGCTGCCAACATCCTTTACAGAGAGTACCAGCAGAGAGACTACCTGGCATACTAGTTCTCCTTCTTGCTCCAGGAGGAATTTGAAAAAAGAAGAGCAACCTGACCCAAAACCTCTGTCAGGTTTCGGTTTCTTGCAAAGGGAGGTGCAGAACTTCTCCTTCCATTGCCTTTCCCCCCTCTCCATTCCAGCTGCAGGGAACACTGAGCTCAGCTGCTGCCCAGGCCTCACCATAGCTGGTTTTTCCCAGCTGTCCATGGCCTCACCTCATTTAACATCATCGCCTTTTCCTTTCTCCTTCCTCTTGTCCTGTGGGTGGGCCAAAATAAGATGGCTGAGATTCTGGCCATCAGGGTGGGACAGGGGGAGGAAAAATTGGGGTTTTTCATGATCAAAAACTGTCCCGTTGGGGTCTTCTGTAATAAATGGGCCTGATAAAAGTGGTGTGAGAAGAAATCAAACCCAAGAGAAACCTCAGAGCGGCTCTAAAAGGAACGATACCAGCGTTCCCCAGCGACGGACTAACTCTTTTAGCAAACTATTTCCTGTACTTTGTCTTGTGGAGAGGAGAGAAGCTTCCACATTGTCTACTCTGCTTTTGGAAATATGTTTAAAGGTACTTTTCTATTGTAATTTTTTAAAAATAAAACCAGTGATTATTATAAGTTACGCGCAGAGCGGGGCTGTGTGCTGTGTCTCTGGCTAGGAACAGGGAGAAGGATCCCAACACACCCCTCGGGGCCTTGGCGAACATCAGCCTCTTTCCTCCCTCGGGAAGAGCTCAAAGCACTGTGAGGCTCCTGGGTGATTTTTCAGGGCAGATGCCATCGTCCTGTTTGGCTCTCTTGGATCTCTAGGAAAGCTGCAAAATCCAGGCTGGAAGGATCAGCAGGCTTTAAAGAAATGACTCCAAGTTTACAAAGATGTTATCGGTTAGTTTTTAAACCTACTAGTCTTGGCAGGGAGCACAGGAGCTGGGATGCAATTTTCCATGAGCTCAGCCTCGGCTGAGGCAAACGTAACCTAGAGACGAAGGGCCAGATTAGCTCTGTATTTTTTTTAACACGCTGGGAATTTTGAAAAAACTCAGGTTTGTAAGCCCAACCTAGAAATTCCTCCTCCTTTCTTTGCTCTGCTCCCACCCTGACAAATGTGACCAGCACCCCCAGGAGCTTCAACCAACAGGCCAGGCTTCAAAAAACAAAGCCAGAAGCAAGCTCCAGCTTAGCAAAAGCAGCCTGGGAAATGGGGTGTAAAGGACAGGATTAAAAAAGCTACAAGCTCCAGGGTGGAAGGAAGAGGCATGGCAGTTATTTGAAACCCCTGGCTGGCAGGGATGAGTTAAGCCCTTAAAGTTGGATGTTAATCCTGCTGCGGCCACCGCCACCGCGAGTCACAGCTTTCACAGCTTTCCTTCCGAGTTGCATCCAGCGGAGAGGTTTGTTGGCAGGCAGGGGGAGGAAGGGAAGGGAGCCACAACATGCTGCTCAGCCCAAGAGCTGCTCCGAGCAGCAGCAACTGGCCAAAACCTCTGTCCCAGGCACCACTTTAAGGGACACACACGTTTTTGGGAGCGGATTCAGCAGCAAACATCCTCCAGCTAAGAGAGCCATGAAACGTGCATGCATCCTGGACTCTGCCTGGGCATTGCATCTGCTCCCAGATCTGCCCTGCAAAAGGAAGTGGGGCCTTGCCCAAAATACTTAACCTCTTGAACCATTTTTTTTCCCAGTTTCCCCCATAAGCCAGCCTGTTTTTGTCTCTGTGCTGATGAGCATTGCCTTAATCAGTGAGGGGCGGGAGCAGCGCGCAGCTCGCCTGGCGTCCCCTTTGCCTGCGGTGACCTTTCCCCTGCGGCCGGGGGAACATTCCTTCCCTGTGACCACTGGGGCACTTACAGGAAGGCCCAAGCTGCTGGCTGACACTGGAGAATTGCAAAATGGGATCAGGGACTCCCAGGCCAGTGCTGCCACCGATACCAGGGATAAGTCTGGGAGGATATGAACAGGCAGCGCTGGAAAAACCAAAGCGAGATTTTGCACTCTCATTGTTTCCATTTTCCCAAGCCTTTTTTTTTTTTCCCATCCCCCTAGCACAAGTCTAAGCTCTGGGAGGGGGGGATGCAGGCAGCTCCTTCCTGTGCATCCCTGCATAGAGGTTGGCTGACCAGCAGCAGGCTGGAAGCAGCTGCAAAGGCAGGGAACAGCCTGGCAGGGCCTACAAGAAAAAACACAGCGCTGATTCCCTACATCAGATGGACACAAGCGAACAGCGGAGAAATGGGAACAAGGTGAGGGAAGGAGAGCCAGATCTCTCAGACGATTTGGGGTGGATGATCAGGCAGCAGCAGAAGGGACAGGGGATCATGCTGCAGGAATTGAGATGCACCAGCCCGGCCAGGGAGAGCAAAGGGCAGACAGAGCCGGCGCCAATGGGGCAGAGAGGAGGAGCAAGCCCAGCATCGCTCCTGGGAGAGGGGGAGAAGGAATAACAAGGCTGGGAGAGGAGAGACATGAGAGCACCAGGCAGCTTTAAAGGCTGAGACACAGGCTGTGAGAGAGGGCAAAAAGCAAAGAGATGGGTGGCTTTGTGAGCATAGTTGGGGCCTGGCACAGCACTCAGCATGGATTTGTTCCCTGATTCCTAAAGGGGAAATAGAGAGGTGTCACCCTGCAACAGTCACTGCACTGCCTGAGAGTTGCCAGGGTAGGCTCTGCTCTCCCTGCCAGCATGAAAAGGAGGACATTCCAACCCAGGGGGATGAACTGGGTGCTGCAGATGTGATCTGCCCCGAGAGTCAGGCTCCAGCCAACACCTGAACACCGCTACCTCCTCGCTCAGGGTAAAAACCAAGACAACAGTAGGGCTTAAAAAAGCAAAGCTGAGAAATACCATTAGCAGGTCCCTGAAATGCTGCCTCTAAAACACGGTGAAGTCAACCATTAGCAGAGTCTGGACTTCATCTCTGCAGTCTCCATAATTAATAACCAGCTCAGGAGGGAATAGAGAACACAACCAAACTGATGGAGGCAGGAAGAAACTGCACAAGTACTTCAGGCCTTGGATGCAAGCCCAGAAGTGCAGGTATATAGTCAAAAAATTAACTTAATGGCAGGACAACCTCCTGCCTTAACCATCCTTTTCCCCTGCTGTACTCTGCACAATGTCCAACCCACGAGGCCGGTGCAGTTCGACACGTGAATCCCAGCCACAGAAGCACTGATGGGTTTTCAGAGTCATGGCTGTTTTTCCTGAGCTGTTGAGTAACCCAGAGGCCACTGCAAGCCAAAGCAGCAGAAAGCAAGCCGGGGGAAACAAAAACTGCTCTTACAGCATGCCAGGAGGCACGGAAGGAACCAGGGCTCAGACCCACAGATGGGTGTGGGTAGAAGGAAGTTGTGCACTGCAGGAGGTCTCTGATCCAACCTCCCTCTCATAACAGGACTTGCCACCAAGAGACCTGGGCAGCCTAGTCTTGTTTGGGCAATGCTTGAACCCTCCATGGATGGAGACATCTCCCCACCAGCTGTTTTCTTCCTAATATTCAAGCCAAACTTCCCACATTCCCCTATTATGTCATCTGCCATAGCTGCCAAAAGCATTTGACCACATCATCCTCCTTACTGTTCTTCACATCTCAGTACCTTGTGATCAGATACATCCCCAGCCACATGCTCAACACACTGAGCACTCCCAGCTCCCCAAAACTCTTCCCAGCCCTGACCAGCCTGGGAGCTCCAACCAGCACCCCTGGGGATGGAGAGGCGATTCAGCAGAGGGGGAGACCTTAACTGGACAAAATGTCCAGGTGTGAGCTCCCTAGTGCTGAGCAGAGAGCCAACTGCTTCCCTTGCCCTGCTGGCCCTCACTGGAGTGGCGCAACCTGCAATCACCTCATTTGAGAAGAGAACAGCTACAGCTATGCAATAGCAGGGAGCCCTGCTGTGTCCAGGCAAGCCCTCTCTTCTGGAGAGATGCCAACCCTGATTGCTTTGAAGGGATGTGTAAAGAGAGCCTGCGCAGAGCTGACAACACCAACATGGTCAGAAGGCACCCACAGAGCCAAAGGACAGACCTGAGGAACAGTGCCAGCACAGACCTGGGAGGAGATCACATCCCAGAGCACCTTCTTTGCCATATCCTTGACTTGGCCAGCAGAAGGAAGCCAGCACCAGCAGGCTGAGATCCAAGCTCTCCTCTCCCTGATGTCTGTCAGTGGTTAGCCTTGCCAGTGTAAACCAGCCAACACTAAGCACTGCCTCTACTGGACATCCTTCCCCTAGAAGCAGGAGCTGCCTCAGGCCCCTGAGGCAGTAACACACAAAGGAATTTGGGCCTGGTACATTAGCAACGACCGGAAAGTGAGCAACAAAGCTGGAAATAATGAGATGTCAGCACCACGGTTGCTTCTAGTCATCTGCAAAGGCAGCCCCTCCCCATCAGCAGGTAGTGGGAGCGCGGCCCTCCCTGGTGGCCCGGCACCGCCCGCCCGTGCTCATCGGAAGTGACAGCCCTCGCTGGCTGCAGCCACGTGCAGGGCCTCCAAACCCTTTCTCAGGGCTCCCTCGCCTCGCTCTCCTCCGCTTCCTAAAAGCCTGGAACGATCACCATGAATTATAGATCAGCGCTCGTACACATCGCCTTATGTCAGTTTTCTCATTCAACCATACACAATCCCGCTGTTTTCCACCCCCTTCCAGAATGATCATCATAATGGAGAAGGAGGTGGAATAACTCTTCACTTAGAGCAACTTTTAAAAGAGAAGTTAGTTAGTGGAGATGCATGTTTAGATGTGTGACACACCTGGGCCACCCAACTTGTCCCTCGAAAAAGGAAAGCCTTGTCAGGATCAACCCACCAAGTCCTGGTGCTGAGGGAACAATGTCCTTGCTGGACAGGAGCCTTGGGAGAGTGGAAGAGGCAGGGACAGGTAAAGGTGGCACTCAGATGGGTTTGCCAAAGAACCTTCCTGAAATGCATGAGACCAAGGTGCCTGCCACAGACCATTTCCATCTGAAATATTCTGTTCTATGTTCTCAGCACAAGAGCCCTCATCTTCCCAGTTTTCAGCAGATGCTTCCAGGGAAGGAGGAAAAAAATGGGATAATGGCCCAGGGCTGCAGGACAGAATATGATGTCTCTCAGCAGCCCTTTGCAATATCAGACTGAGGGAAGAAGGGTTTTGCCAAAGTAAGCAAGCTGAGAGCATGGTGGTTTTGGCCACTGGGAGAGTCATCCTGCCAGACACAGAACACAAGACAACATTCCTGGAGGAATAAGAAGGAGGTTTAAGTTTTTAACAGCTGAACTTCAGCAAAAAGCTCATCAGGATATAATGCTGCAAAGAGGCTGAAGTGGCCTGGAATGGTACTAAAATGGTTTCAGCTAACAGACGCATGCTTATATAGTCTGAGATGTTTTCTAGTTCCACCATTTGATTTTTAAGAGGTCTTGGGAAAAAAAGGAGCACTGGGAGCATCTTTGGGAAACAAAATCCAACTCCTGAAGCCTACACAAGAGAGGAGCTCATGTCCCTCTTCTTTCTGAAAGGCTTAGAAAACTGGGTCTGCTCACTTTGGAAAAGAGGAGGTTGTATGGAGATCTCACAGCCCCTTCAAGTATCTGGAGGGGCCTACAAGGAGGCCAGAGAGGGACTCTTCATAAGGGACTGTAGTGACAGGACAAGGGGGAATGGGTACAAACTGACAGAGTTTAGTTTTAGTTTAGATATATGGAAGAAAGACTTCCCTGTGACGGTGCTGTGGCCCCTCAGATTACCCAGAGCTGTGGTTGCCTCATCCCTGGAAATGTCCAAGGCTGGGTTGGAGTAGGTTTGGAGCAACCTGGTCTAGTGGAAGGTGTCCCTGCCCATGGAAGGGGGTTGGAATGGGATGGGCTTTAAGGTCCCTTCCAACCCAAACCAGTCTGAGATTCTACGTCTGTGCTTATTGTCTGAACTTGGTTTCTTCACCACTGCTTGTCTACAGTCCATAACACCACCAGCAGGCCAATGTGAGCTCCCTTTCAGCTGTTTTTTAGATTTTACCCTAACATGCTGCAAAGCTTATTTAAGCCCTTTCTGCTACTATTGCTGAGGAGAAGACATCCACCAGTGAGGCAAAGCATCTAATTCAGTCCTTCCAACTGGACACCACCTGGACCCTTTTGTTCTTTGAACACTGGAGCCTGACAAGGCCAGTGCAGCACACAGAGCTCACAGTCACTTTCCCTTTCCTGCTCTCTTTTTTTTTTGACCTAACATATTTTTAATCTTTCAAAGTAGCTGGAGGCATTTTCTTTAGACTCAGACTCTATTATCTTAATCACTTGAGCAGAGAAACAAAGCAGGTAGCCTACCTCACAGCCAGCTTTGGTTCATAGAGAAAGGACAGTGTTATGTAAGACAACTGGGAAGTTACTCCATGAGACTCCTCAAAGGCAGGAAAGACAACTCAGAGCTCTGCTATTGTCCAAGGACCACCACCAAAAAAATCACTGCTCAAAAATGCAGCAGACAGAAGGGAACCCTTTTTTTCTTTTGAGTGAAGATGACAGAAGAGAGATGAACAGTTTTGAAAGTGTGCTGTAGGTACTTAAAGCAGAGCTGTAACAGAAAACTAAAAAGTGCCAAGAGGAATTGTTTGTGCTGACCTGGAAGATACAGGAAAGAAAAAGAGTTTCAAAACTATCTGGAGCAGCACGCTTTCAGATATATATATATATTTAAAAGGCATGAAAAAAAATAGATAAAATAATACAAGAAACCTAATGGCATTTGGCAGCTCCTTAAACAGGGCTGACATGTGCAATGCTGGAAGCACTGTCTGCTTCTCAGAAGAGCAGCCTCTAAAACCAGGAGGATAAACGCTGCACTTACAGAAGCATATTTCCCCAAGCTGACAGAACTTGTTCAGTGCCACAGCAACAAAGCCTCATTCTTCATCTGCTCACGTGTCCACATCCGACGGCCTCTGCTTCGACCCCGGCTGCAGCAAGCAAGACAACAGCCTGTGCTCAGGCAGCAGCGATCTGCTGTCGGTGGGGAGCTGCAGGCACCTCTTTTATCTTTGATCCTAACCCTGGAAGAGCGGAGAAACAGCTCCTCTCCTGCAGTGCCATGAAAACAGGATCAGCATTGACCGACTCTGGTTCGGAACATAAAAATAAGTTATCAAGAGGACATGATTTGGCCACATTCCATGTAGGGCTGTGCTGCACAGAACACCAGGCATCCACAGGCAGCTTGCATTTAAGGTAGTTCCTCCCCTCTCCCCAGCCGTCATTAAAAAGAGGACAGTGTTAGCCCAGAGCAGTAAGTCACTGAGAGGATAAAAATATAGCAAAGATTCCTTTACCTCCATCAAAAAGAAAACTCAACAAGCACAAAAGTTGCCGATTCTCTCACTCTTTAAGGAAGCAACACTGGAAACCTGCATTGTAAATTTATTACTTAAAAGAAAAAAAACACTTTAGTATTACACCGTCGTTTTATTTCCCTCCTGTGCACCCAGCAGAATGAGCAACACACCTGTACCCACAACAGTGAGGAGACATCGCCAAGGGCAATTCCTAATTAACATTAGGAAGCTCTGGCTGCATCCCATCCCACAGCCTGCTGGGATTTTGGAGAGGGGGTTTTCCGAGTTTGAGTCTCAGATATCACCGCCTTTCAGTAAAGCTCAGTCCCATGGCAAGGAAGAAGCATACAAACCGTGGGTGTGTTTGACTGTGAAAGAAACTTTGCCTGCAGTGATTTTAGGAAAAGGTTTCCCTGAAATAGGTAAAACAAATGCTGTATTCAATCCCACTAGAAAGCCCCTTGTAAGTAATTCCAGGTAAATACCCATTAAGCAATGTAAAAGCAGAGTTAAGCACTGAGCAGGAATTCCTGCATTACATGCTGAGCACCATTTATCACCCTATGCCAACAGGCAACTAGTGAAAACCTCTTACTCAAAGACACAGTTTCCCATTAGCTAATTAAATTCACCTCTAAATTTAGTCGCTCATACTTGCTCTTAAACTGACCTGTTTCACCTCGGCAGTTGCTGGGGTGGGGGAAACACATCACATTATTATATACAGTCAGTCCCTCTGTGAGCAGACACTGAGCCCCAGCAGCACAAAGCCCATCTAGAAACGCGCGCTTGCTCCAGAATTCAACCGCTCACTGCTTGCCAGGAACCACATCAGAGTAATCTTTTAATACTCCAACCAAGTGGTCATTGTGAGTCTTAAACCGGCGTTTCTTCTGAGAAGCAGGTTTCTTCCTCCTCTGAATAGGAGCCTGCAAGAAGAAACAAACAGGAGTCAGAAGATCTGTGACATCTGACCTGACACCGTGCTGGTCACCACTGCTGCCAAAGATGAGCTCTGCCAGAACCAGGGGTAGGGTAGGGCAGGGAAGGGAGGTGCAGGCTCCTGGAGAAGCAACAGCATTCAGTTTCAATCCAGGCAGGAGATGACCCTGGGGACAGAGCAGAGCCACGGTATTCAAGGCACAGTAGTAAAGCTGGCATTCCTAACTGCAGCTACAGAAGCAGGTACATGCCCCACAGCTCCATCCACAACACCATCAGGATTTCAAAGCTGTTTAGCAGGAAAGTTAAAACCCCACACCTTCCTCCCAAAATACTACTACTCTTGATGTATTGTACAGCTTCAAGCAGAAGCTTCCACTGTGGAGCTCACGGGGATTCCTGGCGTTTGCCCTCCTTTGATGCTGCTCGGATTAGTTTCACTGGCTCTAAGGAGTCATAAAACCACTGGCTGCAGCACTTGGTTTTTCCAGTTTAACACCGGTCACACTTCCCCAAGCTCCACAAAGCCATGCACAGGCTCACCAACACGTTTTGGAATTAACACTGCGGGATCAGGAAGGGGGGGATTTCCCAGGAAGATCTATAATTTGTATCTCTTACTATTTTCTTTGGTCCGGTTTCTTGCATGGAAGAAATACCCTGCCGTTTCAGATACTCTTCTATCTTCTCCTCATCCATAGAATCCACGGGAATGCTCCTCCACAGCTTCTGGAATTCTGCAACGACAACCCGGTTTTATATCCCAGTGAGCAAAACGTGGGCAAAGACCCCAGAGGAGGGGAAGGAGAGAGACTTGATTTCAAACACAGAAACATTCTGTCAGTCAGTCTGTCACCGCCAGCAGGCACTCACTCAGCACAGCCTTCACCCGCTCCAAACGCTGATGCACTGCCAAAACCACCCGAAATCCGAAAAGATGAAACCCCAACAAACAAAACAACAACAAAACACCCTCAAGCTAAACTGCACTGAGCATCAGGAGCACCCGCAGGCAACCTGTGCTTTTCATATTTTTTTGCTATGGGAGTCTCTTTTTTTGCCTGCAATCTCTAAAAGCTGTGTAGGCAGTGAATGAGTTTCACAGATCCTGATGAAGGGCAATCACTAACCATAAATGGCAACTTCATTTACACATCTTCAGCTGCCACTGACTTGGGAGACTTGTCATCCCATCGTCTAATTTACTGAAGGTTCAAGACATTTACTTGAGTGTCTCTGAGCTCGTTTATCACTGCAATATGACCCATACTGTTCTCTACAGATAACAAAGTACTAAAATTCCTCTGGTGTTAAAAAGAAGAGAGATACCTTAAAAACCACAGCAGCAGGAAAACAGACAGAGACAGTAAGTCTTAATTAGAGCAGCTGCCATCTGCCTGCACACTTTCTGCCTCACGTAAAGTTTCACAGAGCCTCTGGAATGCCTTCTCCAGGCAGCGGCTGGTACGATCCTACCTCCCTTCATTCCCCAGGCAGGGAGTTAAGATACATCCTGTCAGCAGGTCTGGCTAACAAACTATAAATAAAACACGAGGCACACATAGCAAGGCAAGACTAAATTTTTCCTTTTATTTCCAGATAAATTTAGTATACAGTTGTCAAAACAACCACAACCTCTGCATGCTTAAGGATCTGTCCTGTGCAGCAGGGGATGAGATGCTCCAGTGCCCCATTGCCACAGACACCCCATTGCCACAGACACCCCGGCTCTGGGCACACTGCAACCAAATGGGAGTGTACAAAAACCAACCCGGTTCCTGCCCTTGGAACAATTCCCTACCTAAGGCACCTTGTTTTTCTATGCAAATACATGCTTCGAGTTGTTTCTCTTCTTCCTGTTGCCAACAGTAAGAGACTGTCCCAGCTTTCCAGGAAACAAAACAAAGGAATTTCACCAATGAAGAACAACTGCTCATTTTTGGTGGTTTTGAAGAGAACCAAAACCTGTCAAAACACCACTTTTGGTTACAGGGAGATAGCTCACAGCCTGTTTCTCACAGATGCTATCCAGCACCCTGGGATCAGTGTGCACATCCCTTAATGCAAGGACTGACAGTGTAGTCAAGACATTCTCCATCTGCTCATCCATTTTGAGGGGGATTCCAGGCTTTCAGCATAGCTGACGATGCCTGCTAACACAGATCATCCCTCACCTCATCCTGCTGCACCAGGTGGAGAAGGTTTGTCCTCTTATTTATAACATCCTCTGCAAACAAATGTGTCTCCTCATTAGAGTTCAGGATATATGGACAATTATGCCCTGGTGCAAAAAAAAAGGAACGCTGAGGACAGGTGCTTAAGGTTAAACCGGTCTACATTCTTCTGGGGAACAAAAGTGAAAAATTAAACACTAGAAAATAAATGGTCAGCTCTTCAGGGATCAGCATGCACAGAAGTGCAGATCACAGTTAATATCTAACTACAGTGCTCTGCATTTCTTGTAGTGCCATGGTTATAACACCAGTCCAGCTTCACATCCACCTTTTAAACTCGGCCAAGAAATACAAATGGAACAGGCACCAAGATCCAAAACTGCAGAGCTAAAATGGACTTTACATACAGATAATTTAATCCACTAATTGGCCCCACCAGAGTCACCGTATCATATTCTGCAACTCCATTTAAAAACTCCTCCATAAATCAGGCTGCTTTCAGCACTACTGCTTTGATTGCAGTAATTGCAAAAGAATCTTCTTCCCATGCTGGAGCTCCATGTAGGGCTTTAAAATACTTCACTGCCCAGGAAACAGGGAGTCACAACAACATGGAAACACTACATACTGAAGGACTGGTCTGGAACTAAAAGTACAGGATAAAGGAGGAGAAGCACAGGAGCTGCCACCCTTCAGTGCATACAAACTAAACATCTAAAAGGAAAGGGAGATCCATCCATCATCCCATCACAAAACTGATTCAGTCTAACACCAGACACTGGGCTAAATGCAAGGTCTGAAGAAACAGCAGCTGGATGGCTGGCACTGAACCATTTAGAGATTACCTGACAGGCTTTTAAGTCTCCAAGGACTATGCCCATATCAGCCAGGGAAAGTTTAGACCTTGGGAATACACTCTGAATTATTGTGACATCCCCTCTGAAATATGAGAACCTGTGGGAAAAGCTGGCAATAACTATAGCTCTCAGGAAACAACCCTCTGCATTTGTAGCTGCGGTACTTCCACACCTCAGAAAACATACCCGTGACCTGCCACAGGGAAAGATTTTTCCTGGTTTCCAGGAGAAGAATTGGAAATGCTGCCACCCTGGCCTTTGCTGTGCGTCTGAAGAGCAGACAGCAGTGGCAGAAGGCAGCTCCTAGGGAAGGCTTCAACATACCGGACCCATTTTTCACAAGGTGTTTATTTTCTCTGTGGACAGGGCACAAGGAGCTCAGTGCTGGTGTGAGGAGTGGAAGGGGATGGATGGTTGGAGCAGGAAGCTCCCCACATGCTGCCTGCTCCAGCCAGCCATGGAGAACAGGTTGGGATGTATGCATTCCTGCGGTGCCTGTAGCCATTATGATGACAGAGCACATTCCATTTTCCAGCTCAGTGTCCTATTCACTGCTGGGTCATCTTGACACCATCACAGCACAGAAAAGGTGAGAAACTCTTCTTTCAGAGCCACTAAATTATTTTATACATCAGCCAGAATAAAAGTAAAAGGGCTACAGGAGGATAAAAAGATAGCAAAGCTTCACCTGAAGGCAGCAGGCTGCACTCAGGCAAGCTGACAATCTCTGCACGGCTCAGGCTGCTTTGACAAGACAGAGCCCAGAAAAAATCCCCAGGGGAGAAATTTCCCAAGCGTTTCTGGTCAAAGCCATGCAGGTGCTTTGAACCCTCACAGAGATTGGCATTTTCCACACAGCTTTCAAGTTCTGATTCCAATGCAGATCTTCCTAAGAAGAGGCAGAAAGCTGTGATCCCTGTACTGAGGCAAGCATCAAGAACAAATCTTATACACAGTATCTTGCAATCTGATCACAAAAACATTTTAACTCAGAAACTGGACAGAATCAACACTACTCACAGGTTGCTTCCTTGCTCCTCCAGAGAGCTAAATTCTGGTCTTTGGAGTACTGAGAAGAGGAAATGAGACCAGGAACTGGCTAAAAAGCCAGTTTAGATGTTTGCTGACATCTCCAGCAACATGAAGTCTGTGTGCACAGACTCAAAACAATGGGCTCTGACCAGCAGGAACCAACACAGAGCTAAGCAGAGGGCAGTGTAACAAAGATTCTGCAGGCACCTTCTCTCTCTGAAATACCCAAGGGGTAAGAATGCACAGTTACCTTGATTTTACAGCATCACTAGGTGCCTCATAGACGAAAACAATTTGCACTGACATTCCCTGAGTGATTATACTCTAACACACTTCCTTTCTGTAAATGCTTACACATTTGGGGAATGAAGTCATGGGTAAATGGCTGCCTGGTGACTTTGGAGAGGCTTATCCAGCACTTCTGACTGCCTCACCTGCTCTTGCAGAAAGGTTGAGATGGTTGTGTGGATAAACTGATACATCACACAGGTAATAAAATCTGCCAGAGATTAAAAACAGCTTAAAAATATTCACTGAGCCAAGCCAAAAGCTGAGCAAAGGACAAAACCAGACAATAACAGTCCTAACAGTCCCAGGGAACACAGCACTGGATTTATACCAGAAGGAAAAGGTGCTTGATGCTAAATCTGTGCTGTCCCTGGACCACCACAGCTGCAAGTCAGCACTGATCTCAAGCAGTTTTTATAGTGTTAAATTTAAGAAGCTTTGGCCATTCTCTAAATCCTTCCAAAAGCTTAGGAAGAATTTTAAAATAATTGAGTATCCGAATTTTTTAGCAAGAAAATACTTCCTGTAGTGCATTCAGCTGGGAAAGATACCATCTCTAGCAGCCAGGCAATCAAACTGGCCTTTCAGCATTCAGCACAGGGGTGAAAGCCTTGTTCACATGCAAAGTGCTTTGCTCCAGCACAAAAAGGCAGCGCTTGACTTGGCTGAAGCACCTGAAATCTGGCCCTGCTTTTATAAACACTTTCAGCTCCCCACCACTGACAGTAGATTAATTAGCCAGGAAGTCCAGAAGGAACACATGCAATCTGAATCTTCCTCAGCTAATCACATAAAAGGAAGAACAAAAGCTGTTCCTTACTGCTAAAACCTTCTCCAGTACCCTTGAGATCACGATATATAGGCACTGCTCTGTTGCTGCGATACACTGGAATTTATTTTCACGGGGGAGAAAGAAAAGCTTGTTCAGCCATCAAGTTCAGGCACTGCCAGAAAGCAGGTCCTCCCAGTACTCCAGGCAGCGAGCTCCAAATTGCCCTGGCAGCTCCTCTTTCTCTGCTGATGGAGCTCAGGCAGCAGTGGAGAGAACACCCGACTTTTCAAGGCTATAGACCTCAGCCAACACATGCTCTGAGCTGGGGTGTCACACGGCAGCACTGTGCACCGAGGAGCACAGAGACCTTATTTCTGAGGATAAACATTAAACTAGAAACATATTTTGAACTGTCATCGGCTGCTAGATCAAAGAGCCTGCCAACACTTCAAGGCTTATTTTGCAGTCTTTTAAAAACTTCATTTTAACGTTGCTGGAGATAATGAGCTGCAATAGCATTGCTAAGGCAGAGACATGTCACAACTCATCCTGTGCACAGACAATTCTGCCAGTGACTCCCTAAGAGACACTCTTCTGCTGCTCTGGAAAGAATCCTAAAGCAAAGCTGCTCGGGAAAGACGAGTTTCCCTCCTCACAGGATAACACGGTTGGAAAAAGGACCTGCTCCAGCTGCAGTGAGTGATGAACCTACTCAGGGATGAACCCTGCACTGTGGCATATGCAGGTGGATCACAATAGCCACAAAAAATAAAATATTCTTGCTCCCCTCTCAGAACAAAGCATCAGAAGTAAAAGCAAAACCAGCAGGAACAGAGCAACAACAAAACATCACTTCTGGCTCCGGTGGGAAGCTGCTGCCACCTGCGGATAAAAGGAAGCAGAGGCACCTTGAACTACAAACACTGCAGGCTGGATCCCTTCAGGACACACACCTCAGGATTAAATGGTTCCTTCAGCAGGAGGCAAGGTGCTTTAAAGGTGTTTTTTAACCTCTTCGTCCCTCTGAGAGCAATAGCTTGCTATCAGAGAGAGGAAGAGGTAAAAAAGTCCCCTTTTCTTTGCTCCTAAGCAATCATGGGTGTGCTACAACTTGTCTTGTGTAAGAAGTGCCCAGGATTTATCCTGGCTGTCAGATATCTCTGTCTACATCTTGAGAGAATGGGCTCTGTAATGAATTTTCACAGTTAATCCTGACCTCCCTCTGATAACTCTTTTAGTACGGCTGGGTTCCTGCTATCTGGAAAAAATTGCACAAGAAGAAACATTCATTTAGCAACACGACCATGATACAACCAGTGGCTAAAACTTAAAAGCTCTGTCTCAAAAGTTACTGCAAGAGCACTGATTTCTAAATGTTTTGGTCACGTTCAGACCTCCAAAAACTCTGGGCTGGTGGACTGAAGAGGCACTACCTCAACAGAATGACAGGGTTCATGGTAAACTCCTAAATAGTTGGAAATCAGAAATTCCCCAGAGAATCCATTCTGCACTTTGCATCTAGTTTCACTGCTGCTACTAAGAAACTACAAAAATTATTGTTTAAAAAGAAATTCACCTCAACCTTTTGAAATATTTTTTGTTTTTTTAAATGCTGTAGATGTCACCTCTACTTAATCACCTTTGTGAAAGAAAGCTATTATTACTGAGATTATAAATGTGTACTCTCAGTACATAACAAATAGTTAATAATACACATCTTCAGTTGCTAAGTTCTATTGGAAATAAAGATTCCCTTGGAGGTAGGCAAAGAAAGAAAGAAAGATCTTTATGCATCCTCCTGTGGTCCTGTAAGTAGAGCAGTTCAAATCCGTATCAAAACTCTTTTTTTTACCATACATAATGTGATGCTGTGTGATGCAATGGCTTTATGTGTCATGTTACAAGAACAATACACCAACAAAAGAAGTGTTCAGTGTCATTGAGTCATTCAAAATAAGATCTTCTGACACAGACTGCCTTCCCCCTTCTGCATGTACAGACACCTGATGTTGGCATTAACGTCATTACTGGAACACACCCTGATTTCCGTAATTAATTTCTGTGCATAAAATGGCACCAGAGGATTTTACCACCATTTGTGACACAGCAAACATGCTGAACTTGTGAAGCCCCAAATCCACTCCAGCCCTGGGCAGCAGCACTGCCCCACATCTGTGCTCTCTTCCCAGTTGTAACCACCCCCTTCTCAAGAATTTTGCTCACATCTCATCCCTCTGTGCTTCCTCCTTCTGTTCCATTTAAGGCTCCTTGCTGCATTCACCAATAAAAAGATACATAGTTAAAAAACTGGGAAAAAAAAAAAAAAAAACAACAACAAAAATCTTGCACCCACAAATCATTCTTTTGGTTTTTTTGGCTTCTCCTTTAGCAGCAAAATGTTAGATGCCATTTTTTCACAGTGAGGTGGTTTTTAGTCTCTTCTGTACAGCTACTCTTGAAGACAACTCTTGGATTCCTGGTGCATGTTCCAATGTACCCATCATAAAGCAGAGGATATTACCACTGGACTCACTTGCTGGTCTCATTAGCCTCAGGTTAATATAAAAATTCCCCTCACATCTGGACACACCTAATATTTCATTATCATCTTAAAAGACTGCTCTACCTGAAGACTCCTTATATACAGAGGTGCTTAAGATGAATTCAGATCAACTGCCATGGAAACCTACGTAAAAACAACACCTACCTTCGTCCACAGCAAAGTGACAGCTCTTGTCATTGTAGAAAAGAATTTTCTTCTTATCAGGGCGATTGACAAAGATGATCTGGTCCCCTAAAGCCTCAAAAACAAATGCAAAAGAACAACTCAAAATCATTTCGTTTCCAAGCTGAAGGACTCCAACTCCAACAGAGCCAGACCTTGTGCTACAAAAAGCAACAACAAATTGCAGAAGTTGCAAAGGAACTGGCCGTGAAACACATGAGTACACCAATAAACCAAAAATAAGATTGAGAGGACTGAGGTCAAGGTGTGAAAGCAGAACTAAATGCCTATAGTTGGAATGTGGGAGATCAGGAGTCTCTTGTGAGAAAGAGCTCTGAGAGCTGTGCTGAGACATCAGGGCAAATCTGAACATAAAGCATGAAATACAGAAAAGGTCACAACATTAGATCAGCTGAAATAACTTCTGAGTTATCAAAAGAACAAACACAGTGATGAGAAAACTCTCTTGGTGTCTCTCTTCCCTCTGAGAAGTGAATCAGCTGAACTGCAGACATGGGTTCCTCACCTTTATGGCTTTCTGTGCATTGGGCAGCCCTTCCTCGATGTCTTCCAGAAGGATTCCTCCCAGCCCTCGCTGGTCATGCTTGTCCAAGAGCCTGAGCAGAGCCTTTTTGTCTTTCAAGTTGTACTTGGGTTTGAAAGCGTACTTCCCATCCACTACTTCTATTTTCGGATTGTTGACTAGAGCCTGTAACAGGGACAGAAATTTCAAACCTTGAAACAGTGCAGACACTCACTACTTTTCTTCTGGTGTGCTTTTGAGCACATGAGCCACATGTTACAGCTGCCACAACACAGAGCATCTCTAACAGTGCAGGGACCCAATTTTGGTGCTGCAGGGTATTTGTTTACCTTTTCTCATCTGGCAAAAATCTCAGCTTCTTGGTAGGAGCTCTTCCATTCCATTTTGATACTCTGGTTCATTATGGAAGAAACCTCTGGGGCTGTGTTTTGAAAGACTTCAGCAAAGTCAAGCTTCCCTCACAACCAACACTGCCAATGCAGAGGTTTCTGTTCCCCAGAATATTAGTGCTGGCAGCAAGGAATGTTACAGTCTGATTTAGTATTTCTTGAAGGAGGAATTACATATTTAGTAATTTAATAAACGTGCATAATTCAGGTCTATCAGAATTCTTTAATGAAAATCTAAATATGTGTTTTCTTTACCTCACTCATTAACCATTGTTTCTGTTTGAGTCCAATATCTAAATGCTGTGTTTCATCCAGGATCTCTTCCAGGGTTAATGGATGTGTATCACCACGCTGGTGCCGGGTCTGGAAAAGCAAACAGCATTTTTACAGTTCTCTGCTCACTTTATTCAGCAACTCCATCACCAAAAAGTAACTAACATTGGCACCAAATTACACTTTACTTTGATCAATAGCCCATGAAATCCAAAACCTGACAGCATCTTGAAATTTCTGCAAATAAACCCCATTATCTTGGTTGTAAAGTGACCTGGGATAATTGGGATTTTAGTTATGGAACAATATGCTGACAATTTCATTTACTGACAGCACTTTGAATTTAACAAGCAGTTTCCTGAAATTCCCACTCTTGCAGTAAAAAAATTTCAGAGGTTGAAACATCCAGTATTTTCCAGGTACCATGGGACAAGAAATAATTGGAGTATTTAAAACCAGTATTATTTTACATCAAAACACCATACCTTCATATAATTCACTATTTTAGCAAGGACTCCAAACTTGTAGCCAGAGCCCCCTGAAAGGGCTTTCAAGTTAAATGATCCATTGCTGTGATCTACAAAGAAAGAAAACAAACAATTAGAGGATGCTTTGATACCTTCCTGTTGGCTCTGAGGTCCATCACGTTTTTATTCTACTTCCAGCAGCTTTTGAAACAACAACTATGGACAGAAACAGGAGGAGCAGAAGCAGCCACCCTCAGGTGAGTCCTTGCACACACACTATTGCAGACCCAGAGGACACAGCTCTGGAACATTTCTGAGCAGAACTCTACAAATAAAAAGTTAGGAAAGCAGCAAGTGACTGCAGAGTTACTGCCACAAGAGAACACGTTTAATTCGGTGGCTTGACATCCCATAATCATTTACACTACATTAATCCACGCTGAAATAATGCACTGCATTTGCTCCACCAATACCTTCCCTGCTGTTGAGATGGGGCAGAAAGCTTCCCTTCTTCCCAAAAGGCACTCAGTGGTTACACAGCAGGTAAAGGAAGGCTGTGATTTAAAAAAAGAATATTGTTTAAAGTAGCTCTAGTGGAGGACTTATTAAACAGACCCATACAAATGCAAACC
This sequence comes from Muscicapa striata striata, assembly GCA_030060385.1. Classification (NCBI taxonomy): domain Eukaryota; kingdom Metazoa; phylum Chordata; class Aves; order Passeriformes; family Muscicapidae; genus Muscicapa; species Muscicapa striata. The sequence continues at coordinate 1,293,145 of JAREIS010000061.1, read as the reverse complement.
AATTCAACCTGGTGTGTTGCACCACTGAACAACTCAGAAGCCCCTTTGTTGTCAACCCTGGTAGTCTTTATCATGAGGTTTGCTATCATTTTGTTTCAAAAATTCTTGCAAGGCTATTAATGACCATTTCATAAACGTCAGCTCTTAGCACAGCACATTAAACACAAATATCCACAAACCACTATCACAAGCCACAGGCTCGTTACCAGCACAACATTGCTCAAACCTAATGGCAACAGTTTTTTGGAATTTCAGCTACTCCAGAAAAAGAATCTCATCTCTTTGCCACCATGGGGATTGTTTAATCCTCTGGTGATTCCTAAGCACATCTGACAGGACAACAGCTACCTCAGAGATAGAAGCTCCTATTATTCATGTGGAAAAATCAGTGAAGGGAGAGAAAAGAACAGAATCGTGAGGCTGTTACATGACATTGTCTTAGAGGCTTTACACAGCACAACAATTCTAAAATTAACATAGAAGAATCAGTGTAACTCCAGCTACAGAAGAATATTTTATTCTGGTTACTAAATTAAGATGGTAAAATGAGGAAAATCAAAAGCCAGCTCCCTCTGAAGTTGTGGCCCATAGGGATTTTCCCCTACAGGGTTCCCTTTTAAGATTAAAAATTAATGTCTATGTAGGACATCTTATAAATAAATTGAAAAATCACAGATGTAAAGAGAGGTCTGAAGTCACCAAAATAAATTCAGAGGCACAACAAACAGTTAAGACAACTTAATCGTGTTTTTGTTCTGTCAATTGAATCAGGAAGATTATCTTGTTTAATCTGCCTGGTTGCAGCCTGGTACAGTTCATGACAAGAGAAGCTAAGCACACAGCGAGGCTGGAAATGTGCAGATATTAACACTTCAAACGTCACGGTTTGATGGCTGATTCCAGCACAAAGCAGAGCGTGGTCGTGGCCAAGGCACGCTCCCAGCGCGCTCCCCTGCTAACGAGCTCATCCCATCCCAAAAAACAAGAACAGGGAGGCGTTTGCTTTTATTCCAGACAGTAAGAGTCATATTTATGAATGATTTACGCCTGGGGTTGAGGGTTTGATGCAAATGAGCACAAAGGAAGTTGTCAGCAGCATCGTGCTCTGGCCAATGGAAGGAAAGCTCCATCTTAGCTGTGCCATAGGCTGCACTAAAAAAAGGGACCAGAACGGCGCTCTCTCAGCATCCTTTCACACAAGAGGTAGGTGTGTATCATTTTATAACATTCTCTGAGGTTTATCTTGATTACTGAAAGAAAATATGCCTGTAAGCTGAGAACCTGTAAAAGCTTCTTGGAATCAGAATGATTTTTCTCTAGGCTGAGCAGGGTTTATCCCGCTGAACGCGGAGGAGCTTGTCTTGCACGATCAGACAAGCACTTTCACCATCTGTGCACTAATGGAAAATTGATGACCACTCCATCTTACAGCAAAGCTAACACAACAAGCCAAGATTCACTAAACAAAATGGATTTCGTCCTTACAGGGGAGGTGACTGGTTTCCTGCAGCCTCACGTTCCTTGTGATTGATTCTGTGTGTTTTCACAGAAATGACAGCAAAAGGGTTTTCCTTAAAACAAAGACAGCTCCAGCTGAAATGCGAGAAATGTTACCTCCCAGGGGGTATTCCATAGATTAGGCTGCCTAAAAGAGATCTGTGTGTGTGGAAGAGAAACCTGCTCTAGAAATGTGGTATACCCCGGGTAGGGAGAAAATCCCGTTGCCTGCTGTTATCTTTGGAAATACAGGAGCAGCCATCGATACAATGCAAACAGCCAGGCTGGAATGCACCTGAGATTTGTAAATGCTTTTACCCTGAGATGTCTGCTCAGTGCTTTCTTAAACAGGACTTCCTCAGTGCTGCATTAAAAGGATTTTCTGCCAGTCATTTCCCTCTACTCCATGAACATGATTTCAAATACAGCTGCTTGTCTGCAGTGCCCAAAGATGCTAATGCTTTTAAATTAAAACCTAGTGCAGATATTAGAGGAACCACTTCATTAAATATTTAGCTCACTGCATTTTGGATACATACAATTGCTGACTTGATTGCAAATCAGACTGGCTGATGATACGAATCTGAAGTGTGCTGTTACAAAATAACTAAAACTGCAGGAAACCAGCCCATTTTTGACAGCTTTCAAGGACACTAGCTTCATTAGTGCTGTTTTAATTCTGAACAGTCAGCAACAGCTCCTTCAGCCTTGTATTTTAATAATTCTAGCAAAGAGCAGCTGATCTTTATCTTGCCTCGCCTCATTCAAATCTAAGGAATCATCCTCCTCAAGGAGCATTAAATTCCACCTCCTGGCATAAAGACAAACATCTCTCCGCTGCGCAGCCGCTGCCCTGATGGTGGCTGTGGAGTGGGAAGGGAATGGCTGCCCTGATGGAGTGGGAAGGGGCTGGCTGCTGCACTGCGCCGTGCTGTTCCTGCCTGGCCGCGCTGTGCCCAAGACGCTCCTCTCCTCTTGGGAACGGAGCCACTGCCTTGGCAGAGAGCTGTGCTGGCAAAGGGTCCTGGCTACACCATGCAGATCTCACCAATCCCTCCAGTGGCCCAAGATCTCGATCACTTTGAGCAATATAAATGAAAAAAACCCCCTAAAATTACTAAATTTTGCATCACAGAAACAGTCTATTTTTGCACCTGGTGTTCACAGAGTGAGCAAACTTACATGTAACTGATTGCAACAAAACCCTTGGTCTTAGAAATCTGTTTACAAAGCTCAAAACAAAACTTCTTTCTTTCCCAAAGATATCCTCTTCCATTTAAAATACACAATTAAATCCTGCTTATTTTAATCACTTCTCAAAGGGGACTCCAAATCCTTTTATTTGGCTCCCCCCTCTCTCTTTCTCTCATAGATGTTAAAACAAGTCTTCAAGCCACCCCTTCAAAAACCCTCATGACTTTTAGCCCCTTAACAGGTTGGCTGAGTTTCCTTCCCAGACCGTGACCAAAGCAAGCCAGGAATATTTTTAGCTTGGATTTGCTCTGTAAACTTTTGTTTAAGGGAAAAAACCCACAAACAACTTAATTAATCCCATCCATCTCAGTCATACTTTGTGTATTCAATTACTAATTTGTGTACTCAGTTACAGATTTAACAGAGGAAACAGTAAGTTACTGCAACTGCTCCAGTAAATGTCTGTATGGAACGTTAATGCCAGGGACCTTCCCAGCAACAAAGCCCTTCCGTTTCAATTTAAATCCATTAAAGACAGAAGGATAAAGAACAAAAGGTAAAATATCTGAACAACAAAAATAAGACATAGATCACAAGCTAGTTTGGTGGCATGATCCTGGTTTTCACTTATATCCTTTTCTTTATAATAATTTCACAGAAATAAGGGCAGGTGCTCAGACTGCTTTGGTAGAGACCATCACCACCATGTCCCACTAAAGACTCCTTGGTATTTCCTCAAGGAAACATGGAGACCTGACTTGATCTCCTCCTTCCACACCCAGTTTTAAATTGCAGAGGGATTTAAAGGTTATTACGATGTCCTACAGCCACAGCAGATAACCAGAAGCTGCCACAGCTCCCTGGACAATTTTTATTACGTTAGACTATAGAGCAAAGGCAGATTTGCTGAAGTCAAGTTCTTTCTTCATCTCCCCCCACACCACAGAGCAGCCTCTTCCTCTGCTGGGTGCCAACAGACAGTGCTGGGTTAGGCAGAGTTGAAAATAAGAAATAAGGACTCTTCAGAAAGGGTTGGGTTTCCCTGTTGTCCACCCCAATGACAACGGCACCACAAACAAGATTTCCAAACACTCTCAGTGGCACCTGGGCAGCCAAGTTTCCCCAGCACAAACTACTCAGCTGTGGAAGAGCAGGGGAATGAACAGGTCAGAAAATCTGCCCTCCTGAATTCAAGAGAGCTTTGCAGGTGAACAAGTCCATGCTAACAGGCAATTCCAAAATAATAAGGCCTTTCACACCACACAGGTGCCAGCCTCAAGACTGACAACGGATGTGTGCTTGAAACCACTGCACACCTTGAAAATCCAGTTTGTAACCTTTGTGCATATAATTGAATTAAAGAAGCAAAGCTCTTATTCCTGAATAACTTACACCACATGATGCCTGCATGAATCAGACACCGCCAAATTAAATGTACCGTCCTATCACAAACTTACAGATCTGGAGTTTGATATTTTGGTGAGCAAATCTAAGTATGCAATAATGCATGTTCGTACAAACTTTGAGCACTTAGTCTAAGTAAATCCAATTTGTGATATATATCACAGCATGTCCTTGATTGACAGAGTTCTTAACAGCTTTGCTTTTGTGTTTCAGCTCCCAGATCTGTGCCAGTGAGCATACTCAGACAACTCTTCAAGAATGGCAACCCTCAACGGCACTCACTGGAATGAGACTACTACATCCATTTCCCAATATCTGGGCTTCCAAGTGCAAAAAATTTACCCTTTCCATGACAACTGGAACACTGCCTGCTTTGTTATCCTGATCATATTCATCTTCACTGTAGTTTTCCTGGTGGTGTTGGCTTTCCTGTATGAGCTGCTGGACTGCTGCTGCTGTGCGAAAAACAAAACTGTGAAAGACTTGGAGAACGAGCCCAATCCCGTCAGGGCAATGATGAACAGCTTCAGGAAGCGTGAGACAGAGGTGGTGTAGGAAGCACTGACCACCTGCACTTGGAGAACTTGGTTTGACACCTCCAATGAAGCCTCTTGCACCTTACAAGCAAACAAGTCATGTGTTTTTTAATTTGGACTTAACTATCCACAGTTGCAATTTTATCTCTGGATGTGAGCTGGAATAATTGGCAAAGGCTCTCCAAGTGCTTAGCAGAAAGACAATCTGTTGCAGTGTTATGTGAGGGAAAAAAGTTTTTGTTTTTAGATGAACTTTTGCTGTTTATATTGAGTGACTAGCACAGAATTTTGTCTACCTGACCGAACAAATGTTGCCTAACATGCATAAAATGGTGTTGCTTAACTGAAGGAAAGATTTATAAAATGTTCAACAGTCTGATCACATTCAGTGCGAAGACAGCAGTGTTGTTCCATTGAGTCAACCACACAGGGACAGGATAGAGAAGGGGCAAGAAAAAAGTTGGGAGAGAAGGGCTGAATGGCAACAGACCCTTCAGGCAGGAGAGGATGGGGTGAATTCTAGCCTTTGGCAGCACTTTTTATTATGGGTTTCTTGCTTTTACAAGAGAGGGTGGTGGGAGGAAAACCAAGCCAACAAGATATGTACTCCTAAAATGGTCTTTTCTAGTCCTCCTAAGGGTAGTTTGACCCTTTCTTCCCCCACTTCTCCAGTTCCAGGGAACTGTTCTCCCCTCAGTTCTTATGTAGTCTGGCCAACAATTTCCAGGTGTTGAGACCTGCATAACCCATTACCTTCAGAATATCTGACCCTTTCCAAAAATCCTGCTGGAAATGAACAGGGACAATTCTCTGTCCCAAGGCTGCTGCTTCTGTGGCAACCACAACACTACAGGGAGTTGGACATGCTGGATCTATTATCCCTACCCCAGTCTTTCAAAGGAAACTGGAACTGATGCAGTTCTAGCCAAGAATGCAGAGAGATGTGCCACAGACCTTCCCCCACTGAAGAGGGGGATGCCACCCAGCCCACGGGCAGCTTTCAGGTGCCAACATGTTTCACACAGGAGACCACTCCAGGATCAGCCCTGTGCTAGAGACAACAGCTTCACTTTGTACAAGAGAATCTCACTCGACTTCATCTGCCTGCTGACACATCCCAGAGCTCACACTCACCCCTTCCTCATGTCCTGACCACAGAACTCTCACACCTCTGCCTCACCAGTCCCCTGCAGCTGTGTTGTGCCTGTGATTTTCAAAACCATTCAAGTTTTGCAGTTACAAATGACAACTGTAATAACAGTCCCCAGAAAACATTCCTGTCATGAAGGAAACAAAACCCACCTAAATGGCCACAGCCATAAATGACCTCACAGTCCATCCACGCCCAAAAAATCTTTGTGCTATGGCCAGTACCTATAATGATCCTTTTTATATACATATCAAATCCCTCTCAGGCTGAGCATGACTAAGCTCCAGAAGAACTGGACACAGTGGAAGACTTACTAATTGACACGTGCTGCTCCTGGTTGGTGAGATGGAGTCACTCAGGGCACTACGAACAAGCACAGTTAGTCCAGTGATTCACCTGGAGAAGCAAACTCCCTCCTGCAGTCCCAGATCCTCACAACATTCATCTCAGGCACACTTCTCACAGTGAGGTTTGGCCAGGACCAGGCCCCGTGCAGAGAATGCCTCAAGCTCAAAATGAAAAGCACAACTGATGGAAGCCAATGCCCCAAGAACAAGATAATTTGGACTCACACCAAGACATACAATGAAGATAATGTCAGTGGTGATAACGAAGACACCTTACCCTCTGCTCTATGTGACAGCATCAAACTGGAAAGCTCTGCTCAAGGGGCCAGGGTAGCCATTGGGATGCACTGAATTAATTAATGTCTCTATCCTAAAAGCAAATGCTCTGGACACTTCCAGCATTCCCACAAAATGCCCATCATGGCTGCGCACAAGAGGGCAGTGTGTGCAACGCGCCAGCCTCTGCTGCTCTGGCAATGCCTTCCCGAGAAGCACACGGAATGACAAATCTTGGGACTTATCCCAGCTTTTTATTTCACAGGTCTGCAAAGGGGAATGGCTGTGGGCACAAGGAACAGAAGACGAAGGTGTCTCCTTGCACAGTACCAGAGAAGACTCAGGATGATTCTTTCCCACAAAACAGCCCCTGAAGATTTCAGCTCTTGACTACTGTTGGTGGAGACCACTGATACAAAGGTCTAAGACAAAGACCATAGCCACAATTTATTATTGATTAATAAAATGAAACGAAACCAGACTTGATCAATTTCATTTATTTTCCAGTTCCTATTCTGAACTAAGTAAACAAATTCTGAATTTTTCCAAATAACTTGTTGAAATAATGATAGTAAAGTCTGCATAGAAGTCCCTGTAGGAGCAGTGGGAAGCTTAGAGCCAGACTTCACAGACACAGATTTAGCTATGCAGTCATTTGAAGATCAGCATGGTCTCCATACCTCTTCTCCCCCAAAAAGTGACAAGGGCAGGTTCTCTGAGTCACAGAATCACAGAGCCACAGAGTGAGGGAGGACCTGGGGGCTCTACACACCCAGGGACTATCAGTGCCAGCACACAAACACTGTGACTCCATTTGCCACCTCTGTGGCCACTGCATAACTAAACTAGGACTGACCACCATAGTTTTTGTTCCTTTAGGGCGGTGGGACAGGGATTCCTCATCATCGGGTTTTCACTCCACCTCCCCAGACCTGTCTCTGGCACCCAAATACCCTGACAGGCACCTGCCAATCTAGCAAATGAAATAAAAAACGGGTTTTAAGGCAATGGATTTTGGCTCTGTAGCATAAAAATGTTGTAGAAACCCGGGAACCTTTCTGGTACTGCCTGGAATGCAGCCAGCAGTAAAAAAGACCAAGTTTATTTCCTCAGAGCCACACTGGGTCCCTTTTTGTGAAAGCGAATTGTTTGGCAGACATAAACGCACTCAAAGAAACCCTCAGCCCACCAAAACCACAGACACAAAACGAAACTTCTTTATCTGCTCAAATCCTCCAGATCAGACTCACATTTATACCCTCTGCCCTGTTCCTGACTCCCCATCCCTTCTTCCCAGCCAACCCCGCTCACCCCAGTGACGCAGCTTAGGATATTCCACGTAGAATTGTGTTTGGTTTGGAGAGTGTGAAAAAGGGATGGATGGAAACCTGACCTCCCTTGATTTATTTTAGAATGGCTGGCTGCTACTTTATTTGGTGCTTGAGAAGCTGCAGACACATACCCAAATTCCTGATTGTTCCCCTGGGACAGAAGACGCCTCACTCCTCTCCAACTCCCTGACGTTCTTTTCTGTTGTTTTAAGCTCTATTGTTTCTTTAGGAGTTTAAGGGAGAGCCACGTGTGGTATTATTCAAAATATGAGCATGGACTAAGTTTGCACAACAGGGTATTCTGTGGTTTTAGTAACTCCTGGCATTTGATCTGACCTTTAAAGTGCACTTGGGAACAGCCACTGCTTTCAGAGCAAATCCTCTCCCCACTGCTGCACTTTCCACACACTCCCACTATTTTTGGTGCTGCTTTATTAACTGACTATTTGATACTGAGAGATGTATTATGTGCCACCATTCGAGGGAAACGCCACAACTCCTCAATAAAACAGGCAGAAACCTTTGGAATGCCTGGTGCTCGTGAGCAAAGTTTAGCTCGCAGGTAAAACAAGGACAAATGCTAATTACAACATGCAAGCCAGACAAGATACACCTTGCAAAATCCATCTCATGTGTGAACAGCCTTCAACTTGCAGTTAGCTAAATGTTTTAGGCACTCTCTTGCCAGAAAGAATCACAGAATCACACAAGGGTTTGCACCAGAAGGGAGCCTAAAGATCATCCAGCTCCAACCCCCTGCCATGGGGACATCTTCCAGGCTGCTCCAGGCCCTATCCAACATGGCAGACACAGACAAAAGGAATGACACCACAGCTACTGCCTGCCCAGCAAGCACTGAAATCCACAAACCAAAGCACAAAGTTTCACATGAATAATTTCGGCAGCAGCAATTCCTCCAATGGAGCAACAGCAAACAAGCCACGGGATGAGGCTTAACACATATGCACAGCAGGGAATGGGTTTTTCACATTGTGCAAGTGACCTTCTTAAAGAAAATGGCAATTTAAGAGAAGGAATGACCACAACCACCGGCAAAACTCACAGATACAGCGTTATTCACATTAATAAACCATAGCTTAAAGGCAAACAGTGGGAAACACCAAGCAGCTGCTGGACAGAAGACTTCCACCTACCTGTGCTTTGTTTTGAGCTGGAGGAGCCCCCTTGTTCTACCTTGGCCTTCTTCTTCTTGGAAGCAGAGGAGTCCGACGAGAGGGCTGGGCGTTTCTCTACGGCCGGCGTGGAGAGGGCTCGCTTTTTGAACAGCTCCCGCTCCCTCAGCAAGCTGGGATCCATGATTCTGCCACGGGGGAAAGGCGAGAAAAAGCTGTCGGCGTCACTGAGGTACTTAGGAGCAGAAATATCTGTTTATCATGGAATATCTGAATTCGATGGGACCCATAGGCTCCCACCGCGGAGTCCAACTCTTAGCCCTACACAGGACAAGCCAAGAATCCCACTGTGGGCCTGGGAGTGTTGTCCAAGCGCTCCGTGAGCTGTGTCAGGATTGGTGCTGTGAGCACATCCCTGGGGAGCAATTTATTTCTTGTTCGCTCCTCCTTTTCCCGAATATGGACTTCGATAACAGAGTGAAGGTGTCAGTGCACTACCGGAACCTTAAGGAGTGTGAATGGGAATGCCGAGCCAGCCCTCACGGGCACAGCACTGTAGGAAAGCCGGATACCAGGTTCATGAGGGACCTCACGGCCACCGGCAGGACAGAACAATGTGGCAACGCGGCTGGCGAGCGACCGGAAACCAGCGGCCGGAGGATGCCGGTGCCTCGGCGCCCCTGTAGCCGCGCACAGAGCGGGGAAGCCGTTCCCACGTCCCCCTCTCCGCTCCCGTCCCGGTCGCAATCCCGCTCCCTGCCCCCGGCCCTCACGGCGGCCCCGCGCGCGCCCGCTCACCCGCGCGCCGCCGCCGCCTAGCGAGCCATGCCGCTCCCGGCAGCCCCCGCGCGCCGGCCCCGCCCCGGAAGCGGCGCGCCCGTCGCCATGGCAACGCGGCCCGGGCCTGCCCGCCCTCAGCCCCCGCCACACGCACTTAGAAAGTGGTTATTTAATTCAGTATTTTTATTAACATCCCATTTCACACGGTGAAAAAGTCCTAAAAGTGCCGCTTGAGGAAGACAAGAGGTAGCAGCAGCAATAATGCAGAGTAGTACAGGGGAAATGAAAGCCCCTGTGAAGCAACAGTCTGTGCAGATAATGCTCATGGTAGGAAAGAAGATAAAAAACCAAAGCGTCTTGATTTTTCCACATTCAACTGAAAATCCCTTTTCTGGTTTCTGTTTTGCATTTCTTAGCCTGAGTCACAGGTCCAGCTGGTGCAGCTGAGGTTCCAAACCATTCTGGCACCCTCCTCTTAGCAGGGGGATGTGAGTTCTGGAAGGAAACAAACACACAAACGTGGAAGCAAATGCACATCAACAGCCTGGCCCACTCACACAGCTCTACTTCTCACACTCATGCTCAGCTGGAACCATGAACTGTCCAAATTTTCAGGGAATGCTTATGCCTCACTTAAATCCAACACCTTATTCAAGTACCTAAAGGATTAAGAATTAAACTCTGAGAATCAAGGCTGAGAAAGATTTGCACTCACAGCAATATGCAGCTTCAAACTGTTGAAGGGGTTCAACAAGTGATGCTGGTCAGACATGAGCTCCCTTTTAAATAAAAACTCTTCATGTCTGCTCATACAGCTTATGTTCCTATAGACACCAGTGAAAAAATCCTTAATGTGATCAGCACAACCTCACAGAACCCTGTACTTAAAAGGAGAAAAACAGGAACCAAATGTCCTCTTGAAACACTGGAAGCATCTGCCACGAGACAGCTGACAAAACATACTGGGGGAAAAGTTTCCTGTGGCAGTCTATTGCTGTCCAAGTGGGGTATTTGGACACAGCAAGGACAATAAAGCAACATGGCATCACTCAGGGATGTCGATGAGAGAAATGGGCTGGCAGGCCAGGTTCAGGTTTTAGACACAGTCTGGACTGCAGAGAGAAGCTGAGAATTTGGTTGCTGAACATCCCCACCCCAATCACTATGACTGGGCTGTGCTGCTGCAGTCTCACCTTTGGCTGGGAGTCCCCAAAGAGCTCCTCCTCCTTGGGATCCAGGGCAGGCTGGTTGGAAGAGGCTGGGGTGATGGGCTTTGAGGGGGCTGCTGCCCCCCTGCTGCCTGCCTGCCCGGCATCCACGCTCCCTGCAGCCTTCCCCTGGGACAGAAAGGAAACACAACCTTACCTGGGTCACAGTCCCTCATCAACAAAGGTCCAACACCTCTCTTAATGAGGGCACTGCCTATTTCTTATTCATTTCACCACCATAAAATCTGAGCAACTGGAAATTGTACTCTTTTTTTAAGTGGAGAAAAGCACTTCCTCCATCCCTATGGCTCTGAAAACTTGAAATACTTGCTTCTTACTCATAGGTGTTATATCTTAAAATGTATCTTTATGGCTAAAGTGCCAATTAAAAACAGCACAGTGGGCACAGAGATATTAACTCATGTTTTTTATATCAGGCTGTTGGTCACAGGTTACAGCAGTCATGCTGACATTTTTGCACCAGCTACACATCCCTGTGTTACCAAAATCCTCACTAATGGCAAGTTTACCACATGCTTTATTAGAGTAAGAACATCTGTTTACCAAAGCCAAAGGCACCACATGCTGATGGGTTTTCTCTGCTCCTTCCTTGGATGCTGGATTGATCCCATTACCCTGTAAAAGCAGCAGCAATGTCAGGCCATTCAAATCCAAGAAAATCCATTAAGAGATTTAAAATTGCTCGCTACAAAGAATTATTAGGACCAGAATATCTTCTAAAGGAGAAGTAAATAAAGACTGTTTGGATTAGCTTTTGGATTTGCAGTCTGTTCCTTTGGATTATGTTAATTTGATTACTAATAGCATGTCATTCCCACTGTTAGCTCCAGGAGCTAACAGTAGCAGGGAAAAGTGTGATCAGAGCTCAGGCAATTGAACTGTCAGGAGGTCAACTTCAGGAAAAAGAAGGCTCTGACAGAGTTATTGCAGAAACAAAACAGCACTCAGGGAAAATCAATTTGGTAAAATGGCAATACTTGAAAAACGGTTTGAGCCAGTGTTTAAGAAATCAGCCCAAAGCCCTGTAGGGAACAGACATGAAATCCCAGCACAGGCAGCAGGATTTGGAGCATGGTATTTCTTTTTACCATTCCCACCAGGTGCCACTCAGTGCAGGGTGTCCTTTGTACAAGGTGCTGAACTGGGATTCGGGGTCACAGAGGCCAGCAGAGGGCTCAGATTATCCTGGATTTTCTCAAACTTCAACAAAGAGCTCCTTATTTCCCAAGATTTGTCCTCCAGCAGACACTTGCTACCAGGCTGTGCCCCACAGTTTCAAGCAACACAGGAAACCAAAGGCTAAGACACTGCTGGCTGGAATCGTCTCTGGCTTTTTCATCCTCTTCACCTTCCTGCATCCTGCATAGTAGGAGAATCTCTTTTCCCACATCAGGTTGGTTATTATGGCACCAATGCACAGAAACAAAACAAGGGCACAATCCTGATTTGGTTGCTGTGAAGGAATGAGCATCACAGCTAAGCTGCACAGGTCTGACCTCTTCCTAGGTCAATACTCATCCCAAAAGAATCCTCAGTTTCTGCTCTGAGCATTCCTCTGAGGAGGAGGCAGTTCTACTCAAAACTGAGGGAGAGATGGATGGGGAAGGTGAGACTGCTGGAAACACCAACAACCTTCTGTTAGTCTTTTCCTACAAAGAAAGCATGATTTTACAGAAGAACAGTTTTATAACCTTCTTTTACTAACCTGTGTTTTATTCCACAAGGCACCTTGCCTGCTAGCTTGATCTGCTCCTGTGTTTCCTTGCTGCCCTTCAGGCCACACCAACCTTCTTTTGATACCCAAGACATCCTGAGATTTACTTCTGTCCTCTTTCTCCAATATTGCAACCATCATCTTGATCAGATAGAGCTCAATATTTGCAGGAGCGAGTTTTCTGATTTCTTGAATTTTGGCAGTGTCTTGGAAAAAATATAAATACAATATTAATTATTTAAGCTTCTTGCCCCTGATTCAATTTTCTTATATTGTAAAATACATTTGTTGCACCTCACAGGATGGATTAAGGAATAGAAAAGGTAAGAAATTAAAAACACATGGGTTTGACTCGTGAGATCATGTGGTAAATTCCCAGTGTTTTCTGAGGATGCCAGTACTTACAGAAATACTTTGTCAGGCTGATTTTTTTTTCCAAAAACATTAAGTAAATACAGATTTAAGAGGGATGTCTCAATCACTGCCATACAATCGAGTCAAGGACTTATAAAGGTGTTCCCCACTGTTATGGATCATGATAGAGTTATTTTACAGCTGAAACTTGAAAGCAAAGCAGTGACCCTGGCAGTGTCCCAGCCTTGCAGGACTGATGGGCTGTACCAGGCATGAAAAGCTTCAGGTAAGGTCAGTGCTTACCAGAGTTAATGGGAGGACTGCAGATAATGTCCCTAAGGACCTTCTGAACTGCAGGAGTCAAACCTGCTCGCTCCAGGCTCACAGCATAGCCAGCTCTCAGGGCCTGGGACAGGTGAGTGCCAACCACAGCAAGGGGCAGAGATCTGCACTCACTTATGGCCCCCTGAAGAAACAAAGGCACACGGGAGTCACACGGTGGAAGCATAATTCCCAGAAAACAATTCAGAAGCACCGGCACACAGCAGCGCAACAAAGCTCCCCAGAAATCTGCATTATTCCTGATGGCTATCTCGTTGCTTTTCCAGCCTGTCAAGTGTGTTTCTCTCCCAAAACTTCACAGCTTGAGTGCAGCACCTCACCTTGAACTTGGTTGAGATGAAGGAGCAACGATGCACCTGACCCCTCAGGTGCATTATACTCTATAATACAGAATATCCATGCAGAACATGGATAACAGCACCAAAACAAATTCCCCCTCATTTTCACATGTTGGATGAATTCTCCTCTTAAAATATTTGCCTTGAAGAAAGGCATCTCAAACTTGATTGACCCAAACTTGTTTTTCTTAAGGACACATTTCCAACTGGAGTCTCATACTCTTCAAAAAAAGCACCTTTCAAGTTCCTACTCGTTTCTCCACAGGCAATACACACACTGTGCATAGCATCAGGATTAGTGCATAGAGACAATCAAACTGCCCATTAATAATTGTACAACTATTTCCTATTAGTTCATCCTTAGGTACACTTTTAACTTGGGGATCACCTGACTCATACTCTTGGGAGCAAAACACAAAGAAACTTGAGTTGCTTACTGTGGAATTAAAAACTCACTGTATCCCACCTCAGTTTTCCATCCTACCACTTCAGAAGAGGATCTGCCATTTTCCAGGGAAGGTACTGCCTCAGCATTTTAAAGCAACATATCCTGCACTATGCAGAGGATTTAAGAGAACTTGTACATCCCCCTCCTCTAGATAAAGCATCCCTGCTGTCAGTTTTCAGCAAAGCAAGACTCTCCACAGTTAAGAGCTTACCAGAGAGTAATTTTTCTCTTGGAACAGGATATATGTGACCTCCTCTGAGGGAGAAAGGGCTCTAGCCCGCTTCCAGGGAGATGCTTCTTTCTGAACCTTTGATTCAGATGTGGGGAATGCGTCGGTCTAAGTGAAATAAAACAGAATTAAATTAATTGTATCTCAGTGACAACCAGTGGATCACCCTCCCATTACCTGAAGTTATCTGACAAACTGAATCATTCAGCTCTCTGGAGATTGGTTTTGACCACAACTCCATGTTCTTAACAAAACAAGAAGTAAAAAAGGGAGGGAAAACTAAAGCAAGGAGGGAATCCAGATGTACATCCACGTGTTCCCATCTTACTAAAACCAGTATGGCGTCGTCCAAGGAACCAGCCAGAACAAAAAGCTCAAGCCAACACATCATCTTAGGTATTCCTCATTCCATGTGGAACTAATCCATCAGAACAAACTGTGGCATTCAGTCTGCATGGGAAACTTATCAATTTGAGCTAAACATTCTCTACACAGACTCTCTGAAAACAACTGAAAAACTAGGTATGCTTTTGGTTCCCATTGCTAGATCAAAGTATTTTTTTGTGAAACAGAAACAGAACTCCACGGAGTTCAATAGCTACAGAAAAAAATCCCCATCCTTAAGGCTCCTGCCAAGGAGAAGACACTTGAGTTGATCATACCTGCAAACCATTTACTTGGCAGAAGTCCTTAATTTCAGCCAGGAGAGGCATCAACATGGTGGACTTGGCTTCAGACACACCATCAATCTTCTTCAGGTTCTCAATGCTCGTAGGCCTGGTTTAGGATGAAGAATGCAACAACATAAGACATTCCCAAAATATTGCTGCCTAATGCCTTTTAGTAGCTGGGGGAGGCACTTCAGATGCCTCCACCCTCCCAACAGAAGCAGGAAAGGGATTTGTGACTTGGCTTGCAAGCTCCCCAGTTTGTACAACACGCCTGCATGCTGGCTTTACCTTATCTGGGCCATCTCCACCAGGATCTTATTGGTTGCCAAGACAGCTGGAGGAATTTCCTTCTCATTAGCTACCTTCTGTCTAGCAGTCAGCAGCTTGCCATACAGAGCAGTCTGGGAAGCAAGGAGCCAAATTCACAGTGAGCAGCTCTACATCGCTCATAGGTGTAATTGCTACAAGAGCAAAAGTTATCTCCTCCCTGATCTTTCCAGTAATACACAAAACCCTGCAATCCATTAATCCCTCCTTGTGTATTTCAATCCTATTTTGGGACTTCTATTCAAAACAACTCAGTAATTTTTAAGAGCTGTCCAAGGCAGCTGCCCAAGCACAGAACAGCTGTGGTTTGCAGGCTGCCTGCAATTCAGAAATATCCTCCCTATCCCAGAAAACTTACCTGTAGTTCTTTTTCTCGGGATGAAACACCTGGTTCTTGAGGCTTCAAAGGAGATTTCAGTGGTGAGTGCCCTGAAACACTAAGAAAAAAATCAAGTGTGAAGCAAGCCTTGCTTTAGATCAGTTTATTCAGGACTTGGTTCAAGGAAACCAATCTTTTTTTAATGCATTAAACATTTCCACACTCATTTCACAGAAAAATGCTCATTTTAATGATCACCCAACAAGCAGTATCCCCATTAACACAGTCAAAATTAGGTAAATCTGTTTTAATTTCAAGTGCTGTACCTGTTAAGCATGGTAGTGCTTCTTGGAGGAGTTTGCCCTTTTCTGTTATAGGAGAACATCTCATACAGAGATATCTATAAAAAACCAGAAGAGCAAGACAAATGCTGATTTACAATCTTTTCACTGAGCTTCCTGTTGATAAAATATTAATCTGTGATATGTTTACAAGTTGGGTTTTATTTTTTTTTAACATGAGCAAGGATGGATCACACTGCAGGAGGGTTGTACTGGTACAGACCTGCTTGCCTGGTGATTGTGTTGTTCCTTTTGTGCCTGGGGACCACTGCCTGGAGAACACAGGTGAACGCCTGCTGCTGTAATGCAATTAATTATTTCTTAATTCCATTGTAT
The DNA here is from genome assembly GCA_030060385.1 of Muscicapa striata striata. Lineage (NCBI taxonomy): Eukaryota > Metazoa > Chordata > Aves > Passeriformes > Muscicapidae > Muscicapa > Muscicapa striata. The sequence continues at coordinate 1,276,849 of JAREIS010000061.1, read as the reverse complement.
AGTGACACTGCCCTTCAAAAAGTAACATTTTGCTAAATAAACTGATTTTAGGTTGGTACAGGGATGCATTTGGCAAATAAAGTTATTGATTAATTATTAGAATTGCCATTCTTCATGAAAAAAAACAAGAACACTGAGGATCTCAAAGCCTCCTCCTTCCCCAAAAGCAGGTTTCAGAGACAGGTCTGATGTTAGCAAAGAAGCCTTCAGAGAACACATGTGATACAGTTACCTGGTAGAAGGTCTCTGCAGATTAAGGTCTTCACTGGACTGCAGCAGAAGACTTGGATTTGAGGCAGATCCAGGTTTTGACAGCCAATTCCTACCCTGTCAGAAATAAACCACACGGTTCAGCTGTGCACTGCTCAGGAGGAGCTCTCAGTGGGTCACTTCACTACCAGAAGTACCTTCTGGGTGAGCACACAAATGGTTGCAAACTTGTTATAGCCTGTGACTTCTTTGAGGAACCCTTCCAGTATCAGCTGCTGGCAGAGCAGTTTCCACCAGTTCTCCGGCCACTCTTTTCCACAGCCAAAGAGAGGGTGCCTCCGGTACCGCTCCGGCAAGCGCTGCGAGCACTGAAAGTTGGGAAACAATCTGTCACATTTGGCCACTCCTTGCACAGGGAAGCTTCAAGTACTATCAGCACACCAAAAGCCCAATGAGGAGCCCACTCTAACCTATTCCACTCCTCATCTACTTTCTGCCAAGGCCATGACAAGTTCATTTTTCTCTACATACACTTGTGTGACAATCAGCAGCTTAACTTCATTAGAAGGTTAAACAAGGAACATAATTCACCCAGCTTTATCAAGTACTACAGGTTATTCCTTTTCCTCTCAGTTTGTAAAAAAAGTATTGTAAAAAGTATTTTGTTCTTATTCTAATTTATTTCTAGTGAGTTTCTTGCTTATTATTTCAAAACAATTAAAATTAAAGGTGTATAGAAATTAATTTATATTCATTCTGGTACCCTACTTCAGTACTCCAAGTCAGACAGCAACACAAAGCTACAGTGGAAGCCATACTTTGCTTTATTCAAACATAAGCCAGCTCATTGAGCCAAGATGTTTATCCTTCTTCCTTTCAAGATAATAAAAAAAGATGCATTTCCATAAAAAATTAGAGGATGATCATCTTGCTTGTTGCATGGGGAGTGCAGCTGAGCAGCTTCCCAAAGTCAAGACTACCTCTCTACACAAACACCCATCTCCCCCAGAAAAATGGGATACACACATTGACACAAATGTATATCCATGTACTGATTGATAGATGAATTAAGAGGGACACTGCCACAGCCCCTCCCTCAGAACATACACAAGGAGCTGCACCATCACTTACAGACCCTCGAAGAAGCAGAATTGGCATTCTGGTCCCAAACTTCTCATCCAGGGCAGTGACTGCAGACAGCAGCTGGTGTGCCTGCTTCCCAAAGTCCTGCAATCCGCCATCGAAGTCACTGGGGACTGCGAGGCTGGAGCCACTGAAAGGCACCAAGGAAGCCAAGCTTAACACAAACAAATCCAGCCCCCTCTCCCTTGCTCCAGATGTTGTAAACCCAGGGATTAATGAAATAATGAAATCACCACAAGTGATTGACCTGTACTTAATCTCTACCGCCAGTCCTAGCTCTATATATTTAAACATATTTAATTGTTTATACCAATGTAACTTCAAGACACATTCATATTTCTATATTTCTTGGACAACTGCCCAACCCAATATTTAAGTTGTCCATAAGAGCTGCTGTTAAGAACATTGTCTCAGCAATCTTTTGAATTCAAACATTGGTTTGGGCATACACAGTATTTCTTCAACTGCACTTAAAGGCTGGTTTCTGTTTCTTTAAGAACATAAAGGGAAAACAAAAACCAGGAGTAAAAAGCAACCCCATTAAAGGCTGTGTAAGGTTTGTTAAAGTATTTCTTACTGACTGAAAGAATCCACTGAAAAATTACTGGCACAAACCACTCCTAAGGAGAAAAATGAAAATTATCTATTTTGAGTGATTTCAGTTCTGCCATACAAATTCACTACCTGGCTCTTTATTAGCACAGCAAGGTGACTGCAAAGAGGGAAATGATGATCTTGTGAATTCTTTTTATACTCAGTTGTAGTAGAGGCCAGACAAAGCTGTCCTAATCCCTGACATACAGAAATTCAGTAATTAAACTGGTAACACTTCTCCAGAAAGCAACACAGCCTAACATCTTGCCTGGGATCAGAAAGCATCAGGCTACCAGCAAGAGCAAGGAATGCTTTACTGTAACTTCAGGGAAAGCTTTATTGTAACCACAGAAGGAAGTGACAAAGGTGTTTCTGCTCATGCCTCTGTGACTATCATCCTCCTGAGTCCCCCCCAGCACATCCATGAGATTATTAGCAAGGTTAAAAGAGCACGTGTCAGCACAGGAGAACAGCTCCCTGGACACTGGAGCAATTTAGCCTTAGACACCTGGTAACACACCACCATTTGCAAGTATTGTCTTTTGGGATTAATTACCTAACGGGGCTTAAACTGATGAACAGAGGTGTTTTTCACTGAGTGTTGCTCTAAACTCCTGTTAGGAACTGTGATCCTGCTCTGTTTCCAGGCTTTCCCACAGCCTAACTTGGAGCTTATCAGGGTTTGCTCGACTCACTAGAGAAAGGTTAGAGACATTTTCAAAAATAAACCTCAGGCTGGACAGCTGCAAGATCAGATGCGTGAAAGTCAATTCTTTCAGATAATTTGCCTTGTAAGTCAGTCTGAGAGAACATAACCTCTAGGATCAGCCTCCAGGGAAGAAAGCTTACCTGGACCTACAATTATCACAGCATTCTTCTGTGCCCATGATGCCAGAGGAAACCTTCGGAGTTGTCTGTCTTCAAAATGAGACAGGATGATTCTACCCAAGGGAACAAAAAGAATTCAATAAAAGACCATGAATTTACACATAAAATTTATTGCAGAAAATGGAGTTGAAATCAGCATCATTAATTAATTCACTGGGGAACCAATTATTTAGCCTTGATTCCTCTAAAGGAAAAGTATTTTTTTTAAAAAAGAAAATAAGGAAACGTATAAATGTGCTGAAGGTTGTACTTCTGATACTGCTCATTAATACAGAATACAAAGTTCTGTGCTTGTAGAACACACTGAGAGTCTGAGATGCCTTCTGATTAAAACCCCCAGCTGTGCCCAAGTCCCAGCAGCTCTTACTGCCTGCAGTGACAAAGCACTAAAGAGGCTCCAGCACTCACTTCCTCCTGCAGCTGTTGGACACCAGGTACTTCTCCATCTTTGCCAACATCTTCAGCTTGTAGAGCCGGAACTTCTCGTTGCTGATCTCGTTCAGAAGGCGTCTGAGACAGCAGCAAAAAATCCAGAGCCTTAAATGCTGACCACTATTCCCCTGTCCCACACCAAAAATGAAACGTGCCAGAAAACGCTCTCTAATTCACCAGGAAGAGCTAGAAAAAATATTCTACTAAAACCAGACCCAAGCTGCCTGTTTCTCCACCATCTTGATCTTCAGAGCACGGGGTATGCTCAGGAGAGCCCTTTATTCACATTCTTCTAAAATTATTCCAAAGAGGACAGAACAGGAGAGACACAGAGGGGTTCTTCCAAGCCCACAGAGCCCCGTGGCAGAAGTCCCTGAGGAGGGAGAGGAGGGCTCTTTACCTGTTACAGGCGAGGTCTGCTGCAGCCCAGAGGACGTGGCAGGCAGCGGGCAGCCCGTCGCGCCCGGCTCTCCCCATCTCCTGGTAGTAGGACTCCATCTCCTTGGGGGCGCCGTAGTGGATCACCAGCCGGATATCCGCCTTGTTGATGCCCATCCCAAAGGCCACCGTGGCCACAACGCACTGCACAACAGGAGCCACGTGCCTTCAGCTGATCCCAAACATGCCTGGCTTAACTCACACACGCTCGGTGGCAATCTGCTAACACAGACTCCAAATTCAGCCTGATTTACAACAGCTTCAGACCCACAGGGCTGAGTTTGGCCAGAGCACAGCCATGGGATTACAACCATGAGAGGGATAATGTGCTGTTGCAAATGCAGGAGTGTTTTCAAAAAGCTGCTCTCAGCAGGCACAAAACAGATCATGAAAAGGAAGACAAAAAGTCCCAGAATATCTCTGCTGCCCATGAAAGAAGCAGCTCACAGAAGCTGTGATCTTCTTTCAGCTATCACCATTTTCCTTGGATACCATGCATTTTTAAGAGAATTACTACAGAAATTCAAATGATAAGCCAGGAATCTTATTCCTGTCAGTACAGACCAGCAATTTCTTCACACAGAATTACAGATAGAGGGCATGGCTAACACAGGTTGACATTGCAAAATTTTCTTTTACCAAAAACTCTGCAATTCCAAATAGAACCTAGAGAATTTTGTTTCCCAGATACCTGAATTTCATCCCTCATGAACCGGTGGTGAGTGTCTCTCCTCTGCTTGTTCCCCATCCCAGCATGGTAGGTACCACAGGCCACGTTGAGTCTATTCAGTGCACACACCACCTGCTCAGTGGCCTTTCTTGTAGGGCAGTAGATGATAGTGGGGCCTTCAAACTCATACACAGAACTGCTGAAAATAAGAACAACAACATGTAAAGATACAGAACAAAAAAAGCCACCTGCCTGTAAAAAAAAACAAAACAAAAAAAACAACGTGAGGGATCAAAACCAGGCTTAAATCCTTACCTTCCTTTCCTAGTTAGGAACTGCTTCAAATCCCTAATGATGTCTCCACTTTGCTGTCCAACTTCCAGGTACAGGTTAGGTCTGTCAAAACTGGTGCAGGTGACCTGGGGATTCCTCAGGTTCAGGCATTTCACTATGTCCTCTCTAATGGAGGGACTCGCAGTTGCCGTTAAAGCAATAATGGGGACCTGCAAAGAGATGGAGAATAACATTCATGACCTTTCATTGACAGTTTTTTACACCAAAAACCTCAAGAGTCTACTGATACAGAACCTAAACAGGCACTTTAATGTGTTTAGCATCAGATAAGTTCACTCATTTGAAAAATATAGTTAATATCGAGCTCCTTGAACATTTTAGACCAAAGCTCTTGGGAGAGCAGATAGGAACAGAACACTTGAAATACAAAGTTTTATTCTGAATATATCTTCCATGAGTCCACAGTAATTCACTAATGTGATTAGCCAAATTTAGGAAATACAGGATAACACTTCCAATAAAAGCATGTTAAGTTCAGGTCTAAATTTCTGAGCTTATGCAATAAGTGCTTGAGGAGTGCCTAGAAATCAGTGGCATGCTCCTACAAGCCACTCAGTCAGGTAAAACAAAATCTTCCAATATTAAACCAGAAGCTTAGGGACATCATCTTCCTCAACATAGGGATCCAAAGCAATTTAAGTTTCTTAAGTTTCTGGTAGTCCAAGTTCAGACCATTCCTTTGTTTAAACAGTGGGGAAAACCTACAAAGCCCATCACTGCAAGGGATGCTCCAAACCAGCATGGTCAGTACACCCAGAGCATTAAAAGGCTGATATTTCCCAGCTACCACACAAAACCTTTTTCTTGCATCAGAAACCCAATACAGCCAAACCTCACCGATGGCAGAGTCTTCTTTAACACGCCTAAACTTCTGAAGGAATTCCTGAAATCATGGCCCCATTCGGAAATGCAGTGAGCTTCATCCACAGCAATGAGGGTGATACCTGAGGGACACAAAACCACAGCACAGCAAGCTCCAGCTTTCCTGAGAAGTCACCAACACTGCTTTAGCTTTTGTTCCTGGAATGTCTTCTGCTGCACCAACTTAAAGGCCTCTTTAATAAAAAAGGCCCAACAGCTTTTATAGTCTCCCTCCACCACAATCCAAGCTGCAGACATCCAACATCCCTCACGCAGATCAAAAGCCTCAAGCTAGTTCCAACAGGACCTTTTCCCACTCACTGCTTCTCAATCACAGTCACAACTAAGAATTACAGATGCCATTTGTTGTATTTTCTGGTTGTAATACAAAGCCTGATTGTCTCAGACAAACACATATGATTTATTTCATCAGTGGCAGGATCTTGTGTGATGAACAGGGTCACTACTCTCACCAAGGAATGGGTGAAATGTCTTCACTAATCAAAAAGGCTTAAATATAATTATCCTGGCAACTCATCCACAGTCTTATGTCCAACTTACCAATAGTTTGGTCAAGGTCCTGAAGTAACTTTAAGTTTCCTGAACAAAACTCTGGAGTCATGTATATGACTCTGTACTGACCCCTGAAAGACCAGACAAAAATACACTGACACAAGAGAAGAGCCCAGACAATTAAATTTAATAAAATCATGATTGCATTGAAAAACAATATGAGAACAACAGATTTCTGATGGGAAACAAGAAGAATTAAGGGGAGACCATAGAAAACATTTCAGAACCACAGGAAAGCAAGGAATTCCAGGAAAAGGAAAACCAGATTTGCCAGCCCTTAGAATAAGAAGGGACTGTTGTGCTGATGACAGAGATTGGTCTAAAACCTGACTAAAATCAGGCATAAATCAGAACACAAATGAGTCAATAAGCTCCATCTCCACAGCCAAAAGGCACAGGAGGGATGCTGTAGTCTCCCATACACTCAGCCTGGGTGAATGCAAACAATATCCTGAGTGTCAGGACCCAGGGCTGGGCCAGAACCAGGAGTTTCAGTGATGATGGAGCAGGAGACATCCTACCCCTCCAGTACCCCTGTGTCACAGCCCAGAGTACCAGAAAACCTGGCTGAAACTCACCCTGTGATGGAATCCTTGACCTGTTTTGACTGAGCTGAACCAAGGAAACAAGCTGGAATCCCTGTCATTCTGCAGAAATAAAAAAAGCACAGTCATGAACAGACTCACACTCCAAGCTTTAGCTTCCAGTGTGTGCCAGCATTTCTAAAGGAAGGTCAAGCTGTGAGGTCAGAGACTACTTTCTTCCAGGATCCTTGTGTGAAACACCTTTTGAAAAAGCAAGAGTGGTGCATGGCTCTTCCTGCCACCCAAACACTCTTCCACTTCCCCTCCAGCTGTCTCCATAAGACACACGCTGGATTAGCAGGAAGCAGAGAAAGGAAGACCATTTTCCTTGCACAAGTTCACAAATAAAACATCCAAAAGGATATGTTAAATGTGTTTTCTTCAACTATTCACTGCTGCTGTTCCTCACATTTGGATGTAAGCCTTGCTAGCCCCTAATTTTTTACCTTGTGCTATCTTTTGTGAGCTACTGATGCTGCATCTGCTAATTTTAAATCGGGTGGCTGGTTTTTAATGACATAATAATTACCAGCTCAACCAATTCATATTTTACCTCTTGGTGATTTGCTGCACTGTCTCAGAGCCCTTGGTTTTATTTCCACAGCTGCTCAGTCCAAACTGCAGACTGACAGACAAACTGCTGCAGTTGGTAGAAATTCAGTCTCCTTAACATGAATGACCCACTGGGAAGGGAGCGAATAAACCCCTTCCACTGAGGAAAACAGTGGAAAAGTCAAAGCAGCAGCTGAACACACAGACACCCTGCTGAGTAATAATCAAGGAGCTTAGGCTGTCCAGCCATTCATCTGCACACAGCCACGACATGCAGCAGAAAATGCCACACATAATTGATGTTCTTCACTTCAAAACATCTTCATATCCCCTCTTTCACAAAAGACTCGCTCTTCCCAAGTTGGACAAGGCAGGAATGAACTAGACAACTCAGCATGAGTCCCACAGCTTCAGTGAAAAAGCGTTAGAAGTGAATAGCTCTTTCAATAGGATGTGGATGCATGTGGAGAAAGCATTATCAGGTATTAAAAATCAAAGAGATTTATCCTGACAACACCTAAAACCACTCATGTCAGAGAGATTTGGTGTCACCCACAAGTTCCCCCCTCAGATCTCTCAAGAAGTGAAGAGGCCAGGCGTTAGGAGACCTGCTACACTGTCCCTCTTGAAAGCCTGTGCTATAGCTTTGATCTGGATTGCCTACAGCTTCCAGCTGTACTTGGTTCAGATGTCACTCCTCAAACCCAAAGGAAGCCCTACCAATCTTTGACATGAGTCTGACAGCCTCAAACAGCTCCCCCACCACTTGGGTCTGGACACAAAAGGCCTGTGAATCCAGAAATAAGTGCCTTCAGAAACCTCTCACCAGCATCCATCCTTTGCAACCTCAGCCTCTGGTTCACCTACGTGGCAAATCCAGGGATCTGAGACTGCTGACACAGGCTGTGTGTGCTCCTTGGGAAACACATGCCCTGCAGCTGAGCCACAAACAGCCTTGCAAAGGGGAAACACCCAGAAAGGCCAGAGGCAGGATTCATGTGAGTTCATGGGGAATCCAGCAGCAGCCTGGCACTGCTACCACGCTACTCACGTCAGCTGCAGCACCTGGTCCTCCATCAGGGAGATAAGAGGGCAGATGACAACTGCAGTGTGTCCAGTAAAAACAGGAGGAAACTGGTAGCACAAGCTTTTTCCATAGCCTGAGAGGGGAAAAAAAAAAAGCATAAGTGGGACATCATGCTTTCTAGGCAGCTGCAAGACACAATTCATGCACCTTGGTGAGCCCAAAAAACCAAGCCATGTTTGTTTTACTCCTCTCCCCCCTACAAGGGAACGACTTTTTATTGTTTCTTAGGATGCAATGGTAACTCACCAGTTGCCATGACAACAAGATTATCTCTTCTGTCTTCCAAAAGAGAATTGATCACTTTCCACTGGACCCTTTAAATTAAACAAAGGGGAATACTTGATTTTTGCCACCACAGATAACAAGTAAATTGCATGAAACTGCATATTCTGTGGAATTGTGGGTTAAAGGGACCCTGGAGGCTGCCTCAGAGTGCTGTCTTTGCATGCTGCAGCCACTCAGACACTCCAAGTACTGCAGGCAGGGCCACAGGTGCCAGAGTGGGGATCTCTAACAGGGCTCAGGCAAGCAGCACTTGATGTAGACACTCACAGGAGATCACAAATAATACCTGCAGTTTTCACAGTGTTTGTGTATCAGTTAGCTCCAACACAAGAGAGTGTGAACAAGACAACCTGGATTTGTTTGTTGCCATTTTTTCTAGTAAGCAGTGATAAAAACATCATCCAGGTTGAAGGAAGGGCAGGAACACATTCCACACAGTGTCAATTTTAACAGAAAAATATGCTCACGGTTTAAATGAAGAATGCCCAAAATAGGTCTTCAGACACATGATGTGGCTTTCTCCAGGTTCTGGCAGCAGTGGATCTTTAGTGGGAGAGAGGAGAAGAAAACACTCAATTGGGATTAAATTTTAAAAAAGATAAAGTGCTGTCTCCACAAACAACAGTCTGCTCATGGTTTGTGATGCTCAGGGCTTAGATTTTGGGCAATTCTGGTGAAAAGAGAGACATCAAACTCCAGGTATTTACAGGCTAGAATGAAGGATTAAAAAAGCAAAGAGGCTCCTCAGAGACCTTGCAAGAAGAGAACATATGGCTTGATTAATGAGATAAAGCAGTAGGACTGTAATGCATAACTGCATCATCTGGAACAGGATCATCCAAACAAGTCAAGGTGTGCTTCTCCTCACATCTCAGCTGCTTTTCCCCACTTGATTTCTCACCAAAGAGACAACCCCCAAGCAAGTTACAATCACCCCCAAGGCAGAATTTCTTCAGAATTCTGCCATGCAGCAGCAACAGCAGAACACAGGCAGGCAGGGGAGGTGTCACCTTCCCCATGCTGTGTTCTGAGCAGATCCCCTTGGCTCTGCAGGGCCCCCACACAGGTTTTACTCCCATGAAGCAGACATCAGCTGATCATGGCAGAACTTCACTCTCTTTTGCCAAGCACACCTGTGTATTTTCATCTTCACACATACCAAGCTCCCTTTAGAAAGCCAGGTGAGCTTTATGTTCCTGGTTTGAAAAATCAACCCCTAAAAATCACACCTTCCATGGCTGCTTCTACAGACAGTGATCTTGAAAAATATATTTCATCATGCACTAAGTTTTTTTAAAAAACATACCAAAATATTCCTCCTCCTCTTCCTCAATGCCTTCATCTTCATCACCATCTGGTGTTACATCCACTTCTGTGTCAGGAGTTTTCCGGGCTTTACTGGACTCTCCTTCAGGTGAAACTCCTTCAAAACCATCTACATCTTTTAGAGACTGGGAAATTAAGAAGAAAAAAGTTATTTTGGAGCATGGGAGGGTAGATAAGATGCCTATCCAAGGTAATAGGATATGGGAACAGGTTTTAATGAAGTTATAACAACCTCAGTCTAGTGGGTGGATCAAGTCCAAGCTAGTATAGTAAAGATGACATACGAGGCAAATGATAACCAGCAAACAGAATTCCTTAGGTATCCAAGTATTTATTCTGTCCATCTTCTGTAAGCAGCACCACTTTGCTTCACATTCCCTCCCCTTAACTGCGCTCCACTCCACTGTGATCCCAGAGCAGTATCATTAGAAAAATAATTGAAAAATAAACCCTGAGGCACTCACTTTCAGCATCTCCATTTCCAGCTCTTCATCACTCTCAATGACACAGGACACATTTTGTTCATTGTCTGTGGAACATGCCTCCTACAAAATCAACACCATTCTCTTAGAAGCAAAGTAACTTCTATTTTACCCACAACTTTCCAACCTTTTGTACCTCCTATAAGCCACTTCTTTGTATGCTTTAACTTCTTACCAAAGATAATTAAGCTCTGAGGCCTGTCCATTAAAAACAAAATATCTGAAAGAAATATTAGGACTTAACTAATTCTCATTACCTCAGGTGCAACTTCATTGACCAATTCCTTTGCAGCCTGACGTTCCAAGACCTGAAGCTCTTGCTCACTAATGTCCAGGGACAAAAAGTCATCTCTGTCTTCTTTGTCTGCAAATCTGGCTGCTGGAGCCCCATTTTCCAGAGCAGTGTTACCTCTCTGTGCCTCCTCTCCACTCATTTCCTCCTCCCAGAGGGCAGCCAGCGTAGCATCAGAGCAGATGTTGAGGTCACCTTCAGGTTGCTTAGCACATTCTGCTTTTTGTGCTTTGACATTTGCTGACTTGGCTTCCAATAGTGTTGCATTTGCACCACAGCTCCTCTCCAGTCCAGAAGGGGAACCTGAGCCCAACAGGACGGATTTTAAGGCACTGATGTTCTCTGATATCTCAGCTAGTATTTCTGCAGCCCTGGGAAGTAAAAGCAAGTAAGGTAAAACAAAATCACAGAGGCAGTTACTCCACTTCAGAACAAAATTCAGCCAAGTTCAGTGTCAAATCTTGCAGTTAGACCAGGGAAAACACATATTCCTACATATGAAAAAAAACAAACATTTTCTTGGAAAACAACAAACAGGTAGCAGATGTCTGTTCAAACACAAGTACTTTGTTGTGTGGGACCTCGGAGATTAAAAGCAAAACACTGATTGTGGAGGTAGAGACAAGTCAGCAAAAAACTGACCTCTGGAAATTTTCCAGCTGTCCAGAAGAGTCAGGGATGTGAGAAGCCAGGTCTGTTATCTCTTCAGCCAGTGAAGCCAAGCCCTCCTTCACACCCTCAGACGTGGCATCTGTAACAAGTGCAAGAATTGGTTATTTGGTAATAATTGTGGTCTAATATCCCTACCTAAAGAACTCACATTCCTGTGACTGCATTCCTACAAGATCTACAGCTGGTAAAACAGCATTTTACAGGGCTTAAAAAATCAAGCATAGAGAATCAGGCCAAGCTTCCAAGTATTCCAGCATTGCCTCTCTTCCATTACACAAACTCAGGTACACAACAGGATTGCTACAAAGCCATCCCTGCCAGCTTCCCTCCAGCTCCCAGAAAAGAGCTGCTAACAAGGACATGCTGACTGAACCAAGGCTAAATCCTGCAAGGGATCATATCAAGGGGATAGCACTGCCACTTCTGCCTTTGACAGAAAAGTAAAATTAGCCAAAACAAAAAGGAAACAAACCCCTCACCACCCCTCTTTTTCAGCCTTAAGGTACCTATAACATCTTTTTATAAAACATAGAACTGAACAAGAACTAAGATTTTAAATTCTCCTGTGATGAAGTAAATAATGTTAAGCTGCTCTAAAACATTTGGGTCCTATTGATATGCCTCAATAAAAACATGACTTCCTAAAGTGGTGGGTTTTGTGGCCCTATTTCATCTTAAATTAGGTATTTGTCCCTGCATCAGCAGTGCTGAAATTAACTTACTCAAGTGTTTCCATAAACAAACTGGGATGACAGCAGGAATTCCTCCCATCCTTGTCTACAGCAGAGACAAACACAAACAAACACCCTAAGAGTACCTTCCTACATCCCATGGAAAACAGTCACAGAGTATGGCTACCCTGGGCATCCAAAACCTTTTACTATCTGCTCCCTCTCTAAGTCTATTGGAATCACCAAGAAGCCAAAGAAAACCAGACACTATTAAAACACCTGCTGGGAAATGGAATATGCAGTTGTACATAGAATAAATTCCTCATGCCTGGATGGACAACTTACCTTTCCTCACACTAAATAATTTCTGGTCACTCTTATTCATATTTTTCAGTTTTTCATAAACAATGTAGCCAGCCTAGGAGAGAAACGAAATAATTAGTACTCAGTACTCCTCAGAGAAAAAACAACAACAAAAATTAATCAGGAGTTAATGAGGCAAAGCATGGCACCAACAGAGTGTGACCAGCAGAATTCCAAACTGGAATACGGGTCACATCACAGTAATTATTACCCTGACTCCACTGTCCATCAGGACCAGGTTATGTGTTACAGAATGCTGCACTAAGGGCCAAATGCTGACTTGGGACTCCCTCTGGAATGGATACTCTTACACAGATCCCAGAGAGGGTAATCTCAGCAAGCTCACTGCACACAGAAAGCTCCCAGTACTCAGCTCCCAGTCCCACCATCTGCTACCCTCATTCAGATTTCATGCTGTGCTCCAGGAGAAGAGCTACAAACCTACCAAGATGGATTCAGTGTGTTTAGTATTTCCCTTGGTATGAATAATGAGTTCTAACAGAAAAACACAGCCCAAAGCCAGCAATGTGCTAATTAGGCTACACGTGTTGAAAAAGAAACAAGTTACTCCCTCGTGTTTTCCTGGGAGGCTCCAAAAGGCAGGCCAGGTGAACACAGCATAGTGGGAAAGATGCATTGCCTGGAAAAAAGTGGCTACAAAAGCTGAGCCAGGCACAAAAAAATTTAAAATGTTTTCCTTACTGTTTTGGGTCTTCACAGGTGCTAAATCCTCCACAGCTGAACTTTAAACTAGAAGCCAGAAAATAAACCATTGTCCCACTTCTCCTCCTCTAAACCTAGAAATAAGAGGCTGAAGGGATTTTTTTTTTCTTGCTATAAGGAATGATTTTCTCTCAGGAAGCAGGTGGCATTGTGGTAAAACCCTTCACAGAACTGCAGATAAACCAAAATTCATCCAAAACACTGAAAAAAACAGGGACTTCTGGATAACCACAAAGCTCCTATGCAACTGAACTCTTCCTGACAGTCCATATTGTGGTTCTCCTGTATTAGCCAACAGTGAAGGCTGTGTTTCTTCCAAGTTGCTTTTGAATTTCACCTCCCATGCTATATGTAACAAGATCTGGGTTCATTAGCAGCTGAGAAAGATGACAAAACCAGCAGGAAATGCATCCAAAAGTGATAACAAGCTACAGTGAACACCTGCAGATGAGGGACTAAAGAAATACCCAGCAGCTAAGAGCACACTGGAGCAGGGATTAACTCCCAGAGGCTGGAATGGTGATCCCCTGTGGTACATACATAGGCATCTGTGGCTGCATAGAGCTTCTGCTCCTCGTTGAGTGGAAACTTCTCCCAGCTGCTGCAGCGGACAGACTGATCCTTCAACAGCTGCCTGCCAAAAAGGTGCTTCACCAAGCCATTCAGACTCCACGTCTCCTTACACTTCAGCTGGCGAAAAAAATCCAAACAAAACACCAAAAGAAGAGGATTTGTTTAAAAAGGAAAGCACCTGCACCTCCTCAAAAAAGAGCAAAGTGTACTCAATCCCATGTTAGAAGCAAAGAGCTCTGGGTTAGTCAAAGCATACTTAGTTTTCCAAAGCAGTAACTCTTGTCACTGCTGTCACACTCAAAAATATGAACTATCTGTACAAAGCAACCTCTGGGTTGGTAAAATAAAAGCCCTGGACTTAAACAGCACCCCTCTCTCCTCCAGGATTTTCCTGTTATTTGCCTTTCTAATTAGAAAAACTCAGTATCAAGCATTAGGGATTTATCTGATAGAAACACAGAAATATTAAAGCCTGCCTGTGAGCATTGGACAAAGCAGAAGAGCAGAGCTCTAGCACAGGCTCACCACTGCTCAGAGTGCTGGGAAGCAGTTCATCCCAAGCCTCCAAAAGCCACATCACCACGCTGCTGCCTCCAATTGCCTTGGCAATCCCCTGTCAACCACAGTGGCTGCACGCTGCTGTCTCGAGAGCCAGTCTGGGAAACTTGGCTTCAGAGCCTCATGGACACAGCCTGCTGCTATTCCAGCTTGGAAAACATGCCCAACCGTGGAGCTGAACAGCAGCAGTGCAGCATTAGCAGCTCATTGCCTTGAGTCTGGTATTAAAAAACCTGCTCTTTTTAGGCTCCCCCAGCCCTTCCCCTCCCATTGTGCCATTATATATAACCCTGTTCTTTTGTTCTCTTTCAAGTTTATTTTTGGTTTGTTTTCTCTTTAGCAGAAGACTTTTAAGCTGCTATCAGAGAGATCATCTTCAGAACAAATTATCCCCAGTCGAATGATGGGATTTAAAAAAAAAAAAAAAAAAAAAGGGGTGACTGAGGAAACTCCAAGTTTGAGAAGTAACAGCTCCTCCTATTGCTTGAGCAAAACAGTTAATGTACATAATTTCCAATCCAGTAGGAAGCCAGACTCTGAAGTGGCTCCAAATGTTGGTGCTGCATCACAGAAGGAATGAGAAAAGTGTGGAGAGATCAAGCACAGGTAAGGAAATCCCTGGTGCACACAGAAAGAAAAGCTTTAAGGGATGTGCTAGAAATAAGAAGGATTTGGAAAGCAATGAGCCTTTGGCTCCCTTCCCTAAAAAGACAGCACAGGTGCCCCTGCATCAAACATTCTGATACAGAACTGAAATTCAGGGTGTGCCAAATGCAGTACAACTTGTAAACAGGAGAGCTGAGGTGACACCAGCCTGAGAATCACAGGAATCTAGGTATTTCTACAGCTCCACACTGTGTGGCAGAAACACCTCTGCAGGGAGGACTTCAAGGAAGACCTTGATGCCTCCCTCGAGCATCCAGCAAGCCATGGCAGCAGGGCTGCCTTCTTGTACCCTGTTCATAAGGTTCAGCCATTGCTGGGACAATGGCACCACTGCCAGCAGAACAATCTGGCCATTTCCATCACTAAGAATTAAAGGAAAAAGCACTTGCAGCTGAATTCAAAAGGTACATGTCGTAAATACTAAAAGTGAACAGACCTTAGAAGGGACAAATGTTGATTAAAAACTGGCTCACTGAAAGACAGTTCTTAGTTCTGCAGGCTTTGAGAAGTGTTTTTAAACAGTTTCTAAGTAAGTTACAACAGATCTCTGCTTTATTCCACAGAACACGTTTGCTATTGGAATGGAACTCCAATAAAGACAAGGAAGCCTGCTTTTGCACAGCACCATAACAAGATTCCCTCCCACACACAAAAAGGTTTTAAGTTTTACTTTCTCATTAGCAACGTCAGCCAGCTCCACAAAGCTCTTCAGTTTGATTTCAAAGTCACTCATCAGCTTCCATTGATCTCCCTCAATTCCTACGCCAACCTTTTTAATTGTTTCATCTTCGAGCAGCCTTTTGAGTCCCTTGGGAAAACCTAAAATAGATTAAGCCCAAACATGAGAAACTAAATACTGGAAGATGCCAGAAAGTCTAATGGAAATGACAAAATCCAAGCACAAAGGCCATCTGCAAAACCCTGTGCTTTTAAAGGAAAAGCCACCAAAGTTCCTCTGTTTATTTGATTTCTCTCTGGAATGACTGAAAACTTCGACTGGTTGTGATGGATCATCTGCACACAGGTAAGAAGGAAATACTTGAAATACACAAATCATCCTGCACCTGAAAACAAACCAAGTGGGAAAAAAACCCCAAAACCTTGTCTTTCTGATTGTTAAACCACACAACAAAAAAACAACCCCTCACTGGAAAAGATACTTTAATTCTGGAAATTCTGTGTTCGTTACATGAAATCAAATATTATTTTACCATTTCCCACATAATTTCTTCACAGTTTTTGCTATTTCACATTTCTGGGCAACAGTTTAAGCCATAAGCATGGGAAATCATCAGAAGCACAGATTCTCTGGAGACACACTCACAGCTAAGGCTGGGCTGCTCCAACAACAGCATTTGGAAAACAGAATTCACCAACCAGATGCTGTGCCAAGCCCAAACATGTCAGTCCTGTCAGCAAGCAAAAACCCACAATGATTAAAGATGCACACAGATACTGAGCATTATATTCTGATTTCTCCCAAACTGATGGCACAGCAATCCTGGATCAAAGGGTATTTTCAAGCTTACAGGACTGAATTAAAGCAAGCAGCCTTCTCATCTCATTTTCTACAGGAAGAACAGCCACAGACACTTAATCCTTGAACAGTAACAGCCTTTTCCTCCCCTGTGTGTTTGCTCCCATTTAAAATTCAGAGCATCTTATTTAAATCCATACCTTCAGGACCCCACAGCTGGATACCCTGAATTAGTCTCAAGTGCAAATCTAGTACCTGCAAACACACAGAACTGCACAGACACAGAGTGCTTATCTGCCTTGGGTTTCACTGCAAGCATCACCTTTTCTCAGTCCTGCAATATGTATTTATGTACTTCAACCAACACTTGCCATCACTGATTTTATTTTTGCACAATTATCTCTGCCTTTTAATGGCTGCCACTGTACATTTGCAGCTATAGCCACCTTCAGCTGTATTGTGGACTGGGAAATTGCAGATCCCCCCCAAAGCATTAAAAAATAACTGGTAAAACCACCCAGAACCTGGTGCTGGGGGATGCAGACAAAGTACAGCATTTCCAAAGCATTTCCAGAGCTATAGGAAAAATATAGAAAATCCTCCACAAATGGGAAAGAATTCAGTCAAATAAAAGCCTGCAACATACTCAGCTGGCTTGCTGTACATGGGATTTTACCTAAGGGAATAATCATTAAAACCTTCAAGGATGGGTACTCCCCAGTGGAGGACTCGTGCCCCATTTCCACCATCTCATTGCTAGAAAAGTGACTAACAAAAACCAAAAAGTCAAAGTTGAAGACTGTGCAAAAGCTACAATCTGAGAAACAGGTCACATTTTGAGAAATCTGTAAGGAAATCTAAATACTACTAAAAAATGGAAAATTATGAACAATCTTCCCAATCAATAAAGAAATAAATGTGGTTTTGTCATTTATATACAGTCCAAGAACGCTCAATTCCTCCTGCAGGAGAAAGTTTTTCTGCCAGGACTTGCTATTTTTCATTGTGATCTGGCCAGCATTTCTGCAGATCATATCTGTTGCCATAATAAGCACAAACTGGCTCTGGCTCCTGCACAGGTCACTCAGCTCAAAGTGCACCTTCCACTGGCAAGAACAGGCATTTTGGAAAACCATCCAGAGGCAAACACCACCTTCTGCTGTAACACAGCAGCCCACGTGCAGCCACACAAACATCTCCCCTGCCACCATCTAAAGCACTCCAGCTCTTTATGGCCCTTCCTCCCCCAGCTTCCTCTCCTCACATCATTTTCCTTTGTGCTCTCGCGCCTCCCTGATGGAATAGCCTCCAGCAATTAAATTTTCCACCCCATTTGCTCTAAATGACAAAGGATTGAACACCAACATTAAAATTATCGCTATTATACCTCAGCACGAGTCCCCCAGGGAAATCAGAAACCTCTCACAGGCATAGTTTCAATCTAACATTTTAAACCAAAGGTTATAAAATTGCCATCTCCTTCCCTCATCCCTATTTTCCCTATTTGGAAGCTTTTATTCACATCCATAATGAATTGAGCCTCTGCTAAGCACACCCCCTTCTCTCCCCACAGCTGCACCACACCAAGTACCCAGTATTCTTTCCCAAAGCTGATGTCATATAATGCAGGTATTGGGAGTAGAGAGCACAACCACCATCATTTTTGAGGCTTTTTCTTGAAGCCAAATTAAAAAAAAAAAAAACCAACAAAAACTAAAACAAAACACAAAAAACCCCACAGCCTCCTCCATTTAGGTTCATTGTTTATTTTGGCACTAAACAGAAAACTCATTATAGGAGCAGAGAATTAAGTTTTTAAAACTGGAATAAAATATTCTCTCCCAGACAGAAAAATAATCCCCAAGTAAGACTCTTCTCCTCTGTCCAGAACCCACATCCTGTTTCCAAGCACAAGTGGCAAGCTAAGATGGTCTTAATATATAGGCATCACTCAAAGAATAAATCCCTTGATTATAGGTGGGAAAGGGGAGAAAAAGGATGGATATCAGCCACTGCTCAAGGCTTAAGTTCAAACTTAACCACAAGAAATAGTAAGCAGATCATGCCCTAAGTAAGAGAGGAAGTACAGTACCTGCCATGGAGGAGATGTGGAACAAGTAACACTTGTCCTCAGTGACACACATCTGGATTACAGCTGTTTTGGACATCTTCCCTTTCATGTATGATGGTGGCCATTCAATGTCAAATCCAACAGCAGCCCCATCTGACAAACTCTGCCTGGAAAGGAACAGATTCCCCACACATTTATCTGCTGTTCCATCAGCATTTTAAACACCACCCTGAAGTCACCCCACACGAACGTGAGAGGTGCACTGGCTGTGATTCTCCATCTCACATGTGCAAGGCACAAAAACCACTTCACAGCACAGACCCCTTTGTGCTGATCCACACAGCCACCTGAAATGCTTCAAAACTCTGCAGATCTGTGTGTAAATACCAGCACATTGTTTATAAATAGCTGCAGGTTGTGGGTGTAGAGAAGGACAGGGAGAGGACACTCAGCAATTACCAGCATGGGCAAAGCAAACACATCAAAATAAACTGATTTCTTACCAATCAAATCAGAGTAGGATAATGGGAAATAAAACAACCTTAAAACACCCTTTCCACACCACTTCCTTCTTCCCTGGCCTCAACTGGACTCCCAAATTTCCTACTTCTTCCCCCTCAGCAGCAAAACGGGACAGGGCCTTTAGCCCCTCACTACTTAAAACTTGGCCAAACAGGCCTCAAGAACAGCCAAAGGCAAAAGATGATGGAATAGCTTTTCATTGCTTTGAAATGCTGTTCTTGATTGACCCCATGATCCCTTGGAAGATAGTCCTTTATTTATCCCACAGCACTGGAAGCTTTACACAGATTTTTTTTTCCCCAGCAACATGAGCTGTGCTACACAAAAAAGGGAAAACTAATAATGTATTTATTTGCAGCACGAATTTACTGTCTTTTCTTTAAACATACAGTCCCAAGTTAGGAATTAATTCTTCTCTATGAAGTCACTGAAGCTCATGGAATTATCCATACTGTGAAAGGCAAGCAATCTACATTGGAGCATCCTGAGCTTCTGCTTTGAAAGGTTCAGCAATGACATCTCCCACCAACAAGGCCAAATGGGAAACCATTCCCAAAAGCTGAGTTCCTCCCAAAAAGAAAGGAGCAATCAAAGGAAAGAAGGAAAAACTGAGTATGAGCTGTTACCTGATATCTTCTGCAAGAAGAGAACAGTCACTGGCTTCGTAGCTATAAACAACAGAGCCACAGAACTCCAGGAATGGCAGTCCATCCTCCAGAACACTCCTCTGGGCACCAGGCTTCTGCCAAACAGCATTGGGAGAGAGCTGGTTACCCACCATACCTGTCCTCACCAGGGACATCCATCCCAGCCAGGATCCTCTTAATCAAACATCTGGGTTCCTGCCCCAACTTCTCTACTGAGCTCTGAGCACTCAGGGAACAAAACATAAAAGTTACTGTTTTTTCACCTAATTTTTAATATCCAAGCTACTAACCATTTACTAATCAACTAATCATTTATTCCCACTTTGGGGAATAAAAGCTGCTGAACTGAATCCTCTGCTTTTCCCTCTCATTAGTAATTTTCTAACTATTGAAGCTGTTTTAGGTGTTACAGGGATGGTCCCTTCTCATACTGCTCAGAAAAAAATAAAACAACAAAACCCAAGTAACACTTATAGGACACCAAAAACTGATGAACAATTAATTCAGCTGACACATCTGAGCTGCAAGACCATCCTGGAATATTTAACATGTGAAGGACACCAGAAAGGCCTCCCCAGAACCAACTCCCCAGCCAGACCACAGTTTGAGGTCTCAAATTAAATGGATGAGAAATCCCCCATCCCCACTGATGTAGAGCCCACATTCCTGGGTGAGCAGCAGGAACATGACAATTCCCTCAGAGGCACAGGCCTAACTAAAAGCACATTCTCCAGAGCTGGGTTATTATGCAGCCTGCAAAGCATCCCTGAGCCATGACCTACCTTTTTATGCCCCAAAGAAGCTTCCTCCTGGCTCTCTGTAAGCATCCACTGGGGATACTTACCCTGCAGGCCAGCAGTTACCACATCCATTTTTGACACATCTCCGTTACTTCTGCATTAATTAAAAAAAAAAAAAAAGAACAGGAAATTAAAACACTCAGCAGCTCATGTGGAGGTGAGCTGTCGTGATCATCAGGCCTGAAATAACAACATTGAAAGCTTTTAATTTTTTATTGATTCCCAAAGCTAAGCAGACTTGTGCAGCAGCACAATCAACTGCCCCCTCCATTTCAACTCCAACAAGGATTTAAACACTAAAACAGAGACATGGCAAGTGCTCTCCTTTACAGCCACTCATTCCTTTGAACTGGGACTGCCAGGAGCAGAAGAGAGAAGTGCAGAATCTGGAAAAAAAGGACACCCTGCAGCACCCACAGCCCCCCAACCCAGTGAGAAGTTCCAGAGCACCTTTGGTAGCTAGACACGATACCGCACCACCTTCTACCACAGCATCACACACCTGCCCAGAGTCAGGCCACCAGCCAGGACTCGGGATCGCTCAGCATCCAACGGTAAGCGGCCATCCCGCTCGGGAGCCGTCGGGATAACCGGCAGGGGACATGGAGCCGCCGCCAAGTCCTCACACGCCTCATGAGCCACAGGAAAGAGCGCCCTCAGCGCCGGGCAGGCTGCCAGGACGCCCTCGGAGCGGCTACTTCCCAGTACCGCCTGTGCTCCCACCGTCCCCAGCATTTCACTCCTGACTCCCAGTATCCCCACCAGTGCCCTCACGGCTTCACCCGCTGTCCCCCAGTGGCCCCAGCGCAGCAGGCCGCGACGCGCTCCCTCCGCACCCCGCAGGGCCGCGGTCCCGCGGTGCCAGGGGAGCCCGCAGTAGGCCTGCAGCAGCCCCGAGCATTGCCCAGGGGCTCTGAGCGGGCTTGTTCCACCAGCGCCGCGGCCTCTCCGCGCCAGGTACCTGGGAGCGCCCGGTCCCTCTCACGGAACTCGCGCTGCGCGCACATTGTGCGCCAGGCAGCGTCGCGCCGTGGATACGTCACCTATGGCGCCCCCACCCCCTTCTCCTCTCAGGTTACCCGAGGTGACGCGCACGCGCACTGCTGCGGCGGCCGCGGGGCACTGTGGGTGTTGTAGTCCCACGGCCGTGAGGGCCGCGAACCCCCGGCGCCCCCGCGCTGCCGCCGCCGCCGATCTCGGCCGGGCGGGGCCGGGGCGGGCCGGGGAGGGCCGGGGCGGGGCGGAGCGGGCGGCGGGGAGCGCCAGCCCGTGCCTCTGCGCGGCGGGGGGCGGCGGGGCCGCCGGCTGCGGGCGGTGGCGGCGGCGGCAGCGGCGGCTGAAGGGCAGCGGCGGCGATGGGCGCTGCGGGGTGAGTGACCGGGCGTGGGGAGCGCGGCGCTGGGGGCGCGGAGGGGCCGCGGGGGTAGGGGGCAGTGATGGGGCGGGAGATTCTGTGCTGGGGGTCGCTGAGGGGGCCGCACTGGGGCACTGGGGGCACTTTCGGGACATGGGGGGCAGTACTGAGAGCACCGGGGGACAGTTCTGGGAACACTGGGGGGATCTGGGGAGTGATGCTGTGGCACGGGGGGCTCTGGGGGGCAGTACTGGGAGCCCTGGGGGGCAGTTTTGGGACACTGGGGGGGCAAGGGGTGAAGTTGTGGTAGCACTGGGGCAGGAGGTGCAGTGATGGGGAGCACTGGGGGGCAATACTGGGGCACTCGGGGGCCGGGGGGTAGTACCGGTGGAGCGGGGAGGGCAGGAGGACGGGACCGGGGGCAGTACTGGGGCAGTGAGGGCAGAGGGACAGTCCTGGGGGGGAAGGAATTGAAGCCTTGGGGGCACTGGGGTCGGAGATGCAGCGGTGCGGGGGGGCCGTGGGTACCGGCGGGCAGGAGGGCAGTGCTGGGGGAAATCCCAGTGCCCGCCCGGGGCCCCGGGAGGAAGAGCAGAGGAGGTGATGGAGGGGGAACGCAGCGGCACAGGGACAGACCCTGCAGAGGGGAGCCGCAGCCCTGGGAGAGGGGTGAGTGCCCCCGAAACAGCGCACCATAACCCACCTCCGTGGGGCAGCTCAGGGTCTGCAGTACCACAGGGGCAGGACAGGGGGGCTGCCGGGCAGGGAGTCCTGCCGGGGAGTGCCGCTGGAATCAGGGCTCCTGGTCTGGGAGACGGAGCACGGGAGGGGAAGAGCGCCCGGGATCGTCGGGCTGCGATGCTGCGTGCCAGTGGCAGCGGAAAGGGATGCAAGAGCCTTTGTAGGGAGAGCAGCGCCGAGCGGAGCCGCTGCCGAGGAGCTGAGCAGGCCCCTGGTGCTGATGTTGTCATCTGTGTCTCTGTTGTGTATTATTTCCAGCTGATTGGTAAAGATGGAAAGAGGGAGAGGAGAAGGAGGAGGAAGGAACCTGGGAGGCTCTGGCCTGCACAGGAACATTTATTCCCAGTCCCAACAGCAGTACCACTACCCGGCCTCCTCCCAGGGGAGCTGCATGGAGATCCAGGAGCTGGCCTCTAAGAGGGTGGACATCCAGAAGAAGCGGTTTTATCTGGATGTGAAACAGAGCTCCCGTGGCCGCTTCCTGAAGATCGCCGAGGTCTGGATAGGAAGGGGCAGGCAGGACAACATCAGGAAGAGCAAGCTGACCCTCTCCTTGTCCGTGGCTGCCGAGCTGAAGGACTGCCTGGGGGACTTCATCGAGCACTACGCTCACCTGGGCCTGAAGGGCGGCCACGGCCACCGGCACGAGCACAGCAATGACAAGGAGCAGCATCCCCGGAGGCGGCCGCAACACCCGCCGCCTTCGCCCCCCGCGTCCGTGGGCTCCGAAGAGCCCCCTCACAGTGTCCTCAAAACGGAGTACATCGAGAGGGACAACAGGAAGTACTACCTGGACCTGAAGGAGAACCAGCGCGGGCGCTTCTTGCGGATCAGGCAGACCATGAGCAGGGGACCTGGCATGATGGGTTACTTTGGCCACAGCTTGGGACAGGAGCAGACGATTGTCCTGCCGGCGCAAGGGATGATCGAGTTCAGGGATGCTTTGGTCCAGCTGATTGAAGAGTACGGCGAGGGGGACATAGAGGATCGCCGGGGGGGAGGTGACGAGCCCCCGGAGCTCCCCGAGGGCACCTCCTTCCGAGTGGACAACAAGCGCTTCTACTTCGACGTGGGATCCAACAGGTACGGCATCTTCCTGAAGGTAAGTGAGGTGAGGCCGCCCTACCGTAACACCATCACAGTTCCGTACAAAGCATGGACACGGTTCGGGGAAAATTTTATCAAGTACGAAGAAGAGATGAGGAGAATTTACAACAGCCATAAAGAGAAAAGAATGGATGCCAGAGGGGACAGTGGTGAAGAGCAAGAGGGTCTGGAATAGAGTGCATTGGACAATTAACCAAACAAAACAAGCAGAAATTGGTGAGAGGGACTGACCACCTATAGTAATTCCAAGTTGCCCCAGTTTTTTGTAAAGTCCTTTTCTGGTAGTTCCTGTTAACTCCAGTACATAATGTTCTAGGAGGCTGGTTATCATGTTATACTATGCCCAAAACATCTCCGTGTGTCTTAGGAAAGGACCAACCTCCTGAGTCCGTATGAGTCAGCTGCTTCGAGTGTTGGAGACTGTGGAAGTACGAGTATCAGCACAAACAAAATCCGGCACCCTGACCTTTAAATAGTCTAGAAAAGGCTTGTGTTGCACTTAAACACAAAAAGTTCCCCCACCCTGAACCTTAGGATGAAATGTATCAGTTACTGCTTATCACGAGTTTTTCAGGACTGGCTTCTGCCCGTGCTTGGTCCAAAGGCCGAGCAGCAGTAGAGCACTTATGGCAAAAATCAGCTCCACGTGAATCTCTGGTCTGTGTTTGCGGAGGGAGAGAGGTTTTAAAGTTGGCATCTCCTGGTTATTGAGTTGGAAACAAGAGTCTGTTTATGGGTAAAACCTTGATAATTGGTCAGACCTCGGTCACGTGCCAGTGAAGGGCGGAAGATCTTTCATTCATTCCATAGTTTTGTGCTCACCAGATAACCTGAGTATCCCAGGACAGCGGAGTGCTCAGCCTTCTGAATTAATGGCAGTGAATAATAACCCACTCCTCATCTCTGTGTTCTGCCCATTAGAGGCTGGTGACCTTTCTTTTTTAATTATTATTTTTGATGCATTTTGCCCAACATTTTAGAAGGTATTTTTGTATTGGGCGTTCCAGCAGGCAACTGGAGCGGGTGTTGGGAGGTGGAAGGAATGCCGCCACTGAGGCTCCCGCCTTCTCTCCCAGATTAAGGCGGTTCGGGATGTTGCCTGTACGAGGAAAGCATTTGGGTATTTTCCTCCTGCCATGAGGAAGACCTTTGGGGTTTTGGGTGCACCACTGGGTTCGTGTAGAAAGGCATCTCTTTCATGCTCCCGCATGGCGCATCTCGGAATCTGTGGTGGATGCCCCATTGGGTTTTCTGCTGTGTTGATTGTGGGTGGTGTTGGAGAGACAACATCCGTGCCCTACCATCACCCCCTTCCCCTCCAGCCCCCTCCTCAAGGAGCTGGAGCTGTCCTTGAGTGGCTCCAGTCCTTCGCCTGCCCCAAGATTTCGGTGTCATCCTGGAATCTTTGTGATGTAAATTTTAAATTTCCTGATATTAACTCTCTGCCTGGAGGGAGAATGTGTGCAATTACCTGGTTGGGAGGTTGATGAAAGATTGTGTTTCTTAAAACCTGAATATTGATAACATAAGGGGCTTGTCTGGCCTATGGGCAAGCAGCTCCTTCCCCCTGAACCAGCGGGAGTTTGATGGAGCTCCAGGTACTTCTAGTAGCGTGTTGCCCACCTTTAAGATTGTTTTAAGCAGGCATTACCATGTCTGATCAGATATTTGTAATCCTTCAAATTGTTTCATTACAGAGTGGCTTAGTGTGCATGTGGACCGGCTATTTTTCCATGCAAACATGACCTGTTTAATTTTTTAACCTTTTGAGAAACATCTTTATCTCCAGCCAGACTGTTCACCACTCCGAGTCTGGAGCCACCTGCACACTGCATGGCCACGCTCAATCCGAATGCTTTTGCCTGTTAACGTCATAATGAGAAAGGCTGGGGAGACAGGGTTGGGAACCAAGAGGATAATCTGGACTTTAGTTTGGGTACTAAAACTAGTCAATCTGTTTTAAAAAAAGAAAAAAAAAAAAAAAAAAAAAAACAGCTTGCACCAAAGTCACCAAAGAACCTTTAGGAAAATGTTACAGTTGTGACAAGAAGTAAGAAAGTTAATTTCACTGTTTTAGGTGATTCCCCCTTTAAAACCACATATAGCAGTTACAGCAACCAAGCCTTTGGCTTAGTGTCAAAATCTCCCATCCCTTTCTCCATAGGTTGCTCTTTCAGGTCCCTTTTCAAACCTGGAAGAGATGTTTTCGCTCCATCACTCGAACAGCCAGTGGACCGTGATGAATCAGCGGGAGTTGTGCGGGGTACTGGTTCATCATCGCTCTTACTGGCTTTGGTCCCAATGGTTTTAACAGGTCAATTGAAAAAAAATAACCCACTAAACCCCACGTTAAAAGAACTCCACATCCTGTTATGGTGTGAAACCAGAATTTGGTGAATGAGTCGTTGATGCGTACGTTAGCGTATCGCTGGCTGCTGCTGCCCGTCACAGTGCCTGAGGTAAAAAATTCACTTCTAGTCCAACAAACCGGAGCTATGAATGTACGAACTTTTTACGCTCTCCTTCCCGTTTCTGTGTGGCGTTCCTCCCCTGTGAGCTCGGCATCTCCCATCCCTGCCCGCCTTTGCCTCAAGGGATCATAAAAGCTCCTCGGTTGGAATTAGCCTGAGTGGCCACATGTGTTGTAAGTGCTCATGCCTTCCCTCTGCTCCTGTAGTGTTGGTGAGGAAATTACTCGTGATTGGAAAGGGATGTTTTCTTCACCATTTTAAAAGGAAAAAAGGATGCAAAATTGCTTTCCTTATTGCTCCCCATTTTTAAAAAACCCTTTGTCTTTTGTTAATGAATTGGCCTTCCAATGCCATTTTTTTGTTGTAAATATCACCCAGGAGTCCAACAACCGCTGGCTGCAGGGCCAGCCTGGGTTCTGGCACACGGCTATCCCGTAGGATCCGCTAATGCATTTACTCCCCTGGCACGGGGTGCACCTTAGTATCCAAACCTGGATCGGGATCTTCATGTTCATTGCCGATCACTCATGGTTAGGCTGGCGGCTGTGGGTTTCCGTCGCAGTGGGGAACACTGGTGTTCGTGGATGTTGGGGTGGAGGATGACAGCTTTCCACGCGATGGGAAGCAGATGTTGGATTGGAGGGTAGTAGGGATGCACTCGGAGTGTAGCAATGCAAGACTTGAACGGTGAGATTCAGAAACGGGTTCCTTTGTATTTTTGGCAGCGCGTCTTCAGCTTCCCACAGCGGCGACCACACGGGCTGCTGGTGCCCAGAAAGGCCCAGAAAAGCTCGGGAACACTGAATCCCTGATGTGTTTTAAATGTTCGTTCCTGACGCCCTGAAACTGCCATGTCCCTTAAACTTGAGAAAACACAAGCTTATTTGCACTAGAAAGAACGGCCAAAAACAATCCTTAGGAGGACAGGGTGAAGAGCACCAGTCTGAACCTCTTTTTCTCATGAGAGAATTTCCTATTCAAGCCCTCACCTCTGTTTCAAAATAGTATGGTCCCGGCAGAAAGTCTGTCAGTTGAATTATTAAATCCTAATGCACTTTATATTGTGTAAATAATGCTAGGAGCACATTTCTGCTCCCGCTCCGGTAAGGGGATGCTTTGGTAACGTAGTCTAATGCCGAGAGAAGCCGTCTCCTGCCTGCACGTATCTGTTAGAGACCTGTTGATCCTGCTCGGTCCAGCTCCGCTTGTACGTTAGGGAGGACAGGCGCTGTGTTGAGAATCCTCTCAAACCACCAAGAGTGGGATGATGATTTGGTTTTTTTAAATTGCAATGTGCAGAGATGCTGAGCGTCCTCAGCTCCACCATCGCAGTGGCTCCTCGCCCCTTCTGCAAACTGGGCCCCTCGTGTTGCCGTCGAGGCTTAAAACCGAGCTTTGCGCCTGTGGTCTTGACACAAAGCCAAGTCCAGCAGCTGCCTCGTACCTGGCTTTCCCCAATGCTGGTGCAAAAGGCGGGGTGGTCCGTGAAAAGCTTATTCCAGATGGAAGGGGCTGCAGGGGCTTCCCCTGCCTTGCAGCTGGGGGGGGTATTGTGCTGGGCCCGGCCCACGGAGCCGGCTTTCCTGGTGAAGTACAGAGCTATGGAAGGGTTGGGAAGCGTTTTGCACTGGTGTGGAGAGGGCGAGCCGCCGGGCGCCGTGGGGGGATGGCAAAACTCTCCCTCGTGTGCCCCGTGTGCGGCCTGCACAGACGATGGACTTTACCCAGCGAGAAGCTGCAGCGGTTATTGGTATCTACTCGTCGTCGTAAGTGTTTCTTATCTGTATCCAATATATACCAATTCATATCCACGTATAGGCATTAATATATTTATGTGAGTATATCGTAGCCTGTAGTAGCTCGTAGCGAAATAACCTTATTTATCCCAAGTGCAGTCTGAGGAGGGGACGTCTGCTGCCACCACTGGTCTGGATAAACACGTTATTCCACCCGGAGCTGGGTGCAAGCTCTTGGCCACAGCCCCTGTAAGAATTCCACAGGTTTTCAGCAAGGCTGCAAGCGCAGTTAAAAGGAGGCAAAGCTCTTCTTGGGAGGCGTCATTGAGGCGAGGTGAGAGCTGTAAAGAGGCAGCTGCCAGCCACGTCATGTCTCCATGCCGTTTTACAACCCCTGGCTCTGCAAATCTGTGCTGCCATGTTCATGAAATCCCAAGCAGAAGTATTAAAATCCCACCCTTTATACAAGAAAGAATCCCCAAGCAATTACCAAAATCAATGTCAGCACTTTTTTTTTTCAGCTACAGATGTCCTAGTCTGATAATTGCATCATTTTTTTCCCCCCTATGGCCTACTGAAGTGACCTAAACTCCCAGGGAAGGGAGCTGGTGGTGGTTAGGAAGCCTTTTGCTCGCGTGACTTGCAGTCCTGTTTTCCAATTCTAGTAATTTTTATAGTAGAAATGAGTTTATTATTGTGTATTTTTATCGGGCAGATTTTGCACCAGGTCAAAAACTATATAGTAAGTGTTTTCAGTTCCATGGCATTCCCACTTTTGCTGTACATACACTAGATATATGTGATTTATGAAAGAATTCCTGAAGAAAATTGGACCTTCTGTTTAATTTTCTATGCTGCTTACTCCAAAATTGTTGCCCTTTATTTTTAATGACTTAATGTGTTGTGATGTCTAAAAGTCACCTTTCCCCTCCTACACCTCCATTCCTTTCACATAAAGGTTGTGTTTGAAATTAAGTGTTTATTCAAGGAGTGGAATTAAAGGCTACTCCATAAGCTATAGCCAAGCAAGGCTTTCACATCACAGCCTTTGCCAAAATGTATTGTTTTGAGGTGATCTGGTCTTGCCTAAAAATGGCCAAATCCTGTCATGGTTACGGGAAAAAAGCCCTGGCTAGGGGACAAGGTGCTTCTGGATTTGGAAAAAGCTAAAGCCAGATCTTTTGCTGTTCTGTTTCTCCAAAACCTGCAGAAGCTTTCATGGGCTGACATCAATTTTTCTTCCTAATATTTTGTCAGCCTGTGTTCAGTTCCCCACCTGCACCTCAATAAAGGCAACAGTATTCTAAAGCATCGAGGTGAAGTAAAATATCAAGAACTCCTGATAGATGACATGGATTAAAAATTGGTTTTCCAGAAATGTCAAAGCATAAATTGAGGTTTTATAAGCCGGATGTCGTTTTGGCATTTCTGTGATGGATGTAATTAGATCGCTCCTTCCCCATGCGGAGGGAGGCATCACGCGGAACCCGAACCTGCAGCCCCAGGGCTCTCTCGTGTACACCAGCTTCTAGAAAGGTGCAGGTGCCTGCTGGCTTCTCATGTGTGGTGGATGTGGTTCTGTTCCTACTGGCCTAGCCTCGAGGGGCCTGGCTGCCCCTCAATAAAACCGTCATTAACGACTTGCTAATTCATCTTCTTAATTGCTAGGCTGCACAGAACCGCTTGGAGTGGCACATGGAAATTGCTAGCTCTGCACAGAGTCGAAACTTAAAAAGGCATATTCCATCTTTTCGGGGTTTTAGACCCATCCAAGACAGCAGTATTAAGCACGGAGGGATAACAGCTCTTGCCTTGGAGGTGTTGGTTGGACATGCAGACAGTGGGATGGATTTCTTGACCACAGTGGGGGAAATCCATCCTGCGGGCGGGAGTTTGCGTCTGCTCTTCCTGGGGATTGTTTGCCACGCAGAGATTGATCAGAGGCAAAGATGGCCCTCGGTGGTGGCTGCTGGCAGGCCAAGAAAGCTGGGGCTTAGTGCCCAGCCCCGCTTGGCACCGCACTGGCACAACATCTGTGAAGTCATGTGTGGGCACAAATGAGCGCAGAGGCCAGGGAGAGAGGAGTATTAGAGATATATATGCATGGGCATATTACAGATACTCATTTCCCCCCCTGTTTCCAATAGGCCCTTCCCCTGGAGATATTAAATGCCATCCATCGTCTGTTCTGTTTCCCGTACTGGAGATGTTCAGTGTGCAATAGGAGCAAGATGGGTTTCACAAGCAATATAAACATTCTCTGCTACTAACCTTAAATCTTTACCCTGCAAAGCGCGTGCAATGGAATCTGCATTTCAAAACAGCAGAGAGTATGTGGGATAAAAGACACGGGTTAACCCCAGGCTCTTACAAGTATTCCCATCTGGTCCTTGTTGGGAGCACATGTTGTTGGCACAATGCAGAGGGAGAGGGGGAGTAAGAGCAAAGTGCTTCCCACCGAGGCAGAGGAACAAGAAGGCAGGAGGGGGCGGAGGGAAGTGAGGACAAGATGCGTGCTCCAGGGAATCATAGAGCATGATGATGGTTTTATCTCCAGTAGGAGAAATAGGCAGCACCTTCAGCACTGGAGTCCCACCGAGCCACAGAAGGAGACAGAGCCAGGGTCCTAATGCTCTACTCGGGCACCAGGGTGGTTCTCTTGGGCTGGTTCTCCTTCCTCTTTGGGATTAGTAACATGCTCTGCAAGTGTCCAGTCTTGCCAACAAACCCACGGGTCCAAGTGTGTCTGATGGGTGGAGTCACTGCTTTTACAGCTCGCCCTTTGAGGCTCACCTGGCTTGGCTCTTGCTGAGCTGGGAGGCTTGCCCAGGAATACCTGCAGAAGCTTAGGGGAGCACACAAGTGTTGGAGGCCTGTAAGGTTGGCTGATCCCAACTTACAGATGCTTGTGTGTGCTTTTCACTGGAGCTCACTGCACTGGCTGCCTCCTGCTCCAGGAGTGAGCCATGCTGTGTTGTGTGTATTGATGGGGCAGCTGCTCTTTTCCACTGCAAAGGGGTTGGTGAAGGCTGGAGGGGGTCAGAGGGGAAAGAGGCTTTCAAGCAGCAATCTCGTGCCTGCCTTTGCAAAGGGGTTTGTGTAGTTTCTAACGAGGCTCTATGGATGATCACCACTTGTACCGCCTTTGCTTTCCTGGGCCTGCCACTCTGAGAGGTCTGAGGTGCAGCATGGGTCAGTGTCAACAGCTGTTGAAAGCTGTGCTTTGAACCAGTGAAGTGCTGGAGTAATTGCCTGGACTCTGGGAAAGCTGTCAGTGTGTGGAGCTGGGCCTCCTGATAATGGAGATGGGATCATTTCAGCTTTATCCTGTCTGTGCCTGTGTTCTCTGCCACTAAAAGAGGGTGGATGATACCTCCCTACCTCAAAGGTGTGCCAGAGTTCTTGTGATGATCAGATGCTTATCAATACTGACGATATCCAAAAGTGAGACAGGGAGAAATTTGGAATGAAATGTAGTGTTTGGAAGGTTTGGAACCTACCTGAGTCTGATCTTGAATTTGCAAGTGCAAGGGTGTCTCTAATTATGTGTTTCAGGGCCAGGTACAGAGCAAAAAGCATCCATATTTTCCCCAGTTGAACAACCTGGAAAAAAATCTGCTCCTTCAAATCTCCCAGGCTGGATATTACCAGCTTCCCTCCCTAAGCTATTTCACGCTACTTCCTCTCGGATACTTTTCCTGCTGTCCAGTCCATGTGTCCCTTGCTTCCATCTAATTCTATTGCTTTTTGCCTTACAGGCCATGCTCTCCAGAGTTATAAAAACAGTTTGGTTTCTTCCTTGCTGCAGCTCTTACACATAATTAAAGGCTGTTGTCAGGTCTCTTCTGCATCCTTTCTAAAGGAAATACAAAACTTTCCACACGGGTAATTTTCAGCCCTGATCATATTCTTGTTGCTTTCTGATGAGTCTTGTAAGGAAAGCACTAAGTGACAATATAAGCTCCCTGTGCCAGCATGTTTGGAAATACAGGTTTTCCCTTATGTTCCTAAATCTCCCAGGCTTGTGTGTTGTCATCATATGAAGAGTCACAGAAATATTGGCATAAACTTTCCCTCAGTAACATTTTTTAGTGCGAGGAGATCTGAGAGTTTTGTGTAGATCTAACGTGAGAGAAGCTCCTCCTGCCCCACAGTGTCGCCACTCAACATGAATATATGATGTATACTCATCCCAGCACCTTCCAGAAGGGCATTTAGGCAGGTGTCAGGCAGGTGTTTCTTCCCTCCTCTTCCTAGGGAAAAGGCTGAATGTGCCAATGCAGCCCTGGTATTTTTAACATAAATTAATTATCCCTGCTGTTGCATGTGAAAGGGGGAGCTGGAGCACATCATGTGCTGGCAGCAGCGCACCCCGATGGCTTTGCAGCACGAGAGCAAAGCTCAGGGCTCCCAGGGAGCTGAGCCCGGCGTTGGCATCGCTCCCGCCGCTTCCCTTGGCAACTGGCGGTGAGCAGGAGCTGGTTTGTCTCTGGAAGTTCCCCCTGGACCTGTTGCTGTTTTGCAGATTGTCATTTTTTGCTTTGGGCATGAAGGAGGTTGCTGTGCTGCTGCCTGGTTGGGAAGTACCTGATGTAAAAAGAGAAACTCTCTCTCTCTCTTCCAGGAAGCTGGCAGGGGGAATCTGAGGCCGGAGACCTTAGGCTTTGGGAGAGAGGTGATGGAGCAGTGCCCTGGAGTAAATGCAGCCCAGTGTGCAGTCAACAGATGTGTTTTCTGTTTGGATTATCTTCACAACAGCTGCTTGTCGTTTCCTTCTGGATGTTTGAACACCCCTGAGATCTCTATAGGGCTACCTAGAACAGGAATTTGTGAGGGAACCAAGCTACCTCCAAGGACGGTCTCTCTCCTGAGACTCCAGTAAACATGGCAAAGTGTTTGAAAAGTGGAGCATTGTGCTGGTGGCACTTTTAAAAGAGTTTTTCCCAGGTAGATGTCTCAGCAGGGGTGAGCAAAGGCTGCTGACAGCCAAGAACAGAGGGCAAGGGTTTGATCTAGTTCTTGGCAGTAGGATTTATACTAGATTCAACAACTCAGTTAATGGGCACATCCCTGTAGCAAGTGATGAAGTTCCTTAATTTAAGCATTTTTAATAATCTCCCCCATCCTGGTAAAATTAAGGAAAGAGTTTTTTGGCTGAAATGTGTAAGCTGAGAATAGGCGCTGTGTTTCACAAGGTGAACCAAACTTGTGTGCCTCTTACCTCAGAGCATATCCTTTAAGCTGGCATTTTATTTCTTGCTCCATCTGGTTGCAAAACATCAAGGTCACTAAAGCAGCACAGGCAGAAACCCCTGTAGGTGTTTATATGGCTGAGTGCATAGGGACATTCTCCTCTCGCTTTGCCAGCAGGGCCTGATCCTGCTTGTGTTGTTCCTTTTCCCTGTTGATCACCAAGTTCATGTCTTGGGCATGACCTAGCTTGAGGGCTCTTTTTCCCTTAGAAGTTCAGCATCTTTTTCTTAAGCTTTCGTTATGAATCCCTCTGGAAATGTTGTGCAAAGCCTGAATGTGCCTTGGTTCCCTCCCTCACCATGCATTTGCTAACTGCTGCAGCCAATGTAGGACAAAAAGATGTGGAGCTGGTTATATTTTTCCCAGACAGCTGTTTTGCTCCGTGTCTGTTTTGGTGTGTTTTGGCTTTAACCATTCCAGGGATCCTGTTCCGCAGCTCTCACGTGCTTCTGCAGCTGTTGCATGGGTGGTGGGGCTCTGGCAGATGTTACCTCTAGGCTGGGGCCGGTTCTTGGGGTGAAGCTGCAGCAGAGGGGGAGTTATTTAAACCATGCAGTCAGCCATTCCCTCAGGGATGGCTCCCATGTGGAGTAGGGGGCCATTACCTGGGGGCAGATTTGATCCTGTGCTGGTGGCAGACTTGCTGCTTCCTCCGAGCAGCCGGCGCGCACCATCTCGCTTGTAGGCAACGTCTGACAGCTTCCCCAGGGATGAGCTTTGCTGCATCTGCTGCAAGTGCTGCTCTGAGCTCAGGCTCTTCCCACCATAGCTCAATGGCATGCCTGGATCCTTTGTTATGTGTAACCTCAATTTGGTTTCTTTGAGCAGTGCCAGGATTTCATTCTCCCCAGGATATTTAAATGGGGTGCAGAGTAATTAGAGCTGCTTTTCTCTGCGTGTGTAATAGCAAATGCTGCCAAATCAGTTTAGGAATCGACCCAGGGGTTTGATGTGGGTTAGTAAATTCAGGCACGTGGGATGAGCGTGCCCACAGCAAAGCGGGCATGAAGATGTGGAGATAAGAGCTGTGCCTCTGCCAAGCTCCTGTCTGCTCTCTTACAGTCCTGTGCTGACTCCGGTTGCTGCAGTGGGAGCCGCCAGGAGCAGGGACCACCAGAGCCTTCCCGTGGGACCTGGGTCACAGTGGCAGCAGACACCTGAGCTAGGCAAGGGACTGCCACCCACAGGTATTGTGTATCCCATGATAACTCAGAGGGAAGGTGTCAGCAGCTTTATCCTGGATACCACAGGAGCCAAACTCTCTCGTCCTTCCTTTTCTGCCTCTGGGATTTTCACCTCCTGCCTGGTGCATCCGCTCTGGAGAGCCTACAGGCATGTCTGTCCTGGGATGAGCGTGTGCCAGCATGCAGTGTGCACGTAATCCTGCTGCATCCCGGCCCCCTCTCCATAGCAGCATTTATTGCTGATGTCAGCACAGTCATCCCTCAGTGCTGCCAGGGATAACCCTTTGAGCTAACCACTGATAAGTTCTTTCTAGCTGTCTTATTTTTTAAAAAGAAATAAAAAAAGAGGAGGGAGGTGCTGTAGTCGCCTGATGAACATTTTCATGGGTGCTGCCAGCTTTTTACTGTGGGTTACCTTGGTGAAGGCATATTACAGAGACTTTTCTTTTAAAAAGAGCTTAAAACTGTCTGTTTGGCAGCGTGTGCTTTGTGCTGGTATGTGTGGAACCCCAAGAAAACCCCCAATCCAGAGCTGGAGACAGAGGGGGTGCCCACTTAACTCCTGGCTGCAGCATCAAGCTGCAGTTTAACCTGTTGCTTTTCACACCTCTTTCCCGCTCTTAGGAGGCACCTTCTAAAGCTGGGATAACCTCCCAAAACCTCACTCCTCAGGCTCTTCACAGAGGGAAAGTCACCCTCCTCCTCCCCACTGCAGCCTTTGAGCTGTTGCAATAGCCCTTGAGGTCCTTGTTCAAAACCCACGCCGGCCTCTTCCTCTCAGCGAGGCCGAAGATGCTGTGCAAAACAAAACAAGCAAGAGGCCACAATATGGGGATTTTTCACTTGCCTCAGCCTAAAAACCAGCCTCCTCCAGGCTCTCAGTCTTCCAAGAGCTTCCCACCTTTCTAGCCAAGCGGTTTGTTTGCTAGAAGAAAAATCGGTAGCTTTGTGCTAGCAATAAGCGGAGTCCTCTTTCACTAGCGCAGGCATTTTCTCCTTTGAATTCTGTTTGAATGCAGAAACTATTGTGAAATGAGAGCAGCAATATCGGGAAAGGGGAAAACAGAGTTTTCCTCTGCATAGGGTTTGATACAATTTGAAGCTGCTTGTGGAAGATTGGCTGGAAGGTAAACTGATTTGGACTAAAAAAGCTGGTGCTGGTAAAGTGTGTTAGTGACTCTTCAGCAGATCGTCCAAAATAGCTTTTTTATGGTCTCTGACCTCTAGGAAAGATAACTGGATTTTTGATCTTAGATTGAAGGGGCAATTTCTGCTGGAAGAAACTCGTGTTCTTTAGAAACCATCTCAGGCTGGCATTTACTGTCAAAAACATTTCATGGAAGCGGACAGAAAACAAGCGAAAAATCGCACGTCTAAGTCAACCCCAGGCGAGCCTTGCAGGGTGCTGCCGCTGAGTTAGCCAACCATCCAGAATTCAGGATAGATCCCCGTTGTCATCTACCCTTCTGGTGGTCCATGGCCACCAAAATTTCCCATGGACACCTGCGGGGGCGTGATTAGTCAGGAGCTCCTGGTTTTGCAGCATCCTGGGCTTGATCCATGGGCTGCAGAGGTGTCGTGGCCCCAAGGAGAAGCGTTCCACTCCAGCATTTCTGTGTTGTGTCGGAGCTGTGGCGCTGGTACCAGATGGTGGTTGCTGAGGTGAGCATTGAGTTAGAGGGGTGCATTTCCAGACCACTGCTTGGTCACCAGCTGTTGTCCAGGACACCGTGGCTTTTGGTACAGCAGTAAGAAAATAAACCTTTCTCTTTGAATTTCAAGTCAGGGGCCTGTTTTCTGCCCAGCTAACCCCCCACCGTTTCAAATGTATTTTATTCTCCTTTTCTTTCCACTGGTCCCGTTCCGCTCCGCTCAACAGCTGCTGCATTTAATCCCAGAAGCTGCAGTTGGTAGGGAGCAAAGTGATCTCCATATAACCTCTCTCTTACTCATAAGCGTGCATTATGAAGCTTAACCGCTGGTAATAAAATGTTTTGCTTTCAACATGCTGTCCCTGTGGTCCAATGTTCCCGTCTTCAGGCTCCATCGTTACGGCGGGGCCACGTATCGGAGCTGCCGTGCTGCTCCCCAGGAACGTGCCTGGGAATACTGGATGTAGGCCTCACGGATACCTGGTGTGGAGAGACAGAGAAGGTGGAGCAGAGCCCTTTCCATGGGCTTGTCTAGGCAGTCAAGGGGAGAGGCACTGGGGGTCCTGCTTGGCCGAGGCCCAAGCGCAGGTTCCCATCTCCATGAGATCGTCTGGCAGTGCAATCTGCTGTGAGAGCCTCTTCGGGGACCGCGGCGCTACGTGGGGGGAGCGGGAACAGATTGCAGTCCTGCTGCTTGGTTGGGTTTTCTTCATCCCTTTCACAACCACTCTGCAGGTTCATGGCTTTATTTGGCTTTTTGTGTTTCCTGCATACTGAAAAAGGGCATTTTCATGCCATCCTGCACGATGGATATTGTTTGTCCAGAGGGGAAAAAGGATGTTTCTCATCCACGTTTAAGTAAACATACAAAACGTGGAAAGTCTGCTTTAGCAATTTTATTTCTGTTTATACAGTATTGATGTTTTTATTAAAAGCATCTTTTCACATATAAATAATTTAGAGGTCATATGATTTTCCTGCTCTAAACTGAAAGCAGGGATCTCCAAGCATCATTTCTGTGTCACGGTGGGTTGCACTACCCCTAGAGCTGTTTTTTGTTGAACAGGATGGGGTTTTTCCATATTTGAGGTCCGTAGCCTTTGGTTTCGAAGAGGAATTTCCCAGACAGAGCCCCCCAGAAGGTATCAGAATATATGGCTTTGTCAGGCAACAATAACAGCTTTTTTCTGGAGATTGCCATTTTGTAAATAAGCTTCTTCTCGAGCGGCACAGCTACAGCTCCGAAAGATGGATGATTATTTCTTCCCAGAATGGGTCTTCCGCTGCAGGATCTGGTTTTTATTGCGATAATTAGCATAGAATTAAAAATGGCCCTGCATCTTCAGTTTGCACTGTAGTGCCTCTGGTACCGAGTAGTCTGGGATGGTGTTTTCCTTGGAAATAGGCTGTGTCTGAGAATCACTTGATTCACCACTGGAAACCAGTGCACGGATATCTTCAGGCTTCAATGCAGCAAAAGCCTCCGCCTCCAAAAATAAACGATTGCTCCTAATAAGCTTTCAAATCAGTTGTTTTTTGGGACTGTAAGGTTGCTGAGGATATTTAGATGAAAATCTAGCGCAGTGGCCAGAGCAGGATTTTATAAATGCCTTTAAGTTCTGGAGCTCGGGTTAAAGGTGAAGTCATGGGCAAGCAGACAGCTTTTTCTCCTAAAAAAAAACCTGTAATAGCTTTTCTTTTTAAAAATTTAACAGTGTTGCCAGTCCAGGTGGAGGCAGAATTATAAGGAGTGTCACACATGGAGGACAGTGTATCCGTCGGAGAAACTAAAGCGGCAGAAATGCAGCATTACGCGTAAACTTCCTTGTGAGAGCTGTGCAGGAAATTACAGTGCAATTGGACGTGGTGTCCTAGCATTAGATTTATTATCCACTTCCAAATCATCTGCCAAAAATCCTTTCAATCGGAAGACAGGAAAGAACATGTTATAAAAAGACCTGGAAAAGGAGTCATTTTGGCACGGGAGTTTTCAGGCTGGTAATTGTCCATGCCTACAGTGTTTGGGTTTGGTCTCAACATTGAGGTCAACGTTACTTAAATCAAATCCAGTGATCCCAGTGCCTACATATGGCACATGGTGAGATGTGCCTGTCTTCCAGGATCAGGCTTGAATACAGTCCTGGAAGATGCTTCTCTGCTCAATCTATTGTTCATCAATTAATCCTGCAAGACTCCAGCATCACTTAGGGAAAGCTATGGGGTGCAAGCTGGCACGCTTTTCCCCCACAATGGACTTGTTCCTTGCTGGGTGGCAGGGTCATGGCCACATCCACGTGCTTGTGTACATTCCCAAAGCTGCTGCTTTAGCAGCAAGGCTGGATATAGCATTCCAGAAGTGTCTTGTCTGGATGGTGGGCTGAGATGGTTGCGTTTCCCCACCATGCACCTCACAGCCCTCCTCACTGCAGGGCACTGCCCATATCACTCTGCGCTTCTCCAGCTCCCATATCTTTTCCAGGCTCCTTTCTTTACAATTGTATGCCTGCAAAGGTGGATCTACATCCGTATCCCCTGTATGCACAACCTTGGTTTTTTCCATGTTAAATCCAGATCTTTCTGGCAGTAATGGAAATAAGTGACCTGAGTTTGTAGCTCTGTTTTTACTCCTGGGATATTAGTGTTCCCTGATGCTGGAAAACCATCTCCCTAGTGCTTGGTCTCTGATGAAAAACATGTCTGCAGCTGTACCTGCAGCACCCCCAGCATATCCTGCCAGCTCCAGCAAGTCCATACTTTTGACTTAAAAAGAGCTTTCTCCATAGAAAAGATCCACACCCACCAGATGTTGCACACCCAGATGTTGCCTTGTACAACACTTGGGAGAGTTGGTGGCAATGCATCCAGGGCCCACGGAGCCACTTTGCTGTTCTGTGACCTTTTTTTGGGGTGCCTGCTGAAACGTAGTGAGAACTGAAGGTTCTTCTTTCACCCTTTCTCATTTGGCACTCTTGTTTTGGGAGAAAACACCCTATTTTTGTGAGTGCTGAGCTCACAAAGGTAAGGGGGCAGGAGGGCACTGCTGGAGCATGTCCCTGCTTACAAGGAGACACTTCCAGCCCAGGGTGAGGACTGGGGCCAGCACAGTCCTGAGCAGGGAGATTTCCTGCACTCTTTTTCTGGTGAGATTTCCTGCACCCTGTGTCCAGCAAGCAGAGCCATTGCTTTTCTAGCACGAGTGTAAAGCTAGGGCTGGGTGATGGGGCAGTTGGTGGGAAGTGTGTGTTTACCAAGAGAAAGGGGAGTGCCTGTCATCTGTTGGGGTGAATCCTCCTTTCCCAGCCTCTTTCCAGGAGTGTGCTGATCCAAAGTCCTTCTCTGGAGCTTTTTTCTTCGTAAAAATGAAGCCGGGCCGTTAATAACATCAGTGTTTACCAGACTGCCTTCGTCTTCTCGTCCTCGCATTCATTGTCCTTTGACTGGTAGGGTGGTTAAGAGAAACAAGCCAGCTTAATGCATGGTCAGAAAGCTACAATTAACAAAGCAGACCACAAATAAGTAGGTAAATAGGCTAAGCTGTAAGATAGCGTGTAAGAGGAGGCAGTCCGCCTCTGTAAAGTGCATGATAAGCATCAGCCAAGCTTGTTGCAGACACTGGGCAAGGCTGCTTTCGCTAGACTTTGAGTATCCTAGTTGCAAAGGCTCGTCAGTGTTCCTAAAGGCTCTTGGTTTTGGAGTGGGGTTGTCTTTTGTTTTCTGTGCGCTGTGACCACTTGCTTCCCGAACGGGTTCGTAGTGATGGAGTTAATGGAGCTGTTCTTAATAGTAACCTAAAAGGTGTCAGTCGTTTGCTCGTGTGTGTTCACAAGCTGTCCCTGCGCAGTGGTGTGATTTGAAGCACTTTTGGTGTGGCATGTGCAGTTGCAGTGCTGTCTGTTTTTAATTTCCCCCCGGGACACCTTCCCTGCCTTCCCCTGTGTTTCGGACACTGAACCAAACCGACGTTGGGACTAGCACTTTAAGTACTAGTAGTCACTTTGCTTCAGACTAAACTGAGCACTGCACTTTTGTACGTACTGTTAGCACTGAGTTTTGAACTCTCTTCTTTTCCCCATCTATTTCCCCTCCTAGGCGCAGTGCTTATTACGTAGGGGCCATCAGAAGGAAATTCTGAGGTGTGTTGGACCACTGTCTGGTGCCTGGTTTCCACTGCATATCCATTAGCGACTTGATAGTAGGGAATTTCCCCATCCAAGCTTATTTTACACAACAGAACCAACACCTAAATCACTGACGTCCAGGCAGACGTGGTTGTTGTAAACTTCGAGGTCACCCAGAGACCCAAGCGCGTGGCTTTTAAAAACACCAAAGATACAGGAGAAGTCTCAAAAGGGGTTGGGATGGAGCAAGATCATCTCCTCAACACCTGGGACTGGGCGGAGCAAGAGCCGCAGGGCAGACGCTCTTGTGTCTGGTGCGGGACCCCGGTGAGTCCAGGGGACAGCCCAGTTCAAACCAGTCTGAGATCCTGGCTCCTCCAAAGGCTGCGCTCCAGCCATTGCAATAAAAGCCGTCACTGTGCCTGCACTGGAAGTGCTGTTGGGTTTGGTCGTGGGCTCCAATTGCAAAAGGCGTTTTTAAGTAAAAAAGATTTACAGGCGATTTAAAAGATGGAGCATAATAACCCTGGGGTTTGCTGTTGAATTTGGAAAGTGTTGTTAGGAGCTGATCAGCTCTCGTGTTCAGAGGCAGTTCAGATGTGCTATTCCTTTTCAATTCCTGTGGTATTTCCATATGGAAGGCCAGGGATCAGAGCTCCCTTGCCAGCAAGAACGCAGCAGGGTAGAGTTAGTAGGAAACACAGTCAGAAATCTCTAGGATTCGAAATGGGATGGCGATCCCTGGGATGCTGATTAATCTGGGTTTTGATGTCCCAAACCACCCACTCCTAACCAACTGGTGGGGTTTTGCTTCTAAAAGCCCCTGTGGGTTTTCCACACCAGCAAATAAATCACGGTGGGTGTGAGAGCTCCGTGTTCCCTTCATGCCAGGGTACCCGCACTTGGGACCGCTGCTCATCATCCTTGACAGGCCCACAGTCAATCCAAACCCTTCTCTGGCAATCCTCCGTGATGGGAGTTTCTCCCCGGTGACACTTGATGGATAAACGCTGCCAGCACAGCACGATCAGTGTGCATGCGGAGAAGGGGATTAGGGCTTCTCCTCCACTGCTGCTAGCAGGGGGCCATCATGGAAATAACCTTCAGCAACAAAAAGAAATGGGTGTGTTGGGTTTCCCTCTTGCAGCAGATGGAGGAGTTTTCCTTAACAATTCCAGTTCTAGTGGCTGGTTTTCTTGGCTTCCTTCTTCAATAGAACTTCAGGGGCTTGGATATTCAGTGGGAACCCAAGATGGTTAAAACCCCCAAGTATTATGCTCTTACATCCTTTATCACTGGATGTAAAAAAGAGAAATAGAATCCACATTTTGGGTTGTTTTGGATTTTTTTCCTCCCCTCCCCAAAATTATCCCTGCAAATTTAGCTTTAAAGAAATAGCACCAGGCAATGCTGCTGCTCTGTCTGAGCCCCTGAAATTACAGTGGCTGAGGGAACAGCCTCTTCCCTCGGTGACTCAGAGCCCACATCCTGCTCATTGTCACCAGGATAAAGGCAAACCATTTGGAAAAATCTCCCCCACCCCAGTCTCATTGAGTCCTTGGAAATAAGCTTGGGAGTAAGGGGGATGTGGAACAGGTATTTTTGTCTTATTTTCCCCCTCGGGTGTAGTTTTTTGTCCCTTGGAGATGGCATCTCATCCTTTGGGAAGGTAGAATTAAGCATTTTCTCCTGCCTGTCACACTTGAGGCCTGAATGCAAATCCTAGCACAGCACCCTTTGCTCTGGAAGGGCCTTTTAGGTGGAAAAAAAGGAATTTTAGTTGTTTGGGTTTTCAGATAGCTCATGGGAAGCGCATTGTAACAGCACACAGGCAATGTTTTACCAATCTTTTCTGTTCCTCCAAGAGAGATTTTAATTTGCTTCAGTAGTTTAGAGTTCATTTCCTTGAAAGTCTTTTTGGACCCATGAAAATGCACTTGAAATGAGTCAAGTTTATCAAAACAAAATTGTGCACACACCCATGCACTGGCCTGCATGTTTGTGCTTGTCTCCTTGGGTGTGTATACACATAGAGGAATATATTATTTCCCAAAACATTCCTTTTTTTTTGGTTGTTTTTTTTTGTTTGTTTGTTTTTATTTTTTTGGGTTGGTTTGGTTATTTTGGGTTTCCCCCACCCCCAGGATATTAGCCAAAAGGTGTTTTAAAGTCATGGCATGAAAATTCCTAAATGTAAATCTGAGTACCTTGTGATGCTAATTAACAGGTTTTTTTCCTGAAACTTTATGTGATGCTTAATATTTTCCTTAGGAAGTTTTGTTTAATGTTAGATCATTGTTCTGGAGGATTGTTGGTCCTACTGGCATTAAACTAATGGAAATAAAATGCATGTGTTACAAGTGTAGAAACGGTGAAGAATTAAGTGTGAACTTACTGTACGATACTGATTCTGTTTTCAAACAATCTGTTTTGCTGTTCAATAGTTGACATATGGAAATGCCAATGTACTGTAATTTAGCACTTTTCCAATGGACCCTGTTCTCACTATGCCTGAGGGAAGAAGCAGGTTTGGCTCGAGGCCGACTGAACGCAGCCTCTGAACCCCATTCTGCGTGTTTTGGCACCAGAACTGGCCAGGTGGAACTCAAACTGGAGCTTTTCTCATCGGTTCGGTGGCTGGCACAGGGCAGAGTGGGGTGGCCCTTCCATCCCCGTGGCCAAACCGGCATGATTTTGCAACTTGGTCTGGTGAAAGGTGTCCCTGCCCATGGCAGGGAGGGTGGAATTAGGTGATCTTTGGGGTCTCCTCCATTCTGGGATTCTAGGATTCTGTGATTTGGGTGCAGCCCTCGCTGTGGGTGGATGGACTGGTGGCTTTGTGCTCCACCAGTGCATCCCCCCGGGAGCCAGGCTGGGGTCGGGCTGTCCGAGCTGGGGTGGGAAAGCAGCCGAAGCAATCCACAGTCCCTGAAATCCAACGGCAGAAGGGACGGCCCACCAGCCACCCCTCTCCAGCCCAAACCCTCCTTTCCTAGTGCTAACAGGGTGCAAAGTGTTACTTGTCATGTACTGTACTGAAGGGTTAATTGATCAGTGACTGTATTGTACTGTATGAAAACTCATGAATTGCCTTGTATTGTTTCTAATGGACTGTTCCATGTCTCCCCACTGCCCACTCCCCACGTTTCCCCAGGGACGCGTGTGCTCAGTCAGGTCCTCCAAACTCTCTGGTGCTAACTCCTCCGTATCCGATGGTGCTCCTGCGGACGCTGACTGACCACACGCCCGTCCCCAGCTTGAAGTTCACCACGTCTTTCTTGTCTGTTTGTATGAAGTCTCATACACACACATACATATGAGAAAAATTAAGGATAAACTTGAATTTGTTTCAAAGCCTCATTGACAATCTAATGTTTTCTATGTCTGCTTTTATTTTGGGATGTTTTTTCTAGAAAGCAGCCCGCCAGCACCTTTGCCCTGGGAGGGGATTTCATCCTGTTCATGCCTCTGGCATCCGAGGTGAGCTGCTCCCTCGCTGGCTTTTCAGGCTCAGCCGCTGAGGGTTGATCCATCAGGAGGAGCCAGTGAGGAAGAAGAGGTGCAGGCGCCTTCAAAGATGCCCAACCCTAAAAAGGAGCTGGGATCCTCATGACTGCACCACCCAAACAGTGCCCATCCACTGAGGGTCTTGGAGGGGATGAACCCACCCCTTGCTTTGTGGCAAAAATTGGCTTTTTAAGAGAATGGAAGTAGAAATGTAGAGTCCCAATGGCGCCTCCATCTCCTCCCAGCATCACTCATCTCTGCTGGCAGAGGAGCCACCTCCCTAGCCAGAGGTTTTTGGGTGACCCACAGCTTGGATGGCATGAACAGGGCCATCCCCTCCAGCCCCCCACCCTGATGCGAGCTGCTTTTTGGACAAAATTAAATCTGACTATATTTTATATCGATTTGAAAACAAAGTCTGATATTTACCCTTGTTCTCAACTGAATTTGCATATTGTTGTTTGCCACGATATTTGTTCTGTCTCCAAATAAATTTGCTTACTTGTGTAGTCTTAACTGTCTGCTCGGATTCTTACCATCAGATTTATCCCTGCTCCGAGGTGCCTGCACCACAGCTCTCCTTTGAGCGCTTCCCAGTGAGGCGAGAAGGAAATTTTCCTGGGAGTGGGAATCATTTCAGGCTGTAAATGTTGT
Source organism: Muscicapa striata striata (assembly GCA_030060385.1). Classification (NCBI taxonomy): domain Eukaryota; kingdom Metazoa; phylum Chordata; class Aves; order Passeriformes; family Muscicapidae; genus Muscicapa; species Muscicapa striata. The sequence continues at coordinate 1,232,558 of JAREIS010000061.1, read as the reverse complement.
TCTCTCTGTTATCTCCCATTCATCTCCCCGGGGCTTTTCAATTTGATGCCCTTTCCCCCAGTCTTCCATCATCAGCTCCTTCTATCCGGGTAAGTGCGTGGCAGAGGAATGGCTGTGCCTCAGCCTGCTTAAATTGAGCGATTGAATTGTAGCTAACACATTTTTTCAGGGTGAGGCATTTCCGACGGCAGTGTTTTGCATTTGGGAACGGAGGGCTTTGTGGCTGCGAGCGGCTGAGCTCCGGGCATCGGCGTCGGCATGCAACGCCGGCTCTTCCTGCACATTGCATTAGCGAGACGTTGGCATCAGTCACTGGAGACGGCGCGGCGGAAGGCAGTGCCCTCAAAAGGCTGGAAAAGCGATTTGCACATGCGTTTCCAGGGAAGTAATCAAATCAGCCAGCAGGTTCAATAAAAGGAATAAGCAAATATTCCAGATTCGCCTGCCTCTGCAAACAAAACCCGTTGCAAGGCTTGCAGGTTTTGAGGTTCCTCCCCCTCCTCAAAACGGCTGTTTGGGGATTAAAATTGTCCCGGGCTGCTGCAGGAGGACACTTTTTATTCCCAAAAAGATGCAGCTATATTTGAGAGGAACATTTCAGGGGGATGTTTGTGAGGGTTTGGTCACTCTCCTTTCTTTTGGAATCCATCCCTGTGCATATGTTACAGCAACGGAGTCCATTTTCAGGGGTTCATCCCCCTTCTCTGGCAGCATTCCCCTTCTCTTTGCCCCTTTGCTCCCCTCTGACCTATCTCTGGCTTTTTTCCCAACTTTATCAAGGTTTTGTAATGTTTCCTGCTGCTCCCCACAGTATGAGCAGTGCTGCCCATGGCAATTGATGCCACCACAGGAAGGAGGGAGATGAATCCTGAGAGGAAACACTGGGAGAAAGAATCCAGGCTTTACTGAGGGTGCTGCTAGGTATGTCTGCCTCCCATCCGCTGCAAAAATGCTGCCTCTGCACCCCAAAATGTGTTTTAGGGATCCCTGTCCTCGTGCCCCTGGGCAGTCCAGTGCTCCCCTGCCTCCTCACAGGAGGGTCAGGTGCCCTTGGAGCAGCTCCCACTGGTTTTTTGCACCCTCAGCTGCTGGCTGAAGGAAGAACTTTACTGGGTTTTATTTTATTTATTCACTGTGGGGGTGGTTTGTTCCCCTCTCTAAAACACAGGGTTCCAGCACTCTTTGGGAAGCAAACAGTGGATAAGCACAGGCAATACCTTCCATAGGCAGTGTAGTAATTTTTTCTGCTTCTGTTTCTCCTGTGTTTTGTATCACACCCTAAAAAGCCAAGTTTTGGTGGAAAAATCACAAAAATAAGAAAGCAAGGCACCCCGTGGTGGGGAGGGGGTTTAATGTTACACAGCCAACATTAATGCATTTTTTAATAAAGTGGCCTTTTATGCCACTTTACCAGCATTGCCTTTTTAGAAGGTTCTAGCACAGAACTGATGAGATTTTAGAGAAGGTGGTGGAAAAATCCTGCCTTCATTAATTCCCTCTCAGTGAGGCTTGTCAGTTTTGCCTGCCAGGGAGCCTGATGAATGTCCCCCACTGCTGCCGGGAGATTCCGCAGGCTCTGCCCCTGCCACTCCTTTGCAGGAAAATCCACAGCTCATCCCAAGAGCTCCCTCTTTCCAATAAACCACATCTGTGCTGCTCTGAGGATTGTCCTGGCTCTGGCTGCACAGCTGCAGGTGTGAGGTTTTGCCTGTCCTTTGCTGAGGACCTGCCATCAGATCCACTCCTCAGAAACCTCTTTATTTCTGATGAGGAGTCAAGAGAAATATCTCAGCTCGATCTTTCCATTTAAGCTTTGACCATTAAACATTTTAATGCTGGCAAGGAATCAGTAAATAGAAACTTATCACCAAAGCATGCATGTCCATATATCCGTGCTTGGTTTCCTTGAATTAAATCACGAGGAAACCTCCAAAAATTCAAAGAAGGAATAAAAGCTGCTCAGCATTTAAGGCTGACCTCTTGAGGCTCAAGATGCCCTTTTTTGGGTTGTTTTGGATAAAACAGGGATGATTTTTATGGGGGGTGCTGCTCTTCTTTATGCTCCTAAAAGCACAGAGTGCATGCTGTCCTTGGGAAGTTCCAGGGTGGGAAGATTTATTGTCCACTGCCATGAGGCAGGATTTGCCTTATCCCACGGCCATTCTCTGCTGCAGTGTCACAGACATGGGCAATATGGTTAAAAATTATCTTCTGGAAAACAAATGAGGAAATAAAACATCCAGAGGAGTGTGAACAGTTCCTGCCAGCTATCTTTCCTGGGAACTGGAATGATGAGCAATTGTCATCTAGAGCAGTAGCTAAAAAGTTGTATTTTATATAAATTGCTGTCTTTTACTTTGCTAGCTGTATTTTTAGTTAGAAAATTCCGTTCAGGAATGTGATGGTTTGAATCCTTTTATTTTTTCCCTCACTTCAGGGTGAAGTCCATAAGTCTGTCTGTTTTACCCAGCGGAGATTCAGGGAACTGTGACCGGCCTCAATGTTCCTCATAGGACAGCCTAAGTCTCAGCAAACCTCAGCCTTCCCATCTGACAGGAAAAAACAAACCACATGGACTTGATCTATCTTATCCTGCTAAAAATCCCAGGAAAGCTTCCCTTCAGGGTCTCCTTAAATCCCAGTCCTTGCTGCCTGGGCTGGGCACTCACTGTCACGGTATTACTACTCCTTTTGGGTATAGAGGACGCAGTAGAACAAGTCCAAAGGACATAAATAAAGAGCAGTGGGTAAAAATTTGTGCAGGTCTGCCACAGTTTAAAGCTGAGGGCAAGATGAATAGAGTGCTGGATTGTAAGGAAATGTATTAATTTTTACTGCTGATAGTCACTAATCATGTGTCATATTTGGTACATCATCGTGCACGTGCTCCAGTTTTGAGTATTGCTCCACAATATTTCACGGGAATATCGTGCATGGAATTAATAACGAGCATTTACTGAAAGGCAGACAGGGATTGTTACATTCCCGGGCCCTGCTGCCAACGCTTGCACACAGCGGGCGCAAAACCGCGTGATGTTATCCTTTTTCCTTAGAAGGGAGCATTTTATTCATTTTCCCTTGGAGAGAAGGGCGCAGGCTGTGTCAGGCGGCTCTGGGCTGGGCCGAACACGAACTACGGGAGCCGCCATCGCCTCACGCAGACGTGAGGGGAGAGGGGCGGGGCCCGAGAGGAGGGGCGGGACCCTGAGGGGGCGGGGCCAGAGGGAGGGGCGGGGTTCTGAGGCAGGGGACGCGCGCCGGAAGCGTCAGTGCGCGCCGCACGCGGTTGTGGGCGTGGCCGGAAGTGCGCAGCAGCCGCGGCAGGCGGGGGGCGCCGCCATTACGCGGAGCGGAGCAGACCCGAGCGGGCCGCGCGTCCCCGGCCGCCGCCGGCACCCACAGGCGGGCCCGGGCCTCGGGGGGCCCGCCCGGCCCTCCCCGCCATGGAGGAGAAGGGCTTCGCCAAGGAGCTGGACCAGTGGATCGAGCAGCTGAACGAGTGTCGGCAGCTGAGCGAGGGCCAGGTCCGCAGCCTCTGCGAGAAGGTGAGTGCGGGGCCCGGACGTTGGGAGGGCGGAATGGTGCCTGTGGGATATCCGGCGTTGGGAGACAGGCCTGCGGGCGGGGAGATATCGGGCATTGGGAGGTGGGGTGGTGCCTGTGGAATACCGGGCGTGGGGAGAGCGGGGTGGTGCCTGTAGGATATCGAGTTTTGGGAGACAGAGGCGCGGCCGGTGGGATATCTGGCGCTGGGAGAGCGGGTGGTGCTTGTGGGATGTTTGGCACTGGGAGGGCGGCTGGTGCCTGTGGGTTTTGGGAGAGCGGGATGATGCCTGTGGGATATCCGGCGCTGGATGACTGAGGTGGTTTCTGTGAGATTGGACATGGGGTGACCAGGTTGCTGCCTCTGGAGTATCCAGCACTGGCAGACCGGGCTGGTGCTTGTGGGGTGTCCGATGTCCTGGTGTTCTGCACAACATGGAGGAGCCACACGCTGAAAAATGAACCCCACGTCTGTGAGGAAACCCTCTGACTTCCGAGGTGGGATCTCGGGAAGCAGAGGGGGCAGAGGTGAGACCCAAACAGGCTCACAGCCTGCTGTGAGAGGGACCAAAATAGAAAGAGGAATGGTCGGATAAAGGACACGGTCTGCTATTCTGGTTTGGATAGGCCTTGGCAAATGCCTGCTGGGATTTGTTAAGCAGAAACTGCCAAGAGCCTTTTTTTTCCCGTCAGGAGAAAGGTCCTTAGACTGCGCTGGGTGTTGTCTGAGCAGTCCAAAGGCTCTTTGTGAACACTCTCTCAACACTGCAGTCTGTGACCAAGGGAAGATTTTTCCTTGGCATATTCTTCCAGCAGTGATCCTAACCCCCTACTAACATCTCCCTAACCCCCACACTGCTTCTGTTTTCTTCCCCCCTTTTCATTTTTTTTTAACCCCATGCTGGACCTATCAGTTTGTTTTGTGGCTCTTTCTCCAGAGCTCCATCAGTTGTTTGGGAGCTATGGCTGTTTGGGAAGCTGGAGTTGTGGCTGCTGTGTTTTGGGAAGCTGGAGAATGATGCCAGCAGATTGTGGCTGGACACACAGGAAGTAGGGAGAAGCTGAATAGGAAAGCTCAGCTGGAGGTGGGGAGGGTGTTTGTCCTTCAGGAGGCAGGTGACAGGTAGGTGTGTCATCTGTCACAGCACCTCGTTCTTCCAGGCTGCTGGAAACTGATGGAAATGACTGGGGCATGAAGGAAACAGTGTGCCCTGCACTGACTTGGCTTGTTTAAGTTTTGGGGAGTGGTTGTGTCACCCAGGAGAGGAGCTTACAAAAATCTCTGGGTGTGCAGCCCTGCCACAAAGCTGGTTTAGTTGGTTTCCTTGAAATTATATTTGGAAAATTCCTTTTCTCTAGAACACTTCTTAGCACTCCTGTTTTTATGGCTGATTTCAAAGAGGCCCAGCACAGTAGTACCTTTTGCATCAGGTTTCAAATTGTGGAATAACTCAGTACTAAAACAAAAAATCAAAATGAAGTGGGGGGGAAAAAAACAAACCAGCAGAACTCCAGAGTTATTTGTGTGGGTCATTCTTGATTTTAGGTACTGGCATAGTGGACAGTGATGAGGGAAGGATTGGACACAATGAGGGTGTGCCTAGTGATTCTGCACTCTTAAAACAGGTGTTGAAATTTGCACCTATGAAAGTGCCATTCTGTCCTCTCCTGCCTAGTGACAACATCTAGGTGGCTGATCAGCCCCATGTGCTTCATGCAAGTGGTGGAGGTGCTGTTTCTCAAGGTGATAACATTGTTCCCATTCTGCTGATGTTTAAAATGAAAACTAGCTCGAATCCTGCAGAATTGCAGAGGCTGAGAGAAGGATTCATTCTGATCACTGCTGGAGCTTGCATGTTTGGGGTGCCAGTGAGGGAGTTTAGGGTCATCCTGCTTAATCTAGGTAAAAGGCTTTTTCACAAAGATGATGAAATGGGCTATGAAGGAAGGCAAGGAAAAGGCTGTCTCCTGAATTAAACAAGCAGCCATCCACGAGCATCCCTCTCATTGTAGCTTCTCTTTCCTCTCCTTGTTCTTTGGAGGTGTAAGAGGGGACACAGTCCCATTGCATGAAATTCCCGGTGTTGTGTGATGGCTGGGAATGTTTTATCTCTCTGTTGGTGATGCTCATCCTGGGGGGGTGCTGGTTCAGGTACCTCTGGGTGGGCACCTTGGCAGAGGCTCTGGAGTGTCCACTGCTGCCTTATTCCTGAAGGGTGAGACTGCTCCATCCCTCTGGCTTTCCATCTCACTTGGCTGCTTCTTGTTCCAGCAAGCTCCCTGAGATTTGATATCCTCAGCCCACTTGTTGGTACAGTAGTTTGCTCTGTGGCACTTTGTGGGATGAAGGTTCGGGTGAAGCTTGATCCCAAACTCTGTGCCTGGCTTCAGATTCCCAGAGAACGAGCCTCTATGGATCAGACCAAGCTGAGGCAGTGAATCTTCCAGAAGGAGTGGAGTTGTTCCTCTCTCCAAGTCTTCAGAAGCAAATAGGCTGCTCTTCAAAGGCTCTTTGAGCACAGACATGGCAGCCATTTGCTTGGTTTATTTAATGCAGGGGAGGTTTATTTAATAAAAACACCTAAAAGCTGCTGCTTTTTATCCTGACCTGGATATGGTTTTCATCCAGCGCAAGTGGGACAGATGCACAGGAAGCTGATACCATTAGTCAGTGTTTTCTGCAACAAAGGTAGCTAAATTTTGACTTTTTAGTCATAGTTATTTATTAGCCTCCTGGATTAAGTAAGTGCTGATGATGCCAGGCAGCCTGCTTGCATCAGAGGTTTTTATTTTTGCATTGTAATAGTGCTTTTTATTTTAAGTCATTTGATTCCAGTGTTCACACCGCAGGCAGATGCACTGGTTAGTCACTGCTTTTCTGGGGTGTTTTTATTGATGCTGAAGATTTTGGAAGTCTTGTTCTGCATTAGAAAATCATCATGTGAGGGCAGACTGGGACTCGGGAGCCTGATCTAAACCAGCTCTGCAGAGTTAAAATGACAGACTGGATCTGTCCACGTGCACGGATGAGTGTCCACAGGGTGAGCTAAAACGGGCTGCAGGGCAACAGCTGGTTGGCAGCGAGAGGAGCTGCTCCTCGTCACCTGCCAGCTCCTCCTTCCTCATCAGGGGAAACTTCTGGATTCTGCTAGCACCAACATTTCAGTCCCTGGGCTGCCCCTCCTTCCCAGGGTGGATTTAAAGTGAGCATGTTCACCCTGTTTCTGTCGAAAAGGAGCCCTGCTGAGCTCCAGCTTGGAACAAACCCCTGCCTGTTGCTTTGTGCAACAGTCAGAACACACGGAGCAGCTGTTTTGTGGGTTTATATTTGTCTCTCCCAGAGGGTGGAAGCTCTCAGAAGGCGCTATAAATGCTTTTAAAGATGTGTGAGCAGAATTTGAGTGCTACTACCGCACTCGAATACAATATGTTCAGCAGTTCCCAGTCATGCTGGAAGTGCAAGGCAGAGCCCATGTCGTCAAGTCCGTGGGGAGGATGTGTCTTTAAGGATCCCTCAGGTTAGGTTATGTGCAAAGAGCTTGCTGGATGCAGTCCAAGCTGTCCAGACTGCTTGGGGTTTAATTATTCTTCCCAAATCCATGTTTTTCCTGAAAGAGGCAAGGCAGCAAACATTGGAATGGGAGTGCAGGCATCCTCAGGGTATCCTTGGGAAGCAGCTCCCTTCTGGCAGCACAGTATGTGTCTTAGCTCAGCCTGAACTAAGGGATATGGCAGGGAATACCCAGATCATCACCTGCTGGTGACTGCTCCCTGTTGGTGATCTTCCAGCCCTTTTGTTGGGATCAGATGGAGCCATCCCGTGGGTGTTCCCTGTGCCTCAAATGGGCCTGGAGCACTGATCAGCATCAGTCAGTGAGCTGGAGGCAGCACAACAAACCTGGTATTTGATAAGGATAATAAGGTGATGCAGATAGGCTACATTGCATGGTTGTAATTAGCAGAGGAACTGCTGGGTGTGGAAGAAGAGATGACTAAATCCAGGGATGCCATCCCTCCATCTGTGGTCATTTTGTTGCCAGCTGGGTACAGGCTCCGTATGTTCCAATTGCCTCTGTCTTTGCTTTCCAGTTTTATGTGACTTGCCTATAGAAGTTGCTGAACTGTTGTGCTTGGAAGAGGGTTGGAATTCTGGCAGGCAGAATGTGCCCTGGGCAAGGGAATCTGGCCTTGCTGTGGTAAAACTGCTCATCTCCATGCACTGGGATTTGGGAAACGCCCCTTGTCTGTGCTCACCCACCAAACTGTTTTTCCAGTGGTCAGCTTGAGCAGTGGGAATGAAACTGGATTTCCAGTGGGAATGGAGCAGAGTAACATCACCTGCTTCTGGAGGAGCTCCTTATGTTTTTGTCCTGAATGTGTTTTCCTTGCCAGGCTAAAGAAATCCTTACAAAAGAATCCAATGTGCAAGAGGTACGCTGCCCCGTCACAGTCTGCGGGGATGTCCACGGGCAGTTCCACGACCTTATGGAACTCTTCAGGATCGGTGGGAAGTCTCCAGACACAAACTACCTGTTCATGGGAGACTACGTGGACAGAGGCTATTACTCAGTGGAGACGGTGACTCTCCTGGTGGCGTTGAAGGTACGGCTTGAGAGATTTGGGGCGAAACCTGGGAGCTGGGAACCATTTTCTCCGGGACAGTTTCCTCCTCCCGGTGATGCTGCTGTTGGCTTGAGCGTAACGGGTGTAAATGGATCCATGCCAGTGGGCACGTGCTGGGATCAGAGTGCTTGGCTGCTGCTTGGGAGATTCCATGACTCTTTCTTTCCGTGCCTGTGCTAAGGGAGCATGTTCTCCGCCCCCAGGTGCGGTACCCGGAGCGCATCACGATACTGAGGGGCAACCACGAGAGCAGGCAAATCACACAAGTCTACGGCTTCTACGACGAGTGCCTGCGCAAGTACGGCAACGCCAACGTCTGGAAGTACTTCACAGACCTGTTTGATTACCTGCCACTCACAGCTCTTGTAGACGGCCAGGTAAGTCTGGCATAAGGAAAAGCCTCCCCTCCGTAGATTTCTGCAGGCTCTGTTGCCTGACATCCGCAGGAACGGTCCCAGAAAAGCTCCTTTAACTTGTGCTCCTGGGGTGAGATGGCTGCAGTTGTGAATGAGTGTTAACAGCGTTAAACCCAACTGGGGTTTGGGCATCATTCTTCCCTTAACAATATGGACTTACTGGATTGCTCTTTTCTTTCTGGAACAGATATTCTGCCTCCATGGTGGCCTCTCTCCATCCATAGATACACTGGATCATATCAGGGCTCTGGACCGCCTGCAGGAAGTTCCACATGAGGTAATGGGAAAGGAAATGCTTCAGAATCTTAAATATCTGCTGGTGGAAAATGCAAATGTTTTCTCACATTGCAATCTAATTAAATACGTGGTTACACACGTGGATTATGGCCTTTCCAGGAGCTAGAGCAGATGAACATTTGGGCAGAACACACAAGTCAGTGTGCTTTGGTTACAGCAGCCTACATAAGGAGAGCTGTAGGGGTTTCACAGCTGTTTTCCCAGAATTGTGGGATTTTTGGGCTTTTAGTCTGACTCAAAGAGCAGGATTTGGCAGGGGAGAGTGTTTACTATCGTCAGCCTCATCACAGACGTGGTTGTGAGCTGACAACCACCATGTGAAGCCACACTGTGACACCATCCTTCCTCCCCAGCCAGCCCAGCCTCCTGTGGTGTTTCACCTTGTTACAGCTCCCTGGGGCCTGCAGTCTGGACTGAAAACCCACACTTGGAGCTCCCGGGGCAGCTGGAAGTTGTGCTGGGAGTGGTTGGGGCTCGCAGATGTGTGTCCAGTAAACCTTGCACTGCCTTGCACTAGGAAGGGCCTGCTGGCACTCTTGCTACTGTAAATAAAAGGTGTTTAAGCGCCTTGCCAGCGATCTAACAAAGAACTCCTAATCTTTCCCCAGGGTCCGATGTGTGATCTGTTGTGGTCGGATCCGGATGACCGCGGTGGCTGGGGCATTTCTCCACGTGGTGCTGGCTACACCTTTGGGCAGGATATTTCTGAAACCTTTAACCACGCCAATGGTCTCACACTGGTCTCCCGTGCTCACCAGCTGGTCATGGAGGTAGGGCAAGCACTCTGCTAGCCAGGGCTAACAAAAGAGGGGCCCGTGGGGGTCTCCTCTGGGACACCTTCCACTCACAAGTTTTTGGCACCTAAATCTTACGCAGGTCAGTACCAAAGAGAGGCTTTAGTCATGTGAAAACAGCAACATAAAATGACATGCTTTGACCTGCAGCCTAAATAAGGGGATGTTCTGCCCGTTCCAAGCAAATTTTCCCCTCCAAGTCAATTGCCAAAGGGGCTGTGTCACACCCGGTTTGTGGCAGGAATAATTCTCTTAGGTGCTGGCTTGCTCTTGCTTTGACTGCTACTATGTCTGACAGCCTGTGCCATAGTGCTCGGCAGTCAGGTGTGACGGGGATTGTGCCATTTTTGGCTGTTGACAGGCTATTCTTGGATGTCTTGCTGGAAAAATGCCAGGTGGGTCAATGGAGCAGATGTATTTTTGAAATCCAGTGCAGGTAGATCCCTTAAGCAGAACCGTGTGTCAGAAGTCACTGGCATCCAGCAGGCAAATTGTCACCTGTGGTGCATGAAAGCCAAAGGCATCCCTAAAAATCCCAAGGCTTTTTAATGGTACAATCCATAATTTGCAAGTGATGATCTCCTGTAGGCTGCTTGGAGCTGGTTTTGCCAGGTACCTGCTGCTGCTTCTTGTGGTAAAGCATGTATTTTGAAATGAAGCTAAGTCAGTTGGAAATACTTCAAGAAATCTCCAGTTTCACAAGTGCCTCAGAGTTTCAGGCCTGAAGAGGAACTTTGGACAGGCTGAGGTTTAACAGAGCCCTTTTCTTTTTCTCTCTCTCCCTGGCAGGGTTACAACTGGTGCCATGACCGGAATGTGGTTACCATCTTCAGTGCCCCCAATTACTGCTACCGCTGTGGGAACCAGGCTGCTATCATGGAACTAGATGACACTTTAAAATATTCCTTGTGAGTATCCTGGTTTGGGCTGGGCTGTCTTCATAACCACTCTGTGAGGAATGCCTGATCACTCCCAAAGGGGTTCTTCCATGAAAAGCCAGCTTAGACCACTCTAGAATTAACATGTACTCTGCCTTAAAAGAAGTCATGAGTTAAGCTCCTAAAAGCTCCTCTTCCCGGCTGTCTGAAGAGTTGGAGCTTTTGCACTTCCGTCTCTTGATTGCCTAAGCTTGATGGAGAGAGTAAAAACCCCTGGATTTATGTATTTGTTCTCATCTTTGGTAGCACTGAGTTTTGTAGGATGAGGGAGTGGGTCTGAATTGTGCTTTCAGCTGCTCCCATGAGAAAGCGGTGACAAGTTGCTGGGTCACTCTGATGAGTTTTAACTCCCATTAATTCTTGTTCTGGGGTTTGGAATATTTTATGTGGAAGCAGCTGAGGCGAGTAGAGTGCTAGCAGCAGAGAAGGAGCCTGGTATTTATCGTGGCTCTGGAAAGTGACTTGTGGGGAGGGTAAGTGATCCCTTTTTCTTTCCTGCAGCCTCCAGTTTGACCCAGCACCTCGTCGTGGAGAGCCTCATGTTACCCGTCGTACCCCAGACTACTTCCTATAAACCTCTCCCAGCCTTTGTAGAAGGAAGTACACCTGGCATTTTAAAAAAAGCAACAATATTTACACGTTTCTGTAAGAAATCAGGGTTCGTCTCAACTCAAATCCCCATCATGGACCAAAATGTGCCATACAGAGGACGAAGAGCATTTAGCACAACTTGAGACTGAATTCCTTACGACACACTCTGTCTCTCCCATGCCCATCAGCCTGAAAGTCAGTTTGCCTGCTGTGTTTGTAGTCATTGTTTTCTTTCTGGACTGTTCAGAGAGGAAAAGGTAACTCTAACAACACTTCATCTCCTCTGATGCTTCTTTGTACATTTTTAGTTCTAGTGTTAACTGGCATGAAGTAGAGTTTGTTTTCCAGGGAAGTGCACACTAACTTCATCCCCCACCACTCTTTATTTTATTGGAAAGACTGCTCAACTTAACTGGAGAAAGGAAGTGATTCCTGCTTGGGAGTACGTTGTCATAACCCAGATAAAAGCGTTCCCTTTTTAGCTCTATTCCCTTTCTGTGCTCATCCTGCCCCATTCCCCCTTTTTTTTTTTTTTTTTTTTTTTTTTTTTTTTTTTTGTTTTGTTTTGTTTTGTTTGTTTTGGGGTATTTTGTTTTCTGTTTTATTATTATTCCCCCACCTCCCCTCTGTATATTTGTCCTGGAAGTGCTTGCAATCCTCCTCGCTGTACCCGAACCAATAAACTCGCCGTTGTCAGCCCCAACACGTGGTGTGGTGCCGGGGCGGGCCGGGGGCGGTACCGGGGCGGGGCGGCGGGGCCAGACCGAGCCCGGAGCGATGGCGGCGGCCGCCTACGAGCTGCTGGTGCTGGGCGGCGGCTCCGGGGACTGGCGGGGCCCGGCGGGCGGCCGAGCTCGGCGCCCGGGTCGCGCTGGTGGAGCCGCGGCGCCTCGGCGGCACCTGCGTGAGTCCCTTTGGGCGGGGAGGGACGGGAGGGACCGGGCCGGTGTCCCCCCCCATGCCGGCCCTGGGGAGCGGGGCCCCCGGGTGGGTTGTGCTGCGGGAAGCCGGAGAGACGGAATCGCCGTCCTGGTGTGCGAGCGTTGTGCAACGAGCCGCCGTGTCAGGCTGAAGCGGGACGGATCGCAACCCCTCATCTCCACCAGCGGCTTCCCGGCGTTTTCAGGCAGGTGACAGGATGCCGGTGGATCCCGGATCTGTGTAGCACAACTGCAAGGCGGTAAAACAGAACTCAAGAGCACGGTGAGCTGGTAACGAGCCAAAAAACAAACTGATTCCCCAGACAAGCAGGGGACAGGCTCTAGTTTTATGCCCTAAGGCGTTCTGCTGGAAAAATTACCATATTCCCAGAAGTGCAGGCAAGGGATGGCAAACACCTTTCTCCTAGTAAATAATTTTTAGAGTATCAATGGAAAAAAACCCTGTCTTTAAAGGCTCCACCTTCCATATTCTCTTTCAAGGAAGTGAGGGAAAACGGGCAGACCGCAAGACCTTGAGCCTCCCAGGGTGGTTACACCCCTGTTTTGCCAGGAACCCGTAATCCTGCCTTTGTTTTCCTGAGCAGAGAGCTGAGATGCAGTGCCAGCCTCATATGGGATGGTCTCTGGAGCATTGCCTTTGGAAAACTGGGCCTTGACACTGAGACTTGTTCTTATTCCCCCCAGGTCAATGTTGGGTGCGTGCCAAAGAAGGTAAGGCTGTTCTGCCACCAGCTCTGGTGGCATGGGTGGCATGGGTTGGGTCTGGTGTGGGTGCCTGCCAAATTCTAGGGAGGTGCTGGCACAGGGTGTGGGGAGCAAGCAGGGCCTCGGAGGCTGTTGAGCCATCGGGATGCCCTGGGCACTTCTGTGTCCCATGGGTGCTCTGGGCAAAGGTGAGGAATCAGGAAGCCTGGCAGGGTTTTTCCCAGAATCCAAGCAGTCTTCCTGAGCCAACCCGAAGTTTGTGTGGGCAGGTGATGTGGAACACGGCAGTCCATGCAGAGTTTGTCCACGATCACGCTGACTATGGCTTTGAAACACCGGGTGTCAAGTTCAACTGGAGGTAAGAATAGAAAGGGCCAGTTGGAAACCTGCCTCTTCCAGGGAGTGCCTCATGGGGAGCAGCCTATTGTCCACTTAAAAGGGATCCCTGCTCACCTCCAGGCTCCTATGGGCTGTGCAGAGCTGGCTACAGGACCAGCATTGCTGTTGTGTTCGGAGAACAGGATGCCAAACTGCCTGTGGAAAGAGACTCTGGAAAGACAAACACAGGGAAGGCAGGCACAGAAATCTTGCTTTGGTGGGGAAAAGGTCACAGGGAGCCATTTTATTTTGTGGCATGGCTGCCATGTGCCAGAGGGGTTGAGTTCACAGAACCATTAAGGTTGGAAAAGACCTCTGACGTGATCAAGTTTAACCTTTGACCGATCACCACCTTGTGAACTGGACCATGGCACCGAGTGCTACGTTCTTCCTGAGCTCAGAGGTTCATCTGCAGGCAGTGATGGTATTCCCTGCTCTGTTCCAGGACCATCAAGGAGAAACGTGATGCCTACGTGCAGCGCCTCAATGACATCTACGAGACCAATGTTAAGAAGGTGAGCACGGCATGTGTTTATACTGCAATCCTAGTGGCAAAAGTGATGGATTTTTGGCCACTTTTCCCGCCTTAATGGGTGTCCTTCAACTGTGGAAGCCCTGGCTCCCACACATCCTGCTGTTAACTCCATAACTGTTATCCCTAAGGCTCACATTGACATCATCCGGGGCTATGGCAAGTTCACTGCTGATCCTGAGCCAACCATCGAAGTGGATGGGAAAAAGTACACAGCTCCTCACATCCTTATAGCCACGGGCGGGCGCCCAGCTGTCCCTTCTGACAGCGAGATTCCTGGTGAGCCTGATGGAATTCCCCAGGCTCCCAGCCTGGAGAGAGGTCTGCCAAAGCAAAGCAGGCTTTGGGAAGGGAAGTGGGACAGGTGAAGGGTGCGAAAGGGTCTCTGCTTTGCAGGTGCCAGTCTGGGGATGACCAGTGATGGCTTCTTTGAGCTGGAGGAGCTGCCCAGGTAAAGTGGGATTCATCCCCCAGAGCCAGCAGCACCAGCTCCAGGTGCCTGCACACGGCATCGTCGCTTCCCCTGCAGGCGCAGCGTCGTCGTCGGGGCCGGCTACATCGCGGTGGAGATCGTGGGGATCCTCTCCACGCTGGGCTCCAAGTCATCCCTGCTCATCCGCCACGACAAGGTAGTGCCACCGCCTGTCCCCTGTCACTGCCCAACCTGCCAGGGTTTTCTGGTTGTCAGTTCCTGGTAAAGGAGGGTCTCAGCTGGCACAGGAATAGTGATGCAGGGCATGGTGGCATGGTAGCCATGGAGAGACTGGGGGGGACGTGCTTCAGCAGCACCCACCCCTGTGCCTGGCGTTTCTGCAGCCATGCGTGTCACCACATCCGTTCCCCTGAGCTTTATTTCAAGTCACGACTTGAAATGAGGAAGAAAGGAAAGGAAAATCATGCAGAAACAAACAGAGAAGTTTGTTAACCAGAAGCACCCCAGACCTCTTGGGTTCCAGGAGCAGGGAGGTGCTGGTGGAGGGGCTGCCAGGTGGTGCCTTTGCCTGCAGACCCTCATCTAACAGGGTTGGGGGGATCCTTGCCCAGGTCCTGCGAACCTTTGACTCCCTGATCAGCTCAAACTGCACCCAGGAGCTGGAGAACACTGGAGTGGATGTCTGGAAGCACACACAGGTGGGAAAGCACAGAGCAGCCCTGTGGCTTGTCTCATCCCTCCTGCAGAGGCAGGGCTGGGGGAAAACTGCCATTTTGGGTGCTGCTTGCTGTGCTGTGGTTTTGCTGACATTGATGCTTCTGCAGCATGGCTGCTGTCACCTGTTGCAAGGTGAAAGCCACCTGCACCTTCTCCTGCTGCTCTTGTTCCCCTTAGGTCAAGAGGGTCACTAAGTCTTCGTGTGGGCTGCTGGATGTGACAGTGAGCTCGGCGGTGCCCGGCCACAAGCCGACGGAGGGGGTGATCCGGGACGTGGACTGCCTGCTGTGGGCCGTGGGGCGGGAGCCCAACTCTGAGGGCCTGTGCTTGGACCAAGTGGTGAGATGGCTTCCGCACTGGTGGGACAATGCCCACGCGTTTTTGGGGTTCCCTTGGGTCTCTAGAGCCTGTCATAGCATGGTGTTCCCACAACTTGCCCCCCCACCTGGTAACGCTGTGGCCACCAGCACAGTTGCCCCACGGGCTGTCCCATCCCTCCTGGAGCAATATGTGGCTGCTGTTTCCCATGGCAGGGCGTGCAGGTGGATCCCAAGGGCCACGTGGTTGTGGATGACTACCAGAACACCACCAGGAGAGGGATCTACGCCCTGGGGGATGTCTGTGGGAGAGCCCTCCTCACCCCAGGTACTGCAGGTGCCCCCTTCCCTGCACAGCCCCTCGGTGCCGCACGGTGCCGTGGCTCAGGCTCCCTGTCCCTCCCCGCAGTGGCCATCGCAGCTGCCAGGAAGCTGGCCCACAGGCTCTTCGAGGGCAAGCAGGACTCCCGGCTGGACTACGAGAACATCCCCACGGTGGTTTTCAGCCACCCGCCCATCGGCACCGTGGGGCTCACTGAAGGTGGGGACAGACGGGGCCTGGGGGGGTCAAGGGGCTCAGACCTGCTGCCTTGATCCCCAGCAAGTGAGCCTGGACAAAAGGGCTTTGACTCCTCTTTTTACATGCCCCCTGTGCATCCCTCTGACCCCTGTGCCGTGGCTTCTGCTACAGAGGAGGCCGTGGCCCTACATGGGAAGGACAACGTGAAGATCTACAGCACGTCCTTCACTCCCTTGTACTACGCTGTCACCCAGAGGAAGGTGAAGTGTGTTATGAAGCTGGTGTGCGCTGGCAAGGAGGAGAAGGTGAGTGGGGGGCACTGGGGACCATGGCTGGCTGTCCTCTCATCCCCATGTGGTCAGCTCTTGGGCTGGGATCCAGCTCCCCCAGCACCAAGAGTTCACCCTGGATTCTGGGTCCCACCTGGCCTCTCCCTTCTTCTCCAAAGGTGGTGGGATTGCACATGCAAGGGCTGGGCTGTGACGAAATTCTGCAGGGCTTTGCTGTGGCCGTCAAAATGGGGGCCACCAAGGCCGACCTGGACAACACCGTTGCCATTCACCCCACTTCTGCCGAGGAGCTGGTGACACTGCGCTGAGGCTGCAGGCACAGACACCCAGGGACGGCAGCTGCAGCTGGGAAAAATGTTTGACGTGTTTACAAAAGTGCCTTACTGCTGGGGGGGTGCCTGGAGGATGTGTGTGTGTAACGTTGATGTGACTTGGGAAGTAAATCTCATCTGGAGTGGAAAGTAAACATGCTGATGCTGGCGAGTCTCTGCTTTTTGATCTCTGGTTCCTGCATCCAACCCAGCTGGAATGGTCCATGGATGTGGTTTGGGAGAAGGCTGGCAGTGGCCAGGCTCCCCTGCCATCCCTGGCACTGGGGCTGGTCAGGAAGCAGCAGGGAGGGGCAGGACAGTGGGATCCTTGGGGTGTTCGTGGGTGCTAGGGTATCCTGGATGGGCTCCATCCTCCTCATCCTCCTCTTCATCTCCTGTCTCAACACCCTTGCTCTCCAGCCTGTCCTGACATCACACTGGGGCTCCAAGGGGGAGTCCAGGGTGGGGGTTCAGGGACCACATTCCCTGTTTCCAGCCCCATTTCCAGTGGCTGGAAGCTCCAGACCCAGCTGGGAAAGAAGAGGCCTGAGTTGTGTGGGGTTTTGGGGATGAGAACGGGGCACCCCACAGTGAGCCTGGGCCAGGCACCTTCATGCCCTGGAAGCAGGCCAGTGTTTGGGGGGGACACCAGGCTTGGGGCCCTGGGGACCAGTTTTGGGGTCATGTAATAAATAAATCAGGCATTTCTTTGGCTCAGAAATGGAGGCCCATTCCCGCATTTTTGGCACTTGGAACCAGACTCACTTGGGCAGACTCAGGGCTGTGAAACAGACTCAAGTCCTGTCTTGTGAGTGCGAAAGGAGGCTCATCCAGGCAGTGTTAGGCTTTGATCAGAGAGCCAAAATCCTGCATTTTGGGGCTCAGGGCACACCCCAGACTGGTGAGAGAGGGCAGGACCCAAGTGTGCGGCGTGGGAGTCGCTCCTTCAGGCAGTGGGAGGAGGTACAGGGGCCTTGGCCTCCTGTCCTCTCCCCCCACCTCCCTGCCTTTCCCCCCCATGTCCCTCTGTCACCCAGATGCTCTTTACAAGGGAAAAAACAGAAATTACATAATGGACAAATGCATTTACAGCAGACCTGGGCACACCTGGGCAATGTCACCAGTCCATGGAAGTCAGACCGGTGACCATCTGGGGACATTTTAAGTCAGGTGCTTGCAGATTTAATTTCTCCGAGGTGGGAATGGACAACCCTCCCAAACCCAAACCGTTCTGGTGTTCCATGATGGTTCCATGATCTCGCCTTGCATTTATTTTGCATCGTGTCCTTCTCTCCGCTCCCAGCAGATGGCAGCGCTGGCCTTTAAAAGAGATGGAAGCGTCCTGGGACACGGATCAGCCCTGCAGCTAGCTAAGCTGTCTTTTAAGACTTTAAAGATAATATTCTGCAATGACCTGTGGTGAAGATTCAGTGTTCATGTTGCACGGGGTATGGGGGAAGCAGAAAGCGATTCCCTGCAAATCTCAATTCCCTGCATTGTGGATATTTTGTCTCTTACGTGAATAACACCTCTTCATCTGAAGCTCTTTGGATTCCAAAGAGAACTTGCCACATTTTGGGCTTCCAGGCAGAGGGAATGTGAATATGGGAAAGTGATGGGGAGGCAGAGAACTGCAGCAGTGTGTGTGTGTGTGTGTGTGTGCAGGGAGAGCTGGGGTAGGAATTTAGACAAAATCCTCTTACCTGGATGCAGGGCCTTCAGGATCCTCTCTTGGTCAGAGGTTTCTCCATCTGTGGCTTTTTAGTGCATCCAGTTCCAGGCCCCCCAACATCCAGGGATTCTAGGATTCCATCTGCTGCATCCCATGTGGCAAAACTGCCCTTTTACTGAAATGTCTGTTCATGGCTGGAGCTTCTTAGCCTCTATTTACAGCACATGATGATTCCATTCAGAGTTGTTATAATTCCACATTGAGTTATGCTGGGAAACAATTTTTTGGTTTAAATTCGTATTGGAATGATTGTTCGTTCTCTCAAATTCAAATTATATGTTAAAGGATTAATTTTTAAACTATTCCAGGAATAAAAAGGGGAGTGTAAAAATTAGAGAATTTATTATTATTAAAGAATAATTCCTACATCCATCAAATCATTAAGTGGAAGCCTGTTCTCCTATCATCTGTCCTTGGGATGCTGTTTTTCTTTCCAGAAAACCTTATGCAGAAGCAGATAAGGTAAAACCTGCCATTTCAGCTATAAGAGTTGCCTGGTTTCACCTGGGCCACACAGACTGGCTTTTTCCCCCCAAGCTCCTGATGTAAAAGCTGGAATCTCTGGAGGGCCTGGATCTGGATGCTGGAGCCCAGCAGGTAGGAGCAGAGTCTAGGGGATGCTGCAGTGCTGGGAGCACTCAGAGCTCCGGGGGGAATCTGGGCTGTAATGGATGGGGAGGTGTCAGGGTGGGTAACTGTGAGTCCCTGACCCTGGGAATGAACTTCCCAAGGCAAGGGAATGCCCCAAACACAGCAGAGTGGGGAGGCTGTGCAATGGAACACATCCAAGGAATTCTCCTGACTGGGCACCCCCTGAGCCAGCAGCGGCTGCAGGTGACAGCTCTCAATCCCTGGGGCTTGGTGCCTGGCTCTGGGCTGGGCTCTGCACTCCCTCCTTCCTCCTGTCCCTCCTCCCTGCCTGAGGCAGGAGCTGCAGGGTCTCCAGGAGCCCTCTCCTCGCTCCTGCCTGCGGGGAGCCAGTGGCTGCAGCGGGGCTCCAGCACCTGTAAGTGAGGTACCCTGGGGGACTGGGCTGGGGGCTGCCTCTGGCTGGGGCTGGGCTTCCCTGCCTCCCTGCTGCAGCTGGGAGCTGAGGGAAAACTGCAGGAGCTCTGCTAGCAACAGGTCTGTCTGTGTGTGAGAGCTGGAATGTGGATTCCACTGCCTGGAGCTGCCCTGATTTACTGTGGGGGGCACAGCATAGGATCCTGGTGATGGCAGGGACCTGCCTGCTGGAAACAACCCTCCTTGTGCTGCTGGAGCTGGTCCTGGGGTGGGCAGGGCTGGAACATGGAGCAGTTGGTGCACTGGAGGGGGATGAGGGTGGCAGCAGGTGCCCCTGACCCTCTGGCTTTGGGGTTCCAGAGCTGAGGGACACACACAGAGCACTTATGTTGCAGCTGCTGCTGGGAGGGCCGATCCACCTGGGCTGGGAGCTGGACCACTCTGCAGAGCTCCAGGATAGGGAAAAGAAGAGCCTGGGGCTGTTTGTTTTTTCCTCAGTGACTAAGACAAGTTCTCAGTGTTTTATTTTGCTCTTCTATCCGTAGCAGGTATCTCCAGTAGGAGGAAAGTGTCTGAAGCTACCTCATGTTAGCCTTTAAATCTGAACCACTGCAGGGGCTGCAAAGTATAAAATGCAGTGAGATCAATTTGGGGTGTTCTGCTGGAAAAAGGGGGATTGAGTGTAACTCTGAGCTAAGGAGGAGCATTTCCAGAGGCTGGCAGGTAGGTATCTGTGAGATGGCACCTCATCCCAAAAGAATGGACCTGTGCTGCTGGTTTTTTTCCAAATAAAAATCCTAGCAAGGAAAACTTAATTCCAGTCCTTGCTGTTTGGAACTGTGGGCTGCAGTCACTTACTGAACAGAATTGGCTTCAACTGGTGTCAAACGAAGAGGTTTCCGAGGTAACCTCTCAGCATGTCAAATTCCTGACATCAGTCAGAGGTGCCTACCCATGTTATCCAGGTAAGGCTTAGAATTTGGTGTTAATTAAAATCAAGTCACTGAGCTAGCAGTGAATAGAAATTCGAGAGCACCAAATGGATTCAAATTCTTAGAGCAGGTCACAGAAAAAAAAAAATCAATGAGTAGTCAAAGTCCCTGTGTGGGTGTGGATGGTGATGTAAAAAAAGAACAGGAAGAAAGGTAGAGGGAGAGTTCAGCCCTTCCACAACCATTGTCTTTCTGAGAGGTGACACTGCATTTAAACCTCTGCTGTCACCTTGACAGGCAGTTCTCCTGTGCAGCCTGCACAGTTATCTAGGACTAAAGGTTGCCTCTGGGCAAATCCAGCCTTGGGCTGTGTGGAAGTGTTAGGGATCCAACCCCATCGTGCTGCTCACCTGTTCTGCCCTTGGGCCAGGCAGGCTTCTCTGCCTAATTTCTAGCGAGGCACAATCCAGTATTCTGCAGCTCAGGAACCTGGGTGAGCGGTAAAATGCTGATTATTGTAACAAACTCTCATGCCTGTCTCTTAGAGGGCAATGAGACCTCTGTGCTAAAAGAGATGGAAACCAAACAATTCTATGGCTCCTGCTCATTTTTCACTCGAAGCAGAGACATCATCTGTGCAAAAAGCCCTTGTGATGTGTGCAGAGTGTCAAGGACTGGTTTGGTTTTCTGCTGGTCGTTCACTTTGCAGTGATGACAGGATCGTTTTGGGAGGGCACATAAACTAGCTGCTGACAGTGCTGTCTCTTGTAGCTGTGAATTAGCTGACGCCTCCTAAAACACTTCTTTTGTTTGCCAACTCTGTCCTCCACTGAGACTCTCTCATGATTGTCCAACTTTTCAGGGTTTTTTTCTTACCTCTTTCTACCTATTCCCCAATTGCTCTCCTCAGTTTCAGTGCCCCAAATGACAGGGCTGTCGGGGAGTGACTCATGAGCAGAGGCTGAATTGAAAGCTGCAATTCAAGAGGCTCATGTCCCATTAGTGGGGAATTTAGTGCTGCCAAGAGCCCGGCAGGGATCATTGATTTAACTATTCCTATAGACGAAACCCCAGCACTCACTGCTAAATGCTGCTAGAGCATCTCTCCGGGGAAAAAGCCTCGACCAGTCCAGATATTTTGTGGGGTCCCTGCCCAGCTGCCGGTGATGGATGGGCAACTGCTACTTGGAATCCCGGGAGAACTTCAGTAATTTCCTACTGAAAGCTTTTAAAGCAGGGACTTGCTTCCGAAGTAAGGCAGCTAAAATCTTATTGCTTGCCAGGCTTCTCCATAAAGTGTGCATAAGTGTGCCTGGGTATGGAAATCTTACTTTAACCTCATTTTGGGGAACAGTTGACTTAAATTTTACTTGAAATTTAGAACAGCCTGTGACATGTGAAATAAATTAAAAAAAAAATCAGAAGCTTAAAGGTTGACTGAGCATGAAGTTAAAAAAAATAAATTATAATGACAAGGAATAGTTAAGCACCCTCGGCTCTAATGAAGCAGGGTGGAAATTATACAAATGCATATATATGTGTGTGTGTGTGTGTGTATATATATATATATATGTGTGTGTGTGTATATATATCTCCATAACAAACTTGTTGTGAATGCCTCACCTGCCATTTGCATCTCCTGATTTACATTTGCAGTTTGGCTTTGGAGTGAAATGTTACCTATTCCTGGCTCAAATGGATGAGTAATCTGCAACTAAATCTTGTATTTATTACAGTCATCCTGTTGATAGCCTTGTTTTTTATCATTTGAAGTTTGAGATCTTTTAAGAAGAAATACCTTGACAAGCTATTTTCTTTGGCCCCAGCTCAGACTGTACAGATAAATGACTCTGAGGGGAGGATAAGCAGTTTAAACCCATTGAGAGGAGATCTCTGTGAAGCTCTGAGATTGGCACATCTCCCTGAGATTGCCCATTTCAAAATAAGAAATTTGCTTCTCGAGATGCACTTGTTTTTCTTTATGAAAGTAAATGTCGGTAAGAAAAAATTATGTGATTGCACCTGGCTGTTTTTAGGGTGTGTTTTCTTCCACAGCTCCTTTTTCCCAGCTGAAAACCTATTGGAATATTTGGGTTTATTTGGAGATGAACCACTCCGAGGTATGTCATATAAAATATCATGGAAATATTGATTGATGGAAAAGTTAAATATTTCAAGAGTAAGTTCTATTGTCTTAATTCACAAATATCCCCAGTACATGGCAGCTCAAGCCCTGCATGCCATTACTGAGCTCAGGACAAGGGAAGAACAAATTTTTTAGCACTTACCACATTACATGTTCTTTATGTACACCAACATGCTCCCACTGTTCTTCCCTCTCTGAAGTTTGCTTATCTTTGTTTCAGCCTCAGAGGATTCTGTGAGGGTATTTCACACATAAAAATCAAGTTACCAAGATGACAAACCCAGCGGGTTGTGGCACAGGAGTGAAGCAGTGGTGGCTGCTCCGGGGCATTTCTTCCACATGCCCAACTTGAAAAATAATTGCATCACTTTGAACTGTTGCTTTAACAATGGAAAACTGACTTTCTATATCCAGAGGTACAAGACTGTCCTGGTCAGGCTGTGAGATGTTACACTGTGTATTTGTCTATGGAGGCTGTGACTGGGATTCCAGCAGGGAATGAGCCTCATGTGTTTGGAAACCCAGAGCGGGTTGGGGCAGGTTTTCACTCAGGGAGCCTCCCACTTGATCCCTTTGCAGATTTTCTCTGGTATATTAAATGAAGAAGGTAGGCCTTGCTCTTATCAAGTTACCACGTGGAAGCAAATTACTGTTATTTATCATCTTAGAACAATTAGGTTTTGCATTATTTTTTTCCTTTTCTTAGATGATGTATGTTTCTGTCCTCTGTGCCTCACTCAATTACTCATCACTGCCTGTTTTAGCCAACAAGAACTCTGTGAAAACACAAGGCACTGGCTTAATTTCTCTTTCCAGCAATTCTCCTCCCCCTCAGCTTCAGCAAAATAGAAATCCGTGGAGCTTTTCCATTTCTTGTGATTTGCAGTGTTTGTACAGCTACTTCCCTATGCCTGCCACAGCAGACTCAGCTCCAGTTTTGCCTCAAGGCTGTTTACAACTTCTTGTTTACCAGTTGTGAACCAAAACTGTTCCAGAGATCATTACTGGTGAGATTAGAAGCTGCTGCTTCACAACACGGTGTCAGAAAAAGAGAGAAAACAACAAAATAATGATTATTCCTCTTGCTTTTAGTGTGATGAGGGACAATCCTGTCATGGAATGACCCAGAACTTCTGCCTCAGATCATCAGAAGCCAAACTCCAGCAGGTAAGGAAGGAAAGGCACCTCTGCCTGACCTGCTGGGGACAGCACAGGGACAACTGGGACAGCTGGGCAGGGGACTGGGAATGTGGTGGGAGCCCAAAGCCACCTTCCCCCAGCCACAGTGTCTACCTAAAGCAACTCCTCTGGGAAACAAAAGATTATGGAAGAAAATTAGTGGTAATAGTAGTAGTAGTAGTAGTAGTAGTAGTAGTAATAGTAATAATAATAATAATAATAATAATAATAATAATAATAATAATAAGTGGGGAAGAGCAGCAAAAGGAGCAACAGTAAGTCTAAGGGAGCAGGAGGAATGCTGTCTCTTAAATGGGATGATACAGCATCTGCTGGGATTTATAAAGCACAACTCCAGGTCTGGGATTAAAGGAACAGTGTAAACTGGTCCTGTCAACTATCTGTGTTTGCATTCTGCCAGCATTCCCCATCTTGAGCCCAGGTTTGGGTGCAAGTGCCCCAGTGCTGCTTCCTTGAGGGATCAGGAAAATTGGCATTAAAGCACTTCTCACAAGGCTGAGCTCTGGCTGGGGTAAGCATCTGGCACATCAGACATCTCAGTAAGAGACATTTCCAATAATTTTGAAAGCATGTTGATTAAAAACTAACAAACATAAATAAGCCTTTCTCCAGAAAGACAGCCTGACAGAATGTACAACTATTCCTACACTTGTTCAAACCTGGTTTGAACAGCTGGTTTTTGGTGAGGGATTTCAGATTTTTGTCTCCCTAGCTGGCTGTGCAGGCATTTAATAAGTATGTAAAATACAGACCCATTAAAACACTGCACTGCTGCTAATTTCTAAACAGGCACAAGAGACCAGAACACGATGGGTTTTCACTGCTCCACTTGCTCCAAACCTGAGGCACAGCAGAATAAATACTTTTTTTTTACTGCACTTGCTTCCTAAAAGTAAAGCACTTGCAGAGGCTTTGCTGTTCATACAAGCTCATCAGGATTCAGATTAATCTTGTGCCTAAATTTAAATTCCATTTCTATTAAGGAATGTGAAGCATCTTAAAAGCACCTGCACTCATACTTCAATTTCATGCCTGCTGCCACCAACTAATTTTGCTGCTCTTTTATTAGGAACATTCTACCCCCTGCTTCTTTAGGCATCCTCATCTGGTAGACAAAATATACATGGAAAAAAAGTTGGGATTGCTGCCTCCAAGTGAAGTTACCTGCTTGGAAATGAACCCAGCTGTCTTGTAACTCAGCATGTTTCAAACACAGTGTGGTCCTTCTTGATTGCAGACTTGGAGTTATGTAGCTGGTGAGCAGAGAATTAAATCAACCAACTGTAGACAAAACCATCTCACGTTCATGAAATGGGGCTGGTTTTGGATACATGCAGGCAGGAGGTTTGTGCTACTTCAGAAAGGTTTAATCCCTGTTTTTCAGTGATTAAATTAATGATTTTTTTAGTGATTGCTGCTCAGCCACCTCACCACTGCCAGAGTGCACGTGAGTTTAATGCTTATTTCAGCATACAATGTACTCAAAGCAGATAACAATGCTAATATAATGATAATAATTATAAAAATAATGATAATGATAATAATAATAATATCATCACATTCCTTCAGATCAATTGCAAGCAGACTAAAATGACTTCTTTACAAATATCTTTCAGGGTGCAACAGAACAAAAGGAAGCAAATGGACTCAAACTCTTCACTGGATTGGCCTCAGGTGCTGAATGATAATGGGACATACAAGTTCCTTTACTTGGAAGGAAATGTCTCCTACGTGGACTTCTACCTCCACCAGCCTTTGGTGGCTGCTGTCTTCATCACCTCCTACCTCCTCATCTTCCTGCTCTGCATGGTGGGCAACGGGGGGGTTTGTTTCATCATCCTGTGGAGCAAGCACATGCTCACGGTCACCAACCTGTTCATCCTGAACCTGGCCCTCAGTGACCTGCTGGTGGGGCTCTTCTGCATGCCCACCACCCTGCTGGACAGCCTCATTGCAGGTGGGCTGGGGGCCCGTGGGGCAGGGGGGGCATGTGTGGCCATTCTGAGTCACTGCCATCAGAGGTGAGGTGAGTGGGAGGTGTCCCTGCCCACGGCGTGGTGTTCCTGGCCGTGGTTGGAACTCTGTGATCTTTTGGAGTTCCCTTCCAATCCAAAGCACTCAATGGGTCTGTAATTTTACTCAGGAAATGGAAGATGAGAACAAATTATTTTAAGCAGAGTCCTGCAGTGAGATGGCAGCAACTCCAACTGCCTGTTTCCTTCCAGGATGGCCCTTTGGGAGCCTGGTGTGCAAGATGAGCGGGATGGTCCAAGGAATCTCTGTTTCTGCCTCTGTCTTCACTCTGGTTGCTATTGCTGTGGACAGGTAAGATGCTGCAGTCTGTAACCATTGCTCTCATCTCCCCTGACTCCCTGACCACACCGAGCCCATTCATTGACCTTCCCAACACCACGATAAATCAGATACATTTTGCTCCTAAGGCTGGTAAGCAAAATAAAATGTGGCCAGGTGTAAAGAGCAATTAGCTCCTCCACCAGTATCTCTTAAAGATGGTGGAACTAGGCTATCCTAGCCTGCCTGGAATTGATTTGTTCCTCAGCCACGAAGCTGGATAGCAGAGGTGTTAATACCTGCCTTGGTTAAGTGGAGCAGCACAGGCAGCAACTGGGAGGGAGGATGAAGAGATGATTCCATCTCTGCTCTTAGAAAAAGAGGCAGCTTAAAATGTGTGTGCATCCTTGCCTGGGTACTGCAGCATTCCTCAATCGGCCTCTCTGCAGGTTCCGGAGCATCGTGCATCCGTTCAAGCAGAAGCTGGCTGTCCCCACGGCCGTGGCCATCATCGTGGCCATCTGGCTCCTGGCCGTGGCCATCATGTGTCCCTCGGCCGTCCTGCTGCAGGTGCAGGAGGAGAAGCATTTCCGTGTGCTCCTGGGCTCGGGCAATGCCTCCCGCCCGGTGTTCTGGTGCCAGGAGGAGTGGCCTGAGCCGGCAATGAGGAGGATCTACACCACGGTTCTCTTTGCCAGCATCTACCTGGCTCCCCTGTCGCTCATCGTGGTCATGTACGCCCGGATCAGCATTTCCCTCTCCCACAGGGGGAAGCGCAGCCAGGAGCAGCGGCACAGCGTGTGGAAGAGGAAGCAGAAAGCCATCAGAATGCTCATCGTTGTGACTTTGCTTTTCGCCCTCTCCTGGCTTCCCCTGTGGACCCTGATGCTGCTCTCGGACTATGCCAGCCTTTCCGACCTGCAGCTGCAGCTCATCAACATCTACATTTATCCCTGTGCTCACTGGCTGGCCTTCTCCAACAGCAGCATCAACCCCATCATCTACGGCTTCTGCAACGAGAATTTCCGGTGCGGTTTCCAGGCTGTCTTCCAGCTCCAGCTCTGCTCCAGGGCGGGCTGTTCCCAGCCAGCCCCCAGCAATTCCATCCTGCCAGCTGCCCACTGCCAGATGCCCCGGGATCCAGCTCCTCAAACAGCTCCAGAGGACAAGAGGCCAGTTAGGAAAGGGAATTGGGGGAATAACCAGCAGGATTTGATCATGGAGCGTCTCAAAGAGCCCTGCAACAACAGGATCAAGTGAAACACTCTGTGAATCTCTTACAGCAGCTGAAAAAAGGGCTGCTTGAACCATATTTGTGGTCACATTTCAGCCTGTAACTCTCATGGACTGAAATATTGCAGACACAGTCTGGAAACCACCAATCCCTGCATTTTCTTGTGGTTGTGCTTCCTCATGGATATTGTGGGTCTTGTTCAAAAGACAAAATTAAGCATTTTCCATCATGTTCCACTTATTCCCCTCTGTTGTTGTTATTTCTGTCATATCCATTACTGTTGCAGCTAGAGAAACAAATGGAAATGGAAATTTGAGAAATAAAGGATAAAAAATGGCCTTGGTGGAATGTTTTTTTTGGGGAGCTCAATTTGATTTTGAGGGGTTGATACAAGTCAGCCCAAGAGACTGACATTTCTGTATGAGCAGGAGAGGGAAAACACTTGGATTGGACAAAGCTCAGCAGGTACAAGAGTGACATTGGAAGCTGCTGGAGTTGATGGGAAATGAGAACAGGATCACAGAGCATTATGGCTTATTCCGTAAGGCCCTACAGGACCCAAATCCCAGGTAAAGCCAATCCTCAGGGCACTCCTCCTCCAGGTAAATCCCAGTGACATCCACACTATGACTTTGCCTACTGTTCTCCACTGACTGCCTCAGTTTACCTCAAAATGTTCATTTCCTGCACTACCTCAAATTTGTTCCCAAAGTTTTCCCTGTCTCTCCACTACTCGTTGGCTCATTTTTATCTCGACGTTCATTGGGCCTAGGAGGAACATTTCTCCTCCGGAAAAACACCTTGTCTCGCTCCGTATCCAGACCAGGAAGCACCGAGGTAGAGCTTGGCTCTGAGATAGGAGGCAGGAACGCGGGGTTTTGGCAGGAACGCGGGGTTTTGCTGGGATTTGGGACACGGAGCTCCCTCCACCCTCACAGGATCCCCGCGCGGGGCCGCGCGCGCCCCGCCCCGAGCCCTCCGCGCGCGCCTGAGGGCGGGGCGGGAGCGGGGCTCGCCCCATCGTCCAATCAGCGCCGCGATCGCCTCACGGCACCCGCCAATCCCGAGCCGCCCAAGGGTATATAAGAACCGCGGCCCGAGGCGGGAATTCCGAATTTTCTGGTTCCGCGCTCTTGATTCAGGCTTCATTGAGGTAAAAGTACAGTTTAATGTATCTATTTATGGTGTATGGAAATCGGAGTGATATTTCAGTTTCTGGTGTGCTAGGGGGCAGGTACTCGGTGACCCCAGGTAAAGCCAGGGCAAGAGTGGGGATCTGTTGATCTCTGAGTTTGCCCTGGCGTCCCAGAGCTTCTTCCCGTGCAGATTATGACGGGCATGTTTTCTAAACCGCTTGTTTACTGATATTTTTAGTGTTGAATTAGCTAATTTTTCTCATTTCGTGTCTTTTAAGCCTTAGGTGGCATTTCCCTTGGGGCTGGTAGAGGGTTGCTGTTGGTGCTAGGAGAGAAAATTGCCTTGCAAAGCTTTTCTATAAAATATAACTATATGAAATCATTCAGTTGCTATGATAAGAAGAGGACTTACACTCCCAATAGAGAACTGGGGTGTTTAGAACAGGGGACTGGGAAACACACAAGTTGTTTTCTGCCTTAATTCCTCCAACCATTGATTTCTGTTTGCAGCAGTAACTTCATTAATTAGAGCTGCATCACTTATATCCAAGCTGTTCTTGAGGACTGAGAGCACAACAGGGAGCAGAACCTGGGTTCAAGTGGGTTGAAACAATGCCAGGAAAACATAAATCTCTCAGAAAATAGCATAAAATAATGTATTATAAATGCCTTTATTTTAAGCCAAGTGCTTGCCACTATAGTGAGTGAATATGCACTCACTATACTTACTGTATATACTGTACTTACTGAGACAACACACAGGTGATGCACTCATAACCAGGCACTCCTGGGTTAATGTTAATTGTTACCAGGTGGTTTGTGTTCAATTGCAGTGGATATGTACAGTAAAGCTGGAGCCCTGAAGCACAAGGAGCTTCTGAACTACACAGATATTTCAGGTTCCCACAGAAACCTGCTGGGCCTTGGTTCTGGGGCAGGAGTGTCAGAAATGTGGTGTATTCAGTGCCACCTTGAGAGTTATTTCCTTTGAAGCTCCCAAGATCAGTTTGAAATTAGGGATCATGCCCCAGCTGTGACTCATGGAGGAGGACAAATGGTGTAGCTGTGTGTATTTCCTGCTCTCCCTTACGTTTTGCTGACAAAGCAGAGCTTTTAAATCCCAGGAGCACAGGGCCTGCAGAGTCTTACAATAACAGGATTGGATTATCCTGTTCAGGGATGCCTATGAGGGACGGGTCAGCTTCCTGCTGTGTCTTTTCCTTGCTGGGAAGAGGAAAACCCTCTTGGCTTTCCCATGCAGGGCTGCCTGAGGCTGGGAGTTGCAATCCCCAGAGCATCCTCAGCCTCCTGGTGGTCATGGGATGAGGGACAGCTTCAGGCAAGCCCTGCCTTTGCCTCAGATTTTTGTCAACACTTAAAATTTAAGAAGTTGCTCTGGATGGCAGACCAGATCTGTTCACAAAATGGATTATTTATTAAGCAGACAGGAGATAACAGACAAATAAAAATTTGTAATGTCAAGATAAAACATTAAATCCAGAGTGTTCATCCAGAGGTAGCTGGGGACAGTCCAAACAAGACTGTGTGTTGTTACCAGTCTGTGTAGATCAGGATGTTCTCCACTCCCTGGTCTCAAATAATAGGAAAGACGAGATGCAAATCAGGATCAAAGGAAAGTTCTGGGAGTTAATATTTCAGTTGCAGAGATTGGAGGAGTTCAACACATGGGTCAGTGACTCCCTTCACTTCCATTCATGCTTCTCAGTCCAGAGTTCTCCTTCAGGCAAGTTCAGCATTTCACATAGCCCTGGCTTAACATATCAAGTATTAGACAATTCCACAAAATACAAAAAAAATATGCATGTGCTTTAAAATAGTCTGGTTTCCTCAAAGGTGTGATGTACCTCAAACTCTTCCTACCTTCTTTGTGTATTACTCCAGTCAGGAATTTCATACCTTACCCTGAGGAGGTGAGCAAGAGGTGCACAAAACGGATTCCATAACCATGTGAAAATTCAGGTTTCAGGGAGAAATCCTTCCCACCCACCCACAAATCCTTCCCTTCCTCTCGTCCACTGTGCCCTAACTTACAGTTTAGCTCCCCTAAAGCTGTGCTGGGTGTGGGTTTGGGTGACACCTGGCCACAGGACGCTGTGGCAGTGGGAAAGTCAGCAGGTTTAGCTGCTATGGTGTCCTGGTCCTGAAGTTGTTTTTGTCACTGTTTCTGCAGAGAGGAGCGGCATCCCTGCTTGGCTGGGGTTTTCCTGCAAGCAGAAGAGCCCAGGCCTGAGGCTGCTCAGCGTTTTTGTGACCCACTGTTGGTGTCACCTGCCCTGGGGACAATCACCACAGCTGCCCAGAGCCACGAGTGTCCAGCTGAGGGACAGGATCCAGGAGGGTGCAGCTCCTGTTTCCAAGGAGGTAAGAGGTGGGGGTGCAGGATCTGAAGGCAGGGAAAGAGAGGTATCAGGAAAAATTTCAGCTTCCAGCAGCTGAAATTTGAACTTTTGGCATCACTATGTCTGGTGTGTTATCTCTGGGCACGAGATTGGAACTTGGACATGCCCACAGTGTGTTGTGGGTCGAGTTCAAGGAGCTGCTGGAATGACAAGTTGCAGCAGCCACTTGCCTCTGTGCCTAGAACCAGCTGTAATGCTGGCAGCTACTTGTGAGCTGAGAAAAGAATATCAGGAGGCTGGAAACAACTCCCAGAAATTTGTTAAATGAAATGGGATGGACTTCTGCCCAAGTGTCTGAAAACCTCTTTTGGCTATACTTTATAAATTGAAAACTGAGGTGCTTGTAAAGGTGTTGGCGTTGCTTTAATGTATTTTTGGTGAGGTTTTGATTCAGGCTGTTATTGAAGTTGCTGTTGGCTGAACAGGTGCCCCTAATTCACCTGTAAGGACGTGGCTTGGTTCAGTGCTTCTCACAGCTTGTACAGTAGATGGAATTCCAGTGGTACCTCATGGATGGCTTGTGGTGCTCCCTAAAGGATCATTTCTGCCTGCAGTGACAGTTCTGCTCCCCTGTGAGCTGGTGTGAGAAGCAAATTATGATTTTAGGGTGTTTTGGGTATCATCAACGGGATGCTCTGTGCAGACTCTGTAGGTACTGCAGGTGCTGTCTTGGTCCTGGTCCCAGTCCAAGCAGGTTCTGGTTCCTGGCTGCTCCCTGTGTCCCAGAGACACAACAGGCACCAACCGCACTCCAAACAGGATTTTTTCCCAGCGGGAAGCGTGGATTTCAAGGTGTGAGAGATATTTGTATTTCCAGCGTGGATCAGCTCCAAGGCTCCCTGCCCACGGCGCACCCGACTGCAATAATTAATTTATGTCCGTGCCCTGTCCCAGCCCAGCCGGCACGGCGCTGTGCAGGGCTGTGCATGGGAGTGAACTGCAGCTATTTATTACTGAGGGGCTCTGGCAGTGCCCTGCGTGCCAAATACTTACACTGAGGGCACGGGACTCTGCCTTTTGCCAAGGTCAGATCAGGAGATGGAATTAGATGCTGTGTCATAGGGATAGAATGGAAATTGAAGCTGCTCAACTGCTGTCGAGGAATTGTTGATCTTGTTCTTAAAAAAAGGTTTTTTATCACAGCTGCTCTCTCATTTCTCAGTGGTCATCAAAGTTCCACGTGCAGTTGCTGCTCTCCTGTAGGAGGCACTCTGCAGGATCGAGGCACTCAGTGCAGTGAGGGGATTGGGGCCCAAAGAAACAATTCAGCATCATCCTGGCAGCGCTGTGGGGTCCCTCGGAGGAGACAAGGGTGGCCCTGGCCAGCAGCAGAGGTTTCAAGCCCACAGGACGGGCACCCCTGCACGTGGAAATAAAACCAACCTTGGACATCCCCAGGCTTTCCCCGCTTTCACTCACGGGGCAGCACCTGGTTTGGGCATTTTTGTTTCCTCTTTTTTACCCATTTCCATCCCAGGCACGACCTTGCCCGAATGGAAATAAAGATGAAATATTTTAACGGGAATTTTAAAACCAGAAGTTTTGCCGCTGGAGAGGGTGAGTTGCAGAGAAATTGAGGGAGAGGAAGGAGAGCATCAGGTCTGGCAGCTGTCAGAGGAGCTGCACCTTACTGCGGCCCAAGGGCGGGCACATGGAGGGATAGAGAGGCAGCCGCTCTGTCCGGGGACCATCGGCGGCACCGGGAGAGCGCCGCTGCTGCCGTTCTCCCGGCTCCCGGCGGGTCCCGGCTCCCCAGAGCGGGACCGTGCCCGGCTCCCGGCGGGTCCCGGCTCCCCGGAGCGGGACAGTGCCCGGCTCCCCGGCTCCCGCGGCCGGCACCGGCCGGGGCAGGGGCGGCAGCGCCGGGCTCGGGGGTGGCGGAGCGGCGGGGCTGGGCCGGGAGCGCTCCGTGTCCGCCAGAGGGCGCCCTGCGGCTCCCGGGCCCACACGGGGCTCCGCGGCCCAACCGGAACCGGGAACCGCCGCGCTCCCGCACCGGCACCGCCCGCGCGCCGCGATCCGGGCCCGGTACCGATCCCGGTCCCAATGCCGCTTCGATCCTCCCTACAAGGGACAGGCGGCGCCGCCCGGGATCCCCCGGCGGGACCCGAACCCTCCATCCCAGCTCCGGTTGTGGCTCCATCGCCCGCTCTCGGTCAGTCTCGGCCCGGCAGCGCAGCAGGAGGGGCCGTCGAGTGCAGGCTGGGGATTGCGCGGTGCCCAGCCCGGTCAGCCCCAGTCCGGTCCCGGCCCGCCATCCCCGAGAGCCGCAGCCCTCCCGCCGGGGCAGAGCCAGCGCCGCTCCGCGAGCCGGCACCGGCAGGGCTCGGGCCGCACCCCGGGACACTCCGGGACACCCCGACACCGGCAGGGCTCGGGCCGCACCCCGGGACACCCCGACACCGGCAGGGCTCGGGCCGCACCCCGGGACACCCCGACACCGGCAGCGCGCCGGGTTCCGAGCGGGCCGCGCCGGGAGCAGCCCCCGGGCCGGGGCTCGTACAGCGCCGAGCGAGGGTCCCGAGCGATGGCCCCGGACAGCGGGGCGGGGGGCGCGATGCCAAGGACGGGCGGGGACACCGGGCCAGACCGGCACAGGTGTGAGGGGCGGGGCCACAGAGTGCGGGACCGAGCACTGCTGGGCTCTGCCGGGGGTCCCTGCGGTGCCGCCTCTCCCCCGTCGGGAAGATCGGATCGGGACCAGTACCGTGACCGGGATCGGGATCAGTACCGGGACCGGGAGCGGGCCCGGTACCCGCAGGGCGCCCTCTGGCGGACACGGAGCGCGGTGCGAGCGCGGCGCCCCCGCGTGGCCCCGGGACAGCGGTGCGGGGGCGGGGCCAAGGAGGGGTGGGGCCGGCACAGGTGTGAGGGGCGGGGCCACAGAGGGCGGGGCGAGGCCATGGGGCGCGTGCGCGGCGCGGAACCACAGAGCGCGTGCGCAGCGCGGAACCACAGAGCGCGCGCGCGGCGCGAGGCTGGCACAGGTGTGAACAGGGCACGGCCACAGGTGCGCGGGGCTCCACTGCGGCTGCGCGGGGCGGGACCGAGGGCATTTAAACCCCGGAAACCGCCGCGGGCGCCATTTTCTCCCCAGCGCTCGGAGGTGCCGGCTGCGGCCGGTCCGAGCTCCCTCGGCGGGGCCCAGCTGAGGCTTTCCTCTCTCCCTCTCTCTCCTTCTCTCCTCCTCTCTGCTTCTGTCATTCTCTCTGCTTCTCTCTCTCTGCTTCTCTTCCTGCATCTCTCTCTGTCCCTGTCCCCTGCCTGTCTCCCTGCTCCCCGGTCTCTCCGATATAAGTCCCAGGCCTGCAGCTCTGCTCCCTCCGTTATCTCCTGCCGACCGCTCTGCCCCTCCCCGCCCAGCCGCCTCTCCGCCTGTCCGCTGTGCGCCTGTGCCCCTGTCCCTGCGGGTTCGGGGCTGGATGCCCAGGGGCGTGGAGCCCCTCATGGGTCCCGGTGCGGGAGTTCGGATGGGCTCCCCATGCGGGGCGTGCCGGGTCGGGGCTCGATGGGAGCTGGGGCGGGGGCCCCTCGAGGAGGGTGCGGGTTGGGGCCCTGGGGGTCCGGGTGGGATGGGCCCCTCGATAGGAGGGGTGCGGGGTTGGATGGGCCCCTCGATAGGGGGTCCGGGGTTGGCCAGAAATGGGCCTCGATAGGAGGGCGGGGTGGATGCCTCGATAGGAGGTCTGGGGTAGAGGGCTGGGGTCTGCCAGAAAATCAGAAAATGACCCCAATGACCTGTAGTAACCCCATTGGTTGACCTCCACAAGCCCCAATGACCTGAAGTAGCCCGATCATGACCTCCAAATGACCCCAGTGACCTCCAAATGACCTCAAAAAGGGCTAAAAATGACCTAAAGTAACCCTGGAGAAATCAAAATTTTCAAATGACCTCAAGTAACTCCCAGAAAATCAAAAATCAGAAATGACCTCAAATGACCCCAATGACCTGGAAGTAACCCCATGGTGACCTCCACGACCCCAATGACCTGAAGTAACCCGATCATGACCTCCAAACGACCCCAGTGACCTCAAAATGACCTCAAAGGCTAAAAATGACCTAAAGTAACCCCTGAGAAATCGAAACATTTTCAAAATGACCTCTGGCAACCCCAGAAAATAAAAATCAGAAAATGACCTCAAATGACCAATGACCTAAGGTAACCCCAACTGTGACCTTCCCTGACCCCAATGACCTCCAAATGACCCCCAATGACCTCCAAATGACCTCCAAAGGGCTAAAAAATGACCTAAAGTAACCCCTGGAGAAATCGAAAAATTTTCAAATGACCTCAAGTAACCCCAGAAAATCAAAAAATCAGAAAATGACCTCAAATGACCCCAATGACCTGGAGTAACCCCAACTCCCTTCCCCAATGACCTGCAGACCCTGACTCAGTGACCTAAAGTACCCTGGGAAATCAGAATTGTTATGATAAGTAACAAATAAAATCGGAAATGACCTCAACTGACCCCATACCTGACCCCTGGGACCCTCCTGTCCGAGAGGGCCTGCAGAACCGACTGACCCTCCACTGATCGGGGGTAAAAGAAACCATAAAATCCTCGTTCAGGACGGACCCCCTCTCCTCCCACCCACCCCCCGCCCTCCCTATCGAGGGGGCCCATCCAACCCCGGACCTCCTATCGAGGGGCTCACAGGGGGCACCCAACCTCCGCCACCCACCCCGGACCCCTCCTATCGAGGGGCCCATCCCAACCGACCCCCTATCGAGGCCCCCCCCCCGGACCCCTCCTATCGAGGGGCCCATCCCAACCCCCCGCACCCCTCCTGAGGCCCCAACCCCAGCCCCCAGCCGGGCCGGGCACAGCCGCACACCGGCACTGCGGGGCCGCGCTGGGGGCGGGGGGACCCGCAGAGCGGCTCCGGCCCCGGGGGGGGATTCCCGCGAGGGGCGCCGGCTCCGGCCCTCTGGGCTTTATTATCCGGCACCCCGAACCCCGCGGGAGAGGGGACACAGGGACAGGGGACAGAGAGCGGGATAAGAGGGACAGAGAAGAGATAAAGGGGACAGGGGAGGGATAAGGGGGACAGAGGAGGGATAAGGGGGACAGAGAAGGGATAAGAGGAACAGAGGAGGAATAAGAGGAACAGAGGAGGAATAAAAGGAACAGAGGAGGGATAAGGGGGACGTACGCAGGGGCCATAGGGAGAAGCCGGGTCAGGTGAGGCAGGGACGGTGCAAGGGGAGAAAGGAGGACTAGTGGAAGGTAGGGGGGATAGAAGGGGAAGAGAGGGGAGAGTCAGGCTGGGCAGTGGGTGAGGAGCGGCCAGGCAGGAGGGGCAGGGGGTTTGAGGGGGAGACGGGGAAGGGCGGTAGAGGGAGAAGGGAGGAACGGCAGAAAAGCAGAAGGAGAGACAAGCAAAGAGGACAGAGAAGGACAGAAGCAGAGAGGAGAAGGAGAGAGTAGCAGAGAGAATGAGAGGAGCAGAGCGAAGGACTACAGCAGACAGAAGGAGAGAGGACAGAGAAGCAGAGAGAAGGAGAGAGGACAGAGAAGCAGAGAGAAGGAGAGAAGCAGAGAGAGGGAGAGAAGAAAGCCTCAGCTGGGCCCGGCCGAGGGAGCTCGGACCGGCCACAGCCGGCACGTCCGAGCGCTGGGGAGAAAATGGCGCCCGCGGCGGTTTCCGGGGTTTAAATGCCCTCGGTCCCGCCCCGCGCAGCCGCAGTGGAGCCCCGCGCACCTGTGGCCGTGCCCCGCTCACACCTGTGCCGGCCTCGCGCCGCGCACGCGCTCTGTGGTTCCGCGCTGCGCACGCGCTCTGTGGTTCCGCGCTGCGCACGCGCTCTGTGGTTCTGCGCCGCGCACGCGCCCCATGGCCTCGCCCCGCCCTCTGTGGCCCCGCCCCTCACACATGTGCCGGCCCCGCCCCTCCTTGGCCCCGCCCCCGCACCGCTGTCCCGGGGCCACGCGGGGGCGCCGCGCTCGCACCGCGCTCCGTGTCCGCCAGAGGGCGCCCTGCGGGTACCGGGCCCGCTCCCGGTCCCGGTACTGATCCCGATCCCGGTCACGGTACTGGTCCCGATCCGATCTTCCCGACGGGGGAGAGGCGGCACCGCAGGGACCCCCGGCAGAGCCCAGCAGTGCTCGGTCCCGCACTCTGTGGCCCCGCCCCTCACACCTGTGCCAGTCTGGCCCCGTGTCCCCGCCCGCCCTTGGCATCGCGCCCCCGCCCCGCTGTCCCGGGGCCATCGCTCGGGACCCTCGCTCGGCGCTGTACGAGCCCCGGCCCGGGGCTGCTCCCGGCGCGGCCGCTCGGAACCCGGCGCGCTGCCGGTGTCGGGGTGTCCCGGGTGCGTCCCGGGCCTGCCGGGTCGGGCGGTGCCGGTGCGGGAGCGCCGGCGGTTCCCGGTTCCGCAGGCGGGCGGTTGGGACGCGGCGCCCCGTGTGGGCCGGGAGTCCGCAGGGCGCCCTCTGGCGGACACGGAGCGCTCCCGGCCCGGCCCCGCCGCTCCGCCACCCCGAGCCCGGCGCTGCCGGGCCGGAGCAGCGCCCTCGTCTCCTTCCCTTCCTTGGCGCCGCAGCTCCGTGGTAGCTCCCGCTCGCCGCGCCCCAGGGGAACGAGGGCTACCGTACGGGCGGCACACGAAGGGACACCCCGATCATACCGGGTGAGGTTTTTGTTTCAGCTTTTCTCTCTTCCAGAGGACCCAGACGAACCCGGCTGCTCGCCGGCTGCCTCAGAGCTGCCGCACGCCAAGGGTCGGGATGGTTTCCCTACACTGCCCAGCCCCGGGGAGAGCTGCAGCCCGCCGAGCCGGAGCAGCACCGGGAGAGGGCAGCGGTGCCATGCCCTGAAGTGGCAAAGGCAGGAGCAGCGGGAAGTGACAGCCGCCCCTTCTCCCCAGACTCAAAAAATACCGCGTGGCTTTTCCGTTTGGGATTATCTTTATTTTACAGTTTATAAAAAAGCTTTTCCCAATGCGTGTGCTCCATTAAACTTCCGTGCCGTCGTGCAAATTGCTGTGGACTTTGACTTCCAAGTTCACCTGCTTCCCTTTCCTGCCCGGCCGTGGCAGACGCCGCCGGGCTCCCTCGGTGGATGGACGTTCCTGACGGTGCAGCACCGGCTGCCCGCGGCCCGCGGGGCGCCCCGGGGCAGCTCCACCTTGGTGTTCAAGGGATGCTCCTCGGGAGCGCCCCTGGCAGCCTCCCGCTTCCTCCGCACCTTGCGGCACTCCCTGGCGAGGAGGCAAATCCCGGAGAGCAGCAGCAGCAGCAGCGTGAGCGCGGCGAAGGCGCTGCCCAGGGAGGCGCCCGTTTGGGACAGGGAGGAGGCGGTGGCATCTTCCTCCCGCTCCAGGAGCAGCGACTTCATGTTGGTGCCGTTCTTCAGCTGGTCGCCCTCGTTGTCGTAGATGAGGGAGGGATCCAGCGCCGGCCTCCCGCCGCCCTCGGGCACGTCCCTGCGGCCGCTGCCAGCGCCGCGCCAGGGAGCGCTGCACACGCGGCCCGGCCGCGCCCTCGGGCCGATCACGTAGATCACTTGGAGGTACCACTGGTGTCCAGCTTCCACCTTCGCCAAAGGCGAGAGGGAGTGTGAACGATGGCTTTCACATCAGGGGATTCTGCTAAGAGCTGCTGTGTTTTGTGTCGTGTGTCTGACAAAGCTCAGTTGGTTTTTCTAAGCACCTGCACTAACACTGACCACCCGGTGAGGTGTTCAGCCTGTGCCAGTGACAATAATTTATTGAGGAACATGAACACTATGTTTTTAGAGAGCTTTTTTCATGAGTGCTTTAGGGATTTTTAAAAAAATTTTGTAATTTTAATTTTTTAATAAATTACCACAATAATATCCTAATCTCCATTTCCTGTGTCCGAGTTGAATTGTGAAGGCCCAGAGCCTACAATTCACCAAATGTTGGGAGGTCCTGGACAGGGAAGTCCATGTTGGGCTCCCAAAAGCACTGGGTACATACCTTGTAGAGAGCATCCACCTTGAGAGTAAATCCATCAACTCCGGGCATGCTGCTCACCGAGTGGAACTCGGACAGCTCGGAAGCAAAGTGGGCATCAAAAGGCACATCATGGAAATATTTATCTGTCACTTCTGGCTGGTTTCGGTCCTGCAAGTCAGAGAAAGCTTGTGAGGGATGCTATCTGCTTTCCCAAGAGAGGCTGGAAGCCAGGGCACTACCCAACACCTGAGTAAGGGATCTAATCCAAATTCCCCATTTCCACACCTACATGTGGGCATGGATTAATAAACACTCATGGACAAAGGGTGGGGAAAAACTGCTCTTGTGTTCACAGTGTGCACCAGCAGCACAAAGCACCCGCCACGCTTCTCTCCTCATCCTTTGCAGTCGCCATCTGCTGGTTGCCAGAGAAAATGCCAAGCGGGAATTACTCGGGAGCAGAGGACTCACCAGGAGGAGGAATCGGTGTTTCAGGTACTTGTTGGGCTGGATGCAGCCGTACTGAGGCCCCTCGTTGTAGACGGTGCCCGTGGGGTCGAAGAAGGGCACGTAGCCATCCCTGCCCGTGCACAGGTAAACCTTCTCCAGCTGCAGCTTGTACGCGGCGTTGAGGTTCTGCTCCGGGTGCCACAGCACGCGCCCGTACAGGATTTGTCCTGGGGACAAAGAGGTGCAGCTGAAACACCAGGGGAAACACCACACCTGAGTCTTCTGAGTGTTCAGAGTGGCTTGGTGTGTGGGAGTGACAAAACATGGTGCCAGAGCACATTGCTGTTTTACGGGGCTTTAAGATGCTCAAGATGTCATTTATTGCTGTGGAAGAGGCACAGCCACATATAGGGCTTTGCCCTTTCCTCCCCAGGAAATGGAAGCTGTGAAGGCAAGAAACACTGGGCACAAGAAGAAGGGGAGAGGTAAATCCTACCCTTGGAAAAAGCCCCTTTGTAATCCATTTCTGCCAGAGACATCTCTGATTTGGTAGGGTCCATGAGAAAAACCTTTTCGTTGTTACAGAGCTGAAACTCTGTGTTCAGGGAGTAAACAACTGGAACTGGGCGGTTTGTCTGCTGGAAGGCAATGGGGATCAAAAACCTGGAATTGGGACAAGGAGGAAAGCAAAGGAGAGATGAGGTTTGGGCAGATGTGCACCCCAAAGGGGCTCCCCCTGCTCCCTGGGGAGGGGGCTCCTTACCGCTCGGGAGCGTGAGCCGTGCAGGGCAGGGGCTTGTCTCCAGGCTCTGCCCACGGCTGCGTGGGCTGCACCGTGCAGGGGATCAGCAAGATGGTGTATTCTCCAGAGTAATCCTTCCTGGGAACAGACAGGAGAGCCTGCAGCCACCAAGCAGAGCTCTGAGCTCTTCACCCAAAGCAGCACCTCTCCCTGGCCCCAGCAATGTCAGCCAGCAGTCCCTGAGGGACAAATGTGACCTTCTGTCACCTCGGGGATCAGTCTATCCACAGGCTTCATTGCTGGAAAAAGTCCTTGACAAGAGGCTGAGCTGATTTTTCTCTCAGTAGAACAGTGCTCCAGCCCTGACTCCCCACATGCTCCAGCTCTGACCAAGCTCCTGAGCATTCCACACTGTTGCTGTGGCTGCTGGAAGGGGTCCAAGCAGGACGTGGTGCTGTGGGAAGCTGCTGAAGGGGACTGGACCCCCAGCCCTCACCTGTTGTAGGAGCTGGTTGCTCTCCAGAGCTGGTAGGGAGAGTCAAAAGTCTGAGCACTCCACAGCAGCTGCAGGTCAAATTCAATCCCTCCCAGGTGCTCTGGAGTCATCAAAGAGGACCTGACGTCTGGCAGGCTGTGGTGCTCCATGACAAACAGCCCTGGGGGAGGACAAGGAGGTGGCAGGAGGCAGAGCGTGGAGCTCAGCACAGAAGGACTCCAGGCGGGGACAGGGGCTCGTCCTGCTGCCCGTGCTGTCAGAGCAGGGCTGTGTGTGACCCTGGCTGGTGTCCCTGCCAGGATCAGTGCCCTACCTCTGAACTTGGCCTGTGTCTTGAACTCGATGACCAGGCGGCCGTCCTCGCGGATGTAGATGCGGATGATCTGCAGCCGGGCCGAGAGCACGCTGTCCGTCTGGATCCCTGCAAGGACAGCACCACTGGAGCCCTCACAGCACTCTGGCTCCTCAGCTGGGCTCTGCCAGCCCCACAGGCGTTTGGGAGATCTCCAAAAGGCAGGGTTTAGCTGGGATCATGCTCCAGGGAGCCAGCTGCATGCTTCCTCCATTATCCCCTGGCTGCCTAAGCCCCCCACGAGCAGAAAGGAAGCAAATATTCCGAGTTCCCCACCCCCTCGGGACTCTGGTGGCAGTGCACAAACTAAGGGGAAAACATGAAGGACCTCTTCTTCCACAGCCTCAGAGTGCCTCAGGCTCACCTGTCCTCCAGAGAACAGTGTCGTAGAAGAAGGAGAACTCCATCTCTGTGTGGTGCTCCAGGGAAGCCCAGCCCCTTGGAGCCGTCACATAGATGTAGGACACGTAGAGAGGGACATGGACTGTCAGAAAGGACTGGGCAGAGTCCCTCACCTGGCAACAAAACCCCAAAAAGAGGGTTATGCATCTTCAGGTGAAGCCAGCAGTGACTCTGAACGTTCTTTACGTGTAGGTACCTCAGACAAACCTATGTTTTAATTCGGGGGCACTGCTAAGGCTTGCCGGGACCATGGGACAAAGAGCTCTGGGCACAGTTTCACCTCAAAACCCCCAGTTTCCAAGGCTGTGAATTAAAACTCAGCAATTCTGCCTGCTCAGGCCTCCCAGAGCTCTCCATTTATTATCTGCAGAGTGCAGCTGTACTTTGCCGGCCCCAGAGAATTCAGGGAGATGTTGCAGCCTGGCTAGTGCCAGGCTCCACATGCTCCACTGGGCAGTTGTTCAGGCCAAGCAGCTCCTCTGGGCTTGTGCAGACAATTGGAGCTATAAAAGGAAACTTAATGAAGTAGTCCAGGCTGGCAGGAATTAAAAGAGATGATGCTGGTCCTGGCAATGTGACTGGGAATTTAATGCAAGAACTTAAGGGAGATGGAGCGGGCTGCACACGGATAATGCAGCCACAAGAGGGCAGTGAAACACCTCGAATAGTGAAAGCCACTCATTTATAGAGGATTTTGGGTTTTGGTCTGCCAGCCTGCTAGTTAGGAAATGAGTTAAAATATCCCATGACCTGGCTCTGCTGTGGAGCATGGAGTGAGCTGCCTCTGCTCTGACCTCGTCTCATTTCTACTGGCTGAGAACATGGTCAAAATTATAAGAGAGAGCCCAGCTGAAGACATTTTTTATTTCCAGTATGGAAATTTTAAAAGTACATTAAAAAACAAGTATTTTCCTGGTGCTCTGAAGATTAGGAGAATAAAACCTGTGATACCCCAGGAAAATAAATGAAATAAATGCACACAGCACTGGTCTCTTCCAGGTGACGGGGGGAAAAGCCACGCTCCACCTGCACAGAGCAGAGCAGCAGCTACACCCAAGGGCAGGGCAGAGCTGTGCCTGGGAACTGAGAGGATGTGGGGTACGTGGGGAGCTCTCACCTGGAAGTCAGCAGTGACAGAGCCCCCGCAGACATCAATCAGCTCGGTCATGTCGTAGTAGGCGTCGAAGGTCCAGATGCAGCTCTTGAGGTTGAGGTGCTGGTACAGCTGGATGCTCTTGGGCTCCCTCACAGCAGGGTCCAGCTGGTAGGGGCGGTCGTAGCCCGGGCCCAGCGCCGAGCTGGCCTGGCTCGCCTGGTCCAGGAACCCTGCCTCTGAGGGGGAGAAAGCAGCACCTCGTCCCTGCCCGTCCTGAACAGCCCCAGCACAAGGATGGAGCCTTGCTTCGCTCGCGGATCATGGGAGCTCCTCTCCCTTCCTTATCCTGGTCTCAGGTCTTCACAGGAGTGAAGCAAGCATCCTAAAAATCAGACTTAGTGACCTACTGATTCAAGGCTGAAGTTAACCTTTAAGAAATGAGGAACAGATTGAGTGTGGAATTATCAGAATGAAGTACAGCCTGGATCTAGCACGGATTTCATTCCCTGGAGTGTCAGAGCCACAATCTGCCTGTTCTTTTCAGCTCTGACATTTCCTTCAGCAATGAACTGATGTTGTTGCCTCATGTGATCCAGCCCTGCAGATCCCTCTCTACCCAGGGGGATATCACAAGACAGATTTGAAAAGCAGGAAATCACCAGCACAATGTGAACCTACAACCTACAATCTGAAACATTCCCGTGCCTGGAATCTCATCTCCAAAGGGGCAACTCTGGTCACTGCTGTTAGACCAGGAAGATGCATTGCAAGGTACATCATGCCAAGAGAGCCCAGAGGAAGACAAAGCCGCCCTCTGCATTGCTTTCCAGGCTTCCATGTTGAGGAAGCAGAGGCTGGCACTGCAGGTTACCTGAGATGCCTCTGAGGTCTCTGACAGTGACCAGGTTGGAGCAGACATGCTGGTGCCTGTAGATGGACTCGGAGAGAAGGAAATGCAGGTTGTGCAGCGGCAGCGTGGAGATGAGGGGCAGCATCCCATCCTGGTGGGGGATCTGCACCGAGATGTGGATCCTGCAACAAGCAGCATGTGAGACAGCACAAGAGAGCAGCCTGCCAGGCACAGAACCCACAGCAGCACAGCCCTGGCAGGTGAGTCTGAGGCTTAGTTTGAGCTGGTGAAGGGCAGCACTCCCCCTTTCCCAGGCTCATACCTGTTGGGATGCTCCTTGTGCTTCACATCCAGGTACTTGAGCGTGGCAATGAAGGACTGTGCCTGGAAGCCTCGGGCTGTGCCCGCCACCACGGGCGTGTGGCAGATGGCACTGTCTGTGCCGATGGTGACCACGTTGCTCCTCAGGGGGGTGCCCACGTGGCCAGCCTTGTCCACAGCCTTGGCCACGCAGCGCACGTGGAAGCGCCGGCTGAAGTAGATGCTGTCCAGCACCTGAGGGAACCAGGAGGGCAAAACCAGTGCTTCAGGAAAAACAGCGCTGAATTCCCTAAACGCAAACACCCCCGCCCAGTCCCAAATGGCAGGATGTCAGGCTGGGGTGTCTGTGGCCGTACCCTGTGGTTGACGCTGGTGAAGGGGGTGCTGTCCGTGATGGTCTCGAAGGGCGAGCGCGCCCCGTTCCCGTCCGTGGGGGCGGCCACTTCCCAGCTGAACTGGATGGAGGACTGGTTGATCCCGGCCTCGCCGCAGCGCTCCTTCATGAGGGCGTACTGGGGGAAGTGAGGGTCGCATGGAGTGACACACACCAGGGGGTAGCCTGGGGAGGGGGATTTCTTGGCACCCTCCTTGGTCACTTCTTCCACGCGGTCATAGTCAGCCAGGGTGACGACCTGTGTGGAGGCAGGAGGGCAGCACTCAGCTGGAGCAGAGGGAAATGGTGGGAAAAGCCATCCTTGCCTCCCACGTTCACTGCAGCTCTACATTTTATCTCCAAAATCCCACTGCGGTTTCCAGTCTGTGCTTGAAGGGCACTAAATCACATCCACTCACCACGGGAGGTGCTGGGAGGATCAGGCTCCCTGCTGCCTCCTGATCCAGAATAGTCACTGTGGCAGTGCTGGTGTCTCCTAGAACTGCTTCCACTGGATCATCTGGGCCCAGCACCAGAGAAAAGGACTCATGCCATTCCCGGTCTTCGTTGGACATAATCTCCACCTTAAACATGATGTGGGCCACACCTGTGGGAGCCAGTGCATGGAAAACAGAGAGAAGTCTATTCATCATCAGAGACTGCTCTGAAGTTCTCATCCAAACCTTGTGCAGCTGCTCGAGGCTGTGACCACGGAGACATTATGATAAAATACGCATTATAAATTTTATTTCCACTCATTGCCGCTAATAATTTACCCAGAGGAGTAAAACATAAAACTCCAGCTATGACAACTGATCCAATTGATCTGGTGATAGATTTACTAGCAGATGCCATCTGAGGATTAATAATGACTTTCTTGTGTTAGCTGTCTGGAGGAAAAATCTGGGATGTAAAGCACATTCCCATCCCTCCTCTCCATCAAACCAGCATGCAGAGCTGTTTGGTGGGGACTTCTTGGTCCAGCAGCATGGCCTGAGGT
Source organism: Muscicapa striata striata (assembly GCA_030060385.1). NCBI lineage: Eukaryota > Metazoa > Chordata > Aves > Passeriformes > Muscicapidae > Muscicapa > Muscicapa striata. The sequence continues at coordinate 1,188,108 of JAREIS010000061.1, read as the reverse complement.
GGATTTGACTCTGCCAGGTGCCAGTGCTTCTTCCCCTGGTCTGATCACCCTCTGTTTAACACATCAGCTTTTTTGAGTAATAAATCCCAGCAAGCTCAGTGCGAAAAGCGGCCTTTCCCAAATCTCCTGGGTGTTCTGACACACACAAACTGTCCCAGGTCACTCCCCCACCTGTACCCCTCCCCCCCAGGCCCCCTGCTCACCTGGGCTGAACTTGAGCACGCGGCTCTTGGGGTAGTAGTCGAGGCCGGCCTGCGCGGAGCCATCGCGGGTGCTGCAGCGCACCCTGGAGGTGCGGTTCTGGTCGCCCCTGCGCACCACGGGCACGCTCAGCACGGCCACGCCCTCGGGGCCCGGCGGCTCCCGCACCTGGAACGCCGCCGCCTCGAACTCGATGGTGGGGGCTGCGGGGACAGCGCGGAGGGAAAGACCCGGGTTTGCACCCGACTGCTTCTGCTCGGCTCCTGTCACACCCCCAGAGCATGGGTGTGCTCCAAACACTTGGGTGTGACTTAGGGCAAAACCTGACGAGGGTGTGGGGCTACAGAGGATGGCAAAGGGTTCTCCCATTCCTGCCTCGCACACACCCCCAAATCCTTCCCCACACACCCCCAAATCCCCCAATGGCTGTCACACCAGAGGGACCTGGCATCCCTCTGCTCCCATACAAATCTCTCCAGGCTGTGATAATGTGGAGGGAGAGGAACATCTCCCAGGGGAAGCACAGCACCTCCAGCTGCAGGGGAATGGGAAACAGGAGAGGTGGTGGCTCCAAGCACTCTTATCCAACCCCTCCCTTCAGCCCAGGCCAGTGCACACCAGTGATCTGTGCACAGTGACCGTGGCACTGAAGGCATCCACCTGTACTGCACTGGTGGCACTGTGCTGATTGCCTGGGAACCACCACCACATCCCTGTGGAGCAGCCTCACTCACCATCTTCGTCATTGGTGACAGTTATGGTTGCCACATCCATCTTCCCAATCCTAGCTCCACTCCAGTGGTTTCCAAGGGGGCTACCCAGATAGACTTGGAACTGCTCTTCTGGTTCAAAGGCAGAGTCGTCATTGATGTGAACACTGCAATTCTTCACCTAAAGCCAAGTGGAGAGGAGAAAGCAGCAAACACTGATAGATCTGATAAAGCCACATAAAGGCCAGGCTGTACTTCCCTATCCAGGGTTGCACATTGGAGTGCTGTCCCTCCTGGAAGAAACCCTTCTATTTTTAGGGCTGCTACTTCAGTGCGGACAAACCACACTGTTACATGAGACAGCAGCAAAAGCATCTCCCTGCACAAACCCACAGCTCTCTGTACAACATCCCGAGTCCTCCTGACCCATCAGATTTGCATTCCACAATTTAACCAGTTTAATCACGAAACACCCAACCCCTTCAGAGTGGGTCACCGTGCCAGGACAAGAATCTGAGTCATCTGAAACCAACCTGGACAACTCTGCCAGCTCCCTGTGATGACAGAGAGCCGAGGAGGAGATGTGAACCTCTCCCAGCACCAGTTCTTTGCTCCCCCAGGAGGCAGGCCCAGCTCACCTTCTCCCCTTTGAGGAAAGTGATGCGGGACTCCTCTGCATCCCTCCTCTCTGTGAAGTCCTCCATGACCTGCGCTGTCTGGCTGCGGGTGTAGCACCTGACGGAGGACTCGTAGCTCAGGTCTCCCGTGCGGAAGATGGGGATGTGCAGGGTCCCCTCCTTCTCCTTGGCCCTGTAGGTGTCCTTGGTGAACTGCATGCTGGGCACTGCAGGGGGCAGAAACAGAGCCAGGCAGTGCTGAGGATCATCAGGGAGCCAAGGGGCAGGAATGGAGCAGACCCAGCTGCCAGGGATAACTCACCATCTTGCAAGATGTCATTAATTGCCACGATGGCTTGGAACGGCTTTGCCAGCTCGGCTCCATGGGGGGAGCTGAGGTAAACAACAAAGGTCTCCAGCCCTTCTATCACTGGGTACTGAGCATCATCCAGGATTGTCAGGGGGCAGAACTGGGAGAAAAGTGAAATTCCTGCTGTTAGACGTACAAAGCTTTGATCCTTTCCTGGGAGTCTAGTGTAAAGCCATTATGTAATTATGTTTTCTGAATCCATTAATCAATGTAAAGAATGTTCTACATAAATCCAGCATATAATTTCAGAGAACAGGCAGCCATCCTTGTCCTGGAAGAGGTGGCATGACCAAATCTCTCCTGGCTGGAGTGCTGATGGGATGGGAGTCTGTGCCTAGCAGACTTATTAACAGTTCTCAAGCGGCCCCAAGAGGATTTTCAAAACAAATGGCAGATATGCACAGAAACACAAGACAAGCGTCACCAGGCAAAGCAGACTCAGCAGGAGTCCCAGTGGCTCCTCACCTCTTCTGTCTTGCCTGGCCTGAACTCTATTTTCCTGGAGCTGGGGACATAATCAACTCCCGGGCTGGCGGAGGGCGGGTCCGATGTCCGAGTGGCGCACCACACCGACGTGGGCGTGGAGAGGTCAGGGCCCTGCCGGAGCACTGGGATCTCAATGTGTCCTGCAGGACCAGATGCATGTGAGAGAGAACAGAGAGCAGCCACGTTCCACAGGCTCATCCCTTTCCCTCCAGCATTGCTCCTGCCCCCCAGCTTCCCCCTCGGCACAGAGGGAACCCTCTGCACATCTCTGAAGTTCTGCCGTGCCCTGAATCGCTCCTTCCGACACCTCTCCGTGGTGAAAGCTTCCACAGTGAGCATGCCAGCCCAGCCCCTGCTCCTCACCTGCAGCCTCGCTGACAGTGAAGGTGGCATTGCCCAGGAACACCGTGGAGGCGTCGTTGGGGCCGGCGATGACCACGTTGGCTGAAGCCCGGCTGCCGATGCGGGCGTTGTCCGAGGCATCAGCCAGCACCACCTCGAACTCCTCCTCCTCTTCATACTCACTGTCATCGATCAGAGTGACATCACAGGTCACCACGGTGACACCCGGCCCCCAAACGAGGCGGCTCTCATCAGACAGCCCCCGGGACTTGAAGTCGGAGCCTGATTCCAGCATGTAAAGGCTGCTGCCCTTGGCTGATTTGGGCACGGTGTAGCAGATGGCGGACACAGTGCTGCTGGCATCTCCTAGGAAGCAGCAGGAAAACTCCATAATTCTGTGGAAAAACTTTCAATCTATTTGGTGGAGACACTGTAAATAATGTATTCATGTAAATAATAAAGCAGCATTTGGAAAAGAGGGTGAGGAATGAAAAAGAACACTGTCCCTGCTCCTGAACTTGCATAGCAGCTGCCTTAGACATGACTTCCAGGCATGCTCCTAAATTCACACTCAGGAAACTGGTGGCACTTGCCTATTAAAGAACACACAGCCCAGTGACAGGGTCCACATAAAACACTGTCTAGACCACACAGAAGCAGTAAACAAATAGAAGGGTTTGCTCCTGCTTGTTGAAACAAATCCAAACTCCAGAAGCTTTTAACAGCAGAGACAGGAAAGGTTAAAAAAATAAACAACACTGCCCTGTGTGTTGCTGGCCTTTGCAGTTGTGCTGCAGAACTTTTTCCAAAACATCAGAGGAAACCCCAAGACCATAAGCAGGCAAAGCCCAAGGGTTTGGGGGTGAGGGTTCCCCTCTGCATGTTCCCCTCCCAGGGAACTCAGCAGGGCTCAGCCCACCCGACCCACCTTTCCTCTGCACGGGCGCCGAGAGGGAGCCGGCGCTCTCACTGACGTGGAACGTGCTCCTGTCGAACTGCAGCGTGGGCTCGTCCTCGGGGTCCGTGATGGTGACGGTGGCCCGGGTGACGTTCCCCAGCAGGGCATAGGCCGGCACGCTGAGCTCCACGGAGAAGCTCTCCGTGCCCTCGAACACGTCGTCGTCGTTGATGGCGATGGTGCAGGCCTTGGTGTCCTCCCGCTCCTCGAACTGCACCTGCAAGGCAGCGACCCGGCTGCTGTCCGGCCTGCATGCCGTCCCCGGCTCTCCTGTCTCTCCCGGTCTGTGGCACGGTCAGGCCGTGCTGTGCCGCGTGCCCACGCACCTGCCCCGCGTACTCGGCGTAGTCGCGCTGCCCCGGCCGCCCCGCGGCTCCGGCGGTGGCTGTTCCCGGCTCCGTGCGGCACAGCACGATGCTGTACTGGTTCAGGCTCCCCTCCCGCCTCACGGTGACGCTCACCGAGCCAGCGCTCTCCCTGACAGCGTAGCTGGAAGGCATCAAGCACACACAGATAACTGGGGACAAACCCTGTGTCTGTGTGACACCGAGCACCTCGCTCAGGGTGAACGTGGAAAATCCCAGGCATAGTAACAACCAGGGACTTGGGCACAGCCTGGCAGCCCCTCTCCTCACAGACAGAATTCCCTTGCCATGCTGTTGGGAGCTCAGCTAAGAGCCCAGCTCCCAGCCAGGTGCTGTGACCCTGGTGCCACTTACCTGGTGTGAGTAAAGCTGAGCAGGGACCACTGGACGTGGAAGATGTTGCCGCTGACCACGTTGGGTTTGCTGTCCTTCACCAGGAACTGGAAGCTGTCCGTGGTCTCCTGCACCTTCTCCTCATGCAGCACGTACCGAATGAGGCCCTGGTTCACATCCTCTGCCGGGAGGGAACACCCAGGGAGTCAGCACAGAAATCCAGAGGCAGTTTTGTAGGTGAGCAGTGTGGATCTGCATGGCTGCAGAGATCAGGGATCACAGTGGCACAGGGAGCAGCTACCCCCCCACCTCCCCTTCCCTCAGCCCTGCAAGAGTGAGCTTTCCCCACACTGCTGACTCCAACACCTCGGCCAGACTCTGATGATCAGATGCACTTGCAAGATCGACAGCCCCTCTTTACTGCCCCAAGTCACATCTCCAGCTCTGACAAGCCTGGAGAACCTGGGGCAACCTACAGGACACAGGTTGGTAGCTCTAAGAAATCAGAGGATTTCTGCAACTGACAGCAAAGTTCAATGCTGATTTTCAACACACTCTGGACACCTGCCCCTTGTCTTCTCACCTTCCACCTATTTTTTATTTATTTTAACAAACTGAATCAACTGATGGAAAAAAGCAGCAGGACACAGCCCAGCTCCATACCCTGTGTAAAGGTGGTCACAGCTGTCCCTGGCTTCAGCTTGTTCTCCACACGACCATTTCTGGGACCGGCTGTTATCTCATAGATCAGCTGTTTGTCATCTGTGTCAGGATCTGTCGTCAGTAATTCCTTCTTAGTGATGAGATTGGTGGCCTGGATTGAAGCCAAACCAAGGGAGTAAAACTGAAGCTCCAGCAGTGCAAGTCTGATTGACTGTTGATAAAAAATGCCCAACCATCCCTCTGTCAAAACAGCCCTCCACAAGGGAAAATCTAGGGATGTGAAAGCAGAGCAGCCTTGAAGAGAGATATCCCACAATGTGTTTGACAACACAAGAAGGATTCAAATTTTGCCTCTCATCTGGTTAGTTTAATTTAAAAGACAGATGTAGCTCAAAGAAAAGCAAATTCCAAAGCAGCTGCCCAGCTTTATTTAGCTGAGGCTAAAATCTGGGACAAATCTTTGGGTTTCACTTATTAAACCTCTATTCCATGAGCTGTGCTGATCCTCAGGTGAGGCCCTGCTTGGCAAAAAACCCATCTGCCAACAGCCTCAGATTGAAGGACTCATTCAGGACAGTTCACACAGCTCTGGTGAGCCTCCATGACAGCCTGTTTCAAATGCCCTCACGTGGATCTGATTCAGTTCCACCACATTTTGCTTTCTCTTGAAAAACAAAATGTTTTTATCAGCAGGAGAGAGAGAGAGAGAAAATTGAACTGCTCAAGGCTGCAGGAGTGCTTTTCCTGACGTGAGGAGTTTGAGCTGAGATAGCCATTTCTTAATACAATTTCTTACTAAAGCATCTTCCACTCATTTTTTTTCTGGGAAGAACCAAAGTGTTTCTTTACAGTTAATGCTGGCTTCTCAAAAACAAGCTGAGAAGTTTCCTGGGGTTTTTGTTCTGACTTCAGCACAACAAAAGCATGTTACAGCAAGAAATTCCTGCGCCATATCCTTGGAAAGCCATATGGCTTATGGCATATATCTCTGCCGTGGCTGCTGCAGCACATCATCAAGACATCTCCACCATCAGCAAAGCTAAAAACGTACCCTGGGGTGGGCATTCTCCATCACAAAAATTAGGAGTGCTGAAGGGTGAGGATGTTCCCCTGCCAAGCCCCCTCTCCTGGAGAGGAAGCTCAAGTGAGGGCAGGCAGTGTTACCTGGCCATCCGTGTGCTCCAGCCACTGCAGGCCCAGGTTGGTGACAACCCTGGGTGTCCCCTCATCCACGGGGAGGATGTCCACGGGGAAGCGCTGCGGCGCTGCGGTCACCACCTGGTTCGGAGACAGGGGTCACTGCGGGCTCAGAGCCCGGGGGCCCTGCCAGCCCCGCCCCTGCTGACCTTGCTGCCGCCGTCCTGCAGCACGAAGCGGGGGCTGGTGCCGTCGCTCAGGGTGAAGGTGAAGCGGTCGCGGGGCGCGGCGCCGCCGCGGTGCCGGTAGCTGAGGCGGCGCTGCGCGATGTCGGCCATGCTGAAGGTGCTGGCCGGGACGGGGCGCTGCCCCGCGCTGCCCAGCTCCAGCAGCCCGTGCCGGGGCGCCTGCACCACCCGGAACGTGAGGGACTCCGCCTGCGCCAGACACAAGGCTGGGGACTTCTCCAGAGTTTTCTGGACTCTGCCCAGAGGTTCCCTGCGCTGCTGATCCCAGCCGGGGCCAGCACAGCGCATTCCTGACTCCCCCTGAGCACTGCCGTGTCCTTATCCCCCTCCCAAGGCGGCTCCACACACAGCAAGGCACATCCCACCCAGCTGGTTCAGCTGCTGAGACAGCTCCATGAGCACAAGGGCAGCCCCGAGTCCTGCAGCCACTCTGGGCAATGTGGCCCACGCCACCTCTGCCAGCAGCAAAAACCTTTGGGGCAGGATTTTGGCTCAGGCAGCCAGATCTCTTGCTGCAGGGGAAGTAGCAGTGAGGTAGAGCCAGTATGAGACAGCTCAGCCTCTGGCCAGAGCCAGGAAGAGGAGGAAGTGCCATTTTCATCCATGCTAAGCATAAGCTCAGTGTAAAGGCCACAAGTCTTTAAACACAAGCTCATTTTCCCAACAGCCCAGGTGTGCAGCAGAAGAGGGGAGGGAGGAGGCCAGGGGGTCCTGCCTTACCTCTGTGTCAGCATCTGTTGCTCTGAGCTCAAACTCAGTGATGGTTTTTCTCATCCCTTCCTGAACTGTCATCCCAAAGATCTGCACTACGGGTAAGGAGTCGTCCACGGGGTTTATGGTGATGTCAAATGTCTGGCTCACCTGGGACAGGAGGAAAAGCCTCTCTTGACTTCATTGCAAGAGCACAGTGATCCCCAGTTTGGGTCACTTCATTTCAGCCTTGTCTGGTGAGTAAATCTGAGCTGCTAAGCCCAGATCACATGAACATGACCTTCTTTATCCCTCCCTGCTAATTAATTCTCCCTCTTTCTATGATACTGGTGGACATCCCCTTTCCCTCCCTCTCTCACTCTGTTTAGCCCCTCTCTCTCTGTGTGCAGCTAAGCCTCTTCTCTTTAAGAAAGCAGAAAAAAGGCATTTCTCCAGGGCCTGACTGTCGTCACCAGGCCAAAAAAAGCTGATTAAAGCTGAGCTCTGGGAGCGGCTGGCAGCAGCTGAAAACCAGGCTCTCAGATCTGGGTGAGGCAGTCCCACAGGGCCACATGGCAGGTGGCTCCCTGTTCCCTGTACAGGGCTTGCTCCCTGTCCTGAGGGATGTGGGAAATCTCCCAGCAGGAGAAGGGGGAACAGCCACCTCTGCCCACAGCACGTTCCTACTCGGGCACATGTCAGGCTGGGACTGACCTCGTTTCTCCCATCAGACACAGAGAAGGTGAAGGCATCCGTGTGCTTTTCCATGTCACTGGTGTGGATGTACTGGATGCTGCCTGAGGCCAAGTCTGCCTGGCTGAAGGAACTAATTCTTGTCCCTGGAAAATGAACAACAGGGGGAATATGTGCAACAGAAAGAGCAAAGCAGAAAAAAACGACGGAAGTAGCACATATTTAGCCACAAGAACTCAGTTTTGGCTGGTTCTGATCCAAGTCAGGCTGCCCCATGAACCTCAGCTGAGCCAGGGATTTAGCTGCCACAGAGCCTCCTAAAACCTCCTTTTCTAAAAGAAGTCCAGGCTTCTTTTGACCTCATCCTGTTGGGAGTGTGGCTCCCTGGGCAGAGGGGGAGAGAAGGTGGGGGAAAAATGGTTCATGTAACACATGGATTGTCACTGCTGGGCAGGACTAACCCAACCATGGCATCACTGAGGATGAGCTAAAGCAGTTTTCCAAAATGCCTTCCAAGTGTCTGTTCTCTCTGCCTCTCCTTGTACCTCTGCATTTAGTACAAAGTCCCTTTTTCAGCAGTGATTTATAGTGACATCTTTACAGGCCATTAGGTGTGACACAGCCACAGAAAGGTACCTGAGAAGCATTTTGAAAAGCACATGGGCTTTTAAAATCTCGTTGCTGTGTTCAACAGTTTTAGTGCTGTTATCAACAAACACCCTGACAGGAAGTTTCCCACCAATATATCACAATAAATGGCTGCTGACAAGTGCTGGCCACACTACAAAAGACACCAGGATCTGATTTAAATAAATGACCCAAAATGGAATGATCAGCTAATATTTCCTCAGAGCTCATTAGCTGTACAAGTTTGGGTTCTCTTTTGAACACTTCACTACTCTCTCCTTAGGAAGAGAGGTCATTTAAATCATGATTACAACTACTTCTCAATCTGTGACTCTGTATCCTTATTAGTCCCTCACAGACATGAAAAAGCACAGAAATCAGAATCATCATCCAATTTTAAATAACAGCAGGAATAAAGTCCTTAATTCAAGTCTCCAAAGTACAAGATTCACTGGTTAGTTTGCAATTTGGACAAAAATACTGCAAGTTTTTAATTTACTCTCAGCAGGGAGTAGTTTGCTTACTATAACTCATTCATTATTTCTGCCCTTTCAACATGCTTTTGGTGAGAAGATGAGGCAAACCACACACTCAAACTGAGCTGTACAGGGACTGTCTGCATCTCAAAAACACACTGTAGATATTTCCACTTTAATCTCATGTTAATGAGGAATCTAAAGCTAAGAAGAAATATAATCTGAGATGAGTATAATAAAATCAGAAGGGCGTATCATATGACACCACAGATTGAGATTAATTCATCAGAGAGGGGCCAGCACACTCACAGTGTCAGCAGGCATGAGAGGCAGCTCTGAAATTCAGATCACATAAGCAGGAGTGACCAACCCCCTTCCCTGAACAACCAGAGTTCATGGTCCAGCACAACCACCACAGCCCAGCATCCCTTCCTGGTAAACCCAGTGGACAGCTCCCTTCCTCCCTCCAAAGCACAGCTAGGGAAACAGCCTGAGTTTTAGGGATCAAGGGACACACTGGCCAAGAGGGGGACAGAAAGCAAGTCATCTGTTCACCAAGATGGGCTGTTTCCAAGGACATTAAGGGATGGATTTTTTTGGGGCATTGTGCTGCTCACAGCAAGGAATAAAGATTTTGGCAGAAGCAGCAATAGGGCCATAAACTGGCCCAGAGGCTGAATAAATCCTCAGGTGGGATTATTGGGCTGCTCTGCCTCCACTCACTTTATTCCCCAGCCCCCTGGGCTAATGGCCCTTTGATTTCTAACAGGAATCGGAATTCTGTGCTGCTGCCTCGGGGCAGGTTTTTCCTGCAGTGAATGTTTAGGGCTCAAAAGCCTCCTCAAAAGCAGTGCTTTGCTGCTCTGAGGGGCCAACAGCTCCCTGCTCACCTGGGGAGGCCAGGTGCTCCAGATGGCCCAGCTGTGGCTGCCGGGTGACCTTGTACTGGAGCTGGGAGGCCTCGCTGTCCTGGTCAGTGGCCGAGAGCTGGAGGGTTGTGATGGTCTTGGCCGAGTTCTCATCCAACACCAGCCCCTTGTTGGTGATGATGGAGGGGGGAAATCTGTCCTCTGGAAGGGGTAAACACAAAGCTGAGTTAGCAGACAGTCACACTCCTTCCCTTGGGTGCTTGTGCTCAAGAAAAAGACAACACACACACAATATTTTGGTAATTCCAAACCAGGAACTTTGGGCCTTGCTGTTAATCAGGGAGGGTAACATTATAATGTCTTAAAGACAATCTAAGCAGCATGAAGATATTAAGGGGATTTTTTCTACCTTTTCAGTGAGTTTGTGAGAAGCCACAGAATGAATCCTTACATCTGCAAAATCTCCCCATGCCCCTCACTTCAAAGGCCTTTGAATTGACAGCACATCAAAACTGCACCTCAAGGATTACGTTTTGCCTCGCAGTACATGTGGTATGGGAATCTGTGAGCAGGCCTGAACTCTGCAGCAAAAGAAACATAACTTCAGCACTACTTTTTACCTATTACATGGATGTAAAAAACCTGGTCCATCAGTTTGTTGCCATCTGCATCCATCACATCAAAGGTGAAGGGGAAGTTTCCACCAGGATCCCCTTTCCTGTGGCTGTACACCACGTGCCCTGGGGAGAGGGACAGCAAAAAAGAGATGCTTTATTGCAGGCTGCAGCAGTTAATTCTTAGTTTGGAAGCAGGCTGGCACCATCAGCTGAGGCACTTGGGGCTTGACAGAGCTCCTGGATTTGGGTTTCATTACTTTCTCTCTTTGTTCTTTTTCTCCTGCTGAGAGAGACTTTTTAACATGTGTTCTGCTCTAACTTAACAACTTGCCCTTACTTCTTTCTCTCTCCCTTCCCTACTTCAGCTCATCGTCCCCCTCTCATAAAGATCACAGCATCATGGAATATCTCAAACTGGAAGGGACTCATAAGGATCATCAGGTCCAGCTCCCTGCTCCTCATAGGACCACCTAAACCAGCCTTGGCTTATATACTCGCTGTGGCTACCTAAAATCCAGCACTCTCACCTTTGTTTATATCAGCCTGGGTGAAACTTTTGAGGGGTCCTTTGGCAGAGATCTGGACTGGACTATCACTTGTGGTCAGCTGCAGCTGGCCCCTGCTGGGGTCCCTCCTCAGGACAAATCTGATGGCTGTGTCCCCTGAATGCCCAGCTGCTGCTTTCAGGTGCTGAGCTGTGAGCCGAGTTGCAGAGCCTGCACCAGAGAAAGCAACCCCACATCAGCTCCAGCCAGCCCAGCGAAGTGACTGGTGTAGGCTGGACCACCCAGCAGCACCAAGCAACGCCCCTCTCACCCCTGTGCCCATACCAGCTGGGAGCTGCAGGTCCCTGTTGACAGCCAGAGTGGGTGGCTGCTGGCTGGGCAGCTCCATGGAGAATTCCAGCCTCCCTGCCTGCGTGTGGAGCCCGTCGGTGAGGGAGAAGCCAAACTCGTCTGTTTGTGCTGCGGCACCGCTCCGAGTGTAAACGATCAGCTCATCCAGAACGTCCTGGTAGGTGAAGGAGGAGCCCCTGGACAGCACCTGTCCCTGCTCCACGGCCTCTGCAGCGCTCTGCCTTCTGCGGAGCTGGCCTGGCAAACAACAGAGGGACCCACACGGCCTGCTGGGACAGAGCCTTCACCTGGACCCTTCAGAGATGCCACCTGCCAGCAGGGACTGGGGAAACACAGCAGGAACTTCCCAGGGAAACACATGCACTGCTCCCTTCTGCTCTGCAGCAAAGAGCAAGGGACAGCTCACCAAGAACAGGGCAATCCTGGTGCCAGTTGTGCTTTACCCCACATGCCAGGCTCCCCTCTCCCAGCAGGGGCTCTTACACACGCACACAGTGCAGACAGACAGACCGACGCTGACAGGCTCCCTGTCCCTCACCCTGGCCTGTCAGGACATACCATGCTCAGGACTTTGGCTCACCACGAAGACCAGCTCGCTGCTCTGGGTGTCCAGGTCCTGCAGGCTGAGGGAGGTGTTGGTGACAACCACGGCTGAGCCCTCGTGCAGCCGCACAGGCTCCAGCACCATCCTCGGGGGCTCGTCGTTCTGCCGCTGCACAGAGGCATGCAGCCACAAAAAGGAAAATGAACACAGGGAAACACAAACTCCCAAACGACTGCTGCTGGCACCACCAGTCCCTCCAAATCCAGCCAGCATCACGGCTGCTTCCAAGAGGGAGGAGACAACAGAGCAGTAAACCCTGGGCAAGAGGCTACAATGCACAACTTGGGCATCACAGGTAAATTATGTGCCTGTGCTAGGGGAAGCAATCTCCCTTTAATCCCCTTCCTACATATTAAAAAGGAAGGAGTAAAGCTTGCCCTTGAAAAGTGTTTGTGTGAAAGGAGAGGGCTCTGGCAGCCACCATACCTGAATTGTGATGTTGATGCTCTGCACCTCTGACTGGCTGAAGCCATCACTCACGTAGAAGCTGAAAACATCACTTGTGGGCTCAATGCTTTCGTGGACACTCTGGAAGTAGTAAATGCTCTTCTCCAGGACATCTTGAAGGGAAAAGGATGCCTCTGTGGTCTCCCCAGACTCACTCTGCGGGCCAAAGCTCTCACCTGCAAACCAGAATATCAGTGGTGAAAGGATGCTCAGGTGGCTGATAACACAAACCCAGGACGATGAGGGAAACAAAGGCATATTGTGAAGGCTGCACAAGGAGGGATGTATGATTCCCATACCTTTGAGGGAAGAAACGTGCTGTGTTAGAGTGGGCACTGGGGAAGCTGCAGTTTTAGATGCAGCACAAGTGATCCCCTCCATGGGATATGACAGATGTGATCCTCTTAGGAGCACAAACCAGCCAGGAGGAAGGAGGGAGAGAGAGCCAAGCAGTTTACCTGTCCTGGTGTTTTCAATGTAGCCATACACAGGCAGAGCGACCACAGTGACCCTCAGGTCCTCCTTGGCAGCAGTATCATAATCAGCAGTGAGGTGGTGATGAGCCAGCAGCAGGACCCTGCCTCCCTCATCCACCTGGAAAGCAACAGCAGACAATACAAATCCTTACTGAATGAGGCTGTCTCTGTGGAAGAGTGCCTGGGTTCTGGAGTGCTGTCCCATCCTCCCCTAGGTCTGTTGATCAGGAATTTGGCAGGGAGGTGAGGTGGGGTGGGAAGAACAAAGCCTGCCTGCCCTCCAAGAGGAGCTTGTGATTTCCTTATCAGGGCAGGAAGGGAACTGGCAGGGTCACAGTGACCTCTCAGAAGGCAAGACCTGCATTTCTTGTAGTGAGACAAGGGAGGGGGGATGCAAAGCTGGAAAGGAGGGAGATGACTTCCAAAGGCTTTGAAAAGGAGTGTGAAATGCACTGTGTCAGTCCAAAGCACCAGGTGTCTTCAGACTTGTGTTCTGCTCATCTCTTACACACAGGCTGGTGAAATTAGGAATGCAATTATTGAGTAGGGATAAATCTGACTTGCTCCACTGATATCAAGAGGACACCCTAGGGACAAGCAGCTCCTGACTGGAACAGATATAAACAGATGAGGTTCAGGGATGCAGTGGACTGTCAGCCTCCTCTGGCCTCTAAGGGATTTTCTCACCCTCTGCATGGCACAAACAACACTACAGTGCTTTCCCCCCAGGGCAGGAGAACCGTTCAGTTGCTCCCCTGTAAGCCATTCATGTCCCTGTCCCTGTCCCTGTCCCTGTCCCCAGTGCAGGCTCTCACAGTGACGTGCTCAGCGAAGGCCAGGAGCGCGGGCGGCGCCGGGGCAGATGTGATGGTGATGGTGAACATCTGCCTGTCCAGCCGGTTGCTGTCAGCATCCAGCACTGAGAAGTGGAAGATGTCGGTAACGGGCTGGTTGCTGGTCTCAAACGTGGTGGAGTAGCTGTGGAATCAGGACACAGGGAGTCAGGGAGTCTCACTGATCCCCAGGCAGATCCATCCCATCCCTGCACTTAGAGGTGAGGGCAACCCTCTTGGAAGAGAGGTGGTTCCCAATCCTCCTTCACATTCATTCCCAGAATTCTTTTAAGTAGCCCAGAGATCCCTGAGGAAAAGCCCACTGAGCTTTTAACTGGTGTGACTTGAGGGAGAACAGTGCTCTTTGCTACCTGATCCTCTGCCTGTTGATGTCTTCCATGGTGAAATTATACACTTTGGAAAGCTCTCCATTGGACATCCTTAGGAGGGTTCCATAGGCTGGCAGAGATATGAGCTGGATTCTGATCTCTGAGTCAGGAGAATTGTTGTCCTAAGCATGAAGAAACAAACCAAATCAAAACAGGGCAAAATCAGCCACTGCTTGGTTCTACTAAAAAGAGAAGGAAGAATCAGTGTTTTATAGGGAAATTACACATGCCTAGCTGGGTCAGACCCACAGACGAATATTAAATGAAGCTCTACTGATGAGAAGAGAGTCAAGAGAGTTGACATTTTCAAAATATACCACAAAATGTATTTTCATTTTCTCTCAGCTCAGAAAGGCTTTCTTTATGTCCTTGTATCACATTAATACAGTCCCCCAGACATGAACCTGGTATTTTCATTTTGAAAGTACTTCACACTGAACTAAAAGCTGATTTTGTCATTCAACCACACCAAGTACAACTACACTATGGTATCACAAGTCAGATGTCATCTTTCTTAGAAGAGTTTTGTTAGGTGGTTGAAAAATAAGACAGAGAGCAGAAACCATCACATCCTGAGCATATGGGTCAGGAGTGAAATCCTCTTTTCCTTATCTGTCCTCTTACTCAGATTAAACCTGAGCAGCTCCCTTGTCAGCCTTCCTCTTTAAGAGGAGGACAGGACAGATTTCACATTTGTATCCAGGCTGATCCCTTGGGGGGAAAAAAAAAAATCCCAATCATGTGTCTGACAGCCAGCCTCTCTCAGCTCAGGTCTCTCCAGCCTCACACTTGTACTACGATCTCTCCTTGCTCAGGAGGTTGCTATATCATCTGCAAGGAGTACAGAGCTTTCTTGGGAATGTCACCAGCAGGATAACTCCTGCACAGCACACAAGCACTGGGACCAACTCAAGCTACCAAGCTCTGCAGCATCTTGGTGTTGTTTAATCCTTCTCCCTTCCAATCTGCCCAGAAAAAGAGCCAGGTGAATTTGGAAGGTGGGTGAGGGGGCTGAAATCTTCAAGAGATTAACACTTAGAAAATCCATGTGCTTTATTAGCAAGTCTGTTTGATAGAAAAATCTGGGATTAACTAGGTTCTCATGTTTAGCATGGCAGTTCACCTCTGTTACAGTCAAATGGGGATAACCTTAAATCCCTGTGGGATGAAAGAGTCTGTTATCCCCTTTTTGGCAGCAGTCAAAACTTGAGCTCTCGACCCAGAATCCATGCTGACAGCAGAGAGGTGTGTGGGGAATGAGGAAGGGGGGCTGGCAGCATTCCCTGGGTTTGAAACAGATGGAAACCCACCGTGTAGGCAAGGTGCTGTCGGGAGAGGGTCACAGAGCTTTTGCTGGCCACAGTGACAGCCAGCAGGCAGCCTGGGGCCAGCTGTGGGCCGTGGGTGTCCAGCTGGGACACGTCCACCCTCAGCACCGTGCTGACTGTGGTGACACCGTCGGTGACAGAGATCTCCATGCTGTCCTCTGCTGCTGCTGAGCCATCATGCACGTACTGCAGAGCATTCCGAGTGACGTCCTCGTAGGTGAAGGTGTCGCCTTCCCGGGGGGAGACACACGAGTCAGAAAGACTGTTCAGTGCACAAATCCAACTGAAGTGACCTTAATCAAGAACTAAACTGGCAATTAATCCCATCCTGCCAGGCCTGTGAGTTATGAGGACATTTATTAAGGAGCTGGCAGGGCAGAGGAAAAGCTGTGACCTTCCCAGTTCCAGGGACACAGCGACTCCTCGTGATTCTCAAGGAGGGCACCAACCCTCCTGTTCTTCCCAGCTGTTTCATGAGCTCACAGCTTCCCTAGGGATGGATCCTTATCTGCCAGGGGCATCTGTCTCCTCCTGCTCACCTAAACCAGCCAGGCTCCTGCACTGAGGGAAACTCTTACTCCACTCACCTGCTCTCATGAGCTCCTGCACGTCTGCGCTGTACTTGAGCACAATGCCATGATGGGGAGGTTTCACCAGCTCAAAGAAAAGACCCTCAGGAGCTGTATCTGTGTCACTTACAGCCAACTGGATCCCTGTGCCAGGGAAAGAAAGCACAGCTTGTGTGAATGGAGCCCCAAAAATAATTCAGTCAGTACAATTCTGGAGCTGCCCTAGCCCAAGAGCTGTGAGTTTCATGGAAATAGTTTGTCCCCTGATGATGCTCAGGCTGTATCAGGGAATTCTCTCCTAGAGTGGCTCTCAAGTGACCCCTGTGCAAGTGAACCTGGGCCTGCTGGCAGCGAGCTGAGCCCCACAGCCTGCCCCATGCACCCACTCACCGATGGTGGCTCTGCCCCCCTGGCTGACCTCCAGGAACGGAGCTGCGATCTGGAAAACCGGAGGCTGCTGCTCGGCGGAGAGCAGGTGGATGACAAACACCATCTCTGGGGTCGTGTGCTCCCCTCCAGACACTAGGCACAGACAGAAACCACACCTGAGTGCAGGGATGGGTCTGCGGGACTCCTCACCTGGGAAATTCACGTCTGTACAAAAATCCACATCCCACAGAGCTGACTCATCTCCCACTTTTCCAGGCCGCACCTTGGTCTGTGGACATACACACACTTCACACAGGCCAAGAGCATTTATCTCTGCCCCTAACTCAGAACATGGACTTCTTGCTGGTGGAAGCCACAAAGCACATGGAAACAGAAGGGTGTGTTAAACAGGCAAGCAGCTTATCTGTGGCAATTTAATTGCAGAAATGTCTCCGTGCTGTATTAAAAAAAAATGAGAGCGTAAAACTCCTTGTTCACACTGTGGGGACAACAGGGATGAATCAGGCTTTTAGGACTGATTCCAGGCAGCCAGTGGAAAAAGATGGCCCTAGCAAGCTGCAGCTCAGCTTCTGTAAAACAGTGCTGGGAACCAGCTGAATTAATATTCCCCAGGCACATGGTTTTCCAGAAATCCCTGCCCACAGGTGTGCCTGCAGCAGAACAAAGGCCAAGGAGTAGCAGGCAATGGGCCCAGGGCATTGCCCAATGGGCAAAAGAAGGATGAAAATGGCTCTGGCCAGGAAAGAACAAGTGGTTCTCATACCTGTGAATCGGAAGTGGACGGACTCTGGCAGACCTGGCGGGACAAACACAAGCACAGAGCGATGGTGGTCAGGACAGGAAAGCACGCGTTGACATGGATTTGGAGGATTTTGGGAAAGCAAGTGCTGGTGTTGGAGTGGGCAGGAGTCTTGCCCCAGCAAGGAGGAAGAGCAGCAGTCCAGCTGCCTGTCCCAGCCCTGCAAGGAGCACTGGGATGCTCACCTGCGAAGGAGAAGGCCATGATCTCCCTGAGGTGAGGGGCGGCGGTGGGCGGGCGGTAAGCAATCCTGCCGTGGTTGATGTCTGCCTGGGTGAAGAACCTGGCTGGGGACAGAGGCCTGTCCCTGTGCTCCACGATACCTATGGATCAGAGACACCAGCATTACCAGGAGGGGTTAATTCCTCCATCTGATTCCACAGCTTCCTTTGCTTTCCCTGGGGAATTCTTCATACCGGTTCCAGAACAAGTCATGTGGATGCAACTGCACCAAGGATGGGCTCTGGGGACAAGGGAAATTAAGCAGAGATTCCTCACTTAGGCATTTCCTCACATAACCCTCACTGGGAAGCAGAAAGCCACGGGACACAACATTCAATACTACTCAGACAGTAGCAAAAACTGAGCTCTGCAGCACATTCCTGAAGAAGCCAAATGAATGGGGGTGAGGAACAAGATGTTTAAAAACTAAGGAAAGAGGCCAAGTGGATTAACAGGTGCCTCTCCAGGAAGAAGGAAATGTGCTCAGAAAAATGGCAATTAATGCAGCAGCAACAGGTTCACTTGCCTTGCCCAGGAAGGAGAGGCACAGTCACGTTGTACAGGATTCTCTCACTGGGAATCTCCGGGTCTACAAAGGAGAGGTGATGAGGCTCAATCACTGTCACATGGTCCTCCAGCACCTCAATAAACACATCAGACCATGAGCATCAAGACCAGAGACATGGGAAGATTCACCCAAAAATGCATTCAAAGAGAATTTGCTTTGCTCTAGTTAAATACAAAATGGTCCTTAAATGTAAAGGCACAGTTCCTAAACCTAAACCTGACCCCATGTCCCCTGAAGATGCACAACCTTCACACTCACAGGTGGTCAGGTTTCTTTTTTGGCCTTCAACAATTAAAAGGAGAGAAAGGACAAGCTAGTTTGATCAAGAATTCCCTGGATGAACATGTAATTCATTGTCTATGTAGTTTTCTCATATAGTCTGATGTGGCTGGACTGGATTCTCTTTTAAAAGAAACACTGAAAACAATTCAGTCCTTTCCATTGGAATATAGAGAAACCAAAGCTTTCACTTTTGTTTTAAACCTGTCTAAAATTGCTGTGTTCCTTCCATAGCAAGATTATCATGAACCAAAGGCAGTCAGGGCATTAAGGGAATTACAGTGCTGCTTGAAGAGACTTAAGTGCCCAAAACCAGTTAATTCCCACATGTTCATGAACCTTAATCCTGCAGAATTAACAGCTCTGAGAAGTTGCCAAATTAAACAGCTCACTGGGTATGAAAAGCATCTAGCTCATTTCATAATCTTGAGCAAAACAGGGAGAAAACAAGCTAATTTAAGGATATGGGCACTTAAATAATCTGCTCTGGAACATGAAAGGTTACCAATATGGGGGAAGCAGGTTAACCTGACTGAAGAAAAACCAATATAGATGTGTCCAGTTTAACAAAAGAGTCATCAAAGTTGCCTTGACCTTTCTCAGCAGCACAAGTCAAAGTCAAGACTAGAGGGATGGGAAGACCCCAAGTATTGTGCTTTCCTCTCAGCTTTAAGAAGTCTCATTCTGAAGGAGTCTGAAGACAAATGAACAGAACTCCATCACATTGGGGCAGGGAAGTGCAATTTTTTTGAGGGAAAGATTTAAGGTTATGTTTCTTCCTCGCTGCCTCCAAGGCCTATTTGTCTCTCCCAGAGGTGGGACTCACAGGTGGTGAGGTAAAAGGTGTTTTATGGCCCTATTGAATTTTGTGGGGAGTAATTAGCTATAAAACCCAGTGCTGTGTGGCTCTGCCAGACATCTCTCCCATCAATTTTGTCAATAATGACAACAACAAAAAGTCAGGAGCAGGACGATAAACAGCTCCAAGTAGCAGTCTGGCCATGTTTCATCATCACCCAGGAAAGGTCGCCACTATTTTAAACCTTGACAAGGCTATTGTGCTGTGGACTGTCCACTAATCCCTCTCCCACTGCTTCCTTTGCCTTTCCTGGTCCCATGCCTGGCATGCAGAACAGGAGAAGTACAGGGGACAGATGGACTTCACCCACATGTGGTGGGGACACACAGGGAAGGCTTGCACCACAGCCTGAAAGCCCACAAAAATGACTTTAAATTCCAAAATAATCTTTCCAATCAACACAGCCAGGGAAGGAACCACCTTGGGGAGACCACTCTTATCCAAATGGTCACTCCCAGAGCTCCAGTTTGGACCAAGTTTACAGTGGAACTACTGGAAAAACCCATTCATTACAGTCTAACCCACAGTTCTTCCATTTCTCCTGGCTTCTCAGAAAAAGGTAAGAATTCCATAAAATGCTGATTTTGCATCTCTTTCCCCCTCTCCTTTCCAGTCTGTACATTCATCGCTTTTTATACTGAGTTTATCAACTTTTCATGGGTATTTTCTGTACCCCCCCACCCCAGCTACTCTTGTAATCTGTTTTTTCCCCCACTCCTACTCCAGCCATCTGTGTGGTGTTATCACTTACAGCCATGTGCAAAGAGGAGCCCAGGGAAAGCTGAGGGGCTTTGGGTGTCTGAGGCAGAACAGCAACGTTGAACACATGGCTTTCCAAGCTGGTTTGTGGACTGGCAGAGCTGGACACCTGGGAGGGAAAGATCACATAAATGGGTAAGTGATTTCCAGACCAGTTTCAGACTTCCCCTTGGCAGTGGCTCCCTGTGATCCCAACAGCTTCCAAGACAGGCTGAAACACAAGATGTGACTTGTGTTTCAAAGACTCATAAATATTTTCCACTCTAGCACCAAAAAAATTAAGTCAAGGGTATCTAACTCCTAATTGCAAGCCTGCAGCAAAGACATACAAAGCAAATTATATTAATAAATTGGTAAAAACTCAGAGTACCAGAACCATTCCCTAGAGGTGAGCCTGCAAATGTTCCCAGCAATGCTGGGGTGAAATAAGCACCCAAAAAATGCAGCTCCTTTCTCTGATAGACTCAATTATGGTTTTATGTTTTGGTAGGGATGGCAGTGTGCTCTGGAACTCCACAGAGCACTTTGTGAGCAAGAATGGACATCCTGAAGGTTAATTTTTAGAAAATGCATAAAAATGTAAGTTCTGATGAAAGGAATTATGTAATTTTAGCCATTTGCTGCACCTGCTCTGCCCTAAAACCGATGAAAACAACATGTTGGCCTTGACATGTCCCAACCCAGAGTTCAAGGCTTGGACAGGGGTGCCTTGGTCTCCTGATGTGACCAGGTATTCCCAGCTCCCTTTCGTAGCTCTCTGTACAATTATTGCTCCTGCTCTGAGATACTAAACCCAAACACTCAACCCATGCAAAATGCATAGTCTCTTAAGAGGAATGCAGCAATTAAGCCAAAGATTAGCTTGTTCAACACTGACGTTCACAAATTCCTCATTATCACTTATGTTAATTACTTTAGAAATTACCTTAATTGCCTCTCCGGGTCTACAGTAATTGCTTCTGCCTTGTAAACCAGATGTAACAAACACTGCATGCCAGTGTTCACGTAGGCTTACTTACAAGAGACTGTGAAACCCTCCCAGCAAACAGCAAGGACCTGTCTGAGGAATTTTATGGCTCTGAAACCTGTGGGGAGTGGGGATTTATTTCAGTTTCCCAGATGCTGGGGAATATTTCTGCCTTTTGGTCTGTTGGCAAGACGAAAGGCTCTGAAGCCAAAATTAACTTATTAGCTTTGAAAGCAAGGGTTGTGTGGCTCTGGGGCTCTCAAAACACATAATTTTTAAAAAGGCACTTGGAATGTTTTTCACCTGGTGTAAATGTTCTAGGTTTTATGAGAGGGTGGTGTATTTGCCAGTATGTACTTACACACACATCTGTGCTATTGTTAAAACTCAGACTCAAGACACAAGTGGAGTACCCTCGGAGAGCTGCCACGTGGTATTTCAGGGACATGGTGAGGAATACCTGGAACTGGAAGGAGTCACTCTCCACTTCAGCTCCAGAGTGCCTGTACCACACAATGCCATCACTGATGTCCTGCTGGGTGAAGGAGGTTGTGGGGGAGGCTGCTCTTCCATCAGGTAAAAGCTGCCAGGAGCCTGCTGGGCCGTCCGCCGGCATTGGCACCAGCAGCACCACTTCCCCTGGGGAAAGCAAAGAGCAGCTTGGGAGAACACATGGAGCAAGAGCTGCCTCTGCTCCAGCTGAGCAGTAGCCAAGGCAAATGCCCACCCAGTCACAGCTTTTTTCCACGCAGTGTCAAGTGACAGAAACACCAGCAGAGTTCCCAAAAGCCATCAGCGGGCACTGAGACATCCCAGTGACATTGGGAAATCCTGTTAATTAATTCCATTAAATGGGTTGACAATTCTGCTGATTGATAATTAACCACTCTATTATGTGAAACATCCATCATAAACTCTCCCATTTCATTTCCCCAAACCACCCTTGAAAAGTTGGAGCAACAAAAAAAGTAAATCAGCAAGTTGCAATATCACATCTCCATTCAATCACCAAACTCTGGGCTAAAATTCCTTTATCAGTACCTTAATTACATTCCAGATCTTATGGTTTTGCTCATGGGAGGTCCCCTAAAAATCTAAAAATCAAATTCTACATTTTCTATAGGTATATGACTATCTTTCCCATTAGTAACAGACTAAGTAAGGCAGATAAGCCCTCCTGGATTCAGGACCAATTTCCCACATTTCTCTCTCTCTTATTTTTTCCCTCCCCTTCTACAAAACAGTATTTTAGATAAATTTCAGTGATCATTGATTTTTGCTGCTTCTTCTTCACCTGCAGCTACAAACCTGTTTATATTACTGCAATTAATCACAGCAGCAATAATTATGGTGATACAAACACAGGATTATAAATTTAAGTTAGGGATAGGCAGCAGGAGACAAGCTCCTCGGGGAAAAATTCCTGTTTTCATGTAAATGCTTATTAAAAACGAGAAGACAGACCTTCATCTGCAGAAAACTAAAGGGGGAATACAAATTAATTACTTCTCTTCTAAACTGCAAAACTCTCATTATCTCTGTTTCCATCAGGTGCTGGCAGCTGTTATGGAAACCAGCCTGTCCTCACAGCAAAAGGATTAAAAAAAACATGGATGTTGCTAGAGGGATCCTCTAATTTTCCTGGATCACCAAATTAAATGTGGTATAATTTCTTAGAAGTGCAAAGTATGTTATTTGAAGGCATAGTTTTTGTGAAGAAAATTGTGATGCTGAGTAAGAAAAGAACTTTTCTTTCCATATTTTGTTTCCCTCCATATGACACCTCTTTTTCATCCTGTTTTTCTCCATTTGTAGCTCAGTGACAAAACCCAGAACATTCCACACTCCCTTGTGCCCAGAAGATCCTTCCTAAGCATGGGGTTGCTGGTGAAAGTCACTGCTGTGAGAGCTGAGCTCAGAGCCTCTCAAAAGGAATTTGGGGATGAGAATTATCTGCAGATCCAAACATCACCAACCTCTTCCTCTGGGACAAATTAAATCAAATGTCACGGAATTTAGGGAATTCTTCAAGGTAAACTTTTTGCTCAGCAGTTTCTAGAGGTAGACACTACTCTGTGCTTCTCAAACCAGAAATTCACCATGGAGGATTATTACTTTAGGCAGGAAGATTCTGCTCTCTGAGGGCTGTAAATACACCAGGATTGCACCTCACTGGAGAAACACAGATGATCAGGAAGGGCAAAATTGCTTGGTTACTTTGCATGGCCCTTAGGAGTGGGGAGAGATGAGGTTAGCAGCACTCACCCAGCACACCCTCCTAAGGAAACACCACCCCCAGTGCACATGACAGCCTGGAGAGCAGAGCTGCAGGGATTTACCATGTCTGGGCTGCTGCGGGGAGATGGTGTAGGTGATGTCGGAGTCGCGGGCGCCGGGCAGCTCGGCGTGCAGGATTGTCCTGGAGATCTGCAGCATTCCTCCCTGGGGCACCCACACCAGGGAATTGGTCACCAGCCGGGGGCTCCTGGCACCCTGCAGGCAGGGGACAGCAGGGAGAGGCTGCAATGTGAGCAGTGCTGCGCTGACGGGAACAGACTTGGCAGGAAAAGAAAGGATCAAGGAGAGCATTCTGGAATTTCTTACGCATTCCACCTGCTTGTCTGCTTGAAGAAATGGTTATTGGTCCTTCTGCTGTACCCCAGACCCAATTCCCAGCCTGCAGCACTGACCTTGTCCTCTAATTCCTAATTTCTGCTGCTGACTCAAGACTCCCTCCATAATTTTGTCTTTTACCACCATTCTCATTCTCTCTGAGCATCCACCCAAGTCTTTAGTTACTCAGTGGGTTTCCTAACCTTCAAGCTACTCCTGTGGCTTTTTTTTTTTCAAATTAATATTTATGTAATATTAGTTTAAGCTTCCTGAAATGTGGATGTCAGCACTAGATTGATTGCAGTAATAGTTTCACTACAGTTGCCATTTATTTCAGTAACACTGCTAATATCTAAAGGATATTAGCCCTTTTGGGCTCTAACTTGCTTTGTTGGACAGGTCACCAAATTCCTCATGACCCCTTCCATGCCATGATTCTTTCTTATAACCCCAGCTGCTGTAAATGTGATTTCTTTTCTGGATTTCTGTACATCCACCTTCAAACTGGCTGTGGCTGCGGTTCACCTTGAACTGTGTGATCAGTCAAAATCCTGACTGCTCCATCTACGGGAACACCTTCCTCCTCATTTACCACTCCACATAATCAGCCCCCAAACTGATAAATGACTCATTGCTGTCTTCCTCTGGATCTGCCACAGAGACAGGAGAGAGAGCTAAAAAGATGTTTGTGAAAAGGAACCACGTTACAGGATGATTCCTGACCTCCTTTTTGGTATGTGTGCTGTGCACCCACCTAATTTGTACTCCACTTACACTGTGGGTTTGTTACAAACACAGACACCTCAGCTTTTAGGTCACTAAATGACTGAATGTTCCTTCACTGGCCACATCAAACCCACCCAGCACGTTGTGATACTATTCCCACATGGCTTTGATGCTGCTTGTTAATAAGAACAGACTCATGAGACAGCTCTTTTTGCTTTGTAATCTACTTTAAAAATATATTTAACAAGAATGAATTCACAGCACAGTAAAAGGAGGCTCACAAGCTCCCTGGTCCATGCTTCAGCTACCTGCTCCCCGGCAGGGCAAGGTCATCTGCCTTGCAAATACCTTGGGGAATGCCCTTAGCTGGATCTCTAGAGGTCTGGGGTACCTTTAAAATAAACATATTTTGCATTTTTTTTCTGTGCTTCCCCTGGCCTGTCAGAAAAGAAAGGCTTCCATGTCCCTCTTCAGACTGCAACAGTTCCTGCAAAGGGTCTGGATGGGAAAAGCAGCCATTAGCAACCAAAGAAAAAGCCCTAAGGGCTGCCCTGCTCTCACCTCTGTCACCACCTTCATCCTTCTCTGTGGCCAAGTGCTACACAGAGAAATGTGGAACGATAAGGAGAGACAAGGGGAACACAAAACAGGATAATAAAAGAAACTACTCTCAGCAATTCACCCTCATTGGCATTTACAAGAACCTGCTTAATCAACAGTGGGGGACAAAAGGTGCTACAAAGAACACAGAGTGGTGTCCAAGCATTTTCACAGTCCTTGTGATCCTACTGAGGCTCCTTGGGACCATGAAAGCCATCTGGGGAAAGAAACTGCAGGCAGTGCTCCTCTTATTCCAGGAGTCTAATAACAGCACCAGCCTTGAAAGCAATTCCTTTTTCATCCCCAGACTGCTGTGTGAGTCAGAGCACTAATTAACATTAATTACTGCTGTAGCTTTAGGAGAACCTGAAGGTCCAAATGGGATCAGTGCCTCCTCGTGCAGAACTGCAGGGAGTGCTTGTCAAGCTCCCTTCAAACTGCTATGCCCAAGTTGCTGTGAAAGACATCTAACACAGCAGAGAGGGCAAAAGAGGGGCAGGGACATCTCCTAACTCTTTTCAAAGGGTTGGAACTCAAAGACACTGTGTCAGATCTCGACATAAAGGACTGCAAAACTGTGACCTTCTCTGCTGACAGCTCTGCTTTTTGTTACTCTTTCACGTCAATAAGGAATGAAGATATCTTTTTCTCCTTCAGCTTTTTCTCCTTCTGTTTTATTACAGTTTATGACTTTTTATCAAACAACTATGGACTCTGAATCCTCAAAGCTGCACAATTTGAGCTGCTGCAAACCAAGAATTGGGGCGACCTCCAAAACCCAGCCAATCCACTCCTTTCTCCGGCTGGTTACTCAGGATTAGTGACACCTTGGGGACAGAGGGGCACTCGCAGGCTCTCCACCTGCCTGCAGGGCTTGTGTGCTGGCACCTACCTCGGGAGCAATGCTGATGAGGAGCAGGATGTTCTGGCAGTGGTAGCCGTCGCTGGCCTGCAGCAGAGCCGTGTCCTGCCGGCTGCCGGAGCCGTCGTGGGCGTAGCGCAGCCGCCCGCCCGCCAGCTCCCCCAGCCCCAGGCTGGCAGGGTCCCCACGGGGCCCCAGCAGCCTCCCGTGCCGTGGAGCCTCCACAACCAGCAGCACCACGTCCTCAGCATTGTCACTGTCCCCCAGGCCCAGCACCTGCTCCGAGATGGTCCCGGTTTGCCCCCTGCCGACAACCAGGGGCTCGTTCCTGAACACGTACGGGGCCTGCAACACAAGAGCAGCTCTGAGGTGGCTCCTGGGAGATTGCATCATGATCAAAGGCTGGAATTAAAAGTTTGGGGATAAGGACATCAGCTCACTTCATCCCTGGAAATCTCCTATTTCACTCTCCACACCTTTTTCCCCAGTGGGCAGATCTAATAATATTTAGCATTTAAATTGAATTAGTCCCATTAAAAGAAGATTTTCATTAGGCTTAGGAAAGGAAAAGCTTGGGATATTTATATAGAAAGCATCTGACTCCAGCTGATCCTCATTAGCCTTCTGAGATGACAGCAAAACTAGGTGTCTTCATCATCAGTATTTATTTTATTTCCAACATTCCCCACAGCCTTACTCAACTTATAGCAGAGATGTGCTAGAGGCCATATTTCTGGTGGTTTAAATTAGTTCTCCAGTTCTTTGTCATCAAGAAAGTTTCAATCTGCAGTCTCTATTGATCCAAATAAACATCATTTGCCTCGGGAGGGAGGCAGTCCTGCACAGACAAAGTCAAAACCCTGGGAACATCCATCAGGGAGCCAACTGCTGCCACCCCACCTGTGCACGACTTCCCAGGGTTATTAGGGATCAACAGGCAGAACTCCCATCATTAAAACTCACTTGTGTATTCTGGAGCAGTGACTGCAGCTCTTATTTAGGTGAATGTCCTACTGAGGTAAACAAGAGATGAGGCTGAGCCAAGACCTCAGCACCAGCCAGAATCAATATACACACGGCAGGATCAAAACCCACACTTTGTCTTATTCTAAAGGACAAACTAGAGCACTTTTAATTTCCACAAGTTATGGGGATGACTAATATGGAATATAGATTACTCATGGTGAGGATGGGAGGCTGATCCAGGCTTGTAGGCAGGAAGGAACCAGCACCAGAGGCGTTCTGTCAAGTCATTTGGTGCCCCTCTGAGGATGTAAATGGGCTTTAAGAATAGCAGGCTCTCTTTTGCACTTTAAGGTCTCTATTTGTAAGGATATGCCAATTAGTCATAACTTCTGGTCGAGCTTTCCACACTGGAAAAAGCTCAGAGCAAGCTGCAAACCCCTGGAAACCTGGAACCTGTTAAGGTGCCTGTACCCCCTCTGGGGTGAGACCCATGTATTGTGCCACAAACTTTAAATAACAAAAATACAGGAGACAGACACTTGGCAGTACCATAACCTTGCCCAGAAGTGGTGGGAATTTTGAGAGACACATTTTAAATAGCTCATGCTGATTTATTTCCCGGCTGTCCTAGAACAGAGCTTTGAACATGAGTGTCAAAGCTTTCCTGCCAACAGGATCAATCCTGGCCCAATTGGCCTGCAGCAGGAGGCTGAAGTGGAGACATCAGCAGATCCAAAGGATAACTGGAGCAGTGGGGATCCCTTAGCCTCACTGATAATTGCTCTATGATTGCACAGCTGCAACTCCCTGCACAAGCAAAATGACACAGGCCAGCTTCTCCAGTCAATTCCCCAAGTCCTTTTCCTCCAGGTGACTCTTGGCTGCCACCCCAAAGGAAGAGCTGACTGGAATTTTCCTGATCTGAACCCCTGCTCAAGTTCTGCCCAGCTCCTCTGTTATCCCTGCAAGACACCAGGGCTTCAAATGGTATAAAATTTGGGGTTGTCTCCAGCCTTTGTTACCTGTGTTGAGAAGGCTTGAATGTTGATCACCTCAAGGTGGGAGAATGCCTCTTGATCACTGACCTTCAAGGAAAACTGTCCTTTCCTAAAGAGGTCCCCAATAAGCCAAAATACAGGATAATATAAATTAATGAATTACTCTTCCAGGACTCAATAATGATAAGCACACTATATACAGCAAAAATGACTGACTCAGTGACAGAAGCTTTAGCTCACGTTTTCTTCAATTATGTTTTTCCAGTATTTTTTCCTGAAGATTCACAACAGTCACAACAGGTAATAAACCACCTTTAGCTGTGCAATAATATACCCTCATCTCCCTTTAAGCAATGTTATCCACATTGGATGGCATCCCCAAGATAAAGTGCCAATTCTAAATGTCAGCCACTTGCTGCTAAAGAAAAACGTCACTTTTCTGGCTTCAGGACTTGCCATTTCCTTCCCATTTACTTTTCAGTGATGTCACCCAAACACCTTGAAGTTTAAAGTACCTGTATAAATAATAAATAGAGTAATAACTAGTAAAAAAGCAGCTTTGTTTCTCAAGACAAGATGGTGATGTTTCATGGTGACTACCAGGTAGACTTAAATTTAAAAAGAAGCAGGATACAGGAACATATGCCTGAAGCCAGGTGAACACCAGCTAACCCTTGGCATCAGGACACCCTGAAAATCTCCTTCAGATGTTATTTAGATTGAAGACCTCCCTGATTATCATTGCCAGAAATTCAGAACAGCTCCACCGATGTCACTCTGGTGCCAAGGCTTTATGGTGATGCAAATCAAGTGTGAAATTTGGCAGCCTGGCTGGCTTATTGCCTGGCTGCAGGAAAAATCTGCTCCCTTGCTACATCCTTGCAGTGTGAGCTCTGCCAGCTACTAATCACCACTAATTATTCCAGGGCACTAACAGAGCTCATGCTGGAGGCAAACAAGGAATGGCTGAAGGCAAACTATGCCAGAGAGCACAGCAGTGACATCACTTGAGCATCTTCCTAACAGTATCAAGAAACTGTGGTAACCATCAGACTGATATGCCAGTTTAACCCTCAGCTGAGTATCCTGAAGATGGGACAGATTCCTGCACCCCAAAAGCACAGAAGGTTTGGGAATTGCATCACAGTGACCTCTTCTACCAGAACCGAGGAGTTTTGCACCACCAGTTACACTGTGGTACAGTGTGGAAGTTGATTTAGCACAGTGGGGAGTGTGCCTCCCTGTAGGAATGCCTCCAAGGAAGGAGGAAACACCTGTTCTCAACACACAACAATTCTTCAGTGAGGCAAGAGCCGAGCAAAAAGGCTCCCCGCAGTCACCTGGGCTCGTTCCTGCCGTGCACGAAGCGGACCCTCCTCTCCCGCACGTCCCTGCAGCCGAAGGTGCTGCCGCGGCTCAGCGGCGCCTCCTGCCCGTCCCGCAGCATCACCAGCCGGCCGGTGGAGGGAATGCTGTCCACGTGGAACAGCAGCTGGCCCGAGGCACCGGCCGGGTCGCACACGCCCAGCAAGGACAGGTCTAGGGGCTGCACCCCGCCAATGGCCACCCTGAGCGTGCTGCTCACACCGGAGCTCCAGGGGTGCCTGCTGGCTGAAGGGAAAGAAGGGAGAAGTGTTACTGCAGGAACCACCACGGGCTGGGCTGGCATCATGCCTGTCACCACTGTTTTTTGGGTACCCTGCTCATTCCTGACCCAGGTGGACTGCAATCCATCCCAATCCCCACCACGACTTGGGCAAATCACTTCTCGCCTTGATTTCCCCATCACAGAATTGAACACCAACTGCAGACAGAATAGTAAATCTTCATTTAGAATACAGAATGGATAAGTAACCACTAAACTTGATTCAGGAAGGGATTTTCCCCAAGACATTCTGTCATTGGTTTTACACATGATAAATGGTGCTGTCTCTTGAGAGACACTCACCTTCTTCACACTCTCTGGTCCGTGTATTGCCATAGAAACCCTGTCCACAGGCAGAAACACAGATCTTATTCTTCAGAAATGTGGTGCTATCACAGAGGTGGCACAGGCTGCCACTGGCACACTCCAGGCACCCAGGAGGACAAGCTGCATGGGATGGAAAGCACAACCCCACTGAGACACTGCAAAACCAGCACACAGCTGTGCCCGGGCTAAGAGCAGAAACACCACTACGTGTGTCTTACCATCAAGTGGGCAAAGAGTTATGAGACAAGCTGGCAGGAAACTCCTTCCTCAGGTGCCCACTGTCCCTGCACCAAGCTGGCTGTGCTCACCTGTGCACTCGCGCCGTGCCTCGTCTGCGTAGTATCTCTGCCCGCACTTGGGAACACACAGACTGCCCAGCAGGAAGAACGGGGCTGGGCAAAGGCTGCACTTGTCTGCTTGGTGGCACTGAAGGCAGGGCTGATCACACCCTAAAGAGGCACAGGCAAAGAGCTCAGCTAGCCAGCTCTTGGCAGACAAGCAGGTAAACACGTTGGAAGAAGCGCTCCATCAAAACTCACTCTGGCACGTGTCTGATTCCCGGTAGAAAGATGGAGGGCACTCTTCCACACAAGCTCCTTCATGGAGAACGAGGCCTTCCATGCACTGCAGGCAGTCATTCCTGTGGGGACCTTTGCAGGCATTACAGCTCCAGTCACACTCTGGAAGAAAGCAAAAATCAGTTCAGGGCAGCCCTTTCTGGGGTGCTCACCCCGCACAAGGGCTTCACACTGGGGGTCTACAAGCTGTGGGAAAACATCACTTATTTCCATTATGGAACACTCTGCTGGGGAGCTCTGGAAAACTTTCAAGTCTTGTGTCTTTTAAATCACTCCAAACTGCTGTTTCTGCAGCCATCCAGTGATGCACGATTTAATAAGACAGAGAGAAAGACAGGTAAGTACAGGAGGCCAGATAAGCCCCCGAAAAGAGACTTATCCTGGCAAGCTCACTCGTTATCAGCTGACCCGTGACTAAATGATTTGCTGGACCTGACCCCTGAAAACTTTGCTGGCTCAGTTACAAAATCATTTACAAGAGAGCGATTTGCAATAATCTTGTTCCACTGAAAGGCTCAAGTATGTGACAGCAGGCTGCCCAAAAAGCAAAAAAACAAAACTGCAGAAACCTTGCAAGCAACCTGTCACTGAACAATTTTCCCCTTCCTACACCCTTTTTAAAGCAGGCCACCTGCACAGCTCCTGCTGCCACTGGATTCTTAGCCAAGGCACTTGAATTTATTTCTTTTTTTCTTTTTCCCCCTTGAAACCAGCAACGTATTTTTCACCTCTGCAAGTCTTGCTGGAAAAATCCAGGTAGTACTGGTGAGCACAGCTCTGGTACTGGCACTCCCCAAAGAGCAGGACTTTGGCTGCATCTCTGCAGGACGTGCAGCCGGCGGCCGAGTCGCAGCTCCGGCACTGGCTGCTGCAAGCTGTGGAGAGACAGGGAAAATCAGGGTCATTCCTGATGCTCCAGCTGAATGCACCAGCAAAAATGGTGTTACCCTGCAGTCTTGCTGCTTCTCTTGTCCTCTGTGCAGATTTCAGAGTCTTTGCTTGTTTTGTTCCTTTTCACATCCTCCAAAGTGTAGAGCACCTCATTCCACTTGGAATAGGCTGGAATGTCTGGACAGGTCAGGGTAAAATATTGACCCTAAATCCAAGTCCCCAAGTAAGAGCTTCCCCTGCCTCTGTTTTTTAAAATTTCTTTTGTGCAACCTGCATTTCATACAGCTCTTTACCCAGAAACACACAAATTTGGAGAGCAGAGTAGACTGCTGCAATCCTTGGTGGGACCAAAGGCCCATTTAATTTCACTTAACGTTTCCACCTTTTTATCTGTGCACAGTATGAAATTCTGGAGCTGCAGGGAGCAGTAAAGATGCCAGGGAAAAAAATAATTCAAGGATTTACTGAATCTAGGATCAAAGTCCAGAGGTTCAGAATATTTCAATCACCTCTTTGATGTCCAGGAACCAAACTTCGCAGGAGGCTGTACTAACAGTTTGGGTGATAAATACTGACATGTTAATTCAAAACACAGTTTTATAACCAAAAAACCTCCAAATACCAAAGAAAATGTGAAAATGCCCACGTTGCTCTCACTGAAGCAAGAACCCAGCGTTTTTCAAAACAGTTCCTTGTTTTAGCTCCTCTAAGAAATGCAACAGAAGGTCTGCATTTTATTGATGCACAAATGATTTCCAGCAAAATGTTTACCTAAAGAATCAAGCAGCTGCTTTTAGGTGCTCTGGTGCCACTCTGATTTTTCTTCACTTAAGAATACTACATGAAAAAATCACTTTTTTTTTTTTAAGTGCTCCAACTATTAGAAATACAGTCAAACATTCTACATGAGGTCTAAATCCACAGAAATCAGGAAGCATGCCAGAGGAGTAGGCAAAAACTGTATCTGGAAGCAAAACTGTCTGCTTGTTTTATCAGCACGACTCCGTATCTGCATTTTTAAGCCCATGAAGGACTCGTTAAGCTTCTTGCTGTTCCTGGGCCAGGATGTCATTGAGTTTAAAAATATCTCCCAGAGCCCATACCTGCACTCAGCATCTCTCTGAACCTCAGTCCAACCCCAAGTTCCTCAAAAGTGCAAAGAGACTAAAATAAACGTTGCAGAGAGACCAGATTTTCTCAGCCTAACAGCCAACCCCTGATTAAACAATCTTCATTCCCTCCAAGTGGCAGTTTCCCAGCAGCCTGGGACAATTTATATCTCTGTGGCTTATCAGCAGCACTTGAAAAAGGCACAAGTGACACTTGGAATGACAAAAATCCAACACACTTGGCCTTGAGCCTCCTGCTCCAAGGATTACAAACATTTCTTAAAAAGCCATTTGCCATAAAGAGATTAGAGTAGCTGAATTGGCTTTAAAAAAAAAAAAAAAATCAATCTATTTGTAGTTGTGCCCCTGACCCAAATTCAGGAAGGATGCAAGCCTCAGGAACATTCCTGGTCTACCTTGATATCCTGAGGCAGGAGCTATCAACAGGAAAGCTTTGATTAGAAAGGGGCATGCTAATTAGGAGGGGAGATATCCTGGTGCAGCAAGCAGTAAGAGAATCCCCACTGCAGGAGAAAACTGAGTGTTTTGTTGAAGTTGTAGGAAACCAGCCAGAACAGCAAGAATCCTTTTTTAAATCCTTTTTAAAATTAATTTTTAAATTTTAGTTTTTATTACCTTACTTTTTTATTATTATCGAATAGCTTTTTGTTTTCCTGCAACAGAAGAGTGGTATAAGTCCTTCCAGCTATTTCCTTGAACTTATGTAAGGTGTCTCCATTTCTGCTGATCAGATGGAAATAATAGTTTCAGGAGAACCATCAATTTCAACAAAAGGCAGGTAAAGCTGACAACCACATTGGTTTCCTCCTACAGGACCTCATCAGTGACAAAATTGGGTCTAGGTAGGATGACACTGATACCTGGACTCAGTGCAACAGAGTTATTTTATCATAAATCAAGAGAATTTAAATCAGGGTGATGCAGGACTTCACTAACCCAAGTGTTCAGATTCACAGTGACCAAACCACTTCAGTACTCAGGTGTGTGTATCATAGTGGGATATAAGCAGGGCTTGATCCAGTTTTTTATATCTTTGGGCCATACCATTTTGCATTTTGGAACATCAAGCCAAATAATTACGAGAGGAATAACCCAGGGCCAGAATGAACACAAAACAATAAAGGAAAAGAGAGGCCCTGAGAGATTCACCAAGGATAGCAACAGTAGGATAAAACATAACTTAATACCAGATCATTAGGATTGGCTCAGGTCTGTGTCTACCAAGCTGTACCTTGTTTCTCCTGGGGTTTCACAAGAGGAGAAATGGACATAAATGCTACAATGCAGCTTCCATGGCATGTACTGGCAGGTAGTGCAGTGGGGAGGGGGCTTGCCTTAGTAAGGATTGATTAAAACTGGTCTCAACTTGCCGAGTTTCCATCCAGTCCAGAATCCACCACAGGGAAACCTACACAAATTCTCCTGCAGATTTTTACAGCAGGGCCCAAAGCCTCTTGTCTTTGAGGTCAATAACAAAACTGCAACTGTTTTCAAATTTCAGCCCTGCCGTAGGCTCTGCTCCTGAGGCAGCTCATCACCTCTGTCAACTCACATCGCGTTTTTAGGCGCTTGAAACCTTTTCTTTCCCAGGCAAGAGGAAGAGTGAGCAAAGGAACAAGCAAAGGCACGTTGGTAAGTGACTGTGGG
Source organism: Muscicapa striata striata (assembly GCA_030060385.1). Taxonomy (NCBI): domain Eukaryota; kingdom Metazoa; phylum Chordata; class Aves; order Passeriformes; family Muscicapidae; genus Muscicapa; species Muscicapa striata. The sequence goes on along the minus strand of JAREIS010000061.1, from coordinate 1,154,377 downwards.
AAGGAGAGGTGGCTGGGGAGAGGCACTCACGTCTGCAGGTGTGCCTGGCATCCCTGTAGTAGCCCGGGGAGCAGAGCGGAGCGCACGCGCCCGTGTGCGACAGAACCAGGCTGCCGTTGCAGGACGAGCAGGACAAGGGACCCTCGCCAGTGCACGTCCTACATGACGGGTGGCACCCTGCAGGGACAGCAAAAAACAGCGTTTCTCTTCAAGGAAAAGCAGGTCTCAGGGCAGGTTTCACAGGCTTCAGCAGAAAGACTCTCAGAGACTCAGAGCAGGGATGGTGAGCACCAAAAGCTGCTGCCAAGTCTAAGCCCTCAGGGGTGCACAGTGCCTCCTGCCCAAGAAAGGATCCTCTCCTTTCTTCCTCTTTTTTACCCTCTTCTCTTCAACCTTCCCTCCTTAAGAAAAACCCTTGCAGGATCTGGCCAGGACCTGTCTAAGAGAAAAGAGTGAAAAAAGGACTAGCACATAGCTCCCTCTCATGCTTTCTCCCAGCTAGCTTCAGGTTAGATCCTCTTTGTCTCTCTAGGAACCACCCAGTGCTTTTCTGACAGTTCCACACTTCCCTGAAGGTTCACATCCATCCCTTCAGCAGGAATTGCACTGATGGAGACCAGATTTTCTCCATACACCCTCTCCCCATTTCCCTCATGACTTTCCAGGCTCATTTCTTAGTCTGACTGAAGAGATTTAAAATACCACAGTGGCTGAGGCCAATGTACCCTATTACTTTCTCCAAAGAGGTTACACACACAATTATTAGTCTGTTTTACTTCTTGACAGTCTTTTACCTAAAGATTGATGCCATCATTACACCTATCATGATAGGTGTAAAATTAATCATGATTGAGAGTGGGCAAAGGAATCAGAAGAAACCACAGTGAGCTGTACTGGGGATCTTAAAAGCCAGAACAAAATGTCCTATGAGCTTTGACATAGTCTGAAATATGCACAACTCCTTTTAAATGAAACTTTTAAACCAAAGGGAAGAAATGCTACCCCTAGGCTTACATTTCCAGGAAGGCAAAACCTCTCTCTCTGTCTCTCTCAGGGGCCTTTCCAATCAAGAGTCAAAGAGTATGTTTCATAGCTCTGAGATCTCATTTGTCAAAAACAGGTAAATAAACACACAGCTCCCAGAACGCTGGAGAGAGGCTTTGAAATATTACCCACCCTAAACTAGATTAGGAAATGCCACTTCCTGCAAAAGGAGCATCTACATTGTGCTAAATATCTGGTCTTGGTTCCTTTCTTCCTTTCTCTGAAACTAAATACCCTTTGCTCAGCTTTAAGCTTTACCACATCTCTGTCAGCCACAGAACAAGAAAAGGAACCTGCTTCCTTCTAAGACCCCAGGGAGTAGAAAGCAGCTCAGATAATGACTGGAATATGAAACCACATCAACAGCTAAAAGTGGAGGAGATGCAGGGACATGTTAGAAAATAAAATGCACCCCTGGTGCTGTATCCACCACACCAGCCTAAAAAGCTGAATGAAATTTGCTTTCTGTTCTAGGAGCTGCTACAAGCCACCACCTTGTGCATTACTGCAGCAAGACAAGCCTCAGTAACAGACCTTAGTTAGGGTGATGTTCCACATCAGGCTGCAAAACATCCTGAGAAACCCTTACCAGCAAGAAAACAACCCTGCTCAAATGCAGCGTCCTGCCAGCTGGACACAGCTTCTCTGCTGAACAGGAGCCATTTCATGGAACCTGTGAGGATGCAGGCAGCTCCTGGCAGCTGCTGGAGGTGTGTGTGGGAGGCACTCACTGTGGCAGGCACCGCTGTGGGCGTAGTGTCCCGGAGGGCAGTGGGGCAGGCAGAGATCCCCCAGCAGCAGGTGGCGGCTGTTCTGGCACTTCAGGCACACGCTGCCGCTGTCCCGCAGGTTGGCCACGCACTGCTGGCACAGGGGGTGGCAGTCTGGAGGGAGCAGGGAAAAAGGGACACTGAGCACACAGGGACAGCACAGAGAGCTGAGAGCTCCAGGAGGGCATTAGGGATGGAACCCTGAGAGCAAATCCTGCTCCCTGAAACTCCCGCATCCGAGGAGCATTCCTTTCCTCTTGCCTCCTCCTCATCCTGTGCACCACAACCTACTCACTTTTCCTCTGCATCCCCCCTGCCCCATCCAAGCATCCTCTTTCCCATCCTTAAGTGAGGCTGGGAAAGCTTTGCACAAAACCAGCTCAAAGCCCTTTGCTTCCATGACCTTTCCCTGATTTTGAGTGCCTCTGCTTACAGGTTTCTCTTTAGCTCTGCTGAAGGCCTCAGGCACTCACCTCCCTCTGCTCCCACCACGGAAAAATGAGGAGCAGCATCTGTACAGCTGTATGACCTTCTCTTGTAGTTCCTGTTGTTCCCATTTTCCCACACAAATGAGACATCCATACCCTGAAACAGCCACAGCAGTCCTCAAAGCCCGGCCAAGAGCAGCATCTGAGTGCCTCAAAACCTTGTCCTTTTCCCATTTTTCCCTAGCAGGACGCAAACTTGTGTCTCCTGACCCCTGCCTGAACTTAGGTGCTTCAAAAGGTTTGACAACAAGCCTTTTGTGTGCACAAAGGTGCAGTGTAAGCCAACCTGGAAGCCAAATTAATCCTCATTATGGTAATTGAGAAAATTATAAAGGAAATGACGACTGTCTTGAAAGATATGTAACAACGAGGCTTGATTTGAGTACCTGGCCTCTTGTCAGATTTCTGCTGCAGGTTCACCTTTCTGCCTTTTGTCTCTTGTGACAACAGTACTACAGGTTGTCAGGCAATCTAAATTTACAAGCTGAAGACAGGCACACAGGGGAGCCTGGAGGAATTCTGCAATAGCTGCAGGAGCTCGGCAGTGGCTGAAGCCTCGCCCCAGCAGACATCTACATGTCACACACAGGTGATTCTCACCAAACACTGCTCCAAAAGCCCAGAGGCAGCTCAGAAATGGATACACTCCTGACTCCAGACAGGGATCCAAGCTTCTTAGAGAGCTGCCTCCTCCACCTCCTGCTTTTACAGGTATAGAATCCATCGAATTTCTGCCCCGTGCTCTCAGCTTTGGAGCTGGGAAATTACCAGCCAGAGCTGGGGTGTGCAGGAATAGACTCTGTGCTCATGCAGCCCACCTTAGGCAGCAAGGAATATGAGATCACCCAAAAGGCCCTGAGTACCTGCAATTTGTATGGGCTGGAGGTGGGTCATGAGTTTTAGGCACTTATAACCAATAAAATTAACATAAATCAGTTTTATGTACTTCCATGTTTACCTGGTAATATGCTGACTCTCCTTACTGCTAAAATAATACTCCTCCAGTTGAACATCTTGCTGGAGCCAGTGGTCTCTAATAAAGAGCTTTGGCAGGGTAAAATGAGCAACAAATGTAGTCAAAAGGCTTCATAAGTAGAGCATAAAAATAGGCTGAGAAAATGTAGGGTATCCAAAAAGTCAGTATCTATAGCAAAAAGCCTAGATTCTCCCAAACTAACGCTTAAAAATCTAAGTATCTACAGAACTCTGTGCTGCTGCAGTGGAGTTTTCTCTTCACAAGCCTCTATTTTCACTCTTGTGAGTGGAAAGAGTTTTCTCAGTTACTGTTTTAGGATGAATCAGCCCCAACAACTCTCTTGTTCCTTTTGCAAGCCTGGAGATCAAAGCACACACAACACCAACAAAAAACCCAGGGCTGACACTCAAGGTGGATTTGAGGGACATTGGGGAGTGAGTGAGAGAGTGAAGGAAGAACTGAACTGCTTTGTTTAGGGAGAGATGATTTCACTTTTTCACAGCAGGATCCCCTTGAAGTGAGGACTAACAGAAAGGGGATGTTTTCCTTGTGCTTCTCAGTAACACCCCACAGCCCTACTTGTTTCCTGCTTCTGCCTTCTCCCTCTCAGTCCTCCCTCCAGCTCCTTACAGCCTGTGGGATTTGGGTTTTCTGGAGCCTTCACATCCTCAGCTGCTTGCAGGTCAGTGCAACACAAGCTGGGTAATTCCCTTAGACCCCTTCCAGTATGCAAACTGGATTCTTAGGAAGTCTGTCACCACTTTGCTTGTAGTCCCAATGCCTCCCTCCTCATCTTTCTGAGACTGCTGATTTTCCTCCCACTCTCCAAAATGTTTTCCTGCTCCTCTTCCAGTTGGCTCTGATTTCTTCCTTCTTCACCTCTATGCAAAAATAACCTCCATCACCTTCCCCATCAGTGATCTTCCTATAAAGCTACTTTCATTGTTAAGCAGAATGGAAATACTTACATGGATTTCCAGAGTTACTTGATTTCCACACCCTCTTTAGCTTTCTCTTAACAAATAAAGCAAAAAAAATGGTGTCCTTCCTATATGGAAACTATCTGTTACAGATTGTTCAAAGACAAAAGAGGCTGTTGGGGAGACAAAACCATCTCTGAAGTGTTTGTGAATGCTCACAAAGGAAACCAGTGGCATTTCTGCCTCTCAGCTCCAGCATTAGCTTAGCAATCACCAGCTCATATTGTTTAAACACACCACCCCTCTTAGGGGCTCCCCTGAAAAGTATTTCTTGGTGCAAGTTTTGTGCTGTGCTCTAAGGTGAGACCTGAGGTTTACAACAGAGCTTGACTAAAAATCAGCACTGAGAACAGCACACACTTTATAGGCACCTCAAAGTGCAAAAAGTCTCTGGTCTCACAGTAAATCCAGAAAGCAAGGCAGCATGGTTGGTTTGAAAGGATATGCAACACTGACCAGGATTTTTGGCTTGTTCTGACTCTTGGAATCTTTTTCTTGTCTCTCTTTCCCTTTCTGAAAGGGAACCTGTCACTCAAACAAGCAACGTGAATTCCTGGTGAAGTGCAACCGTGTTTGCAGGGATCTGCCTGCAGCCTGTGTGAGATTTCCCTTTGCAGTGAGGAGGAGATCCAGCTGGATGGTGCCTGGCACAAGGGAGCCCAGAGCAAAGCAGGGAAAGGATTTTTCCTCCTCTGGCAGCTCAACTGCTGATTCTGTAGGAGTAAGTGGAGCTAAGCCCCTCTTGCTCTGCTCAGCCAAACCCCAGCTCTCTGTGCTGATATCAATGTCTCTCTAAAAGGACAGCAACAGCTCATTCATTTTACACAGAACTGAGTATATTTCTTGTTGTCAGAGTATCCCTTCTGGAATTTTAAGAGCAAGGCAGCAAAGCCTGTTACAGGCCCCCTCCTGAGCGAGCTCTTCTGGTTTAGCTTTGAACATTTCCCCAACTGCACACAGCCCAAGAAAGCAAAAGCCTGCAGAACACAGGGATTGGGAGCTGCTTTGCAGCTGGAAGATGCAGCTGGAGCTCAGACCAGACTACAAGGGATTCTGCATCTGTTGGTGTTCACAATTTTCTTCCACACCAGTCCCTCTGCAATTTGTCTAATTGCCCTTCCACAAAATCACGAAAAGATCAACAGGGAAGCTTCCAGATCAACACGGAAACCTCAAATGAGAACTGCCAGGGCAGGAGTTTGTGAGCAGGACAAGACTTTCAGCCGTGCTTGGGATTTTTAGACTGGTGATTGCAAAATTTCCTGAAGTCCAGTTGGACAAGGGGGAGAGGGAAGCCACAGAGTTTTCAAACTGGGAAAACAAAACTTACAGGAGATGTGAGATCCAACAGGGGATGGCTAAAATCTCAAGCACGCTCCTGTACATACACTTGGGCTATAAAATAAAATTAATCAATTGAGCACTCTCAGGGAAGAATCAACACAAATTCTGTGTGCCCAAAACAGAGCTCAGAGACTCATTGATTTTTTTGAAAGCTGAGGACATTTTGTCTTTCTTCTGCTTAAATGTGAAATACTTATTTGATTAACTGCTGAAAACAAGACCTTTTTTTTTTTTTCTATTAACAAGGCAAATGTTCCACTCCTCATTCAGGTAACATGCATTACACCAATAACACATTTACAGTAACACCATTAATTCCCAGGCAATGGTTTGGAGTGACAGTTGGTTTTCTCCAGCCTCTGTGAAAGATTTTCCCCTCCAGGTCCATAAAGCATGGCAGGTGACTATAATGCACAGCAGGCCCTATAAGCTGTAAGACAATTCTGCCTGGAGGGTCGGGAATTAAAGATAAATGGGAAGATAATTGTAAAAATAGATTGCTTTGGGAAGTGAAGGAAAAAGCTTTGTTAGATTCTGATGCAAATCATATCTTATGAGAGTGTCAGGAGTTTTAATGTTCTCTTTTATGGGACAGCTGCTCTTTAACTGATAATTAATAACTTGCAAGGGCAAATTCAGCATTTCAATGCTGAATGAGGAGAATGAGTGAAACTTAACAACCTGGATGTGGAGCTCTTTATCTCTAGGAGAACTGGTGACAAACATCCTTTGCTTAAACACCAGACATAAATCTAGCACAAAGAGCAGCAACAACTTCAGACTGCAGATCTGGGGCCAAAGCACAACTTTTTTGTCAAGGCAAAAAAATCTCAGTTATGTTCCTCTGCAAGGGCTCTCACAGCACTTGCTCACTCCTCACACACGTTCTTTCCTTGCTCTTTTTGTCTCTGCAGACAAAACAACCACTTGTTTAAAAGGAAGATGAAGAAATGGTTCATAGAATTAAGCTGTGGAGAGCAAAGGAATAAGTCTTTCATAAAAAAACATCCAGGACATAGATGCAAACAAAAAGAAGGCTCTGTGAAGGGAAATCATATTAAACTGAGAACAATAGCCTCTCAATGGATATATTTATTACTTCTAATGCATTTTTCCCTTTTCTTAGGATTCCATATCTCATTTGGAACTGTTCAGCCTGGATTAAGCCTCACACACCGTAGCTTTTCTTGATAAAGAAAAAAAAGAGGCTTGATAAAGCTCAGAAATTGTTGGAGCAGTTCCCAGGATATGTTTATACGTGTCTGTGTGATGGATTAGAAGCGATTTTTCTTTTTAAACAGATAAATGCAATCAGTGGTTTCAGATGATGGGCTTAAGTGCAGGCACTGAGCACCCACACAGCATAACCCCTATCCAGAAATCCTATTACCTCCCAAAAAATGCACACAGCAATGCTCGCTGTGCCAGCTTTCCTTTAGGGCCCCATCAACTGCTTCTTTGGATCACAAATTTTAACTGAACTCCTTTTCCTGAAGGTCTGAGCAGGACCTAAGCAGCTTTCCTGGCAGTGTGAAGCTGCAGTTTAATGGCACAGACAGATCATCCCCCTTACTCACCCACACAATACCCCACCAGGTTGAGGTACTGCTCCTCCTTGCAGCCTGTCCTGCACTTCCCCCGATCCAGAGTGGCGTGGGGGTGGCAGGTTGAGCATTCCCAATCAGAGGGGCCATGGCATGTCTTGCAGGATGGATGGCAGGCTGAGGAAGAAAATCAACACTCCTGGTTATGCTCCTGGTGCACCCACTCCCCTCCCTTCCCAGAACACCAGCTCCCACCATCATTTACTCCTACAAAACATGGGCATTAAATAGTCTAATGGCACCAGGGACTGCAGGGCTGGGGTTTGGAAGCCTCTTACATCCTCATTTTGAATAAACAAGATGAGGAATGGGTTGTCAGTTTAAAAAATGTGATTTGTTCCCTGCATTAATCAAGGTATAGATCCACACACAATATAAAAGAGAGAGAGGTTTGCCCTGTTATTCCTCCCTCCAGCATATGCTTGTGCATATAAAAAACCAGAGTGGGATGCACAGGGACCGTATGAACATCATTGTGCAGGTTGATATCCATGAGAGGAAAACTGAGGAACTATTTTTCCACCAAACCCTCCCAAACTGAAACCTCTAAAGCAGGAATGCCCTGCCAGCTCATTAGCCAGTGCATCTGCTAAAAGCTCAACCAAGGCATGGCAGAGAAAGTGGCTTAAGAGCTCTCAAAAATATTTCATGGACTGCTTTTGTATCCTTCCAGCTTTAAAGACAGATGTCAGATTTCCATGCTACAGATCTGAGGGAGATAAAAATACTACAGCTAACAGTCAGTAAAAAATTCCTAAAAACTACTTTCAAAGCTCTTTATGAATAAAAGGACACAGCTTGCAAGATGCCACTTTCCTGACACTGAAATTTTGTTTCTAAGACATTTATATAAGCCTGAAACCACGTAAAGCAGCACTCAGCAGTTACCTCACCTCTAAGGTGGCAGTGCACACCACAGAACTGAGTAATCTTTCCAATAGCCTGCTAAATAAGTCTATTTATAGAGTTGTTCCTCGGCTGAATAAATTGAATAAATAGAGCAATGGATTTTAGGAAAGGTTTTTCTCTCTAAATTTGAGGCTTTGCCTAATAAAAGCATTTTATTTTTTGGTGGTGTCCATTGAAGAGTTTTTTCCACAGCACACAAGCTAGGAACACCATTCTGAAATCAAGCACAAAATATCATCAGGGAAACAGTCCTGAGGAGCGAAAGTGAGTGTAATTTATGATTCCAAGTGTACATCTCACTCTCATTAGGAGGAGATTCCATTCCCTGCAATTGAACTATCCTATTCTGCCCTGAAAATACCTGAAGAGCTCCATAACATGCTGGCAGCACCTCTGAGGACAGTGAGCACTGCCCCAGGCGCGCACAGGGTGAGATGCAGCAGGGCAGCTGCGGGTGCACTCACGGGAGCAGCGATCCCCGCGGCTGAGCAGCCCCTCGGGACACGTGGGGAGGCACCTGCCCTCCAGCAGCAGCAGGGAGGCAGGGCAGGCCGTGCAGTCCTGGGGTGAGCTCCCCACGCAGCCTGCGCACGAGGAGTGGCACTCTGCAGAGAACAGAGGGCACAAACAAGAACACACAGAAAGCCAAATTAATTCTGGCTTTTTTCGCTTGTTACTGCCTCAAAACATGGCCAGACTGCTTTCTTCCCAAGGATGACAGGAAGGTATTTTCCCTTTACAGCATCCTCTGCTTGTGAGAGGTAGAAAGGAGTACAAAGTAGAGAGCAGTCCCTGAAGATAAGGAGCAAGCAGAGACAGCTGCATATTTAATACTTCTTTGCACCCACGCAGTTCATTACCAACATGCAAAGCTGAGTTGCCCAACACCATGTGATGCTGTTGTCCTCCCCAGAAGAGCTCTGCAAATTTACATCTGCTGAAATCACCTTCTGTTGTCACCCTGCATTACTCCAGGCAGGATTTCCTATCACTACACAGGTAAAAATGAGCTTGTACTCATTCCACTGAGCTAAGACAAAGAGATAAAATCAAAATAACTGGATTTTAAATTATGTCCACTTTGTAAAGATAGTTTTTTTCCAACAGGTAGAAATGGCCATCAGTAGTGTTACTACTGTTATTACTACTACTTTACTTAAGTCACTATCTCTCTGACTGCTGGGAAACCACATGTATCCCCAATCACATTACCCACTTTTCCAAACTCTAGCCCTCATGGAAATGCTTCCTAGTTGGTATTTCAGGAGCAGGGATGGCAGGTGTGCTGCAGGGCATGTAACAGAAGAGCTCCCTCAAAAGAAAAGACTGCTGTGGGATGTCCTGACCTGCTCCAAGGGCTAAGAAGGAGAAAGCTCAGTCTTTTTTGAAAAGGATTTAAGGATTGATCCTGCTTCAAAGTAAGTCAGTGCTAAAATTCACATACTCAGCTTCAATGGAAAGGAGGCTATGCTGAACTGAGCTGTGCAGGCTTGAACACAGGCATTTGAAAAGAAAGTACCTGAGTCTTTTAGTCATGAGCCTTACGTAGATTACATTTTCCCTCAAAAGTACAAGGATATGCCATTTGGAAAGTTTCAGAGTTCAAACACTCATGGCAGTCACGAGGCAAGCACAGGGCTCCCAGCACACACGAATCAAACGAGCTCCCCCAAAGCACCCAAACCCCAGGGCTGTGAACAGCTCTCCTCACCTCTGCAGACCCCTGTGCTGTCCACATGGAAGTGGGATGGGCAGGCAGGGAGGCAGAGGCCATGCAGAGCTCCTTCCCCGGGCAGGTGAGGCTGCAGGACATCCTGGGGCTCCCGGCACCGCAGGCACCGCGCGGCCCCCGGGCCGGCGCAGGACAGGCAGGACGGGTGGCAACCTGGGCACAGGGGGACAGAGCCATCAGAGCCACAGCCTTCCCAGGGAGAAGGACAAGGGACAGCTCTCCCAGACACAGTGACAAGGCCCAGCAGCATCTGGTCCTGCTTTCTACAGCAGAACACGGATTTTAGAAAAATACTTTGACATCACTCCCCTTGCCCCCAAGGATGGCTCTTTTCCTGAGTAAAGCTGATGAACAAATAAAAAAATGCAGCCCTGTGCCACAGGCAGCCAATTCTCCTTTAATTTCTGGAACTGCAACAGTGAGCTCAATCTCACTAGGAAGGACAGCAAGAATTGACAGTGTCCAGGGCTCACATGAAGCAGAAATTCACCTTCCCAATCTTCACTTTTCCCACCACAACAAAGATGACCTCAACCTTGGCAAATCTACCAGATGTGTGTGGAACTTCATACCACGAATGTGTGGAATTTCATACCAGATGTATATGGAATTTCATACTACAAACGTGTGGAATTTCACCCACCTCTTAACTCATGTTGAGAAAAACCTGGAAGCAATGTACATTTATTTCAGCAACATCCACAGAGGAGGAAAAAAAAGGTCCCTGAAATCACTAAATCCTGCAGGAGTGAAAGCAGAAAGCATGTGGGAAAATTCGCTTTTTCTCAAAGCAGAAAACAATCTGCAGGAATTAAGGAAGGCAGGAATTAAGCACTGACTGGTTCAGCATTCAGGGATAAAGGAAAAACAAAACCTGGTTTACAGCAGCTGGGGAGCTTACCCCAGGTAGAGAGCTTACCCTTGCAGACGTTGTGATCCTGGTAGAAACCCTCTCCACAGCTCTCCAGGCACTGGCCCTGGCGCAGTGCCAGAGGGGAGGAACAGGAGGTGCAGTGAGTGGCCAGAGGCCCCTCGCACGTGGAGCATGAAGCATGACAAGCTGATGAAGGAACAGAGCACACAGAGCTGAAACATCCCAATTTCACTCCTTGAGAGTGCTGCTGCTGACTACAGCCTTCTCCAGCTGTAGAAAACTCCCAGCTGGAATGAGACTCAGCTAGGTGAACTAATGAGAGCAGAAGTGCCCATGTATTAATAAGTACTAACAGTACTAAACTCTCACTCACACAATGTTTTCAATATGTATCCCAGCATGTTTTGCAAGGAAAAGAGGTTATTTGAAACAACCCATCACAAGTGAACTGAAGAAACAAACAAACAAACAAAATCATATTCCCTGTCTCTACTCCCATTTCTGTGCTTTTAAAATTCCCTCCTCTCATCTGGGGAAGAGCAGACAACACGAGGAGGGTGCCCTGAGAGCCTAGGAAAGGGTCATGCAAAAATCCACCTCTTACCTCTGCATCTTCCACTGCCACTGGGGAAATGTCCTTCTGGGCACTGAGGGATGCACCTGCCCTCGTGTAACAGCTTCCCTGCAGCACAGCTCACACACCTGGCAGGCTCTGGAGAGCACCTCTCACAGAACTGGCCACAAGCTGCCAAGGGAACAGCTCATCAGTGACATGCACTCAACTGGGGGAGAGCAGCAGAGCCATCAGCCTCTCCCCATGCAGGGACACCACCCTACAAATCTTTGCATGGCAGTGTACAGCAAGCAGCAGTTACCAGACTGTTCAGGAAGGAGGGGGGAAAGGTGATTTTAAAAAATGGCAATTTTTCCCCTCTCCTTTTCTTCAAAGTGGGAAAATGCCACTAAAGTCAAGCACGATGATTTTTCTTATCAATTCCTGTGGTCCCTATTATCCCAGGCAACCAGCTCAGAAGTGAACTGACCTGCTGTCCAAGAGCACCATGGAACTCTGGTTTCCCTAAGGCAATATGCTGCTGGATATTTAGAAAAGTCAATCATTTTACTTAACCAATTTCTGTTTCTTTTCACTAGACAAAGCAGAGCTCCAGCTGGGTATCAAAATGCATAGTTTTTGGCAGAAGGTGAAAGGTCTGACTCTAAGAGGTTTCAAGGAACAGCTATGGGGTTTCAAGAAACCACTAGCAACAAAACCAAACCGAAGTCAAATTTCCTTTTCAGCTTAAATTATTTTCAGCCGTAAGATTTCAAGCCTGCACACTTGAAACATAGGTGAATAAAACTGCCTGGTACAGACATCAAGCAAAATGAAGGGGAACCTGGTCACCCAAATAAGCACAAATAGCAACCATTTTGCCACCATGTTCCAGCTTTTAAGCTCGCCCAGGCACACCTGTGTGAGCCACACACCTGAAGCCCAACAAGCCCTCACTGACCATGGATAGTCCTCCCAAGCAGCTGGAGGTGGCTGCCAGCAGCAATCCAGGTTAGACTGGAATGCATGTGGCAAATGCAAGATTCCCTGAGATTTTTTTTCCCCCTTCAGGATCTGTTTGACTTTTAATTCCCTCTAGCCACCACTTCTCCCTTTTTCCCAGCAAACCTTCCCAGCTCCCAAGGCACATCTGCTATGCAGGTATTAGTTACTATGATGCTGAATTATAATTAAATTTACAGGAACCTGCTGGCAAAGGCCATTTTTCTTTTCACAGACAAATGGATTTGTCAAGCCCTCAGAAACAACTTGGGTTTTCAAGCTGCTCGGCGAGGAAAAACCCCTAAAACCTTTCAGCATCTGATTAGCTTAAATGAATTAATAATCTCACAAACAAACAGCAGCTTCCCTCATCTGGTATGAATGCACAAGGTGCACTGGCTTGTCAGACATGAATAAAGCCTGAGCTGCTGCACGGCTAAATGAAATATTGATTCCTGCTTGTGCAGAGCATTTCTCCCACAGGTATTTACCAGTGCAGATGCCATCCTTTGGGTAGAACCCCTGGCCACAGCTGGCCAGGCAGAGCCCCTCCTGAAGCACATGTGATGGGTCTTTGCAGGACAGGCAGTGGCTCTCAGCAGCTCCCCAGCAGGAGGAGCAGGACTCGTGACAGGCTGCAGGGCAGAGACAGAAGTGTAGGATTAGCCAACAACCCTCTCCCAGCCACCACTTCACTCCTCGCAGGTTTGCTCAGGCTTTCACTGCTACAGAAGATGAACAATAACAAACACAGCCCACTGCTGCTCTTAGGTTAGAATCTTCCATCCAAGCCATCCCCAGGACAACTTCCAGCTGCATTTTGCATGTGGAATGTGACATCAGCACAGATCACAGCAGTTGGTGCAGCTGTTATCAGCCCAGGAGTGTTGGGAACACTGCAAAGTCCCTGGTGCCAGGGGCTGCACAAGCACAAAGGGAAATAGGAAGAGACCCCCTCACAGGCTACTTAAAACTCAGATCCTTGGGGTGACTGCTGACAGGAACTCGGCTCTGGGCACAAACAGAACTGCACTGCAGGCTGCAGCGCTTGGCAAAATGAAAAACAAGCCAGCCTGCTTCCAGAAACAATAACTCCTGTGCTTCCAGCTGCAGAAGGAACTGACTTCAGGAATCCTCACATGCTCAGCCTGAGTAATTCCTGGGGAGAATATGGGACACAGGCCCCTACTAAATCCTGTGCTACCAGTGTCGCAGGAACAGTGCAAATTACAATTATTTTAGCTGTTAAGGTTTTTTTGGTTTTTTTTTTCTCTCAATTACACCCAAATATGTTCCAAAGATGTTCTTCAATTAATTATTTCACAATAAGGCAGGCACATGCTTGTGCTCCCAGCCTGTGGCAGGTGGGAGAAAAGAGAACTTCTTTATGTTTGCCCTGCAAACACATCTGAAGTTGCAGCCACCCAAGAAAAACTCATCTGTCAATAGCATCAGTGCAATGCAGAAACCAGCAGCACAGCAGCAGCTCATCCACAGAACTCCCAGGGGATTTCACTGCTGCCTGAGGCAGGGAAGTGCTATCAGCCCCATCTCACAGGGAGGGAACTGGAACATCTGGGGTTAGAACAGGGAGTGTTCAGTGGGCAAGGCACAGGACATTTGAGCTCATGCCCAGCACATGGTCCTTTGGCATTCTGGATGCTCCTTCTCCACACTTCCACTTTGGTTTATTTTCCCTTTTCTTGTCTTGATTAGCTGTTTGCTCTCCCTCTTCTCACCATCCTGCATCTTCTTTCCCTCCACCTCCTCCCCAGTCATTCCAGAATCCTGTGGCTCTTCTGGTTCCTGAACACTCCAATGTGAGGGGCATCTCAAAAGGACCCTGGGCCTCCTGTACTGGGAAGGATTTTCCCCTCACAATCCCAACACCATGAACACCAACCATCCCATCCCAAGGCAGAGCTTGTGCACAGTTTCCTGCTCCAGTCCATAATTTCCCTTGCTGATAAAAAAAACTGCATCCCATTCCATCTTGGATGATTCTCAGGGCACGTCTACACTCGAAAGTTAACTGCAGAGTATGAGTTCATGCTGTAAATGTCTAAGCAGTGAAATGTCCTCACTTCACCTTCCAGACCTGACTGTTTTGCTCCTGTCTGAGCTCACTTTAACTTTCAACATGATTTTGAAAGAGTGGGTGCCAGGACTCAGATCATTTAATTGCAGACTTCCCACTGCACAGCTGGGACCCCTGCCTGTTAACCTGCCTCAGGATGTCATCTCAGATGCACTTCTGAACATTCCCAGTCATTTGTAAAGTCCCCAATTCCCCCCTAGAGGTGCTGCTCCTTTCCAAGAGACACTTTTCCCTGCTGGCAGCCTGATCTTGTTTTTAAACAGTTACCAGCTGGCTCTTGCTGGTCCTTGGCAAAGCCCTATGAGGGGAATGAGGCCCTGGCACAGGTTGCCTGGAGAAGCTGACTGCTCCATCCCTGGAAGTGTCCAAGGACAGGCTGGATGGAGCTCTGAGCAACCTGGATAGTGGAAAGTGTCCACAGCAGAGTGGTATAATCTTTACAGTCTCTTCCAACCCAAACCATTCTGTGATTCCGTGATTACACACCCTGACTCCAGAATCCGTGGCTCTTTCAGCACTGGATCACTGCCAGGCTCAACAGCTGCTCCTCACCCAAACAGCCAGGCACCAACTCCACAGAAAGAACAAAGGGGAAATGGAAACATTCAATGAGCCACTGTCAGCTCAAACATCTTGGCCTGCAGCAACGAAGTGGCTGTGTGAAAATAAATCACCACAAGTGACTGCATGGCCAGGAAGCTGCTCCCACCTCCTGGCTATTTCCAGCTGGGATTTGTAGGGGCTGTTTTGCAGCTCACTGAACAGCCTCTTCTGCAAACACGTGAAACCCTCCCAAGCCTGACCACAGCAGGAGGGCAGTGCCATGGTATCCCACAGGAACACAGAAGGCACTGCTGGGCTTTGGGGTCCCAGCGACCTGTGCCACCTCTCCCCTGCTGCACTCCTCCCTGGCAGCTGGGCAAGCTCAGCCCAGCCAGGCTCAGCCCCGGATCCTGGAGGATCCTCCACAGCCAGGCACAGCAGGGAACAGCAACAGGAAGGGAGCAGAAATCCAAGTGCTTTGCTCCAGAGTGAGCCGGGTCTGTTAGTGTCAAGTTACACACTTCAACATTGGCATTTTGGGAGATGAAAGCAGAAACACTCCAGCTCTGCCTGGGCTTTTGAATAATCCTGAAAACATAAATAATTAAGTCAGAAAAATGCAGTGAGAGCATTGAACACTGCAAGTCCTTTGAGCCCTTCCTTTCTACCACACAGACATAGTTTATTTTTGCTTCCCTTTGCTTTGCTTTTGGTGGGGGAGTTGTGTTTCTGCCAAGGGAGAACCCACCACTCCGCCCGACACAAACTCAACCGTGATCTTTAAATCCACTGCTACATAACTGAAATTATTACCTTTTATTCTCAATTTTACTTTCTCTTAATGGTTTTAATTTTTCACAAAAGCAAGTGGAGGGATAGGGGCAGGAAAACACCCCCGGTGTAGGATTAAAATAGGGCAGAGATCAAACAACTGTAATCAAAAATTCAAAAGAGGCTCAATTAGACCAGCTGTTATAAAACATGAACAAAAGGAAAGGTTAATTCACTGTGTTTTTCTACAATGCCGACAATAGTGTTTCAACAAGAGGATAGAGAAAGAAACCTGGTGTTAAGTCTCTTTCAAGTCCAGAGCGAATTCCTCAAGAGGGAGTTTACTGGAACTATAGCAATTAACACAGTCTAGTTCATCCTTTCTGTGATTTTGGAACATGCTTATTGTGGATGTTAAAACCATTATGAGGAAAATCTTTGGGAGCAGTCTGAGGCCCATCTCGACAATCTGATTAGAGATTTGCAGGAATAAAGAGGGTACAAGGAAAAGAGTGAATGGCCATGAATTACAGACTGCATCTGAAATGTAAGACTTTCTCCACTGGTTTGACTTTATGCAGAAAATGCAGCCAGGCAGAACTAAAGCAAATTGGTTTAATTCCCTTGAGGAAAGAGGAACAAATTTTCCCAGCAACATTCAGCTACAAGCATGCAAATTTGGATGGAGTGTACAATCAGTAATCTACAAACCAGCAATAAAATGAAACATTAGCCTTTCCCTATCCCTTCAGCAGTACATGGGCACTGCCAATTAAAACACCACGAGCAGGTGGAAAGGAAATTATAAAATAAAACCAAATGAAGTAGAAGATTATTTGATACTTAAGCCTATAAATTCTTTTGGACTCAGTCTGTCTTATCTATTTATACATTCACAGTGGTGCCCTGGGCTGTAGTGGCTGCTGGAGGACAGAGGTTTTTCAGACTTTCAAAACCTGAAACAAGTGGCCAGTTCTCCAAGGGAAACCACTTCAAAAAAGGAAGCTGGACTTACCATCTAAAGTGCTTTGCCCTGAAATGTGCCAAAAGCCCTCAGCCTGTATTTAATTCTGAGCAGGAGGGTTAGTTCCAAAGAAATCAAAGCGATGGCTCAGAAGTTAAGCATTTGCTCCACCCCTCTGCTGAATCAGAGCTGCAGAAATAATTAGAAGCTCTCTAAAAAGGCCAACATCAAGAAGGGAAAAGTGTTAATTTTAGAGAAAACAATTAAACTGCCATGATGAAAAAGCAGCGGCTTTACAGTTTGGGAAGAGTTTTAAGTATTTCAAAGGAGAGGGGAAGCTCATAAAAGCACTGTCATAGCTCCATCAAATAGAAAGCTAACTTCTGAATCTTACTCTCAGTCTTTCCAACTGCTAGGATAAAGGATTTAGACACATCTCAGTGTTTTATAGAATCACCAATTTACTTTGTAAAAATGCTTCCTGAGAGCAGTGAGCTCAATGCACTTCCAGGAAGCGTGCACAATATGGATCGAATGAATGGCAAAACAAAGCAGGAAACTTCCTCAGAAAGTATTTCCTGAGTCCTACCAATCCCCTAACCCTCCAAGCAATTTTCTATACACCTCAAAGAACCACAACCTGAAAGGTCTGACACGAGCAGGTACAGGCAGTCTGAAGTCAAAGAAACACACAACAGAACCGATCCACTGAGGAATTGTCACGAATATTTCCCCAAGCAGTGATCAATTTTACCCTGCATGACTTGGTTCCTCTGCTCACTCACTCCTTCCTTTACTCTAGGGTGAACATTAACACCTATGTCAACAGCAGATGCCTCAAGAGAGAAGGCTCTCATAGCCCAGGCAGAGCTTTTGCCACCACAGAGGACTGTAGCCTCTTTTGCTTCGAGGTACCTGTGCAGAGGAGCTGATCCTGAACGTAGCCCTTGCCACAGGAAGCCACACACTGCCCGTCCTGCAGCAGCAGGGGGTCTGGCACGAGGAGCACTCAAATCCATTGGTGCAGGCTGAGCAGGTCTCATTGCAGGCTTCCAGGAGAAAGAAAAGAGAAGAAAAATCAATCCCAAACACCTGATGCAGAAAGACCCCCCTGCTCTGACAAAAAGAGAGCATTTTGCCTCATTTTAGCTTAGGAGTTCAAGAATTTGCTTGTGCTTCCATCTGAAACCTCGCAAAGTCTCCTGGTCCCAGCACAGCACGTGCCTGGATGCTTTTCCAACCCAAGGCAGGCAATCCCTTCAGAACGAGCCCCTGGGCATGCAGCAGAGAAGGGGCTGTAAGCCCTTGCAGGAATTACCTAGGCAGGCCCCCCCGTGCTGGTAGAAGCCCCGCTCGCACGTCTCCACGCAGCGCCCGTCCTGCAGCCGCTTCCTGGGGTCCCGGCAGGAGTCACAGCCACCAGAGGCCTGGGAGCAGCTCACACAGTCTGGGGGGCACTCACCTGGCACACAGAGCACACAGAAGCAGTGCTGGCAGTCAGGAAGGAGCAAAACAACGCGACTCCGAAATCAAAGTGAAACTCATCGCTTGTTTCCCCCAGTGGTACAAGGTGTGTTAGCTTTGGAGTGGGTTTTTATATACCAGGTTATATCAGAGGGGCTCAGTGTTTTATTGCTCTATTTAGTCATTATATGGACTCAGATTTTCTAGGCAATTGATTAAAAGGGTGTTCATTGTCCACAGGTTTCTCAGCAGTAAAAAATTTTAAGTCACCAGGAATTAATGGCCTGAAACAACCTGAATTTGAGATTCCTAAAGCCAAACCCTGCAGTAAGTCACGACTCTGTGTCAATGCCAGGTCAGAGTACAGGTGGCAGACTGCTCCCTCTCCAGAAAAACCTTGATGCCACAGTACCACAGCAGTACTTCTTGGCCACAGGTACTTGGAGAGATGCAGAACAGAACAATTTTTCTGTACCTACAAAAAAAGCCCCTCTGCTCCCAGCCAAGTGTTCTCAGCAAGGCTCCAAGCCAAAAGCTCTCAGTGAGAGGGAATATTTGCTGGTTTTAACATAAATACAGCATGCCCTGGGCTTTTTGCTTTCCCCTGGCTGAAAAGGAGTGGGTTCTCTCTGCCAGCTGCCCCAGCACATCTCTGAGAAGCAGCAATCAATTTTTGCTGGCTTTATGGAAGCAGATGCAGCAGGGGCTGGTGTTCTGGGCTCACAGATTGAACTGCTGCAGGCTGCATTTTGCGTTTGTTTCTCATGCCCTATCACTGCAAGACAGAAAAACGCAGAGGGAAAAGAGCAGGTTTGGGTAAGGGAAATTGCCAGTTACCTTTCAGGATGCAGGTTTGGCTCTGTATGTCCAATACCATGACTCCAAAGCCTGGGTTTTCTAAAATGCTACCACAATGGAAGCCAAATGGCCACTTTTTCAAGGATAACCAGCAAACAGAGGCACTTCTTGATAAGGAGAAGGGAGAGGTGCTGAGAGAACACGGTATCATCTATCTCTTCCTCAGCAGCCTGTGCAGACACTGTTCCCTCTCAAAAATCCAGGACAATTCCATTAGAAGAGTCCAAACCCAGTTTTCCTCACTTTTCTATCTCTAGTGCTTTGCATTTGCATTAGCATGCAGCAAATAACAAGCTTTAAAACAAGAAGACGGCAAATGTGCCTGGGCACTCCAGCACAATTAAACTGTGAAGCTATTTTCTTTTTTACTGAGGTAAAGCATTAACTGGAGCACCCTGATAAAACCTAAGTTATATGACTGCAACAAGAAGAGCTACCAAAAAGAATGAGCAACCCACAGCTAAAGACTCCCAACCATGAAATGTAAATCCAGGGGAATGACAACATCCTGGAGAAAAAGGAATTTACAGGCAAAATTACCATATAAGCCAAGGCTATGCTAGTCTTTCCAAACAATTATTAACTGGCAGCCATTCAGCCTCAGGTGAGCTTGTGGCACAACAGTGCACACACATTCTTTCTTCTTCCCACTCCCAAGAAATAATCAGGAGCCCGTAAACTCCAAAACTCACGCTAGGATTCAGAAAGGAGCACCGAAAGAAAAATACAAAACACTTCTAAACCACCAGCTCTGAGGGGAAAAAGAAAAGCTGTCACTTAAACCAGGGGAAGTCACCATGAAACTCATCTAAGAACTAGATTGTATGGAAAGGAGTTAATTAGCAACTGAACACTGGAGACAAGATAAGATTCCGTGCGGGGACCAGCGCGGTGCCGGGGATGGAAGGCTGCAGGGATTGCAGAGGGGCTCCAGGGCTGCATACCTGGCTGGCAGCGAGGACAGCAGTCTCCCTTGGCCCGGAGAGGCCGGCTGCCCCGCGGGCAGGGCGGGCAGGAGCGCTGGAAGCAGGTCACCGCAGCATCCCGGCACTCGCACTCCCGGCACGGCCCCTCCGCCCAGCTCGCCCCGTTCTGCAGGACAAACACGGCTTCAGCGGCCGAGGAAAGCCTCGGCACCCGGGGCACTTCCAGGCACGGAGATCAGCATGCATTTTAAATGATCACAAAGCTTTCCTCCCCAAAAGGACAAAGCACCAACTGGAAAAAAACTCACACCTTAATGCTTTACCTATCTGAGCAAAGAAAGGCTCAGCATCTAAAAAAAGCCCCAAACAATATTAGATTTCCCATTTCCCACATCTGTAGGCAAAGAGCAGCTATCAGCTCCAGCCCTTATCTGCGAGGGCAATGAAAAGTCCACTGCTGAGATAATCAATGTTTCCTTTAACTTCAGAGGGAAGTTCCTTGAAAATATTAATAATGGGCTCCTGTTGCAGTAAAGATTATAATCAGTGGGATACTTTGGCAGAAAGCTACATGCTGCCCCAGCTCTGTAGCTTCTATTTGATAGGATTAAAATCAACTATCTTTATGAAATGTGCAGGAAACCTCTGAGTAGGGATATTAAATATTAAAGGGAAATGATTGATTGAACTGTACAAAGGAGACCAAAGAAAACTGAAATTCTTCAGCAGATGCACACAAGTGTTTGTGCAAACTGCAAAAGTGATCTGCAGGCAATATTAATGGATTCTTTTTCTGCCACACTTGCAAATAATATCCGTCTTAGAACCAGAGAGGGAGAGCCAGCCCCTCGAAACCTCTGTGAGCAGAACCTTTGCTGCAAAGTAAAAGGATACTCACAGCTTTGGTATGTTCTTTGTAAACACAGTAACTATGGTTGGAGATACATTCAGGACAGCACTTCCCCTCTAAGTGAATTAATTCTTCACCCTGTGAAGAAGAGAAAGGTTGCAGCAATTCCAACGGAACCAACACTGCCAAAACCACTGTGGAATGCTGAGGCAGAACAGCTCTTGCCCTGGAATGCAATCTCCAATATCTAATTTCACCTTATCTTCTCCCTATCCCACTTCATCTCTGTAGGTATAGTTTGAAAAACGTGCTTAGCAATTATTGCAGCTGCAGAACAAACCTCAGGAAAGGCTCGGAATTCAGCGATAAGGCCATTACCTCATCCCTAAATCCTGCAGAGAAATACTCCCCCTTTTTACTGTGGATCACCAGGATTTCACCGGACCAACCTCAAGATTTCAATGCACACAGGCTTACCTTCATTTTTAATGTTCTACTTTTGCTTCCCCCAGAGAATTTCAAAGCACATGCTCTATTTATCCCAGATGGAAAAAGCCTGTTCTTTGTCACAACTGTACAGCTCCGCAGATTCCACTTAAATAACTTCAATGTGAAGATAAGAATTTAGCAGCAGGAGAAAGGAATAAAGTGCCCCAATTCACCACAACTCTTTGTGCCCAAGTGGAAGTTGAATATTTAAAAAAGACAGAGACTTTTTCCTAGGGAGCCAGGACACAGCTCACAAGAAACAGCTTTGGTTTCCAAGACTACCAAGCAGTTTTTCTGATTTATGCCAATCAGGTGCGTGTTCCAGGATAATTTTCCCTGTGCCACACTGGCACATTCAGTTTTTGTACAGGAATTATTGAAGACACAGACAGGGGAGCAGCAGCACTGGTCATTGCTGGGTTCACCAGGGGAGAACATCTAAGTGAGGCCATACTCTGGCATCCTTGGTGCATTCCTGAGCAGGGGAACAGAGGAAGAACCATCTAGTTCTCAGTCAGGACTGAGGACCACACATGGCCTAAATCTCTCCCTCTTAAATCTCTCTGCTTCTATACATTTCTGCTCTTCAATTACTCCAAAATGCCTCTGGCAGGGTTTGGATCTCGTGTCACTGCTGTGTACTGTAAACTCTGCCATCCCCACCCACACCCATAAACACAGGCTATAGGAAAACTGGGAGCAACTACCCATGGAACACGGCTTACCTAGCCCAAAAAATGCAGCTATGCTGCTCTGCCAAGGCTCAGAAAAGGGAGAGGCTGTGGGAGATAACTTTGTGGCTTTGCTGGAAAGAGATTGATCATATTCCAGGTTGAGAACATGCTCACAGCCTGCTGAAAATGGCTTTTTGAGGATTAGGTCAGAATCACCACGGACACCTTGCTGGACAAGTTTGTTTGAAAGGGTTTGGAGCTAAACCCCTTGTAGTTCCTATTTATGGCCTTACTGCACTGCCAGTAGGATGAAGTGACCAGGAAATTAATAGTGTCTTATGAAGAGAGAAATCCAAGTGCTCCTGGCTTCACATCAGCTCTGATTTATTGAGGCAGGTGCCAAAATAAACAGACTGCAACTTCAGAAGGAAAATACAAAGGAAAAAGGAAACATGGCATTTGCTTTTTGAGTACACATTTTCTTGTAATTAATTAATGCACATCTTGCACAATTGAGGCAAACTACAAGTGAACATGACCTGAGGAGTTTTGAACCCTACACGTTAACATCTCCAGCTATTGTTCTGGAAAACACCCCTGGCTTTTCTGAATAATGGATTTTTTTTTGTCAGTACCCAAGATGTGAGCATGAATATTAACTAATCCTCCCCACTGAGCCATGACAGCAGGCCATCATCATTAGTGTAAATGATCCAATTTACAGCCAGGAGCATGCAGGCAGCTCGCTCAAACAGCTGCAAGTGCACGAGATTTTATGACAACCACAACTTTTCATCCAGCAAAATCTCCCTGTGCAGTTTGAGGTCGGTGATCAGCAGCAGCACCACGGCAGGGGTGACTTTGGGTCCCACATTCAGAGCATTCTGGCTGTTTCAAAGGCACAGTCACAGGTGAATGTACACTTTCATACCTTGATGCAACTTTTTTTGAACAGTTTGGGAGTCTGTGTGTGGATTTTCACTCCTTTGAACACTCACTAAAGCAAGCTAATCCAGTGAAATCATTATGTCCAGGTTATGGCTGGACCTCAGACACACCACAAGGGTGGTGCTGCTCAAGATTCAGCACACACAGGTAGGGTCACCAGAAAAGCATCACCACTGAGACACAAAACCCAGGAGGCCCCAACTCTTTCCCTTTTCCTGACACTGTAGAGTAGTAGGCAAGAGCCCACCATTTGAAACAGATGATAGAAACACAGAAGGGTTTGGGCTGGAAGGGACAAGTGGCCTTGGACATTTCAGGGATGGGGCAGCCACAGCTTCTCTGGGCAACCTGTGCCAGGGCTTCACCATCTCACAGAGAAGAATTTATTCCCAATATTCAATTTAAACCTGCTTTCTGCCAGTGTGAAGCCATTCCCTCTTATCATGTCACTCCAGACACTTGTAAAAAGTCCCTCCATCTTTCTTGAGCCCCTCAGGTACTGGAAGGCCACAATTAGGTCACCTCAAAGCCTTCTCTTCTCCAGCCTGAGCAATCCCACTCCTCTCAGCCCATGCAGTGACAAACAACACGAGAGTCTTACCCCACTGCAAAAAAAACCAATTCAAAGCACATTTGTACATGTGTGGGTGAAGCATTCAACCCTACCTAATGCATTTTGCACATCCACTGCAGAGCAAATATAACATAACCTGGCAGGGAGGGTATTAGTTTTGGAGTAAACAGCACTGGGAATAAAATACCTTGCCAGCTTCACTTCCATGCTAAGAGTGGCATGGGAAAAATGAAGAAAAGTAGAACACTGACTTCCATGCCCGAAGCACACAGAATGAGGATAAAAGGAACTTTTAACCATCTCTGACCTGCACATTTTCCCCGTGTTCAGCTCCTGATAAATCCAGTGACCACCACTGAATCCTCTGTGTGTCTGACCTTCCACTACAGCAGGCAGACCCAGCATGGGAGGGAATCCAAGTTAAATTAGTCACTGATCCACACTGGTTTGGTTCACAATGGAAGCCCACTGTGCAAACTTGCACAGTGAAGTTCCAGGTTCGCTCTCCTTCCCTGTGAAATGTTTTTGAGGGGATTGCACAAATCAAGGGCTGGTTCTTCGAGTGTCTCAAGTCAAGAAAAAAGAAAAAGGGAGGGAAAAAAAAAATTCAAAATCCCAAGACTTGACAAGAAAGCCTTTCTCACCTTGGCACACTCCACTTTGGCACACTCAGCTGCCTGGCAGGTGACTTGCCCCTCCTGGCACATGCAGAAGTCACAGCGGGTGCTGTTCCACATCTCTCCGTGGTACCTGATGGTGCCACCATCCAGGCAGCTCCCTTTGGAAGACACACACTCCTCACAGCACTTCCCAGGGTGCTGCACCTTCTTCTCCCCCTAAAAACATCAGCCAGCAGTGAGCAGGGCTGTCTGGAGCCCTTGGCACAGCAGAAGGTGCAGCTGGGCTATCGGAGGTGGGTGATTTTCAGTACCTGCTCACAGGTGACAGAGCTACAGGCCTCCCTCACACATCTGACTTCCCCTCTCTGACACACACAGGTAGTGCAGGCATTTTTTTTCCACTGTTCCCCATGCTGTTGAAAAAGAACATGGATACAGTTGTTAAACACCCTTGGAAAACAACCAAATTCCTTCCAGAAACCTGAGCTGCTTATGGAATACGATGGCTCCTTCTGCATGTCTGTATCAGATAATAACCTTTACTTAAAAAATACTGATCTCTACATGCTCAGCAAACAGGAAGAAGAGGGATTGAGGTCTAGATGACACTGGGTGTGTATTTGCCATTAATTGCAAGCTAGTGGCATTGGGGAGGCCTGTACTACTATTATTAGCCAAAAAAATAATTGACAGAAAATCCTACATTAATTAAATAATGCACTCAATTAATTCCAGATGACACAATGAAAGTTATAAATACTTTGACCACCAGTGCTTTCTGCTTTCCTCCTTCAGAACAAGTGTGAAATGAATGTGCCTCATCTGCTTTGCACAGCAAACTTCCTTTCTGCTGGCCAGCAAATCCTTATCAAGTCCTGATTTCTTTCAACTCTCCTGCCTTTCCAGAAGGGGAAAAAAGCAGTGTTTGCACTAAACTATCAGTGCTGGCAGGAAGACAGAGGCTGGGGAGAAGGAAAGAGAGCTGTGCCAAAAATCACGAGTGGTTTTGGTGTGCTCTGTCACAAGTCACCTGGAACGTTCTTCCCAACACCGAGCAGGGCTTTGGGACACATTCTGGGCAGCATTTTCCAGGAGGCAGAACCATGACTTCCTCCTAAACAGAAGGCAGACACAAGGAAAACAAAGTGTGAACAGCTAGCATGGGGTTAGCATCAGTGCTTGGAAGTCCAGGCATTTAGCATCCATGGGATAACCCACTGGCACTCAGGGCTTCATTTTGGCCTGAAAAGCAGAGTCTAAGGCTTGAAAGATGTTTTCTCCTCCTCATTTTCTGGGTTCATTTAGATGGCAACTGAGGTCTGAACACAGGGAGAGATGCAGATAAATTCATACACATGACATAAAGTGCTTATATTCAGGCATACAGATATACAGAGGAAAAAATAAATACAGAGCTATGCAGGCAAGCACAATAAAGCAGGAGATGAATGAGTGAAGTTTTTTTCTGGAATTGCCACATTTTGAGGTTTTGAAGGTGTGATTTATACTCACCACCTCTCAGGCATCTGCTCTGTTTTAGTTAAATCCATCCACACTGTCTGCACAGATGCTAAATTATGCTTAAAACTGCATTTTTCTAATTTCAATTTTTTTATGACAGATTTAAATCATGTTTGAAAGGGCTGGCACTTCACACCAATGTAACTTCTCCTGTATGCCCCAACTCCAACCATCCCAAACCTGTCTAATTCCACTGCTCCCAGTCAATGTACATCCAACAGTTGGGAATAGCACTGCTCATCAGCACCTCCCTCCAGCCACACCAGGATGATCACAAGACAGGCTGGTGGGCTGGAATCAGAATAGAAATGCCAAGCACCACCATCTCATCTTCTCCATCAGTCAAATTCCTGAGCTTTCAAAGAAAGAGTGGAAGACTTGGTACAAAAGTTACCAAGGACAGACCTCCCAAAAGAGTTAAAAGACCTTTTTTGTGGCAAGCAACAGGAATTTTTGGCATTCTTCTCCCTCAGCACCAAGGGAAGAGCAAAGATGGAAGATGAGAGTTTAATCCTGGGAGAAATTTTTTTTGGCTTTTGATGGAGTAGAGAACAAAGGAAGGGACAGAGATAAAGGTCCATGCAAAAAAATGTTATTTTTGATTGAGACCAGAACAGTTCCTTGCACTTTCTGCTCATGTCCCTTCCACCTGGAAATGTCCTTGGTAGGAAATATGTGGAACACCATCAGAATTGGCTTTCTGCTGCATTAACTTGGCTGCTGCCAGCCAATTACTCTCAAATACATCACAGCAACACCACAGTCACTCCTGATGCCATAAATGAGATCCTAATGATTAGCTGATTAAACATTAGTGCAATGGCTCAGCAGGTAACACCAGTCCACTTGGAGTGGGAAAGGAGGGATCTAAAGCAGGCATAAATTTGTTTTCATGCAGAGTACTTAGTAAATGAATACTAATGGAATATCTTAGGACAAAGTAAAACACACACATACAATTAGCACACACTAACAGGTGGGGCTTCTTCTATCCAAAAAAAAAAGTGTTAATTGTACAAACATCTGGTCCAGTAACAGAAAGCTGGGAAAGCATCAACAGAGAAAAAGGTTTATGAGTACTGCTTTTGATTTTCTCAATGAAGAGTTCTCAGGGAGCTTCTGGATTCATCATTAGAGCATGATAATAGACCTAAAAACACTTGGGAAATGGAATGGGAGTCCCTAAAACATAAAGTGAAGGTCAGAGACAAGGATTTCCAGGGAGCCAGTTCCAGCCCCAAAAAAAAAAAAAAAAAAAAAAAAAAAAAAAAAAATCCAAAGAGTACCAGTCACATCCTTCAGCACTTTCTATACAATAACAAGAATTCAAAAAATTGAGTGATTTGCCCACAGTCTGGAGTACTGTGAACAGTTTGCTGCTTTTACTAACCCTGTGTTGATGCTGTGTAGAGTCTTGTAGAGTTTTGGTTGTGCTGATCCCTGCACAAATGCTAAAAACTCATCACTTGTCCACAGCAAAGACCCTGGAAACAGCAGTGTCCCTGCTCTCCTTACTGGACTAAAACCATAAGCTTGCCTAACTCCTCTTCCCAGTTTTATGGTTTTCTAAACCCAAACACATGGAAGGAACACTGCTCTGAGACTTGTCTTTCAGCTCAAGTTGCCTTGTATTTCTGAACTCCTGAAGGCAAAAAGGGAATTTCATCCACAGGTGACTACTGCCACACGTATTTCCAAAGTTCTTGTACAAAAAAAACAAAAGTAACAAAACCTGCAAATCAAACTTTCCAGCTGTAAACCAAATACTGACATTTGTGAAGATAAACCCCATGATAAATCTTGTCTTTTCATTCTTTCGCTCAACAGAAATAAAAATATTTCCTGATCAACTCCAGATCATTTTTTTTTTAGTAGAAAACAAAAAGCAGTTTCTTTAGCCAGAATTTGTGCCTAATTAACCAGCAAAGGGATGATAAAAATAAAATGCTGGGGAAAGAAGGTATTAGGGAAGAGACACATCACACCACTTCTGCAGGTCAAATAACTCTTTTCCAAATCACCCACTTGTCACCCAGAAGCTTTGCCTGCTGATTTGGTCCCCAGCACGAGAAATGCACACTGAAAAGGAGGTGCTGAGGAACGTTCCTGGAAGGCTGGAGGGTCCTGACCTGGCTGCAGAGCAGAGGCTGGCAGGAAGCTGTGGAGCACTGAGCTGCACCATCCCTGCAGACACATCTGGAGCACCGACCCAGGCTCCAGCCCTCGCCATCCCGGAACACGTGGCCATCGAAGGAGCAAGGCTCTAAGGGACAGGAAAACAAGGGGAAAGTTTAATTTCCAATGCCCTTTAAGTCCTTTCTATCACTCATGATCAAAACACAGCTTTTGTGCATCTCAGCATTCAAAACTGCAGTTTGTCAAACAAAGCAGGTTAGGAGGGTAACAGTTCCACCAGTTTCCATGGGGTTTGTGAATTAACAGCTCTGGATGCACTTCTCCCACTGGGACTCTACAAGAAAAGGCATCCAACAGATGAAGAAGCAGCTTTGGAACTTGCAGTGCAAGTGCATTGGAAATACCTGAGGTATTTTTCCCAATTTTAATCTCCAAAATGACGACATGTTAGGCACATCTGCTCAGTGCTTAAAGCTTGTCCCCACCTCTTGGCCCATGGGTGAAGCCAATAAAAATGTAAATATGGCAGCAGGACAGAAAGGGAATTATGAGACATGCTTGACTCCACAGTCTTCCCCACAAAACAGAACCAGAAAAGAAAAGCTTCCCAGATTTGGGGCTAAAAGGAGGTTCTGAGCTCAGACCAAAGGAACCAGACAGTACTCACCACCAGGGCCCACACATTTGGGACAGCAGGAGCCCTGGGCAGTGTCCTGCAGCTCCCCTGGTGCACAGGTGAGGGCTGGGCAGGTCCTGGGGCTGCAGGTCACCTTCCCATCGGCACAGGAGCAACGGACACATCCCGAGCTGGCCCATTCCGTGCCGTGCTGCACACAACACAACCGAGGGCACAGAGAGCACAGTGAGGCCTGGAAATAACTCTTGTCCCTTTTCAAGCTCCTCCTGTCTCAAGGATGAGGCTTGGCACTGATAAAAAGTGGCTTTCTGGCCTTGTGACAGTGGAATTGCAACTGTAGGTACAAATATGTCCACATCCTTTGAGTGGGGATGCCTACCCAAATATCAGGCTCAAAAAGAGCCCAAAGACAAAAGCTGCAGCAAAAGAGCAGGACCAGAAAATGCAGGAATAGCACAAGAAGAAATAGAATGCATTATGATGAGACACAGTACCACCAAATGACAGGCACAAAGAAACATGAGAAGAGGATGGGTGTGCTACCCCTGCTACTCCAGCTTTTCTTTAGCTTGTACCAGCTTCATGCTGGCCTTGCCTCATGCTGGAACAGAGGATGACAACATCCATCTTAGGTGTGGAGAGTACAGCCCACATATGCAAAAGTGTCTGGGCATTTTAGCATATTTCTTGAGATTTGGACCCGACTTGCCTCTTGTCAAACAGAAAAGTCTGTAAGAGACCACACATAGGACTTGAGTTCACTGTTAAGCCATTTTTCTACATTTGCCAGTTGCCTGACATGATTCATTAACTACTACCCATGAATCTTGATTTTTTTTCGTATCTCCAGACACTTATTCTGATTGTTTTGGCCTTTCAGCCCCCCTAGGTGAAACCACATCCCAGAACCTGCTTCTTGAATAATTCAGGATTACAGAATACAGAACCCAGGTCGCAGAGCAGCAATCAATCTCTGGCAGCAGAGATGGCTGCTGAGAAAAGCCTCCTCTGAGCACAGCTAATATGTCAAGTTCTCTGTGCTCTGCTCCCCTTCTGATGTTACTGCACTGTCTCAGTCATCCACAGAATCACCAAAGGAAGGAACAAGTGGGGAAATTTCTCCCAATAAGCCATGCAGGACACACAATTGCTCAGTGACACATTCCCTTTCTGCAAACCCTGCTGACCAAACTCCTGCTAAACTCCACTATCTGACAGTGACGGATATAAATGCAATGATCTGTCCTTCCCCTGCACACCAGCTCAGCATCCTCCAATGGCTGAAACAAACAGGGAGCTAAAAACAGCTCCCTGCTGAGGAACTGGGCAGAGCACTCACACTGTGGATCTGTCCTTCATGCTGGCAAAATCCTTTGGCTCGGGAGGCACACTCGGGGCAGCACTTGTTGGAGGCTATTTGAAGCACTTCTCCCTAAAAAAATAAAAACAGGATTCCAATAAACAGTGGACATCAAACAGGGACTTGAAAATGAAAGTGAAGCCATGAGGTCTTGCTGGACCTGGTGGTCTCAGTTCAGAAAGGAAAGATTTCAAGTGAAATATAGAACACTGCTACACCACATCCCCATGTGCCACCGTGAGAGGTGGCACAGCACTTTACGTGTTTGACATTTTACCCTCAAAATAACAGCAGAATTTACACCCCAAGAGTACAGTTGCGAATTCTTCAGCTGAACCAGTTTTCAAAGAATAGAAACACTTGCTCTAGACAAAACTCAAGATTCTTCACTAAGAGGCCACTGAGAAACATGGGACAGACATTGCTGAAAGAAGACCAGCAATATTTGCATAAGCCTCATAATGAGTAGATAAGAAATAAACTATGGAGACGGATGGTGATTTCTGACCTTGCTTTTCTGTTGGTGGTTTAACCTTGAAGCATGAAAGGGTGTTTTTCTTCTGAGATCCTTGGTGATCCTTTTCAATGTTTCAATGACCAGATTTTTTGGAACACTTAAACATTTTGTTTTGAAGATTGTCCATGTCAAGGAGGCACACAGATTCATTTCACACTATAAACCTATTTCCTTTTATGAGCTTTAACATTGCCACCTTTTCATTTATCTGATTTTTATCATTTTATCTGGTGCACTCATTATTAGGAGTGCCATGACAGCACTTGATTTCCCTCCTCTTCAGCACAAAAATTCCTACTAGTTCAGCCTAGCTTTAATCAATACACAGCAAAAATAACGGGGAAACCCAGTAAGAATCAAAGTTATTTCCTCATTAGTCCTGTCATATTGGGAAACATTTTAACCCACTTCACAAAGCCATATAATTACACTGACAGCCTCTTTAAAGCACTCATTTTCACTGCTATTTGTGCACTCCACCCCAGCAATCCAGATGTTAATGCAAGACCAACTCCATGGCCAATTAATGAAGACCCAGACAAAGACAAGCAGGAGACAACGAAAGCTCAGCAACCATCACGAGGAAGAAGAAGCAGGAAGACAGACAATCTCAGCTCTGTTGTTGCTCAGCAGAGTGGAAAGGGCCCATCTGCACCTTCCAGGGAGCCCCAGCCCCACCTCAAAGGAAGGGGGACTGGAGGCTGGGCTCACGCTGGGAGGTTCGAGCCTGGTTCAGGGGCTTCCTTTGGGATCAAGCTGTTCCAACACCTGGACTCTGGGAAGGGGACAAAGGCTCCACACACCACGTGTTTTCACTCCAAGGAGGGGTGCAAGGACACAGAGCCTGTCCTGGCTCTGGACAGCCACAGGCACTTGGCCCTTACCTTCTGGAAGTCACACTGAGGGGCTCTGCAGGCTGTAGGCTCACAGGTGACAACGCTGCTCCGGCATCGGCAGTCTTGGCAAGAATCTGGCTTCCAGAACGTGTTATTCTGCAAATCAAGCTGGGAATGAGACCCCTGCAGCACAAGGCATGTCCTGTTTGAACAACACATCTCAAACAGCTCCACAGAGACAGACTGCCACAGAGACCCCTCCCTCCCACACGCTTGTCAGGCCCATGTTGGCACTTTTCACTCAACAGCTTCCAACACGCAGCTGAAAGACGAGGCCACGCACGGCCAAAAATCAGCTCCAACAGTGAGAGAACCCAACCTCCAGGAACCCCAGGAGAGCAGAACATCTCTGGAAAACTTCCTTGCCACCAGGTTCCGCCTGTCCACCCTGCAGGCAGATCCCAGGTGGTGCTGAGGCAGCAGAGGTGGCTTGGAGGCAAACCTGCTCCTGGACGCGTGGCCAGGGATGAACAGGCTCCACCTGGGCACGTTTATCCCAAATCACCAGGGAGGAGACTGTGCAGCCAAGCAGGCAGTCTGACACAGCTGGAAACAGCTGTCACCACCGCTCCATCAGTGCACCCACGTGGAACACCCACAGCTAATTCACAAGGGCCTGCAGCACCCGTGCTTGACCCCCTTCCATTCCCTCCATGCTGAGGTCACGATCCCACGCTGCCTCCACAAGAAAACGGGAAGAGGAGGATCAGTTTCTCATCTGAAACACTGCTTTAGCCAGGCAATCCCAGTCCCTGTTGTATAGACAAACACTGGGCTAAGCTGACACCACACAGGGTGTTTTCCTGTGTAGGATGGACAGCCTCTATCCCAGCCACGAGCCTCATTTTTATGGGATTTGCAAGGAGACCAGACCTTGCTGCTCATTTACACCATGTAGTGATTTGCTTCAATTTACTCACAGTGCAAAGTACGACTTAGGCAAATTAAGCCAGGGAGGATGATTAACAGTTGACTGCCATGAGCACATTTACAGCTAACTCCTAAAACTGTTAAGCATAATGATAAAATACTGAAATGTGCCTTAAAGGCCCATTAGACTGCTTAATGAGAGAAAAAATATCCTGAAAAACCAGGTCACTTGCTCAGGCACTTCTCTGGGGTGCTGGATCAAGAGTGTCAACCTGCAAATAGTGGGACAGCCAAAAATACTGCAAAAACCAATAAATTCTTGTGTCTCTCCCCTGCTTTCCAAAAGCATTTCTCCCACATCAAACTGTGCTTGTCTCTGTGGCAAATGTCCTATACAGGTTGTCATATACAGGCAAATGTCAAATCCAGCAGCATCAGAAATTTAGGGAGATTCTCTGTTAATGGAATGCTGGTGGCAATACTGACCTTAGAAGGTGCCCAGCCCCTTCTAAGGGCAAGGCAAAGAGGGATGGTAATTCCTGCTCAGGAACACAGCTGGCTCTCCCCTGGCTGCAGAACAGCAACCCTGACATCTCTGCCTGCAGATTTATGGTGCAGTTAGAGAATAAATGAAGGTTAAATGATGTGTGTGCCAAGCTTTAGCTAACACACACATCCCTCTGGCTTCAGCAGTGCTCTGTGTTTGAAAGCTGGCAGCTCCCTGCAGGGAAGCCATGGGGTAACCAGGAGTGGGGAGGGAGGGGGCAGGCTCAGTGCCCCATATCTTGCTTCTCCTAAACCTTCACCTCTGACTGCTCATGCTTACTAAAATTAAAAATCTGCTGCTTCTAAATTCTTTTTGCTAAGTACCAGATCAAAACCGACACTTCTCTGCAGAGTTTTAAAAAAATCATTATCTAGTTAATAGTCAGGAAACTACCACCTGATTTGTGGGATATGAGAGTCCTCCAAGCACTTCATGGGTCTCAGCATCCAGCTCTTTGGACAATTCAGCATTTAACTTAAGATTCCTGGCAACAGACCTAAATTCCAGTTTGGAAAGTCTGGATCCCACCTACTTGCCCTGTTGTGAAGCTTTGTTAGCTCTTACCCAGCATATACAATGACACTTCAAAGCTCCCAGGCAATACAGTTCTAAACATAAAGCAAGACACTTAAATAACTGCTGGAAATCCGCCTGATGTCTTCTCCAAGGCTCTGCACCTCAGTGGACAAATTATCTGCTGCAGTCTAAGTGCTGGATTCCAATCCTGTTGAGAGTGTATTTTTATCAATGACAACTTAAGGGGCTTTTTCCTTACAAGTACTAATATAATTAACAGTATAAATAATGAAATACCACACAGAGAGCACTTTGAAGGCAGAAAGCACTCCTTAAACACCAAGTAGTGCCATTATAATTTATTAATTCTCTGGATTTCCCTACATCAAAAGAAGAAATGATACCTAATTCAACTGAATTTTAAAACACCACACTGCCAGAAGAAATACATCTACATTACTTGGGCAAGTCTGCAGAACAGGGGCCAAAAGAACAAGAAATGCTCACAAATGTTTCGAGCCTGCAGATACCCAGACCAAGACAAAATGAGAAAAAACTGGAGACACAGGAGCACAGTGTGAGCATGTGATGGGTTTGGACAATACTGATGAGGATTTAGGAAAAGGCAGGGGAGAAAAAGATAAAAGAAGGAGACAAGAACACAACAAGCAGTAAAAGCAAAGAAAAAGCTAAAGAGACAAAGAGCAGACATGGAGCAAAGGGAGCCCAGAGCAGCTGTGAGTGCTCCTGGTTTGCTGCTGCTGTCACCCTGTCACATTAACCAGAGCACAGAAAAACCTAAATCTCTCGGATCACTGCTTTTTCAACTGGCTATCAGAACTTCAGACAGCTGCACCTGTTCCTCCTGTACTCAGAAAAAAACCCAAAAAAAAAAAAAAAAAAAACCCAAACCCACCCAACAAATCAAAAATAACCAGTCTGCTATTAATAAGTGAAAAGCCTCAGTAATTGAATCAGGTGCCACTTAGCACAGGATACCATCACACCAGATAACAGCCTGTGTGCTATTCTGGTGCAGCGACTGGGGAAATAAGAAGCATACAACAGCTGGTTTGTGTCCAATTGGCAGCCCTCACGGCTTCCTGGAATATCCAGGCCATCCCTAGAATGTCACTGCATGCTGGGGTGTCCCTGCAGCACGCAGGACCTGTAAAGCCAGTCACTGGGGGGGTGGCATTGCTGCCATTGCTAAGCAGGGTGAAGCCAGCAGAGCACAGCTGCAGCTTTTGTGTCAGCCAGGGCTCGAGCTGCAGATTTGGGGTGTCACGCCAAAAACAGTGGGGTGCTGCTTATCCTGTACCCCACTAATCACCTGATGGTCTCTCATGAGGAGAGACTTGGGAGCTGGGCTTGGTTAGGCTGAAGACTGAGAGGGAATCTCATCAATCCACACAAATATCTCCAAGATGTGTCAATAGGATGGTGCCAGACTTTTGGGGTGCCCAGTGACAGGACAAGAAGAGCCATAAACTAAAACACAAGGAGCTCCCCCTCAACATGAGGAAGAACTTGTTTCCACGAGGGTGAGCTGCCCAGGGACCAAACTCACCTGGAGTCATTCCGGTGTCACCCGCTCCAGGTGACCCTGCCTTGGCTGGGGGTTGGACCGGGTGATCCGCAGAGCTCCCTCCCAAGCCCAGCTCTTCTGGGATCCTGTGATTAACCCCCCGAGAGGCTGCTCTGTCCCACACTGCCGGACTCTGCTTTGGGGAGCAGGGAGGCCACACCACGGGGAGAAAGCCCAAGGGAGCTCCAAGTGCGAGTGCCAGGTGGGATTTACCTCCCAAGCCGTTCCTGTGCCAGAGACAGCTGAGAAAAGGCAGGGATCGGGTGTCTCAGGAGGAATTCCAGGCGGCTTTGTTGAAACGGCAGGCAGAGCCCGGAGCAATTACACTTTTGGTAACAATTACCAGCATCAGCCAGCGGCTGCCAGGCGAGGAGCCTTGGCAGCGCCGCAGCCCCGCTTTCATTCGTCATTTCCACTCCAATTACTCGACAGTGCCAGGCAATTGGCAGGAGAAGCCCAAAGGAGGGGGAAGCAGAGAGAGCGCTGCGGGTCCGCGGGGACGCCCGTTAATGGAGCGATGAGCAGATGAAAGTCAGTCAGAGACACATAAAGGGTTCCCGGTGTCCATTCGCTGTGGATTTGATGTTTTATCTCTGGCAATGGGGAGCTGTTGCTCTGCTGAGTGTGTTTTCAGATCTGGTATTTGCTAGTATATGACAGAAACTCCCTAATAGGGGGTTTAATGGTTTCATTCCAGCATGCCCACAATCAGAGAACAACACGGGAACGGCTGGGCTCGGAAATCAATGGAAATTCAGCTCCTCTCAGTGGAAACAGCTTTAGCCCTACAGCCCAAGGAGAGGACAGAGCAGTCAAGGCAAAGAGCAGGGCTTGGTTAACAACACAGCAACATGAGCACTGTTCCAGGATTGGGAACCAGCTCTCCCCTCCTTCCAGTCAGGGAATTGAGAAGTTACCTAAATTAAAACAAGGCACTGTTCTCACAGTTCAACAGTATGCTACATTTTCAACTGGTAAAGTTTTTCACCAGTTGTACCAGCCTTGTGAAAATCAAGAGTTTTAAAATAACATTTCCCAGTAGTCCTAAGATATTTCAAGGATGTGATATTCAAAAGTATTCTTCAAATAGTTAGGTGCTGTTGTGATCTTCATCCTATCTTTCACACAGACACAGAAGCAGGAAAGGGCCCAAAAGAATTAAATGCACTGAGAAAAGGAGGAGTCAAATATGGTTTCAAATCATCACTTCTAACCAGGATTTAAATCAGCACACAGAGAAATCTTTGCTCAGATTAACAGGTCAATATTTTGGGAGCAGCAGTGGGTTTTAGTGACAAACAAAAAGACATCAGCTTTTACAAAAGTTAATGCCATTTGGTTTGTCACTATTAGATTCACCCAAAACAACTTGCAGCCTCCTTGTAAACTTGCTTCTCACATTAAATCCATCTATAAATGGACATGGTGAATGACTGATAGCAAAAACAATTACTATTTTCTCCCATTTTCTTATGCTGCAGATTTTTTCTGTGTCCAGTTGTGTTTTTGATGAACTGCACACACCAGAAATGCTCCTCAGCATCCAGGAATAACATTTGGGGTCCACTTGCTGCTTATTCTCCCCTTTGCCCAAGTAGCTCCTAACCTGCCAACTGGCAAATTTCAAACAAATTTGAAAAATTACAAAGTCTCCCAAAATGACTTCTGAATGGATATCAAACTGTTAATGGATGTCAAACCTGGAGTGCTTGCTTGAACAGCTGTGGAAAAGAAGGGAGGGAAGGGATTAATTTAATCAAAACTAGATCCTAGCTTTAATGATAGCACTCATTACAATATAATGGCTATTTCTGGAGCAGCAGGGGTGCCCATCTCTGCTGTGTGATGCTCTGGATGCAGGTGAACTGATGGCAGAGCATCAAGGAGGTGATGTTCTGCCCCCTTCAAATGATGCTGCTTGGCCAAAACTTGAACCTGGGAGAGCCACCAGAACATCAGCAATCAACAGCAGGTGACAGATGTGTCAAATGATGAAGTGAGACTGCCAGCAGGGTGAAGGATTTCAATTTAAAATGCAGGTTATGGTGGGCCAAGTGCTTCTATGTCAACTGCATCTAAGCCAGGGCAGAGTGAACAAGACAGACTAAGCCTTTTATCCCATTTCTAACAACAACAACAAAAACCCCATCAGGCCATGAAAATCCTTGCAGCTGATTCAGCAGAGAAAGGAAATGTCCTTCAGTACCAGTCACGGCCCTGAGAAGCTCTGCACCAGGTGAAACATAACTCTAATTCTACTTCTTGAAGGCAAAATCCACTCCAGAGCAATTTTGCAAGCCATGTCAGCAAATATAGATATTTCCAATTCCAGGCTGGATGCATAGGAAGGATCCTTTCAGAGCAAGGAATTATACACCTCAAATCCTACTGTTGTCAATGTGGGTCCAAGCACAGTCATCTCCATCCAGCTCCCAGAAAATACAACCTTTTATGTCCTTATCTTCCATCTCAGCTGCCTGTGCAGCAGATTAATAAACTGCTCTCTCTTCCCTTCCAAAGGGAAAGAGGACTCCTGCACAGTCGTGAATCTTGGAGAACAAAGGCTTCATTACCAAGCAAAAATGATGAAGAAAAGCCTGTGGAATAAGGAAATGTGCAGACTGTCCTCATGTCCTCCAGCAATTTTTCCAGTATTGCTCTGGTTCACTGGGAGCTGTTGAGATTCAACAAGGTGACAATCTTGTGTCCAAGACCAAATGGAAATAATGGCAGCAGGAGGTGGGTCACACCTTAGTGCTTGGCTCAAACCAGGCTCCTTGCTGCCTTCTGTTACAAATGATTCAATTAATTGACTCTAGCACACAGAAACAAAATCAGGCTTAAAATACCCTGGAAAGGGCAAAGATGATAAATGTATTTGTGTGCTTCAGCATTGTCATGTGTGATCAAGTTCACTGGGATCAAGAGGGACAGCATGGGGGGAAGGAGGGAAGAAGTTAAGCAGCACAGCACTGGATCAACATGTGCTCTAAAACTGTTTTTTTTTTCAGTGACAACATAATCACACCAAACAACTGAGAAGAACTACACTAATCACCCCTCACTCTATGAAAGAAGGAATGCCAGGGGTACAAAAGCTTATCCTGTCCAAGAGCAGTGAGCAGACTGAGGGAGAAGAGTCAAAACCTGTGGAATAACACCAACAGGGAAGCAGCTGTGGCCAGAAGGTGCAGTGGAGGAAAAAGTAACTCCAGGGCTGGAAAGCGTGGTCAGATGAATCACAAACCATTGCTTTTCAGAGGTGCAAGAAACAGCTCTGTGAGGCATTTAAACTCGCTCCCATGAGGCAGATAAAAGATGAGCAGAGAACCAGGGCGTGGGTTGGCCTCAGCAGGAGGAGTACCAGTCTATTAATTAGCATGATTGGCCATCAGTCAGAAATAAATCATATTATCCATTGCTAAGTGGCAGCATTCAACAGGACACAAATTGCATGTGTCTCTGAGCTCATGCTGGAACAGCTCATTTTGCTTTCATTATTCAGAAGCACTGCATGAAAGGTCATGGCAAAAAAAATATTTATTTAAAATTAAAGCCCTGTAATCCTATCTAAAGTATATTTATTTTTTTGATGCAAAACACCATGACTCTGTGACCTGATTTCCAATACAGTGCCAGGGAGATGTCAGGAGCTGCTCTGAAAATAACCATGATCCATACTTAGAGCATCTCTCCAATTTGTTCAATTTACCACCGTTCCTCTTGTATAGAAAAACTGATTTTACAAAATTTGACTGTCCACAGGAGAAGCAAGCTCAGGGACAAAGATTGCCATAACCTCTGCAGCTCCTGAATTTTTGTCTCTCACCCCCTTCTCTCTCAGAATAAATTTGAGGTAAAATCTCAGAACAATTTACATGGCAAGCCCAGAATGTGGGCTGGAGCAGCAAGGGTAAGAGGGAGCACATGCAGAAGCACTTAGACTCCTCAAAACAGACTGGGGGTTCCTAAATCTCTCCCGTGCTCATCGTTTGAAGAAGGGACAGTTTTATATCAAAGCACTTGGCTTCTTCACTGTAGTGATGTCTTAATCTACAGAAGGTGCTCCATGAAATATTTAGCAGAGGCAAAGCATATGCATCCCTTAAGTTCAGGCTGAGGAAGAAAATCCATCTTCCCTCCACCCTCAGGCAGCAAGAATGGGCTGGGTATTACAGTAAATAACACCTGAGAACGTGCTTTAGTTAACCATTTTAATTCTTTTCCTTTAATAAGCTTGCATGAGTGCTTGATAATGTGCTTTTCAAAGCACATCTCTGGCGTACACGAAGCCTGGGGCATCAGGATTCAGCCAGAGGAGTAACACAGAGCTCTCCTCACATCCCTCTCCATGCCATGGATATTTGCCAGGCTGAGGATTGCCCACTGACATGGTGTGAGCCAATTCCTGTCAGGCTACTTCACGCTTGGTTAGAAATAATTGCTGCCTCATTACAAATGTAATCATGACACTGTGATATGACAGAACTCTTCCTTGCAATCTCCTCTTCCTTCTTGAGGATGATGTGATTAACCATTATGCAGCTTAGGTATTTTTAATTTTTTTTTTCTCCTCAAAGAAGGAAATCCCATTTTCCAAGATTTGGTTCATGTAATTGTTACATGGCTAAAGAAGCATCTCACAATTCTTTTAAGTCCAGGTTCCTGCAGGATCCTAAGGTTTTTAGTTTTTCTTCATCTGTATCTACTTGGAGAAGGCCTCAAAGTAGAAGAGTCCCACACTTGAGGGCTTGCCTGTAGCCTGAACAATACACAGCTTCCCTGAAGAATGCAGAGATTTAGGAAGAGTGGCACAGGAAACACTCTGAGGGCAGTGTCCTCTCTAGTGAATGGGTTAGGAATGAAAAGTCCAGGATGGAGAGGGAGAGGCTCCCACGTAACTGTAACACTTGAGATTATTCCATGCTCTCCTTTGCCCACCTTCACTCCCACAGTGCCATGAATGTAGCTGATACCACCACCACCAGCCTGGCACCTTCCTAGAGCTACAGAAATCCCACAGCAGGGATGAACGGGACCTATCTGACTGCAGGGATCAACTCAGTTCTGAGGAAGAAACCCTCCAAAGCAAAAGCACGTTGATCTCAATTGCTGCACAAGATTCATTTCTAAGAACATTGCAGCAAAGCACAAAGGAACATGCCCAGAACTACAAGCACTTAGAGCAGCTCCAGCCAGGATCCTGGTTTCAGTACACCCATCTCTCCTGAAGATCTTGGTGATGGGAATTCCCAGCAGCAAAGCTTGGTGCTCCCAACACTTTCAGGTGTCTCTCCCTATGCTTTCAAAACCAGCAGCACATAAATAAAGCACAACCTGAGAACAAAGGAGGGAAGGGGATTTAGAAAAATACTCTGGCTTTTTCACCTCAGCAAAATGAAAACCTGAGCTGGGAGACTCAAGACTACTGAATTAACTTTCCTACAAAGCTCTTCCACTCCTCTGCACTGGCACACTTCCCAGAGGTCTTTGCACAGCAGTGTGGATGGATGGCTTTTCCAAACACCTGCATCCATCATTTGATTTGACCTCCAGAGGCCACATTCTTCCCTGCATCTTTAGTTACTTTTATCTTAAAAAGAAAAAAAGGAATGTAATGTGGGTCAGCAGAGAAAAGCTGGCAGCCAGCCTCCCTCCCTTCCTGCCTGCAGGAAACAGCCATGACTCCCTGGGTCAGTGGTGCCTGGATCAGCCACAGCTCCTGGACTGCACCAACCCACAGGAGAGCACGCCCCAAAAAACAGGCTTCACCTTGTGCCTGATGTTTCCCACTCAGGGCCATGAGGAATGTTGTTTCAGGCTCTGGAATGAAACTGCCATAATGTGCAGTTCTGATGAGACAGCCCATTTTTCAGGAGCCTGGGAACATGGAGCATTCCAGTGCTCCTTTCTCCAGCACAGTAAATATTGCATTTTAAATCCACCTGACAGCTGTTTAAGTCCTGCTAGGAATCCAGCCTTCAGGTTCTGAGACCTGAACTCCAGCTGTGCCTGCCCCACCCCTGGAAGTGCTCAAAGCCAGGCTGGATGAGGCTCAGAGCAGCCTGGTCTGAAGGAAGGTGTCCCTGCCCTTGGCAGGGGGCTGGAAATGGCTGAGCTTTAGGTCATTATGTAATTTATGACTGCCTCCTATTTCTAGGAATACACAGAAGCCCTTGCACAAGGAAATGCTGAACAGAGGACATGCAGGGACAGATGAGTGGGAAGAGGCAGCATTATCACCTTCCAGGACAAGCATGCTAAAACAGCAGCTAAACCTAGTGGGAATTGCAGCCATCCAGCATCCTCTCCTCAAAACATGCACCAGAGAGCTTCACACTGAGGAGAGACTCCTAAAAACAAAGAGGAAAATGAGCCTGCAACTCTTTTTAACAGAGCACACTAAAAATCCTCCAGCTTCCCCTCACCTTCAATGAAAGATGCTTGATGAAAGCCTCGAGCCAGCCAGGGCTCTCCCTGCAAAAGCAGATTGCTCCAGGGAAATCCCAAATTCCCCAGCCCACACTAGCTCCCACTGGGCTGAGATATTGAGAGAGCTGAGACACTCTGTTCTTGGAAATGAAGATGTACAAAGGCAGAAAAAAATTGCTTAACCCCTTATTAATCTGCAGAACTTTCCTGCCCCATGATAAGGAAGAGAGAGAGGCAGAATTTCGGAGCCTAGCTCAGAGCACACTTGACTTGAAAACAAGCCAACACATGGATTTTTTTCCTACCCTTCCCTGGATGATTAACCTGGGCACCACTCCCACGTCTGCAGACAGAGCACACCGAGACTGAAGTGCCCACAAGCTACGTGCACAAGTCCTGTCGTGTCCACCCCACCCTTCCCACCCCATCATTTGCACTGGAAAAACAGAGGTTTGTAACAAAAGAGAGTTCCCCTCTCGGGGAAGAGGATTAGCTACCCTACTTGAGATTTTGTAGCAAGCCTATCCAGATATCTGCACTTACACCTTGGGTCTGCAAGTGTAAGGAAAATGCAATCCAGGATGCCAGGAAAAGGATGGGATCTTTCTCATGTTGCCATGCTGAAGTGAACATCTCTGGCTCCAAGAGCAAAAAGCAGGAAAACCTGGGGCAGAGAGTCAGCAGTCAGGCCCCCAGGCTCTTTAC
Source organism: Muscicapa striata striata (assembly GCA_030060385.1). NCBI lineage: Eukaryota > Metazoa > Chordata > Aves > Passeriformes > Muscicapidae > Muscicapa > Muscicapa striata. The sequence continues at coordinate 1,112,597 of JAREIS010000061.1, read as the reverse complement.
TGGACCTCCAAGCTGTGGCCAGAGGAAAGAAAAGGGAGCTGTACTTCCAATAATCCCTCCAGCGACATCACCTGCTCGGAACCATCAGCACATGGTTCCCACCACACAGCAGGGGATAAGAAAAGATCACAGAACCATCCAAAACTCAGAGCTGGGAATGTTAATCCAGCCTCCTGCCATGACCCCGAGCAGCTCTGCTACGTGCACTCAGGGCAGCACACTGAAATCCCCAGGCCCAGCAAGGGGCTGCTTTGGGAAAACACAAAGTACCTTCAGAAAATCCATCATGTCAGGAGTTATTCCAAAATGCTTTCACTATGGGGGAGGGAGGCATTCTCCTCATCTTCCTACAATGTCCTTCTCTCTTGTCATTTCTCCTTTCTTCTCCCTGATATTTTTCCATTTCTCATATTACATTCTTAATATTCAGCCCATTTCCCATCATTTACCTTTCCCCACTTGTTTTGGGGGTTGGCTCTGCTGATTGCTTTAACTGTCCAAAACTTCACCATTGTGACAAAAGAAAAATCCAAATTTTGCCATTGTGTTGCCATCTCATCATTCAAATCTCTTCACAATTTTCAGATTGCAAAGCCTACTTATCTTTCAATATTTAAGTTTTTAAACCTTCCCAGAATGTAAAGAGACTTTGAATGGAGATGACATTTTACTGCTGCTTTGAAATAGCTGAGGAACAACAGGGTGAAGTACTCCAGTGAACCACCTTGCCTCACAAAAACATTTGTTTCCAAGACCTAACAGTTTGAAGGAAAATCACTTTAGACAATGGACAATTTCTTCATGGACCAGAATGTAAAGTAGACCCAAGCCTGCCAGTTTTGCTGACCCAAAACCCAAGAATTGCAAGCAATTATTGCTCTCAATGAAGAGACACAGCAGCCAGTGTGACACTAGAAGAAAAATCAAAAGCTCACACACCCTCAGGGTAAGAAATAATATCACATTTTCTCTCCAAAATGTCTCCTGTGGATGCTATGCCCTAATTTTTAGGTGGTCACAAGTCCCATCCCAAAGACTAAGATTTTGATTTGATCAATGCCAGTGTAATGTAAAACAACCTGAATATTTCAGATGGACGGGGCTGGCAAATCCCTTCCTTCCAGATGTCATTTAAATTTTATAGAGAGGCAGGAGAGAAGTGATTTATGCAAGATGGAAGTCCTAGGAGGAGCAGCCTGTCACACACAATACTCATACTTTGTCCACTGCTCCAATGTAACAGCAAACTGCACAAATTCCAAGGAAGGAGAGAGCAGGGAACCTCTCAGGAAAGTGGCAGAGAAGCAGAGCTTCCCCTCCTGTTTCAGAAAGCTGTTAATGAATGATGGCCACTCCTGCTTGGTGACCTTCACAAAACGAGCTGGCACTGTCAGCTCTACCCCTGCACGGCCACGGGTCTAAATCACATCAGGATACAAATGTCCCCTTCAGTGGCAATTCCAGCCCAAGACACAAACCCCAATGAAATCTTAACAAGGTGGAGTCATCTTTGATCTCCCCAAAGCACTTTGATCAAGCTGCCAGGAGCGGCCAAAACCTGTGGAAGTTTTGGCTGTGATATGCCCTTTGTTAGCATTTTTTTGAAAACAAGTATTCAGCACCAATAATTTGCTAGTGTAATATAGCACAACTTGCTTGATCTCTCCAAAATCTGTCTGTAGGAAACAGGAACATTTGCTCACAACTTGAGAACCCTGGCTGTTCTATGCACAAGCAGGGTGCCACACTGAAACTCATCCCTGTTAGTTCAGAGGGAATTTATAACAGTGAGCAAAACCACCTTCAGAAAAACCCTGAGCACAAGACTGTAAAATGGAATAAGAGGAGGTGCTCCACAGTAAATTCTTTACAAGGGACCAGCTAAAGGCAGGTGCCCTTCTGAAGGCCATTTTAGTATCTGCCACTGGGCAATCCAGAAACAAAGCCACAGTTCCTCACTGCTCAAACACTGCAGTCCAACAAAGTCAGCACAAACCCACCCTTCCTCCACTGTTAATTTTCTTCTTCTCCAGCAAAACAATTCCTCCTGCTGCTGTTCGTCCAGGCAAGGTCTCCTCCCTCTGCATCCGGCTAATGAATCAAAACCAAACCCTGCACTTAACAAAACCCACGTCTGACCCTGCTTCAAAGCTGTCCCTTGCCCTGCTTTGATTCTCCTGCAGATAAACAAAATAAAACAAGTCTCAGGTCTCATTTCATCCTCTCCCCCAGGCAAGTTGAACTCCAGTCCTGCTAAGGATGGGCGCACTGGAAATGCCCTTGTATAAACATTTGGCTTGTCTCAATTACCCCATCTTTGTGTGTTCAGCATTTTACAGGCACAGGAGCAAGCACAGGCTTCCTCTCCCCTCTTCCTCTCTTTGCCACTTCATACCTGCTTCAACTCAAGCTTCTATTAGGAGCTGAGTTAGAGCACAGTTGCAGGGAGAATGGTGTGTGAAGTGCCTGTTTCCATCTTCAGTGACTCCCAGGCTGCTTTCTCCTGCATCCATTTCTCCTACATCCCTCCAGGCAGAGCTGGGAAAAAGCCAGTAATTCCAACAGTAGAGCCAACAGTAATTCCAGTGTTGCCCAAAGCAACAGAATGTGTTCCAGCAGCTAACCAGATCCAAACCCTGCCATCATTCCTCCTGTGTGCAACTTGTCCCTTCCTGGAAGCTCGTGTGTTAAAACCTCATTAGAAACAACTCTTCTTTTAATTGCTTTTCATTTTAACATTTCCCCTAATTAGAGGCATTTTGGAGCCTCATTTAGACCAAGGCAGGTGAGAGGGATGCAAATTAGGATGAGGTTTACCCAGAAGGCCAGAAAACCTACTTTAGTCTTTTGAAAGGGAGAGAAAAAAAAACCCCGGCTCCAAAGCACCCAACTGTCCTGACATGAGAGTTTTTGGGAATCATCCCAGAGGATCCATGATTTACAGGGTTTTTTCCACACTTCCCATCAGTGCACAACAGGGCTAAGAAGACACAAAAAAATTTATTTTTTTTTTAAAGAAAATATATTTAACAGACACCTCAAGGAGAAACAAATAAACTAATTATCCTCAATACATGAAAATGCTCTTATTGGAAAATACCTTTCTTGAGCAAGCACAACTCACAGTGATACAGATAAATTCAAACAACAGGAAGGAACTGGGGTTAAATAGGTGATCATAAACCCAAGATTTCTTCAGGAATGTTCCTGTTCAAGGCATCTACAGAAAAGCATTTCCTGGGCTTTAATAAATGCCTCAGCAAATAGAAATGTACAATGTTATCTGTCTCTAAACTAGCTTTTAATTCCAATTTCCCCTCATTTTAGGTATAAAGGATCCAAAAAAGAAATGAAATTATTACATTTTTGCACATATGGCTCTATCAGTCTTTCCTACCTCCCTCCCTCCCCTGTCCATGTGGACTTCTGGGCTGTCAGAATTGCACATGCTTCTTAAAAAAAAATGCAATTAAGACCTTTCCATCATTATGGCTCCCAGATTTTATAGGCAGGCCCATTCAAAGCCATTGGCAATTTGGCTGGGTCTGGACTTGCATGGTTTTATTATTTTTGGTACCTGAATGGCTGCTTGCCCAAGTCCCAGCTCGAGGAAAGCCACATCCCTCCTCTCTGAAAAAAGAACTGACAGAGATCCCATTGACACTGCACTCATCAGCTCTGTAAAACTCCTGAGGATTCACCACACACAGAGCACTAAACACACACGCCCTTCCTGAGCTGCTCCTGAGGAGAAAGGAGCAAGGCAGCAAGAACAGGCAGGATTTGTGCTGTTCTTCCCACTGCAAGAAGCAGTTTTAGAGAAGGAATGAGGGTTCCCTGTAGCAGAGCAGCTTTGGAAGGAAAAGAAGAAGGAATTTTGCAGCATTTTATGACAAATTATAAAAATTGCAGCACTTCCCCTAAGAAGTGTGCTGTTCCCACTGATCACAGAGGCTGTGCCATGTTATCTGATGAAGCCCAAAGGCCAAAATATTTCTCTTCAGCTGCATCTAAACCCCAGGGAACCAAAAGCAATTCCTCTGAGCACTTGCCCTCAGGGCAGTGCAGGGCCAGGCTTCTAGTCCTGGATTCCTCAAAGAAGACTTAAAAATGCACTTCAAACCCAAAACTGACTTCATGCCACCATAAAAGCTGAAATATTTCCACTGCTTGAAATCTACCTTTAATTAAATAGTACAACCTTTTCACTTGCTTCCTGCATGAGAGTCACTGAGTAAGACTGGTTTCTTTTTAAGCCCTCCTAAACTGCAGGAGAAAGATGACATTTTCAAAAGTCAGCATTTTCCAAACCAGCTGAGGTAAGTCAAACTCCTGAGGCTAAATGTATCCATCAAAGTGCTCAGGGCTCCTCTCCAAAAATCCTGTGTTCAGCTGACCATTCACAAGTCTTGTGGAGCCACCATACAGCTAAAACAGCAGAGGAAAGAATCAAACCACAGTCAGGATCCCTAAATCCACAGCCCAACTGATCTTTAAAGGGCTACACAAGTCACCTTGAAGCACCTGTCCATAGACAAGGATTTGGGAGAGCATGGAGAGACAGCAGGGAAAATAATTTTTAGAATATTACTTTGAGAGAAAATAATAATTTTAAAAGCACTCCCTTGGGTACTAGATCTCCTGTAGTTTCTTTAAGGACAAGCTACTATCCACTTTATCCTTCAGCTAGGCAAAGGGTGACACAGAATGTCTGTAGTGACAAATGCCTAACACAACCCCAACCACCCCAAACTCAAACAACTGAACTAAACAAGCACAATAACTTTTTCACTGGTCACCAAAAGTTCTCTCAAGTAGACACTTGGCTTTTCCTCCTCAGTTAATTGTCCCTGTCTGGAAAAGCTCAATTAATTTAACTGACCTTTCAATTCCTCTCCACATCAATAGCTGAGTTGCTAAGGGTGAAACTGCAATTCTGTGATTGGGGCAGAATGAAATGACACCTTCATGGTACAGGTGACACCTGAACTGCATCTCTTGGACTTTACATCAGATAACCCTGCTGGGGATATTACATCAACATACAGGAGCGCTCAGCTTTCAGATTAAAACCCCAACCTGCAGCCAAAGTTAGAACTGAGTGCTCCTATAAACCCTGCACCACCTCAGTCAATCAACCACAATCAAGCTGATCATCGGTGCTCCTTCCTCTGCCACTTCCACAAGTAAAAAAGAAATGGCCAAATGCACATGGTGGCAGAATATCAGGAAGGATTGAGCATATCAGATAAACCAGGATTTGCTGACTAAGAGGAATTCAGCAAGGCATTAGCAGAAAGTTGTTAATTCAAGCTACTGAGGCTTTACCAGATAATAAGTTTTAAAGCTTGTGGTTTAAAATTCTGCCATTAAAGCACAGGAGGAAGAAGAAATTGCTTCAGTGGATTTAGACACTGAGGACTCTTTTTTTTTTTAACTTCCTACAGAGTATTTTTCCTTTTCTACCCTCGCCATCCTATCCCATTTCTCATAGATTACAGCCCTGCTACGGCATTTGTTTAATGAAGTTTACACAACATTAGAGGTACTTGATTTAGCTGCCACAGCCACCATCTGTAATTAATCCTCCCAGGAGCCAGGACGCTGCACAGCTTGTTCCTGCAAGCTGGGTTTCTAATGTGGAACAAGCTTATGACCTCCATAATTCCCATCTCCCATCAGTTTTATACCATCATAACTCCTGGGCATTCATTTGGCCACTCACCCCAGCCAGTGGAGAACAAGACCCAAGGGGAGAGGGTATAAATCAGCTGGATGTTACCAGCAGGACTCCTTTTCCTCCCTCCTTTCCCTTTTCCCAGAGCAGGGAATAAAGCAGCATGCAGTGATTTGGGCATTTCTGTGCATACTGCTCTTATTCAGCAGGAGTTATGTGCAAGCCTTTTAATCCTGGGACAGAAGTGGGCTTTACCTTCCACTCACACACAGTGAGTACCAGTGGAGCAAGACAAAACTGCCTCAGCCTCCCCTTTGGTGGGACATGAAAAGATGGGAGATGAACACTCCACCTTCCTTCCCCACAACACTGTCCCTGTGCCACCAAACTTCCACAGATTCTACCCCAAAACGGAGCCAGCCTGGTTTGTAATGCAAGGGGGCCCAGGCTGGCTGACTCTGCTGAATAAATGAATTTCTTGACTCTGGTCCAAAAGCTGCAATTTAACGAAAGTGTAACTTCCAGGGGGAAAAAAAAAGGCCAACCATGATTTAAAGATTTCTAGTGATACAGAGTAATTCATAGCACACCTCAGGAAACCGTTCCAATGATTTCCAATCTTCACAGAAAAAGTCTACTTAGCTCCTAAGCTGAATTTATCTAGCTTTCATTTTCTGGCTACTCCATTTTCTTATGGGCAGCAGAGGTTTATTTATAATAATTTCTGTTCCCTCTGTAGCATTCTACAAATTACCCCTTAACTTTCCCTTGGAGAGCTGATGCAGACAGAGCTCAAGTCCTTTGTAATGAGGAATCATGACTGTCTTTAGGATCCCCTCCATCCTTGTGCATGCCCCCCATACCTCACCACAAATGAACAGTGAAAAATCAGATTAATGTTCCTCCAGCTGTGGCAGCAGTGCCAAATACCCAGCTAATGCAGCACTGCTCCTCCTGAACTGCAAGCCCCTGATGCTCACAGAGCAATTTTATCACTCGAGTGTTAACACACCAGGAGCCCCCAATGGGTTTTACAGAATCACAGAACCATGGAATCCTGCAGGGTGGAAAAGACCTACAAGATCATGGAGTCCAACCATCAACCAGGCACTGCCAAGGCCACCACTAACCCATGTCCCCAGGTGCCACATCCACGTGGCTTTTAAACCCCTCCAGGATGGGGACTCCACCACTGCACTGGGCAGGTTGTTTCCATGACTGCACACTGTTTCACTGAAGAAATTTCCCCTAAAATTCAATGTACACATTCCCTGGCACAACTTGAGGCCATTTACTCTTGTCCTGTCACTTGTTGCCTCAGAAAAGGGACTGATCCCCACATCACTCTGGCCTCCTGTCTGGAACTTTTAGGGACCAGTAAAGTCTCCCCTGAGCATCCATTTTTCCAGGCTGAGCCCCTCAGCTGTACTCCAGATCCATTCCTTTCCTTGCACATGTTCCAGCCCCTTTGTGTCCTTTTTGGAGCAAGGAGCCCAGAATTGTCCCCAGAGTGCAAGGTGGGGCCAGTCACTGCCCTGGTCCTGCTGGCCACACCATTTCCAGTAAAAGCCAGGATGTTTGTATCCTGTATTCAGATGTAATAATCACAATGTGGGGATTTTTTGTAACTAATACTGAAGTGCATCTCTTTTTTCCCCTTTCAGAAGGTCTGAAGACCCTCCTCTAACTCATCTTTGCCTGCAGCCAGTTCTTTGGGAACAGAAACAAAACCACCACTGGCCCTGGCCTCTGGGGCAAGACAAGAAGGGATGAATGCCTTTGTGGTAGCTGCTATGCATGCCCAAAGGACTCATGTGCAAACATGTTGAGTGACTCCACACCATAAATCACTGCTTCCCAAAGCAAATCCAGCTCTGTATTTGTTTTGTGCACAAATCTGGTTGAGACAGACAATGAGGAGCAAGCCCTGAGCTTCTGAACATCTCCACAGAGGGATCACTTAGACAAATGAGATTTCCTCTCCTTGGGGCTGGGACATGTCCTGCTCTGAGGAAATTGAGGAGGGTACAGATCCAGGACACACCAGAAGGGTTTTTCTCTCCCAAATACTTTCACCTACAACCCCAGCAAAGGTGACAGGTTTATCAGAGCTGGCCTAAATCCTGAGTCAAAAAATCCTACTTTGAAAACAAACAAAGCCCTTGATGCAGTCTCTTCCTTTTCATGAATTCTGCAGGGCTTTTTCTGTAGGTTTCTATTATTTTAATGCTATTCCAAGGAGCTACCCAAAATCCTGTCTTTATCAACAACCACTCTTCAGATTTGGTGTGCACAAAATAAACAGCAAAACACCTGGCAGAAAACAAACCTCCAGCAAACCCAAGGGCACAGAAATACAATCAACCACTGTTTAATTCAGCTTCCAAGTAGTTTTTTTTTTTTTTAAGGGTACACACATCTTGCCCAAAGACTGGATGCAGGAGGTGCATACCTGCTTTTAACACTTCAAGGGGTCAGGGTGGGTGCCCCTTGCTGTTTTCCTACAGGACTTAAACTCTGGCCTCCACTGAGTGTGTAAAGTCCACAGGAATGTTTTTTTCTTTCCCTAGGTCTGTAAAAAGTTGGATGAAATTGGAAACAGGCTCCTGTAAGCACAGCTACTTAAAAGTACAACTAAAAAAAAAAAAGTAAGATGCCTGCAGGAACTTTTATTTATTCATATACATGCTCACATTAAAATGCCAGGGAAAACACTAGAAGGAACTTCCCTGTAGAAAAACCCTTGTCACTGATTAAATTTAAATTTTACTCTCTGTGTAAAGGATAGCAAAAGATCCCTGCACACCAGTCCCACTGCACAGCTTTCATTTCGAGGTCCCCATATGGACAACATGGTCAATAAAGCAGCATTTGGAACACAAGGAGACCAAAAGCTCATCAGAAAATCCTCTGGAAGTCTCTGTAAAACAGTGTTTAGGATAAAGGGGTAATGAGGGGAGGTGAGAGAGAAATGCAGCTTTGTTTGGATTCCTAAAATACCATTTCCCAACTCCTTCAGACACACAGGGATCATCACCTTCCCTGTGACCAAACTGACTGTGCAAAGAGGAAAATAACCCCAGACAAGAACCTCATTTGACTCCTCAGCAGTCACAGCAACCTCCTTGCCAGGAGACAGAGACACGAGCACAAAGCACAGCCAGGAGCTGCTCCCAGGGAAGCCAGAGGCAAAGCACAGATGCATTTTCCAACACTCCAAGCACCTGGCAAGGCAAGGATAATCCTGTTTGATTGGAGCAAGAGTAACCCCGCTGAAGGTACTGCAGGAACAGGCACAGAGCACAAAACACAGCCCTCCCTGCCCAATTCAGTCACCAGAACATCACCAGGACACGGACTGTACCCACACTGAGGACACCTGAATGGGTGAAGGGAAGGCCTTGCCAACCCCCCAACACCTTTGGTGTTCCAGCCTCAGGATGCCAGAGCCTGCTGCCCCTCACAGAAGTGGTTCATAAGCACAAGAATCACACAGGGAACTGCATTAGGGTGTCTAAAGGCAGCCAAGTGAAGGGAATCTCCCTCCCACCTTTAACACATTCCCCAAAGCCAACTTCCTCTCTAGACTTCCAGATCCAATGCCAAGTCATTTCTCTGTGTGGTTCAAAGAGCCAAAACTTCACATGGAGGGCCAAGACAAGGTAAGAAAAAGAGACAGGGCAGTGGCTGGGCTTGCTGCAAATCCCTTGCAAGGGAAGTGAGAAGGCAAACCCATGCTGTCTCTAGAAAACACCAACTGGCAAGGCTGCTGCCAGCCTGCAGCCCTGCTTCATTAAATGAGCTCAGTGGCTGCAAGGATGACTGCCAGCGCCAGGGTCAAGTGCTCTGCTGGGAAAATGCCCGGGGCTCCACCGCCATCACAGCAGCTGCAGCACTGAGAGCAGCTCAGGAGTGCAGCAATGTGGGCTCCCCAAATAGAAACGTGCTGATGCTGTTTCCACAGCCTCACCTCCAGCTTCTCTGCGAGCTGGCAAGGCTGCAAACCCCACCTAAATCACTCGGGCAGCACTTCCCAGAGAGTGAAAGATGAAGCACGGGAACAGCTCTCCCTGCCAGCACAGGCAGATATTTCTCATTTTTCTGGCCTGCCCAACACTCCTCACACAACCCTGCTCTGTCACTCCACACAGATGCTGCTGTCAACACCACCCCAGGGAGTTTTCCCAGTAAGAGTCCCAACAAGTCACAGCTTTGCTGCTTCCACATCATCACAGCCAAGGGTCTGGGTGTGAGCTGAAATGTAGCTCTGCTGTTTCAGTGGTTTCCACCACAGAAAACCACAGCAGTGACACCCCAGTGATAATAAACCTCTGAAGCCTTTAAAACATTAGTGGAACCATGTAAAGGGGAAAAGGCTCAATTACCAAGGTTATTTTTTCAGAGGTGGTTGCACAAGATGTGATGGATTTAACCAGATGCTCTCACCATTCCTACTGCAGTGCTTGATAAAATAGCATCTATAAATACACCAAAAACCCAATGAATTGCAGAAGCATGAAATGACTTCAGTAAGGTTAGAAATGTTCTGGCACCATACAGAAAGCACTAAAAATATTAAGTATAGAGACCTCACAGTACCTTTTACATAGCACTACAGCTGATTTTAACAAGGAGGTTACTTAGAGAGGCTGCCAGATGAGGAATTATCATCTCCTTAGTCTGAACATGTGGATTTAGCAGCTATTTGGAGAGGCTAATGAAGGCATCTGTAAAAACAGGATGCTGAGGAAAAGATTTGACCTTGAAGATCAGATCAGGTACCTGCAGAACAAAATGCCTGTTCCCATGCTAGACTAAAAGGGGGAAACAATCACAAATGAACAAACTGCTGGTTCCCTGTGCTGGATTTCAATCCTGCATTTTCTTCACAAAGCCACAGGCTCCAAAGTATCAAGCACTGCTTGCTGAAAACCAGTGAAAGCCCAGCAAAAATACTTTACTTAGAGAACACCATTCCCAGTTTATTTTTGACACTCACACTTCCTATTTTAATGAGGGAAATCAGCATCACCATAATAATTTAAAAACTGGCGATGAGAGGGCTTCATGTCACAAATCAGCCTGGACACACTAGGTGCCCACAGGCAGCTCTCACCAGACAGAAATGCCATCCAAGGAGATAACTGGACAACACAGGATGCTGATCACAGCAGCAAAAGCAGCTGAACTGCACAGCTCCCTCCTAGGCTGCAAAGTATCATGGATGATGCCTTTTCCTAGGGATTTCAAGAGGCTTGCCTCTGATCTCACAGATACTTCTCTGCCCGAAGCAAGAAGGAGAAATGACAGTTTTACATCTTGTGAGCTTAGATCTTCCCCCACAAAGTGAGACCAGGGGAGAAGGAAGGATCTGTGGTAACTCCAGCACACTCCTCTCCAAAGAGTGAAGCCTTACCACTCTTCCAAAGCCAGCAAATCCTTCTGAAACCCCCTGGAATGGATCCTGTGACTGGACAAACTCTTTGGTGCACAGCGGGATGCACTCAGGGTCGTTAAAGCCACATCATCTTCCAAAACAGCAGGGCCAGTGTTGAATTAATTAAGTCTGCTCAGAAGAATCAAAGTATTAAGGGACCAGACAGAAAAGGAACCCCCAGCATTAGAGAGGTAAATGACCTTGAAATCCACTCCACTTTTACCATGCTAATGAGTCTCAGCTATCCTGTGTCATCACAGATACACCTGTTAATCACACACCACATACACAGGATTGCATTCAAGCATCCTAAAACCTCTCAGGAAGCAAAATTACAACATGGGGGAAAAAACAAACTGCAAAACACTGCCCTGCAGTCATGGCCAGACTTCTGGAGCTGTGGGATGCACTGCCCTTGGGTAACAGGGCTTAAAGCCTAAATTCTGGGACAAATTCTCCTCAATTTTTAATCTACTCGATCTCAATTTTATCTAATTTGAAGTCTCCCAATGTCTTTGGAAGTAACATATTCGACTTTGCTTTGTCCTAAGGATTTCATTAAAATTTAAAGAGGTTTTCATTAAGCTCATTGTTTCATTGTGGGAATTTTTGTTTTAAATAAAACATGGAAAAGAGGCCTAAGAATTACTCTTTATGTCATTCAACGGAAGCACATAATTCATTTTTGGTTTGGAAAATTTCCATTTAACAGCAGATTGAGGCACTTTTAGGTTCCCTTTTCATAACCACAATGGTCTCATAGTTTCACTGAAAAATTGAGGCAGAAAGGAGTAGAAGCAATTTTTAAATGCCTCTTATTTAAAACCAAATGCAGGTTTTCAAAATGGAACACTTATAGAATTCTGACTTTTAAAATGACAACAAGAAATTAACCCACTGGAATAAAAGTGCAGCAAGTTACTTCTACCCTGCAATACTGAGTATTCCTTAGGCACTCAAGAAAATCAGGCTTTTTACAGATACAGAAGAAGCCATAAAGCTGCAAAAAAATGTGGGAAAGAAATTGCTAACAAGTTTGCTCATGTTTTCCCCTGAAACCACTTTTCCAGGCTCGATGCACAAAAGGATTTACTGCATACACTAACTCAGAAGTGGCTCTTGGCATGTCAGTAATGACAACTGTGTCTCCATCAGCACACGTTTTTCATAATTAAACAACCAGCCCTGTGTTTCCTCTGAAAACAGAAGCAGCCATGAACCACAGCACCTGATGCATGGCAGATCAGTCTTGAGCTGGCTAAGCAGCCAAAAGGAATTAATCCCACATGACCAGGACCAAATCTATTCCTGCAGGACAACAGGTGAATTCCCAGGAAAGGAAAAAGTTAAGATTTTCAAGGAGCCATTCTGTTAGAAATGAGATCTCTGGTTTGATAACCCAAGGGTTCAAGTTTCTTATCTTTGCCATCTCACTGCAAGACCCCAACTTGCAGCTCCCAAAAATTTATTACACTTAAATTAAAATTTCAGCCTGCAAGAAGTTTCATTTTGATCTCCACAAAACACATGCAAAGCAGGTTAGGAAGCTTTTTTTTTTTTGAGTAACGAAACATCTGGTTTAAAATTATTCAAATTAATCTGGGAAGAAGTCATGTTCAGGATTTATCTTTTGGGGGAGGAGGGAGAGGATTTTTTCCCCAGCTGATCCTCAGAAACACAGAGCCTGGGGACTCTCCTTCAGCTGCAGCATGGCAGCTGGTAATATAAAGATCCTGTGGATGCTGAGCTCCCGGGGTTAGTTAGAGGATTCATTACAGAACGATTCTGGAGTGGATACAACGATTACAAAATCGACTATTTTGTCCTTAATCTGTGGCTCAGCAATAAACCACAGCACGAGGAGAATTACAGCAGTTTTCCCTGGGAAGACTACAGCCTGCATTCCCACTGGAAGCTATTTAATATGCATGGCAGAAATATTGGCATCACCAACTTCAGAGCACCACGTAGCTCCTGGCAGATGTGGGCGGTGACACAAAATCAATGCACCCAGCTGGGAAGAGCTTCAGATTTGGGAGCTTTTGTCCTCCTGAAAGAGCCAAGGAGTATCTGGGGTGAATTCAGTGGTTAAAATAGCACCAACTGGAGAGCTCATGTTGGCTGAAAAGGCACAGAGAATGATTGATCCTGGACAATGCTGAACAAACTAATTTAACTATAATGGCATTTTTGATGGGGATTATTTGAGGGGGGAAAAATGGGAAAAAGAAATACAATGAAATCAGCCTAGAGATGAGAAATTCCACATGGGACCACTATCAAAACACAGCAGTCCAATTTTGCCTAAGGTTTACGATGGATTAAAACACTAACAATCTATTTCAAAAGCCTGAGAGGACAGTCAGTTCCTTTTAACTTCTTCACCCCAGATGTTTTGAGGGCAAAGAACAAGGTCTCAAACACACCCTGGGCTGACAAAATGTTCAATTTGCCAACAAACTGGGGATCTGCTTTCTTCAGTTATCTCACAAAATCCTGAACCTCTTTGGAGGCCACTGAAAAGGTACAAAGTTCTAAAATTTCTCTTATGAATCTCTTAGACATTCCAACCCCTCATCTAAAGAGAAAATGCAAATGGGAATCCTGACCAAGGTTTTCAAAGGGTCGAAGAGGGGAAAGGAATGAGGAAGAAATCTAGCAAATGAAAAAGGCATTTTGCACGGTGGGGATTTAAAAAGAAAAAGCCCACAATGAATTGTAAAGTGTGATTTCCTAAACAGAGCTCTTGAAATGCATCCTGAAAGAGGGAAGGCAACACGACTTGGACAAGTTCTAAATGCTGGGTGATTGCTGAATTCCTGTCCTGGTGAATGAATTGCTGGGAAAGCCAGCATCTCCTGCCAAGGCTCTGGCACACAGCCCCTATAAATGTGTTGTTAAATGTTAATAATCTACTTCAGTCAGTGCTCAGGGATCAACAGCTCCCACCCGGGACGCTCACTGGGATGGAAAATGTGCAACAGGGCAGTCTTGTAAAGACCCTGATCTCCAAATAAAGCTGATGCCAGATGACCTCCCACAACACAGTGAAGATTAAGGATGAGTCTTCCACCAGCAGGATGGAGAAGAAAGACCTCTGGAGCAGAACAGACACTCACAGCTCCAAGGAGAAGTCCTCATGCACAGCCCAAGTCTCAAATGAAAGCTCAAAAGCTCCACAACTCCCAGAATTCTCTTGTAGTTTATCAATTTCTCCAGGTTTATGAATTTCTCCAACCCAAAGCAAAGAGGAGCTGTTTTAAAATCCCTTCTTGCCCAAAACCCTGCATGTACCTGACTGTTCAGGAAGGGCACCTCACAGATTCCAGCAAGGGACCAAAGGCTGCTTTTAAACGTGCATGGACAACTCAAGAGGGGCACAACTTCATTGCTGGACTGCTGGAATATGAGAGCCAAAGAGAAGGAAAAAGAACAACTTCTGAGCAGGGAGTGTATTGTGAAAAAACACAGCCATGTCCATATGCAGGGAAGGGTTGCAGAGGAGGGAAGGCAGTGATAAATTCCATGTATTTGCAGCCTGCTGTGGAGTGAGCTGTGAAGTACCTGGAGAGATAAATCACCTGGGGTAAGCAGAGACATGGGACTGGTGCTTCCCAGTCTGGGAAGTGCCTCATCCCTGCTTGGACACAGTGTGGAAAGGGACATGGTTACCCAGCAGTGGGCCCTGCTGGTGACACTGCTGCTCCCAGCCCCTGGCTGTGGATCTAAACCCTGCTCCAGGCTCAGGGGGAATTGAGAGATGCTGCTTCTGCAGGAGGGCTCTTCTTCTTGGACAAGAAGGTGACATTTAGAACCACTAAGATAAAAAAAGAGAAATTATTTTATATTGAAATGTGTGCCTCTGTCCCATTCATTTGCTGATGAAAGGACAAGAATTCACTTCATCCTCAAGAGAGAAATCTTACATCTAAGGTTCTTTTCCCTGGAACCATGAAATAAAGAGCCTATCCCCATCCCTCTGTATGCCACTGCTGTTTTCAAAGAAAACAAAGAAGGGACACACATGCAGCACACGCTTGATTCAAAAATCACTTTTATTTTTGATCCTCAGCTGATCCTAGCTTTCTGAAACCCACAAGCAGATGAGATTTGCTCCACGAGAGGCATTACTGCATTAATAAATCTTAACTGCAAAACATTCCTGTACATCCAGAGGATGTAGCCCCAGGCTAAGCAGTGGCATATAAATCACATTATTTAAAAACAAAACTATCCTGACTGTTGTAAGAGTTAACAAGCAAACCTTTCAACTGAACTATTCCATTCTGATCTCATTTTTCAGAACTAACTTCTTATCTTTCTAATGAAATTAAAATGAGGCTCATTTTCCACTGCTAATTTGACATATTCCCTAACCAGAAGTGCTCTGCACTGGCTAACATTTATTTTAAAAGTCACTGAATTTATTGAGAATATAAGCTATCTGGAATGGGAGATGTAAAATTTGGGGGAAAATCCAGCATTTTTTATTTATTACCTTTCCACTCTCATTTCTGTCCAGCACAAACTACTGATGGAAACAGAAATCTGACTTTAAAAGCATAAAATCGGGATTTCTCTAAACTTCTGACAACAAAATGCACACAGATGTTTCAAAAGGAGACAGGGAGGTGAAATTTTTGGTAGAAGCACAAGTACACTACCATTTACTGAGAATTAAGCTAGAGCTTTTTATTCTGTTCACAATTTTAAACCCAAAGACTAAAAATATTATTTCAAAAAAAAGCCTTCTTTAGTGCTTTATGGTGTTAAAACAAAGCACCCCTTTGTGTTTTGGAAGTTGTGCAACTTCCAAAAGAATCTGTCAGCCCAGAAAACCATCTTTAGGTGCACTACCTGGTGCCACAGACAACGTTGAAACAGTCTCTCCCCATCTTTCTTTTATGTTCCCTTCAGGCACTGCAAGGCCACACCTAAGTCACCCAAGGCTTCTCCTCTCCAGGCTGGACAATCCCAGTTCTCTCAGCTGTCCTCATGGAAGAGGGGCTCCATCCTGTTAATCCTCCTCCCCACCAAACACTGAGAAAAATCCTAACTGAGACACTGAAAGGAAATAGTGTTTCCACCCATCCCTTAAAACACAAGAACAAGTTGCTACAGGTTTCTTTTGGGGGCTGTCAAGACCCTCCACAGAGCATCATTAAGAAGTGCAAACACATTCAGCTTGCCTCAATTGTGTCTAAGCCACCCACCAAAACCAGTCCCCTCCAGCATTTCCCCTCAGTTTGATCCTCAGTTGATCAAACTGCCCTTCTTGGAGAAAGAAAACTTCCTGGAGCTTGAGGCCACCTTGGCAGGCTGAAGGAGCCCCCTGCCACCAGCTGTTTGACACTGCTGTGTGCCACAGAGCACATAGCCAGCGCTGCTCCAGGAGAAACAAAACTCCCGACAGCTGCTGCCTCCCTGCCTCGGCTAACAACCCCCCGAGCCAGCCCGCTGTGGGACTGCAAGCAGCTCCAGAAGCATTCCAGAGACACAAAGGAGCTCAGCCACCTCCTCTTAGCCCAAGTACCAGAGCAAGGCAGACAAGTGCTACCGAGCAAAACACTGCTCGTGAATTCTTAAAAACGGTGATCTTATAACAAGTCACTCACGGATTACATTTCTACAGACACCAGGAAAGAAAATGTGTTGGGTTTATAAGGATGACTACACCAGACTCACCGTGATCAGCTGAGGGGAAAAAGTGTTAAGCTGTTGTCATAACCAGCTCATTAATTCAGGAAAGAAACACAAAACATGCCCTGATGTTTCACAAAGCAGCACCTCCATCCTGCCTGGGACTGCACATTTGTGTCTCCCAGCAGCCTGGAGATCTCTTGCCCCTTTTCACCCATTTAGACTGGCTGGGTCCAAAGGCCCAGGGAAAATTCCCAACCTCTCCAAGGAGAGAAGTGTGTGTTTTCCAGCAGACTGGAAGCTGACAGACCTGGGACTTGCACCCCCAGTCACAGGGGTGGCAAAAAGCAGGAGCTGGAGTCAAGTCCAACATCACCCTCTCAAACCCCAGCACAAGGAGTTCAAGCTCACCTACCTCAAATGAGAAGCCGTGGTAGACACAGGCACCTGAGGGACCAGAACAAAAATAAACCAGGTTAGAACGAGTAACAGCAGCAGCACATCCTCCAGTGAACTGCTCTGTCACAACACCAGCAGCACTGGGCAGCCACAAAAAATGCAGTTCTGGGGCAGCTGGGCAACCTCTGGGTAAGGGACAGGATCTCTGACTGAGGCAGGCTCAAAAGAGGCACGAACAGGGCAGAGACAAAAGGGAAACCTGCCAAATTCACAGTGATTTTGTGTGAGCCAGTGTGAATTCCCACTCCTAAACCACTCCTGCATGGACAACAGGACAGGCTCACAGGGCTCCTCCTGCTTCAGCCTTCCTGGCCCTGAGAGAAAGCTTCTCCAAGGCAGGCACAGAGGCAGTCACACATCCCAGCACACTTCCCAAATTCTACCCCGATAATCAAATAAAAGGTCAGGCAGAAAAAGCACGGATAAGCTGAATGACAGCTCTTCCATCGATTTTCTGGGAAATGGTTCTTCTTGAGCAACTACACATTATCTGCCTCCCAAAAGCGTGAGGGGAATGTGCAATCAACAAAACCCAAGGAACTCCAAGATGAAAAGGAAAGAAGTGCCTCGAGGGACCACCCAGAAAAGTCAGAATTTCCTTGTCCAAGAGCAGAGTTTCCCGAGAAATGCAGATTAGACAAATCTGTACAGAAAACCTGGGAGCTACACTTCTCGGAATCAAAAACTCCTCCTTTGAGCTCATCTTCAGCTCAGCTGCAAGAGGCTGTGGAGGCACCATCAGGAATTATTTTCCCTTACCAAGAAGATGAGCCACAGGAGCCCAGTCACACTTCTCCCAAATCCAGCAAATAGCTGTTCTTTTGGCAAGAGAAGATAATTTCAAGGTTCATCATTCAGCTGCACCTCAAAATTCAGTGCAAAACACAAGGTCACACATTGTTGGAAGGGATGAGGGGGAAAAAAACCCCAAAAACTTAATATCAGTTAGTTAAGACCAGCACAATCAATTTGTTTTACCCCTCCAGGGCAGGCTGACTTTTCTTTTCAGCTCATTGACAGATATAGTTCCTTAAAATACCAATGTGCTCATCCTCTTTGGGGCCAGAGCAGGGAATAGGGACCATGCAGGGCTAAAAAGCAAACTCACAAAGTCTGATCCTTCTTCCCCGAGGTGGGAAAAGATGCATCTCCCTCCTCTACAAGTTACCAAAGGATACTAAGACACAACCCAGCTTTGCAGGACTTGGAAAATCCTTAGTTACAAATAAATTTCACTTTAATGCCCAATTACGAGTGAGCCAAAGACACTACACGCACGTTAATTAAGGTTGCTGTGCAACAGCGCCTGATTTTCCATGCAACTCCAAGTCCCAGGTGTGATCAACACCTGTTGCAAAGCACACCTGAAAAGCATTCTGCAAATGAGGTGCTTCGGTATGTGAAAGCCGTAAAGAAGAAACCCCCGGACTTAATGTTGCTGTGCCGTTTCTGTGGGGGACATCTTGGATGCAGGTGGTTGGTAGGGCAGTTTTCTGGTTTGAGAGATGTTATTTTTGGTAGTAGTGACGTCGGTCAGAGCGCTACCCGACGAGTCAATACCCCAAATCCACGGCTAGCAGCTCCTCAGCTCGCACACACAGCGCTGGTTTTAACTGCGGCTATTCACGAAATGAATGAGCCCAAGGGGAATCACGGTGGGAGCGGGGTTTGGGGACAGTGACACTTCGGAAACCAACAGCCTGCACCCACAGGGCAAGCTGGAGATGAAGC
This sequence comes from Muscicapa striata striata, assembly GCA_030060385.1. Taxonomy (NCBI): domain Eukaryota; kingdom Metazoa; phylum Chordata; class Aves; order Passeriformes; family Muscicapidae; genus Muscicapa; species Muscicapa striata. The sequence goes on along the minus strand of JAREIS010000061.1, from coordinate 1,093,653 downwards.
CAAGCCGAGCCGCACTCCCAGCTCCAGAGAGCAGCAGCAGCAGCATCGCACAACCTGCGCTGGCCGCGAGTCCGTCCGGCACACCGAGACAAACCTCGGCGTCTCCGGGCGCTCCCACCGCCACATCCAACTTGGATCCAGCCTCCTCCTCCTCCCCACACAGCGAGGAGAGGACGGCTGCTGCCGGCTCCCCTCACGCTGCCACCCGCGGGTGTGCGGGCTCAGCCCGGCCCGGCCCCTCACGGGCTGCTCGCTGCGGGCTCGCACAACTCCGGCCCCACTCGCCCTTCGGGGCCAGCACCCCTCAGCTGGGCACGGCCACGGCTGCCTTCCCGCCCGGCCTGAGGGGATGCCGGCAGCGGGACACGCGCTGCTCCTCGCCCGGCGGGAAGAGCAGGGCACGGCTTCGCCCCGGTGCCCCTCACCTCGCCTGAGGAGAAGCCGCCAAAATGGCGGGGGCGGAGGCGGACCCCCGCCCGGGCCGGAGCGCCACAGGGCGGGCGGCGAGGCAGAGCCAGCCCGCGGCGAGGGGCGGCGAGGGGCCGGCTGTCCCTCACGGCTGGCGGGACGGGGACTCACCTGAGGCGGCATCGGCCGGCGCGGCGCTGGGCAGGAGCAGCAGCAGCAGCAGCGGGGCGGCCCCGGCGGCGCTCGGGGCGCCCATGGCCCTCAGGCGGCGAGCAGCGAGCCGGGAGTGCCCGCCGGGCCCGCGGCAGGTGCCGGGGCAGCGCTGGGCCCCCGCCCCGCCAGCAAAGTTTGCCCGCAGACAAAGGGGCAGCTCCGCGGCGCAGCCCGCCCCCCCCCCTGCCCCGGGCAGCGCTGCGCCGCGCCCTCCTTCCTCCCGCACCGCCAGCCCTCCTCCTCCTCCTCCTCCTCCTCCTGCTCGCCGGCACCTTGCGCCGGGCACGGAGGATCCCGGCTTCTCCTCCTCCTCCCCCCGCCAGCCGCCCCGGGAAGCCCGCAGCCGTCCCGCCGCAGCAGTGCCGGCATTAGGCAAAGCGAACGTGCTTGTGGTGGACCTGACCCCGCCGGCTCGATCCATCCCGGCGGCTGCAAGGGAGAGATCACCTCTCCCCGGGGCTGGAAGCTGCTCATTTGCTGTGTTTTGGGTGTCAGTTTGAGTTGTTGGATTGTAACAAGATGTATCAAAGCCCGGTCTGTTTCCAGGTCCATTTCTTCTTGTCGTGGCTGCTGCTTTGCGCTTCCTTTCTAGAGCAAATCCAAGCAAGAGATAAAGACAAACACTACCAATCACACATCAAGCACTCAAAGTAAAAAAAGAAAAAACAAACACCAAAAAATCACAACTGAAAGTCAAGTTAAACTGTCGCCCCTACAGTGTTTTCTTGCTTGAAGCACCTCCACACACACAGTAAGTACTATGTCCACTCCAGAAAAGCTTCCCATGTCACCCCTCCAGCACTGCACACTCAACACATCTCGGAGCCAACATTTCCAAATGAAAATCTGGCTCCTACAAGTCACAGGATGAAGAAAACAGCCCCAAGTTTAACAGCCATTAAACTGCTACAAGCCAAAGCCTCCAACTAAAATGAACTCAGAAAGTGAGTTTACCTTTACTAGTCTGTGAATGAAATGGGTTTTTTTCCTGATAATTTCAGCATTCCTGTATCCCAGCTCCCACATAGCAGTTGGTTGCACAGGGCTGGGCTGCTGCTGCCTTCATCTCCTGCTTGCCTGATTAAATGCAATGATGGCGGCTCAATTTGATAATAATGCCCCGTGGTAATTCCATCTGGTCAGTTTTGATTGACTACCATCTTGAACTCCAAGTTTGAACTCCAGATTTTTTTTTTTTTTTTTTTTTTTTTGTCTCCCCAGGACTTGTAGGTCTTTAATCACTGTGCTGGAACTCCCACAACAAACCTGAGAAGCAAAATGTACAGAGTGGCATCAGTCTAAGATCCAAACAGTGATTTGCATGATGAGTTTCTCTGTGCTCTACCCAGTTAATGCTCACTAGCCATGAGCTGAAGGTCGTTTTTTATAAAAACGGGAGCAGGGAGACACAACAACTAACTCTGCACATACCAGCACTGAGAAAAGAAATATTTCATGTCTCTTTCAAATAGCGTAGAAATGACAAAAGGAAGAAATACACAAGCCCCAGTTCCCTTCCAACTCCTCAGGTGAAACTCTGGACAATTTCACTGAACTCAAAGAAGCACCAACAATTGAGAACAGGTGTGAATAACAAAGCCAAGCCCACAGAGGGTTCAGTAACTTCATATAAATGTGTCAAGTCCTTTTTAAATCATTTGTGTTGCTCACTCTCCTGCCTTTAAAACTTCTTTCCTGAGTCCAGCTATAGTCTCCTTCTCCTTATTTCTCCTACCTTCCTTCCTGCTGCTCTGAGAACTGCTCCAAAGATGCTGTTAAAAGTCAGAAGAACTTAAAACCCATAACTTCAATAATTTTTCAGATTTACTCATTCCACAGTATAAAGGGAGAGCTTTTCCTCTAGAATTTTAATTTCCAGCATTTCTCAGGTTTTGCACTTCATGCAAAAGACTTCAAATTTTCAGAAATCCAAAGTTTGGTAAAGTTTTGCTCTTCACATCCTATTTAACACAAAAGCAGCATTTCTGTTATAAGTCTATTTCCAGTTTAGCAGCAAATAAAATTATAAAAGAAGCTTCAGACTCAGGAGAAGTATGAGGTATTTCTCAGGCTGAAAGCTTGAAGGGTGCAACTTGTAAAGCAATGACCCAGCTGTCAGCTGCTGCCACAGATCTTAGAAACACTGGCATGAAAAGTCACTGGGGTTGTAGAAATAAACCCCTTTTAGCCTCCCTTTTATCAAACCTCTAGACAGAGGTCACTTTTCTGCAAGTTGGTGTGGAAGATCCATTTCTCCACTTGGCAAATCCCTGGCTGAAGAGACTGGAGCCAGACATACCTTGTGTTCCTGGAAAGCTGGGCATGTGCTGGCACAGAGTTCCACAGAACAGCTGGAGAAACATGGCTCTGAGAAGGATCCATCTCTGGCAAGTGAATGAGTTTTTATGTGAAATCCCAACTTCCAGAATGCCTGACAGTTTAATATTTTTCCACATTTTAACTGTGTCTTTTACCATTTTTTAATAAGCTTTTTTAAAATCCACAAGGCTTGTGCATGAAAACAATATGGCATTGCACTGTCACCATGTGTGACCTTAACCCAGCATCTCCCAGTACCTGGCAGTTTGGGAAGACTGGCATTTTCCTCTTGTTTTCCAAGTAGTCCTGCAGGTGACACACTGACAGTTCTCCCTTTGTGTCCTGCTGGGATGAAGCCTCCAGCCACCTGCAAGCTGAGGTACTGACAGACATAACTGCTTGGAAAAGAGTCATGTTTATTCCTAACAGTGTTTTTAGTCAGCATCAGGAGCTTTTTCCCCCCCTCTCCGTCCTATTTCAGTCAATCCAAGTTTTCCCAGAAGGACAGATTTTCAGCTATGGAATTAGCCTCTCCCAGAGTGTGGAGGCAGCCAACACCAACAGTATTGCAGAACATGGGTAATGTAATCATATTTAATCATTCAGAACACCCATCTCAGCACTAAAAACCTGTCAGCCCTGGTGGCAGCTGTAACATCTCTGCCCTGCTCCTCTAGCCGTGCCAGAACTCACAGCACAAGCCTCATGAACTCAGTTTGACCCAGGCAGATTCCAGGTTTTTTGGAGTGCCACGCATTCCCCTACAAGTCCAGGTTGAGGCTGAGTGTCAGCCTAAACCCTGCACGCCCCACAACTGCACACAGGCTCCTAGGATGGCTTCTTCCTTCTTTAGGCAAATGTTTCTGTGTGCACTAACTGTGAATCCCAGCCCTTCACTTAAACTAACAGCAGCTTCAGACAAAACAAATCCAAAAGCCATCATACATCATCTGCACTGCTCAAGGTGCTGAAGCACTCCCTCTCTTCCACAGAGAATCAGAAACAGAAGGATTTCCAGCATCCAGCAATGCCACTGCAGCCATGCTCAGTGTGACAATTACAGTGGTTTCTAAGGCACACTAGCCCAAGAGCCACACGTACAAGTCCCACTCCACATGTTTGGGGACTAAATTCCTAAATTCCTCATTAAAGAGGAATCATCTCATGCTGTCTTCCTGCCTTTCATCTCTCCCCTGCCCCAGGCCAACCAAGCATTCCAGGATAAAAGGAAGTCTCACTGCACTCAACAGCTTGTACAGCATGGCACAGACCAGGGGCATTATTCCTTCAGCAATCAGTAGTGCAGTAGCACAAGGTCAGAACTAGACCTGAAAACTTGCTGAGCCCACGAGCTGCTTCTCTTGCCCACCTGACCTCCAGAGGTCCAGATTTACTGTGTCCCCACAGTACTGGGATTTTCCAAGTGCAGAGTCCTGCAGGAACGTTTGTTATTCTATGCTTTTATCCTCCAAGAGCACACTCAGCAGTCTGAGAGCTTCTGATTTAAGCTCACCTGTACATTTATGCTTAAGCATCTTTTTTTTTTTTTAATCCATCCATCAAAGAGGGAAGAACTATCTTTTTCCAAAATGGATAATGAAATCTTGGAAATAAGCCAAGAGAACAGAGAAAAGGCAAATAAATCCATGCAGATGATACCACAGGCTTTGCTCTTTACACCAACAGGTAACTCACCTTCAAACTGCTCCTTTTGGGTCACAAACAACACACAAATACTGGAATACCTCATAATATTCCTTAAATGTGCAATGCCTTAATAATAAGGATATTCAAGTGCACTGGCATTGCTTTTCCCACTTACAACTTGGAAAGTCTGTTAAGTCAGTGTGAAACCCTCCTATACACACCTAAAGGGAATTTGTCGATCAAATTCTGAGCAAAGCACCCCACACAACCAAAAATAATCAGCATGGCCTGACAAGAATTGGTCACCCTGACTGACAGCAGCCAAATGCTTCAGATGTGAGCTAAAAGAATTTCCATGCAGACAGATCTGAGTAACCTTTTGGAAAAACGAGGCCGACCTCCAATAATAGGAATGAAATTAAAGCCACAAACCTTTCCAGATTTGGATCAGCTCATCCCTGTTGTAAACAGCCAGTCCTTTCGGGGTGCAGCTTTGTGAACACGTGTTTAGCAACAGAGTCCCCAAAAAAACCACCCAGGGAGAAATTCCAGCAGCTCTCCAGGAGGGAAGGGCGGGAGCGCCACCTCCTGGGAAAAAAGCAGCAAACACCGCCAAAGAGAGCCGGGTCTCCAGCTCACATTCCAGAAGCAGGTGAGGAAAATACACCAGAGCAAGGCTCACCCCCACCTCTCCACTAGACACATCCAATTCCTCCTTAGAAAAAAAACACTGGTCTGGTTCTGACACCAGGCTCCTGTTTGTCACAACGTTACACCGAATTTATAAGTGAAATCCACATTTACATTTATTTTTTGTTCTCACAGAGCATGATTTGAATGACACCATTTGCTTCCTGAGCTCAACCACCAGATCTCCCAGGAAAAGACATCAGTTACTAACAGATTCCTGGACAGGTTTTTGTTGATCCTCATCAGCTGCATTCTCCTCTTTCTTCTCCTCTGCTTTCTCCACCTGAGGTAGGATTCCATCGAGGTCCAGCAGCAAACCTTCACTGGTGGAAGATCTGATAACCAACCTCCTCACAATGGGATCTAGGAAACAAAGGGCACCACCCATCTGGTCACTCCAACCCTTTCCATGTCCCCCAGCTGCTCCCAGCAAATGTTTTCAACCAAGCCAGTAAAACACCACCACAAGAATCAAGCTTGACACTCCAATTCAGTAGAAAAGCTACTCAGACTGAAAAGCTAATCCTTACTGAACTGGGCTGATAAAAATTGATTTAAATCCACTTAAAAAAAACCCCACCAAAACATCCCTTTTCTGCATCTACTTATTATATTTCAAGTAGGCAACCCCTAATAGTTTTTATTTGGGCTTCTCAAGGCATGTCCACTTGGCTTTCTATGGTCTGGTCCCTGCAGCTACTACTAACAGCATCACTGGGAGAGAGGCAAGATCATTCTTCTGGCACATATTAAGCAAATACTAACATAAAAAAGTAGGTTTTTAGCTTACACAAAGATCCTTCCCTAAAATTATTTAATGAACCACCATTTCCTCTCCAGCTAAGCAGATGCCCTTTGCTTAAAGCTGACTTCATTACTCCTTTGTAGCTCATTTTGTTAAGGCATAAAAAAATTTTAAAAAAATTTAAAAAAATTTAAAAAGGAAGAACTTTTCCCTTGGAGGAGCAGAAATTTCAGAGATACTTTGAGAGCAGAAAATAATTTAATGACAATCCAGAAAGGAAGAACCATCTACCACTTTTGTTTGCTGCAACCAGAACAACAACATGAGAACAAGGACTCCTTACCAAAATTGGATGGCTTGAAGGTGCAGATATCATGGATAATTGTTTTCAGATTGGCAATTATGTGCTCAGTAGGCATATCCAGCTGCAAAACGATAATGCCAAGTTAGTTATGGTGATGCTGGGAGCCCAGATTAATAAATTAATAAATCCAGATTAATAAATCAAAGCTCTGGTGTTTATGTTTATTCTACATTTGGACAGATTTCCTTTGTCTGTGTTCCCTGTGAAGGAGTGACAGATCCCATTAACAGCTTTATCCAAATGACTCAAGGAAAAAAAAAGTATTTTATAAATGCTGATCTGCTCACTATTTTCCATGTTTCTACTCAGGACATGAAATTTCCAGGGCTCTGTAACAACATGTAGCCTTAAGGGGGTGAGGAGTCTTTAAAAATCAATATATACACAAGTGGTTTTGCAAAAACCTTAAATCCTTGTGGATGCACACCTATCTTGCCATTTGAAGTGTTGGAACACTTTGCTCCAGAGCAGCACAAGGTGCTGTAAAAAGGCTCAGGTAATTTAATTGTTCCCTTTTCATTTCTTAAGTAAGTTTGACTCCTTCAACAGCAAGATCCAGAACTCCAACTATACACAGAAATACAGACTGGGAAGCCCTTGGAATGCCCAGGCACAGCTCACAGCAGTTAATCACAATTAATAAACTCAATTGTCTCCAACACTGCCAAGCAAAGCTTCAGGCTTCAGCTATTTCCTACCCTTCCTGCCTGTGCCACCCTCAGTTAAAGGAAAACTAAACAGTCAGGATTACAAAGACAAAAACCAGAAGGAAAACAAAAAAAACAAAAAAACACAGCCTAGGGCAGAGAAAATATATAAATAAATAAGCCAAAATTAATGTTTTATTTCAGGTGTAACACAAACAGTTCTTGCTTTCTACTCCAGTCCAGAACTATAGTTATCAAAATTAGAAGTCCCTAATTACTTGGTGAAAGCAAAGACTTTTTCACTTTCCTGTGCATATTGACCATGGGCTTAGAAAGCCATAGTTTATTTACTTATAATAAATAAATAAATAAACAAATAAATAAAGTCTAAAACCAGCTGAAGATGCTGCACAACAAAGAGTCCTATTTTATTCACAGGTTACTTTAAAAAAATGGTCCAAAATTTTGAGAAACAGATTAAAAACATGGTTTTTCCCCCTCTTTGAATACTACAGTTCTGCTCAGGAGAGAAAATTTAAGAGCACTATACACAACTTACTCTGGCTATCCTTGTCTTGATTATACTCTCGTCCTCTACTGCATACTCGTGACATTCTCTGAAGAACTGCAGCATTTTGGGAATGTCACTGCCCAGAGAATCTATTAAAAAAAAAAAAAAAACAAAGCAAAGAAGTTGTCTGAGTAATGCTTATTAGCACAGATAGGTGTGACATCAATAAGAGATAATTCAATCTGTTAATTAAGGCAAGTGAATGTCGAAGTTCAAAACTTTGGAAGTTTTGAAATTTCAAAAATGCAGTTTCACAGATGTGACAATGGTGTCCTCACTGAGATTATAAAAATAGTTTCTTTGTTCCCTCCTTCCCCATTGATCAGGATTAACAAGCATAAGGACAGCTAGCAGGCAGATTTATCTGGGTTCTAATCCCAGATTTGTCTGTTGTAGGAAAGAATGGATTCCTAAAGTTACCTTTACCTAAGACAAGTGGTGCAGTCCCCTACAGCCTAAAACAAATGAAACTACACATCCTCATCAGCAAACGTTGCAGGGGCACCCCCAGGGCTCCATCTGCTCCAGGAACCGGTACCAGCTGTAACCAAGAGCTGCTCCTTACTTCTCCTGGTGGTGGGGTACTTCCTCCTCAGTTTGTTCCTCAGGGGAATTAGCTTGGGCATGATGGCAGGGACAGCCACGTAGAAATCAGCCTGGATTTCATCCTCCAAGATCTGCAACAAACACAACACAACACATTTCATTTCAGCTGACCTAAAAGCACAGAAACCCACCTCTCCCTCTCCATGCTGGCTGCTGCCTCCCAGCTAGAGCTCATTGGACATCAGGCTTCTTCCCCTTCCCAGGCCCCAATCCTGTTTGAATTAGGGTATTTATGTAATTCTTTTAGAAAAATATGTACCCATTTGATTAATTCAACTCCTCCCACGATGGCAGCTCCATGCTCTCGAGCTACTTCAGCTTCTTGCTCATTCTGTTGAGAGAAAAATGTAATTATAAACAGCTGGACTACCAATTAGGTAATTTCAAATAACTATGTCCAAAGAGTAATTAAATAAACTCATGGCAGCTCTCTGGGATCATCTCAAACAGACAAAATGATTAATTGGCAAAGGATAGCTGCAAGAGTGTGCTGGACACAAAACCCTCAATGAAAATCAAGGAATCCTGGCTCACCCACCTCTGTGAAGACCAAAACCTTGTTCACTTCATCTGTAAAGCGATGAGGAAGAGTCACACTGCTGGAAAAGGGATCCACTTTTTTCTGGCAAGTGAATTAAAAAAAATAAAATAAACAAGAAGAAATTATAACTTGAGGGTAAATTACACAATCACAAGGTGTCAGAGTCCCCTAAATATGAAAACAAGAAAATGCAAACGAGGTGAGGGATGGCAGCCTGTGACAATCACCAAGTGTGAGCAGACCCACAGCCCTCAGGACTCCCACACCCTCTGGCAGCCCACCTTCTTCTGCAGTGCCATATCCAGGAAGACGTTGATGTACACAAACTGCTTGGGGTGGGTGAAGTCCAGCTGCTGGAAGCTCTTGAGCATGCCCACGGCCTGCTCCAGCTGGTAGCAGGGTCTCCTGTAGAGCCAGGTCAGGTACACGTCATCCACGGGCTTGCTCATCAGCGGCCGCCGCCGAGGGGGGGGCTTCTCCTGCACCTTCTCCTGCCTGCCCCTCTTGGCCTCCTTTTTGGCAGGTCTAGGATCAAAAAAGCCCCAAACACAGTGGGAGGTCACCAGCTGAAGAGTCTGGCACACTTGATGATCACGGCAGCCTGACCTTATTAAAAAAAGGTTTTCTGCTCCCTTTCCTGTGGTATTTTGCACTCAGTTAAATACCCAATTCTCATACTCCTCCCTGTTTTCAGAGGGTCTTCAGGCAGGGAAAAGAACATTAAAATAATAACTGGATACTCCATTCCTCTATAAGCAGGGCAAAAGAATCTGCAGCACCTGACAACTCTCTGTTCTCCTGCATAGAAAGGTCGCTTTTACTTCTCCCAGCCCTGCTGTGTTATTACAGAGACGACAAATTAAACAACAAAAAACTAACTGAAGGACAGGAAGGATTTGAAACCAGGAGATCACCAGCTTCCATGCTGACATGGAACCCTGCTACACCCCGCAAAAGCACATCCCAAATCACAGCGTCACGCTTTCCCTGTGCCATTATCACAGAAAACACCCCCTGCGAGTCCAGGCAGCTCTCGGGGAGCTGTTGTACCAGCACTGGGGACACCAAACCCCCTCACAGCCCTCAGCACCATCCGCACGGCCCAGGCAGCCTCCTGGCATGCTGGACCCGCACTCACTTGGCTGCCGCCGCGTAGGGCCGGGCGCTGGCAGAGCACACCATGGCGGGGACGGCAAGGCGCTGCTCCAGCCCGGGGAGGACCCACCCGCACCGCGGGGCCAGCGCTGCGGGACAAGAACAAACATCGCCTCAGACATCGCCTCGGCTCCCGCACACCCAGCCAGCCCAGGCAGGCCCCTCAGGGCCGCCCCAGAGCGGCGGGCGGAGCGGAGAGGCGGTGGCGGGCGCAGCGCCCCCCGGTCCCTCAGAGCGGCCCCCTCACCTCGCCACAGGCAGCGGGTGCTGGGCGCCGCCATTTTGCCGGGCCGCCCTGGTGCACCGCCGGAACCGTTCCCGCGGAACTCGCTCCCCGAGGCCGAGAAGAAACGTTCCGGCAGCCCGCCGGCCCGGGTGCTTCAGCGGTGTGCCACCTAGCGCCGTCCCCCGCCCGCCGCGCCTCGGCCTGCCGTTCCGCGGGTGCGCGGGTTCCGGCGCCTGCCCGCTGCCCGGGGCGAGGTGACTCATGGCCGGCGGCTGGTTAAAAGCCTCCAGCTCGCTTCTTCACTGGCCTGAGAGGGGCCTCAGAGCAAACCCGGGGCTGTCTCGCAGCGCTGCAGGCCAAACTGGTCCCCTTTCCCCGAACCAACATGGCGGCGGCTCCTGAGGGCAGTCAGAGCCGCGGCCCTCAGACGTTGACACCTGTTCAGCCACCTCTGTTTGGGAGAACACTGCCCATCTAATGGTCAGTATTGTCTGCTGCAAGCCACGAGTAATTCCAAAGAGACTTCCTGGCTGCCATCTCACTCCTATTCCCTGGACGACTGGCTGGGAAAAAGAGATGCCTAATTCACTCTCGTGGAGCAGCAGCCACTTACAAAGACTTTGTTTAACCATCTCCTGAACTGTTCAGATCCACACCACAAAATATAATGGTTAAAGGGGGCCTTTATTCCCCTGTACTGATGTGCTTTGGACTAAAAACATTGCAATCCTGTAGTATTCCCCAATCAGTGCGTGTCCAAGAGTTTTTGTATCAGGGACATGTGGCTGTGTGAACCTCCCCAATGGATCCGCGCCCAAGAATTTGTAAAGCAGACATGGGTGGATGTGTAAAACAAGTTGTAACAAAACTCTTTTCATCCAATCCAACTCCTGGCTCAGGAAATCCAACTCCTGGGAAAGGATGGGGAGGTGTGAGGGCAATGGGAGGAAAAGGAATGCTCCTTGGGAAAAAAGCCTCAGTCGAGGAGTGACAAACATTTGTCTAAAACTCAAGGGGAGAAAATTAAATTATTTTGGATGGGCACTCTGCACGTGTGACTCCTGTAGGGGTGGTAGATGTGAGAGGATGTTTCAGTGTGCACCTGTGGCCAGGTAACCTGTGTTCTTTACCATCTTCCTGCAATCCCCTGTGAGCCTCTGGCTTCTTACACACGAGCTCTCTGCTGTGCACCTCGGATTTTGGGAGAAACACAGGCTCATAGAAGATGCTCACCCATCCCAATACCTCACTCGCTCCAAACCCTGTTTCCTGGCCCTTGCTCCATCGCTGAGGCATTCCCACTCTCTGGCCACCAATGAACTTTTTGGGTCCAGCATGAGCTCAGGCAGCTGCAGTAGAAGAAAATTCCAATTAAGCCCCAGAGCCTGATGTCTTGTCCCTCCCTGTGCTCCCCGACCACTTGTTGCTTCCTCAGACACTCCCTACGTCTCCCTGGTGTTTTTTTTTTTTTTTTTTTTTTTTTTTTTGTGGTTTTGGGTTTGCTGTTGTTTTGCTGTTGTTTTTTTGTTTTTTTGTTTTTTTTTCCCCAGCATCATCTTCCCTCCTGGGCCAGCACAGACCCCATCCCTCCCCGCTGCTCGTGGTTTACCTCTCCATCCACCTTTCCCTCGCGTCCGTCCTAGCGGGACACCAAAGGGATGCGGCTGTGCTGGGAGGCGATGGCTTTAGCACCAGAGCCACATTTACCTGCCACTCCCTGCTCCACAAGGATCGGCGCCGCACCGAACCCCATCACCCAGAGGAGACACAAAGGCGCCGGGCAGCGAGGCGATGCCCGCACACCCAAACCCCCGCTGAACCCCAGGCGGACTCTTCCTTCTCCACCGCAGCGCGGTGACAGCGAGGAGGAAAACCGGGGGAGAAGGAGGGGCAAAACTGCGGCGTTAACTGGGCCGGGGGCTCTGCGGGCCGCTGCCGGGGCCGCTCCGTGAGCGCTGACACGGCCCCGCGAGTGCCCGCGCTCCCCCGCCGCGGCCCCGGCACCGCCCGCCGCCGCCTCCCGCGCCCGCCCCCGTCTCCTCCGCCCTGCGCGCCCCGGCCGCCGCTCCTCCTCCTCCTCCTCTCCTTCCTCCTCCTCCTCCTCCTCGCCGCCGCCGCCGCCGCCGCCCGGGCCCCGCGGCTCCGTCCCCGCTGCCCGCGGGCCGCCGCCCGCATGTCGTGTGCGCCCGCCCCGCCGCGCCGCCGCCGGCCCCGCCGCCCCGCCGCGCCGCATGCAGGTGAGAGCGGGCGGGAGCGGCCCCGCCGCCATGTCGGGCCCCCGGCGGCGCCGCGGCCGGGCCGCCGGGGCGGGCTGCGGGCACAGCCCCCGCCGCGGGGGATCGCCATCGCCCCCGGCACGGCCCCGGAGGCCGGAGCCGGAGCTGCCCGAGGGGATGCCGCGGGTGGCGGCCCTGGGGCGAGCCGTGCTCGTGGGGCCAGGTCCGGGCGTGGGGGGAAGATCGGCCGCGGGACGGAGCCCGGCCGTGGGGTGAGCCCGGGCCGTGAGGTGAGCCTCGGCGTGGGGCAGATCCCGGCCGTGGGATGAACCCAGCCGAGGGGCAGGTCCCGGTCGTGGGGCAGATCCCAGGCGTGAGGTGAACCTCAGCCGCCCGCGGGACTGATCCCAGCCGTGGTGCGGCGTGGCTGGAGGGTGACACTTGGCCGTGGGGCGAATCCCGGCCCCAGTCCCCTCCGTGAGGCACGGTGGGACCTTGGCCCGGCGCCGTGTGACCCCGGCGTGGTGTGCGGGATGAGGGCACTTCTGGGGTCAGGATGCTCCGGGAGACGCCGCCTTTCCCCGGGGGTTTCTCAGTGGTCCGCAGCAGTTCCGTAGGAGCAGGATGACAGGAGTGTCACCTGCAATAAAACCTGGGTTGCCAGCCCAGGCGGTGGTGCTTGCAAAGGAAAGCACACGCTTAAACACTGAGTTTTGTTAGTCTGGGCTCGCCTGTTAAGCTGGAGTGCTCCTGGTAAATGTGGTGGAGGGCTCTGTTGCTCCCCAGCCACACCACATTTTATCTGACCTTCTGGAAATCTTTAGACCAGTGGGTTTTATCGGGTCCTCTTGGAAACTTTGAATAGGCTGAGTATTTGTTTTGGGGAGGTACAACTTCTCCTGAGTTGCCGTGCTGATAAGGATTTTACACGGCCTTGGTTAAGCGGGGAATTTTTTACAATGAAATCCACATCGGTGCCCTCTCCTCTCTGTGACACTCCCCCACAACTCAAAGCTAACCTAGAGAGGCAAACACCCACCCAGAAGTTGTTCGTGCTGTGTAGACATGGCTGATCATCAAAGTGATGGTAATGTGTTTATTTTTAAAAAGAAAAAATAGCACATTATTTCTAACAACAGCCTGACCCAACCCAGGGAATTCCTAGAATCATTGTATCATCCTGTATCCCAGTTTGGAGGGCTCTGGAGCTTCAGCCTGACCCGATGTCCTGGACGGAGCCCTGCTCCCTCCTCATGTCCCTGCCCACTGAGGGAGGTATTTCAGAATTTTGGGTAGCCTGATTTTAGAATTTGGCTCTGGAGCAGATGGACAGTGTGCACTGCTGACACCTCACTGCTCCATGCGCTGGAATAATGATCCACATCACCAACCTGCAGGATTGTGTTGGTTCACCCAGACAGAGCTCGTGTGGGAGCTCCAGCCCGGGCATTAAATCTCCTCCAGAGGTGGCTGAGGATGCCAAAAGCCCCCTTGCAGTGTGCCTGTTGGGTTTCACAGAACAGACCAAATTCTGCAGTGCTCTGCTGTCTGCTAAACAAACCCTCTTAAACACTTTCAGTTTTGTTCCCTTCACACTATTAAAAGCGGGGGCTGCTCCAAGTGCTGAAGTGCAGCACAATTAAATTTATTCTCTTTTATCTCTTCCTACAGGGGCTCCTTCTCATTTAGTTTGTGCATTTAATTGAAGGATAAAACCCAGTGTAAACAGCCCATAGGTGTTCCTGTGCAAAGTTTAGTTTTCTGCCATCCTTGGAAGGCCAGACTCCTACTATGTCAGGGGCTGAGACTCTCCATCAGCAGACTGCTGGACAAGCTTCACCTCGGCTGCAGCAGGAAAAAGGCAAAACTTTGCAGAGTTTCCCACCCGAGCTTGTGCTGGCACAGCTCTGTCTGCGCGCGGTGACGGAGCGTGACCCGTGACTGACAGGGCTGTGCCAGCACGAGCCCCAGCTGCAGGAGCACTTATCTGCAGAAGTGCACTTTTACTGATAGAGCTTGTTTTCCTTCTCTAAAGGGTGTTTTGCCCTGTCCCAGGGATGTAGCCTGCTCAGGCATTTCTGTCTGCCTGCCTGGGAAGGGAAGGGAAGAGCAGGGATGGCTGCTCCAGGCGTATTTGCTGTGTGTGGCTCTCCTCTTCCCATCCAGAATCTGTAGGGGCTCCATCACATTTGCAGTGGGAATTCTCTTGTGGAAGTAAGTGACCTTAGGCTGTTTTCTTTCCATCGGCAGGTGGTTGCTAGAACTCCCGTTTCATGGGATAAACTGGGATTATTTTGTTGGTTTCCATTAACAGCCGTGGTTTCTCAAAAAGCCAGGCAGGCTTTTGACCAAGTTTAGCTTTCACATCAGTCCTAGGAGAAATAAGCCAGAAAGAGAGCTCAAGATATGTGTGTGGACATTAGGAGAATGAAAAAGCATCAGTGGAGAAAAATTAATTAATTTCCACACTGGGTAAAATCTCAATTTAAATCGAAACCACCAAGAATTAAAACTTAGAGTTTGGTAGATCACAGCAGCCACTGGCTTTCTTGTTTGAGCCAATATGCACAAATGGGGGGATGTGTTTCTTTTTTTCTCATTAAAACCTTCCCCAAGGTTTTAAGTGATAAAATGATGCACTGGTAATGTGCACAATTTCCAGGCAAACTTTCTTGAACCACCCCCAAGAAATTCTGCTTCTACCAGCTGTAATCTGCTGGACACTTCTGGGGTATTTGGGTTTAAAAGGGGAGATAAATCCAAGTAAGTGCTCACTTTTTACTTGCTTACTGTTTGTTGGAAAGAGGTTTTGGGAGAGCCAAAAGGGCACTCGAGGCACAGGATGTAACCTGATTTGCAGACTATTGAGAAAGCAAAAGTAACAGTGGAGCTTAGTTTTTTGGGAGCATAAGATGGCATTTGTGAAAACTTAAAAAAAAAAAAAAAAGTTAAAATATGTCTTAGGCATATTTAGATTCAGGAGGATTTGCTGTGGATTTAGTGCTTTAGAGCATTAAATGCTAAGCCTCTTGTAATATTTTTTTTTTGTCCAGATTCTGTGGTTCTCTTGATGGCAGGCTGTAATCAAGGCTTGGGTGCTTGTTACAGTGGCAGTGTGGTGGAACTTCACTTTCTGATTAATTCTTCGGGTTCCAGTGATTTGCCTGTGCAGCTTCTCCATCTCACTTGTAATGATTTAAAAACAACAACAACAACAAGAAAAAAAAAGGAGTTTCTTTATCAAGATCCTTAGGTGGTGATAATATTTCTGGAATTCTGGAATGTTCTCCTTCCCTGTCTTTTGTGCACTCCAGGGCTGTCATCAAACTTCCCACCACAAGACCACCCTGGAAAGATCAACTTAAAGTAAACTGAAGTGTCTGGTAGGAAATGGCAAAAAAGAACTTAACATGCACAGGGTTTGCTGGATCCATTTGTGCCTCCAGATCTGGGAGCTGGATGCAGAGAGCCCGTGGAAGGCCTTTAGCTGAACTTGCTGACTGGCTCTGTCAGCAGCTTAGTAAATTCACAAAAGGGCTACGTGACACTTACCTCCAATGGCAAGGTACTGGGCCTCACTTGGGTGCTGTTGTGTGGGAGAAAATCCCTCTCTCTCAGCTGAAAATGAGAAAAAAAAATCCACACTCCCCCCAAAATAAATACCTAACTGAAGGTACTCTAAATAAAAGAGAGCACTGGAAGAAAATCTTCCTGGAATCCTGTTGGGAAGGACAACTTTTGCAGTCTCCTGGCCATCTCCCTACAGAGATGTGACTTCAGGAGTGTTCAGCCACCACCAGAAAGAGATTTGACAGGTGGTCATGGAAAACAGAATTAAAGGTAGGCAGAACTGCACTATGTGCTGTTCTACACTAAACACATTTTACCCTTTGAGGGGGAGATGTCAAACCAGCACTTAGAAAATTGCTCAAAAAGCAGCTCTGAACAATTGTAGCTCCCAGCCAGGTGCAGTCAGCGAGCACAGGGATTTTGGGAGCTGCACCCAGCCCAGGGAAGAGAAGGGAACCCCAGTGAGCTGCTGGGTGTCTTGCACACAAGTGATTTACCTACAGCTCATAACCTGTGTGTGCAGACACAGAGCAGTTCCACACAGGGTGTGTGCCCACCCCTGCTCTGGCACTCACAGTGCTGTCTGTGACTTCACAGCACTGTTCATGCTCAGCACTCACCTGTGTGTGGTGTACTGTCTTCCCCATTCTGCTTGCCTGGGGAGGAGCTCGGTGCTTTTTCTGAGAAAGACAGAAAAAATGTGAATAAAAGGGCTGTGGCACTCCAAATGCAGATTTGCAGGATATGAAGGCTGGGGTGTAAGTGCATGTTCTAAATTAAAATTATCCCTTCAGCAGGAGTTCAGTTTTGGGTTCCCCCCCACCTGCAGCTGGAGGGTTGGGAAATTTCAGACAAGAAGAGACAAATCTTTCAGAACACCCTGCCACCATCCCTGTTGATGTGAATCTGGATTATTCCTTACCCTAAACAAAGCATAAAGGGAAACCTCTTGTGCCCTCAGCCAGGAGCAGCAGGAATTTTTATGGCTGGGAGGCAGCTCCAGTACTGTGGGCCTTGCCCCTTCCCAAGTTTTGCATCACCTGTACTCTGCAGAGGGAATGCAAAGCAGAACTCCTGCTCAGTGTCCTTGATCCTGGCCACCAGTCCTTCCACAATTACCTCTGCAAGTCAGCAGCTCCCCACACTGCTGCTTCCAAGGGCCTGGAAGGGAAGACCCAGTAAAAAAGGCATCTAAGATGTTTAAAAGCAGAGAAAGTTCCTGGGCTGGGGCAGCTCAGCAGGCTGCAGGAGAGGGAGCAGTGTTTAGCCTTGTGTTGCTGCAGAGGGACTCTCCTCCCTGCTTTGGTGACAAACAACTTTTTTTTTGAAGTTCATCAGATTCCAGGAGTACAAAGGAAAGTACAAAACCCATAAGCTTTTGGTCAAGCTGTTAATAATAATCAGGATTTGTGGATGGTGTTCAAGTTTGCTGTTTACCCTTTAGGGCAGCTGAATGAATTGCTTGGGTAGTTTTCCCCTGCTTTTCAGGAATGCTTCCATCTGAGTGAACATCTTTGTGCCTTCTAATCGCAAATTAGTTTTGCTTTTTTTTTTTTTTTCCTTCCTAAGAAATCAATCTAAAGGCCCTTTCAAAAGGCTCTGGATTTAAGCACCATCTAAAGAGAGTGCTGAAGCCCTCCTTCTGCAGATTTGTAGATTTTTTTTTTTCCATAGGATAGTCCCAGGAAAACTGAGAAAGGGGGGAGGCAGAAAACATACTTTGTGTGCTTTGCTGGGTATCACCATCCTGTGTGAGATCACAAGGGGGGTGTAAGTCACCAAAAAAAAAATGTCCTTTATCCTAAGTCAGCCTTGACACATGGAGAATATCCTTTGCTCTTCCCGCTTCCCCTACAGCTTTAAATTCAATTTCTGCTTATTGTATGACATTAATTTACAACTGGCCCTGGCAGTGGGAAGGAGCTAGCACAGGATGAACGGCTGCCCAGCCAAAATTTCCACTTGTGAACGCCTTTCCTCTAATCCCTTTTTGTTCTGGAAGGTTAAGAAAGCAAAAGGAAAGCAGGGCCAGATGAATTCTCACATACCAGAGCAGTCCCAGGTGCCAGGAAGAGCAGGGCTCAGGATTTTTCCTCCAGCCAAGTCACATCTTGCCACTGGGAGCAGGTCAGTCTCCAGGGATATGCTTGTACCTGTGCAAGGAGCCTGTTCCTCCTCCTCAGTCTGGAGCAAAGGACTGGCAAGGAGTGTAGTGCATCAAGGAATTAGGAGTGGTTGGAGTGGAGGAGAGAAGCACATCTATTAAGTATTTTGAGTCCTGTGGATGAACCAGGAGGTTTGAGAACAGGCCTGTGCTACATGCAAGGTGTTTTCCTGCCTGCTCTAGGAACCCCCAGGTGCTTCCCATGGAGGTAGAGGGGAAATAATTCAGCTTTAAGTCATTGGTCATTTATTTCATGGCAGCTACAGGTCTGAACAAAACAACCCTGGATGTGGGGAGATGAGTATAACTCCCAGGTATTTTCTGCTTGGAAAATTACGTGGTTGGAAACCTCAGGATGTCACCAAGGCTCCAGCATTCCTGAATCCATACCTGTCTCTTGCCCCTACCCACTGTGTCCATGCTCTTCCTTTACTCTCCATTTCTGCACAGCAGGGGAGGTAGCACCAAGGCTTTGGGCTGCATTTGTCTTCTTTTGTCTTCCTTTCAGAGAGCTCTGTAATTAACCTGTCACCTGCCAGTATGTTGAGAAATACCAGAAAACCAATCTGTTTGAAAAACTACAGCAAAACTTGCCAAAGGTATTTCCTGGCTGAGATGAAATCCCTTCAGAGGAACCCACACAAGTTCAGCCTCTCTTCTGGCACAGGGTGCCCAGAGAGCTGTGGCTGCCCCTGGATCCCTGGCAGTGTCCATGGACAGGGCTTGGAGCAACCTGGGAGAGTGGAAGGTGTCTGTGCCATGGCAGGGAGTGGAACTCCTCCTGGTTTTAAGGTCTCTTCCACCCCAAACCAGTCTGGGGATTCTGTTTGGGAGTTGAAGTATGGTGTAAATGCTCATGGGAAAGACTGGGTAATCAAATACAGAAGGAGCTGAACTATCTTTCAATATTCAAATAATATGCTTTGCTCAGGCTATTATGCAAACTTTTCTGAGATTAAAATGCAAAGTACATTTAAACACACCCTCTGGAGAACAGGGTTTATTCCTATAAACTGGGGGGGGGGGTTTAACAGAACCCTTCTCTCTCCTCCTGAGCATACAAGCCCAGCTACTTTGAGCCCTAGGGCAGCATCCTGTGGCCTGTTCAAACCGAAAAGGCTTATTTATTGTGCCAGTGATTGCAAAACAGTTTCCACTATCAGTGTGTGGTTTTTCCTTTGGCCTTTTTTCTTTTTCTCCTCCTTTCTTTTAAAATCTTGAGCTTTGACTCATCCAAACTTACCTGTGGTTGAACAAGGCAAGCCTTGTAACTCTGAAGCTGTTTGAATTATGTTTTACAGTGGCAGATTTCTGTGGATTGTAGAGGGAGAATAACTGAAGTGTTGCTGGGCTTGGCTTATTCTATGGAAGTGCTGGCAGTCTCCCACTGAAAAGGGAAGATTTCCAGCCACCGTGGCCGTGGAAATAATCTCATTTCTTTTCTGCTAGCACAACCTTTGCTTTGAAGGATGATCCCAGCTGTATCTTAAGGCTGGCTCATTGAGAAGAGCTGTCCCAAGTTCCTGCAGTGTGCATGGGTTCATAATTCCCGTGCAGTTCTGCTCAGAGAACAGGTCAATAGCTGCCTCCTCTCCAGGTATTGATCCTGAGGGGGTGAATGAGGCACGGTGGTGGCTCAGAGCAGCAGCCTGAGCAGGGCCTTGGTCATTCCTGAGGATGGGTGTCAGATGAGCCTTGTCACTAGAACAGCTCTGTCCCTCAGGGCACTGCCAGCTCCCTCTGCTCACACTGCTGGGAGGTCAGTGTCCCCCCAGGCCCAGGACAGCCTCCTGCCCCGAGCTGCAGCCATACATGGCTGCTTCCCTTGCGTGCCCACAGCCCAGGACAGTGTTTTGCCTTGATCCAGCACTGGCTTCTTCCTTCCCCAGACTCCAGCGACTTCAGCTCCTAATCCTTTAAGCCACTCTGTCCTGGATCTCATTAGAAGCCCAGCACTCTCCAGGGGATGGAGCAGCATTGCAAATGGGTCATTTCTCTGAAACAGTGCAAGACACTTGTGTAAATAAATAAGCACACTGTTTAAACCAGCCCTTTGGGGGCTTCTGATGACATTTATTTACAGGCTGGCTGCTGGAAACACTTCTTGCCCTGCAGTAGCCCCTGAATGCATTTCTGGCAAGCAGAGCCTTATTTTGGGGAGCAGCCTGCCCCGTGTTTGCATGTGAAGCAGCCCAAGAGCTGCTCTGGAAGCACAGAGTGTAAAAGACACCTGCAGACAAAGACAGGTATCTCTCAGTGACCTGATGTGGATATTCAGGAGGTGTCATGCATACACTGAGGTGTCACAAGCTGCTTCCAGCAGGGCAGGATCTGTTCCTCTGCAGTGAGGACTGACTCTTAACCAAGCACAGCAATAAAAAGCAGCCGTGTAATGCTGGGTAGGATTTCCATGCAGAAAATAGTTCAGCTGCTCCCATAAGTGGGGGTGTGACATAGAGGAAGAGGAAGGGTGGAAACCTGGATATTCTTGTGTTACCTGTGATTTAAGAAAAGACTGCTGCATTTAGAGGAGATGAGTGAACGAGGGCAATAACTAATGGGTGTATGTCAGTGGGACAATTAGCATTTCCATCAAGTGAGTGCCAGTTGGCTCTGGAATTAATCAAATACAGCTCGTTCCCTCCCTTCCCACTCCTCCCCTTGGCTTTTGCTGCTTGCTTCTGTGACTTGTCTGTGCTTCTCTGGCCTCACAGACATAACGTGGAGCCCCCTGGGATCCCAGCACCACTGAATTTACCTTTCTAACCTTTGCCTGTTCCCAGCTTGAATTTCCTTGTACTCGCTGTCAGACTTGCCTCAGGGATTCTTTCAAATCTCCTCAAACATTGTTTCTTAATTGTTTGGGGTTTTTTAATAATAAAAAAAAAACCATGATGAGGCATTTGTATTTGATTCTCTGCTAATCTCTATCCCCAGTGAGGGTATTTGGAATAAGAATAATAAAGACACGGTACCTGGGCTGGCAGGCTCGGGGTGCTCAGTGAATTCTTGGGAGAGTCAGTGTACACAGAGGTGGTTGGACATATTCCTGCAGGAAAGCACCATGAAAAAAGCTCAGATCCACATAAAAGACCCTCAGAATTCCCCATTCTCCAATATTTTCTTGCTAGGATAAACACACTAGATCCTGTATATAGGGATATAGCAAATAATTTACCTTGAACTAACACATCTGTGCATACCCCAGTCTTGTCAGGTTCCTTTAAATCCCCTTAACAGACCCTTGAACAATCATCTGGTTTTCCTCCCCCCCAGAGTCCTCCAAGCCAGTTTTTGTATTTATGGGAATTGTCCTTCTCCTCCCCTTGGGGAGGCCGAAATGGGGAGACTTTTGTCGCACTCTCCTAAAAGCAGAGCAGTGCAGATGAGCACCCTTCCTCTCCCCCCTTTGCAGGCACTCAGGCCTGATTACAAAACACATAACGAGGCATGGAGATGAGCAGATAAAAGCGGTGCTGTTTGCCAGCTTCCAGCCCCACTTGCCGAGGCTGCCAACGTGTGTGCACACACCAGCACGCCCCGTCAGCCAGCAGGATCGCTAATTCCTGGGAGGGGTCGCCCTGTGCAGGGGATGGGCTGTCAGCTGTGCTCACAGGAAGGAAGAGCCACTCCGGGCTGCCTGCTGGAGCGTTTCCAAAATGCTTTGGCGCTTTGACTCATCCACAGACAGAGGCTGGGGGAAAAAACAAAAAAAAAAGAATCACAAAGAATGTCACTGGGCTGAAGGCGAGGGTTTAGAGCTGTGCCAGACATCCATGAGCACAGGGCTGCAGCAGGATGCAGGCACAGCTCTTCTCCATTTGCCTCCTCATTTATGCACTGAGGTATCAAAGAACTAAAACAAAGCACCCTATGGTCACTGCAGTTTAAAAAACGCATCTCCTGCACTCCTTGGGGAAGGGACACACTTCTGTTTGAAACCCAGAAGTTCCTGTTGTTTGTTGCCCAAAGAACATTTTCTCGTATTAAAAACCTCTGCTGCAACCCAGTAGCTCAGCTTTTCCTCTGTGACACTCTTCACACCTTCAGTAGCATTCCATTATTTGTTTTTTATCTCCAGGCTTTAAATGGTAGTCAGCATGCCTCATACACAAAAAAAACCCAGCAAATAAAATAGCATAAAACCTCAGAAGTCCAAGGAAAAGGCAGGCACAGACCTACTGGTGGAAACACAGTACCTGCCCCTGGTCCTTTTTATATCCATCTCAGAGAGCTGCCTAGGCTCACTCAGGACCACACCTGGGGTTCTAACTGAATAATCCTGCTCTGCCAGCCACCTCTGGGTTTTTGGGGATGGACTTGGACCCAAAGAGTTACCTTAGGAACCCCCAGAGCTTAAATATTGCTCAGAGTAACACACTGATGTCCTCATCTCCAGGTTTTCTTTAATTTACACAAAACCAGGAAGAGATTTTGTGTTTAATTTACACGAAATCAGGGTCACACTACTTAAGTTTACAGGGTTGGATCTGTAGCAGAGAGCAAGTTTTAGGAGCTTCAGAAGTTTACCAAGGGGAGCCTTTAGGGGAAAAGCCTGGCAGAATTTGCACCGATGCACATCGGATTTTGGGGCTAACAGATTCAGGGAACTTAGTGTAGCTCCCTGAAGGCTGAGCAAAACCAGGTTGGGATTTCTGGATATTGTTTTAGTTCCAGGACAGGCAGAGTGGGAGATAGGGATGGCAGGAGTTGGGAATCCAGGCAGAATTAATTTTTTGCCTAAGAAAAAAATACACATGGTGACTTTCAAGTCTTGCTCAATGTTGCTGTGATGCAGAAGGAGAAAATAAAAAGTGCATTTGATTTGGGTTTGTTTTCCCCTTTCTGTAACTGTGGCAATGACACTACTGCCTGTTTGACTCACCACTATTTCAAAGCAATATTAAAGTGACTAACAGCTGAAAAATGTGCGTGTCCTTCGCCTCCCAGCTCAGGGCTCATGTCTCTGGAAGGCCCTGACAGCCACACATGGCTCTACATGGCAGAGCACTCCTCTTAATGAGCCAAATTTCAACATCATTTAATTGGGTGCCCTGCTGAGGAGCAATCCTGGAGCTTTCAGGTGCTGTCGGGGTCAGTGGTCATCTGTGGATGGGCAGGGGCTGGCTCAGGTGGTCTCAGCACCATGGTTTTAAGGACTTCATCACAGAGCAGAGCACTCACCCAAATCCTGGGTTCTGGACAGCAAAGTTTGCCATGGCTTGGGTCCAGGTGCTGTAGAGGTACAGATCAGTTTAACATTTGAGAGATTAAACAGCAAAGGCAGGTGGAATAGAATTCTTGTGGCCTGGCAGGGGCTGTGAGGAGTCTGTTCAAGTGCTCCCCACTTCAACACCAGCACTTGAGTGAAGATAAATCCAGCAAAATCCAAGCACCAGCGATTTGGCACTCCCAAAGCACAGCCTGCTCACAGGGGGAGGAGGACTGGTCTGATTTTGGGGTTCTGGGATGGAGATGGAAGGATTTCAGGTCTAATCCCTTGTCCTTAAGTAACTGGTTCCCTTCATGGCCCCGTGCCAGGCAGGGTGAGGCAGAATCCTCTTATCCCACAGCTCTGCTGGCCGTGTGACTGCACCTGGAAATGACAGGGGCTATAATTAGATGTGGGGCTCACATTTGCCCCTGCAGTTTCCTCAGGCATTTGTCAGGGGAGGAAGCAGCAGCCCTGTAACTGAGACCCTTGGCAGGGGACAGCCCTGACAGCTCCTGCTCCGTGCTGGAGTGCTGCTCTGGCTGCCAGCATCAGCTGGGAAACGCTGCAGGACTTGACCCTCATAAAGGGAGAGTGGGATCTTTGCTTAGGTGGACTGGCTGAACAGAACCCTCAGCTTGTTACCTCACATTCAAGGTGGGGTTGTTGGAAGAGCTTACAGCTACTGCAGCTGGCTGTAGGAGAGA
The DNA here is from genome assembly GCA_030060385.1 of Muscicapa striata striata. Classification (NCBI taxonomy): domain Eukaryota; kingdom Metazoa; phylum Chordata; class Aves; order Passeriformes; family Muscicapidae; genus Muscicapa; species Muscicapa striata. The sequence goes on along the minus strand of JAREIS010000061.1, from coordinate 1,069,652 downwards.
TGTGTGCATGAGGGAAGAGCTGCATCCTCTGGAGCAGCTGCTTTGGATTTGAATAAAATCAGGGCTCGAGGATTTTGTGTGTCTGGGGAGGAAAAGTCCAGCCAACAGCAAACTCTGCTAACCTTCTTGTTTTTAATCACACACTGTCCTGCTCAGCACAACAGCCTAGAGAGGCACAGAGTGAAATCTCTGCCTGTGTCCCCTGCAAGGGGATGGTTTTTGAATGGGACATGAGAGCTCCCTTCTGACAGTCAGGACAATTGGATGAATTTGCTGTGCACAGGCTGGTACTTAGGCTTCTGATACTCACATTTTGCACCAGGCTGGAGCCTTTTGTGCCCCAGAACAGCTAAATGGGAACTTTACCTGAGCTCTTTTTATGGCTCCTGGGCCATTAGGAATAAAAAGGTCTTGACTGATCCTGAGCATGAGAAAGCACAAAACACAAAAGCTGGATGGGTAATGGGAAAATTGAGCTAATGCCCCCTCAGACTGTAATTTCAAGCCTTGTATACGTGCAGTGGAGAAGTGGGACTTTGTTGAAATTAAGAGCCTTCTCTTCAGTCCTTGGTTCCCTGTGCAAGCTCCAGGTGGGAGCAACCCGGGAACAGCGGAACGCTCTGATCTTCTCTGCAGGTTCTGCACACAGCAAACAACTGTTGGGTTGTTGTTTGTTGGGTTATGGGGTATAAACTGGGAAACCCAGCAGGTGACTGCAGAAACCCCATCTTCCTAGGAAGAAATGCTCTTTTCCATCCCAGAATTTGCCCAGGTGTGAGCAGCTGCTCGGCAGCCCAGTATTTGTTGCGCATGAACTCTGGGACATGTTGCTGTGGGGTATCCCTGGGAAAGGTCAGCTCGTGGTGGGATGGAAACAAAGGAATGCTGTGGAGTAACAGTTGTGATTGTCTTTCAGACTAACAGGGATGCCAAAGGAAAAATATGATCCTCCAGATCCTCGCAGAATTTACACCATCATGTCAGCGGAAGAGGTGGCCAACGGGAAGAAGTCGCACTGGGCTGAATTAGAGATCTCGGGTGAGTGGGGTGGGGTTTGAATTCCCACTCCAGATGCAGTTTGTGCCCTGTGGTTCCAGAGTGAAGAGGGGGTTCCTCGCTTTCCTCTTGCAGGGAGAGTGCGGAGCTTGAGCACGTCGCTGTGGTCGCTGACACACCTGACTGCTCTGCACCTCAATGACAACAACCTTACTCGCATTCCACCTGATATTGCCAAGCTTCACAATCTGGTTTACCTGGATCTGTCATCCAACAAACTCAGAAGTTTACCAGCAGAACTAGGAAACATGGTGTCTCTCAGGTGAGGGGAATTATTCTGGTTAACTTCCAAAAAAAAAATCTCTATTGTGGGGTCGGGACCGAGAGTTTCAGTTTGTTGCCTGTGCCTCTATTTCAAATAATCCTGAAAACTCCAGGGTGGTGCAGAGCTTCAGTTCTAATAATTACTTTTGGGTTCATTGGGCTTTTTTTCTGGTTGTTGATATTTCACTGTTTTCACCCCTGGTTTCATCTTGGGTTTTGTGGCTTTTTTTTCTCTAATGAATGTATTTCAGTCATGCTTTGTCGTGAGAAGACTGGCATATCTTTCCATAATAAAATTCAGGGTGAAAAGGGTTCTCTTTGAGGACAAACAGTGTACAGCACCTTAGGAGTTCTTCTGCAGTAATACTCACCCAGAGTGTTTTTGCATTTGCTGCAGGGAATTGCTTTTAAATAACAATCTGTTACGGGTTTTGCCTTATGAACTTGGACGGCTCTTCCAGCTGCAAACCCTGGGTTTGAAAGGTGAGCTCTTTCCAGTTCCATATTCCTACGAGTGCTTGGGAACCCTCAGGGGGGCTGGCCTCAAAACCGTCCTCTATGACCTCAAGGTTTTCTGACAGGTTATTGTAAGCATTAAGTTGGTAGCAAAAATGACCAGGCAGTTGGGAAAACAATGCTTGTCTTTCCTTACTGCTGCTCAACTTCCTTAGGAGCTCATTTCAAATCTGCAGTCAGGGAAATAAACCCTTGAACCTGCTGAGTTAATTTGTCTGTTCTCATTCTGGGAGATTTTCTTTGGGTGGAAAGCCTGGAGAAAGGCAGGCAGCTGATCCCCCCGCTGTTGTTTTGTGCTGTTGGCAGGCAATCCTTTATCCCAAGATATTCTCAGCCTCTACCAGGATCCAGACGGAACCCGAAAGCTACTGAACTACATGCTTGACAATCTAGCAGGTACAGCCCTAAGGATCTGCTGGGCAAAAAGGCTGTGAAAGGAGGATTTGCTGCTAAAGCAAGACTCTGAACCACTGGAGGGAGAGTATTTCTTCCCTGCTCTAGTGTTTTTGTCAGGTGGCTCCAGTCCCAAAACACACCCTCACACACAGTGGAAGAGGCTGATGTGTGCTAAAGTTCTCCCCTGTTACAGTCAAATGTTCTCTCTGTTCTGCTTGAAACCCTTCAATTACCAACCAAGGGCAAAGTCTGCCTTGCTGAAACCATTTTAGTTCTCCCCACCAGAAATAATCATTTGAATGCAAGCACAATGTCAAATTTAGCTCGAGAAACACCAAAGCCATTAAGAACATCCAGTACCTGACTTCAGTCCTGCTCTGTGGTTCTGTAACTGAGCCTTCTGCTTGGCCTCCTTTGCTGTCTCCCAAGTTAAGGCACTGCTGGAAGGATGGATGCAGGGCGAGGTTCTTGGAGAAGGGGTGGCTGAACCATGCCAGGATTTAACCCTCCTTCTCCAGCAGATTATTCAGTGTACAGGAGTATTTTGGTGGTGCTTCTAAATCTGAAAACAAGAGACAAAAGTAGTCACGAATCTTACAAATGATAATTTTTCCCCTCAGTAGAGCTGCTCATTTAAATGATTTTTGCCTCCCCTGAAGACTTGGGGAATTGGGGATGCAAAACACATTATTGTTCAGTCATCACTTTGACTTAGAAATTGTAACTTACAAATAGAAACTCGGAATTAATCACTGGTTTAATTTTTTTGTAGTTCACCCAGAGCAGCTGCCTCCAAGGCCATGGATTACTTTAAAAGAACGAGACCAAATTCTGCCCTCAGGTAAATCTTTGGTTATTCTCCCTGCATTCACAAGGTGACACACTGGGAAACATGTCTTGGGCTTCATTTTCCTGGGATCAGAGTGAAAACAGCAATTTATTAATTTGTACTAGAAAAATTAATATGTGGCTGTGCTGTAAATAGCATTTTTGTCATTTGAATGGGATGCTGGGCATTTCTTTTCCATGGAGGGCTTTGTCACTGCTCTTCCAGCCACCCTTGCCCAATCTCCAGAGGCTGACATCCTTTCCCTTTGTTTCTGTCTCTCCTTGCAGCTTCATTTACAGTTATGTGTTACAATGTGTTGTGTGATAAATACGCCACCCGGCAGCTCTATGGCTACTGCCCATCCTGGGCACTCAATTGGGAGTACAGGAAAAAGGGAATCATGGAAGAAATCGTCAACTGTGATGCAGATATCATCAGTCTTCAGGTAATTCCAGATAACTGCATTTTCCATCAGAAACACAAAACATGAACCTCCACCTTTAGGATTAAATGTTCCCTATGGGAACACCATAGCTTGATAGCAAATTCCACATCTTCCCAATGCAAGCTGTGTATCCATATTCCTATGTCAAACATATCAGGTGTGGTCTGCTGCTATTCAAAATACACCTGTCACTTTGCCTTTGGGAGGGATTCCAGGAATGCACAGCAGTTCCCAGCAGGCCATTAGTCTAGGAAGTGACACGGATTATGCAGCTTTTCTACTGCAAGCCAGGGCAGGCACAAGGAAGGGTTTCTTTCCTTCACTTCTTTAGCCTGAGGTGTTTGTGTACAATTGCAGGAAGTGGAAACGGAGCAATACTTCACCCTTTTCCTGCCAGCCTTGAAAGAACGGGGATACGACGGATTCTTTTCTCCAAAGTCACGTGCCAAAATCATGTCCGAGCAGGAGAAAAAGCATGTGGATGGCTGCGCCATATTCTTCAAAACAGAAAAGTAAGGGGCAGCAGCAGCCTGTGCAATTGACACCAAAACCTCAGAACAGCTTCCAGTAATTAGGATGGAAGTTTCCCAAAGCCTCTCAGAGTTCTCACTGCTTCCAGAAAGAAAAGCGCAGCTCTCGGGTGGTGTCCAGAGCCAGCTGGAGTGGTTGGGAAGAGAGGGAGCCTGTGGGAGCAGACAGGGCTGGTTTTCAGATGGGCACATGGCCTGGGGCCGTGGTCACAGCTGCTCACTGTGGCTCTCCCCCCTTGCCCAGGTTCACGCTGGTGCAGAAGCACACAGTGGAGTTCAACCAGGTGGCCATGGCCAACTCGGAGGGCTCGGAGGCCATGCTGAACAGGGTCATGACCAAGGACAACATCGGCGTGGCCGTGGTGTTGGAGGTGCACAAGGAGTTATTTGGAGCAAGTGAGTACAGCTGTGTGTCTTCAGTGATTCCAGCTCCATAGACAGGCACGAGTTATTCCTAGGTAATCCATGCTGCTCCTGTTGGCGGTGCAGCCAAATGCAGCCCGTCAGACAGGCACAGCTTACATGGTCTGGTTGTGCTCACAGCAAGATGCCCAGCATCTGCTTTTCTTCTCTCAAGCTTTTATCCTTGCTTGCTTACTCTGTTACATTCTGCTTGAGCAGCTCAGCTTTCCCAAGGTCACTGTGTTTACACACATTTGCTCTTACCGGTAGTTGTCAACAATGTTCAACTTCTATTTTCAACTCTTTTTCTCCCCTGGATTGACTCCCTCCACCCTCCCTCAGTGGTTAGATGTCAGTGCTAAAGTACTGATGTGGAAGGAGGAGATTATCAGGTCTCTTTTCCTGCCTCTTGATTGACTGACTGTCACATTTTCATTAAGTTGGATCAGATGCAGCAGACAACTCCAACACAGGTAAAACTACCACCCTGCTCTGTCTGCATGGCTGGGGCTTTTGTGGCTTCAGAGGAGGAGAAATTCCAGGGCTGGAAGGAGCTTCTCGGGCTGTTGACAGGCATTTCAGCAGGTTTAAGCAACGAAAACACACCTGGTGTTTCTGACCCTGAGCCCTGAGGAGCTACACCCTGAGTATGAACAAGCAGGAACCCGCTGCATCCACAGAACCTCTCACTGCTGAAATTGTTTATGCAGGTATGAAGTCGCTTCACGTGGACAAGCAGCTGCTCATCGTGGCCAATGCCCACATGCACTGGGACCCCGAATACTCAGATGTGAAACTCATCCAGACCATGATGTTCGTCTCAGAGCTGAAAAACATCCTGGAGAAAGCCTCAAGCAGGCCCAGTAGCCCGACAGCAGATCCCAACTCTATCCCTCTGGTGCTGTGTGCGGATCTCAACTCGCTGCCTGATTCAGGTGAGGCTGGTTTTGGGCCTGATTTTTAACTTACCTTCTTAGAATGTTTGAGTCCACTTCTTCCTCTGAGGGCCATGGGGTTGTTTTGCACTCCCCAGAGAAGGCATGGATGAAAGCTTTCCTAGGAACAGCTGCCTTTGGAAATCTGGCTGAACAGACTGTGAGTCCTCTGGCTGAGTTGCCTGCTTTTTGTGCTCAACTGGACACTCCAGGAGAGCTGGTTGCACCTAGAAAAGTGTAGAAAAGCACAGATAGTTGGTAAATAAATCATTAAACAAACACCCGTGCCTGAAGCAGCAATAAATAGGAAAGGTGTGAGTTCCTGATGAAGAGTTCCTAAGGAGAGGGGTTTCCTTTGCTAACTCTGACCTCACGGTGGCTCCATGGTTTTTAGCATGCCCAGGCCAAAAGGCACTCCCTAAAGGCTTGTCCTTGCCAACAGGTGTGGTGGAGTACCTGAGCAATGGCATAGTGGCTGACAACCACAAGGACTTCAAGGAGCTGCGCTACAACGAGTGTCTGATGAACTTCAGCGGCAACGGCAAGAACGGAGCGTCCGAGGGCAGGATCACGCACGGCTTCCAGCTCAAGAGCGCCTACGAGAACAACCTGATGCCTTACACCAATTACACCTTTGACTTCAAAGTAAGCCCCGTGGGCAGCGGGCAGCAGCGGGCTCTGCTGGGCCGTTCCCCGGTTAGTGAGGGTGGGAGCAGGCCCTGCCCTCACCGCGCTCTCTCCCTCTCTCCCGCAGGGCGTGATTGACTACATTTTCTACTCCAACACTCACATGAACGTGCTGGGAGTGCTGGGGCCCTTGGACCCCCAGTGGCTGGTGGACAACAACATCACGGGCTGCCCGCACCCGCACATCCCCTCGGACCACTTCTCGCTGCTGACGCAGCTGGAGCTGCAGCCGCCGCTGCTGCCGCTGGTGAACGGCGTGCACCTGCCCTCCCGCAGGTAGTGCTGCCCCCACGGACCTGTACATTGTAAGTCCCTCTGCCTAGGAGTGAAGTATGGCCAACCTTCAGCTGCTTCTTCGAGCTCCTTTCCTTATGTGTTTGATATGAGATTTTGCACTTTTTGGTGCATATTGGTATCATTTGGCACTAGGGCTGGAACCAAAGTATTATTCCCCTTTCCAGGTTTTTAATTTAATTTTTGTTTGTGGTTTTTTTTTTGTTGGTTTTTTTTGTTTGTTTGTTTTTTGGGGTTTTTTTTTTGTTTCCTTTTTTTAATTTTACTTTAAACTGGCTTTTTCTTTTCAGTAGGAAGCTGCACTTCTAAATGGACAAAAGAGATTTAAAAACTTGCATTTAACGTGTTTCAAGGTAATGCTTTTTTCCAGAACGTGGCAAATTGAGCCAACCTTTTAGGAGAAAGAAAAACAAAACTAGAGATGCTTGTTTTGTAGGAAGAATATTAGAAATACTGTTTGTTTGAATCCAAAATGGAGACTCAACTCTGCATCCAACATTAATTTTGCACATTAGCAAAGCACTTAATACCTGACTATAAATGATTGGCAGCATGGCCCTGCCCCTCATCTCAATACTATCAGAAAACCAAAGATAGCCAAGGATGTGTGATCAAATTCGAGCTCTAAATCCTCCTGATTCCAATTTCTTTGGGAGCTGTTGTCAGTCAGGGCTGAAGTAAAAAGCTGCTGGTTCCTTCCCAAATGTTACTGCTCTTTGGATGTGTTGGAAATCCTTGTTTTCTTTCCTTTTAATGCTCTGGGTGGCCAGTTCAAAACCTTGTGCCTCAAGAGGCATTAAACATGATGCAATTTTCTGAAAAAAAACCTGTTTGGCTGCTTAATGTTTAAAAAAAAAAAAGGCACAGCGATAGGAAAAGGTCGTGTCTGTGTTTTTAAGTTTTTCTTTATTCTGCTTTTTTGCTGCTATAAGATTTTCTTGAATTTCTATTTGAAACTTTTCATGCACTTTACTGTTTCTAGTCTCCAAATGTGATATTTTTAATAAATGAAAAACATTTTCCATGATGTGAATGAAATTTTTAAGCAGATTGATAAGCCTATATTTATGTCTCATTCGTATACTTCAAAAAAAGTCCAATTTGAATTGTGAAATTAGTTTTAAATACTAAAGAGCCATCTTCTGTCTTGCAAAACTGCCAAGTCAGGCTGTTCCTCTTGAACTAAACATTTCCTTTGTCATTTTATACACAGGAAATTTTCCATGGGGGGGAAAATAATATCAATTGGACTTAGAGGAGAAACTATTCCCTGACTCTGATTGGGGGCCAGGGAGGGGGTGGAGTGGGCCAGAAGGCAAAAGTGGGTTCAGCAAAGTGACAACTCCCTTGGAAAAGTGCCTAAAAAATGGGGGTGTCATCTGTGGTCTGGGATCAATTGGAAGCAAGGGAGCTGGAGGAAATTCCTGCACAGCACTTGCTTTGTGCAAAAACAAAAGAAAAAATGGGGAGGGGAAAAAAAAGAAAACCCTTTCCAGAGATGGATTTTCCTCTGGGTGCAGGTATCTCTGTTGGAATATACCTCAGCATTCCCTGCCTGGCCATGGCACATGGATTGGAGAGCACTGGAAAGTAGAATAGCATGAAAAACTTAATTTTGTGGACATTACCTTTGTGTATTGAGCTGCTGTATGTTTGTGGGGAGGGGGGATGCTCTGCTCAGCTCCGCTCGCTGCGGAGGCGTGCTCTGACCTGCTCCTCCTGTTCCCCACGCACGCCCATCCCAGCGTGAGCAGTGTTCCCTAACCATACTTCACTCCCGGTATTTTTTGAGCTGTTTGTATAAAATGGAATTTCCCATTCGCCCGTGGTTGTCTATGAACTGCAGAGGAGCCCATTTAGTAATAAAAATCAAAACCCAGCACCAATGTTTTGTAATATGGGGGTGGGTGAGGACTGGGAGGGGAAAGCCCAAACCTTGGCAAACGTTGTAAGCTGCTCCAGCTGGATTTTCCTTTGGTTTCTAGCCACGGGAGCGTTCTGTTGCAGGAAGGTGTTCCATTGGATTTTCTCTGCTGCACTTCCCAATGCTCCTCACGCCGTGTGGTTTGTAACACAAAAATGTTATTTTAACAGACGTTGCACAAAAAACCCCCAGTCTTGTTTATGTTTCAGTCAATGCACATGTTTACCTGCCTCTCCTGCGCGGCTCCCTCCTGGTCTTCCCTTCCCAGCAGGAGCAGTGAGGGGATGGTGCTTTTTTCCCAGCCTCAGTTCCCAGCATGTTGCAGGCAATACCTGGGAAAAAGGCTCCAAGCCCTTCCTGCTCCTCACTGCCTCGGTTTGCTTCCCAAAACATGGTGCCTGGTGTCCACTCCCAAGGGACAGCACTGCCTAAAGCCAGCAGAGAAAACAAAATCCAACACCCTTCTACAAGCAACTTTTTAAAACTCAACCTGGTGAATCTGTCCGATACGGGGTTTTGTGTGTGTATATATATATACATATATATATATATAAAAGAGAATTTTGTACAATGGAGCTGAATATTCTTGCTTCCTTCTTTCACTGTAAGGAGACCGAACCTTACACAAGTTTGGTCACGCACACTCTCTCCCCCTCACCCTTTGGTGTTCCAAGGTGACACAGATCCCAAGAGAGCCTGGTGGGAACCACTCAAGTCTTAATCCTCTCTGCCAAGCATCAGCCAAGAACTCACTTTAATTAGAAACAATTTTAGGTGGAGATTATAAACCTCTAGATCCAGGTATGGCACACCCCTCCCTGTGGGAATGCTGAAGGTGAGAGTGATCCTGGTGCTGGGGTTCATGCATCCTCTGTGGAGGCTCCCACACCATCCTGCAGTGGTTACTTTGAGAGCTCAGGGGGTTTTCAAGTCAGGTTTCTTTCTTGTGTGTTGCCTTTGCAGCTGGGAGGCCCCATCCCTGAAAAGATGGAAGTGCACGTGGGGCAGGGGCAGCTGCAGTGTCACTCCCGGGCATGCTTACACTACAGTTTTAGGGGGATTTACGCCCTGCTTCGTGGGAATAGCAGCTTGGCTTTAAATTTGAGAGCCTGCCAGGCTCTAAGATGAGCAAACACTGCTTGCCCTGGATCTTTGGGCGGCTGGTGAAAGGGAGGTATCAAACCCCTGAACTGCTACATTTTTCTTCCCTTTAAAAATTACATTTTTAATTTGCTCACTGTGGAGACGGGATATTGCTCACTCACAAGGGATAGGGCTAAACATCCACCAGTTTCTGGCCACCTTTGGAGTCCTCCCACATCTTGGGAGTCAACAAACAGCCCTTTTGCAGCCATTCTTGCCCCTGCTGTGCTTCCTGAGGAGCACAGGGCAGGGAAGGAGGGGGCTACAGAGACTGGGTGGGTGTTTCCCAGCTTGCCACTGCCCAAGACACACTTTTGGCATCCAGTGGGGGTGGGTGGGCAACACAAATTTGATTCCTACAGGCCCTAAACACCTCCTCCCAGAATGGCCGAGCCAGATTGTAAACAGGGATAATCCTGCACAGGGTGACAAGTCACACCTGTGTGTCACCTCAGTCCGTGTGGGCAAGGCGCATTCCTGCGCCAGGCTGGGGTCCCCATCCCAGGAAAAAGGGACTCCACAGAAGGCCTCAGCTAGTCACTGGGGAGCTTCCCACTTCTGTGTTTCCACAGCCAGCAGCAGACTATGCAACACTCCTTCAATTACCTGCTCCTGCCAGGAGCTGTCAGAGAAAGGCACCAAATCCTGGAGCAGATCAAAGGCGGCACGTTTGGAAGCCGCCAAAGGCTTTGCGGTGCCACAGCCCAGCCTAACTCCCCACCCTAAAAATCCCAATTTTCACACCAATCCGGGCAGAAAGAGCTGCCACAGCCGAGGGGGGAAGCACATTCATCCTTTTATTGGTGACACCCGGTATGGGCGTGGGGAACAGTGCAGGGAAACAGCAGGTGCCTGGGGGGAAAGCCTTGGCTGGGGGAAGCAGGGAAAGGCTCCTGCCAAACGCAGGGAGCAGAGAAGCTCCAGCGTGGTGCCACCAACCCCAGCGTGCCTCAGGGCAGGGGGGCTGTGCCATTGCTGTCCCACGAGGAATTCATAACCGAGGCCTCCTTGGCTGTGGGTGGGAGGGACAGGGTGGGGTTTCTCCGAGGGCAGCACGGTGCTTCCCGCCGCGGCCGCGGCAGCGCTTTCTGGGGGCTGCTCCTGCAGATTGTGTGGGAGCAAAGAGAGGAAAGCGGGCGGGTCAGGGGGAAGGGATGGTCCTGCCAACTCACTGGGGATGCCAGGGGCTTTCCAGTCGCTGGGCAGCACCTACCTCTGCGTCAGCTTGTGGATGAGCAGCTGGATCCAGGGCGCCTCGGGGGTCACACACACCCTCCTGTTCTTCTTCAGGGTGAGGCTGCAAGGCCATGACGCCCCTCAGCCCATGCACATCCCTTCCCCAAAGCTTTTCTAACCCACAGAGAAACCCTCTGCTCCCCGGGCACAGATACAAACCCTGGGCAACAGAGACATGGAATTTTGAGGCCAGGACCCTAGCACCCTGAGCAAAGCAGGGAGGAGCCCCCTTGAAATTGGAAAGCAAGAGTCACCCCAACATTTGTGAGGCTTCCCCCCCTATGTACTTTTGCAGAGGTGCATAAATGAGCCATTTTGGTTGGTTTCCAGGCTTTCCACTTACATGACCTCCTTCCTCCTGCAGTGAATGCCGGGCGGGGTAACGTCGATGGTGAGGATCAGCCCCAGGTTGATGACGTGGGCGGTGGACTTGATGCACTTGCACCTCATGTTGGTCAGCAGGCTCTCCAGCGACACACCTGTGCCCCAGGGCAGCCCACACCACGTCTGGGCCCCCTGTGGGGGAGGCATGTGGGGACACCCCCTCCCCACTATCCCATCCCATCCCATCCCATCCCATCCCATCCCATCCCATCCCATCCCATCCCATCCCATCCCATCCCAGGCACCCATGGGCTGCTGTTAATGGGGTTTGCAGCAGGGCTAACACCTCCCAGCACCGCCTCAAAGCTGCTTTTCCTGTACATGGAAGGAGTTTAGCTGCAGGGTTGGAAAACTTAACCAACATTTTATGAATTCAAGCCACTGCCCACCCACCCACCAAGCACTTAAGTTTTGTGGGGGTCTGAAAGAGAAGCAGCTTAAACTCAGGAGGCAAAACCCCCCTCTCCACCTCCAGTACCTCCCTCCAGCTCAGCCGCAGGGTTTGAAAGACAAGCTTAAAGATAGGCAAGAAACAAATCTGAAAGCTGAGTAGAAGCCACGCTCAGCCCCTCTGGGACAGCCAGAGCCACTGTGCAGTGTTTGAGGGGGACATGCATGGACAGACACCCAAGGCACTCACCGCCCCCCGGCACCGAGCTGCTCAGGAGCAGCAGCAGGGCCAGCGCCGCCGGCAGCAGCCGCATCCTCGCTGCCCACCCCGAGCTGTGCCAGGGCTGCTTTATAGCCAGCCCCTGGCCCCGGGGGGGATTTCACAGCCCCCCTTTGGGGCTGGGAACCACTGGAGGGGGCGGAGAAGGGGCAGTCCCACGCCTCAACTTCCCTGCCGTCGCTTCCCCTGCTGCACATGGCCCCGCCAAAAGAAGCAGAAAAGGCCGTGGACACCTCCTCAAATCTGCCGTGCTTGGTGCCCCCTATGCCTCCCACCTCAAGCACCCCAAACCCCTGGTGTGCCATATGAAGGGAGGCAAGGGACAGTGACAGAGGGCTGCCACCTTTATTGGGCCTGCTGGGTCGTGCCCAAAAGGGACACCCAGCACATGACTATGGGATGGGAGAGGCTGGAAGCAGGGATGGGCATTTTTAAGGGTTTAAAGGCATAAAAAGGGGCTCAGGCAGCAGCATGCTCCCCTCTGGACTCGGGTAAGGCATCAGCAGCATGGGGAAGGGAGGCAGTTTTGGGCCCAGCACATCTGGCCGTGCCTCTGGTGGCAGCTTCCTCAGCGGAGAGCCGTGTTCTTCCTCCTGCCAAAAGCAGAAGGGGGAGGAGCGTGTGGGGACAGGTTCCCACGGGATGCCCCTGGTGCTCAGGGGGAAAGGGGAGCTTACAGGTGAGGAAGGTCCTGCAAGAGTTTCTTCACCCAAGGGGTGTCAGGATCCACGCAGACCCTCTTCTGGCTCTTCAGCTTAATCCTAGAAAACACCAGCCTTTCAACAACGCCACTCCCCCTCCTGCAGACAGCTGAGCCTGCCACCCTCCTCACAGCAAAAGGAGCAGGGAACTGCAGGGCAGCTGGCAGAGCAGAGGGCACAGACCCCGGGAGCCACTTACACCACCTCGGGCCGCCGGCAGCTGCTCCCCACGGGCCACACCTCGATGCTGCTGTACTTGGCCGGCGAGATGAAGGCTCGGGTGCTCTTCAGGCAGCGGCAGCTCAGGTTGCCGTTGGCTTCCAGGATTGCTGGAGAGGCACACGGCCACGGCTCACCCCGAAACCCTCCCCAGGCAGCGCATCTGCCGCCACGTCCCGCCAGCATCACCCACCCCGGAGCGGGAAAGCCTCACCTGTGTCGCCAGGCTGGTGGGACAGCAGCAGCAGCAGCCCCAGCAGCAGGGCTGCCCGCACAGCCATGCCGGCCCGGCCCGGCCCCGCAGCATCCCTCTATTTGAGCCGGGAGATAGGAGAAGTGCGGCGCCACGGGAGGCCCCGGGGTCGCCGTGGTTTTGCCCGACCCCTGTCCCTGCTGAGTTGGCAAGGCTGCCGATAAAACGCGGCTTGGGGTTTGGCAGGGGGCCCGGCTTCCCGAAAGCGGCTCTGCTTTCCCCTTCCTCTCTCTGTCGTTTCCTCCAACTTGGTTCTTGGCACACACAGCCCCACGAGCCCAGAGGTTTTCTGGGGTGCTTTTCTGTCCTGCATCACCAGGTATTACTCATTTCTCCTACAACCACGTTGTCCCCCAGCTGCTCCCCAGTGACATTTGCTTTTGATTTTTTTTACCCCAAAACTCTGCCAAGTGACCTCACGCCCATTCCCAACCTATTTCCTTATTGGTCTGGACTGGTTTTTAAAGCCTTACAGCCACCTGTAAATCCCAGCTCCGTCACTTGGATGTGGGGCACTTTGGCTGGATTGTCCCATCTCCCCACCACCAATATTGTGCCCTCAAATCACCACCAGGGGAGATAACAGGTTATGATGGGAAGGACCCCTGACAAGAGGGAATAGCTTCATAATGCCAGAGGGCAGGGTTAGGTGGGATAGTGGGGGGAAATCCTTCCCTGTGAGGGTGGGGAAGCCCTGGCACAGGGTGCCCAGAGAAGCTGTGGCTGCCCCTGGATCCCTGGAGTGTCCAAGGCCAGGCTGGACAGAGCTTGAAACAACCTGGGATAGTGGGGGATCCCACCCAGAGTGGATGGGATTTGAGGTCACTTCTAATCCAAGCTGTCCTATAATTCTATGTCCACACACGGCTTCAAAGCTACGACATCCAGGGAAAATCCAACCGAAAGAAAAATCCTGAATTTTATTGGACTTGAGCTTCCAGAACAGGATATGCCATGTTGTGCCACACAACCCTCAGACACACACACACTGTCGCTGAGCATTTCACATGGAAAAGGTCACAAAGTCATTCCTAAAGAAGCAGGAGCCGCCCCTGCCAGGGAACTGCTTGGCAGTCCCCAGGTAGCTAAATAAATGAAGGATTCACATTCACGCTGATCCAGGGACCAAGAGCAGGGGAGAACCCCCCACAAACCTGCCATGGGGCTGGGGCCAGCAGTGAGCCACCCTCCCCACAGCCACTGCCAGCAGAGCCAGCCGTGGGCTTTCGGGAAGGGGAGGAAGAGAGGGCAAAGTGAGGAGCAGCCAGGTCTGCACACCTGGGCACCGTCCGCCAGCCCGCCTCGGGCTCTGGGCACCAACTTCCTTAGCAGGAAACTTATTTTTTCTTCCTGCAGAAAGCAGAAGGAGGAGAAAAGTGTGAACACAGAGAAGAGCGGGTCCGGGAGAGGAAGCTCCTGCCCCAGCCAGGGAAGTCGCCACAAACCCAGCACAGGCACGACCAAGAGGGACAGCTTTCCCAGCCCAGCACCAACACACTACTGCACCTGCCACGAGCAAACCCCGCTCCTGCCACTGCTCCCCTCGTGGTTTTCCCCCAGACTGCACTGGAAGTGCAGCACTGTGCATAAGCCAGGGGGCATGACCCACAGATGGGTTGTGCTGGGCTGAACACTGCTTTACACAGCAAAGTGTTGCCCCTCATCCCTTTGGAAGTGGGTCTTTTGGACAGCTCTGAGAGCTCCTGGACCCACGAAAGCCTCCCAGAACCATAGATGTGCTGGGATGCTGTCCAGGGACACCTGAGCCAAACAAGTTCCCATCCAACAACTCACGTGCTGGCAATGCGCTTCAGCAGCTTCTTCACCCAGGGGGCTTCGGGATTCACACACACCTTCCCTGAGGGTCTTAACTTAATTCTGAAAGGCAAGGAGAGCTCCTGAGCATTCCTGTCCCCTCCAAAAGCAGGGATTCAAGCAGCCAGAGCTGATGGGGAAGACTCAGCTTTCGCTCACAGCACCAGTGATTGTAGAAAGCTTCCAGAGACACAGGAAACCACAGCATGGCTGGGAACAAGCAAGACACAACAATATCCTAGGTGGAGCAGAGACTTGAAGCCTAGAACACTGCTCAAAGACAATTTTTTTTTTTTGGAAATTTACAGATGTATCAACACTGAACAGCTATAAAAATCTGGGATAATTTGTTATGGCTCACGCTGCCTCAGTGCCTGAGGAAGTGCCTCCTCCAGGCTGCAAACATCCTCTGCTCTAGCTCAAGGAAATCACACTTTCCCCTGCTGGAGAGATTCCTTTAAGCCCTGGGGAGCTGCGTTTCTGCACCTGATGCTTTTCAGCGAGTGAGCTGGTGGCGTTTTTGGAAAGGTTTGGTTTCCAGCAAGGCGGCAGAGAAGCAGGATGGTGGCAGCAGAGAGCACACAGCACTTACATGATCTCCGTGCGCCTGCAGCTGCTGCCCACAGGCCTTATCTCAATGCTCTCGTATTTCTTGGGACTGATGTATTCCGAGGTTGTCTTGGCACACCTACAGCTCAGGTTCCCGTTCACCTCCAGGATGGCTGGGAGAGAGAGAAGGTGGCAGCTTACAGGCAGAGACAGCGCAGATAGGGATGCAGCTACCTCAGGAGCCAAAGGAACTTTCCCTTCCTGTGTTTTCACACTGCAGGGACCACAGTGAGAAGCTGCCACCTGCACCTCTACCTCGGTTCACACCGCTCCCAAAAGCTGAGCCAAACCCCTGCAAAGGATGGTTGTGTTTTTCCCTGGCAACAAGGCAAGCCCTGAGCTAACCAGGCAGGAGGATCCCAAGCTGCCCAGTCACTCTGGGCACAGGATGATGCCAGCAAAGCCACCCGGAGCTCACCTGCATGGGCAGAGTGGGACATCAGCAGCAGCAGCAGCAGCCATGGGAGCAGGGGGGCTCCCATCCTCAGGAAGGCTCAGCCCCACAGATGCTCTGTGGGACCACAAACAGCCCTATTTATCAGGGAGGGTCACGCCCCGACACAAGCACTGCATTCACACCTCAGCAGTCACAGCTGGCCAGCAGAGCACCCAGAGAGGTGATGTCATTCCTCAGATGCTCCCCAGAGTCAGCCCAGAAGCTCAGTGGCCAATATTATTAATTAAAACCAGCCATTGGAACAGAGTCCAAAGTTTGGATTCCCCACACATCTCCCCCACACCTTGTTTCTGTTGGGTTTGTACCCACATCACCCTTCACTGCCTTGAGCATTTACCCCTCAGCCACAAAAAAAGCCCAGACTGAAAGCAGAGCCCAAGCCCCTGACTAAGCAGGGGGGTTTTTAGTGTACTCAGACATTTACATATTTATTTCTTGGGGCTATATTTTCCCCACCGCTATTTTTGCTGCCTCTCTGATCAGCAAAAACGCCTCACATCGTGCTGTGGAAAAACAATCATTCTCTATGTTTCCACTCAAATCTTTGAAATTTCACACTTGGCTGGACAAGCAACTCACCCAGGATGGCCACAGGAGCACCCTGTGCCCTTGGATGTCAGTGGGATGGGGGCTTTGCCCTGAATAAATTCAGCAAAGTCACCAGTCGGGAAGCAAAAGGGGAAGGGGATATGTGGCGAGGCGAGGAGGAAGGAAGAGGGCAGAAGAAAAGAGATGTGGTTGTGTGATAATGTTGTAATTTGGAGCTTTCAAATCACATCAGCATTTTATATAGCAACAAAACGGTAAGTTTAAAAAAAAAAGTCTTCCACTCAAACTCAAGCTACGCATCTCTCTTTGAAAATCTTCTTTTCCCCTGAGATAGGTCTAAAAGTCTTGTGAAGTGCTTGTGCAAGAGGTGATTGGGGAGTTTAACTCCCTGTACACCAGGGTCACAGAGAGGCCAGGAATTTCCATGAGCTATTCCCAAAGTCCTACAGAAAGAATGGGTGCCTTTCTGTCACAGCAGTGGAAGAGGAGATGGCCTTAAAACTGCATTTTTTTTACTCCTTTCAGAGTTTTCAGTTTCCTTGCAGAGACTTATTAGAAGGAACACAACCAAGGACTGGTTTTGTTGTGGCAGGAGTCTTTTAGAAAAAATGATGGGAAAGGCAACAGTTTATCAGAGAAACGACTGGTCACCTATGCAAACTGTTGTGGAGGCATAAAAGACACCTGAAAATCTTTCTGAAGTTCCTGACTACAAAATAATCCTGCTTTTCACAGCTGGGAAAAAAAAACAAGAGAAATGAAAGCAACTTTCCCCAGAGCTGCACAATGGAAAAGATGGAGCCGGAGCATTCAGCTGCTGCTCTTCAGGACTGGAGGAATCCAACAGCATTCCTGGCAGAGCTTAATGAAATTGGCACAAGAAGAAAACCATCCCTGGACACATGCAATGGACAGACCAAGATGAGCCAGATCACACCCCTGATTTGTGGCCACAAGTGTCCACCTGCTGCCTGCCCTGGGAAGAAGAAGGAGCTACAGAAGCACCAGCTGGATGGATTTTGAGAGGGTCTGTGAATGCCACGGTGCTGTGATGGATGAGTGATGTGTGACTCAGCAACACTGGGGCAGTTTCTCAGAAGGAAAAGCTGCAGCCGTGGCCTATATTTCTGCACGATGAGTGGTAATTCTGCAAAGGGAGAAGCAGGGTGAGGATGTGACCCGTGACTGCATTTAAGCTGACTGCTTCCTGGGTGCCAGGAATTCAGAAGAGTAGCCCTCACATAGGGATGTGTGGCCTCATCCAGGCCAGCATCAGCTGAAACACATACAAAGCACCCTCACATCTTCTCTGTTTCCTGCAGCAGCTGCCCCTGTGCAGGCAAGACTGATTTTAGTCAATTTTTAAACTTCCCATACCTAAATCAGAGACCTCCTAAAAAAGTGGTGCAAATACCACCTGAAGGCCACATGGACAACTTTTTCCATGTTTACCAGGACAGGCAGAAACACAACCCTGATAACAATGCCAAGGAGATGCAGCTCTCCAGCCCTTCAGGAAGGATTCACAAGAGGCTGCATCACCAACATCTGCAGCAAACAAACCTCTCAGCCACAGTGAAACCATTAAAGCTCCTTGTGTTGAGAAAAAGTGATTTTTCAGCTTACCCCTCCTTTGCCCACAACTCACTTAGGGCTCCTCACAGGAAAATTAAAAAAAAAAAAACCTGTGGGGTTGTTTTTTTTTTTTTTTAAATTATCCCCCAAAAACCCCAACTGCAGTGAATCTTCACCACTGTGGTTTGTGGTCCATCACCTGCTTCAAAGATAGAGATAGATGCCTCCTGCTGAAACCTGAGAAACCTGAAACCCACACATATTTCAGTGTCAACATGAGAGCACCAGAATTAGCCAAAGCCTAACGAAATCAGTCCAAAATTAGGTTGGGTGAACAACACATCGAGCTCGCTGTTACTTGCTGCCTTCAAGTGAAGATGCATGACTTGCTGGTGATGCAAGGGGACAAAACTGTGCGTTTAGCCCATTTTTGGAGACAGCAGAGTGGTGTCATGACACCCCTGCAAGCAGGTGAGAGACCTGCTCTGGCATCTTGAAAAGAATTTGGTGTGCTAAGGGCTAAGTGGTAAGAGGGAACTTCGAAAGGGCTTGGATAAGGAAGATGGAGAAAGGTTGGGAGCAAGAACAAGATAAAATAAAGAAGATTTGTAGGAAATGTAAATCCAACATTGCTGCCTCCCCAGTGCATCTGGAGCTGTAGGACCTGTGTGGAGCAGCTTTCTGCCGAAGGGACAGCAGCAGCAGACATTGTCACTGCACGGCCCCACAGCGCAGCGGGGACAGTTTCTGGGAACTCCCAACCACCCCAGAGATGCAAATGGCAGCAAGCAGGAGAAAACCCCAGACCATTATGCCAGCTTGTCCTTGCTGCTAGAAAAGTACCGTGGTGAACACCCCAGCACCCCCTCGCTGCTCCGGAGCTCTGCAGGCCGAGTTTCTCCGAAACGAACCCAACGCCGAGCAGAGGAGTGCTGTGACTCCTCAATGCACTTGTGCCTGGCACAGAGCACTGAGGCAGGAGCAGGAGCCAAGGGCTTTCCCAGAAAGTGCCACTGAGTGTGCCCCAGCTCGCTGCCCGCACATTTGCATGTGGCACAGGAACAGGTCTAGACGCCGCAGGTGCCACCGAGCCCGCAGCGCCGTTGGCCATTTGCATCGTGTGACAGTGGTGCCTCAAGCCTGGCCAGGGAGCGAGGGGATGAGGAGGGAAGCCTTCATCCTGCAGCAGGAGCCAAGGAACAGCAGCTGGGGGTGCTGTAAGTGAGCTGTGCCTGGCTGCCCTCATGTCAGCCTGGCGTCCTACACATCCCCACTGGCCGGGAGGAAGGTCTCTGGCTTTGAGCACTTCCTTCTGGGGCTAGGGAAGAAGCACTCCAGGTCTGTTCACAAAACCAAAACTCCTCCAGCAACATCCAGTCCATGCTTCATGAGGTGGGGAGTTTCTGCTGGACTCAAAGGCAGCGATTGCTGAGGCTGAGTTATTCCTATTTGGGCAGCACATTCAGGCAAACACTTGGCAACAGTCCTGGCACCGAGATCTCCATGAGTGTTACCAGCAACATCTCCTCCCCTTCCCCTGAAGTCTGACATCTTGATAAATGCAGCTACAAGTTGGGTTAGAGTCTGGTTAAGCATTTTATATTTTTCCATTTATTTGTGGTTTCCATTCTATTTGAGCCCATCATTTAGTTGTCTCCACATTACTTGCAGAACAACCCACAACTATTATTTCTGTTAGAGTTTAACATGGCCCTGACCCATTTTCTGCTGGTTAAGTCAGAAGACATAGGTCATCCACAGGAAACAGAGCTTCTCCTCAACCACACACAAGGGTAAGAGCACACCAGGAATGGAACCAAACTCCACCATTCACCTTGGGCTTACACCCAGAGTCATTATTTTCATTAATGTCCACTTAATGTTTTGAGGTCCCTCCTCTTCTTGCCAAGTGTCTCCCCGCTTTTTTCCCTTGGGGAAGATGCTTTCCCCACATCTCATCCATAAGCCACCACAGGAGTAGAGATTTTTATATTAGGAAAAAACCCAAACAAGCCAAGAGCAAATGTTCTCCAGCAGCAAGTAGAAATGCACATGGCAAGGAGGGGAAATCCAGGTCTTCACTGAGAAGGAAGCTGCAATACCAATGAAATGAGCAGCCCTCCCTTTGGAAATCCCCTTGTCAACTTTTCTCTTGGAACCAGCACCCCTGAATCAGCACTCACACTCAGAGATGCTCCCAGAAGAGACAGAGAAACTCCAGCCCAACTTCTGCAAAGGATGTACATCTCAGCTGAAAGAATCGATACTGAAAGGAACTGTCCTGGGCTAAAATAATGCAGCATGGCCCAGATTTGGGGGGTGGAAGAAAGGTGGGTGGAGCACACAAGTGGTGCCCCAAGCTGGGAGGTCACCAAGCTCCATCCTGCCAGGTGGAAACGGGGAGGGAGATGAAAGGGCAGCGCACAGGGAGAGAAGAAAGGCTCCAGGAGACACATGAAAGTGAAACCAAGAAGCACAAAGCCATAAAAACCATGAAACCTGCTTTGATCTTCGCTCACCTTTTATCTCGCCTGTCACTCACAACACACACCCTGAAAAGGAGCAAGGCCCAAAGACTCCAATCTGTCACAGGGCACAGCCTTGGCTTAGACACAGAACATTCCTGAAGCTGTTTGGGGATCTCCCCTCCCTTCCATACCCCACACTGCCGTGGTGTTTGGGGCAGCCAGCAGAGAGCATTTCACCTGGCACTTCTGGCCATGGGGAGTTCAAGGAAGGCACTCACAAAGATGTTTCCCAACAACAAAATAAGGGACTTTCCTCTTGCCTCCAGGTTGAGAACGTGGGCAGCTTAAATGCTGGCATTGGAGAACTACAAGGTTTAGACTTGCTGTGGCAGGAGGATGCAGTGTAAAAATAAATTTAGAACATACATACATACATATACATATATATCTCTATATATATAAAAGCACCACCTAGGTTCTAATTTCGCATGCAGGCTCAGAGCTGGGACCACTAGAGAGCAGCAGACACCACTGCCACGGAGAGCAGCCGAGCAAGGAAAAAAAATCGATCTGCCCAAGCACCCAGATCCCAGGCAGAGGATCACGATCCAAGCTAATTGGCTGTACAGAAAAAAGGAATTAACATCTTAGTAGGTGCTACACGTGCCTGCTGTCATCACAGAGAGGCTTTTTTTTTGCCCTGAAAGGCAGCTTTCAGAAGACTTCTGAACCATCAGAACTCAGACCAGGGGAAGGACAGAGGAGGCAAGAGCTGGAATCAAAGAAGGGCTTCCTCCTCTCCCAAAGGACAGAGGTTGGTGCTCTTTGCTCAATTCCCAGGCAAGAGCAGCAGTAGAACTGGCTTGTCTTGATGTTCTGCAGCCAAGCAGAGTTTAGGGGAGGTTTTTGGGCGGGGAGAGGCATGGAGGCATCCTGGAAATCCAGAAATGCAGGTTAGACCCCACAGACCCTGCAGCAATGTAAAGGGACCTTGAGGAATATCGCTGCACGGATCACCCTCGAGGTGCAGGAGGACAGAGAGCTGCCTTCTTGCTCCTGCATGGCTGGGGACTGGATGAAATCTACACCACTGCTGCTTTCCCAACGACAGAGACGTGCTCCTAGCATACCTAGAGTTTGCCAGAGGCATGATGTGCCATGCCTCTCCAGCATGTGTGCCCTGGCCCTATTCCCAGCTGGAAAGCTGGGAGCTTAAGCAGTCCTAAGCTGAGACGGAGCCTGAGACTGCTCAGCTGCACCCCTGGGAACAGCTGGAAGCTAAGTGTCACACAGGTCCAGAAACATAATGGCTGGGGCTTCCCACTGGGAGCAGCTGGACAAGCAGAGCACAGGCTTCTATCTCTGGAGTGTGTGATCCCACCCTGTTCATGGTTAAATCCTGGCAGTGCACACAGTTGGGATCTCTTTACTGAATCCCAAAGAAGAGCAACAGTGGGATCCAGTTCAGGGGAGCACAGGGCAAACATCTTTGCTGATTTCTGCTGGGGTTTTTCCCATTTTACCCAGGGTTCATGCAAGCTGCCTCCCAGGAAGCATGCAGCCCTGGAGACTGGCAGATACAACCAGCCTGTCTGACAGTTATGTCCAGGCCACCCTGAGCCTGGTTTTTCCTGTCTGCTACAGCTGGTTATCATTCCAGCTGGAGGGGAGTGATACTGGGAAAGCCACCCCATGGGACTGGAGGGCATTCAGCTGCTCCCCAGAGAGTACAGAGCTTTGCAGGGAGTGTGCATAAAATGCATTTCCAGGCCAAACATCTTCAAAAGCTGGGGATTTGAATGTTTGGGGAATTACAGCCAATGTAAACCAATGCTTTAAGTCTATTCCTCTGCTTCAACACTCATCCAGCCTTTGGAGCCAACTCCAATGGGCCCTCCCCAGCTGAATTCATCATGCTAAAGGAAATGATGTTTATCTGTCCCAAATTCACATGCCTGGGAGTGAGAGACCAACAGCAAGACAGGAGTGTGATTCACAGCACATTTCCATGGAGCCCTGCCTCACCCAGAGTGTTGTCTGTGCTGTTGGGTCAGCCTGTGGAAGTGTTTAAAGGTCACCGTGCTAAATGCCATCGAGATATTTCTGCTACTCCGGCTGTACCAGCCCCAGGACTGTGCCTGCACTGCTCCAGGCAAGGAGAGGAAGGAAGGCTGTGCATCCTGCCTTGATGCCACAGCCATGAGGTGATGCGCAGGAGGTGACACAGTCCCCATGCCAGCTGTCACGCAGCCCCAAGGTGACACAGACGTGCTGCCCTCGCTGGCCCCGCACCACTTCCGAGCCTGGCTCCTCCTGACACGTCTGAGCCCTGCCCACCTCCCCTCCCTCACTCCAGGGGAAGGTGCACCTCCAATCACACCTGGGTGTGAGCTCCCGAGCCACCAGCCCCTCCTCCTCACAGCTAGCGCCACAGCTATTCGCCCTGCCCAGCTGATATTTCCTGGTGGTATTTCCTCCGTTTCTACACTCTTTTCTCAAGTGCTCCAGCTATCAGGGTGTTTGCATAAACAGCAGCACACTCACAGCTTCCCTCCCCAGCCTCTCCTAAGGTTAGTCACACTCCTGCCCAACCTCAAGCCCACGTTTCTGCCACACCCACAGAAAAAAACCTTCTTCTGAGGCACAGTAACTGGAGTAAGTTCTTGCATTTCAGGGTCACAAGAGGCCCACTAGAGCCACTTGTACACAGAATCCCAGACTGGTTTGTGTTGGAAGGGACTTAAATATCATCCAGTTCCACTCTCCTGCAGGTGGGCAGGGACACTTTCTACTAGGTAGGCTGCTCCAGGTCCCATCCAAACTGGCTTTGGACACTTCCAGGGATGAGGTCACCACAGCAAGTTACAAGTACTTAAAATGGAAGTTAAAACCCTGTCCCAACCCTAAACCTCTGTTCTGTAGACACTGTTTCACTGAAAAAGTCTGGTTCAAAAACACAGTGGGAAAGTTTGCATGTTAAAAACAGAATCCTGGCTCTGCTCCTTCCTCCACTCATTCTCTCATTATCCTTCGACTTCCAGCATGACAAGACTGGTCAGGCACACAAAATCTTACACCTCTCCCCAGAAGGAACAAACCAGAAGAAAAAAGGCACAATAAACCCAAAAGGCTGTTGTTGCAACAGGCTAACAACCACTCTCCACATTCCAACTTGATTTAGATGCCTTAAGACCATCTTTTCAACCATTTAGAAAACCTTGGTGTGCACAGAACTCTAACAAAGAGCAAATTTCAACTAAAGTTGCATTGACACCAACCAGCCTGTATTCTTCAAAGTACTGCCTGATAACACCTGGCCAAGAGAAACACTGTGCAAACAGAGACTTCTCCTTGCCCCTGAAACAAGGTGAGGCCAGTATTTCTGTGAATAAACAAGTTCCTGTTGCAATCCAATAGCAGCCACCAGATAACCACAGTGAAACAATGAGAAAAACTGTGTGTACTCACATGGGGAAGCGTGACCCTATCAGTAGCTGTGACAGGAGCAGCGTAGCAGGGGCTCTGTCACCTCTGGAGCCAGACTGTGCTTCCCAGGCCTCTCTGCTGAGAAGGTGCTGCTGGTGCTCCCTGGGACTCCCACAAGCAGCAGGAAGCTCACTGCAAGGGCAGCCTCTGCACCTGGGCTCAGCTGGGAATGGCCATGCTGCCCAATTCCTTGCAAAGCATTCCCACCTGAGTAAGTGAGCAAGAGGGGAGCTCCTTTCCCTGCCTTCCTCAGCTACCTGGTGATGGGAGGCAGGTGGAAATGAGCTGAGCTAATGAGAAGACAAGTTACTGACATTTTACGCTCAGTCCTTCCTTAGAGGTTTCTGCCATGCCTACTCAAATGTTTTAGTAAAATCACTAAAGCACTGCTGCTTCCAGAGGTACAGGAGCACACTTCCATTTATGCCTTGCTGCTCTCTCCCCTCTTTGCAGCAAAGCTTTTTAGCACGTGCCAATCCCTGAAGTCAGAAAGTAGTTTAACATTAAATTCGTGCCCAAGGAGCCAAAAAGCCCAGGATTAACAGGCTTTCCTTTCCTTTCTTTCTGCTCACACACTTACAGTGACCCATTTTACACAGCCCTGAGGGCTGAAGGGGCTCTGCAGCCAGACTTTTCTGAGTTGTTCATATTTCCACACAGATGCAGCTCTGAGCTTGTTTTTCTCTAACCACGATAAATAGGATGCACACTGCAAAAGAGCTGGTTTCCCACTATTCCAGCCACTTTGGGGCAGGTTACCTGGGACAGATGCATCCAGAAACAGAGTTCAGAAAAGTCACTGCAACCCTCAGCAGGCACTGAAAAACATTCAAACTGCCCTTATTCACACCTATTGAAGGCTGTAGCAGGTTCTTGCAGGAAAAGCCCTCCCACAGGATTAGTCCCACTCACAGTCCCCTTCTCCATCAGCGGGCTGACAGGCCTGGGTGACATCTCCTTCCCCCACAGTGCAATAAATACCCCAGACAAACACAATGCCTTGGGTTAAAGGAAATCTCCTGACAAGGCTGCACGTAGAGGCTTGTTGAGACTCCAGTGCCCTGCAGGCTGCACTTGCAAACTCTGTCCTGGATGATTTATCTGTCAGGGAGGTTGCTTTTCCCCAGGAGGGCATGGAAATGCTATCACAAGGTTCAAACGAGCCACCACACTCAGGTACCCTTCCAAATGTGTTTGGAGTAGTTAATTTCCAGGCCTTTCATGATAATATCTTAGACCCAGAGAATCTTTCTCTGGCTTTGGTAAGGTATAGGAAATGGTTTCTCCTAAATCCCCATTCCCTGGAAATCATGCTCCAGCCTAGATCCTCCTCCCTGCACGTACAACCAGCACTGCCAGTCAGCTCTGAACATGCTTGTGACTAGAGATAAAATGGTCAAACAGAGATTCTCTCCATCTCACACTTTGTGATCTTTTCTTCCAACTGTCTGCTCAAAACTTTCTGTTAAGACAAAAGGCCTGGCCAATTACTCCTGGCTCAATCTACAGCAGGGTATTTCCACTTCTGAAATGGAAATCAAGACACTGGCCCAAGCTCCAAGGGCAGATTTGAATTTCAGACTTCCTGAAGTTCAGGAGCATCCTGACTGTTTTCATTTAGCCCACAGGAAGGCAGGACAACTTTGCTCACTTGTTTCCAAAAAGCTGTTACTAAAGAGAAGAACTTGCTCAAGCTAAAACTCAGGTGTTGTTTAGGTATTTTATATCCAAAGTCTTCCCTTTGGGATAACCCTAAGATGCACAAGACGTGAATTTTGGAGCTCATAAATCTCTTCAGAAAGTAGAGCCAGACAGAGATGTGCAGTGACTGGAAAAATCACCCTCTCTGCACATAGGAGGCAAAATGCTGCTCCTGTCTGGCAATAAGAAAAGCCTCCCTAAACCCCCTCTGCTGGGAACTTAATCAGTCCTACTTGAGCAGGACTTTTCAAGGAATTCCACACCTGTATGCATCTTGTTGAAGGAGCAATCCCTGCTACAACAGCAAGCTGTAAATTGGACCCAGTTTGGGTTAGTGGTGGAGGTGACAGGTCACTGCCAGCCTGGATAAGGTGCTTCCAGGATCCCAAGAGGTAGACTGGCAGCTGGATGTGGTCCAGACTAAAGATTTATTGTGAATGTGTTGAAAGATCTGTGGCAAAAGCTCACCTGTGTAGCTCCCTAGCTCAGCTTTTCCAGAAAATGTGAATCCTGGTATCCCTGAGTGACACAACAACAGAAGGACTAATCCAGCCCTTTCCCTGTCCCGTAGCCAAGGTGACAGCACAAAAGTGAGCCTGACAAATGGCATGCAGATGTGAGGGGTTTTCCAAGCTGGTGGGAAAGCAGCTTTACTGAGCTGGGTAAATTTCCATGGCACAGACACACTTCTCCAAACACAGCCCTCTTGAGGCTGGGTTTGAGACAGGGACAAGAGGAAGGACACAAAAGTGTGTGCTGATGTCAGCCACTTGACAAAGGACTTTGATCTCCAGGGCTCCATGACCCAACACCTCCAAGGAGGAGCAAGACATTTCACAAAGCATTTTATTAGCCTTTTATGTAACAAGGCACACAGGGCATCAGTTGGGGGATGACAGAGCACTGTCACCTACTATTGCTTATCAAAATAAATTATTCCCTGCTGCCAGCCTGAGAAACAATGCCAAAAGATATAAACTGCTCCCAGAACAGCAATACTGAGTGATGGCCAGCACAGACTGAAATGCTCCACACGCTGCAGCCTCTGAAAGATGGGCCTGGCAGGATCTGCAGGAAGAGTAACACGAAAGCTTTGACCCTGGTGAGGCAGAAAATGAATTATGATCAGAGCCAGCAGGGCTTTCACTCTGTGAGGACACAAAGCTATGTAGGAAGAGTGCAGCCCTGTGACTCCAGGTGGGCCTTTTGTTCAGGGATGAATCCCAAGGGCATGCCAAAGGCAAGGCTTCCATGGCAACTGAGGGCAAAGCCCATTACAGAGAGTAGGACAGTCAGTGAATTCTCCACTGCACAAACTCTCCCCCACAAGTGTGGTAGTACTGCAAATTTACATCACAACACCACTAAAATGTATATCAATACAGCATAGATAGGACTCTGACAGTCAAGCAAGCCTTCAGCTGCTTCCCACAGAAATCCAAAGCATCCCAACCTTTTATATTGAGAATTACACACTAGTTACAGCTGCAACAGCTGTCCAGCACTGAGCTAACTATGGAAAAGCACTCAAAACATTGCATGACTGTGCCTTCCTCACAGGTTTTTCTACTGGAGCAGAAATCTGTGTTTTCACAGGCACTTGGAGCCACAGTGTCCCTGCTCATGGATCAGAGGAGAATACATCATCACCTTCTTGATGTTAAAGAAAACACCCTGAAAACTAAAAGGGAATCAGACAGTGCAAGAGTGAATCCCCAATCTTGGCTTGTAAGAATTCTCCACCAGCTATTCCAGTGGCAGCTGGAGGCTGTGGAGGTAACCAGTCCAAGTGCACATTCTGAGACAAGAATAAGCCCAAATTCCTTCAAGGGAGGCCTGTTTTGTTTCTCAGCTAATACACACAGCTCATGCTGCACTTAGAGCACTGAGTGTGGCCTTTTCCCGACTTCCCAGACAGGATAAAGGTGGCAGGATTACCTCGAGCAGAACAATAAAAGCTGAGGGAAGCACAAGGCACCAGACAGATAACCTGGGGATGCACTGTGCCAATATCCTGGGCCAAGAGCTGGCACAGACACCACACCCAGCTTCAGATCATCTGTGGCACAAGCCCTCAGACCACTGGCCTTGGCTTCTGTCATCCTGCCAGGAGCAAGCCAGGGATCACCTCCAGTGCTTCTGCTCCCTACCAGAGTTAATAATTAAGCTCTGGATGCCAAAGGCTTCCTAAATCCCTGACTCAGCCACAGTACATGACAAGACCGCTATTTCCACCACAGACACGTTTTCCAAAGTTCCTTGGAGACTCTGGATTGTAAACTACACTCTGACCTTCAAAACATTTGACACCCAGCCACACAAAATCCTTGCAGAACAAGCCCACAGGCACTTGCAAAGCCAACAGTCTGCAAATCCTGCTTCCCCACAGGCCCTCCCTCACACATCCCACCTTTCCACAGCTCTGCCATTCCCTGGTTTGAGCTGACTTATCCTTGACAACTGAGCACTACAGCAAGGAGCTATTCCTGGCTTTGTTCTGCGAGGGGAATAAAGAGAGAGGCTCAGGAATGCACAGAGGGCCAAGGAGGAAGTGTGCAACAGAAGAAGGAGCTGCCTTTGCCTTCCTAGGCCCAGGACAAAATTTCCCTAGACCAGGGAAACTCTTCTTCTTGACTTCACTGGGTGTAAACAAAGCCAGTGCCGAGCACTCTGGAAATCCCATCACAAATGTTTCCTCCATTTAGATGTCTAACAGTGTTCACATCTCTGATGAAGAACCTATCTGCCATGGCCAAAAAAACCCCACCAACACTCTTTGAAGGAGAAATTAAACGCTTCATTAAGTCAAAAATGGTTGAGATTGCAAATCAGAACCAGAACGTACAGGTCTAGAGGCAAGATCACTAATAATTCACAAGCAAAATGCGATGTTTATGCAACACTAAGGATGAGATTTTAATTGCTTATTACTCTAATTGATTTCATTCAGTTGTTATGGCAACTTTCTGCTTTCTGGAGATGTACTACACCAGCCACAGGCTTACACCACAAAGCACAGCCATGTGACACCCCACAGCTGCAACATGTACTTTAAGATAAATAATACTATAGATGTGCCAAGTATTTACTGATTCCCATTTTTGCTGAGCTTCAAAGCCCTGACAGCCAAGCGGGATGACAAGAATAACTCATTCACCTGTTAGTCCCAGCTAAGAGATGGCCTGAGATTGTTCAGTTCTACTCTCTCCTTTGGTGTATGCTGCTCCTTCTTATCGCATCAGAAAAAAAAGGGGGAGGTCTTAAAGACCAGGGTCTGAACACACTGATTTATTCTGAATGCTTTATTGCTGTGTGTCCCTTGTCATAAGTCATCAAGTGGTGGGAAGTTTCCTGTTTAAAAGGCCATTATAATAATTTTTTAATTACAGAATGACAACTCACCAGGAACAGAAGTGCTTCCACTACAGATCCCTTGTGGCCCAGTCCAGCCACAGGAGAGTAGTAGGATGTCATTTCAAGATGCTCTCAGAAACCTGTGTGAACTTGGAGCACTATGCTTCCAATAGGTCCAGCAGCACAGGAAGTAACATCCCAGAAACTGGACACAGCTGGGAGTGGTTTCAGGGGATGGCCTCCCCACAGAAACAGCCTTCAGCCCCCTCAGTCCCCACCCAAACCAGTCTTACTGACAGAGCAGTTATGAAGATGAGCATGCATTTCAACTCCTGCGACCACAACCCTCTCAAGTTCCACCACGTGGTACAGGCAAGCCCCAAACAGCTTTTAAAAGCCGTGCACACCTCTGCTACTACAAACAGGCCAACCACCAAAATCCCCATTCCTCGGGGGAAGCCAGGCAAACTTCCTCGGGGGGATCCACAGCTGCCTGACCTGGCAAAATCCAAGGTGAGCCCACATCATTCCAACCACAGAAGTGAACCCTACAAGCTGATTTATTTCCGTGGAGCCAACTTGAAAGGGGCTGAGTGGCACACCTCAAGCTTCGTTCAGCCTCCCAAGCTGTGCAAGCTCAGGACACGGCCCGTGGCTCCCCACCTCACCCCGACTCGCTCACGCGCTCCAGCCGACTCCCGAGCCGGGAGGGTTCTGTGCTCAGGGGCACCTTGTGGAAGTGGCAGCTTCAGGAAGGAGTGTTTCATGTCCCAAGCACTGGCAGCAGCCAGCAGCAGCCTCTGTCCTGGCAGGAGCAGCCCCAGCCCCTGTGAGTTACCAGCCAGAAGGGATTTGCACGCAGAGCACGAGCTCAGTTGCCTTTGATGAGTTCCTGCAGGAGTTCTGGACTGACAAGATGCAGACACTTCCCGAGACCAGGCTTCACTACAAAGAACAGCATCAAGGACAATTCCTGCAGAACCCTGAGGAATCCAGCTGGAATGACCCTTAACCCCTAGCAGGAGCTCTGGGTGTGCACATGTGCCAAGCACAATGCTCACGGTAAGCACAGGATCGCTCACACTGGCAGGAGCAAAGCTGAGGTGAGATTCCCACATCCAGCACTGTGAAGTCTCCCCTCTTCCCTGCCACAACTCCAGGGAAAGCTGTAACCCAGCTGTGGGATCACATACCCTGCACAGCACAAAAAAAAAAAAAAAAAAAAAAAAAAAGGAAGCCAAAAGCTTCAAGGAACCGACCGCCACTCACAGCAGGTAACAAATACAGCACTTGGTTTATTTTTGTTCTCAACTGAAACAAGACTCAGTAGGTTCCTTACCCAAGCACTCCTGAAGTGAGCAGAGACTTGCAGCAAGAAGTCTTCAGAGGTACAGTATTTGTATCATACAGAGTACACAATAAATTACTATCTACATGCCACAGACCTACAAAAAGTTACATACAAAGTAAAAAAATACAGTATTTTCTGCTCGTTTTTTTGTTTTAAATTTTTTTTCTGTACATTTTTTAAATTTACATTTTCATATACACTTTTTGTAAACTTTTATGTGTTTTTAGAAAACTGAAACCACATAACAGTTATGGACTTACAGCATCACTCTTACCTTTCTAAAGCAACGCTTGCACCTAGGAAACAGCTTTTAGCTTGTTTGCTCCTTCATTTCTACTTTGGCACCACCACACCTCACACCGTTATACTCCGAGCTACTTTAGTCTGCTTTAGCCATGTCCTCACCAGGGAGAAACACAATTAGACTGGAATTTGTGCTTTGATAACAAAGTTCAGAAGAAAAACCATTACATTAACTACTTCACCATCACATTTACCTGATATTTTACTGCATAATTTCAACTTCTCCTGCACTAACTGTTTTACATCATCAGCATGCAAACAAGTCTGATTATGACTCAATCAATAACATGAATATACTGAAAAACAACTACAAGGGTTAAATATTCAAAGGAATGTAGACTTAGCAAGGTTTACCAAGTTAAGAAGTCTAAGCTAATAGCATGGATTGACATGTTAAGATTTTAAACACACTGAAGTATACAATGTGAATTTCAGTGTAAACACATCTGTACTAAAGAAAACATGGAATTACTCCTGGCCACACAATTATACTATCTCAAAGTGAAAACTAAATTGACTAGAAACCTCCTGCTTACCACACATACTCCTGGTGTGAAAAAGGGATCCCTGAAGTTTATAAAAGCCAAGCTTCAAAAATTGCTACTTGGAGTACACAACTCAAGACCCTGCTGAAAAGGAAAAGCAGTTTCAGTGTCCGGCCCATTGGAGAGCAAATCATCCCAGCCTGGCAACTTTGTACACACACTGTTCCATGTAACCCACTCAGCCACTTGGATCTAATCCCAGAATAATGAGGGGAGGTGCCCTCAAGAGGGACTGCAGTCCAATCTCCTGCTTGAAGCACAGTCAACACTGAAATCAAGCCAAGCTTTGGATTCTGTCATGTTGAATCCTGGGAACATCCCAGGACAACAACTGCACAGCTCCTCTTGGGCCTCTCCCTTGCTTGACTGACCCCATGGAGAAAACTGAGAAAATTTCTCCCATTAACCAAGAGCTTCCCGTTTAAATCTCAGGAAAGCTGCTCACTCTTGCTCCACGCTTCTCAGGCAAGACCCTGAAATCAACTCCGGTGTTGAACTGCTGAGGGTTTTGGATCACCAGGTACAGAACTACATTCATGGCTGTTGACAACAGAACTGTACAACTTTTTTTTTTTTTGCTGATCTGGGGACCTGAAAGAATTTTTTTTTAATTCCTTAAAATTACAACAACAAAAAAACCAAGGCAGGCATTCAAAGCATTGATATAGCCACAGCAAGTTTTGCCTTAATACAGTTTACAGATTACCATCTCATTTATTATTGCCAAAAGACTCTATGGTGCATTCAAAACTTCAACCTAATACAATCCAGACTCAGTGCTAAGACCGACAGCTGAGGGTTTGCCACTTGGGTTTAGGTTTGAGTTCAAAGAAGAAGGTGCCTTCCAGATCACTTGGAGGAGAACTGCTAAGGCTTTCTTCCCCGCTGCTCATGTCTTCACAGGAGTCTTCACTAGAAGGAACAGTGGGAAAGGTAATTTTAACAAAGCACAACCCCTTCAAAGTGGCAAAGTACTCCTCAATCCTGGGGTTTCTCGCACGCTTTTCTGTTCCTAGTAGCAATGTTCCACATCTAAATGGTCCTCAAGGCTCCTAAAGCTGAAATCCCAGCAAGGCACAATGTTCCTGATACCAACAACATCCTACCAATCAAGAAGCCCGTGTTCCAGACACCAAACATGAATTCCTTCAGGAGACTGAAAACTTTTGCAGGCCTTCCTGCCTTCAAACCAACAGTGCCTCCCCCCACCCTTTCAGGTACCTCTGAACACCACAATAACAGCTCCCCTTTATTCCATGCGCTGAAGACACATTCCAGATATTCTCAGAGCTAACACTTTTGTCCCCTAGCAGTGATTCAGCCATAGTTCTACAGAGCTGCCATGACCACTACAGGAAGAGGAGAACTCGCAGCAAAGGGAGCAGCCAAGTGTTACCAACCTCTCACTTCCATTGAAACATCCACCCTCCGGGATCGTTGGCAGCTCAGGAACACTGTAGTAACTGTTCTGTAGGTTTTGGGCTGTACGCCTCGACACAATCCAAACCAGTTTTTTGTGATCAGGCTTGCAGCATTCAGGAGAAGAATAATCTGCCAGGCATTTGGAGACCAGCTCCCTCCAGTAAAGTAGGTCATTATCACTGATCTGGAAAAAAAACCACAAACAAACCAAAAAAACCCCAGTTAGTTAGTTAGACTGTAACACACAGACTCTAAAGGTAGTTACTCCCTCCATTTTATCTTCTTGGAAAAGACCTGGAAAAAACCATCAGTCAAGACAGAAGTGAGTCATAACTGTGATACCTTTGTCAAAGTTGCTTTTGAAGGTGAACTACCAACTCCTACACACCTTCCAGACAAGTCCCTGTTCAAGGTGGAGTTAGGTTGACAGTTCACCTGTCAGTCTTTGTTACCATTTTCGTTATCACTTCCAAAGGAGAAATAAAACAAAAGGCTATTCTATTTAAAGATGGACTGAAATTTTAATAAAATTCCATTTTCAAATGGAAGCAAAATGTTTAAACTACTTTAAAATGGAACAAAAAAAATTTAAGCCACCATTTTAAAAGAACAATACTTTCAGGAACTACCTCCATCCCTTAAGAAACTGGGGTTGTTCAATCTGACTGAAGAGTGAAAAGCTGCTTCTAGGCCATCAACAGAGGCAGCACGCAGCTCAAGGCCACGAATCCTATTTTAGTCCATAGGATATCCTGAGCTGGAAGGGACACACAAGCATCCAAGCATCATGGACCTCAACTCCTGGCCCTGCACAGGACATTCCCACCAATTCCACCCTGTGCCCATTCCCTGGGGAGCCTGACCTCCATCTGGGGGAAGAACCTTCTCCTGATATCCAGTCTAACCCTCTCCTGACACAGCTCCAGCCACTACCTCAGGTCCAATTATTCAGGCAAAAGGAATAACCTGCCCAGCAGTCAGAACAGACTGGAAGTTTCTCCAGAACACACAGCCAGAGCTGAACAAGTTCAATCAGCTGCCTGTTAAAGCGTGCATTCTATACACACTGGGTCAGCAGTTCCTCTGATTTTATACATTTAAGCTTGTTTTTAACTGCTTCTTTCAGCCAAACAAAACCTGTAAGGACCCATTGAAGGGACCCCTAAATGTAACATCACCCATCATGAACAGTGTCAGTCCAAACAATTGGTAAAGCAACCCACTGGAAATACCTTTGAATGCTTTTGAACACGCAGAAGGATCTCCAACAGCTCAACAGATTTCAGCGTCTGAACTTCCAGAGTGAGAAGGCACAAGGCCAGGACAGATGGCTAAAGGAGCAGAAAACAGCACTCAGCACCCCAGCCATCACAAACCAACTCAGAAGATACAAACAACTGCTTCTACTCACTTTTGCTTTAGAGAAAACTAGACGGCAGTTGCAAGCTTTTAGCTGTGCTTCCAACCTATCCAGATTCAATACTTCTTTCCTGTGAGACACCCAAGAGAAGAAGGGTCAGGATCAACAAGCATTGCCTCACCAGGAAGCAAAAACTGAGGAGCTGCCTCCTCTATGGCCAAGGCTGCAATCACTTCAGAGGGAATTGAGAAGGGCTCAGCAAACACCACCAACTCACCTTTCTGAGGTATGACAGAGTACAATAGCATGGTACAAGTGCAAGAAGGTTAAGGCAGTAGTAGCTTTAAATTCAAAGTGCAACTTTTCTGAAATTATCTTTTCCATCCGTTTCAGGTCGGACACAGTGCATTTACATTGGCTGATCCGGATGATCTCGTGAGCAGATGGGATATTGCATTCCTCCTCCACCACACGGGCGGCCAGCTGGATGCAGCAAACTCCAATGCAAGACAAATGCTTCGGTTTCACCTAAAAACCAGAGCAAGCACCATGAATACATCATCCCCTCATCAACAGCCTGCGCTCCTGCACCTTCCCCAGCCATGCCAAAGTCCCACAGCCACGCAGCCTCTCCTCAGGTTGCTCCTCGTCACTACACAAGCAAATCGCGGTGGGAGCTGCAATTCCCTGCTCCTCCAAGCGGCAGTGCTCGCCCACCCTCGCTTACAGCCCGCATAAATCCAGTCTGAGCCTGTTCCGGGCAGCCCCATCCCTCCACAGCTTGCTCCTGCCCCTGCTCTTCTCTCCCCTCTACCACCGTAGTGTTTTGCGCCGCTTCAAGGACAGCGAGACCAGAAAACTGATGCAACTTCTTTTTTTCTGCTGATCTAATAAAGAGGAACTGGTTTAACTCCAAGCTTCGTGCCTCAAAACAGCACAAACACGATAAAAACAAGCAGGAAATAATCGTTTGGTGTCGGTCCCAAGGCTAAGCTAAGCTTTAGCAGAGCACCCAGAGACAGCTTCTAAAACTCATTGGTTTGTTTCCCTTAATTCCTCCTGTCTCAGACATCTACATGGTAATGGCTACAGATTTATTAGAGGAAGTAAATCAAGCTGTTACTTGTCTTTAGAGGTAAAAGGAACTGCACTCAACTCCAGGTTCACAAAGGAGACCTCAGAGCAGCTGAATGCACAGAATGAATCGACAGCCACACTTATACCTTCATAAGAGCCAAGAATCTGTCCAGAATGTTGACAGCCAAAACAAACGTTTCAGTTGCAAATCCAAAGAAGTTGGTCAGACTCCAAAGATCTTCCACCTTGGCATTCCTTTGTCTTGGACACAGGGTGTTTTCATTCTATGGCAAGAGAGGCAAAGTCAGAATTATTCTCTGGTAGCAGCAATCACCGTGCCTCACTCCCTAAGTCGTCTTTTATCTAGATCAAATAGAAGCAATTTTTTCCCTAAATACTTTATTTCACTTAACTTGAAAAGAAAATAAATTTAGACACTTAGGACTCAAATCACACCTACGGTTCAGAAATTACAGCCAGGTCCCGAGTCTCACTGGTGCAACAGCCAGCACAATCACATTTCCTACTCTCCACTACTTTATTTTAAGACACGTTTAAGACTTATTTAAGTTACCAAGTGCAGGCAAACACAGTGACTCCCGACCTTCGAAATGCCCACACAGCCCTCTGCCTTGCATGTCAATATTTAAGCAACAGCTCTGCTTTCACAACAAACAAGCAGACTTATCTCAGCGATTTTTTTCTTTTTTTGTTAAATATTAAGACTCTTCCCAAAGAGCTCACGAGCACCCAAAGGCACATAATAAACCTGCCCTGAACTCAGAAAGGAACTTTGGTCGCTAACGGGGAGACGTTTATGGTCTATCTACATTTTGCAGCTCAGCACTGAGGGGTTCTGGGTTCATTTCCCCAGACCTCGCCAATGCCTGCCTGACATCCCACCTCCCCTGACGGAAACAATACAGAACCTCTCGCTCCTGGGCTCCCGCTAAGTTGAAACAATAAATACTAAACGCCTGAATATTTTGCTTGCCCTGTAGATCGCAGCGCTTGGATAGTGCACCGTTAATATCTACAGAGAGAGACAGAATCAAAACAAAAGGCAAGTGGCGCATACAGAGAAAAGAATAAACTTTCCGCAGTTAGCGCAGTTAAAATTCCAGTTAAAATTCCGGATTTTTCTCTGAAATTGTCTTCCTGCCCTGAGGAGCACCCCCTCGACGCCCTCACCCACCTCGGAGGCGCCCTCGATGAGGCTGAGCCCCTTCTCTCGGGGCTGGAACCGCCCTTCCAGCTCCAAATGGAGGTTCAGCTGCTTGAAAAGCCACAGCACCTCGCTGCTCATCTTCCCTTTCCTTCGCCTCCTTCCCCTCCGCAGCAGGGAAACAAAGGGGCCCCGCAGGCCGGGGGAGAGGGGACACCGGGCCCCCCCCAGCGGCCCTCACCGCTCGGGGAGGCGAGCCCGGCTCCCGTCACCGCGCGGACGGGGGTGGGCTCGGCCGCTGAGCCCGCATCCAGGCAGGGCGGCCTGGACCCCCGCGGGGAGTCACGGCACCGTCACGGCACCATCCCCAGTCGCTCCCCGTCCGCCCCGGACCCGGCCCCGCTCCAAGATGGCGGCGCCGCGTCCCCGCCCACGACTTCTGTTGTCCTGTGCGGAGTGATCCCCGCCAGTGAGGCGGCGCGCAGAAGTCAAATAGTCCACCCCACCCGCGCCACCCGCCCGCGCCCCGACTGGCCACCGAGGTCCGGGCAGGGCGGGGTCGGACAGCAGAGTTCCAGCTCAGTGGTGAGCGGGGCGGCACCGCCCTACTGCGGCGGGGCGGCGAGGCCGCGCGGAAGGACACGGCAAGGGACGCATCACGCCTTTAAAGGGACGCCAGCGGCGCCTCATCCGTTTTGAAAAGACCGCCCAAACCCTCCCGCGCTCCGATTGGCCCGCGCTTCCCAGGTGCTGATTGGCCAGCGGCTCCTCTCGCCCCGCCCTCTCCCCGCCTCGTGGAGGGGTGTGTTGTTTACCGGCGGCGATTGGCCACCGACCCAGGCCGGGTGTGTTCTGATTGGCCAGAAGAGTTCTACCTCCGCCCCGCCCACTGCTCCGGGCCCTGGCAACCGTGACGAGCCCGTGCGCGCGCGCCCTGAGGCGATGGCGGTGGGGTGGCGGCGGACACCCTCAGTCCCACAGCGCTCCCATGTCACGATACAGGATAAAGATGAACACTGACCTGACTGCAGCGGCCTGAGGATGCTCAGCACCCACGGGTCAAACTGTCTATCTCTGTGGGACTCTCCTCATGCTATTCCTTGAGGGTTCCAAACACCTGTCTGGATTTAAAAAGCCCTCCGTGTCCTACTTCAGACCGAGAGATTTCGTTGCAGCCTGGTGTCACAGTGGTTTTGGGATGTGCACTTCCAAGCTTCCCTTCCAGGAATGAATCCAAGGCCCAATGGGTCAGGAAGGAGGTGGTGGATCAACCCCCTAAATCAAAGGCTGCATCAAAGCTTAATGCAGTCCCCAGGACCAGATAAAACAAAATAAAGCGTCGTCTGGAGGATTTGTGGGGCTGTTCCAATGTGCTCGTGGACAAACACAAAGGGATAAGTGTCCCAGGACAAACCCAAACTGCAGCGATTGGATGTGTACACACTGCAGACAAAAGTCTAGGGAGGCGATTCCAGCAGATTAGTGCTGGGTTTGATCTGGTGAGGTTCTGCAGCTCCAACAAACAGAACATGTTTATGAAATGCCACAGGCTGGAAAAGTAAATCCGCCTTCTCCAGCGAGCCATCATCGGTGCAGAGCTCTGCCAAGCTCTATTTCGAGGCACAGTCCCTGTCTGCAGTGCCAGTGATGACGGCCAACACTTTGCTCAAGTTTATTTTGATGCCAAGGACTCCAAGATTCCCGTAAACACGCCTGGCTTTTCCCCAGGGTGTTCCTGACGCGGGCCAGAGTTCCTGCAGGTACCAGCAGATAAACCTGAGCATCACTCCCATCCCGCAGTGACTGAACTGGCATGCTGATTGATTTTTGGGGAGGATAAAAGCTGTTTCAGACATGGATCTGCTCCAGTTTGAACAACTGCTGTTAATGGAACCGACTTCCAACCAGCTGCATGCAGTGACATCATTCAGGTAATGCTTATGGGATGGGATGATTCTCCCAGCTCCAATCCCTGGTATTCGAATCCCCTCAGCAGTTGCTCCCTTCTTTTCTTCCCCACATTCCAAAGCGTATCTTGCCATCACAGAGATAAAGATGTTCTTCCTCCTCCAGGTGCTATAGGAAACCACATAGCAGAACACGTGTTCCAGTCTACCTAAAAGGACAAAAAAGGTTCATTTTGTAAGTACAGAGCATAACTGCTCCAAAAGTATTAATTCAGATACCTGCTTGAACACATACATGCCATGCCCTTCACTAATTTAAACCTAATAGAACATTCTGAAAAATTATCCTTTGTATCTCATGTAGCCTGAAAGGGAGCAATCTTGTATCAGAGCACAGCTCATTTCCACAGTTAGGAGAGAGGGACCTTTGCTCAATCTTTGTTCCTCAGTATTAACTCGCTTGAAAACAGCTCAGTAGGATCAAGGGAAAAAAACAAAACAAAAAAAACCCCAAACCCTAAGGATCCTAAATCTAAGTGATGGACTGCAGCTTCGGGATTAAAAACGGGGAAAATGA
Organism: Muscicapa striata striata; assembly: GCA_030060385.1. NCBI lineage: Eukaryota > Metazoa > Chordata > Aves > Passeriformes > Muscicapidae > Muscicapa > Muscicapa striata. Next base: position 1,031,047 of record JAREIS010000061.1, on the reverse strand, counting down.
GTCTGCTCCCTGTGCTGTCTGGACCTGGCAGAACAATGGGGTGTTGTGGGCAAAGGAGGAGTCATGGTGAGGTCAGCGAACAAAATCTGTTGTTGTTTTCTATTTTCTTCCTCTTATGCAAAGAATAATTTTCTTTCAATGTGGCATTTATTTGGGATTTGGGGAAGTGTGAATGCAGGGAAAGAATGACAAGTGTTTCCAACATTCTGAGGTAACACAATTTACCTCTTCTGTGACATGCTTTACAGAGCAGCAATTCCTTCCTGGCATTCTTCAGGAATCCAAAAATGCACATCCCATTAAACGGGGATTATTTTAACCAGCTTTGCTAAACTACCTTCCAATATGGCCGGGCAAAACATGTCCAGGCCTGCCCAAAGCAGTTCCTCAGGAATGGCTCTGCATGTGTATTGACTGGCAGAGGATGAAACAGAGGTGTTGATTGGGCCTTGTGGATGTGGATTTCCACACCAATAGGATTACAAACCATGGTGATTAAGGGACACAGAGTAATTAACACTCCAGACACAGGCATTGTCTGCCCACTCTGGACACCCACGGAACAAAAACAGGGGTCACTTGGAACAACATTTGGAACAACAGCTCACTTGAGCCACTTATCCAAAGAGCTCCTCACAATTTACAGTCACTAATTAATCCAAGTGCCCCATTACCCCGGTATGGAGGACAGCAGCAGCGCTGGAAGGCAGAAGCCACAGAGTGGCTTCATTTTTATAACCAAATACACACATTAGAAAACAGGTATCAAGGCTTCCTGTGTACACACTCTGAGAAACAATGTACAGATCCTGTTGCTTCCAGAGCCATGGGATCAGCGGCTTGGGGATACAAGCTATCAAAACCTTTGCATGGGCTTCCCCCCTCCAGGCCCTTTGGGAGGGAACAAGCCTAAGAAATGAAATGATTCATAAATCTGTCAGAGTTCAAACCTTGCTCCCCAGACAGCAGCCGCTGCAGGAAAGTGGCATTTGATCCTCCAGTAGCCATGGGAGCAATGCTCTTACTGGTCCAGCTCCTGTCTGCCCAGAGGAGTGTAATTCCACACCTCTCACCTGGGGCTCCTGGAAATCGAGTTCAGCATTCATAAATAAATGAATTTATTCATATTTATCGCTTGCTGCCTATGAGGCCAAAGGAGAGCAAGGCATCTCGATAAGAGATCAACTGGAGATTGGTGTTAGGGAAGAGATTCACAGGACAAACGCAGAGAGGAGCAGTGACAGTGCATCTCCTAAAGATCACACCTGATTCCAAACAGCTGCTGGAATAAGGAAGGGAGGGGGCAGAAAAGAGAAACCCAGCACATTTGCTGGGGAAACTCAGAGCAGAAAGTATTTTGAGCTGACAAGACCCAAACACAAATCAAGGGAAACTTAGTAAGTGTAGGACAGAATCTCTGTTTTAATTTAAATGAATCTGCCCTGTACTGATAGCACAGACTTTGCTTGCTGAAAATAAAAGCTGCCTTATTAATATAAGAACCCCTATACCAGCACAGCCGAATCACAGCCCTGGGACAAGACTCCCAAGATGAGTTTACTAAAAGAGAGAAGTCCAAGAATCTACTGGGAAACAGTTTCTTTCCTAGAAAATGTTCTTACTCCAAGTAGCTGGCATAAAACTTGTAAAGCACAGCTAAAAAATAAATTGCTTGCAGTGCTAAAACCCCAATTCTTGAAGGAAATTCCAAGTCTTCACTGAGACTTTTCACTGACACAAAAGGATTCTGTTCCAGAAATAACACCAAGGACAGGCCCCTGCCTATTATTTCATGGCTCTGAGCGAGCCCATGGTCACTATGCTAGGAACCACAATTCCATGATCCCTGATACTGGCAGAGCAGGAGGAAAAGGCTGCAGAGTGAGCTGGCTCTGTGCTGAACTCGATGCCCTGCCTGTGTTGTCATGCAGGCCTCTCTCCACACAAAGAGCTGGAAAGATCTAGAAAGCACTCAGGAGCAAAGAGCAAGAGTCCAGTGCAATCTGGTTTTTTTTTTTTTTTTTAGTCATCAAATCTCTTTCTGGAGGGTTTGGAAATGGCTCTGGCAGGAGAAGAGGAAGGAGGAGCCCTGCTCCCAGGGCAAACCAAGGCACTCCTTGTGACTTCACCAGGGCCACAGCAACAATATCTGCAATTCTGTTGCTCATGGGTTGTAGCAGCCCCACCATGCTCAAACTTCCCTCTCTGGTCACGGAGAAAAAGGAAGGAAGCAGGAAATCCTCCAAATCTGTGACACATTTCAGAACTCACCAGGTGACTACAGTTACTCACTATTTCTGTGAGGGGTGGATGCAGGTACCCTTTGTCTTAGTCCTCAGGGCTTCTCACTGCATCTCCTGTCAGAAACCTACACTGCATCTCCAGGTCTAATAAAAGACAACTTCCTGCCTTTTTTAGCTCCTCACTTTGTGCAGGCAGCCATTGCAGGCAGCACTTGAGCAGCAGCTGGAAGTGCAGCCCCAGGAACCTTCCAGGAGCCAGGAGAATGACATCAAATGGCAAGAATTTGCCTTCAGTGCAAGTTAAATTGTCTGAAAGGCAGCTGTGTGTTTCAATAGCCTCCTGCATGACCACAGAACCAGCAGTTTGCTCACAGGCCTCCTTTAATAACCATTTGTTACTGGAAGCTGCATTTAATTCACTGTATATTTTTGTCACTTACTTTAAGTGGGTTCTTGTATTTAATTGACAGGATAATTCTAGGCAGTGTTGTACTTAAGGCAGTGTTGGAAAGGTTTGTTGTTTTTTTTTTTTTAGAAAGGTGGTTGTGCATAATTTCAGGAGGCGTTTTCAAAATCACTGGGATTGTGCATAAATGGAATTTAAAGTAGTCATTAAAAGTTAAACCAAGAAAAAGAAAAAAAAGAAAGGCAGCCACCTTCCTGCCTGTAGAACTAGGAACCTGCTGAGTAAAATTATTTGCTAGGAAGCATTTAGCTACAAGGACTGGATATTGTAGATTTGTTTTATGATTTTACACTTCTTTTCCAATTTAACATTCCATTTTCCGTGAAAGATGACAAGTCCCTAATTATCTAACAAAATACTCTATTCTCTCCTTTCCCAGGCTATCTTAAATTCTTGTATGCCTTTTGCTAAAACTGAGATCTTGGGACAATGTACCTACACTTTGCATAGGGATAATCGCTAATTATGAGACCACATCAGCCAGGATATTCTTCCCTTTATGAGATAATACAAACAGACTATCACAGATAGCAGGTTTTTCCAACTCTAAAGGTGGAAAATTTCAGTCTAGTGGATCGGTTATTCCTCCTGAACTAAGTGGCAGCTGGAATTCCGGAAGTCTTGCGGACTCTGCTGACCTTACCCCTGCACCAGTAAGGAATATTCCATTACCCCCTTGTTTTCTAAATGACAACCTTTAGTCATTTCACACCCATTGGTGCATACTGGACTGCTCTTATTCCCCAATAATTCCTACCTCTTTCACCAGCTGAGTTGCTCTGTGAAGGGTGAACAAAGATGCACGAATTTCCACGCCCAGCACCACAGATGTTTCCCAAGGAACAGCTGCAGGAACATTTCCAGCATAGCTCTGTCTTAAGACACTGCATCCAGGCACGTTTCACTCACTCACTCTTGGACTTGCCAGAAGAAATAATTCAGATAGACTTTCTCAGATGCATCAGCAGCAGACATGATCCTGGTCCACACAGAAAAATGCAAAATATCCATTGGAAAAGGCACATCTACAACCAACACAGCAGCACTGTTCATTTCGCAAGGTTATAAACTCCTACAGTGCTGGTATTAACTCCCCAGGACACAAAATATCCAATTATAAATATTGATGTCTACAGTAAAGCATAGCCAAGCTGGGTAATTCACATGAACTGCCTTTTAAAAGTTGAGAAAATACAAAAATTTTTATGTTTTGGAAGGGAAGAAGGGAAGAAAACCTGTGTTCAATGACACCACTCTGCCAATGCTAAAAAGGTAAAACTGGGAATGCTGCTAAGGCAGTGCCACTGCTGGTGTTCCTGCATGTTGTTACACACATTTCAACTAATAATCTATTTTCTAGGAAGAATGATGGATTTAGTGGTGAAGGGGACAGTCTGAAGGTATTACTGTCACCAAGTTAAATGAAATAGAGCCAGAACAGAGCACGTTCCAAATAGCAAAACAAACGGCAGAAAATAGCAGCTCTGCTTGAGAAAATTACATTATGGGGCTGTTTATTTAGTAAAACTAAATCAGGTAAAAAGGTTAATTTAGTGTCTGCAGTTCCCCTCTCAGAATTAATCACTGACTGAGGTGAAAGAGGTGCTTCATTTGCTAAGTGTGAGCACGTATTTCACTGTTCATGATGAAAGCAGAACAGTGTCCTGGTGTTTTGAGAAGCTCCATGCTGGGAACAGATAGAAAGAGAATCTTGTGCAGCTCAAAGAGAAGGGTTTGTTTTCCTAGTAAATAATTTAAATTCCTGCTGGTAGGAAGAGCAGGATGGGAACAGCTACACAATGTCCTGAGAGGCCGTGGAGATGTTCCACTCGAGCTGACACTCCTGACATTCCACTGATGATGGTTCCTAAGGTCAACAGCCTTCCCTAACAGCTGCACTGGAAAGCTACCTTTAAACTCAAAGAAATGAAGAAGCCTGCATCTAGTTTCCTTTTTTCCTTTGCCACATTCTTCAGGAATACTTTTGGGTTATTTTTTTTTCCAAAGGGCAGCTAATTATTGCCTGTAGGAACAAGCACAGCTGATGTACTCATAAGGTGGAACAGCCTAATAATTTGTATATACTGATTTCCACAGTACTTGCTTGGAAACCCAGCATTCCATCGATTAATTAATTGGACAAAAGAAAAGGATAAGGTTTTTCAAAAACTACCAGTGATTTTGTACAGTTCAGTTTTCACAGAGATGAGGCAGTTTAGTGCTCAAACCCATCTCATTCCTCTGGGAGAGTTCCTTTGTGCTGATAACTTTTCCATGACAAGCACTTACTCCCTGGAAGCTGAGCAAAGCCTTGCCAGGTAATTTCCACCACAAACCATGTTTTTAGGGTTCTCCTTGTTTCCCTCCCGCTGCTTTCCCCAACATTCCACATTTGCAAACTGTCCCTCTCACAAAGAAAAGAGTTTAACTCTTTTCAGCTTCTGGAAAAATTGAGAAATCCTCAGAGTCCGTTACCCCCCCTTTTTTTTTTTTTTCCTTTCAGGTTTTGTTTTTAAACAAACATCAATACTGTCTCCTCTGGGCTGATCAAAGCCTGCTCGGTACTTGAAGGATCACAGGTTAGCAATAAATATAGATAAGTTATGTAATGCCTGGAGTCAAAGCACAAACACAGTGATAACAAAAGGGATAACTGCTCTGTCACAGAAGGAACTTGACCAGCTGAACCCAAACAGCAGTTATTTTTATAACCTTGCATTTTTCCAGCCCCTTGGGATATTCAAATGCTTTATCAGGCTATTTTAATGTAGCCCCACAACCTGCCTGGCATGAAGGTGAATTTTCCCTTGGTCTGAGGCTGCTGTGTGCTCATAGATTTGAGCTCTGCAAGCTTTGCATGCCCTTGCTGAACTTTGAGAGCACCTAGGTTGGGTGGGTATGAAAATCACCACTAACCTTTGCAAAAGACAGGCAGGGAGCAGCACCTGGGTCTCCAAAGCACCACAGAGGCAAAAACCAGCAGAGCATCTGGGTGTTCCTCTGAAGGGATTTTAAACAGCACAGACAGAAATGTCAGCTGTAAGTATACATGGAACTGTAGAATTGTTTGGGCTGGCAGGAACCTTAGAGACCATTCCAGTTCTACCCCTGCCATGGGTAGGGACACCTTCCACTGTCCCAGGCTGCTCCAAGCCCTGTCCAACCTGGCCTTGGACACTTCCAGAGATTCAGGAGCAGCCACAGCTTCTCTGGGCACCCTGTGCCAGGGCTTCCCCACCCTCCCAGAGAAAGATTTCTTCTAAAATCCCATCTAACCCTTTGCCTTTCTTGTCAGCGTGAAGCCCTACTGCCTCTTTCCATTTCTCCCTCAAAAACCCATGGGAGTTCATGCTGGCTGCCTCCTTCTCCTTCCCAGCAGTGCCACTAAATCCCTTGGTTGTGGTCACTGCCACAAACTACCACTGGGATTCTGAAAACTGCCACAGCTTTACAGACTTCTTAAACACCAACTCTTGGGCAATGAGACCCAGAAGAATTAGAATGGAATTGCAAAAGCAAGATACAATTCCAGCAGGACTTGCCCCTCTCTACACCTTCTCAGTTCTAAATGTCATAATCTGTTTCAAGATAAAAATTAATAAAAATGGAAAGGAGCAGCACATGGCAGGCTTGGATTTCAAAAATAGTTCAACTCTGTGCACAGAGGAGCTGCTGCAGCAAAAACAGCCTTTCATTTCAGTCTTACATGTTACTAGGGAAAGGGTTAAAAAAAGCTTGAGATGGATGAATTTTTAGCAAACTGATTCAGAGTTAATTTGCTAGAAAATGAATAGGGGGAAAAAAAAAAAAAACCAACCTATGTTTGCTCTCCATGATTTATGTCACTATGCTTATTATCTCCGGAGGAAATCCTCCTTTGTGTGCTGTCTGAACAGCCAATAACTAGAGATACTGGAAGGAGTTTAAAGAAAACAATTTGCCTTTGCTCTGAACTTCTTGCTTTTATCTCTTCATTTCAACTCTGGTGGTGCAGCAAGATTCTGACACTCATCACCGTGCCAGGATTTGCATGCCAAGTATTTATTCTTTTCCTGGTCTTTGCTGTATAGTGTTGTAAAGCAGCCCCAAATACATAAAGGAAAAAAAAAAAAAAAGTCTTAGGTTACAAAAGGATTTAAACACTCTAAAGCTTGTCCAGTTCTCAAGGAACAAATGGAGCTGTGAGATAACAGCCCAGCTTCCATAGCACTCCAGGCATCTTGTGCTGTCAGCAGGAATGCCAGGCACAGCCTGGAAACGACAAGGAAAAGGCCAGTGCTGCAGGTCTTGGAGCCGGGAAAAGGCCTAAGGAAGTAAATCAAGTCCAGGGCAAATCCCTGTTTACATTCTGCAGCGCAGTAAATACGGGATCACCACGGATAACACAGAGAGCTCTGTTCCAGCACACACAGGCTGGGGGACACGCAAGGAACAGACCAGACCACGGCGCTTTTACCGAGGATCGGCACAACTCGGGGCTTACTTACAACTAACTGATAAACAAGCACCTTTTCCCCCCGTTTGGCGAGTGTTTCAAACGCCACTTCAAGCACCGTGCCCCGTCCCTGCCCGCGCCCCCCACCGCCCTCACGGAGCCGCGCACGCGCCGTAGGTCCGGCCGCGAGGTGCCACACTCCCGCGCGACGCTTCCGCCAGGAAAAAGAGTCCCCGTTCTCGCCCCCTTCCCCCAGGCACCATCCCGCTTTCCCTCACAGACATCGTGCCCTGGGGGAGAACCGGGAGGGGTGGACCGGGAGGGGAGAGCGGGGACGGGTGAGCCGCCTCCAGCCTCCCGCAGCCGTGACGCGGGGCTTTGTCCGCCGCCCGGCGGCGCTGAGGCGAGGCGGTTCCGCGCTGAGGGGCGCTCGCGCCGCCTCGCCGGCGCTTCTTTCTCCCCCCCCTTCCCCTCCCCGAACCCCCCGGGAAGCGGCTGGCTGCGGGCTGCCTCTCGCTCCCCTCCCCTCCCTTTTCGTTTTTATTTTATTTTATTTTAATTTAACCCCCTTCCCTCCCTCCCGCGCGGCGGCCCGCTCACCCCCTTCCCCTCCCTCTCCCCCAAGATTACCCCTCACCCTTCCCTACCCCGTCATGGCGACATGAGGAGCCCGCCGGCCACCGCCGCCGCCGCCGCCCCGGGCATGGGCCCCGCACGGTGCTGAAGCGCCGCGGAGGAGCCCCGGCGCCGCCGCCCCGCCATGGGGTGCTGATGGCCGGGCCCCGCCGGGCACCCCGCCGCCGCGCAGGGGAGGTGAGAGCCGCGGGGGCACGGGGAGATCGGGGGGCGTGATTGTAAACCCTGTGAGTATGAACGCTGTGATCGTACAGCGGAAAGAACCGCGCGCCGAGCATCCTGCCAGCCGGGCTTTGTGTTCCCGTGCGGGTCCCTGTCCCGTCCCCGCGCCCCGTGCGGGGGCTCGGCACCGTCTGCGCCCCAGGTGTGACTCTGGTCACAGCGCGACGCGCGGGATGCACGGGCAGAGGATGTGCGAGGGATTGGGATGCACCTTAACGATCCTGTGCCATGGGCAGGACACCTCCAGGTGACCAGGTTCTCCAAAGCCCTGCCCAGCCCGGCTTGGAACACTTTCAGGGTTGGGGCATCCACAGCCTACCTTGGGCAATCTGTTCTAGCGTCTCGCCACCCTCATAGTAAAGAGTTTCTTCCGAATATCGGACCTAAATTTCCCCTCTTCCCGTTTGTACCCATTACTCCTTATGCTATCACTACGGTACCTGAAGAAGAGTATCTCTCCAGCTTCTCTGTAGGCCTCCTGGGTTTGGGTTTTGTTCTCGTGCCTTCGTGTACTTCAGTTGCAGAGATGGGCTGCACTCTCTCCCCGCTGCCCTCTTAGCTGTCCCGGCTAAGAGAAGAAGTTTCCTTGAAGGAAGAGCAGCGCTGAGTTCTCTAAATCCGGCTCCAAAGGGGTGAACTGAAGGGAGTGAGATGGCCATGGGTTTTTGTGCCTGCGGTAGAAAGCAGAGTGACAAAGAATCCTCCTGAAAACTTGTCCATTGAACACAAAAAAACCTGCTCTCCTGTTCTCCCTTTTTGACCCTGTGAAGGAGGGGAAAAGGAGCAGTCCCTCATTTTACCACTCTTAAAAGTAAGGGTGTTAGACAACAGGCTGATTCAAGGCCGAGTTTAAAAATTATTTCAGCATCAGCCTTTGTCTGCTCCCAAACATTTCTTTCTGTGGTGTGCTGCAGCAGCGTGTACATGGCACAGCCCCTTTTAAAGACAGAACAGTGAGATTTTTTAAAAATAAAATGTTTAAACTAAGCAAGATGCAGCTGATGCATGACACACTTGGGAAAGGGGAGCATCTCCCCTTTGGCTGCAGGGGTGGCAGCTGTGCCCCCCACCTCTGCCCCACTGCAGGTACACCTGGAGCCCAGGTCAGGCAAGGTGAGGGTGTCTCTCGAAAGGCAAATCGTGGCATCTTTTCCTTGTCTCGAGGGTTGGAGTTTGGATGCCTGCAAATGATTCAGATTTGGATTTCAAGTAGTTCAGCTGGCTCGTAGGGCAGGGGGAGGGCCTGTTCTCATCAGTGCCTACACAGACCTTGGCGTGGGATATGGGAAGCTCATTTTTTGGCTTCTCCCCAGCAGGAACTGAACTTTCACATGGGGGTGTGTGTATATAGATACACACAGAGTTTTAATTATCTTTCACCTCTGTGAAGAGCTTAGGCACAGTTTGAGGTGGTAGAACTGAGCTTAGCTGCTGCTTTTACTGTTCAAGTCCTGCACTTTATTTGGTTGGGGACCCTATCAAAAAACCCTGATCCTGCCTCTGCTGAGAGCCTTGATGTTGAGATCCTGCCCACAGTAGGTCCTGCTTGCTGGATACCAGGCGTTCCCACTGTTCCATGCTCAGGGTGTCCCAGGGCTGCAGACCCTGCCACTGAGAGCCCACAGTGAGCAGGAACTGCACAGCATTGCTCTGCCTGGGTCTTGGGAGCTGTGTTTCCCTCTTTCCAGACCTGCCTTCCATCTTAGAGTAACCCTTTGATGCAGTCAGCCCTGTGAGTACATGAGTTGTTTCCCTATTTTCAGGTGATTCCAGTAATACGTCCGTCCCTACATTTACCAGTTTCATCAGGGGTCAGTCCAAGCGTGACACTGTTCAGTGCTGCTATCTTTGCTCATGTCACTGCCCTGGGAGAAGCTTTTTGGTGGACCAAGTGATGACAGCTTGGTAAAGCTTTGAGCATCTGCCCTGTAATTACAGCCTCTTTCATTTCCCATTCTCAGCCTTCCTGTGCTCACCTGCCTCTTAGCATCCCTCCTGCACAGACTGCAATGGGACCTCCATCAGCATCCCTGTGCTGGAAGGTCCCTTCCCTCAGGGCCTGCTGGGAGATGCTTTGCCTTGCACACCTCCAGCCACCCAACGGTTAAAGCAGTAACTGATCTTGACCTCATGCTGAACTGGCATTTTGGGGAACATTTATATTCACAGGTCTAATCATTGTGTTTATACAGGGCACTTTTTATATTTAGGAAATAAAGTTCAGCATCACACCACTGTAAATGATCCATTTGAACTGGGTGATGGAAGGGATAGATAAAAATATCTGCAGTTTATGCCACACTGAGGGATTTTAAAAAGGTCAGGCAGGACCACAGGTCTCAGGAAAGCCAGACATCATTATTTGAGTGCCAAATGATAACCCTTAGGACTAGATTGCCTGAGCAACTGTGAGTGAAGAAGACCTGCATTTCCAGATGGAGAAGGCTGTGGAATCTGAATTTCTCCCCTGCAATACGTAGAATGTGTGCCCAGAACTAACTTTGCTGGGAACTTGCCTGTATTTGCCTTTTTTCCTTTGCTCCCATGACTTTTTGGGGCCCGAGGAGGACCTGACCAAAAGCCTTTTGAGCAGCACACTCCAGTGAAGCAGCAGGAAAGCCAGGCTGCCCATCAAGGAGGTGCATTTTGAGGGGGATTCTGCTTCATTGAGAATAGTTTCTTTGAGAACACAGCTCAATAATAGCTATTTCCAAAAGCCAAAACAGCACAGTGAAGTCACTGAGATGGATGGCAATCTCAGGTGTTGCCAGTCTCTGTACGAAGCAGATGTGGTCTGACATTTTCCCTTCCTGTGTGTTTGCTGACTGCAAGTATTATCAACACTCATTTACTAACCACAGTGAGTATTTGCACTTGCTGTGCCACCAACTCCTCTAAAAGCTCACACATACATAACACTCTACTGCAGATATTCCATACTGCTCAGCAGCCCAGACATCAAATATCTTTACCAGCATGATGGGAGCTGCTGGGTGAACCCATCTGCCAGAGGCTTTTGGACCCTTTTGGTGCCTCACAGCTCCCATGTCTGGGTTTATTTTATTTTAGGCTCGAGACTGGTTTTAGGCTGTCCAGGACTGTGGGTATATCAAGGCTCTCACAGGACAGGAGAGATGAACATACAAGGAAGAGCCAGGACTGTGCCATGCTATTTTTGCAGACAATTGGAATTATATCCTTCTCTGTATTGTCTCAACAAGAGGCTAATTAGTCAGCAAGCTTGAGCTCCTGGAGGATAATTAAGCTTTATAACTGTGGGTTCTCTTTGGTTGATGAAACAGAAGAGGCAGTACCCTCAGAGCACAAGAATGCTGCTCTGCAGCTACTGTGCTGTACCTCATAATTGATCTATTGTTTCAACAGCAGATAATTCCTCATTTCCTCATAATTATCTCTTTTTACTGCCTCACACTGTATCCTGATATTAGCTGTAATCACTAATTTATCCCAAAGCCAATCAGAATCTATAAAGCAAAGTATTGGCCTTGGAGAGCACTTAGGCTTTCAGACAAAATTCTTTTGTTGTTGTCAAGAGGAATCAGGCCATTGTAGTCAGACATTTTTTGGATGTGGGTGTTGAACTGGGTGCAAACTTGTTTGGTTTTATCACTGTTCATTGAGGTTAATGACTGACTACTGCCTAAAGACAAAAAGAGGCACTGCTGTCTCTGTTTTTGCCCACAGAGGCATTGTATTTATTAGGTTTCAGGGGATTATATTACTTAAAAGGTGGGGCATGATGCTTTCAATTCCAAATGCCTGTTGGCCCTTGCCTCTAGAGAGCTATTTTTTATGGGGTTGAAAGCCTCCGGCCCTATTTTATGAAATTACTGCTCTCACTCATACTTTGTGAGCTTAGTTTTCCTTGGAGTGACTTCCTTCAAGTTGCTGTTGATTTATACCAAGTTACAGTGGTGGTGGGAGAAGTGAATCATGCATATGTTGCTTTGAGGAGACTACCAGTGAGACATTACATAATGCCAGCTTTGGTTTGCCCCCTTTTTTTTTTTTTTTAATTTTAAAGCCTTCCTGCTGCCTGGAGAACAGACAAGCTGCTCTGCACTGCTTTGAGCCTTTAGCCCTTGAGACCCCCAAGTGCCTGAGGCTGGAAAAGTACCTCTGAAAATCAACTTTTGGAGGCCCCTGCTAAAGCAGGGCCACCTAAAACCAGTTTCTCTGTACCTGTCCAAACACTCTTTCAGTGCCTCCAAGGATGGAAAGTCCACAGCCTCTCTGAGCAACCCAGCCAAAGCTCTACCACCCTCACTGTAAAGAAATGTCACTGATTACCACCCTCTGGTCACAGTCATTCAGCCACTTCTCAGTCCACCTCACTGTCTGTTTATCCACACCCTGCTTCCAGCCAGGAGTCTGCCCAGATTTTCTTTGGCCTGCATCCTGCTACCCAAGTACTCAAACCCCTTTAGTCTCTCCCACAGCTTGCCAGACACAATTCCAGCTGGGCTTTGGCTTTTGTCTCACCTCATCCCCAGCTGCCTCCACTCTCCCGTGGTCACTGCAGCCTCTGACCCTCACATATCCCAACAAGCCCTCCTTGTAGGGAGTTTGGGATGCAGTGGAACCCCTCTAGCCAGGATGCTCCTGGGTTCCTTGTGCTCTTCCTGCACACCTCACAGTCATTGGGAGTCCCCCACAGGGGCCAAGGCACCAGCATCTCCTCTCTGCAACAGAGCCTGTGCACTACAGCACTCCCAGGCCATGGCAGCCATGCCAGCACACCTCTGTGATCCAACACTGGATTCTCACCTCCCCCCTCTGCTGATGAGCAGACACACTCCTCAGGGAAGCACGCCAGCATGCTTACTCACCAAAAAAGCTGTGGGGGGTTTCTCCAGAATGGAACCTCATAGATGTGGCCATGCTTACATGCAAATGCTGAATATGACCCCACTTAAGCATCATTTGATGGGTTTTTTTTAATGCCTTCCTGTGCTCTCACCCCACATGCTTTGAACCTATTTTACAATTATAAGCCTTGAGGTAGGGCAGAAGGTTTCCTTTCAGTGCCAGCAGTCACCTGCTTCCACCCTTGCCCTTTTCCCCAGACACTTCACTTACCTTGGAGGTGGAGGTGGGCACTGCCTGATTCTCTGCTGCAGGTGGGGCTGAGGCTCTCCAAGCTGACAAGTCCCAGGGAAAATCCTGTCCATCTCCCATAAAACTGATGTTCTGCAGCCTGCTCACTTCTCCTAAAACTCCTTCACTTGGTGCCACAGTTCTTCTTAAGACAACCACACCTGCAGGACCGGGGCCCTGGGCACTCCCTGTGGAGGAAATGACCCTGTTGATGCCATCACCATGCCTGAGACTGGCTCTACTGGGGCAGGACTGCCAGAATCCCCCTTCACAGCAGCTCAGCTCTGCCAGAAACTGCTGTGGCCTCCAGCTCCTCTTATACCAACTGCCCAGGTGCTGCTGAATGGGTGCTTGGCTCTCCCTGATTTGGGGCAGCTGGTGGTGCTCCCTGGAAGCTTTTGGGGTTCCCCCAGCCCCCTGGTTTAGTGGCTCAGCAACAGCAGCACCCTCAAGTTCCTCAAAGGTTCACAGGTGTTCCCCAGTAGTCCTGAACCTTGTCCCCAAAAGACCCAGAGAGTCCCCAGGCAGAACCCAGAGGCTGCTATGCAAATCTTGCTCAGTTGCCCGTGGGAGCTGCTCATTCCAGTGGTGTACAGGGGATTTGTACAAGGCTCAGCTGTTGGTGGCTTGGATTTATCTGTCATTTACATTGGAAAAAACGTAAATGTAATTTGGCTTGTTTCAGCAAACGCTCGTTTCTCTTTGCTTTGTTCTGTCTGGTGCTTCAGTTCTGAACAAGAGGATGGCACCATCCTTCTAGCATGTGACCCTTGTGATTGTCCCAGGCAGGGGCTGACTGTCCTTGACGTGACACCCCAGTGCACACAGTAAAGGATCACATTCCTGACCTGTTTCTGAGCCTTGGGATCTGATGCCAAACAATAGCAGGGCCCATTCCTACTGAAATCTATCCCGTGGCTGATTTGTATAAACGTTGTGAGGAATTAATATCTTCCATTCATTTTTTAGCTTCAAATAAACCAAAATGTCGGAGCAGAACTCATGAAAATACATTGAATTTCATCTCCTTTTTTGTATCAACACATACGTTGTGCAGCTGGAGCTGTTGTCCTAGGGCTGAATCCTGAGTGCCCCTTTTATCCACAGTTAGCTTGTCTGTGTCTGCCGCAGCAGGGAAAGGAGCTGGGATTAAAGCAGCCTGTTTGCACCACTCGGAAGCTGTGGCATGGAATATTTAAGCCCTTACTAACCAAAGACCTTTCTGGCCAAAGGCTGCTTCAGTGGACTCATCTTGGCAGTTGCCAGACAAAAAGGAAATGCAAACTTCCACCTCCTCCTCCTCTGGCACTTCTACCAGAGCCACTAGAGCAGGCAGTGGGGCGGGCATGGGTCTGGAAGCACGCCCATTCCAGGAGGGAAGAATGGTGACATTGTCTGAAATTTCACTCAGGAACTCATCTTCTTCCTTGCTTTTTAAAAGCCCCTACTTTGGAAAATATCATTTTAAGTTTCCTGTAAACAGCAAACCCCTGATGTCAGTCACGAGGCTGGGGGAATGAAGGGGAGCAGAGATCTCCTAGAACTGGTCCTATTTATGGAGCAGCTCTTTTCCAGAGGGCTCCTCCTTCCTAGCTGCTAAATGGACCCTGGGATTTCTGTTTCAAAACAAGACATAAAAACCCCTCCCCTCCCTGCCATCAAAACACTGCTCTGCATTCCCTTTTCTACCCGTGGTTTTAGCTGGCAGGTTCCTTCAAAGTGTTTGGAAAAATTCATGTGTTTGGAAAAGCGGCACTAAAATGAGGTCAGCTTTATTTGCACTCCCAGGGAAAAAGTGGTTGGAGGAAAAAGAAGTGGTGAGCGAGTGATGTACGTGAGCCCGCCTGAACGATGCTGCCAAAATACCTCACAGCCTTGCCTTTGTACCAGGCTGTGGGAGGCAGCTCAGGCTGAGTCACACAGACGAGTGGCAAGGGCCCTCTTCCTCTCCCAGCCTCCAGAAAATCGCCTCTTTCCGAGCTGGGGCTTGGCCAGGGCTCCAAGGTGCTGCTGGTGGAAGGTGTGAGATCATCTGCAGGCCCTTAGGTCTGCCACTAACGCATTGCTCATGGGGAGAATTCTTACTGAGCTTGGCATTTGACCTCAAGTCAGCTTGTTGCTTCAAACAGACATGCTTACGTAGGTGTGAACATTTGAAATTGTATTCCCAAATATACTTTCCCCAGCCATTTAAAAATTTTGAAAAATTTTTATTGTGTCACAACAGTGTCGAGCTGTTTCCATTGGCCATTTATTCTGTACAACCTGAAACAGTTTGAACCCATGCTGGTCATCTGCTCATTTATTGCTGTCACATCAGGCTGTGCTTTGGCATTTCCAAAGTTCCAGATTGCCTCAGTGCCAGGGTGTGAGGAAAGAGTTAAGCTGAGAGAAAGCCCCAGGTACTAAAACTAACATCCATCCCAGCCCCCGGCCACAGCTTTGAAATTTCTAATCACAACTTGCAGTTAGACCTCTCTGCTAGCAGTAGGCTTGGATCCTTTGAAATCACAGATGGCTGGCTGGAGCTCCGAGGAATTCAGTCTCCTCCTCTCTTCCTTCTGCTTCGCCTTCCCCCCACTGCCCAGAAAAATCTGTTTGCAGGTCATCTGTGAGATTTTATTATTGCCTGCTAAAGCTGAAGCAGATTTGGCCTCTGGGCCCTGAAAATACGAGGTCTGCAGCAATCGGTGTGGTGCTTCAGCTCTACTGGAATTACCCCCCTTGTTCAGAATACCCACCTGGACTGATGTGCAGAACAAAGACAGTGGGGTTTGGGCTGTCTCTAGCCCTAGAAATCTTGTTAATTGTTTACAAAATGAGTTGTGTTGAAAAGCAAACAAACACACACACACATCCCCCCCTGCCATAGCAAGCAGAAAACAAGCCGCAATCAAAACCAAAGAGGTTTTTGTTACTGTCCTGAATAATTTCAGTGATCCTGTTTGTAATTCAGTTGTATGAGGACAGTTAAATTGCAACTGGGGGCAAGAAAATCAGGAGCTGTGTCAGGAGCTTGTCCTGTTAGTGGATAGGGATAGTATGTTCCTGGAGCAGCATCTTTTCTGTGCAGGAGGCATTTTTTATAGTTACTGCAAGTGATTACAAAGCCTAAAAATTAAAAACTCCTCTGTTTTGTATCCCACATAAATGCACCCCCAAACCATGAAGTGTTGTTTGGTGCGGGAGTCATCTGCCCCAATTCCTGCAGAAACTGCTTTTGGAAACTGTAGCCTGCAGCATTTGGCAGTCTAAAATCTCTCCAGGGAAAGTGAAAAGCATTTCTTTGAGTCAAGGTAGCTATAAACTTGGACCGAAGAGAGATCTTTATGAGATGAGAGATCTTTATTTTATGGACCAGCTCGGGGTATTTGCCATGGGTAAGGAGGTGATTTTTGATGCCTCTCTTTTGATGAGCAAAAACCTTACACCAAGATTTTGACTCTCTAATTTCGGAGCAAGATCTGACTTGCAGCTCCTCACGGGAGGCATCAAAGCCAGTGCCTTGACTGGGCTCACTTCTCCTTTATTAACTCCCCAGCTGTTCTTTAAGAGGTTTAGCACAGCCAGCTGACCTTCCAGTGCAGATTAGGAACTTTAGGAACTGTTTGAACAGTGGTTGAAAAGCTCCCCAAGTAACCACAGGGGAAGAAAGAGTCTCAAACTCAAAAAGCCAGCACCCTGGAGCTACAGTTTGATTTTAAATCAGGGCAAGAAGCAGAAAGCTGGGGTGGGTTAGTTGATGGTGACTGTCCCGGCTTGGGCAGTCCCTCCAGCCGGGGGTGGCTCGGACTCGGGTGCAGAAAACACGGGAAGATTTTGGCTGGAGCCAGTGTTTGGGGTGGGGGCAGGCTGAGGCCTCCTGCTGGCCCTGCTGCTGTGTGAGAGGTGCTGCCACACCGGCAGGGTTCTCTGGTGCTGCTGTGTCTTTTTGGGGCTGCTCAGGTGTGCCTGTCCTGAGTTAAACAGAGAGGAGTGTCCGTGGAGCTCCCTGTGCTGGGTTTTGGGAAGCTGTGCAGCCCTCCTGCTCCCCATCCTCCCAGAGCCTGCTGTGCCTCTGCTCCCTCGTGTTTGGGGAAGCCTGCACACAACCCTGCCGGTGGTTTGTTCCGAAGGCACGCATTTATCTGATGGAGAGCTATGGAAATGGAGATGCAAACTGGATCCAGCCCCGGGCTGCTTGGCCAGTCTCCCAGCTGTGCTCTCCGTGCTGGAGAACTGCGCGCTCTCGCTCCAAGGGAAGCTTTCAAGCGCGTCATTCCTCGCCTTTTTTCCCTTATAAAGGTTATTGTGCCTCAGCCCTCTGTTGAATTACATCCCCAGTTCACAAAGGATAGGTTATTTTCCCCTCTTTTTGCCCTTGCCAGCTGGAGAGCAGTTGGCAGCAGCACTCACTAGAAGAAGCCCTTGCAAGGCGCTGGCTATGTCAGGGCTCCAGGACACCCTGAGCTCCCTGCTAGGGCCACTGACCAGCCCAGGCACCATAGGGACAGCCTCAGAGGGAATTGGGGTGACTGAAAGCTCTTTTCTGGTTCCAGAGGCCTGTGAAACCCATTTGTGTTGTAAACATGGTGGGAGTGTTTATCAGTCACAACAGAGGAAAATGGCCTGACATTTTTCCCTGTGTTGTCTCCAGTGATTTGGGGCTTGGCTAATTACTCTCTCTTTCCTGCAAAACCAAGGAAGGACCATCAATATTTCATATTAGGAGACATGGTTGGGCTAAATATAGCTGCTGGTTTTTTCCTGATGAGTCTGGAGTGTGGAGCTGCTCCCGGTCCCCCGGCTCCCAGCACTGCTCCCAGCTTCCACGTCTGCCGTGGGTCTAACCAACCTTGCTACATTCCACTTGGTGCAGTGCTGGGGCACAGCTTTGCCATGAGATGTGAGGGATGCAGCCTTTGGGAGCCAGTCTGGCCACAGGGAAAACTGACTCTGATGGGAGGCTCTAAGGGAGCCCCCGAGGGAAGGCTGTGCCTGTGCATCCCTGTTTCCCCTTCACCCCCATCTGCAGCCAGTGTCCTCAGGATTGGCCCCAGGTTTAAAAAAGAAATGCAGAGCTGAGTAAATGCACGTAAATAAGCTGTGGTTGGAGGCTCTGGAGTTTCACTTCCCCAGGCAGTCTCCCTCTGGGCAAGGGAGGAACTTTTAAATAGGGATTTTTCAGCCCACAGTGGCCATTTGGGGGCTGGTGAGAAGAGACACACCACAGAGCTTTAGGAGCCCCATTCAGGACTCCTGGTTCCAAGGTGTTCTGTCTGGTCAGTGACATCTGGACACATTGTGTAGGAATATGCCAAGCCATACAGGCTGTCCCTTGTTCTTAGAGCAGGATTTGTTCTATAAAAATCTAATACAGAAGGGGTTCCTGTTCAGGACAGAGGGCCCTGACGTTTATTTGCCACTTAAAATCTTCTGGGCTCTTAAGTGTGGCAAGAGTGTGGTTTTATACCTGGTGCAGGTTGTTTGAATAAAGAATAATATTTGTTCTCTATCAGTCTTGATCTTTAAGGTTTCCTTTAGCTCTGGGAAAGCACCTTGAATCTTCATTTGCACAGAGCTGCTTTTGTTGTTATTTATAATAACGGATTGTTTTCCCTCTGAATTCTGTTTATTTTCTCAGAGTCAGCACCTTGCTTATTTCCTGTAAATACAGCCTGGGCTGTTGTATTCACATTAAAGTGCCTGGTTAGTGTTTGACCAATATCCACCTGGGGGGATTGCACAAGACCTCATGCAAAGAATGGGAAGTTTCAATAACTTCCCCATGGATTTACCCTTCACTTAGCATTTCGCTGTTTTGCTTAAGTCATTTAACACTGTCAAAAATACAGCAAAAATCTGCAGCCACAGTCCTGGTAGGCAGTCTCAGAACTACCAAATAATCTTTTCCATTGGATCATCTTCTCCATTTGAGAGCAGGTGGTGGAATCTGTTGTCTTTAAAGAAATAAAAGATAAAAACCCTGTCTCTGCTTTGTTTTCCATTTGTAATGGACAAGTTTTTTGACAGGCTGTTACTGATTTTTGCCTGGACAGGCACAGCCTAGTGTTTCACCAAGCTGTCTTTGGTTTTGCAGGTAGCTGTATCCAGCTGGGTGGCAGGTGGATCCAAGGGTCACCATGAAGTTTTCAGGACCCCTGGAGAGCCAGAGGTTGTCTCTCCTTCTGGAGATGGCAATCTCTAGGGAAGCTCAAATGTGGAAAGCACATGTGCCGAAAATTCAGCCCAGTCAGGTAATGTCTGTATTCACATCATCCATCCCAGAGAGGCAAGGGACTGTCCAGGGGGGTTGGTGTGGGAGCAGCTGGAGGTGTTCAGGAGCAGTTACCTTCCCTGACACCTGGGGAATCAGCCTCTGAAGGGAGCAATTCCCTCTTTATTTGCTGGACACACCTGCCCCAGGGGTGCAGAACACACTGCACAGTGCAGGGGTTTAGATCTCTGCTGGGCTTGTGGCAGCGCATCCATCTATCCATCCATTGTCCTGATTAAATTAATTTTACATCGGTGTGGATTGTTATTATTCTGCTGGGCACCAACTCTGCAACAGTTCTTAGAAGCAGCTTCATTTGATGGAGTAATTCACTAATGACAGCATTGACCTGATGCCTGCTCCAGGGAGAGCCCCTCTGACTCCAGCAGGTCAAGCAGGAGTGCAAGCTCGTGTCAAGGGAAGCAGAGCCAGGCGCTGGCCTGTTCCAGGGAGGAATGTTCTCACAGGACTGTTGGGAAGAGTGGGAGAGCCCACGGGGGCTCTGCAGTCAGGCCCCCTCTGTGCCACAGGGAGGGTGGACCAGGCTGCTCCTGGCCTCACCCAGCCCAAAGTGCCTTTGTGCTCCTTGGGGAGGAGGCTGTGTCTCACCTGAGCACCCCCAACACCTGTGCACTGCACAAAGTCCTGTCTGAAACAAAATGTGAAATGTGAGGACAGTGTCACAGAATTTCAAGCCCTTTGTTGCTGGGTTGGGCTGAAATAACCACACTGAGGGCCCAGATCCAGGCTTGCTGCTGTTTCACCACATGAAACATGCACACAGGTAAGTCAGCTGCTGGCAGAGATAATCCCTGTTGTCTTTGTTTTCTGTGTCTGGCAAACGAGAAGCTGCTGCTGTTGGGCAGGGGCAAATACATTTTTAAGGGCCTTAGTATTCTGTTAATCCACGTTTGGGTTTGCAAAGGAGTGATCTGGTTGTCAGAGGTGTGGAGTGTGTTGTAGCTGTGGCTGTCTTGAGGCACGTACAGCTTAAGACTCTGGCTTATGGTAAACCAGCCTGTCATTCCCTGCTGCCTGTACTCCTGGGGTGATTATAATGTAGGGAGATAAGATTACAGGATAACAAGCTAGGGTAGGGACTCGAGTGTAACCAAACCAGATTCATGGGTGCAGATTTCACAGGGATGAGGCACTTGCCTTTCTGCCTTGCTGGAGTTGGTTCTGGTGGCTCAGAAACCACCACCTGCCTCAGGCAGACTTCCCAGCAATCCCTCTTTTGTGCTTGTCCTTGCTCCTGCAATTTCCACCCCCAAAACTCTTGTCTTGGTGTAACCTTTTTCTTTCTGTTTGCCTGCATGTCAGCTCAGGCACTGACATTATTGGTGCTGTGCTACTAAATGTTTTCTAGCAGTAAGGGATCACTCACTGGCACGGGAAGCTGCCTGTGTGTGAGCATGAGATGTAGGAAGGTCAGGGGGAGAGGAGAGCATAAACACAGCTGCCTGCTCAGAGGAAACCCCGGCTTGGGAGGCCAGGAGCAGCTGACAACAATCCTGTCTGTAATCACACATTTCCCTCTGTTCCTGCAGTTTGTGACACCCAACTTGTCCAAGTGTCCCATATTCCCCCAGCCTTCACTTGGGCGATGGACATGCAATGGGAATTAGCCTATTTTCTGTAATATCTGGGAGGAGGTCAGGTTCCCTAACATCCACTGCCTTCCCAGTAGCTCCCTTGCACACCACTATTGTTTATTTCCCATGGCAATCGGGAAATCTGCATCCTTGTGTGGATCAGATCTGGCACCCCGAAGCGTGTGGAACTTTCCGTTCCCTGCTCCAAGGGGGACTGGCTGCACAGAGCTTTAATGAGTGCACCTGCTTTGCCAGTGTCTGCAGAAATGCAGTGAGCTGGTTGGAGACACCATGGAGGCATTTCTGGGGAGTCAACTTTCTGTTTTGACTCCTTAGGAGACGTTTTTGTTCTGGTGTTCAAAACCGGAACAAACTCAGTTTCTAAATATGCCTCAGTTGAGGTCTTCGACAGGAAGAAAGAAACCCATAGTTACAGAGGCAGGAAGACTTTCCATTTTTAGGATGGGGTGCACAGTCTGTTGGGGGCTTTGTTCCTGGTGATTTAATGTACCTGATACTTCTGTTTCATTTGTACTTCTTGTCTAAAAATTCCTATTCCCCCCTTTAAATGCAGGCCAGTGTTCTGGGTATGTGCAGCATACCAAAGCCAGATCTCACAAAGGCTTTCCAGCCTGAAAAAACAGTGGGCTGAGTTTTTGCCTTATGGTTCCCCTTGTCCCTCCCCACCATGTATATGAGATGCAGGTGACATTCAGGAGTTTTCTTGGGATTAATGCTTGAGAAATGGAGCCATAAAGACTGGTCAAAGGTTGAGTTTTGCATGTTACCGAGTAACTTTGTGGCTGAGAGGAGTGTGTGAAGATTTTTGGATTTATTTTCATAGAAAGAGAGTGTCACTTGTGTCATGCCTCCTTCCTTTCCTGTTCTGGCTCACTCTGTCTCCCCACTTGTTGTCTGTACCTCTTGAGGACTCAGGAGAGCTCAGTTTATTTCCAGTCCTAATAAAGGTCACCTGCTCACTGCCCAGGAGCCCTCAGGCAGCAACAGACATGGGGAGAGAGCAGAACACCTATCTGGGACAGGAGACATTAAGGACATGATTATCAGCTGAGCTGTTTTCTCTCAAATAGGCAGTAAAACAGTCATGTGAGTTCACAGATACTTATTTTAGCCTGCATATTCCACAGGTCCCAAGGTATGAGAGAGATCAGCATCTCTAGAGATGATTTGCTCTGTGCTTGCCTTCTGGAGCACCCACATCTTGAGCCCTGGTTCTCCTGCCTGGAGCAGAGATGACACACACAAAGTACCTCTGCCCCAAGGAGGAATCTCTGCTTTCCATCCAAAGAGACTTTCTCTTTCAACCCCCCAGAGTGTCTCAGTTATGCTTTTAGTTTCAATTAACTAAGGACCAGTGACCTCACTGCTTAATTAATGTTACTGTGCTGCATTTTGTTATATGTATTCTGAGGGTGTCACAGGGACAGCTCTGAGGGAGAGGGCTAGAGCCTTGTATTTGTATGGGAAGCTCCTTGTCCTGTTGGAGCAGCAGCAGGGTTTGTAGGGGCAGGGAGACCAGTTCTCACTCCTGCCTGTCTCCTGAACCAGGCTGTAACAACCTTGCCTGATGTTTAAACTCACCTGTCTGTGTGAGGGGATTCTGCCCCATCCTCCTGCTCCTTTATTTGCAGATAGGGTCTGGAATCGACACCCAGACAGAGAGAGCTGGAGAGTCCCCTCCTTCCCTTTGCTTCCCCAGGAAGTTTTTAAGGAGCCAGCTTAATTTTGGAGCCTTCCTTGTGCTGGACATACACCCAGCTGAGGGTGCTTTGCAGCTGCTCCTTCCTCCCACAGGCACTGTGGGGCTGAGGTTGGTTTAATTTCCCATCCCAGCTCCGCTCTGGGTTTGGGTCAAACACTTTTCCCTTCCCACGGCAAGGACAGGCCCTGCAGGCACTGAGTGTGCAGCTGCTGCCCTGAGCTCCAGCCCTGCTGGGAAGGCTCATCCTGAGTCTGAAACGTGCCTTTGGCTGCCCATAAAGGGGAGCAAGATCCCAGGCCAGGTCTCGGGAGGGCTGGGAGGAGAGGCAGCACAGAGAGGGAGAGTCTGACCCTTCCCAGCCATGCTGTTTTTGGGAGAGGAGCTCATCTTCTGCCTTGGCAGGCACAGGGAAGCAGCGCCCAGCCAGGACAGAGAGCACTGGGAGCTCTGGAAGCTGCTGCCTGTTTTGGTGGGATCAAGCAGGAATGGGATTTGCCTGGGATGGAAGGGCTGGGGGGTAGTGTTGAGATCCCCCCATGCTGCTGAGGCAGAGGCCTCCCTCCCCAGCAGGAACCCCACACATGCCATTTCCACCCCCTCCTCGAGCATTGTCCTTTCTCCCCTTGGGTACAGCCTAGGTCCCTTCCCACACCTTGAGCAGAGCATTCAGTAGCCTCTCCTGATGTGTGGTGTGTTCATTGTGCTCCTGGGCCCTGCCCCAGGGGGGCTCACATTTCACCCTGGAACTGCACTGATGTTAGAAAGAGCCAGTGTTTCATGGAGAAAGAGCAGTAGTGGTTATTGAAGAGCCAGGCTGTAGCTGAGCAGCAGCTGAGAGCAGAGGCCCCTCTGGAGCAGCAGACAGTGCTGTGACCAGGGCTCAGGGCAGAACACAGGCACTGTTACTGTCTGTGGAAGGGGCATGTGGGTGTTTCAGTGGCAGACACAGCCGGGAGTATTGCTTTTGTGTCAGTGTTGGGGTGGTTTTATTCTGGATTCCTGCTGCTTTGCCCTCACAGTGTTACTGGGGGCAGTTACAGCCCAGCTTTTCGTGCTTCTGGACACATCCGTGCTGATCATCCCCAATAATCCCCCTTGGAGCGAGACCAGGCAGTTCCTTGGTTGATGTGAAAGGCTCCAGGAAAGCTGGAGGTATTTCTGAACTGGATCACAGGGAAGGATTTTGTGTCAATGACTGAGCTCTGTCTGTGTTTGAAATTTAGCTGTTGTCCAAACAGATCGATGGGCAAGGCACGGGCCAAACACAAACACCAAAGCCAGACTGCAGGCAAAGCTGCAGCTGCTGATTCCCCATTCCCCATCAACTGAGCCACTCACTGAGAGCCTTGTGTCAGCTGTTTGCAATTTTCTTTATTTTAACAGGTACTGAGCTAAAAAAATCCCCATAACTTGAAGAAAAAAAAAGAACCTTTCCCCATTAAACCCCAACAGAGTCCCTCCACTCTGCTGTTGTCAAGGGGGGTTTTGTTCCAGCTGGAAATTTCTGTGCATCCACATGGTTCTGAGGAGGTTAAAAAATAATAACTAAATAAATTTCTGGGAACTACTCTGACAAACTACAAATCACCCATCTTCTTTTCCCCACTGTACAGTGTATAGTGACACTGGAGTGAGGTTTGGGATTCTGTAAGGAAGGTTGTCTTTTCCAAGGCAGCTTTTTGGGATGGGGTAAGTAACTGCAGGGACAAAATGGTGACTTGAGGCTGGCTGCAGGCTCCCCCTTTCCAAAGGAGGCTTTGTTTCCATGCTGAGTGTCTCCTGCAGAGGTAAAGCCTTTGGGACTTTGTCAGGCCATGTGCAAGAACAGTGTGTCTCTCTCTCTCCACCAGGATGTAGCCATTTCTCCAAGGCAGAGGGATGAGGTCATCCAGTGGCTGGCCAAGCTCAAGTACCAGTTCCACCTTTACCCAGAAACGCTCGCCCTGGCCATCAGCCTCCTGGACAGGTTTTTAGCAGCAGTGAAGGTGAGTATTTGCAGCTCCATGGGCACAGCCTCCTGTCCCTGGGGCCCGGCTGGCGCATGCGGTGTGAGCGCTGAGGCCGGACGGGAGCGCTTCCTGCCCCTGCCCCTGCCCCTGCCCCTGCCCCTGCCCCTGCCCTGCGCACACAGCACGGGTGGGTGGGCAGCACCTGCTCTGCTCTGAGCCACAGCTGGGGGGCTGGGCACCCAGAGCAGGGTGACTCGGGAAGGCAAAGGCAGTGCCCACGAGCCCCAGGCCAGCCTCTGACAGCAGCACCAGGGACGGGCCCTGCTCACCTCCATGGTGCATTCCTCCCATTGTGCCACCCCGAAATGCTGGGGCACCTGCTAGCAGGAAACAGCTGGGAAAAGCTGAGGAGAGGTTGGAGCCTGGCAGGGGGGCTGGTGCAGGGAAATGGGGAAAAAGAGTGGGTGAAGAAGGTTGACACACAGACAATGTCTTTTAGGGGGAGTAGTTCCCTACCAAGCTGCTCTCCAGCCTGATGGACTCCATCTTGGACTGATATCCGAGAGGTGGGAAGGAAAAAGGGAAGCAAACACAGCTGCAGGCTGTCCATGTGACAGCTGTGCCCTCCTGCTGTGCTGAACCCAATGGAATGGATGAGCCCCTTTGGGTTTCAGCCTGTTCCTCCATAGAAACTGCTTAAAAAATGGAGGAAGAACATTTGGGCTTCCTGCAAGTGGGACCTGCTGCCCCGCTAGCCCCCTTAGCTGGGCAGTGCTTTGCACCTGCCAAGTGCCCAAACACAGCGTGCTCCAACCTGGAATGCTTGGCCTGGAGCTGTGGAGTCAGGCTTTGCAAGTTTCTCTCTTACCATATTTGCTCAGTTACATTCCATGCTCAGCAGCCCATGGCCTCATATGCACGTGTCTCACCCCACACCAGCACTGTATTGGGTAAGCAGTATCCCTTAGGAGATGGCAGATGGAGGGTGCATTCCAGGCCTGGGCCCTTGTTTCCCCGTGTGACACTTTGGTAGAACAAAAGTGACATCATTCATTCACTCACCCCTTAAATATTAATAAATATTGATCATGTTCTCATGCAAGCCATGTAAGTTATTATTTTTAAGAATCCAAAGTAGCTGAGTAACTGAAATGCTGAGATGGCAGAGGTTTAGATCCCTCAGGAGCCAATGCCCCCCAGTGCATGATTTCTTTCAGCAGGTAGGAGCAGCCAAGGAGTCTGTTCTGGAAGTGTGGGACTATGAGCCCAGAGCTCACTGTGTGCTTTGGGCAGTGAGCAGGGAAGGGGGAAGAGGGCTTTGCCTGGGTGAGCTCTGGGGCTCTGTGCTCCCTCCCCACTTTTCCTCCCCCACAAAGCTCATTGCTCTGATGCAGCTGAACTCCTGTTTTTCACCAAGGATTTAATTGTGAACACCACCAGTCCCTTCCCCAGGAACAGACTTGGGGATTGCTGGGACAGGCTGTTACCCAGAGCCAGCAGTGTTGGTGTGCCTCACTGCACAGCACCTCGGCAGGGCCCAGTCACAGTCCTGTCCTAAGGGAATTATACCCTTGGGTACCTGAATGCACAAGTGCAGGTTGTGAGTGCAGCATTTTCACTTCCCTTTGCCTTCAGCCTCTCTGAGCACAGCCAGGAGAGCCCAGCTGCCAGGAGCTGCTCACGGCTCTGCAGCTGTGCCAGGGCCTAGGGACAGTCTCTGCCTTGCCAGCCCCAGCCACTCTGGAGGAGGTGGCCATGGCCACTGGTTGTTCACTGCCAGCAGGAGTGAAGCCCCTTGTCAAGGTGGTCACATGTACAAAACTCATAAAAAATCCCCCCTTCCCCTCCAAATTCCTCTTACCTTGCCTAAAAACCATCTCCTTGTGGAAGGGACCAGCTCTCCCTCACTAATCCCTGGGCCACAGTTTTGGGAACTGCAGTGTGAAATTAGAAGTGGTAATTTCACAAGGTTTTTTTAAAAAATTTTTCTGAGTTACACTTGCCCAGGCAAAGACAGTGTTTTCCAATTTCCATTTCCCTTCCCATTCCGTGTGACCTGCAGCAGCACTTGGAGCAGAGCTCTGCTGCAGCAGGTGAGGTGGCTTTTCTGTGAGGGGAGGAACTCCCCTTAGGATTTTCTCTTTGCAGTTCAGCAGTGCCTAAACCCGAGCTCCTTCCAGTCCAGTGCTGCCACCCTGATCACAGGGCTGGCAGATCCCTGCCCTGCCTGGCATCACGGAGCAAGGATTGGTGCTGGGCACAGCTTGCCAAGGCCAGGGCGTAGCCAGATGTCAGCCTGCACATGCACAAGGAGACCCTGGGGCTTGGGATGCCCCAGCAGAAGGATCAGGGCAGCACTGCTGCATCCCACTGACCCAGAGCCCTCTCTGCTCCTCCTGTCCCACAGGCCCGTCCGAAGTATCTGAACTGTATTGCAATCAGCTGCTTCTTCCTCGCTGCAAAGACCATTGAGGAAGATGAGGTGAGTGTTCTTCCTCCGTGGAACAGCATCCACTGCTATCAGACTGTCTGCCCCCCCAGCCCTGCCTTTGCTCACTCGTGGTGGCTGCCACTTGCCAGGACAGCACCCAAGCATTTGGTGTCATTTCTCTAATGATGGGTTCTCTCCTTTCTTTTTTTTGCCTTGGCCTCTGCAGAGGATTCCAGTACTGAAAGTGTTGGCTCGGGATAGCTTCTGTGGTTGTTCTCCAGCTGAGATTCGCAGAATGGAGAAGATCATCCTGGATAAACTGAACTGGGATCTTCACATGGCAACGCCACTGGATTTCCTTCATATTGTAAGTAAAGGGCTATTGATGTTCTTTCTGGTGTCTGTCAGTGCAAATAATCTGTCAAGAAGCACGTAGACAAAAATTCTGCCTGTAGGGGAACAAAGACCTTGGAATATATTTGTAATTCATCTGTACCCGTAGTTTCTGAAAGAAAATGCCTTGTCAGAGAATTCCAAAGGAGACCCATCACTCTTGAAGTGCAATATCCAAAATGTGGGCCTGCTGTCTGACCCTCTGGCCTGGTCTGGGGTGTGTTCAGCCACAGATGCACAGCCCCTGAAAGTAGTGCCCCTAACTCTTCACTGCCAGTGGTTTTCCTCAAAGCTAAGCACCAGGCAGCAGGGTAACCAGGAGTGCAGCTGTGGAGAAAGCCCCAGGAGTGGGCTGTGAGTGTGGATCCATGCCTGCTGCAGGCCTACACGGCCAAGAGCCATATGCACGCATGGGAGGAGATCACGGGAGGTGTCCTGAGGTTGTGTGTGGAATTTTATCCTCACTCCTTGCTGAGGAGTTTGTCTAGGACCCCTGAATGGCACCTGTGCACTGTAGAGAGAAGGCTGGATGGGAAGGCCTTTTGCAGAGCCCTGGAGCCTGGTGCTCAGGCAGGTCCCACCAAGCTCGGGTGGGCTCAGCAGGTGGGGTTTTCCCCACCGGGTGGAAGCTGCCCCCAGGGTGGGGCTGGAGGACCCTGGTGTGCTCCCAGGGTGCGGTCCCAGGCGCTGCCATGCCCCTGTGCTTGTGTCCACAGTTCCACGCCGTGGCGGTGTCCTGCAGGCCGCAGCTGCTGGCGCTGCTGCCCACGGCCAGCCCCTCGCAGCACGTGGCGGCGCTCAGCAGGCAGCTGCTGCACTGCATGGCCTGCTTCCAGCTGCTGCAGTTCAAGGGCTCCATGCTGGCGCTGGCCATCGTCAGCCTGGAGCTGGAGAAGCTGCTCCCCGACTGGCTGGCTCTCATCATCGAGCTGCTCCAGAAGGCACAGGTGAGCAGGGCAGGACAGGGAGCGGGGAGGGACGGGGCCATGTCCTGCTGTGTGCTCCAGCCCAGCCGGGGCTCTGTGAGCCCTTGCTACCCGTGGCTGCCTGCTCTTCTGCTTGTGTGGGGATGGCTGGGCCTCAGCTGGAGGGACAGTGCTGCCAGGTCTCAGTCCTGACCACCCCCGCTGGGTGACAGGGAGGAGCTGTGTGCCCTTGCTGCACCAGGCAGAAAACACCAGGCAAAAATCCACCTTGTTCCTGGCTCTTCCACTCAGTGACAGCATGCAGGGAACCTTGCAGTCACTCTGGGAGCACACTCCAGCTGCTAAAAGCAAGCAGTGAAGTCCTTCAATATCTCAGAGTTCTGCCTCCTTCCCCCCACGATTGCCATGAGGTGCAGGAAGGAGCAGGGGGTTACCTTAGGAAGTCACCGTGTGCACGGGGTTCCTGTGTGCAGCACGTTGCTGGCAAGTGAGGCGCACAGGAGGCCAGGGTGTTGGGAGCCTCTTCTCACCCTGCCAGTGATCCCAAAGCAGCGGCACCTTTGCTTGTCTTCCCACTCCAGATGGACAGCTCGCAGCTGATCCACTGCCGGGAGCTCGTGGCACATCACCTTTCCACTGCGCAGCCTTCTCTGCTGCCCAACCCTGTATATGTCTACAGTCCCCTCCAGCAGACCCTGGTGACCTGTAACAGAGGAGCGTTGCAGCGCCAGCCCTCCTCTGTCCCAGGGCCGGGTTTGTGCCAGGACAACGGCCGGCCAGAAGCGCCCGTCACAGCTACAGCCGCGCTCTGCCCGCGCCTGCCCGGCCCC
Source organism: Muscicapa striata striata (assembly GCA_030060385.1). Taxonomy (NCBI): domain Eukaryota; kingdom Metazoa; phylum Chordata; class Aves; order Passeriformes; family Muscicapidae; genus Muscicapa; species Muscicapa striata. Next base: position 1,001,824 of record JAREIS010000061.1, on the reverse strand, counting down.
GCCGGCGCCTGCAAGCCGGGCCCCGCCAAGCGCAAGGTGGAGGAGATGGAAGTGGACGACTTCTACGACGGCATCAAGCGCCTGTACAACGAAGAGCTGGCTCCGGAGGCAGCGGCCCTGGAGAGCGCGGGCTCGGCGTGCGGCGCCGACGTGTCGCGGCAGGAGGGCAGCGTGTCCCCGTGCCCGCCCCTGCAGCCCGTGTCTGTCATGTAGCTGCGGGGGGGCGGGCAGGGGCCGTACCTTGTCAGGCTGAACTGAAGGGAGCCAAAAGAAAACCAGGAAAAAAAAAAAATCCCGACCCTTTTGAATTTTATTTCTTGTGCGGCTAATTATAGTTCACTATTTAAGCACTTAAAAAGACAAAAAAGTATAAAAATCTAAAAAAAGACCCAAAAACCAAACAAAAAAAGTAGCAAAAACCTGTTCCTTTCTAGTGTTGTCGGTTCCACTGTTTTTCTGCTCTTGTGTGTTGTAACCCATTCTCCACATCCGAGAGCTCACAGCAGCCCTGCGGAGCTGTTGCAGGTGTCCCAGCCAACTAATGCCTCTCTGATCCCATTCCCACCTGCTCCTTGCTCCCTTTCTGCTTGCTCCTCTTTTATTTCTCAGCCAGTCTCATGCATGACGTTCTGTCCTGCCCCACCTCCACCACAGCTTTCTTTTGCCCTTCTAAACAGAAAACCTCTTTTGTTCATAGGTGGGTGTTTAATTGTGATAATATTGAAAAACTGGATTTAAACAAAATATGAGGCAGGGAAAAAACCCAAACCAATGCTTGCGAGCTGCTCCACACTTCAGCAATTCCCACAGGAGTGTGAAGGTGCTCTCTGCCTGGCACAGAGACTTCTTCCAGTTACACCAGTTTGCCTGTCCCAACGCAGAAAGCAGTTACTGGGTTTTGTATCACTAGAACTGAAACCGTGTTTTTCTTGCTGTGCTGCACAAAGTGTGGATTCTCACCAAGGCTTGGTTCTCTCCATCAGATGTACCCCTTGAATTGTGCAGAGCCCAGTTCTCCCTGCACATCTCCCAGCCCTGCTGGGTGAGGTGCGGGGTGCCTGAGGTGTGGAACGGTGTCATTATCAGCCACAGAACCAAAACAAAGCACCCCGAGCCTCCCTCGTGTATTGTGTTCACCTGACTTTTAACCAAGAGTCTGAGTCCGACCTCGAACGCGTCTCCTCTGTTCTCCCTGTTCTCAGAACACCCCGTCCCAACTGTAAGCTCTCTCCACAGCCCTGAGGAAGGTATCGTATCCAGAGCCATTGTACTGATGAAAGCCTTCTGGTAGCAATAAAGAAAGTTGTCCTGGATTCCCAGTCTGCTGGTGTGCTTTTCACCCAAGACCTGGCTTGGCTTTACCCGGAGCCTGCCAGGGAGCTGCTCTGTGCCAGAGCCCTGGAAAGGTGACACGAGAGGTGCTGGGCAGCCAGGGAGTCACCCAGCATGAACCCACTGCCTCTGCAGCAGTTCCAGCTTTAGCCCTGGCTCTGGTGCTCCTGCCTCCCTTCCAGGCTGAGTGCCTGGCTGGGACACTGCTCCATGTCCCCTGTTCTGTCCCCTCCTGCTCCCTGCCTTCCAAGGTGCCATCTTACTGCAGCAGTCCACCAGGACAGCCTTCTCTTGGGTTCTGGCTTCTTCCTGCCACGGCTCAAAAAATCCCCCTCAAGACCACATTTCTCAGCAGGGTGTGTGTCTTCCTTCCCTTCCAGCCCTTCCTGCCGTCCTTAGAGTATTTTCAGTCCCTGACCTTCTCCCATGGCTCATTTTCCAAAGCCAGGCTGCTGAGCAGGCTCAAGGTGTCACTAGTACACCCCCAAGCAAAGCACCCTGTCATGGTAGGATATCTCCAGTTGTGGGGCTCACTGTTTCCAGCCCATGGTGTGTTACACATCTTTTCCCGTTTTATTACATTAGCTTCTTGCCCTCCCCATGCTCTTTCCCCCAGGTTTAAGGGCATATTCCCATTTCCCTGCTCACAGCACCAGCACACGGGCACTCAGAGGCACACAGGGAGAGGAGCTGGCACAAGGACAGAACAGGGAGCCTGTGCCAGCTGGCAGGGCCTGGCTGGAACAGCAAGGAGGGGAGCTGGGCCTCAGGAGATACCTGGGTGCTGCTGGGGCAGTTTGCTAACCCACGTGTGCTGCAGCCACAGCTGTGCATGGCTCTGGGGAAGGTAACTGTGTCCTTGTCACTGATTCCTGCTCCCCAAAGCCACAGGACAGGAGCAGGGCATGCACACACCACACTGGGCACAGCCCTGGCTCGTGCCAGCCTTGGGGGAGAGCTCTGACTTCCAAAATTACAATTAACAGGAAAATACCCAATTAACAGCATCACCGTGGCTCTCCCAAAACTGCCCAGAGCCCTTCCTGGCCTCCTTATGCTGCCTGGAGCTGGCCAAGCCACAGTGCAGCCTGGTGAGCCCTGGGAACCAACACCTGTGGAGGCAGGACTGAGTCTCCCTGGCTGCAAGGCAGCTTTCCTCCCCCCAGTGCCAAACACAGGCATGCCCAGCCCGGGGGCTGCAGAGAGACAGACACGTTTTATTTCCTTGATGCTGAGCACAAACACGCCCCAATTCCCTCCTGGCCCACATCACCTTCAGCAGCAGGCTGACCTCGCTGCTGGAACACAGGGCCCTACTGGAGCACTGCCAGGGCCCTGTTTCCCACAGGAAAACACTCCCTGATGCCCCTGACTCCTCACATTGAGTGACCTTCCCACAAACTGCACGGCACCCCAGTGCTTCACGCCACAGAGCTGCCCAAGGTGCCAGCACAGGGCCTGTGCTCCAAGGGGGCCCAGGGCAGTGCAGGCCAGAGCCCAGCATCTCCCTCAGGAGCACTGGCATAAACCCGCTGCATTCACATACCCCAGCACTGCTCAGTGCCCCAGCCCAGGGAGCGCCCCGGGGCAAGCAGCCACATCCAGGGGAACACTGCTGCTTGTTCCCGAGCCTTCAGCTGCAATCCCAGCTCACCCTCACTGTGCGGCACCAGCACCGCCACCGAGCCTCCCGAGAGTCACAACTAAGTTCGGGCTGCAGGGGACCTCTAGAGGACACGGGCTGCCACCTCCGGCTCGCAGCAGGGCTGGATTCTCCCTCTCCTCTGCCTTCGCCTCTCCAAGCGGAGCCGCCTCACCTGGCACGCCGCTGGAAGCCCATTTACCATTAGTGCCCTTCTCTAACTCCGCCCTGTCCTTCTGCAGACACGCAGTTCGGAGCTGCAAGCAGGACTCAAGGCACCAGCACAGCCAAACTCTCCAGAGCTGCAACATAAAGGCAGTCCGTGTGAGTACAGGCATTTGGGCTGTGCCCAGCTGCTTCTCTTGATACTAAGCTTTTAAAGTAATTCCATTTGGGGTTTAGAAGTAACAAAACGAAAAAGGTGCAAGGACTGAGGGGAACATAAGGAGAGGATTCCCTCCCTCAAACAGGGTCTCACAGAAGCCAGCAGGAACCATCCAGCAGCTGGGGTGGCTGCTGGGCAAGGAGCCAGCAGGATGCCTGGGCAAGCTGCATGCTACCATGGCTGCAGAGCCCAGAGCAAGGCCCTGGAGCCCCCAGCAGCAGTCACTGACAATGCAGACTGGCACAGGTGCCACCACTGGAAGGAAAGACAGAATAAACTGGGCATTTAATGGGCAAGGCATGTTCTGAGTCAGCAGTGAGCACCCTTGTGTGCAGAGAACCCTGGCCCAGGGGGACACTGCCCTGCATGAGGCACAGGAGGGGCTCAGGCCCCAGCAGCCCTTGGCTGTGTGGTTAATCCCTGTTTGCAGGCATTTTCATGGTTACTCACTGTTTTTTTCTGAAAATGTGCATCTCAAGCCATGGCTTTTTGGTAGGGATGGGTGGCCCGGGGCACGCAGGGATCCCATCCTGCAAGTGGTGGTTCCCAGTTAAGACAAACACCCACAGAGTTCTGCAGAGCAAGAGAGGGACAGACACAGCCAAGGTTTAATGCAGCAATGGCCTCAACCCTGCTTTGCGCTCAGAAGGCTGAACTGAACAGACCTGAAGAAGGCAGAATTTCAGACCTGGCCCTCTGGTGGGAGGCACTGGGTACCACCAGAGGCCCCTGCAGCCTCAAGAGCAGGGCAGGCTCTAGCTTTGGTATCACTGCAAATCCTGTCCCAAGCTACACTTGTGCAAATATTCACTGCCCTCCAGGCGGGGGAGCAGCCAGCAAGTCCAGCTACATACCAGGCAAACGAGTACAGCCAACACTCAATGACCTTTCTGAGTGTAACCATAAAGTCACTTCTTTGGTTGCAAAAGTTTCCAGGACAAGGCAGTTTTCCCTCCACCTGGCTGGAGGGAGCTGACCTTGTCACTGAGGAGTGCTGCAAAATAATGTGCTTCTGAAAAAAGCCGCCAGCAGATTTCAGCAGAGCCCCTCAGCAGCTGGCATGTCACACACAGATTGCCAGGGGCCAAACTCAGACCAACTGAGGGTAGCTTTACCTCGGCAGGCTAAAGGACTGAGGTTCATAGATGCAAAGAGTAAATCACTAGTATTCGGTTAAAAAAAAAAGTGCATCACTCTACACAAAACAACATCCCAAGAGGCTCAGGCTGCCTCCTTCCATCCATCCCAAACCAGCTGGAGCTCACTACACACACTTACAGGTTTTGTTTTCACCTTCAAGCAATCCTTTGGCACTTCTCAAGCTTTTCAACTGAGTTCACTTCCAAAGTAAACAAGGTAGAAATTTTAACAATTTGCCCACATTCAGGACCTTTAAAAAAATAATCACTAATTAGGCTTCATGAGAACAAAACAAAGCCTTCGGTCTAAGTACGAGCCAGTGCAGCTCAGCTGTACAAAACCAGACTCCTGCTCTGCCCATAGCGAGGCACAGCCAGAAAATAAGGCCTTGACTGTCCAGGACAGGCTCCAGCAGTGCCACAGGATGCGCCATCCACCTTCACACAGCGACACTGAGAACGTCACCAGCTTATGGAGAGATTTCCAGCCATGCCAGAGGAGCACAGGACGCCCTTGGGATGGAACTGTGGTGTCCAAAGCAGCCAGGCTCGAGGCAGAAATGAGAAATTAAATCCTCCAGCTACGCACACTCACCCCCAGTCTGTTGTTCATATGTCACCAGCAGTGTCGTGGCCAAAGAAAGGGGAGGGAGGGAGAAAAGTCCTGCTAAGTTGGAGCAAGGTGTGGGAGGTGCCGAGCCCTCTGGCAGTGCTGGAAGCTGGAGTGCCGCAGGATCCCGCACAGACACACAGCACAGCACAGCACAGCACAGCCCCGGACAGGGGGACAAAGGGGGGGACAGGAGGGCACACGCCACGCAGCACTGGGACGGCTCTTCTCCTGCCAGGGCTGCCCGGGTCCGCAGCTCTTCCAGGGCCCTGCGGCCCACTGGGAGAGGGGCGTGGGGGCTCTGGCAAGGTGACCGCTACATAAAGAAGAAGCTACAGAAAAAGAGAAAAACAGGAGAGAAAGAAACAGAGGTTCAGAATTGAAATGAAAAAGTGAGGATGGGGGGGAACAAAGGAAGAACAACATTTTAACAGAAGTCATGGGGGAAGGAATGCACTGGGCAGGTGTCACACACACCAACTCCGGCCTGAGCTGCCCAGGATACCGGCTAAGGTGGGGAACAAGTTCATGGCCACCACAAGAAGCGACTGACAAACACCAGCACGGACCTACAGAGGCACCCCAAAGGCACAGAACAACCTGCTGGGAAGGCAGAGGCTGACAGGGGACCCTCCTGTGGCCCCAACACAGACTGGCAGCAGCAAACGTCACAAAGGCCACGCAAATATCAAAGCTTTGGGTAAAAATATATTTCCTCTCCCCACTTCAAGTCTTGGCACTATTTAGATCTGTAGCCTGAAGCATATACAAGAAATAACTGAGCTTATGCTATAAGGTTATTATTCCATCTGTAATTCAAAAAACTGAAATATTTTAACATCAAATAAAGTGACAATATCTAACAGATGCATACATATCATTTGCATTAACACTGTATGTAGGTTACACAATTCTTTCGTTACAAACATGGGTTATTTTCCAATAGCAAGGTAATAAAGTCCTACATCTATGGTTTAAGGCAATCAGGATATTAAAAATACAAGATTTCTACCGCTGTTCACAGCTTTGTTTCCCCACAATTACAAAAACCCTTCCCCCTGGCAGAGCTGCGTGCTGCACGCGCTGGCGGGAGCACCACAGATATCACACCCTGCACGTGCAGCCCGGGCCCTGAGAAGGGACACGGCAGGGGCTGGGCCACAGGACACATCTGCTGTGGTCACACACAAAAAGACACTTCCATCTGCGCTGGGACGGCTGGGGAGGGGCAGAACCAGGGCTGCCTGCAGGAACACGGGCCCTGGGTACCAGGGACGTGCTGGCAGGGGGACACCAACCTCCCTGCTGGCATCTCCAGCTGTCAAAGCACACGGGGGGTGGCAGCAGTGGCAGCTCTCAGCTGGAGAGAGCCCAGGGTGGGTGCCAGTGCCTGCTTTCCCTGCTCCTGGAGTGTCACAGGAGATGCATTTCACCCCCACCAGCTCCAGGGGCACCTTCCTGCTCACTGCCCTCCCTGCAGGGAACTCTGTGACCCCCAGAAGGTTCTGGGGGAGCAAACCCTTCTCCACCTCCTGCTGTCCCACTGCCTGCCAGACCCACGTGTGTCCCCTCTCTACAGAGCAGCCAAGCTCCTTGCAGAGACCTGGGCTGTCCTGGCTTTCCCATCCTGGGGTTTGCTTCATGCCTGGGACCATCACCATCCCAGAAAAAGCACGTTCAGCTTGCCTTCCTGCTCCTTTGAATCAGCCTAAGGACTGAAATCCACCTGGTCAGGAACATGCAGTTTTAGGGGAGTTTTAAGCACCCCACTTGCAAGAGAGTGGGCCTGGAGAATGTGCCAGAAAAGCACAGGTGTGCTGTCAGGAGCAGGGCAGGAGGGGTCATCTCCCCTGCTGTACTCACATGCACAGGTGAGAGCACATCCAGCCAGACCTGAGTGTACCATTCACTCCATGCACATCAGGGGCTGCTGTGGGAAAAGGCACAGGCAAAGAAAAGCAACAGGAGCAGCAGGAACAAGCTAAACATGGCCCAGGGGTTCGAGATGGGGAAAAAAGTCACTGCCATGTCCTTTGGAAAAAAGCCAAAACACTACCTGGGACATCTTCAAGTTTGTGGTTTATTCCCAGTTTCTCCAGCACAGCTTGTTTTCTGCTGGAGAAAAACTCAACCAAAAAGACACCAATGCACTTGGCCACAGCTTTCTGTCAAAAAGGAAAAGCTCAACTCAGCTGATTTCCCCTGCTAAACATCCCTTGAAGGGCTGTTAAATGAAGCAGGAGAAATAAATGTTAAAATTAAGTTTTCTACTTGGCACAAAACACTGGTAATTAAAAAGAGGACATGAACAGAGGCAGCTGAAGCAAAGCATATTGCCACAAGCACTCGGTGATGGGCATGTGATGTGACTGCAAAAAACTCATGCAAACAGCTCAAACTTCTTCCTTCATAACTCAAGATTTTAAAGATGGGTTTGCCAGAAGCCACAAGAACCAGAATTTCATTTTTCCAAACAACCCTGCAGCAAACCTATTTAACCTGATGAAAAGTGCATAGTTGGCAAGTCCAGGAGGGAAAAAAAGCAAACCCAAACAATAACAAAATAATAGTAATAAAATTTTGTTTAAATTTTTTGAAAATAATGATTAAAAGGTCAATTGTTTTATTTCCAGCTTATTTATCCATTTTGCTGTCTGTCCAAGACATGGTACATAGCTATGCTCTTCCTGCAGCCATGTTTAAGCAGTGAGAGTTAAAAAGCAAGACAACCCATAAGCCAACCTCCAGGCACTTCCCAATCCAACCTGAGGAAAAAGTGATTAAAAAAGTGAGAATTCTGCCTTTTCTTTTCCCCCAGAGAGATTCCACCTGGAGGCAGGCAAACAGCTGTAGAGGGAGACTTGGGTAGAAGAGTTTTGTGTAAGAGGGCTTTAAAGAAGGAGCAGAGGGAGTGCTGGCTGTGCAGTGGCAGAGGAAGAAATGCAGGAGCCACAGGGTAAGCACAGCTCACCACTCCTTGGGAGGGAAGGGAAAGGCTGTGTCTGAAAGCAAGGGCATGGAAAAAGCTCTTTAAGGAGACCCCCTTGCACTGTGTGCTGCCCAGAGAGCAGGGCCTGGCTGGTCCTACAGCCCCTGGGCTGTTCCAGGACACCTGAAGGGGACATTTGCCCAGCCTTTTGATTCTGTAAGGGCTGCTAGGATCCTGCCTGGTGGAAAGCAGGTAGGATTTTAGGGGAGGTTCCAAAGGTGTGAGGCACTGCAGGGAGAGCAGTGCTGGGATGGTGCCTGAGCTGCTCCCCTGGGCTGGGAGGGAGGCTGGAGGAGCAGGCAGCACAGCACAGCAACTAACACCGATTATCATGCAAATGTCACGGCATGCAGGGTCAGTCACACTCGGTTATGGACACACCCCCTCCCTCTCCCGAAGGGACTGGGGCTGCTGCACACAGCAGCTCCTCAGGGAATGGGGGCAGGCTCAGCTCCAGCCCCAGCCCTGCCTAAATGGGCTGGGCTGGCTGGGGCACCCCTGCACGCTCATTCCCTGGGGCTGCTGCAGCCAGCAGCACTGAGGACACCTGAGCCAGCCAATACCTGAGCTGCTGACATCCAACTCTGACTCTCAGTTCAGACTGGAGGCCAAAAATCGTTTACTGCTGGTGGTTTTTGGTGAGAAAAATGCATGGTATCATCATCACCTTGTCCCTCCACCCACCCCTGAACTTCCACTTGCACACAGTCCTGCGCCCAACCCCTCTTCCTTCTTGTTCCCACTATGTTATTAATGAGTTAATAGTTATTCATGTTAAAAAATGGAAAAAAAAATATAAAAAGAAAACAGATGGCAGAGACACATTACTGCAAAAGCAGGTGAATGCAGGAACATCCTTGGCTCGACAGGCTTTATGTGAAGCTTGCACTGCAAGTTAAAAAAACAGAACAAAAAACAAAAAAGTTAGCACTAATTGAACTCTAAATGCAAAAAAAAGAAAGAAAGCCAGGAGAGCCGACACCAGCAACCCGCTCCGGTGGGTGGGCATGCAGATGGATTATGGAATTACAGAGAGATTCACCCTCCAGGCTGGGCTCTGCTCCGGCCTCAGACAAGCAGGAGTGAAAAGAAAAACGGTGGGGACAGAAGAAGTGAGCAGCCAGCCCTGTGAGCTGGCCAGGTCCCAGCCTGCCACTGCCGCCTCGGTGGCCCCAGGGTTCATTTGCTCCCAGCTGGGACAGGGGCAGCTGGCCAGCCTTGGGTTACCCCCTGCAGGAGGGAACTCAGGCACCACACCTGGACACAGCATGTCTCCAAGACTTGGCTTTCACAGCCAGCTCAGATCCTTCAGGCACCACCAAACCCCCCTTTTACAGGGTGCTGGGCCAGGCCCTGACATGGATGCTGCAGCTCAGGGACTGCTTTGGGACAAACACAGCCCCAATAGCCAGGCCAGGCACATTGGACTGAAAACTTAACTGGAAAGAAAGCTGGGAAAAAAAAAACAAACCAACTTTTACAGTTGGCTTCCAGAAGCAGCTTTAAATAATGTGAGACAGAACCCAAACAGATGGCCCTGGCTCCTGGGGGGCTGTGGATGAGCAGCAACAGCACAGCACATGTTGAGGCATGTGGCCATCCACCCAGCAGCAGGCAAGCACCAGAAGGCTGCTCGCCTTCCCACTGGCTCTGTGGCCAGGGGCTGTCTCCAGACTGGGCAGGTAGAAGCACAGTCCCACACCAGCACTGCAGCAGGGTCAGTGTGCTCAGCCCCACGTCCCCAGCGCCTGAGTCTGCTCTGCAGCCACCCCCTCAGTGCCTCAGGGAGGGACACAGCTGTCCCCAGACTGCTGATGGCAGGCCAGGGCCCCAAACATTTCAGATTTAAAAAAAAGAGTATAAGCTAGAGAATTTCTGGAGGAATAGTCTGGAAATCAGGAAGGCCAAGCTCTCCCTCGTGGAGCCAGGCCAGCAGCAGATTTCACCCTGAGCCTTCCCTCCGGCATGCACAGCACAGTGGAAAGTCTCTGTGGTCCAAATTGGAGAAATCTGATCCCACCTTGAGAAAAGACAGCATTCCCATGAATTACTTTGTGGGGAGGCTGCAAGGGTCAGGCACAGCAAGGATTTCCTCTGGCAGCTGCACAAGAAGCACCAGGGGCCATGGCAGCAGAGAGAGAGGCTGGAAGCTTTAACTACACAAACTGCAGCTCCACATTAGAGTGCAAGGAGAAACTCAAAGCCTTTGGAAAACCAAGGTGAGCTACAAGGCAGGAGCATCAGCATTTCCCTTCACAGCCTCTGTTAGCAGCTCTGACACTAGAGAACACCTGCAGCAGGTACAGCACCTGGCGTGGGCGACACAAGGACACACTAAAACACAGGCATGTTCCTCGAGGCTGGATTTCTGTGAATGCAGCAGCAAAGCAGAACCTGTGTTTGTCACAGTCCCTGGGAACAGCCCTGCCTCACCCACCATGCTGGAAACAATCAGGAGATCACACTGGCTACCCAGAGGGGCAGAACTCCCCAGACCGTTCTGTACTGCACTGCTCCTACAGCTAAGAGATGAAAAAACCTGACTGATTCTCAAAAATATTAAGCTATCAACTCAGAGATAACTAAATGGGTCTTCAAAACTTTCTGTTCCTTTTAGGGAATGCTTCACCCTGTCTGAGCTCTCAGGTGAGTGAGTGTCCCAGCCTGTCTGGTGTTCCAGCCTGCCTGTGACACGGGCTGGTGGCAGTGCTCAGCCCGGCACCCCCGGGTGTGCTCTGTAGGGATTTCTCCCCTTGGAGCAGAGCAGGCAGCACACAGCACCCCATGGATCCAGCAGGGGCCTGTGGCTGTGTCCTCAGCCAGCACCAAGCAGCAGGGCTCCATGGGAGCTACATCAATTTACACCAGCTGAGGAACCAGCCCAGGCCCTCCCTGGGCAGCAGCACAGGCAGAGTAAAGCTGCAAACCCCAGAAGCTGCCCCTGCAGCACCACTGCTGCCACGCAGCTCAGGCCACACAGGTGTCTGAGCCACGTCCCTGCTGGCACTTGGCCCCTCCAGGGGTGACAGCTGGGTGTGCAGAGCCAGGTCACTCCAAGGAGCACCCCCTTCTCTCTCCTGGGCAGTGAAAGCAGCGTGGAACTGTCCTTTTTGTGTGTGGGCTAACCAAGTGTTTTCCAGTGAGGTGTGCTGCATCCCCAGCTTTCCCAATGGCAGGTACCACCTAAGCACCCTTAGCACAGGTGACTCACAAAGGACTTGCATGAGCACCCTCTTACCAGGGATGCAAAAACCAGTGGAGGGTAAAGGATTACACTCCTAGGACAGGAATATAAAAGAGTAAAAAACAGTGCCATGATGTTGACTAAAAGGGTTTCTTAGCTTATTATGACAACTTGATACAACCACAAATGCCATTTAACTGCAATTACGGTACCATAAGAGTTTGTTTTTCTAAAAAAAAATACAAAACCAAAGCCTCTTGTCTTTAAAGCGACCTTCCAAGTAATCACTTTTGGCACTAGCATTCCCCATGTAAAAATAACATGGTGGTTTTGGTTTCTAATTTACCTCTACTTACAACTATAACCTTAAGGAATGGGAACTGGTGACTACCAGGGAAAGAAAGGACAGGTGGCAACTCCCTTAATAATTCTGGCTCAGGCAGATAAATCTGAGTCCAGAACATCCCATAGCTCCAGAAGATGCTGGACAGATCACAAATCAAACCTCTACCATCCAATTGTTCTCCCACACCAGTCAGACTTGAACATGAAATCTGAAGGTATTCTTCTAGAGAAAAATTAATATCATGTCCCTGGCCCACCCTTTAGAAAAAAAAAAATATTTTATTTGATCAGGCTGAGAAAAAGCCTGTTTCCAGTCTGGTAATGGGGAAAAGCAAATACAGACATGCAGCAAGAAAGAAAATAACAACCTCCCAAAACTTGTAACAAATCCTACAAAGGGTGTGGGTGACATCCGCTTACTTTTTCTTGTCCTTGTCTTTCTTGGTTTGTTGAGAACCTGCCTGCTGAGCCTGTGACTGTAATAGCTGAGCTGCTGCCTTCTTCTTTTGGAAGTTGCTCAGCTCTTCCTCAAGTTCCTTCTTTTTGTCTTCCACCTTTTTCTTCTCTTCTTGGTGAGTCCTCTTTAGGTGGTCAAACTTTTCGTGGAGCTGCCGGGACAGAGACACTGGGCATTGGCTGGGAAGAGGAGCATGTTTCACCCTGACTGACTGGCAGTGATGCCCCAAGTGCTGCTGCAGGCACTCCCTGTGCCCAGCCTGCCTGGCTGGGGGGGAAAGCCCTGCACTAACACCCACTGGCACACAGAGGGTGGCAATTCCCACCCTTGCACACCCCATATTCCACCCCTCAGTGCCTGGCACCCAGTGGGCTCTGTCAGCTCCTGCACAGCAAGGTGGGCACCGAGGGCTGCACTCTTGGCTGCACCTCCAGGGGGCTGAGGAGCAGCCCCAACAGGGCATTTTCTGCCACAGCCCTGCCCAAGCCCTCTGAGTCACAGCATACTCACATCCTTCTCTGCTTCCTTCAGCTCTGCTTCCTTCTCCTTCACTCGCATCACAAACATCTGCCTCATCTCATCCTCCTTCTTCTGGAGCTCGCCCAGGAATTCGTTCCTCTTGGCTTCATAAGTCTCTTGGAGACTGTGAAAAACACACCAAACCCAGTCAGAGCAGCGTTCCAAGCACAGCCATCAGCCTCCAGCCCTTGCAGAGCTCGGCACTCAGGCTGTCTTGTCACAGAACACGGCCAGAGCTCCCCGACTACACCAAACCCGGTGCTAGGTGGCAGCAGTGGGAGGAAAATCCCTGCATCACCCAGCCAGACCTGGGCAGCACACCCAGAAATCTGCCCCCGTGTAGTTCATCAAGCACGACACTGACACAGAGCAGAACTCATCTGCACTGCTCATTGCTAACAGCTTGATTTAGATAAAGCCACCCAGGGACACCTCCCTTTCTCCTTTGGCCCTCCAAACCATCAGCAGCCTTCCTCCTCCAAATAACCACACTACTGGATTCCTTCATTCCCCCTCTACTCCTTGGCATTCCTCATTTCCCCAGCACTGAGAGAGGCTGTGAAGATTTGGGACATAAAACACGTCGTCCATGTACCTCTGAGATTTTCAAAGCCTCTTAGGAACTCTGGATGTCAAATTCCTCTTTTGTTTTATTCCTTAAATGGATTTGGATAGCCCAGCCATAATGATAGTGTGGGAATGATAACTATTTCCCCCAAGAGACTTTTCTGAAGATGCATTTTTTAAATGAAAACTCCGCTGAAGTCACACGGACACGTTGCATCCCTGTGCCTAAGGAACACATTAACCATTGGGCCAGTGGAATATCCTAACTCCAATAAAGTCAAAATTTTGGTTTTCCTGGCAATGTTGGAGGTTTTGATGGGGTTTTTTTTTGTTTTTTTGTTTTTTTGTTTTTTCTTAAGGGCATGCAACATTGAGCTGGGGAACACAACTTGTCAGATTATCCCAAGCCCTGTATTTAACTCTGCTAATTAATAGGCACTTCAGTTACTTCCTAAAATACTCTCCAGACAGGATGCCCAGAGCTGTTCTGGCACAGCACTGGCACAGCCCCAGAGAAATCACACCATTCCACATGACCACACCAGCTTCCTACACATGGAAGCAAAAATACTGATTCTAAAAATGAGAAAAATCCTCTCGTGGGAGAGCAGGGCAAGAGGCGTCTTTGGATTCTTAGCTAAGTGCAGAACCAGACCTCTGACAGCACACAGACTTCAGGAGACTCAAAACAAAATCTCTAGAACTCAGTGTTGGATTTACTAATCCTCTGACTGTGGACACTGAAACTCAAATTCCTAAGCCCTTCTGAAGGATCTGGCACAGCCTGAGGGCAGGTGAGCCTGTGCTGCTCAGTGAGCACAAACTGAATCTGCAATTAGTGACAGGCTGTCCTAGGGAGCAGCAGAGCCTCAAAGAGTGAAATGGAAAGCTCTGCATGCAGCTCATAGGATCCTGGACTGCAAACCACTTCTTCCAAAGCTCAGTTCCCAAAACACAATGCCGGGTGATGGGCAAGCAGGAAAAGCCTGGCAGGAGTGAGAGGGCAGGGGCTTCCTGTTAGATTGTCCTGGGTTCAAAGCTCCATTCTCTGCTGCAGTGACTCTGACTTCCAGAGGAGCCAAGTTCTCAGAGAAACTGGCCTGGCAACTCCCAGGCTGCATGTGAAAAAACACAATTACAGCCCTAAGGAATAACAGTCCAAACCAACTGGGATCCCTGCAGCTTCTCACAGGCAAAGATGACAAGGGAATTGGCTTTTAAGTACACAAACATATGAACCTAAATTACAAGAGTAACTTGATTTCCCAACACGCCCCCACACAGAGAAGGATGCCCTGGCAAATAATATTAATTGAAAAAGGAGTATTTTGTAAAGCTTAACCCAGGCAGCAGAGAATCCAGCCCACAGCAGACACAGGACAGCAGAAGGGTCTCTGTGCAGAGGGATCCCATTTCATGGAGCTGTTGGGATCCTGGTGCTCCCTCCTGACCTCCTGCAGCCTGGCCAAGCAAGGTGGGGGTCTCAGACACCACCAGTCCCCCTTTTCCACACCTCACACAAGCCCCTGCACAGCACCCATGGTTTGCTGGGACCTCCTGCCCTGCTTCCCCTGAGATTTGCCAAAGGCTCCCTTGCTGCTGGCTCAAGAGCAGCAGTTCCTGTGGCTCCCAGGGCCAAGATGCAGGGAAAAGCATCCTTTTGATCCCTGAGCTCAGAGGGAACATCTCCCTCATTCCAGATATACATCAGCCTCGGCCAAACAGCTTGGGATCATAGGTTTTGTTTGTTTATTGGAGGGAAAAGGCACCCAGAGTGAACTGCTCTGAACTAGCACGTACCAGATGGAGAAATTCTGTACATTTTCATTTCCTTTCTACTTATAGCTTGGTCAAAAGAGGCCTCGTGTACAGGAAGCAATGGAAATTCCTCAGATTCCTCCAAAGGAAGGGCTGAGCCCAACTTAAGCCATAGCTCTCCAGAAAGGAAATCCAATAAAGCTTCACACTTGGGCTTAGTAACAGAGCTGGGCTTGGCTGATTGCAGCAGAGTTTCTGCTGCAGCTGCATCAACTCAGCAAGTCAGAAATAAGACCCCAAAGCAATGCCAACCCCTGGCAGGCACGTGTGCCACAGGGGCACAGCCCCACCAGTGCACTGGAATCCTGACTGCCTTCCCTGGGGGCAGAGAGGAACGTGGGGTGCTGTAAGGCAGGGGGTGCAGTTATTGGGGAAAAGCTGGGGAGGAATGGGAAACAGGAAATGAAAGGAGAAAACAAACACTCCCTCTCAGATTCCCACACAGCTGCTGTCCCTGGCTAACAGCTTGGGCTGCAGACCAATAAAGCTGTCTGCCAGAAGGAACTGCGTGTGCAGCCACCAGCCAAACCTCAGGCATGAGGCAGGCTCCTCACAGCTCACCTTGGGCCAGCTGTGAGAGCTGGGGAGGGTCAGAGGGTCCCTGAGGGCTGGCTGCAGGGCCCTACCTGAAGGGTTTGCTGTCGGGGTCGGTGTCCTTGAAGCCCATCTCCTCCAGCTTGCAGCGCCGGTACAGCTCGTAGTGCCGCGTGTGCGTCTGCTCGCGCAGGTCCTCCATGTTCACCCGGATCAGCATCTCCCGCAGCTTCACAAAGTCACAGTGGTTCTCGTTCTCAACTGCACCAACCACACGACAGCCAGAGACAGGACGTGAGAGCCTGGAGCTGGGCCCGGTGTACAGCCCCCCGTGCTCCCAGCACACCAGCACAGCTCCCAGCACACGCCGGCTGCGCTGGGGCTGAGGCCATCGCGCGCCAGCAGCGCCCCGGCCCAGCGCCTGCACTGCCTCTGCAAGGGCTGGTGCTGCCCCTCTGCCACAGGGCTCCTGCCTCCCCAGCCATTCCACACCAGCAAGGGATGATCCGCTTGCTCACAGCATCTCACCTCCCACTCAAACCCACCCCAAACCCCAGCACTCACAGGGGCTCACACAGCAAAGTCTAAACTGAATCTCAAACTGTCTGGTCCTACTTTTCTGGGAACAGCGAGAACCCAGCAGGATACAGGTCAAGTCCAAGACCTCCCAAACACATCAGCTCCTTCCCTAACTGTTTTTCCCAGCATCATCCTCTGGTGAATACAGCTGAAGTCTCTGGAGCTGCCTCAGGGTCAGCTGGTATTACTGAGAAGCCAGAGAGTTTTGCAGAATTGCACTGGCAATGCTCCCCTGCAGCTTCCTGGGCCACTCTCCAGTGGGATACACAGCTGAAGCCACAAGGAGACCATCACCATCTCAATCCTGTGCTGGTTGGAAAGCAAGGATCAGCTCAGTATTTCTGGCAGCTTCAGCAAAGCCTGGGCTGCAAACAGAGCCCTGGCCAAAGTCTGCCCTCCTGCAGGAAGGAGCTTTTGGCTCCACGTTCAGCTCTAAGCTGTGCTTTCTCAAGGCAGATTCCGGTAAGGGCCATCCAGAGACCAAAGTGTCTTGGCCCAGAAGGGGACAGGAGGAGAAGTTTGTGCCCCTGGTGATGTACCCTGCACCACACCCCAGGGGTACTGCCTGGCTTTTGCCATCTTGTTGCCAATCTTCACTTCTTCAGTGCTGCCAACCACGGCAAAAGGAAGGTGGACCTGTGAA
Organism: Muscicapa striata striata; assembly: GCA_030060385.1. Taxonomy (NCBI): domain Eukaryota; kingdom Metazoa; phylum Chordata; class Aves; order Passeriformes; family Muscicapidae; genus Muscicapa; species Muscicapa striata. The sequence continues at coordinate 985,081 of JAREIS010000061.1, read as the reverse complement.
AGGAAAGGGACAGTGAGGCTGGGGATTTCCTCTGCTGCCTTGCCAGAGATTGTTCCTCAACAAAGCTGTTTACTGGGGCAGCTCTGCTAGGTTTAGGTTGTTTAAACACCTTTGCAATTCGTCTGGTGTTTTAGGAAGAGCAACAGGACAATCTGGATGAGAAACCTGATCAGACTTAAAGGCCAAAATTCTGAAGTCCTAAAACTACAAGATATGTACATATTTTCCACTTAATTACAAAGCGCTACTGTCTTAAGCGCAGAACAAGTCTTACAAACTGGAACTGAATTTGAACACCGAGAAAAAAAGAACGGTGAAAACAATAAAAAAGAAAACAAAGTGCATCCTCTCAAGGAAGGGAGGCTCAAAATTCAGGGGGATTTTGCTGCTACGAGGAACTGCTAATGCTTCCTCTTAAACAGGGCAAAGCTGTGAGCAAGGGGAAGAGTGGAGCTGACCCAGCCCTGGGCTGAGTCACGGAGCCCTGCTCTGGCCAGGTCTCTCCTCTCCATGGGTGTGGTGGTGACAGCCTGGGATCTGCTCCCAGAAGTGTGGCTGCTGAAGGAGGGAGCTCACCCCAGCTGCCAGCCCAGCCCTGTGGAACCCTCCCTGCCTTAACAGCATCCAAAGGGGCTGGGTGCAAGCTCTGGGAGTGGGAGCCGTGTTGGCCAAGCTGTGGTCACAGGCTGGGTGGGAGGGGAAGATGTCAGGGCAGAGGAGATGGGGTTATCTGGCAAAGAGGTTTCCCAGCAGCCAGGCTGCACCTGAGGAAGGCAGAACACTGCACACAACCACCCTGGTAGAGCCACATCCCTTCTCTGTGCCAGCTTCTCCCTGCTCAGAACAACACAGGCAGGGAATGGAGGGGACAGGGAGCTCTGGAGAGGGTCTGACATTCAGCTGGATAACTGCCCACCTACAAGCCCTTGAGCAGGAAAACCCACAACAGCCTTCAAGTAGCTTAATCTGAGTGCTCTTGCTTTAGGACTGGCACATCCTCTCGGGGCCAACCAACACCTCACTGCCAGCAACCCTGAGCTCAGGCTCTGCCCTTTGCCTTACCCCGAGCCAGGCCCATGGCAAACAGCTGCTCCCCTTGGTAACCCTGCTGAAATGCTTGGTCCAGCCCAGCCCTGAGTGCCCTCAGTCCCAGCCTGCTGCTGGAGGCAGGGGAGGAGGTGACAGCCTGGTGGCCGCGGGCCCTGTGCCCCGCTCCCTCCGGAAACCGAAACAAAGGCGGTGGGAATGAATCACCCCACGGAGCAACAGGAGTGGGACAGGAAAGCCAAACCTCAGCTCCCTGCCTCCCATCCTCTTCCTTCCCCAGCCGGGAATGCTGCGGCAGGGGAAGGATGTGGCCACTGCACGGGGGAGAAGTGCTGGGCACACAGTGAAACGTGCCACACCAGCTACCTCCAGCCCCCAAAAGCCCTCTGGCCAGGCTGGTGTCCGGGCTCAAACTGCAGTTTTAAAGCCAAGTTAGACACAGTACAGCCATCAAGGACAGGCCAGGCCAAGCCAGGGCAGCAGCCCCCCGGTAACGTACGCTCATGGTGGCATTGATCTCGGCCACCGTCTCCTCGTCCGTGGGGAACTGGTAGATCTGCACGCCGTTGCTGACCAGCTCGCTCATGATTTTACTCTTGAACTTGTGCAGCTCGTTCTTGGCAATGGTGTCAGCCTTGGCAATGATGGGGATGATGTTCACCTGCAAGACAGGACAGCACCTCCACGTACAGGACTGCTCGGGCTGTGTCACTGGGAGAGGACAGAGCAGCACATGCAGCGACAGCCCTGCAGGGCCACAGATCAACTGCCCTGGGGCTGCTGCTGCCAGCAGCACCACCTCAGACAGGATTTCCAGGCAGCAGAGACGATGGCCTCAGAGAGAAGTCAAATGCAATTTGGCAACATGCTATTTCCTGTCCTGTCACACTCCCCTCCTCATCCCAATTGGCTGGACAGGAAATGCTGTCATAGATTATGATGAGCTGCTCCAAAAAAATAAGAGAGGAAATGACCCTTTCTGCACATCCCCTGGTACTGCAGCTGGCTGGATTGCAGCAGGAGCCACACTCAGACAAGAGCCTGTCAGGGGCCCCGGCTTTGGGAATGTCACCAGGGGCACTGGAGGGGCAGCAGAGCTGCTGTCACCCCACAGGAGGGGGAAGCAGATGTCCCTGTGCAGCCCTGGGACACACAGCACAGGGGCTGGCAGTACCACAGGCACACTTCCCCCACCTGCGTGCCCTCATGTGCCCCTGAGCACTGCTGCACTGCAGGACCAGGGTTCACTCCTCCCTGCACATGGAAGATGAGTTACTGACTGTCTTCCCTAGACAGGCTGTTGGCAAGGATAGAGATCCTGCCTTCTTTCCCTTTCTCCTTCCTCCAGAGGGACAGTTTCTGCTTTTGATCTTGCAGGCCTGCTTTTCCCTGCAACAGCAGACAGAAATTGTACTGAGGATAACAGTAATATCGACCTATATGGAGGGATTTTAACTACAGTACTTGAAAATCCTTCTCTATTACATAACTTAATTCTGTTTGGAGTTATTAAATCCCCCCCTTGCCAAAAGATAGAACAGGAATGTCAATTAGCTCACTTGGGATAAATCTCTATAACCTTATTTTCACTTGTAGAAGGCAAGGAACTTTCTGCACCACCACATAAAACCCAATCGATTGGCCTCTCTAGGAAACAAAGAACCACTGTCATCACTGATGTCCTGCAGAATCAGGATCCAATGAGCCAAAGGTGCACAGTGGACTGATTTCAACTGCTTAATCATGATGGAAAGGAGCACAGAGAAGGCTCAGTTTAGCTACTCAGGCTCTACACTTATTTTTCCTAGAAGAGGGACAATCTCCTTTGAACCACGGTTTAAACCAAGTCCATGAGGGTAGCTGGAAAAGCAGATGCCATTAACACATTTATTCAGATTCTTGTTTATGACATGACAGCTAGAACAGCACTACATTTGCCATAGCAGATCAAATCACTGGTTTTGTCTAGCTGGATGAGGTCAGAGCGAGCACACACAGTGCTTCCACTTGTTTTGCACTGACTAGAAAGACAACCTGAACTGACTTTACTGACTTTAAAGATGAGCTGGGGAGCATATGGCCAAGTTCCCTAGCTGAGGCAGAGCTGGAAAAGAGCAGGAGTCCAAACTCCCAATAAATCTCTGCAGCATGTGAAGCAGAATAACGCAGCAGCTCGCCCAAGGTGTGCCTCTCACACCTTTTGTCTGCAATTTCCCACCACCAAAGCCAGACCTTATTTTCCTGAGCAGATGGCAAGATAATGAAAGCACTCCAGGGCTGTGGTGACCCAGGCAGCAAGTACCTTACTGTCCAGCTTCTTCATGGTGACCAAGTCCAGGGACTTGAGCGAGTGTCCGGTGGGAGCAATGAAGTAGAGGCAGGCGTGGATCCGCGTGTCGTGGTAGTTGAACAGGGACCTCTTGATCTTCAGCTCTTCCTGCAGGTAGGCTTCGAACTGTGCGTCGATGTACTCCACTATGGGCTTGTAGCTGCAGGGACAGGGCACAGAGAGAACCAGGGAACTGGCTGCTGGGGCCACACACACCACTGATGGACACTCAGCCCTGCACTTCGCGTGCCTGGGAACCACACAAGGCTGCTACCCTGAAAAACAACGCCTTTGGCAGTCTCTCCAGTTAAAGTCTGAGCTGCTGCTCTGCCAATCTCACTGAAAATCACCTAACATAAAAAAACTCAAACGTGAAATCATGACCTACCCCCTAGCTTGTCCGAAATCTCATCATCTTAAAGGAGGGAAGGGAGAGTCACAAGATAAGAGGGACTTTTCAGGAGCTGAAGCCTGTGAGCAAACCTCAGAAGACAACTTCATCATTCATGGACTTTGATGGGACCATTTGCTTGGAGAAAAAGCAGCTCATGCAGTGTAACATGTCCTTATTCAAATTAAGTGTTTGTGTTTCTGGAAAGAAAACTGTTCCATGTGTTCCCCCTCCACCAAGGGCAGCTTCATGGATATCACTAGGTGGGTCTGTAAAATGACTGCTGCTTCAGTTTCTTGGCTTGTGGAAATTCTGTCTCTGACCATGAGACACTGAAAAGCTCAGAGACACGTGCAAAGAAAGCAGTAAGGCCTCACGCTGGGAGATACATTAGAAGAAAGCCCCATAAAAAAAGCAGAGCAAAGGAGGGCTGGGAAGCCTCAAACTGCAGGACAGAGGAAATGGCACCCAGGATACAGCAGGAGAAGGAAAGCTCTCCCTAAGCCCTGCTCCCTGGGCCTGCCCTTCTCTCCGCAGGGTTAGGCAGGAGCAGCACCACTTTAGGGACTGGGAACGGCCCCGCAGAGTGAGGCCTGGGAGCAGCAGCGGGCTCTCCCTGGGGCAGGGCTGGGCTCACCTGTCGTCCTTGTTGATCTGGTCCCCGAAGCCCACGGTGTCCACGATGGTGAGCTTGAGGCGCACGTTGCTCTCCTGCAGCTCGTAGCTGCGCGCCTTGAGCCGCACGCCGGGCTCGTTGTGCGTGGCGGGCTCGCTCTCGAACTTGGTGTTGAACAGCGTGTCCATCAGCGTCGACTTGCCGATGCCCGTCTCACCTGGGGGACAGCAGGCTCAGCACCTGCCACTGCCCCTGCCTCCTCCTCTGGCACCTGCACCAGCCCAAGGAGCTACTCCCGGGGCAGCAGGGGAGCTGGGCTACGGCACAAGGCTAAGCAACACCATCCCTGCGGGAACAGCTGGCTGCACAGACAGTCCCCACCGTCACCAGTGCCCCAGGAACTGTCTTTGTGATAGCACGTTGGAAATTCTCTTAACTCCACATCTGACTCCCTGATTTTGTTTAAGCCTTTTTAGGGCAGCTTTGTTGTCTCAAGAAGATCATCCAAAACCCACAGTGCAACTTAAGACAACAAAAATCTGAGACAGAGTAAACAGAGTATACAGAGTTAAAAAAAAAAAAAAAAAAAAAAAAAGGCACACTGCTTAAATACCAACTTTTTGAACTATTACAGCTTCACTAATCCCCAGTGCAATTAGTAACATGGATAAAAGCATTAGCCTAAATCCCATTTTTCAGTCAAAACTGTTTGTTTAGCAATTACATTCTCAAAGAGCTATTGCTACCCATGCTGTGAGCAGGGGTAGGTTGAGGCAACTCACATGGAGAGCCAAGTCCTAAACTGATGGCACAGACTGCCCATGGCTCAAGCTGTGAATTTTAGGGAGCTCCTGATGTGAACTGCTGCGTTCTATGCCAGATAGGCTCTGCAGCATTTCACATCTCAATTAGAAGTCGCACATTACCACACTGAAGCTGATTTGTCCTTTCTCAAATCACAATTTTTAACAATAATTTTTTTTCAAGGGTGAGATTTCTGTTCCTTGGCCAACTGCAGCAGTTTGTGTGACACTGTAATATGGAATGGAAATCAGTGGAGGGGCACATTTGACAAGAAAAAAAGAGGTGGATCAGATTGCTAATGGAGACATATTAAGTCACGCTAAGAAAGGCATATTTACTGCAAGAGAGAAAGGCAATTAATTTATGCCATTTTGATCAAAGAGCTGCCTGCTAATCGGGCTGTTCCCTGCTGGATTGAGATGGTTTCATGCTGCTACGAGAGTCACGTGAGGGTTGGGAGCTCGAGTGTGCACAAGTGCAACCATTCTCTTATCTCCTCCTTTCACAGGCAAAGCTGCAGAGAGGAGTCGAGTTTGCCAGATTTCTTTTCAGGCAGCTCACAGAAATTCTCAGTTTGCTGTAGAAAAATCACAGTCAGAGGGTTGTGGGGTTTTTCCAGCTAATTAATGTAACTAATTAGAAGGGACAATAGTCCCCTCTTGGAGGCTTACGTGAACAATGAATGGAAAGATGATGTTTGCAGGCTGCACTGCCAAGCTAAGAGAAAAACCCAGCAGTTCTGTCCATTTCCAGAACCAGATTCTGGGTTCACTGACAAGCCAAAGCTGGCTTGGCTCACAGCTCCCTGGGGCTGAGCAGTGCATTTCCAACTGCAGAGCATCCACAGAGCACCGAGACAGCAGCTACCTCCCCACAGCCAAGAGAGGATGTTGCCTCCTCATATTTCACCCTCTAAACAATTTGGGAAAAGTAACTCGGGCTATTAAACCAGCCTGCAGATTAAACACAGCAGAGGACAGGTGGCAGGCTTTGTTCCCCAGTACATCATTTGCAGACTAAAAATGGCATCGTTTCCAAGAGGAGAAGCTAAGAATGTAAGGAGACAGGCAAACCTTGGAAGGAATGCAATTTGGTGAGAAACAGCCTCCACACCCAACCCAGAGAAAAGCAGATTTAAGTGAACATCCTTTTAAAAATACATTTAGTTCCCAAGCTCACTCAGTTCCCTCAGGGGCAGCCCTTGGGGAAAGCAGAAGCGCTGGATGATCAAAGGGACAGATTTTACCAGGTAGCAATTTCCATGCTTTGACTCAGGGGACAGGGCAGAGACAGAGGAACACTGGGTTTCACTGTGGAGCAGCTCTGGGAAGAAAGTGTCCCTTCCCTGCCAGTATGCTCTGCAGTTCAGCCCTGCCCTGGGCAGAGGGAGGTGTGTGAATGCAGGGCTGTGCCCTGAGGGTGACCTACCCACGCACAGGATGTTGAAGCAGAAGCCCTGGGACGTTGACTTGTTGACCAGCTGGTCTGGGAGGCTGTCGAAGCCCACGTGGCCAGACAGGGACAGGTTCCTGAGGTCATCGTTCTGTAGGACCCACAAGAAACGCAGTTAGCAGGGCTGCAACACCCCATCAGGGAAAGAGTCCTGTCAGGACTGTGTTAGGGACACAGAGGCTTTTGGGATGCAGGATCTGAGATGAGTTTTCCCTCCCAAAACCACTCTCCTTCTATCTGTCACTGCTGTGGGGCTCAGGAATACAATGCCCCGTGACCCTAAGGCAGGCAAACACCACCACACCAGTACTCCATGCCTGTCACCAACAGACCATGATTCTTCACCAACCTGCAACACCCAACTGCTGTTTCAGAGGCCCCAGCATCCCATATCCCTAGGGTTACCCTAAGATTATTTAGGCAGACACCTGGAGAAGAGAGTGGAACTCGGTCAGAGCTCTGAGCTGACCAGTTCCTGTTGAGCTGGTGAGGCTGCTCCGTGTCCACTGCACAGCTCCAGAGCAGAAACCAGCCAACCTTCTCTTCAGAACTTCCCCAGCAGCATGGGAAACTCCCCAGACTCCCCAGTGAGGCTGGCTGTCTCCAGATGCACACTGAGGAGTGGCACAGGCTGTGAAACTCCAGGAGCTATTCCTGACAGACACCTGTGCAGGTGAGCAGAGAGCCAGGGTGGTGCTTTCCTTGGCTCAGCGTGCCAGAGGGAAGGAGCACTCTCAGGCTTGCTCTGTCCTCCCAGGACCACAAGGGAAATGCCAACATTCTTGCCCTTTTCCTGCAACCCCTCAGCATGACCAAAGCAGGACACAGCTCAGATAGCATCTGTGCCACTAGAGCCAGCTCAAACTCCTTCCTGCTTTTCCAGGCTTTGACAGGAAGGGAATAAAGCAAGCATGCTGCTCTGCCGTGCCTTGGTTGACAAATAACCTCATCTGACACGAGGTGAGGAAGCAGGGCACTGTTCCCAGCGTTTCCTGCGTGCCCTGAGGTGCTGCCTCTGCCTGTCCTCGGCAGGAAAAGGAGCCAGGCCAGGCTGCCCAGGCCAGGCTGCCAGCCACCCACCCCTGGTGACCCTCTCTCCTGCTCGGGGGCTGCAGCTGACATCCAGCACCTGACAGCACCCAACACCCCAAAGCTGCTCTGGGCAGGGCAAGGGAGCAGCACAGACCTTGCACAAGGGAGGTTTGACACCACCCCCAGGCTGTATTTGGGACCTTCCCACAGCAGCTCTATGGCAGTGCACACAGAAGTTCACAAAAACAAGCCAGCCCAGTTACCTCTTCCCAGTTATGCCAAGGTCCTGAGCACAGTAAAACAAGCAAACAAAAAAATCCCCATCAACTTGGTAGACCTGGAGCAGCTCTGCTGTTAGTTCACAACATTTTTCACCTAAAGCTTGTTGTCCTAGATTTGGAAAGTACTAACCTTTCTCCAAAGCCAAACCCTTCCAATGGGGTCACTCCACCAAGGCCACAGTAAATTACAGTCGTGGGCAGCCTCAGCCTGGTTTAAAGATGCTGGAAGCACCAGCTTGTTTCCACAAAATCAGAGGGCTGTGGAGCAGACATGGACAACGCTCTGGTTGTTAACAATCAAAAGCAGAGGAGGACTTTCCACTCTCTCCACAACTGCTGAGCAGCTCCACTTCCCTCCTCAAAATATAACAGACCAGCCACCAACTGCAGGGAGAAATGAGTTACATCTGGGCTGAGTGCTGACAAAAATGAACTTAGACCTAAAGAAATACAAAAATTCCCTGAAAGAAGCGACATCTCCAAGTGAGAATACCTCAGTCTGTGCCAGGAGCCTGGGCAAAGGGCTCCTCTGGGCCACGCTGGCACACAGAGCCTGGCACCTGTGCTAGACACCTGAGCCTTCTCCTAGCACCTAAACCAGGCCTGCCAATTGGCAAATGCCAATTTACCAGCCTGCTCAGCTCCATCCCTCTGTGTGCTGGGAGCTACTCACCAGCACCACAGAAGGTAAAAGTGGTTAAGAGATGCCACCTCCTTTGCTCAGGTGAGGTAAAGGAAAACCACCCAGAAAGACCATCACCTCATAGACCCACAAAAGGGATTTCCCTGGAAAAGGCCCTAGGATTGATGTATGATGTGAATGGGTTAAACTAAATATTTGTAACATTTGTATTTCTAAAGAAACTGGTGGGCTTGGGTTGATGATCAAGGGCAGGGAGCTCAGAGCAGATCCCAGAAAGCAGTTTAGGGCCCATGACTCACAGGCTTCACACAAAGTGGTGGGTGTCGAACATCTCTCAGCACAGCACCAGTATCTCTTTCCCTGATATATTTTGGGAAAGCAAGTCCTGCCTCATCATCAGTTGCTCAGCAGGAACAGGAGTTAGACTCATCTCTTGCATCTATGTCAGTTATTTTTGCTGCAGATCTTCTCTGGTTTATTTCCCACCCCTTACTTTTCTTTTTTTTTCCCTGCAAGCGGCAAACATCAACAGTGGAATAAACAAAAACCATCTCTGCACTTTGCAATGCCGAGTATTTTTCACAGGCTGTGCTGCACAAGAGGAGACAAGAGGAGCCTGCTATCTGCTCAAAACATCAAAACACTGGTGAAAAGATCTGAGGCCTGAGGCACAGGCAGAGATGAAACACACAGCCAGGCATCCATTCCCTCAGTGTTCTCAGGATGCAGAGCATCTCCCCGAGTGGAGCAGGCATAAAAATCCCTGCAGTTCTGCACAAGGCCCACAGACACACATTGGAGGAGGCAGGAGAGCCAGAGGAGCTAGATTTGTGAATCTGTCCTCCACACACAGAGCCAGGTCTGCAGCGTGCAGATGCCCTGGGAGAGCTGACACGTTTCTGGGGGAGCTGCAGGCTGCTTCTGTCCAGAGCAAAGAGGTGCACACACTGCATAACCACCCAGCACTGCAGCCAGGCCTCTGCTTGCACCTCTTCATCCACTTCCATGCATTTCATCACTTGCACTCCTTTTCCAAAGAAAGGAAGTCTCTGCTGGAGAGCAGCAAGCCTGATTGCTCAGGGTATCAGCAGCAGAGCAGGCAAGTGATTCACACTTGGGGTCTGGCAGAACAGAAGTGTTGTAACAACAAGGGGATGCTCAGTCAGACTCAGGCTGCCTCTCCAGCTGTGAGCTGCCACGACAAGCTCTGAGCACAGCCAGTGGGCTGTGATCCCAGCTGAGTCATCCCACTGAGAACTGGGCATCTCCCAGAGCCCCTGGTACACCAACAAGTCATGGGAATGCCACAGGCATTGCTCCATTGCTCCTCCTGCCACATGGCTCCTCTTCCAGAGGATGCCAGCAGTGCTGCAGCCCAAGTGCAAAGGCATCCCATCACCCTGCCTCACTGCCTTCTTCCCAAGCACATCCCTCATTTCCCCTCAGATGAACAGAGCCAGCACAACTCCTCCCTTTGCCCAGCACTGCACCAAAACATCCTGCTGGACTACAACACCTTCTCAGGAGTCACTCACACAAACACAGTCCTGGGAGATGCCCTGGTAACCACAGACAAGTGGCAGTGTCTGAAGCACTGACCTCCTACAAGCACACTTGAGCACTAACTGCTTGGCAAGCACCTCTCCTTGCTCCCAGCCTCAGGATCCATGGACAAGATGAGCATGGGTAAAACTGCAGCTCCACAGACTCCTGCAGAGATCAGCCAGTTTGCACCAGATGTGCTGCTAGACTTGGGTGTCTGGAAGTGCTCACATGTCAGCTTAAGACATCCCAAAAGCAGTCTGTATTTTTAAACTCCTCCTTAGGGCAGCCACGTCTCCCTTACTGAGCCCTGCACTGCAGGGCATCGCTTCCCTCCCTCTGCCCATACCTTCCATGAGCAGGAAGTGATTCTGAACACCCAGAGCTATGTGCTAACCCCTACAAAAACTACAGAGCAACATGAACAAAAAAAGGCCTGTTTCTTGGGAAAGATGCTGACCACTTGACTTCTCTTTGCAGAGAGCCCTGCAAGGCATCCCACAGTCGATATTTCTTGGATCAACAACAATCTCTGAGCTGCTGTTATCACAGCTGCTGGCCTTAACTGCAGCAGGGGAAGGGAAGGGGTAAGTTGAGCAGAGACAGGCCCCCAGAGGCACAGCAAATACTACCTGCCATCCCTATAAAGAGACTGATTGTCAGGAACACACGTCCCACTGCTCTTCATTTCAAGGGGGTAAAAATGCCTTGCAAAAGACAAGAAAGGGTTTGCAGTCTCAGAACCCTGTCAAGGCTCTTGTAGATGTGTTTTTCTCCACACATAGCTCCTGGTGGCAATGGTTTCACAGGTCAAACAATGCAGTAATGGATGCTCTGTGGCAAACAGTGGGTTTGGCTGGATGGGAGACAGTGAAGATTAAACAATTCAGCTGATGAGGCACGTGCAAGGAGAGTCAGCTCATTCCTCCCAAGCCACAGAGGCTTGGCAGAGCCAGCAGGAATAAAGGGAAAGTTATTCTCCTCACTGGAGTCAGGAACAGCACGTCTGTGTGTGCATGGGGAGCTGGAGATAAAGGTGGTCCAGTGCCACTCCTCCAGAGCACCACAAAGCAGAGCTGAGTCCTTATGCTTCCCAAAGTGTCTGGCAGCTGACTGGAAATAAAGCAAAGTTGCTCCTCTCCTAGGCAGCAGAAAGCCCCACTCCCAGAGGGCCAAGGAGAGAGTTCCACAAGGACATTTACTGTCCCAGCCTCCAGCCTGCTCTCCTTGCTCAGGCCTCAGCCATGATGGTGGCTACTCCCCAACCCAAGCAAGCTCCTGGCTGAGCCCCTCCTGCTGGCAGAACGCTCCCCTCGGGCCCCTCCAGCCCACTGCTGCTGGGGGTCAGCTTCACACGGCCTCCCAAGAGTTAAAGAAAACAAAATCCAGCCTCACATTCACCAGGGGAAAGAAGCTGGTATGCAAAATATTGAGCTCAACCCCAAATATGAAGCAAGTGTTTAGTTATTTGAGGCCACACGACTCAGGAGGCACCTTTAAGAAATTCTAAAAGCTTTTATTCTTGTCAGCAGCTCAGACCAGCAATGTTTTTGACCCATTACTAGGTCAAATCATCTTAGATGCTGCATCCAAAGCCAGGGACCTCAGGGAGAGTTTAGTCTGCTCAGATAAAAAAGCAGGAGCACAGAAGCAAAGAGCAGTCAGATCCATCCCTCTCCCAGAGCTGATGTCCCTGCCAGCAGGGCACTAAGTATTCCCAGTGCCTATGCCAGAGCCAAGCTCCCTGCTCTCCTTGAAACAACACCCAAAATTCCACTGCCCTTCCTCATACAAGGTTAAGGGATGGCCAAACCCTTAACTGTTGGACAAATGAATTTTTGAGTAGTATGGGGAGACCATGGGAAGAAAGAACAACTCCCCTCCCATCCTTGGCATGCAGGGATGCCAGAAGAAAAGGGCTGATAGCAATCCATCAGTTAATCAGTTCATAAAGAGAGGAAGGACTTCTTGGCTGTTGTTTCAGGGTAAGATAACCATCAGTGTCACCAGCAGAGGAGGGGGAGTTCCTGGCTCCACTGCTGCTGGCTGCCTGCAGGCTCAGGCAAATGCCACTCCAGCCTGGGAGGTCCTTCGTTGTTTTTCTTCCCCCTTGCTTTCTTTTTTCCCTTTTTCTCTCAACAGGGAGAGCAGACCCCTGTGGAAGGCATGCTCTCATTCTGCACATTAACGTGTCAGCCCAGCCATGGAGATTTGTGCCTCTCTCCCTGCCACCAACCCACCAGTGACTCACTGCTGCAGCTATTGTCCCTGGGGGATGGACTGCAGGAAACCATCTTGAACTTCCAGGATAAAAGCTGGCAGCAGCTGCAGCTGCTTAGGGACACTCAGCTCCTCCTCAGCAGACCCTGCCCCAGCCCTCCAGCAATGCCTACCACAATACCAGGAGCCAGGTCTCTATCCCACTAGCAGGGAACACTCTCAGCAGTCATGCCACAGCTGGCTCCCTTGAGCACTAAACAGGGAGGTCACAGGGAATACAAAAAGGCTCTCCCTGAATATGCTGCATTTTCCTTTTCATCCCCAAGCATCAGGATGGCAGAAGAGGTTATTTTGTGGGAGGAAGGCTGGAAACAACTCGACCAACGAAGCCCTGGGCAGCAGCAGATGGGGAAGGGCAGGTGTGGGACTCATGCTGCCCCCCTTGCAGAAAATACTGCTCTGCAGATAAAACCTGGGTCTGGGGAGCCACCAGCCAAAGCTGCTGCCACTGAGACCAGGCAAGGGGCTCCCAGGAGCAGCTGCCCCCAGGGCCTTGGTGATGCTGGACACGCTCCCAGGGGCACGGGCAATAGCACACAGTGATGCTCCCTCCAGGGCTGGCCCCTGGATGAAGGGCAGGGTGACAGAGGGAACAGGGAGCAGCAGTCACAGGTGCAGCCACACACAGAGCCTGCCAGAGGAAAAGCCCCAGTCCAGGAGCCCCCAGACCCCCAGCACGGATGCCCAGGGGATGGGGAGCACCTGCAGGACATGCAGCACCAAATCCCTCTCCTGGTTTCCAGTGTCAGCCCCTGGCATGGGCAAGGACAGCTGCCTGCACCCAGCCAGCTCCGGGCACCCGGGGCAGCGAGGGGAGGGAGGGAGGGAGCTGCTGACATTGGCAAGGGGCTGGAACTCGGCAGGAGCGCAGGGAAAAGGATACAGTCACATTCTTCTGCAAAGAGGGAAGTCAGCAAAATCTGGCCATTCAGGGGGGGCGGCACAGAGCGGGAACGAGCGTTTGTCTTCAGGCAAAATGTTTGGCTAAAGGTCAGCACAAGCTCAGAGCACTCACAGCCCCATGTATGCCAAGAACTGACATAAAAGACATTTTCCTCCACAGGTTTCCAAAAACCACGGATCCTTCTATTTGGAGGAAAAGTGACTAATGCTTCTAACAGCCTCTGATGTCACAAACTGCTAACCAGCAAAAGAAAAAAAAAAGCTGGACTTCGGGGATGATAAGGACCATATGTGCATTCCAGCAAGGCTTGTAAACTCACTGAAGGGAAAAAAAAAATAAAAGAGGAGAGAGGAAGGAAGGGAAAAAAAAAATAATGTGACAAACAAGAATGAAGACCATCCAAAGGCAGAGCCCAATGAGAACCAGATGCTCTCTGCTTCTCTGGCCAATCTCTCTCCTGACAGGAGGACGACGTGCAATTGCCTCTCTGAGCGCCAGTGTGAGGCTGAGGGAGTAAGATGGGAGCTGCTGCTCATGGCAGGGAAAGGCAAACCCAGCCCTGTCAGCATCCCCAGCCATTCATCCCCTCAGCCAGGCACAGGAGACAGCTGCAGGTTCCTCCACGTGAGCCCTGAAACTGCACAGTGACACGACAGCCAGGTCAGGCTGTGACTCCAGAACTTAGACTGGAGAATGTGGCACCTTAAGAGTTAAAATAACTCAGAAGCCAGCTGGGAGACAGCAGGAGGGCACATTGCTGTAAGGCCATCAGAAATCCTTTTCTCTCTTTCAGCTCTTTGCCCTTTTCCAGCCCTTCTGGCTGCAGAATCCCACACCACCACTGACAGAGATACAGTCCAGCAAGGCAGCAGGGAGGAAAAACCCAACAGCCATTTCCTTCTGTCATGCACTTAAAATAGCCTTGAAACAGCTGCACCAGGGCCGTTCAGCCATTGGATCCATGCTTGGCTCAAGGCTGGAGGCACAGCCGACATGGGACCCAGCGCAGAGGGGAGGGTGACACACGAACTCCAGAGATTGCAGTCACACCCACCGAGAGCAGGCACCTCTCTGGGACACTGCCCTCAGGCACCAAAAGGGAGAATTCAGACAAACCTGGCAGCAGAGCCAGCTTTTCCTCCAACCTTCCCCAGGCTCCCACCAGCTCCAGTCCAGTTAGGGCTGCGAACACAGCCAGAACAGAAGAGGGATTCTGAGAAGGGAGGGCAGCCCCAAGGGCTTGCTTACAGAGCTGTAACAAGGCAGCACTGTTCCAATACCTGACTCAAATTGAGGGCCGCTGGGACACAAAAAGCAGCAGCTTTCCTTGAGGTGCTGAAGGCACAGCCCAGCAGTTCCTTAACCCCGTGTGCTCCTTCCTGAAAAGCTGCAGCCATGCATCAAGGGCACGTTTTGTCAGCTCCTATTCAGCAAGCCCCAGCACTGGAAGCTGCCCAGATCGTGCTCTGGATAATTAACCATCCCTGGGACTCACAAGCAGGATCCACGTTGATCCTATGCCTATCAAAGCTTCAGGTCGTTTATCTACCACCTCTCTTGATTCTGTTCTCAAGAGTTCAGATTTCTCACAGTAGCTGTGTTCACACCTAAATCCTGAGGTGACACAGATGGACATGCACACATGGCTTATCCCATGCCCAGGTACCACAGCAGTGAGTATAAACGGGTCCTAACTTCAAACTAATCGCCACCCAGCTCCTTGGAAAATCCCTGCCAGGGCTTTTAGAGTCAAAACAAGTACTAGATACACACAGAAATTCCCCAGGGAAACTTTACTGGTCCAGCATTACCAAAGAAGTGTCAATCCAGTATCAACTGGATTGAAAAGAGCTGGCTCAGACCAGCTCTTAAACTCATATGCAATATGTACATGCATATAGAGCAGTAAGGTTGTTAAGTCAAAGGCCAGAGAAAACACCTTGGGTTTAGCCAAGTCCAGAGTTATCACTCTCACCAGCCACAGGTACACTTGGGTGTGATTCTGACCAAGCCACCAGACAACAACAAAGCAAGAGAAGCAGCTTTGAATGAATTCATGGCACTGTCTAATACACTGAGTGTTGAGTCACAGCCTCGCATCTGCTTCGAAAAGGGAAACAGAACACACAGAGCTCCTTATGGCACACAGAGCTCTTCCAGGGCACCACAGAAATCCTTCAATGTGAATAAGAAAAGGTCAGCAATCAATAAATATTGAAAATTACAAATACTGTCTGCCTTAGCACACAGTTTTTCATCTTCAGCAAGAATGGAAGTGGAATTAAGGTGGACTGAATCTGCACGCAGAGGAAAAGGCAAAGGTCTCCTCAGTTTTTTGGCTGACAGTTTTGGAAATATCAGTCCATAGACTTTGAGCTCTCAACTGACTCAAAGCAACAAAGCTCCCCACTTGCCTGGTTTTCCTGCCTTAAACAGGGGAAGCCAATACTAAAATTTTTATGAATAGAAGCAATTCTATATTCCAACTGAACTACTTCCTTCCCTCTGCCTCACTAATGCCAAATTTTTGTGGTTACCTTGCAAGACCATGTTTTGTCTTTCCAAAAAACTTCACTGGCCAGAGCTCCTCCAGAGAAAAGGGCACCTGAGCCAGGTCTGCAGCACAGCCATAACACTGGGATTGTTAGGAGATGGGACCTGAAGGCCACCCCACATCAGCTTTTTTATCCTCCTTGTGTTTGCTGCACTGATAACTGCTACAGAAACTTCCCATTTCTGGAGTCGACTGACAGTGCAAGACAAAACACAATTCTCACACGCATCCCACAGCCAGGAATGCTCCCACAGTCCTCTCCACACCCATCACTTGCTGAGGGTTGGACCACAAAGAGGAGTGATGGCCACTACAATCCTGGTGATGCTCCAAGGCATACAGAGTCCCTGGACAGGACCAGCAGCTGCCCAACATACACTCCAAAGCATCTGAACTCCACAAACGCATGGCTAAACAAACACTTATGGCACCAGAAGAAAGGATTAACTCTCCACTCACAAGGAATCCAAGGATTAGCTTGACAGCTCTGTTTTTTGAGTTGGAACAGAGATAAACCTTTCATTCCAGAGATTTAAACCAACTCCCAGAAGTATCAGGAGTCCCACGCTGCCCCACGCCTGTGTTGTGGAGTTTATCGTGTTCCTCCCCACTCCCAAGAAGGGAGAAGGCTCTCCTTGCATTCCAGCTGCTGGTGACAAAGTAACACAGTGTGATGGATGTGACAGAACAAGTCCCCACCACAGCACAGGCCACCAGGTCTCTGTGGTGCAGCACAGCCAAACTCCCTCCAGCAGCTGACCATCCCTGTCCTTTCCAGAACATCCTCAGCCTCCCTGCAAACACACCAGCAGAAATCCAAAGCCCAGGTGGCCTCCAAAGGCAGCTCAGGCAGCACCATCACCCCACAAGAAATGGGTTCTGGCACAGGAGATGAGCCTGGGAACTCCACCCAGGGGGGAAGGATGTCCCCCTCAATTACAGGCAATGACACCAACACCAGGCTTGTGTGACAAGGTTCTTTTGCAGGGCCCTCTTTTCCAAACACCTCTATAACTGAGGCAGCAGCTCCTGGGGAAGCAAATTGAAAATGTCACAGGTGCAAGCGGGGTTCTCTTGTGAGGGCACCGAGGCCCCAGCTGGGATGGGTGCAGCAGCCTCCTGAGCTGTGAGCACAGCTCCCACCCCAGGGCTGGCTCCTGCCAAGGGGCAGCGTGCCCAGCACTGCCAAACTGCCACAGCACTGCAGGCAGGCTCAGAGCACATTTATTGGGGTAATCCTAATAACGCAAATAAAGTCAGATGCAAAACTGGCCTAAGCTGCTGTGTGTGGAAAAACCTCCCCACATCCCCCTCCATCAGTGGCTGTAACTAAAGCACAAGCATGTACAGTCACCCTTTTCCTCCCTCCTCACTGCAAGGGCCTTGCAGGCCCCAGAGACAGCCCAGGTCCCCTCATGTCAGCAGGTTCAGATGCTTCCAGCCCCTGAACCTGCAGCAAATGCTAGTATCCATAAGCTTAGCTTTTGCTGGTGAACAATTTTCCTTTCTGCTCTATAAAAAGGGACATACGTAGCTCAAACAAAAAAAAATAAAAATAGAAAAACATATCAAAACAACGAGATCAGTGTCTAAATGTACAGCACAAGGAAATAAGCAAGAGAAAAATATTTTCCTTTTGGCTGTTGCTAAGTTTCATTAACACTAACTATGATTTGAATATCTACATGTAGAAAACAACAATTCCTAAAGGAAAGTACTAACAGCCTTTCTATACACAAATCTACATTAGTGGCTACATTCCACATAATAATCAAATGCATCCTGTAACAATAAAATTATCTTTGGACTTACAAATAATTCCAAGGACTTGATCCAAAACTTACTACCAACCCTGTGTTTGGTGCATTCCCCTCACCTTAGTTCCAGAACCAGACTTTCTCTAGCTGCTACTTCTTCCCAAGTTCTGCATCCTAACAAAGTCTCTGGCAGAGCTGCATGTTCAGTGAGCTCGTGGTATGTATCAAAGCTCCAGAACATTTGAGGATTTTGTTGCATTTCAACCTGTCCCCTGGAACAAGGGGCATTTGTAACAAGAGAGGCAGCAAGCAGTGGTTGAAGCAACACTTGGCCAGGAAGTGTGAGGGATGTTTCCATGGCTGGCAGAGGGATAAGCTCCATGAGGAGAACAAGTGATCCAGCAGGCAGGCAGCTGCTCAGAGGCAAGCCCTGCTTTATCATCTGACCAAGACTAGAGGCATAAAGTGCAAAGAAAGGCCAGGTAACACAGATGGAGTACAGCAAATCTCCTTGGAGCCCTCTGCAGTTTCTCAAATGCACAGAGATGCTCCCAGGAAAGTGGTGCACATCACCTTCTGCAGAGGGAAGGCTTGCACAGGGGGTAGCTATCCCCTGAGGCTGGCTCCCCTCAGCTCTGAGGGGGACTGTCACTAAAGCCAGACCTCAGAGATGTTTTCAGCCCTGCCACAGAGCGGAGGGATGAGCAGAGAGCAGATGAACCACAATTAGTGGGAGGCAGGCACCGATGCTGCCCTGAAAGGCTTCCCATCCGCATTCCAAGGCTCCCAAACACCTTTGGGAGGCGGACCTTCGGCTTCTGGGATGGCAGGCATCCTCAGGCTGTGCCAGTGTCGCGACAGCCTAATTAAAAGCAGGAGCCTGATGAGCTGGGAAGAGGCCTGGAGTGCTGCGGGGTTCCCATCCGGCTCTGGTGCCGAGGAAAGGCGCCCGGCTCCAGCTCCTGAGCCAGGGGACAGGGCTGCAGTGGGACCCAGCTGCCCTGCAGCTGCCACATCAAGTGATCTGGCATGTGCCCAGACAGGCCAGCCACCTGGAACAAGGAAACTGTCCTCCCAAATGACAGAGGTGCTGCTTGGGAAAAGCCTGTGCCTAAAACCATCTCCCTGTGCTGCTCCCCACTTCTCGTTTGGTGCATGCAGCAGACGCACATTTAATGCATTTCTGCTGCCTCAAGAGCCCAGCTCAGCTCTGCACAGGGGGCAGGCTTTGGGAGCTAAGTGGGACACTTCCAAACATTACCCTGCACTAATCCAATGTTATTTTTCCCACAGCAGCCCGCCGCTCACAAGACCGTTGGCAGAGGTTTGCAAACCACTGGCATTCACCCACATTCTCTGGAATCGTCTTCTTCCAAATTCATAAATTATTCCATACACAAGCTGCTGCAACGGCCATTAGCTGTTGGAGCAGTCCTGCTAGAAGGTTAAACTGGAGCCAGTATCCACCCCCACAGATTAATTAATGTTGGCCACCACATTCTGCTTCGACTGTCCACCCCAGTCATGTTTGCGCTTCAGAGGGAAAGCAGAGGCAGTTGGATTCAGATGGAATTTTAATTTCTGCCCTCCTGTCAAGACTTGTGCTGCAGCAACCCACTGCTTGTACCAGAGCAGTGTTAAATGAAACCCACGCTGCAGTGCTACTCTCCCTTACACCCCAAAAGCAAACAGGCTGAATTCTCTGGAGTACTACGCTTCTGGACAGCCCAGCTGCTCGGATTTCTCTGGAACAGTCAAGCTAACCAATCCAAACTCTTGCAACCTTACGAGTGCAGATGATACACATTGCACTGCTCTTGGTGGAAATCCATACCTCAAGGACAGCTTCTGGAACGGAACATGTTTGCAAGGCTGTTTCTCTGAATAACAACAATAAGGAAGAGGATTTGCCATTAGCTGGCACTTCCTGCGGTCACTTTACAGTGTAGCTTTTTGTGCTGGCAGCACTCAGCTTTCCCATTCCCTTTTTCCCTGTGAGCAGCAGGACGGGCAGTAGGGCAGGTGAGGTATCCCGGCACTAGCAGAGCCCTGGGCTGGCACAGAGCCCAGCCCAGCTGTGACAGACGAGCGTCCCCGCTCGGCTCCTGCCGCAGCCCGGCTGTGCACACCCGACAGAGCAGGTCAATCCTGTCACAAACCCGTGGGGCCAAACCTAAGCACTCGGCACGACAAACACAGCCCAAGGCAAACGAAGCCTGCTGCAGGCAAGCGCTCCCTGCAGAGGTCTAGGGAGGACTAGCTCACATGAAGGAGCTCCTTGCTCTGACATGCTCTCTAACTCCCAGTGCTGCAGACTGGCCTATCCCAAATCTGGGGCGCGATTCCCATGCGCGCTGCACGTTTTTGCCCTTGGCTCCAGTTATTTAATGAGATTCCAAAGGCAGGGATCTGCTGCTGCATATTCCTGATCAAGATTGCAGTCTCCACCTCCACGTTGCTCAAAGCAGGAGGTGATGCACGAAGCCACAGGCAGCCCTGCCTGGGCTGCTCATAGCCCAGAGCAGCTGGGGTCTGGCAGATAAATAAATACCTGCTGAGGAACTTGGGATGCCTTCAAAGAGCAAGGCTAATGCCCAGCTCTCCCTCCCCCGGTGTCCAGGGGAAGGAGCTGAGTCTGTATATGCAGCACGAGGGCTCCCACACCACAGCCCAGCACAGTCTGGCTGTGCCTGCACCTGGCCAGCAGCACATGCCCACCCCAGCAGAGTCAGTGAGGCTGGAGCTGCCCTCCCTCGGGCACTTGCTGTCTTTATTCCCATCTTCTCAGGTCACTCAGCAGCCCCCGAGGGTGCCAACTGGAGCATAAACCTCAAGAGCAGGCTCGCACAGCCTTCCTACTCACACAGTACCCGGGAGGATGGCACACATCCATCTCCATCCTCCTTCCTTCCACCCAGCACCACCGAACCCTGGATGCTGGGCCACTGCCCTCCTCTGCAAGGCACGGCCCCAAAACGGGAACAGGAGGCTGCAGCCTCCAGCAGCTCCCAACTGCCAAGATGTCTCAGCACACACAGCTCAGAAAAAGATACTTTCACCACAGTGGATACTGACAACATCCACACGCCCTTCCCTTGGGACTCCTTACCGTGGGTTTTACACTGGGACCAACCACCTACTTCATGCCAGAAACATTTTCTAGCCCGTGTGAACTTTATAGTTCCCTTCAAACTGAAACCAGGACAGCACATAAACTGTATCACAGCTAGCCTGGATTTATACTTCTGGCTTTCTGGCTCAACCCACTGGAAGAAATCATCAGGTTACTTGGTTAGGCTATGAAAATCCTGCTTTCCTCAGGTTATATCGAAATCTTGTAAAGCACATCCCACTGGAAAAAAAAATGCTTTGCCGAGCTCCATTCCTGGCAAAGCCAAACCTAGAGGAAATGTAGCCGTGTGCAGTAACAGACAGGAGTCACATGGCAACCCACAATTTCAAACAATGTTTTGTTTAAGCAACAAAACACCTCTGGCTTTGTGTTTAAACGGTTCTGGCCTACACCAGAGAAATTAAGTATCTCTGAGGAATGCTCTATGTGAAAATTGCCCTCAATGGCATTCACACAAACCCAGAGAAACAAGGTCAGAGTTACTCAAACTGCTCACCTTTAAACCCTTCCTCCTTATTATTACCTCTCCTTGAACACACAACTTGCATATTACCCTATTTGAATAGTTATTTTCTTGAAGGTAGTTTTAATTAAACGCATTAATCTGGTCATGCCTCTGTGCCACAGGAGTTCACTCGATTTGGTGCAACAGGGCGAGGTCTGCAGAGGTGACTACGGTGTGCTATTAACTCCCTGATGACAGCGTGGCACCTCACAAAACAAGGGAGGGAATTATCTCCTGCTTTACACACGCAGAAAACAAAGGCACACCGAGACAAGGGCGTTTGCCCAACACCACACACCAAACCAGAGACCAAAGCACCCGCAGCACGGCAGCCACACAAACCCTACAGCCGATGGCTCTGGTAATCAGTGCCCTAATCATTAACAATCGCTCCACTCCGAATGCTGGCTAGCAGGAGTGCTTTCCAGCCGGGTGAACATTCACTACCTGGAAACACACAAGCCTGGGTCCCCTGACAGCACTGCTCTATCACACATCAGACACAGACGTGAATCGTTCCAATTGTTCAGTGACCATCAACTGCGCCTCCCAGAAGGGGAGGCACTTCTCTGAAAAGTGCTTTATTCTTTCACCTTCAGCCAGGTTCTCTGTAAGGCAGAGCATCAGGAGAGCCTACACAGCTCAGCTGAAGAGCTGCCCCACAGCCCAAGCCCACGCTTCTTCCATGAAGGCTCTGCCCAAAAGAGCTCCTGGATCTGGAGCCACTTTTTGCGTCCACTGGACACCAGGGACCTGTGCTGCAATCACCAAACCCTTCCCTCTCCCAGAAGGGTGAACCAGGCCTGCAAGAAAGGCAGGAGCATGTCAGGGCTCACTCGAAGATGGAAAGATTTAAAGGAGCAGGGGGAGAAAAGAACTGACATAAATTAGGTCAAAAGCTCCTGAAAAATGCCAGTTACTTTATATATAGCAACAGCACTCTGATATCTTTTAATCTCAGCTTGCCATTGTCAGGTATTAGCTGAAATTCCCTGCTTTTGCTCTGGCTGCCATATTCAAGTGCCATGTATTTAATATTAATGAGGCAGATGAAACAGAATGAGACTAGGCTGGCATTTGCTGTGATAAAAGACAGCTTGTGGCAGAAAAGCATTCATTTAAAAACACTGGGGATTTCTCTTGGCTTGGAAATTACATACAAGATACAGGAAACCAACAGAACCCTTTTAAAATGTAATTAAAAATCCTGATCTTCTGATTCTATAGGCTAACAAAGGCATAATGGTTGACTGGTTGTTTCTTCAGCTAAGAAAACCACATTAGCAGGGAGTTACCTGGCCAGAGTTCTGGGAAGCTTTAGATAAACTGCTGAAACAAGATTTGAAAAATTACTTCCCCTAACCCAGTGTTCATACCCTTGTGCTTACACTCAGGCAAAAAAATCTCAGAGCTCAGAACTCTGACTGCCCAGAAAAGCAAAGGTACAATGAGGCCTGCCATAGGCCAACCCGGACATGGAACAGATCTGAAGGAGGAAAAAGCAGCAGCCAATGGATGTGGTGATGAAGTGGTGTGATTTGTCACCAGACGAAACCACAAAATCCCTGCTCCTCTTGGGGCCTTGACATGAAGATTTGAGGACTGTGCATATGTTCAGTCCCAGATGGCTGAGCTAAGCCTTGTAATCACTCCCAGCATTTACCTGCTCGCAGTATGACAACCTAATCTTCAAACTGTAAAAGCTCACAGTAAATGAGTACTGCTCACAGTTATTTAATTCAACAGTTTCTGACAATACCAGCCGTGACACCTCCAGCTAGGAACAAAACAACAACAAAGACTATTGAAATAACATGAGCCATGCTGTTTCTGTGTTCGTTCCACAGATATCCAAGAGATGTAATCCTACCAATTAAAACTAAAGGAGAGAGCAGAAAAAAGTAAAAACTTTAACCACAGATAAAGCAAGAAAAGGAAAACCCAACTATATTTATGCACAACCTCTTTACTGGCAGCTCTGTACATTTCCTAAACACATCCAGGTGACGTGGGGAAAACCATGTTCCTGCAGGGAGATGCCAGGAATCAGTGTCAGCCATAATCTGGTACCCTCACCTTTCCAGGTTGCAAATTTCTCATTTCCAAGCTAGTCTGTTGCCTGCCAAATTTTATCCTAGAAGAATTAAGCCAGGACCATCAGCCTGGCATTGTTCATTCATCTGAAAGCTGCCAAAAGCTTCCAGGCTGACCCAGATCAGAGGAGAAAGTTTTACATGGGGCTGAAGGGAGGTGATTTGTGTGTGTCAAAACACAAAGATGTGTCTGTGGCTACAGGTGGGACCCTCTCTCTGGAAGGCCACAGGCAGCTCTGCAGTTCCACCTCTGCTGCAGCTCACACCACTGTACTCCTTGTGAACGCCTCTCTGTGCTGCTCTGTGGAGCCACAAGCTCACAGGGTCACCAAACAAGCCATCTCCCCAGCCTGAGCCTTTCACTTTCTCTACAGACAAAAACAGAGCTGCCACCACCAGTCTGCCAGAAACAATTCAAGCCGAGTTCACGTGCTTACACACAGCCCTTTGCACACTTGGTGCACTCAACACATCTGGAAAGTAAGTTCTGTTGAGCCTTTTGCTTGCACAGGATGTTGCAATATGTATTTCACTTTGCACCCAGGGAAGCCACCAGTGAAACACCCAGACTAGGCAGAACACCTCCAGATCCACAGACAGCCCCAAACAGCCCAGCAAGACATTTAAAAATATCCCGCGCAGGAGTCAAAACAGCTCCTCCCTTCCACACCCATCACATGAGAGAGGTTAATACAATTCCTGAATGAAAGACATCAGAGGCATGCAGATTTCCAGGAGCAATTTATATTAGAACTACTGCTGTGCACAGGAATCAGTCCTCAGGAGCCGCTGGCAAAGCAGGGGCAACAACTGAGGCAAAACCTAAGTGTTTTTAAACCAAGTCTGTTTCTATTAGCTTGTGCCAAGTATTCATGAGCAGATCTGGTAAAGAAATAACCCACAATTACAGCACTTTAGTAACATATTTCCAGAAGCTAGATCCCATCTGAAAATAAACCCAGAAACAGAAAATCCAATTAGACAATAGAAAGATCTGAAGAAGCTGTAAGCTCAGATGGAAGAAAGCACCAACTCCTCACAAGAGGAGCAGAGCTGTCTCTGACAGCACCTTGTGTGGGATGCTACTACAGAAAACAAAAACCTTAAGTCTGCAAGAAAAGATGCAGCTTCTTCCTGTTTTCAGGCACTTTGAGGGCTCTAATTGCAAATTCAGATCCTAAGCCTGTGTCACCAAAAACACGGGCACAGCCTGTATTTTTAAGTAAGGAGTCCCAAAGATAGCTCAACACTCATAAATCACAGAGCTCAGCAAAATAACTGTACTAGCAGGGAAAGGCAGTAATGGCCTTTAGACTACAGCTCATGCCAGCAGAGCAGCACTTGGATGGGATGAGCAGTGCACTCCAGAGAGGGAGAAAACTTCCAGAAAGGCAGGGAACTGCTGAAGGAAAACCACAGGGAGCTGTTCTTCCTTCTTGTGGCCCTTCCTTCAGCACCTCCTGCACAGCCAAGTGGACCTTGCCTACACCCACACCATCATCTTGTTCACGCCCAAGCTGTGGACAGGAGCAGTTCTGGGAACAAAGTCCTGGCCCACATGTGTCCAAACCAGGCACCATGGTGCAGAGGACAGGGCAAGGCATCCAGATTGGATGAAGCAGCCATGAAGGAGCATCTCTTATTCCCACTGCAGAGTGGACACAAACAGAGGCTGCCACCCCAGGGAGCAAGAATGACACTTGGGGTAAATTTCTGTTAATGCTGCTGCTAGCTCAGAGAGCCAGACCCCAGAGCTGGCTCTGTGTCTCTGCTCCAGAGCCTCCTCCAGCAGCAGCAGCAGGGCTGAGCTCTCCCCGTGCCGTGGTGTTTGTCTGAACCATTATCACGCATCGCTGACTCCAGTGCGCTGCAGAGCTGCTCACAGGGCTGGAAGTGAAGGCAGCTACACAGCGCACCTAAAAAAAGCTACCACTACTATTGGGAGGCCTTTTTTGTTTATTCTTACATCACCTGGCTGCATCCAACTGTTCTAGGCTGAAACTGCTTCAGTATCTTTTCCTGAAAGAGCCCTTGCAGCTCACAGCACCAAAGCCTAGAGCCAAATCACACCAAGGGCAAGGCTGGATGAAGCTGCAGCGTTTGCAAAGCCAGGAGCAGCCCCTGTGCCCTTGGATCTCTCCTGCCAAGCAAGCACTGAGCAGTCCCATGCTCCCAGAATCACCTCACAGAGCCTCAGAAAGGCCATGACAGAAGCAACAGCCCTCAGATGGCTTCAGAGTGGACAGCCAGCCATAAAAGCTCTCTCCCTCTCTCTCAGGGGCTGCAGGGATGGGAAGGGGACATCAAACATGCCTCAGCTCTGAGTACATATTTTATTTCTCAGATTCATGCTGCTTACTTTATCAATCCCCATAATTATTTTAGGGCCCTTACTCAGGCACTAAAATTGCTTCCCCATCATGTCACCTACCCAAAGCAAGGACTTCCCAAGCATCTCCATCAGGTCCTGACTCCAGCTCAGCTCATTCACATTGCAAAAACTAGAGGTCCCGAGTGTGTGGTGGGCTGGACACACAACCTGCCCCGTGACTGGGGCTGTGCTGAAATAAAAGCAAGGAGGAGGCAGGTTCCCACCATTGTTAACATCAACAGGAGCAGCAAGAATTGTCTGAAAGAATTTCCTTCTGCAAACAAGGCACCAAGGTGAATAAAGGAAACAAAAGGGTCACAAACTAAAACACAGCCATGTGTGCACCACCCAGGGCTGCTTCCTTGGTGCAGACAGCTGAGCCAGGCCAGGCCCAAAAGCCCCATTGGGCAGCATCAGGCCAGGAAGCCAAACCCTGTGCCTCGGCCAGCTCAGCAGCCCAAGCAGTGCCACCCACACCCACAGCACCCCCAGGCTCATGGTGAGGACTCTGCAGCCCTGCAAACCTGGGGTAAAAGCTTGGGGCACCCCCTCTCCTGGTGCCCATCTCTGGTCCCAAGGCAGGGGCTGTGGTGGCCCTGTGGCACCCAGCAGCACACATGGATGTGCCTCCCCTAAGGTGCTGCCCCCAGCTCTTGCTGACCCCAGGGGGTGCCAGCAAATCTGCTGCTCAAGGGCAAAGCACAGAGGGTTCAGCCCCACTCTACCTTCCCATCTCCCTCTCCTTCCTCCCCTCCATGGAAACCAGCAGGCTCTCATTATCAAGTATTTTTAAAACAGATTGAAGAATAAGAATACCCTGTGCTGTTTTAATCTCTCAGATAATGTTTCCTATGGCTCCCATGCAAAATCTGCATTCCAGCTCCATTTTCCCTCAGTTTTTGTTAGACATGGAGAGGGGGATACACCAATGTGTACTCTTAAACATGAGCCTCACTCCTGTAACACAACCAAGCTCTGGTTCTGTAAACATTTAGGATAAACACATAAAGAGAAGGATAGGCAGGCCAGAGCCCTCTTCCACGCTCTGATCTATTAAAAAACCATCCAACACTGGTCAGGATGCTGGGAATTAATCCAAGAGGAAGAAAAGCATCCCCTATCCAGCACATCTCAACAGCTTCCAGACTGGAAGTGGCTTATCTCACAGTGAGCCCAGATGACCACAGCATCCCCTCAGCCTGGGGCATGTTGCAGCACAGGCATGGCTTCCATCAGCTGAGAGCTCCCACGGCAGCTCCCCGGCACCCATCCTGCCAAAACTTTGCTTATGCATGCCCTGACATTTGCAAGCCGAGATCAGTCTCCATTAAGCCAAACAAAATTACAGGCAGCACATTACACATGTGCCTTCACATCTGTGGGATCAGGGCCTTACAAAGAGCAGCCCATCCTACCAAAACACGCCCTGCTCGGCTACAATTAAACGCAGACACTTCAGAGCAGTTTGCTGAAGTTATTTTTTATGCATACTTTTACAATTAACATAATGTCATTTCCTGCCAGGATGTAAAAGGTTGTGACTCAGGAATGTTATCATCATTTTAACTCCAACTGACTCGCTTTTGGTTTCATTCCTTTCCTTTTTTTCCCCCCCCTTCCTTTAATTCTCTCTCCAACAAGAAGCACGCCACTCACGGCTCCACTTAATCATATTTTGTAAGAAAGTTGGAAAGGCAAACGTTCACCAGCCTTGCTCTAACATATAATTAACTATTCCTTCCAACTCCCTGCCACCCTCCCAGCAGCACAGCAGCAGCATGCAAAGTGGGAGCAGAGAGGATTAGATAAGGAGGTACATAAGAGAGAACATCCCCAACACGTCCCGAATGCCAGCCCACTGTCCTTTCTTCTCTTATCACCCCAAGGTAAAACAACTCCCTTGTCCAAAAAGTGTGGATTCCGGGGGATGGAGGGAGGGTCTGCCGAGCACCCTCCTCCTCCCTCCCTCCCTCCCTCCCTCGCTCTCCCACACGCACACTGAGGAATGCTTTACCCTGCACTCGGTCCCACCGGACTGCACCCAGCAGAACACAGACAAGAACTTGGTGTAACTGGCACAAAACCCTCTGTGGATGCTGCTCTGGGATGGCCCGTGGACTGGATTAACCAAAACAACCCGAGAGGCTCGGCAGCAGCACCAGTTTAACTTAATAACAAAAAAAGAGCGCCAAACACACCCACAAGAACAAACAGCAATCACGCCTTGCAGTAAGCCACGTTCCTGAGCCTATTCATGCTGCAAAGTTGCCGCTCCACACAAACCCAAAAGGCTCTGCTTGGCAATACCCTTCAGCTTGCCCTAAAAAAACATCTGAAGCCGAGATTTCAATGCATAGTCTTACACTGAAAGACAAACTTCAATTTCCAAGCATGCTTTAGACCTTAAGATCAAGGAAACATTTCAGAAGCAGCTTTACAAATGGCTGGTATAATTTATAGGCATTCTGTTAAGAAACACCAGCTCTTATTTTGCTTAGTAGCTTAACTTCCCCACCTCCAGTAACACCATTAACCCCATCTCCATACATTTGCTTTGCCACATCAGAGGAACCATACCGCCCCGCAGATCCACAAGCACACAATAAACGCTAAAAGAAACTCGTCTCATCCTGGTCACATCTTGAACGCAGACCATTTTCCTATTTTGAGAGGGAGCCACATTCAAGCCCTCCACTCGTGGGCAACTTCTGTTACTCCCAAGCACTGAAAAAGTTACCGGGAAGTCGGTCAAGTCTCTCCCTCCCCTGGCCGACGATGCACAAAAGTGCATTCAGTCTGGTCACGGTGCTTTCATTCACGTTTCTGCAAGCTGGATGCAAGAGAGACTTGCTTTTCTTTTTTCGGCATTAGTTCTTAGTTTTTGTGGCTTTGGGGTTTTTTTCACTTTCCCCGTTGAGGGGGAAATCTTTTGTCTTTCTCGATGCGAACCACCACACCCCCAGAGGAACGGTCGCGCCGGGCAGCGCAGCACACGCGCGCCCCTCGCCAGAACTCCACGCCGGGACTGCCGAGCCTCGCCCGCCGCAGCCTCCCGGGGACGGCGGGCAGTGCCGCCCGCGCTGCCCACCCGCGGGGGCACAGCCCTGCCCGCTCCCTGCTCTCCCCGCCGCGCCAAGGCACCGGCACCGGCACCGGAGCGGACCCGGGACCGGGACCGGCCCCGCCGTGTCCCCGTGCCGCGGGGCGCCGGGAGCAGCCGCCGCCACGGCCCCGCCGCGATCACCAGTCGCGGCCCCACACCGCGGCCAACAAAGTTGTGCGCGGGCTCCCGACCCCGGGCAGGGGGCAGAGGCGGCGCCCCGCAGCCCCCGCAGCCCCCGCAGCCCCGCACCCTCCACCCCGGCGCGGCATCGCCGGCACCGCGCCCCGCAGCCCCGCAGCGCCCGGGCGCGCCCCGCGCCGCCCCCGCCGCCCCGGCCCCGCGCACCGCCGGTCTGCCCACGGCCACGGCCATCGCGCTGCCCTGCGCTGCGGTGCTCTGCGCTGCGCCGCCGCCCGCCGCCTCTGCCTCTGCGCCGCCTGCTGGCGCTGCAACATGGCCACCCGGCGGGAGGGCCCATGCGCAATGCAAAGGGGCCGGGCGGCGAGGCGGGACCCCCGGCCCTCCCCGGGCCGCCGGGCAGCGCGGGCGGGCGGGCGGCGCCGCGCGGGGAGCCCCGAGGGGCAGCGGGGGCCCGGGGCAGCGGCGGGGCCCGGCCGCGACACGCTAATCCCCGTCCGGCACACGGGGACCCGACCCTTAACCCCCAAGGGTCCCTATCGCCCGCCCTGGCAGCCCCGCAGCGGGGCGCACAGACACTTCTGCCCCCGGCAGCCTTCAGAGATGGCCAAGCAAGCCAACAGCAGGGTCCTCCTGCCAGCACTTAGGTGGAGAAGAAGCGCAGGGATTCGGCAAAGAGGCGTCTCTAACAGGGAGGCACACAGGAGCCCCTAACTCCGTTGTATGACACCACAGAGGACAAAACCTGCCACCTCATTCCTCTTGCTTGTCCGAGCACTTCTCTTCTGTCAAACACACACACACACACACACACACACGCCGTTTTTCAACAAACTTGGTATACCGAACAGCAGCCTCGGTGGCCACTTGCTCTCCCACTCCACTAAATGACTTCCAGGGATGAAGGGAAGCATAGCTGGCTTCTTGCTGCTCTAGCTGGCAAAAACTTAACATCCTGGTGTTGAGCATGACATCCCTTCACCTAAAAAGGAGGGAGTCCTAGGACTAAGCTCAACATGCCTGCTTGCAAATCTTTGACCAAAGTGGTGATGAAGAAAGTGCCCTGCGTTGCTTTGTGAGACATAAACCCACAAAGGGCTACAGAAGACAAGAGACCCTATTTGCTGCACACGTGAAGGATACACTGAATTATGGACACACCAGAGCTATCCTCATATGTGAACATCCACAGAATCAAAAGAAAAAAGCCAAGAGAATAAAAGCTGAGAGCACAAGTAAATGACCCAGGCGAGTCGTAAGCAGATAGAGCTCCGCAGTACACTTACCTTTTGTAGTCCCTTTGATGTCAAGCTTGTAACTTTTCCCTCCAAGAGCCATTTCTGTACAGCTACGTAGTAACACATGGCTGTTTGAGGAGGGCTACAGAGCCCAGGTATCTCCTTCCAGGAGCTTTTATGACTGTGTTTCGAAGAACTCAGGAGCTGGTTTTGGAGAGTGGCCATCCCCACCTGTCCCTGCATCCCCACCCTGGACCAGAAGCAATGGCAGTGCACTACCCGCTGCTGCTCCCCACCAGAGGCGGAGGATCTGTCCCTGGCAGTGCCCTCAGCTGGGCACAGGTGCTGCCCTCAGCAGCAAAGCTGGTGACATCCAAGGGTGTCTACCAGGAACACCCTGCACGCACAGCTGATGCAGTGCTTTTATCACTCTGCCCTGTTAGTGCCAATATCCGAGGGAGGGTTCCGTGGTCAGTATTAGACTCATTGCTGCTCTTGTAGCAAACTCCTCCCGCGTGCACAGCTCCGGGTGAGGAGGTGCTGAGCCAGCCTGCGCCGGGAAATGCGCCCGGGCCGGTGCAGCCCCTAGTGGAAACCTGGTGATGCTAACCAAAGAGCTGCCCTCGTGGCACCTGTGGGTGAGGCAGACAGCTTCCCCTCGTCTGGATTAGAGATGCATGATACTCCTGCATCAGCATAACTCAACCAACACGAAAATCTCCTGCACCCACAAAACCTTGATGTGACTCACCGTGTCCTTCCTTGGCCCGGGGCTGGGAGAGCTGTGGCCGAGTTTCCTCCGTGATACTCATGCACGTACACCCTCCTGGGTATGGCTGTCCGCGCTGAAAGAGCAGGGGGAGAAGAAGATCAGCACAAAGAAATGGTCTGCAGTCTTCCCAGATCTCAGCTAGCGCAGCTCTTCACAAGTCCCAGTGTTCAGTGCCTCCTTCCTCCAAGTTTCGTGCTTGTTGGTAACGAATCAACACACCTGGGCAAAGGCAATAGCCAGCCCCTCATGCTAGAGACCTCACGGGAACTGTTTCAATGTTTCCAAAGCTGTTTGGAATCATTTTGCAGACAGAGCAAAAAAATGTGCTGTAATGCCTTTTTGTGTCAGCAGATACAGAAGTTTGGTAACTTTCCTCCCATTTAAAGACAGCCATGGGTACAGAGCTCCCTAAAGGCAACATCTTCAGGGACAACAGAAACCTACAAGACTAAGTGATGGGCTTTATTTTTTTTCCTTTAAGGTTGAAGTAGTGCTTTATCCTGCCTCCATGTTGTGATTAGCTCTACTCAGTGCTCACTCGAATTTCACCCAAAAAATCAGAAGATCTCACCCAAAGAGGGTGAGACCAGGGTAAATTCAGCCATTCTGAAGAGCCCTGCCCACAACCCAAAGTGACCAACTTGCAGACAGGGTAAATCACTGGACGATAAGGGGAGACAAGAGTCTCTTTAAACCTCTCAGCATGAAGTGGGTGACGAAGCAAGCCCAGGTAGAAAGGCTATACTTTTCTTTGCCTGCCTGCAGCATTACACCCCCTTAAACCCAAAATGTGTTTTTCAGCCCAGGCTGTAAGGGGAGTCTGCCCCTGAACCAAAGGGAGCTCTCCACAGACTTTGGCATGTGCCTACCCTGTCACAACCAAATGGGTCACAGCCAGTGGGATGCCATGGAAAGCCTCCTGCTTAAGCCTTGGTTCATTAAGCCAAGGCAACGCTTTGCATAGTAGTGTTTGCCACAGTTGTTTATTGGGATTTTTTATCTTCACAATCTACCCTGCTTTCTTATTTGTGATCACAGTTACAACCATTATGTTCCTCCATTCATTTCCTCAGTCGCTTGTGCTGAGAGCACGCTGCTAACAAATGCTGTTGTGACTGCAATCCAGGGCTCGTCAGAAGAGGAGGGAGAAATGTATTCATGCCTTGGAGAACAGCACCAAAGCAATGTGCAAAGTGATAAAATGCTAACATGAGCCTTACCCTCTCCCCAGCCCCTGTGCCCTACCCAGATGAGCACTGCTGATGGGATGTAGCTTGTACACAGCATCTATTGCAATCTCTGCCCGTGGTTTGTGAGGGCTGCACACACTTCTGGGTTTGCAGCAG
Source organism: Muscicapa striata striata (assembly GCA_030060385.1). Classification (NCBI taxonomy): domain Eukaryota; kingdom Metazoa; phylum Chordata; class Aves; order Passeriformes; family Muscicapidae; genus Muscicapa; species Muscicapa striata. The sequence goes on along the minus strand of JAREIS010000061.1, from coordinate 952,750 downwards.
GCTGGAGGATATTCCAGCTGCTTACATGACAGGCAGCTAAAAATATTTATGGATAGCCGGGAGCCTGCAGCAGAGATGGCTTCTGAAGTGTGACTTAGGGCCTGATCCAGACCTCTTTAAATCCAGGGAGCCTACACTGAGCTCAGCGCCTCCATTCTCTGCCTGCAGGACAGAAAATCCAGCACACCTCCTCTGCCACACTCTCTACCAATTCAGTCCCCAAACTGCTTGGGGCCGGGGCTGTCATTGGTTTGGTGTGCACAGGGCACACTGATCTTACCCGTCCCTCTCAGCTGTTATGTACACACCTGTGGTAACAGCACGGGCCGTGCTGAACAAAGTGAGATCCCCACAATAGCACAAGGTTTTAGTTGTAGATGAGATGAGGTGAGATACGATTTCAGACTGCAGACATTCTTGGCATTTGTGTGTGGTTGTCGTACGTGGGTACAATCCCACACGCTTGTAATAACAGCTACCCCAAACCACAGCACATCCGTGAATCTTTACTGCCAGTTTCCCTAAATCACTGAACCACAGAGCAGCTCAGGCTGGGAGGCACCTCTGGTGTTTAGGTGTGCCATGGAGCATTGAATGTCCCTGAGGATGGAGACCTACCCTCTCCAGCCAACCTGTTCCCATGGCTGACCACCCGCGCTGTAAAATAGTTTTTCCTCACACACAAATGGAGTTCCCTGCATTTCAGTCTGTGCCTATCATCTCCTGTCCGTTCACGGACACAGTGACAGATAAGCAGCTCTTTGGTCTCACTGCCCGCCAGCAAAGGACTCTCACACTTCTCAGCTCCTCCCGCCCCACTAGCCTGCTTCTCTCCGTCGATGTCACGTCTCCTCAGCGCTGTCACCCTTCCACGGGCCGCCACCCCGGGCAAAGGCGACCGTGGGGTGGCGGCCCGGCCGGGAGGAGGAGGAGGCGGCGGAGAGGCCCGGCGCGGCAGGAGGCGGGTTTCCGCGCCGCACCTGGGCGCAGCGCCGAGCACCGCGGCAGGGCACGGAGCACCGACAGCCGGCCGGCGCGGAGCATGGCGCGGGAGCTGAGCCAGGAGGCTGTGCTGGACTTCCTCTGGGCGGCCGGGGGGCGCGCCCCCAACACGGCGCTGCTCCGCCACTTCCAGCGCTTCCTCCGCGACCCGGCGCTGACGGAGCAGCAGCGGCGGGAGCGCCGAGAGTACTTCAAGAGCCTCGTCAACTCCCTGGCCACCGTCCACCCCGCCGCCGCCCCCGGCGCCTCCAAGGACATCGTCCTCCGCCGCAGGTACCGCGACCTCCTCGATGAGGAGCTGCCGCCGCCGGAGGAGCAGCGGGAGCAGGAGGCGGAGGAAAAGAAGGAGCCGCCGCCGCCCCGACGCGACCCCGACGGGCGGCGCGGCCCCGCGGGGAGGCGGCGGAGCAGGGGCGGCCCGGCGGGGCGGGGGCTGCTCGGCCCGGGGCCGCGGCGGGCCGTGCTGCGAGTGCCGCCGGGCGCGCCGCGCCGCCGCCGCCGCCGCCGCTGTCCCCGCGCCGGGCCCCGGGCCCCGGCCGCCCCCGGCCGCCCCGCTGCCGCTCCCCGCCGCCCCCGCCGCAGCCGCCCCGTACCGGAGCCAGCCGCTGTCCGCCGGCCCCTGGCCGCTCCGCCCCGGCGGCACAGCGCGCCCCCGGCCCCCGGCGCTGCCGTCGGGTCCCGGGCGCTGTCCCCGCTGCGCCGCCCGCTCCCTGTCCCCGCCGCCGCCTGCCACAGCGTCCCGCACCCGGACGCCACCGCTGCCGCCGGGCCCGCAGATGCCGCCTCCCTACAGGTTTCCTCAGCCCCCGAGATGCCGCCTCCCTACAGCTTGCCTCAGCCCCGATCTCCGCCGCAGCCCGTGACCGGGATGCCCTTGCTGAAGGCCCCACGGCCCTCGCCAAGCCCGGGGAGGCGACCCCCCGGCGGACCAACCCAGTCCCCGCCGCTGCCATCGGGCCCCAGGGCGCTGTCCCCCCGCGACCTGCCCCCATCCCGATCCTTGCCGCTGCTGTCCGCCCCGGAGGTGCTGCCCCTGTCCCGGTCCCTGCAGACACTCCCTGCCAGCCCCTCCTCATCGCCGCTGCTTTTACCGAGCCCCGAGGCCCTCGCTTCCACCAGGCTGCCCCCAACTCAGTCCAGGTCCCTGCAGCACCTGCCCACCAAGCCGTCCCCACACCTGCCGAGGGGATCCAGGGGGCTGGTCCCCAAGGGACCAACCCAGCCTCAAATCCTGCGGCTGTACCCGTCTCAAAGCCTGACATTGCCGTCAGATCCTGGCATCCTGCCCCCCAGCAGGTCCCCCCCACCCCAATCCCTGCCACAGTCCGCCACTCTCCCATCCGCACCCCGCTCCCTGCAGCCGCCCCTTGCCAGGTCACCCCCACGCCAGTCCCTGCTGCCAGCACAGGGCCCCGCAGTGCCCCAAGCCGCAGAGAGCCAGCCCCCAGCCCCGCTGCCCGTTTTCCGGAGCATCAGGTGCCAGCTGGCCCTGTCGGAGGCGCAGGGCAGCGCTCCTCTCTGCACGATGACTGCGGGCGGCAGCCCCGCTCCCTGCTCTCCAAGAGCTCCCCCAGGAGCGCCGCAAGCCGCGGGCCCCTGGTGCCGCTGGCGCAGCGGGAGCACGCCTGGCTGGTGGCCATGGCCGCGGGCTGCTGGGCTCAGCTGCGGGGGCTCTTTCTGGAGGAGCCCGAGCTGGCCCTGCACAGGGACTTCATCTCGGGCTTCACGGTGCTCCACTGGCTGGCCAAGCACGGCGACGGGCCGGGGCTGCAGGAGCTGGCGGCGGCGGCGCGGCAGGCCGGGCTGGCCCTGGACGTGGACGCCCGCTCGGGCTGCGGGTACACGCCGCTGCACCTGGCCGCCATACACGGCCACCAGCTTGTCATCAAGGTGCTGGTGCTGCAGCTCGGCTGCCAGGTGCAGGTGCGGGACGGCAGCGGCCGCCGGCCCTGGGAGTACCTGGGCAGCTCCACCTCGGGGGAGATCTGGCAGCTCCTGGAGGCCCCCCGTGGCACAATCATGTTCCCCACGCAGCCCCTGGCCCGCAGCGTCTCCTCTGCCAGCAAGGTGTCGCCGTCCACGGGCAGGGCAGCGCTGCCCGCCTGCCTCCGGGTGCCACTGGGCCGTGGGGCGGTGTCCCACCAATCCGGCAGTGACAGTGACTGAGCGGCTCCCTGGCATCCCCGGCCAGCGGAGATGGGGCCTCGGTGGCCACCCTGCGAGAGGAAGCCACGCAGGCAGAACAAAAGCTGTGAAACAGACTGAACCTACTGAAGAATGTACTTTTAAATTATTCTAATGAACTGTTGCCTGAGTCTCTCTGCCCTGCCTCCCATTTCTTGCTTTTCTACGGGCAAAAGGATGCACTAACTCTGCTGGAAGCAGGAAGAACCCTCGGCAGGCAAGTCCTCCGCAGCCCCCAGGGCCAGTACCAGCTGCTGGGTGCAGCCAGGATCACCAGCATTTGTGGGACCACGGCTCTGCAGTGAGGCTCAAGTCTGGCCCCAAGCAGGGTAGAGCACTGGCTTTTGCTGACAGTGATTGTTGCTGGTCCTGGGGTTTGCAAAACACTTGTTTACACCACCTAAATTCTGCGGAGTAGTAAAACTACATCCCTTTTTAATCCCAGCAGATTAAGGATGAGTCCCTCATTTAAAAATGCAGCTGATCAAGATCCAGCCTTGCAGCCAGAGCGCTCAGAGAGGGACTGGCTGTGGCGGAGGGCGGCAGGGGAGAGGCCCAGCAGGGAAGGGCGTTTCCCAGGCCACCTTGCCCACCAGCCCATGCCGAAAGGAATGCGGGGCAGCACCACAGCCCCGCTCCCCTGCGCAGCTCCCGGGGCTCCCAGCAGCATCCCTGCTGCTCCCTCATTCCTGCACCTCCAGTTGCTCTCCTCACACCGCAGGAGTAGGAAGTGGTACCTTTGTTGTGGCCAGAGCCCTGTTGCCACGCCCCGGGACGGGAAGCATTGCGGCAGGATTCTGCACTGGGCAGAAAAGGAGCTGTGCTGTAGTACGGGTCCCAGCCTTGCAGAGGGAAGGCAGGGTCATAACCAGAGCTGCATTTTCCCAGAGATGCCAGCCTTACATTGCCTGTTAGGTGTTTATGTGACGGGGACAGGCGGGACTGGGGGAGCAAGTGCAAACAAAAGATGTCCAGTGGAGTAATTCCTCAGAGTTTACAAAAAACAAACTGTCTTAGGAATCTCATGGATTGTGTGGATCCTATAATGCACTCTGCTCTCTGATTTAGCACAAATGAGCCTCGAAAGTGTCAGCAATTGCAACATGTTGCACCTAATCTGTCTCTGCCCTAGACCCTCTATGGAGGCAGGAAGAGGGCTCAGCCCCATGGGACAGGGACCCAGGGCTGCCAGGTGAGCCCAGGTGCAGGAGCAGTGAAACTGGGGCAGCTGTCTCAGCCCCAGTGGGAGGCTGTGGGGCACACTGGGGCAGCTCACAGTTTGAGGCATGTGTGTGAAGGGCTGCAGTTTCGGGGAGGAACAGGAACGAGGGCAGCAGAACCTGACCCTTGCACAACGCGCGTGCCAGGGAATGCCTCGAGTCCTTGCTCAAGCACTAATTGAGGTCCCCGCTTTGCTCGGGGTTTGTTTCAGGGAGGAACTCCTTCCTGCACAAGGGAAGCTACTCTGCCTACCTCTGGGGCCACAGAAGTTTGTGGCATTTTCCCAGCCTGTTTTTCTCCTCTAACAGGGGAAAGAGCTCAGTAAACCAAAGCAGTGTCCTGCCAGTGATCATTCCTCTCTGAGATGACAACACAGGAAAGAAATTAATAAGAAATTCAGCCACTGGCATGAGACCATGGAGGGTCCTCCAGGACCTCCACCCCCAGCAGGAGGAATCCTGTGTATCCCCCTTCCCCTTCAATCCAGCTGGGCTTCACAGTCCCCCCAATTAACCAACACACAAAGTGGCTGCTGCCTGCTCAAACAATGAAGCCTTTTCCACCACATTTAGAGCCATTGTCATCACTCACATCATGCACCAGGCTCCCTTGGGAAAGGGCTCCCTAAACCAGCCTTGGCTACGAGCTCCTAAAAGCAGCCCTGTTGGCAGGGGATGCCAGGGATGCCACCAGAGCCTTCCTGTGCAGGGAGCTCCTCAGAAGGAACCCCAAATGAAAGAAGTTTGTGAGCTGACCAAAGCTGGAGGGGAGAGCATATTTTTTCTCCAAAGACAGCTTCCAAAGAACAAGGTTATTCCCTCTGTATCTCCCATGCTGCTAAGACAGTGCTACCTTGGGATTCTCATCTTACAGCCTTTCCCTGACCTTTCTCCGTGACGCAAACCTAAGTGGCACTCTTTTTTTTTCCCTCTGCACAGCATTTCAGACCTCTCCTGTCATCCTTTTCAGAGCCTTTTTCTCTCCCTAGCAGTGCTGGCAGACTGCTGAACAAAGTAAGTTGTGGCCTAATTTTGTGATTGCTGTTTGCTTGCCTGTTGAGATGACACAGATAAGCTGGTTTCTCCAATTTTTAAACAGCAGAGCAACTGTTGGGAAACTCAAAACTTTCCATTCTGGATTCAGTCTGCATTCACTCTGTTGATCATCTTAGTGGTACTAGGACTGCTTACATTGCTAATACTGCACACCTCCTACACCACACAGCTACTTGGGGGAATAACCTCTCTTTTCAGTCCCAGCCAGGCTCATGCTCCCAAGTTTTCTGCTGGTGAAATAAGCAGTGGGCAGGGTGAAACCTGAATCTCCAGCCTATGGTGGGAGGCAGGGCTCTCTCAGCCATGCCTGGAGGAATCACACTGGTGCATCCTAGATGCAGTCAGCAATCCACCACTGCATATACACAGGTGCAGCCTGAGCATCTCCGTTTCCAAGTCCTCCCTGCTACCCACTTGTCATTCTGCCCGGCCCCTTCCACACCTGTGCACGCTGCTGTTTCCTCATTGCAGCTGGACGTGGCTCCCTGCCTCACGCCCAGTGCAGGCATCTGACTTTGCACCGCCCTGAAACGCAGGGCACGCCATGGATTAACGCACAGCAGGACTCTGCCCTCTCCTCTGGCTGAATAAAACACACCTCCCACTCGGCGGCCGCTGCTGATAAAGTCCACCCCTCTTCTCGGCCCTGCTTATCTCCGATCAGCTGCCCTGTACTCCAAAGCCCAGCCCCGCAGAGGGGGAGGGTGTTTCCATGCCTTGGCCTTTGCCAGCAGGGCTGTCACACCTGAGCCCCGGGAAGCGCTGGCAAAGGTAACCCCTCATCAGCCGCCCCTGCTCCGGGGCACACCTCTGCACACCCACAGCGCAGAGCTAGAGCACGGAACACTGCAAACCAAACCTAATGGCCAGGGACCCTTTACATCACAGCACTTTATGAAGCAGAGACAGAAAGAACTTGTAGAATAAAATAAAAATAAAAATTGAAGAGTCCATCACACAAAATACGCTTTTTTCCCTACTGTGACAAATGTAATTCGAATTAAATAGTTTGTAAACAACTCCACAGTGAGAAGAAAGTCTTGCACACTTTTAGCAAATCCCAATTGCTACTAAATCCTGTTAAAGTTAGAATTTCTCATGACTACATTTACTACAAGTAGCAGCAGATGGTAGTTAGCAGAGTAGGATTTAGAATAAGAACCCTCCCCCCAATTAACAGTACAGCCTAAATTTCCCCAGTAAATGAGAACTGTTAACCTTTCAGGGAAAAACAAATATTGTCTTTGGAAACTAAGTCACACTGGAAAGCATTAAAAGGAGAATTCTTCACTCAGTTAAATTAATACCCCTCATCCCCATCATGAGTCTATTTAAGCACAGAAAATGTGTTTTACCATTAATTAAAAGCAATGTATTTTAGGATACCAAGAAAAGCTTGGTACAGAGGCACTGTTAGGTACCTAACTGAGCACATAGTGCAATATTTGTCTGTGAAGACACAGATGGGTGATCTTGTGGAGGCTGTTTTTTTTCCTCAGAGTTGTTAATTTGACCTGGTGGAGCAAACTATTTTTTGGATGGCTTAAATAAACCTAAGGCTCGTGGTATTTTAAATCTGGATTGGATTTCAGCAAAGGCACTTAAACTCCTCATACCTTTCAGGACTTCCTTACCATACAGCCTGTCACAAAATAAAAGCAGCCCCAAATCTCTTTGTGAAATAGGTCTCTACATTGCTCTTAAGAATTTTTAGGTCCTGAAGGAAAGCATGGGAAGCTGCTCGTGGCAGATGGGTCTGATAGAGATTTTGGGTGCTTTTGTTGCTGTGTGATAGTGTTTCATAAGCAGCCACGCTCTGTGTGCTCCAAAGCCACAAGCTATTTAAAATTAATTGTTTAGGAAGTCCCAGTTTCTGTTGTGAAGGAAACGCCCAGCAAAACCATTGGCAAGGTCCTCCACACAGGCATGTCCGACTGGCCTCAGTTTGCATTTCAAACGCTGCCACGGTAAGCAGGGACTAAAATCCTTCAGGATGTGTCCCAGCAGCCTCCCCCTTGCTGCAGGGCCTCTATCAGGGGAGCTCTCAGTTTAAATATTTTCTTTTGGCCTTCCTGAGCCACAGCTCTAGAGTGAAGGAATGTTCTGATGAATTTGATACCAGAAGAGGTATTTTATAGACTTTAATGAAGTCCAGAACATTTCAGTGGCACTGGGAATTAGAAGAATTTGAGTTGGTGCGTGCCACAGACCTGGAGTCCCATCGTAATTCCAGAGGGAGCAAATATCTTTGCAGAGCCAAGCACAGGGCAGTGTTATTGCAGGCTGTCCGAAGTCCACGTGGGAGGTGTGTGCCACTGGTAAACAGCAGAGAATGTGTACGGGAAATGGAAAGGTCTGGAGTCCCACTCGGAGACAGGACAGGAGGAGCTCCCCAGCCCTTAACGGGGAGTGCTGTTGGTAGAGGGATGCAGAGCTGTGCTCCCTCCATCCCATCCACAAACACTGCACCCTCCTTATCTCCCCAGCGTTTCTCACGCTGCCTGGTGATGGTATCTGAAGTGACCCTCGGACAAAACAGGGAGCTGATAAGGAGGGGAGCTGATAGGGATGAGGGCAGGGCTTGTCCTCAGAGCCAGGCTGCTGCAAGCCTGCTGCTGGCCAGGGCAGACAGCGGGGCTAAGGGAGAAGCAGACGCTGCTGCTCACTTGCAGGGCTCTGGTGCAGGCTGTGCCGAGCTTGGGGACAGCAGCAGTCCCTCCCCTGCACCTCTGCTGGCCCCCACTGCTGCAGCTCTCCTCACCCACGGGAAAGCCTGCCTGCCACCGTGGATTGCTTCATCACATCCCTGCCTGGCCATGCCAGTGCCCCTGGCTCTGCCCGGGCTGGGAACCAAGGTGGGACTCTGTGCTGTGACCCTGGCCTCACCCCAGAGCTGCACTGCCCCCTGTGTCTGAGCCAGCCTGGGTCCCTCACCACCAGCCTTGTGCCAAGTGGCACCAAGTCACCCTGAGGGCAGGAAGACCTCTGCTGGGCACCTGCTGAATATTACCGAAGAGTGTAAAATGCAACCACTGCAAGGGGATTAAGAAAACGTGTGTAGAACAGTCCAATGCATCAAGGAATAACCTTGTTCTTTCCCTTCCTTGTGTTAAAATACCTAACCTGAGTTTCCAGCTGTGCTTGACTCATATCATCAGTGGCAAGAAATGTAAAGCCTGACTCTTGTTTGAACATACTTTGTGCTGGAGCTTTATAAGCTACAAGAAGCTGCTAACTTGTATGGGTTCCCCCCATCCAAGTCCTGGTCACTGCAGTCCACAGGCAAAGGCAAGGAATGTACATGGCAGGAGGAGATGTGAGCTGACAGAGACATAACCCCTCAGAAATCCCTCAGGTAAAGACAGGCTCCTGGAGAGGGGGCATGAGCACACTCTTTCACAACACGGGTACATATAGATCAAAACTCATCTGTATGCACAAAAATGAGCCATTGGCACCAGACAGAGCTGTACATCTCACTGACTAGACGTGGCATGAGTGTTCTAGAGGGAAAAAGGAGGAATGAAATGCTCTTGCCAAGGCAGGGAGGCTTCCAGGCAAGTGGCTTTAATAAACACCATCTCCAGGAGGTCACTAAGCCTGCCAGCCTCGCCTGCAGGTTAAGATGCACAGATGGGCATAGTCAAGGGGAGTTGCACATTTTTCTTTGCATAAACACTAGAACTGGTTTAGTCATATGCTGAGTGGCATGCTCAGGGGGAATGCAGATGCTTGAGCTCAGGAGTCATTTGCGTGTGATTTGGATTCTTTGTCTCTTTCCTTGATAAGTACAGAGTAGACGATTTAAGCAAAGATCTTGCCACTCTGCCCTCCCCATGGTTTCTCACTGCTGCCTCACAAGAAGCCAAGTGGGTGCCTGTAGATTTGATGTGGGGTGCCTGTGTCGCTGCTGGATGGTCTGTGCCAGAGACCAGCAGCAGTCAGCCAGGGATCTGCATGTCCATGGCAAAGCCCAGCCCCTGCCTGTGGCCCAAGGGGAGGGCGGGTGCAGCAGCGCTCCCCTGGATTTTGGAACCTGCACACCCTGGCAGGCATGCCATGCTCCTTCTCCCTGCCCGTCGTGGGCTGAGCTGCCCCGGGTGCTGTGGGATGCCAGGCTGCTCCCTCCCTGGGGCTGGGCACACCCCGGGCACACTCTCACTTGCCATGGGAGGGCAGAGTCTCAGCGCAGCTGCCGCCTCTGCTGGCTGCTGCATTAGGGCAGCCACTCGGGTTTGGGATATTTGTTTGGGATTGTTACAGTTTTAATCAGTGTGTTCTTTCCAAGGCATTTTCCAAATACTTGCCGACCATTTTCTCTTGCCTAACATTGAATTCAAGAAACTTGAGCCAGCCTAAATACAATCCCTTCTCACTGTGGGTGGCTCAAAGGAGACCAATTCTGGCACACACATGCTCTTGAGGGAAAGAACTCCAGATGGCTTGAGTTTCTAAGCCACCCTGGCATGCTGTATATGCTATGTCAGGCTGGAAGAGAGCTCTGCTAAGCCAGTCTAACCTAAGGTTGCTGAACTGCTTTTGTGGACACTGTCTCACCCTCCCCAAGTCACTGTGAGGGGTTTTCCACTACAGCAAAGCCCCAAAACAAGAAACTGCTTCACAGTCTTTCAGTCCAAGGGAAACCTCTGCCTTGCAGCTTTTGCAAAATGAGAGTGACATATGGAAAATCACGCCTTACAATCCTAAGGAGATTATATAAAAGCACCAACAGATGTGTCTACTGTGTCTACAGATCTACAGATCCAGTACCATGGCCTGGAATGGGGCAAATCTTTCAGAAGAGCACCCCAGGTTACTCGGCAAAACCCCAGGAGCTTTACTGGTAGCATTTACGGGTGGCATGATGTAATAAAAGCTGATTTCTGAAGAGGAAACAAAACAAAGGCTAGAACCCCAGCCTGGTGCTGCCACCTCAGTTGAAGATGAAAGCCCCTCAGAAGGCTTGTCCCAGTGAGGATCCCTTTTTCACTCACATGGGGTCCAGGTTGCAGCTTTACTGCTGGAGTTACCCCAGGGAGGGCAATGCAGGCACACTCCCTTTCACCTTTCCTCACCTCCTGGCCACCATGTGCACACCTTCAAGGCCTGTACAGGTTTTATTCAGAGGGTTAAGGATAGGAATATCCATAGCTCCCCATCTTCAGCCCCCACACCAGTCCCCTTGCAGCTGATCATGAGGTGCAAACCAAACCCAGGTTAACTGGGGCTAGACCATAGGAACACGTAAGGTTTGGGAAGTGCTGCTATCCTGCTGTGACATTGTGGTGGAAAGTGTTCCAGGGTGTGTTCCCTGCTGCAGAAGTTTGCAGTGAGATCATAGATGTGAAGTAAACAGCTGTGCTGCTGAGGAAAACGAGCACTTAGAGCTGCCTGAGGTGACAGACCTCGAGGAAACTTGAAGGGTCACTAACCCCTGGGCTCTGCTAGGAGCTCCCACTGCAACAGCTGCTTGACTGGGATCTCTGGTGACCTGCAGAGGGAGGGAAAGATGGACCTGCATTCTTCACTTTGGAGCAGCAGGGGCATCCAGTGAGGAACAAACGCAAACAGCTCCTTTCAGGTGAGCAGTAAACTCTGAGGTGAGGCGTTTGCTGCCTGCACTCTTAAAAGGTAAAGGAGGGAGGTGCCAAAGGGAAGTGAGTCCAACAAAACAAAGCCCCAGTTCTCCTGGGTAGTTAACAATTTGTTCTAGTTAAATATAATCCACTGAGAGATGACACAACCACATGGATTATCAGCTTGGGTCAGTGTTAATGAGGAAATAAAATGAGGAGACATAGTTTAAATTCCAGTGACACATTCAGCAAACTCCTTTCATTACTTTGTGACAGTGCAAGAAGGTCTTTATAATTAACTTAATTTATAATTAACCTGGAATAGAGGTGCTTCCCTTTTAATGCAGGGAAAGCTGAAATCAGGAAGCCCTCAGGGATAAAAAGGCTGTAGTGACATGTGGCCATGCAACCCCAGCTGGTATGCAGTGCAGACTGGACCTTCCTGGCACAAACCTCCCTGAGAGGCAGTGCTTTGGGAGCCTGAGTGCCAGCAGGCTCTGGGAGTGCCTCTCACCCTCCTGCCACACTGGGCTGTGCCTGAGTGCCTTTCAGGAGCACTGCTTCCTGGAAGTCTGGCTCTGTTCCTCCGTGGTACCCAGCCGAGCCCAAGGACAGCTCAGGGCTGGGAGATACCATGGTGATGAGAACATTGTTTGAGCCAGCTCTGCAGAAGGGTCCGGGCAAACTGAGTGCAACTAAACTCTTCGGGGGTCATGACCACCCAAGCAAAAAGGCAGAAACTTCTCAGATGAGGCAAACTAGTGTGCTGTGGTAGCAACAGAGAGAACCAGACACTTCAACAGGAGAAGCAGAGGATTGCTGAAGTTCAAGTCCCCAGATATTCCAAGAGAGAGAGAACAGCCTGTGATTGTATATAGAAATACAATGTATATATCTGCTATGTTGTAACAGAATAATATTTAGGTTGTAAGAGTAACCAGGGGCTATTGCTGAGAACAGAACCCCATCCAGACAGCATTGACATAAATATTCCCTAAAGCCGGCACGAGAGAAAGATGCAGCCTTTGCCTGATGCACTGAGGATGAACTTAGAGAGACAAGAACAAACCTTCCCACAGAAAGTGACAAAACAAGGCCTGACTTGTAGCAAAGTGCAAGCTTTGTGGCACAGCAGGAAAGGCTGAGGGGTTTCTCTTGCCTGTTTTGGCAGCAGAGTGCTGGGGCTGGAGCAGCTCTCCCAGCTGGGTCGGTGTGGGTGACGGAGGGGCAGCGGTGCAGCAGTGCTGCCCTCCAGGGCAGGGCATGCACAGAGCTGCTGTGCTGGCCCCGGGCTGGAGGCCTTCTCCAGGGGAGGAGAAAGCCTCTGCTGGCTCTGTCTGCAGCAAGTGGGGGCTCTTTCTCAGCTGCAGCCACGGGCAGCTCGGCATGTGTGGCACCAACAACCAGCAGAGTGTGTGGGTCAAACCAGGCACTGGCCACTGCAGCTCCAGTCACACCCTGCTCCTCGGGGCAGCCAGCAGCAGGGTGTGTCCTCAGACCTTCCCAAAGCAGGGGAAAGCCATTTCTAAGCACAGCAGTGATTAGCCAGGGATATGACTTGGCCAGTGGCTAGGGTGTATATTTTCTCACCAGAGATTACAAAGAGTAACACTTGGCATGAGGCACCCTTTGCTTCTGGAGCAAATCTGGGACATTTCTAGGGAGTCACAAGAAAATCAGACTGGCCAGTTGTCTGCCTTCAGCCTGTGCAAACCAACAGATGAATGAAGACTTTGGGCTGGAGACCCGGTGCTGGGCAGGACCCTGTACCCACAAGCAAGCCTGCAAGCACTGGGAGGTCGGCCCTAATTTTCCCCAGAGCCAAAAATTCCTCTCTGCATCACCTCTGGATGAGCAGGAGATGACTCTTCTCTCCCAGCTTCTGCCAGAGCTGCCATGTGGGTGCAACACTCTCCTCCAAAAGCAGGCAGAGAGCTGTGACACCTGAAATGGGAACACTTGCACCGTGTGTGCCCTGCTGCTCTCTCCCAGGGCCTTGTAACAACCCAGGCAGGGCTCACTTGGGCTCTTCTGCCCAGGGTTTCTTCTCAGAACATCCCCTGCTGGGCCTGGGGAGTGAGAGGGGCTTGCATAGGCAGTGGCTCTCCCTCTCTCTCCCAGGCCTCTGAAACTCAGCCCAACCCTCTGCCTGCCCACCGTGGGTGCATGGGGACTGGGGGTGCATGAGCCCCTTCCTGCAGGAGGTGCAAGGTGGGCTTTGCCTCACTTTGGCACGGAGGCTGGGATCATCCCTGATGGGTGGCATTGGCCAGTGTGGCCTTGCTTTGCTCCTGCCTTCCTTTACCCACCCTCTGAAGGGGAGAGACACCCACTGTGACCCCTATTTTTCTCCCACTTAATCCCTGGGAAAGATGCAGGGCAGTGGAGCAACTGAGCACTGTAGCCCCAAAACAAACACCTTGGTGATTTCACAGGGCTCATGACAAGGAGTGCTTTAAATCCAAAGACCAAAGGCTTTGCTGCCAAACCAACCAGTGCAGAGCACTCAAGGACAACAAACAGTGCAGTCTCCCTGTGTTATTAGAAAGGTAATTCACTGTCTGAAGGACAGAGCAGGAAACTTCTGGCCAGAAGAGCAGCTCATATGAAATGTGCATATCGGGAATCAGAGGGCCCAGCACTGAAAGGAGGACAGAAGTCTGCAGGGATTTCACAGAGCTGAAAGGAAAACAAATACACAAACCCAACCGACCAAACAGAATTTGCTCAACCCCTCACGCGTGCCAGCGACCCGGGAACAACTGCACAGTAACCCAGGTGCCTAAAGCCTGTCTCTAACATGTGATCCCGGCTAACACCGCTGCAGAAGGGGGCTAACTTCAGGTGGAATTCATCGGGATCTCTCCAAACTCTCTGTGGAGGGCGCCTGCTCTCAGTGGCATTTGCTACCTGCACGAACTCTGCTCCCACAACTAATTCCTGACTTCTGTATGGCTCTTGTGTGTGCACAGGATGGCCAGGGAGTTAGCTGGAGGTGAGAGCACGTGTGGGATTTTCCCTACAGCACTTCCAGTCAGCATTTTGTCCTCTTTTATGCACCCCAGTCACAGGGCTGCAATCCGAGCTTGTGACTTTTTAGTTTGAACGCAGACCAGCTTGGCTGAAACACCACGGGAATGTTCTGAAATGGGTGTGGGGGATATCTGGGGCAAAGGATGGGGTCAGGAGTCAGGATGCTGTTCCTGTAACAGCTCCAATGGAGCTCCAGCAGGGCAGCGTGTTTCCCACCACCAGCAGCCACAAACTCCTGCACTGAGTCGTGAGGTGCCCGGGCTGGTCACGGCTCAGCAAGTAGCACATAGTGCCCGTACAGCGGCTCTCCCTGCGGGTTTACAGGCAGGACTGGGGTGCTGTGTGTCCTTAGCGTCACCTCAGGCCTCGGGGAAACTGAGGCACTGAGGCACGGAGGCCTGAGGACCCTGCCAAAGGTAGCCAGCCGCTCGCCCATCACCTGCCTGCCCCGCAGAGAGCCCCGGGGCAGCCATGCCGCTGCTTTCTGGGGCACAGGGGCCGGGCACGGCAGGCGCTGGGCACTGCCTGGGATAGCAGGCTCCTCTCCCGCTGCACACAGCCCGGCCCGGCTCCTCCTCCCTAACAAAGCATTTCTCATTTCCCTCCGGAGCCTTGTGCAACTGGAATGGAACCAGCGAGACCGTGCTACTTTTCAAAAGCCGCAGCCTGAATTCTCACATCTCCGTAGAGCTCCACACCGCCAACCTTAACCTTTTAGGCACTGCTGAGACGCTGACACGGCTGTACCAAGCCCTCGGTTTTCATTTCATTTTTCATTTAATTCAACTGCAAGCAGCGAGGCTTTGTACTCAGGGTCTCCCGCCAGTCCAGGCTCCTCGCAGGGACAGGGCCGGGCTGGGAGAGCACATCCACCCCTATGCACAGAGGAACCACTTAGCAGCAGGAACACGAGGACTCCCAACCCTGATTTTAGACACAGATCGCCGAACAAAAAGCAGCCACCTGGCTCCCAGCACAGAGCAGCACTCCGGCTCCTAGGATAGGAGCCAAGAGACGCTGCATAGCAGCGAGGAGAGCTTCCAGTAAGGATTTCCAGGATCACGCAGAAGCAAACAATCAGCAGCTCCTAAAATCACAGACAAAGCGCCTGCTAAGAGCAGTGTCAGTAGAGCTCTCCCGCTGCCCCTGCCGATGGCTGGGAAGCTCCAGCAGCTGCGCTGGATCAATCAATGCCCTCCTTCACCTCCCCCGATCATGTGATGCTGCTCCCGAGCGAGTTAAGCCGCCGGAGCTGGGCGCTGCGTCACTCCCGCTCGGAGAAGGGGCTCGGGGCTGCGCTGCCTGCAGGGGCTGCTGCCGGCAGCATGGAGAAAGTGAGTGCCGCCTGCGAGCCGCGGGCATCGGCCCGCCAGGGCTGCGACTTGGCAGGGCTGCCTGGGGGCTTTGGGAGCGGTGCCAGAGGTAGGAGAAGAGGATTAGCTGAGAGGAAATGCAAGGTTGATAGATGGATGCGGGAGGAATAGCTGGGGCTGACCAAGTTTCTTCTCCAGCATCTAATCTAAGTGGGGAAGCTGAAGAATGTTTACATTCTCAAGTACTCTAAAGGTTTGAGTCTATTTGCAACTCTAGAGTTTCCAGACTTATTATAATGTTTTCCCCCTTAATCTGTGTATTTTTTATTCTGGAAGAATGCCTTTTGGGTGCAGGAGTGGGTTAACTCCTAACGCAACAGGCGAGGGAAGCAGGCTGGCAGCGTATCCTAACCCAGCCGTTTCCTCGAAAGACCCCCTCCCGCGGGCTGCATTCCAGAGTTAGTGCCGGGGGATAAGCAGGTTAGTGACTCGAGGAACCCTGAGCTCGGCAGCTGCGTGTGGGCAGAGCAGGGAGCAGGCAGGAGGGCAAGGGCAGCGCCGGGGGCTGGGGGCAGTGCCCAAGCATGCTCGTTTGCAGTTTGCCTCCCTACCTGGCCGGCACACAGGTAAGTAGCTCAGCTGGTGAATCACCTCTGCACCGGGCTTGTGTGGCCAGCTTTTGGTAAGGGGCAGCCACCAGGGTGGCTCCTGAGAGAGGATACCAGAAACTCCCCCGTGTCGGGCAGGGCCAAGGCCAGCAGGCTCCAGGAGGGACACAGTGCTGGCCAAGGCCGAGCCATCAGCGAGGGCAGGAGTGCTGAGTGATATCAGCCTGCAGCCTGTGGTGAAGGCCACCGATGTCAACAGGCAGGCACAAAGCCACTTGCAGCCCAGGGAGGATTCCCTGCAGAGCAGGGGGATGCCCAAAGAAGGCTGTGACCCCATGGAAAGGGGCCCAGGCTGGAGCAGTTGGTGAAGAGCTGTAGCTCAAATGGAGGACTTCGAGAAGGACCACACTGAGCAGGAGAAAACTCGCCTGGAGCAGGGGCAAAACCACTCTGTGATAAACTCACTGTAACCCCCTTTCCTGCCTCCCTGCACCACTGAAGGGGAAGAGGTAGAGCCCAGGAAGGAATGGGAGGAAGGCATTTTTAAGGCCTATTTTACTTCTCATTATCCTGGTCTGACTTTAATTAGTAATAAATTTAATCAATTTTGCTAAGTTGACTTTGTTTTGCCTGTGACAGTAATCAGTGAGTGACCTCTTCCTGTCTTTGTTCCAACTCATGAGCCTTTTATTCTATTTTCTCCCTCCTCCAGTTGTGACAGAGTAGCTTTGGTGGGTGCCTGGTGCCAGGGCCAACCCACCACAGCTCCTTGTCACCTGATGCTGCTTAGGGGAGTGGGAGATGCCTGTGGGACAGGCAGGTGGCCTGACTCAACCCTTCCTCTAGCACAAAACTCGTGTTTGGTCTGCCAGAGCTGCTCAGCCTTGCCTTGGGATAGACTAACCCCTGTGGTTTGGCGCTGCAGGGACTGGTTGTTACTCAGCTGGATGTCGAGCCTGGTGAGTGCATCAAGGTCAAAGGGAAGATCGAGTCCGATGCCAAAGGGTGAGTGAGGTGGCCAATGGGTTTTTGGGGTGCTGGGGAAGGCAGAGCTCCTGCTGTGTTCAGCTTGTCAGCACGGCAGCTGGAGCTGCTGCCCTGGCACCCCCCGGGCACCGGCTCTGTTTCCCCAGGTTTGCTGTGAACGTCGGGAGGGACAGCAACACCCTCCTGCTGCACTTCAACCCTCGCTTTGACTGCCACGGGGATGTCAACACCATCGTCTGCAACTCCAAGGAGGATGGCACCTGGGGGGAGGAGGACAGGAAGGCTGACTTTCCCTTCCAGCACGGGGACAAGGTTGAGGTGAGGCCCCAGGGTGTGGGCACTGAGGGGCCAAGGGCACAGCTTTTTACTGCTGCCCTGTGCCTCTGCAGTGCAGAAGGAGCAGGCATGGAAAGGGGAGTGAGATACAGGGGCAGAGCCGGGCAGCTAAAGCCAAGAAGTGTGTGGAGCTGTGCTGCCCAGGCAGTGCCCAGCAGCTTGTACGTGCTGAGTGCCTCACTCTGGGCTCCTGTTGGAGCAGTGCCAGCACTGAGCTGGGACTCAGATTGGCTCTGACTCTGTGGTGTGCCAGCCTCCATTCCTTCCTTCCCTCCCTCTCATGGCTCTCTACAGATATGCATCTCCTTCGATGAGAACGAGGCAACGGTGAAGCTGCCCGAGGCAGAGTTCAAGTTCCCAAATCGGCTGGGCATGGAGAAAATTCAATACCTGGCGGTGGAGGGTGACTTCAAAGTGAAAGCCATTAAGTTCAGCTAACAGCTCTAGCTTGGTTTGTTTTGTTTTCTGCCCCGTGTAGTGAAATAAACCGACACTTGCAATGGCTGCTTCCTCTGCTGTTTCCTGCTCTAATCTGCTTGCTCCTCTGTGTGCTGTGGGGGTGGGCAAGGAGGGGATGTGCACCCAGCCATTTTCCTCCTTACACTGCAGCCTTGCAGCTGGTACTGAGCTGGACACGAGCCTGGCAAGGCCTGACTGACTGTGCGTGAAGCTGCCTTAAGAGTAGTTGCTCCATTCACCCTGCTGGCTGCATGGAGTGCTCCCTGTTGGGTTTCTCAAGTGTAGGACTCATCCCAGCCAGGAACAAGTGTATGTTGGGTGTCTGTTGTGCCATCTCTGACCACAAAATGCTGCTCCCTGCTGGGGATGGGGGACTGACAGGGAACACAGGGCATGGCTTCTGCTCTTGCCAAGAGCTTTGCTTCCCCAGAATGTGCTCAGCTGCTGCGTGCATTGCAGGCTGGCACCTGAGGAGCAGCCTAGAGCAGGCAGGCTGGGCTACCTGCACTCACTGGGGAAAAGATATGGAATGAAAGGTGAAGAAGCCTGACAGAAAGCTTAGGACTGACTTGAGAGAATCCAGGCTGTCCCTGGTGCTCGAGAGTTGAGGTGCTGACAGTGCCAGAGGCTCAGGTACCGTGAAGTGAAGTCGGGGGCTGAGCAGCACGTCAGGTATGCGTGACAAACCCTGTGGCTGTCTGGGGGTCAGTGTCTGGAATGCTTCCCTGCTAAGGGGCTGTGCCCAACAGAGTCACCAGGGCATTTAATCCTGAGTGCACCCAGCACAACTAACTGCAGTTAGTCAGACGAGGAAGGAAAAATGCTTTAAAAGAGTCTCCTGTGCTTCCAACCTCTGTGCTCGTGCAATGCCTTGCAGTGTGCCTGCTGCTGCTCTTTCCCCACAGCCTGCTGGTCATGCTGACCCAACACAGGGCTGGAGCTGGGGCTGCCCTGGCACTTGAGGACCCTATGGGAAGTGAGGAAGCCCTGCATGCTGTGTGGAACTGGGAGCCTGGACAGGCTGGCTGTGTGGCTGTGCTGCCCAGTGTGGCCCAGTCAGTAACAGCCCAGGCAGGTGAGGCCTTCTGAGCCAAACGCTGCTCGGGTGCTGGAATGTGATCCCTGCTGGCTAATCTAGGCACAGCTGTGCTTGAACAGCTGAGCAGCGGGCCAGCAAGGGGCAGGGCAATGCCCCTCTGTGCAGTATTTGCATGGGGAGGCTGAGGGGCTGCCTTGCTGTCAGCAGCACTGCTCGGAGCTGGGCACCCCCAGGGGAGAAGCAGGAGCCCTGCACAGCAGGGCCATGGACAATGGAGGGATTCATTCCTGTCCTGCAGCTACCCCATCACTCATGGGGCAGGAAGATAAGTGTTTAGGGGCTTGGGTTTGTTTATTATGGAAATCTAAAGGCAAGTCTTGCTAGTGCTTTGCCTTGTCAAGTGAGACTTGGGATTTTTGTGTTTTGCAGGGTATTTGGGGAAGGGAGCTGGGGAAAAGAGAACAATTTTTTGTCTTGTTTCTCCCTCTGTCACATAAGCTGGCTGAAGGTAAGTTCCATCAGGTGTGTGACTGAAAAAGTACAAGGCCTTGATGTAGTTTATAGTACAGCTTACAGCTGTGTGTGTGTCTCTGTTCCAGGCTGCCCTGGTCAGGTGGGGTCTGAGTGTCTCAGACTGTCAAAAATAAAGCTAATCCCATTTTTTGCCCTTAAGCTGGCAGTCCTGATTGCCAGGCAGGTTAGCCACAAGTGTTCCTGCCTGTGGTACAAACAGTGCCTTTCTGGGGGCCATCCCCTTCCTGGGCTTCCCACAAGAATTCATTAGCTTTATCCTGCTTTTTAACGCTGGCAGTTCCCACTCAGGAGACCACAAAACAGGAGAAAGGGTAGGAAGGAAGCATCCCTCTGCCAGCATTTCCTGCTGCTGGAGGCTTTTCTCCCATGTCCAGGAGCTATAAATAATCCAGTTCCTCTAGGTGACACCAGTGAATGCAGAGTGCCTGGGCTGGCTCCTGGACTGGGGACAAGGCTTTGTCTCTAGGCAGAGCCATTGGGAAAGCCAGAACTCCATGGCCTGCTGCAGAGGAGAGGGTCACAGCAAATGGGAAAGTGACACTTATCCCTGCCAAGTGTGCTCTCCTGAACTACACAGGGAACTCAGGTCAAGGTTTCTGGGAGAACCCTGAGCCCTGCTTGCTGTAGGGAGGAGCAGAAAGCACCACAACACAGCCAAAGGGTACAGGTCTTCTTTGTTTTTGAATTTAAATCCTGCACAGTGTGCAGTCACCATTTTATCTCTTTACAGCATCACAGCCAGGGAAAACGGGACCTCAACCCCCCCTACCAAACAGCTGTGAGGCCATGGTATAACATGGATACTTAGGTGGGTGTGAGGAGAACTTTTTTCAGTGGAGCAGGGTGCCCAGGGCAGTAAGTGGTGGAGTCACCATGCCTGCAGGTACTTAGAAAAGGTGGAGATGTGGCACTTGGTGCACAGTGGTGGATTTAGCAGGGTTAGGTTCACAGCTGCACTTGACCTTAAGGGTCTTTTCTAACCTAAATGGTTTTATCAACACAGATTAAGTGATGGGTGATTTCACCTCACACCTTGGAAGATGAGAACAAATTGTAAAAAAAAAAAAAAAAAAAGAGTTTGGCAGCAATAGATCAAACAGGAATTAAAATCTCATGCACAGCTTAGAAGAGCAGTGAGCAGCTTTGTCTTCTCAAAAAACACCCTCTCCCTGAGCAGTTCACATTAACTTCAGTGGACAGAAATAGGCCATCCAAGGGACTACAGGAGCCTGCGTTTGGCACTGATTGTCACAGCCTCAAAAGACAGGCCGAGGACACTGCACCCAGGAGCTGGGTGCCAGGGAAGCTGAGGGGCAGCCCTAGGCTGCTCCCATGGAATTCACAAGCTAAACGTCGCCTCACAGTTTATTCCAAACAATACACAGAGGAAATTAACCAATAACCAAACTGAGGATGCCAACACCAGCCCTGAGGGAGGTGACTCTGTGTTCCTCCCTCAGCCCAGCTCCAACACGTACCAACCAAAGGACACTGCACAGTCAGCCTCACACCTTGGGACCCCACAACTGCTCTGGGCAGCCAAGGGTAACCATAACCACGCCATTCCCCTCTCCCAGGAACTGGGGCTGTCCTGGGCTGGGATATTCCTGGGGTCAGATGGGCACTGACCCTGTGCCTGTTCTCCCCAGGCTGAGACCCCCGTGGTGCAGGCTCACCCCCTCAGGCCAGCGAGCTCCCTCCTTTCACAAACCAAACACCTGATGCTCCTGCTTTCCAAAAAACAGGCATGTTTCCCCTTAAACCTCACACCCTGCATGCTCCCCATCTCCACCGTGAGGAGAAAAAGCATTAAAAAATGTAGTTTTGCTCACCTTTTCGGAGCGGGCTCCAGGCTGCGCTGTGCCTCCTCGTGCAGCGCCTCAGGCTCTGTGCCAGCCCAGCTGTCCCTCGTTAGCCCTGATTGCCACACAGGTGCTGGCAGGAGGGCGGGCAGGGAGCTCTGCCGGGGTTTCGGGTGATGTCTGGGAGTGCAGAGCCCCCACCAGCAGGGTCCCCTCAGCAGCCCCTAGGATGGTGGCAGCAGGGCGCTTTGTGAGGTGAAATGGTTCCTGCCAAAAATCTGGTGGGAAGGGCCACCAGAAACTTCTGCTGAGGGCCCCTTTCTCTCCCAAAACCTCCTGTCACGGCTGCTCTTAGTCCAATGTCATCATTTCTAAGCCTTTTTTATTGTTTGTTTTTGTTTTTGTTTGTTTAATCAGTTTTATTTGACCTCAGTAAAAGCACAAGTACCTCATGAGCAGTTTCCTGCATACTCTGTCACACTTTCACCAGCTCTTACCCTCCCCAGCTGAATTATGTCATTGGTTTTTTTGTTTTTCCTTTTGCATTACAGTTCTCAAAGTTCATTCAGTGCTAAAATGAAGAATTTAAGAGGTATGACTGGATTTCCTGACTTGAAGTCCCCCTCCTTCTCAGTGCAGGCCCAGCAGAAGGCCATGGCCTCGGGCTGCAAACCACAGGGGAAAAGCTGCCTGGCTCCCATGTACCCTGTCTGCTATATGGTGTAGGGGACAACAAGCCCTTTCTCCCAACCCTACAGCAGGCACAGCCACACTGACAGCCCTCTCCAGCTGGTCTGAGGGGGCTGAGCCTGGCTGGCTCCATCCCCCCACACTTTGAAACGGGCAGAAGAAAGCAGATTTTTGCAATGTTTTTGACACAGCAGGCTGCACAAATGCTGGCCACGAACACACATGCAGGTGCACAACACAAAGGCTGATTGTTCAGCAACACATGGACACAAAACCTGTGACACAGCAGAGCTGCACGCCGCCTGGTTTGTGTGCTGAGGCACGAGCAGCACTCCTGTGGGAACACAGGCAGGGCACATCCCTCTGCAGGGTACAGAGGGATAAATGCTGGAGTGCAGGGTGTTGAATGAGGCACGGGGAAACCTGGGATGGGGTCCCTAGGTGTGCGTGTTTGCTCACACTGATTTAAAGCAGGAGCTCTTGGATAAAAAGCTTGTTCTGTTCCCTGTTTTGCAAAAGACATTTGTTGAGTATGGAGTGCTATCCAGTCTGCTTTACTTGCTTCTCTTAATTACCAGCCTAAACTATCAGGACAGCAGCTGAGTTGTAAAGATGATGGATAAACTGACACAGAAACTGTAGTGGTGCTCTGGGTCTGACCACTTTTATAGGTAACCTGCACAAAAGATCTTGTGTGCAAACTTAAAACCAACAGACCCTGGTATGTAAACACTCTTCACTAGATCTAGTCTTGAGGAAAGCATCTGATGGAATTCCTTGTGACCATGAGTGGCCCGAGGGCTGTGATAAAAAGAGGCCAGTTTGAAGCTGGATGAGTAGATTTTCCTGGTGCTTGTATCACATGCATGCTGCTAAAAGCACGTGAGGCCTCACTGAGGGCTGGCCTGCTTTGGCTGGAGATTATCATTTAAGGGATGCTGACCCAGGAAAAAGGCTGTTCCTAGCTCATGTGCAAATGTAACCTAATGGTGTTGGTTTTGTACAAGGAGATTTTATTTGTGAACACGTGTCACAAGTGTAATTGCTTTGTCCTTACCAGGGTTTTCCTCAAGTCACCCAAGGGAGATCCATACTTTCCCATTGTGCCTGCTGGAGGTGGCTGTCACACAGTCCTGCAACAGTCCATGACTTACCTGGAGACAGCTCTGGAGAAGGTGCTGCACCCAGGTACCACAAACTGACTTGGGAAGGAGCCCCACCCATTGTTACCTATGAAGAGAGGCCGCCCAGGCTGGCAAACATCCCTGTGGCAGGGTGGGATGTAGGGCATTCCACACCAATATCCAAACCAAATCTTTCTGTTATAAAAATAAGGCTCATTTTTAGAAAAAAAATTGCCAGGCTGCTGAAAACCCCTGGGGAAGGGGTAGCACAGCAGATCGTGCTCACTATATTTGGTGTACTGGCTTTCTCCACTGCAGCCACTGCAATACAGGCTCAGTTTTAAAATTCTCATGTAGCCAGATTCAAAATGCAGATGTGTGTCAGTAAGCTTACAAGGACTGGACAGTAAGTGTAAAATTCTAGCCCTGGTATTCCTGTCCCATGAAATCATGTTAACCAGTCTGGGAAATTCTGGGTTTCCATTATCCTCTAGTTTCATAGCCACAAGAGAAAAGCAAGGTGGGAAAAAGAGCAATGAATGCACTCCTCTTTTTGCCGTAAGATTTACTGAGAAGTAAATCTTCAGCCCTGCCTGATGTTTAATCACCTTTAAATACATATTAAGGTGTACTTCTACCAAAATCAGTAAACTTTGCCGTTAGGAGAGTGGGTTTTGAACAAAACTGTGCAAAGAGAGTTTTTCTGCACTTACCACAAAAACTGTGGCTTTAACTAATTTCTCACTTGAAAATATAAACTGCTACAAAAATATCAGTGACTATCAGTTGCCTCACTAGTTGATGCTCTGTGTTCTGTGGGGACACACACAGGACTTGCCTTATCAACCCCAAACTTGCTGGAGGTGCTCCCCCTGAAGCCATGGGGGTTCTTGGAGTAAACAGGCAGATCCTGTTTGGATGGAGCCTCTTCCTGACCTGGGGATAAATGGCAGGACTTGTATTTTTCAGGAAAGAACTCAGTAAATGGAAAATACACAAACACCTCCCATATCTACCATGTCTTTGTGAGTTGTTTTGATAAGTGTAAGATGGAAGGATTGCTTAAAAAAAAAAAAGTCTGAATTAAAAGTGTTTTTAAATTTAGTAAATCAAACTGCAGCAGTGAATAGCATTTTTTTTTAGGGCAAATGAAATGTGTTGATTGGATTGAAACAGCTCCCCCCACCGTTTTCCTGAAACACTACTCAAAGAGGGACCTATAAATCATGTCAGTAGAGATCCCTGTCACACCTCAGGGAAATCTTTCAGGCTGCAACAGAAACACAGACCACAGCTATGAGTATTCCAAATAAAGACAGAATTTCCCCCACATTCCTGCAGTGAATTCCTTGCTTCATGCTAACTTGGACTCCTGAGATGCAGGTTGCCATAGAAGATGTCTGAACTCCAGACTCCAGGATCCAGAAAATGAAAAATTTGTTATTCTCTTGGCCAAAATTTCTTTTGTAAGACCACTTAATGGTATCTTCAGCATGTGTTGAAACAGGGTGAAGTTGCTTCTGGTAGCCCTTTATTATATTAAAAAACAACCACAACAACAGCAATAAAACCACGATGAGATGTTTCAAGCTACTGCATGACTATCTTTGGGGTTCCCTCTTTTTGTTAAGGTCTTCACAAAGTACAAAATTAAATGTCTTTTCTACATACAGAACAAAGTAGAATCAAGTACCTGATTAGAGTATGTACAAAAACTTACACATTCTGTCTTGTTCTTTAAAAAATATAAATATCAATAATGTTCAGTAAAATGGGTTGGTTTTATTTTTAAGGCTTCATTCTTAGATCCTTCATTATTTAATGAGGTGTCAGGTAGGCAGAAAAGGGAGGGAAGAGAGGAGGTCATGTTTTTTATTAAACGTCATGTGTTTAATTCCTGTGAGATTCTTCCTCATCCCTGGCAGGAGGAGTTTTTCCTCCACATTGATTTAAGTTTCCAGGAAGCAGAGGTGGAAGGAAAGGAAAATAAAACCTTTATTATTGCTATTTTTTTTTTCCTTCATTAAAATCTTGGTTTAGACCTGTCTCTGTCTTTGAAGAGGACCACGTGCCAGGTGCTGGGATTGCAGGGACTCGGCAGGGCTGCACCCAGCTCCACCTGGGCAGGTCAGAGTGAGGCAGAGGCTGCTGGAGGTGCTTTCCCAGCGAGCCCGGAGGAGGTAGCGAGTGCTGCAGCCAGGGCAGCCGCTGCTGCCGCGTCCCTGGGCGTGAAGTCCCCGGGCAGGCTTTCCACCAGGCACCTCAGCTGCTCCTGGCCCAGCTTGATCTTGTCGTCGAGCTCCCGCTGCTCGATGAGGAGCGCAGACTTCATCTTCACAAAGTGCTGGTAGTCCTGGAGCTGCTCCTCGGAGAGGTAGTTGCCCAGGATGTCCAGGACCACGCGCTCCCGGCGGTCGAGGTTCTCCTTCAGCTCGCGGGCGTCCTCGTGCTGGCCAGCCAGCAGCTTCCGCTTCTCGTGCAGGGAACTCTGCAGCCACAGACAGCCCTTCAGCACCAGCAGCACCACGGCCCTCATCCCCCTGCCCTGCCCTTCCCTTCCTGCAGCACCACCTGCCCCCTCTGCAGATGGCTGCTAAGCTCCCACATGTGCAGCCCAAAGCCTGGGAGAGCAGGATGAATTCCTCACTGCCCAGTGAGTGTGAACCCCGCTGAACTGGACACTGAACGCCCTTGCCAATGGGAGGCAGAAAATGCTCCCATAAAGTCAGGGAACTTCGCCTGAAAGCAACAACTACCAGGAAAATGTGGCTTCAAAACCACCCCAAAAGTGTTAAAATGTGGCTGTCCCCAACACAGCTGCTCTGTGACCAGACAAAGGCTGCAGGATCCCAGCCACTTACACAAACGGGGATCAAGGACAGTGACCGAGCTAGTCTGGCAGCCGAGCACCAGCAGCCCTGTGCTCCCTGCTGGCAGCCCCTGGAGGTCGCTGTGACGCCGTGCTGGTCAGGCAGCGCCCCACGCCCCGAGCACGCCAGGGCTGTGCCCATGCGGACACCTACCCGCTCCTCGCTGTTGGCGCTGTCCCCCAGGCTGCTCAAGACGTTCTCCACGCGGGCCAGGCGCCCCGAGAGGGAGAGCAGGAGGTTCACCACCTTATCCAGATCGCCAATGAACATCTTGTACTTGTCAAACTCGTTGGGTTTGCACAGCGTGCTGATCAACAGCTCCACCTCCTCTCCCAGAGCATTATTCATCTTGATGTCTTCGAGCAGGCCCTCCTTGGCTTCCTTCAGGACTTCCAGTTTGTGGGTCAAGCTCCCGATGAGCTCAGCCTGTTGGAGGGGAAGCATTGCCACAGTGGTTGTTGCCAGCATCACCCTGCTCATATGGGTGATGACAACAAGAGGATATGGCTGCAGTTCCTGAGGAGCAGGGTCAGGTCAGCAACAGCTGACAAGGGAGGAAACAGAGAAAACACAGAAATTCCCCATCTCGGAGATAACGATGATATCTTTGTTCAATGAACATTTATAAAAGAGATCTCTGATTTGGTGCCCCTATTCTGATACCCAGCTACCTAGAGAAGAATGTTCTTTAAAAGCTCTGAGTGAAAAGAGCTGCAGCCACGTGCTCCTCACACCCAGCCTGAAATGCCTTGAACTGCACCCAAACAAGTGCCTCGCACACAGAGGCAGCAAGGAAGCGCTCACACCAAAGATGCTCTGGATTTACACCGTGTCTGAACACAGCACACAGCCATTCTGCAAAAACACTGACACCTATTTCCCTGCCAAAGAAAAGGAGGCCCCCGGGGTTACTCCAGGAACAGCAGTGCTGCACATGTGCCAGAGATCCTAATTTCTGTTGGGATTTAGTGGAAAGACATATGCAAAAGCAAGTCTCTGGCTTAGAGCTTGCAATTCTTGTTTCTGTTTACTGGGAACTGCGAGCACAGCACAGGAGAAGCTCTCCATACAACGGGTGGGGATCCTCAGTGTTTCCAGTCTGTGTACTGCTGAGGCACAAACACCCGTGTGTTCACCTACTCTGCACACAAACACCGCAGGATGAAACAAGTCAGGCATGAGGCATTAAAGAATTCTCTCAGAGTGCCCTTTCCATCACAACTGAGTGTCATTCCAGGCAGCAGGCAGTCCTGCTTCAGAGGAGGAAGGATTTCCAACAGTGGTCAGGCTGGGGTCACTGAGCTGGCCCTGGGGCTCCCAGGCTGCTTTGGCACTGCATGGCCAGCACCACTAGATGGAACACTTGGGCGTGCATTGCTCTGTGGCTGCACTACAGCCTGCTCTCAGCTGCCACACACAGGAAAGGCTGAGCAAAACGCCAGTAATATTCCCTGAAAATTAACATCCACTCCCTGGAATGACCTCCACTGGCTAGCAGGGTAGCTCAGGGGAGAGGGAGCAAAGGTGGTACTAAATTCCACCTCCTAAAGGTCAACCTAAACTCCTTTATGGGCATTCTTCCCGCAGAAGTACCCAGAGAACAAACGCAGCCCTTGCCCTTCCCTCAGGCTATGATTCTAATGTCCCCTTTCCAAAGAAGGATCCTCAGCAGTTGATTGCTGGACCACATCCCGAGGAGCAGAAGGAAGGATCCATGTTCAGTGGTTACAGTTATGTGGGGAAATCTCTATGGCAGGACGTGGTCTCAAGGTCTGGCATTACCCTCAGCAAGTTTTCAGGTGGATGGAGCTGCTGGAAACTGGAAGCTGTTCCTCCCAGCTCCAGGGGTTTTGTCCTCCAACCGCAGCAGGAGGCTGTGAAGCTCCTGAGACTGAGGTACCTTGGTTCTGAAGGCCTGGGAGCTTGAGGGGCCTGTGACTTAGGTTTGTGTTCATTAATCAATGACTCTCCTGCAATCCAAAATACCTGCCAACAGAGCTCCTTTCTATACTTGAAGTGGAAATGAGCTTGGTTTATACAAATGATCTCCCAGAGGAGCTGCCTTCTCAGGTAACCCTCAGGAGCCCCTTCCCAGGTAAACCTGTGCAAATGTTCCTGCACACAGATCATGAGCAGAGAGGCCACACTGTGCTGCCTGGGCCTGATCACTCCCATCTCCTTCTGGCTTTCCATGCAAATGTAACCTCTGAGGCCTGGGACTTGCCCTCTGAGGGAGACCATGGTGCAGCACCCTTGTCTTGTTCAGTCACTCAGCACCTTTCACCTCGGTATGAGCAGGCAGATTTTGAAGGGAATCCAAGGAATGCTATGGACGTGGCAGGGGCTGCCATTCCCTTTGGAGCTCAGTGCCTACAACCAGATGATGAAAGCAGCAGGCAAAGACCTTGGACAAATGCTTTTGATTAGGGATCTATGTGAGTATTTCTGACCTCTGTAGGGCCACAGAAAGAACAGGTGATGAACAGAAAATGAAATCTGGGCTGTGCTACTCTGTCCATGGCAGTGTGGGATGGTTTAGACTTAGGTAAACTGACCCCACTGAGGAGGAAAGTCCTGGGCAAACATCTCCTGCACTCTAGTGCAGGCACTAGATGCACTCTGTCCTTGTTCCCAACCCAAGCTGGCCTTTCACCATTTGCTTCACCTCTCCCTTTTCCTACCTTGCTGCAGAACAGGGACTGCTCCTGACAGTCTGTACACTCAGCATTTGGTACGACCCAGGCCCGCCTCAGGGTGGTGCAAGATGGGTACTCAATTTGCAGTGAGTAATTCAGATTAACTCTCTTACACAATTTGGGTCACCTAACGAAGCTTCATGGGCAGCCTAATCGCTCCCATGCAATTTTGGGTGCTGCCAAAAGCTGACAACAAATAGAAATGCATTTCACTTCAGGGCTTATTATTATTATTATTATTATTATTATTATTATTATTATTATTATTATTATTATTTCAGGAATGTGAGCAGCAAACAGTGCCGTGTTCTGAATTTACCTTTTTCTCATTGATGTCCAGCAGCTCTTCTTCCTCACCTACTTCTTCTGGCAAGTCCTTGATTTTATTCAGCAGCTCTGCTTTGGGTGCTGAAACGCTATAATAAGCAGGACAGGTGACGAGGGTGACAGGAGCTTCCTTTTCCTCTCTCCTACACCACAGTGAGGAAAAAGGAAGAGTTCAATCTGAGCCTGACCTTTCCCACATGGTTTTCCAAGACTCCCAGTGTGATCACCCACCAGGACAAGGCAGATTCCTGCCCTCAGGGGGTGCATGTCAGCTGCTGTCCCAGCACAGCACAGCCACTGGGTTTAAAGGTGACTGGACACAGCCCTGCACAGAATTTGACTTCCCTTGCTGAAGGTCAGCCAGCACAGCTTGGCTGGAGGTGGCCAACTGACCTTACCTGGCATTATGCAGTATACCTGACTTCTTGACAGTTCTCCAGCTGCCACTTTGAAGTCTCTGTCTTAAAAAAACCTGAACTGGGGGACTTGGGCTGACTTTGTAATAAGTAGGTCCCCTCATCCCTCCTTCCAGAATTTGGCCTCTTGTTATCTCTGTGCCTGCCATTATTTTCATCATGACTTTACCTTCATATATCTGTTCCTTTGCTTTGGACTGAACTGCTTCAGATTACTAAGGTCCAGACAGCAAAATCCAATTATACCTCCAGAGATGTTTCATTTCCTGCTCTGCTCCCAAGCTCAGCATGGTTTTCTATACAGCCCAGAGAGGCGAGTTCAGAGCCCAAACAGAGGCCAGCTGTTTTGGAAAGGCTGTTTGGAAATGCCCTGCCAGGTCTCACACCTCTGAACTGCAAAACTCACTCTCACCTATGACATGCAGAAAAATTTGGCCCAGGCTGTCCTTAGAAGCAAGGGAGCAAGGAGTGCTGCCCATCAGTGCTTACGTGTCACCCGCCACTGCCGTCCTGCTGGCTTGTGTCTGTGACATCTTCCTCTTCATGTTGTTCTCCTTCAGCACGCTGCTTCCACCGGGGAAAATCCCTTCCATCAAGTCCATGGTTGTCTTCATTTTGGAATCCGGATCCAGGATATCAGCTAGAGACTTGTCTTTATGGACAATTTCTTTTGCTAGAGCCTCTGACTTGATATCCTCTGGGGTCTTGCTCTTTGCCTTCACTGGGGGTGCTGTGCTGGTTATCCCGGAGTCCAGGCTGGCATTTTCCAGTGCTGGCTCCCTGGGGTTACCTTCAGGCTGAGTTATGGGCTGTCTGTCAGTGCTCTGAGGCCCTTCAGAAGAAGCAGGGGACTGGTGCTGCTGATCCACAGCAGATGGAGAGCCAGTCCTCTTTAATGGGCTTGGCCAATTATTTTCACCAGTGCTGGTGCCCAGCTCTGTTATCTCCCTCTCGGCCAGGGCTTTGGGAAAGCTTTTGAAGCTGCTAAGGACAGAAACATTCTGTGAGATTAAGAGAACCCTACCACTCAGGACCATTGTGAACACAAGGTAAAGGCCTACAAGAAGCCTTCCCTCCCTCTCACTTGTTTTTGTGTCTCACTTCTCATCCAATATGGAGGGTCCAGAGGGTCCCCATGAAGCCACTGGCACCAGAATTGTTTTGTCCCTTCAACCTGGGCACTGCTGGATTGTCCTTCCAACACAGAAAGAGCTAGTGAACACCATGTCACTCTGTTTTCCACGGCAGGCTGGGAACATTGTCCCGCCCCAGCCAGGAATGCCATCCTGAGCAGCCTCTACCCATGTCCTTGTTATGTTGGAAAAGCCAATCACTACTACAGCCCCAGCCAGATTCTCCCCAGATGGACATCAGAGCAGCTCCCTGGGAGTGAGGCAAGCTGTGCTGAGTTCAACCACATGGGCACCTCGCCCAAAGTCCCATCCTTCAGGAGAATTTCCCTATACAGCCTGACTGTGACATATTTGCATTGTCATTTCTTGGCAGACAGTCACCATTTCATAACAGCGTTATTTTGTGCCAGGTCCAAAATATATTCTGGGAAATACTAACTGTTTGGAAAAACCCATCATGGATTTTCACAGCTGTCTCTCAACATCCAGTAACTGGAAGGAGCCAGCAGCCATTCCAGCTCTGTGCTGGACAGTCAGAATCTGCAGGGAGAACCAGCCCAGGAGGGCTCCCCCGTGGCCCCATGCCCTGGGGGTTTTGGGGAGCAGCTGTCAGTGCACCTGCTGGTGGGCCCCTGAGGCTGCTCTTGGCAGAGCAGCAGTGGGTCTGTCTGTCCCCGTCCCCTGAACCCAGCAAGCTCCCTGCTGAGCCAGCAGCTGGGGGTCCCAGGGCCCGCTGGATGGGTCCCACCTGTCCCAGCCCTGCGTTCCTTACTGTATATGGCCCTGCACTGCAGCCCTTACCTCGCGCTGGCCTCCTCCGGGGGCTGGGGGGATTTGTCTGCAGCTGCCCCGTGGCCCTCGTGGGGAGGGGGCGGAGGCGGCAATTCCTGCGTGCCGCTGGCAGAAGTGCAAGAGCTCAGCTCGGGGAGAGGACGGGCCGGCGGCAGGGAGAAGGGCGCCTGGGGAGCCGTGACAAACACCTCGTCGTCCTCCTCGTCCTGCAGCGGCGGCGGGGGCGTGAGCTGCAGCCCCGACTCCGAGATGCGCAGCTGGGCCGTGCCCAGCGGAGAGGGAGGCTCGGGCTCGGAGGAAGTGCTGCTCTGCGTGGGCAGGGACTGCCAGCGGGGCGAGGGCCGGGCCCGGCCGCCGGCGGGACCCCGCGGCCCTGGCCTGGCCGCCGTCCTTGGCCGGGGGAGCCCAGGCCGCCTTGGGCGGGAGGCACCTGTGCAGCAGCCCGGCTCGCCCTCGCCACGCCATCTCCTCCGCGGCAGGCTCGGGGAATCTGTCCTGGGCAGCCTCCGAAGGCTGTGCCTGGGTGCCCCCGCTGCCCTCAGCGGGCACAGCCTCTCGTTTGGCGTGGGGCTGCCTCGGAGCCTGGCTCTCACCTGTGCTCTGCACGGCTGAGGCTGTGCTAGGGGAAGAGCCAGACCCAGAAGGAGTAAGGTTAAGGAACAAGGGTTTAAAGCCTTGCTTTTGCTCAGCATAGTGACTCCTGGCCTCTGTCGGGGCTGGGAAAAAGGCAGAAGTCCTGCTATCTGGCCTGGAAAGTTCTGAGAGCTTGTGATTCTCAACCAGCGTGGCAGGCCCGGAGACAGCCTCTGTGCTGCGGAGGGGACGGGGATAGCAACTTGTGAGCACCATTTTCTCTGAGAAACTCCTTTCTTTCTTGCTGAAAGACCTAAATACCAAGAGACAGACCACAGTAAGATTAATAACTCACCAATGAGCAGGAAAATTTATTGTGCACCTCCATAATGGGCAAGTTATCAACATTATTAGAGGCCAGCATCACTGCCTGCTGGTCTACGTGAGGTACAGCTGTGCTTTGAAACTGGAAGTGAAATCCTGAGTCAGATCCACTCCCTCTCACCATGTCCCATCATTTTCAGCATGTGCTACATCACACATGTAGCAAGCACCACAGCAGTAGCTCAGTGGAAAAAATATTAGGAAAACTTAATGCCTGGCTTCCTTTCCTGCCCTGCTTTCAATTTTGTTTGTTACAAACGGGGTGAGTAGCAATTGCTGCAAGATAGACTATTTGACATTATCTGCCATCAAACTCCATTCCCAGCTGCTTGTAATCTTAAGAATTTCAGCTCTATGGGCCAAATATTCCCATAATGTTATCTGCGCCATTTGGAAAGGTGCCATTAAAATGATTCAACTGTCTCCAAGAACAAAGCAAGGCCAAAAAATGCACTATTTTGACTATGGAAAAAACTGAAAAAAGCTCTTGCAGCCTTGGAATCCTGTTAGAAGAAAGAGCTCCCACAGACAGGCAGGTGTGACAAACACCAAAGCCAACACATTCCAACTGCAAGCGGATGTTAAGGCTGCAAAGGCAGCAGATTGAATTATTCCTTCCAGGTCTTTTAGGGTGTTCACACGTGAGCCTGAGAAACAGTGTCTGGCCCTTGGAGTGAGGATCCTGCTAGGAATCTAGAGCCAAGCCTATTTGCCTGTCTGGCTGTTCAGCTGCAAAACAAACTGAGCAGTAACAATGGCACTGGCAGATGCAAGAGAAGGCGGCTTGGAACCAGGAGGCCACACCATAAACCACTAAAACACAAGGAAGCTCTACTGTCAGTGCATTTTCTGTTCTTGAGACGCATTGTCAAATAATCCCCACACTGCCAATATGTGATGCTGGAGACTTGGGCCCCAAATTTGTTCTCAGACGTACTGGTACAAATTAAGAATAACTCTTGTCAAAGACATGGGTTGTTCTGGCATTATTCTGGTGTGACTGAGAATAGAATTTGGCAGCCTGCGCCTGGGGGTGGGGAAACTCTACAGACAGGCTGTTCCTGGTATTGTCTGTGGTTTCTGGACAGTAGCAGTGAGTATTCTTTTCAGATGCTCAGTGTTTGTTGGGAACACCAGATGGTGATTCTCTAATTCAGAGATCTCTCCTACTGTGGAAGCAACTGTGGATTCTAAAACTGGTGGAGCAGTTCCCAATGTCGTGTGACACCTGGGGAACAGAGGAAGACCACATGTGACTGGACCAAGTGATCGCTGACCTAAGTTTTCCTCACTAACCATCTGACTGTTTCCCTCCTCAAGCATGAGAGGTAGTAGGGATGGTCCCATCTCCCCTCCAGCATAGAGGGCAGCTGTGCCCCAAGGAAACCTAAAAATGTCATTCCTATTGCCTGCCTTGCCTCCCTGAGGGGCCCATGCATGGAAAACATTTCTATCCTTTTGTTTTATCTTTTGGGAAATCCAGTTCTGAGCAAGAAGGGAAAGCAACCTGCCATCTCCCAGAAGAAATGTGCTTGCAAAGCACACAGGATGCCTATGCTGCACAAACATCATAAAACTGTTAATAACCAATAATCTTTGTGCAGTGAAGCATGGAAATGAGAAACCTGCATTTCGTGCCCCAATAAACTTGTTTTCAGTCTGGGTGTTCAATCCCATTACTTGGAAAATAGGTTGGGGAAAGAAAAAAATAAAAGGAAGGCACAAGTAGTGATCGAGCAGCGGGATGAAATGCCATCTCTAGGAGAGAAGGGGAGGCAGGAGGAACTGAAACAGCTGCATTGTTCTCTTAGGGAAAAACATGGAAAAAGTTATTCCAAATCAAAGTAAATGAGTGTGTTTTAAATAATCCAACAAGGATGTGCCCGGAAGCAGAGTGAGTCCCTCTAAAACAACATTTACGTGTTCTTATGGGCAAAAAGGGCCAGAAGCAAGATCAGCCAGAGTAGGAGCCTTGCTCTGCTTCCAGCTGTCACTCCCTGACCCAGGGCTGCATGGAGAAACCTTTGGAGACAGCAGTGTTAACTCCCACTGTGACCACAGAGAGGGCTGGCATTTACAGTAAGTTTGTGAGGAACAGAGCTCCTTTGTGAACAATGCTTTTAGTCCCCCTTGATGGCTTTTACTGGAATGGGAGTTAGCTGTTTGGGCACTTGGGGCTTAGGGCAAACATCTATTTATTATTTAAATGTAAATACAGCACGATCAACTTCAGTTCTCATTAACTTCTAAACAATCCGGGGCTAAGTGGAGACTTACATAAGTCCTAAGACATTGAGTTTTGTGCTTTTCTATTTTTAAAAACATTTCTCTCTTCCCTGTTGCTGAGCAAAACATCCTGCCTGGATGAGGGGAAGCAGCCCAAAGGCCAGCTCCCAGTTGAGCAGGACTTTTGGGGAGGCAGCATCCTGGGTGGATAAAACCTGCCAGAGTAGGACAAGGAGGTATTTTTTCCTTTAGGCTCCTTCAGTTATGGTATTGTCCAATGTGAGCTTCAAGAGCAGATCAAACACACCTAGAACTAAGTGGAAATTTGCTGCACAAACATGCTCCACGATGACACGAAGAGGACTTGATAGTAAATTAATGTCTGTAGTGAAAGAAAAAGCTTGTAGCAACTCCTCCCAAGTCTGCCAGGCACAGGTCTTAGCTCTAGACAAGCTGCGACAGCTGCTGCTGGCAGGGCATGGCCAGAGCTGGCCCTGCAGTGACACAGGGGACATGGACATGCACCCACCTGGCTCCTGCGCTCACCACGTAGAAGGGGTCCCTCACCATGGGGCTGAATTCACTGCTCTCCCTCCTCAGCAGCTCCTGGGGTACCACGGCAGCGTCAGCAGCGAGCAGAAAGCAAAACAGAATACCAAAACACGGATGAGAATGCCTTCAAAGCCTGAGAGCAAGTCATTCCCCATGGCTATCCACTCCTTCCTATCTCTAAACAAATTCCTGCAGTGACAGTGACGTGATCTGTATGCAGCCTGAAAGGAACATCAGGCACTGTACACAAGGCCCTAAAAATGAACAGGGAGTGAGGCAGAGAAGTCTGCTGCTAACTGGAAATAAATATTTCCCACAAAAAAAATCTGAAAAGGCCAAAAGAAATGTAATAAATAACAACAACAAAAAAAATCACCCTGGTGGTTTGGCTTTTACCCCCATGTTTATAGCTGTGGATTTGCATTGGAGATGGGTCAGAAACAAACCTAATGAAGGTCAGATTAGCACTTCAACATATACTTCCCTTACAAACTGACCCTATGGATTATGTATGCTGGAAGTCAAGTTGGGACTTGAATAGGATTTTTACATGCTGCCCATAGGACTAATCCTTGTTCCACAGGTGGTTACAGCTAAATCCCTCTGGGAAACAGCCACAAAGGCTCTCCCCTCTGCAGGGCCTGAATTGAGATCCTGTGAGCACATCTGCAGTGCTCTTCAGCCTCTTCTTCAACTTGGCTTCCAACAGGCAGAACCTCTGTTTTGGCTGCTGAATGTACGAACAATGAAAAATGAGCCAGGAGGGGAAATAAACATCCCAAGAACTGCCCTGTACCTCCTACCTGATAAGAGCTGGGTGAGGAAAAATGAATTGGGGCTGCTTGTCATCCAACTTGTCACTGAAAAGTACACTTTGGGGATTTTTGTCTCTCTGGATGTCTGGTTTTGTTGCTCCTTTGATCGGCAAGTGTGACAAAATGGCACAGATGGGCCTGGTGCCTGGCTGGGGTGGAAAAATACTGATGGTGGGATGAGATGGGGTGGTTCTGGAAGTGCATTCCAGTCACTTGATATTCACAAGCTGCTTTTTAAATTCACTCTATTTAAAGACGTGGTGTGGGAGCTTAGGGCTGCTGAGGGAGGATGTGTAGAATGAAGCACACAATGAGTTTGGGAGGGCAGCTTCTTCCTGCCACCCTGGTTTGGTCCATTTGTGAGACGCTGCCCAGTGCCTCCTCTCTTGTGACTTGACTCAGGACCACTATGCTGCTCGTGCATAATGCTGTTCTGAGCCAGCAGCAAGGGCAGGAGCAGAAGGAGATGTCCTGGATCCCAGCTGCCCTGTAAGTATGTGAGCCTCTCCAAACACTCAGCCTATTTGGGGCTAGGAGCCTGTCCACACATTTTGGTCATTCGCTGCCTCTCTCTGTGATGAATGCAGCCTGGCATGGAAAAGCAGGGATGGGGCAGCAGACCCGGCATCACTGTAAATCCATGTGGCTCCACCAGTTGCAGTTTCCTAAATAGGTCTGAACAGATTTCAGCCAGCTGAAGAGCTGGCTTGGGCAGCTGTTCTTTAAGAATTTAGCCTGGTTCTACTGTTTACCATCATCAGAGTAGTCAAATTCCCCATTTGTGACACCAGTGCGATGTTCCCAACCACCAAGCAGAGGACATGGGAGGGGCCAGGGTCTCTGCTCAGTTTTCTCTGTGATGTTTCCTTCCAGGGCTGGAGGCTAAACATAATGGTTATCTGGCAGTGCCTCTGCCCAGCACTTCCCAGCACACAGCCACAGTGGAAGCCAAGGCAATTCCAAGCAGCCTCTAATCCCCTCTACCTTTCACCAGGAAACGGGCTGAGGGAAATCACCATCCTGGTGGGACACTTCACCAGAAAAGTGCTCAGTGCTTCTCCAGTGCAGCTGGCAGGTAAGGAAGGGCACCTCTGATGGGATGTCCAGAGAGCAAGAACACACCAGCATATGTACTGAAACCCCAGCATCCCTGACACCTCTGTCACAGCCCAGCAGGAAGAGAGCTGAACCCCACCAGAGATTATCTGTTAATAAAGGTGCACTGAAGTGCCTTGGCATGTGCTGAATCTGTCTCTAACCAGTGCAGTCCTAGCCATGAGTGTACATCAGCCTATTTTCTGATTCTCCCCCATTCCCTGGTTCTGAGAGCCCCACCTGGGGGTGCACATACAGTGAACACCCTGTTCCCACATACCTGGTGTTTCTTATCCGCCGTGGGGGAGGACCTGGAGCGCACGTGCACAGGCACTGGCCGGCTGTCGTACCTATCGAGCAAGTCTTCCACAGACACGGACTTCCCGGATTTCCTGGCGGTGGAGGGTGCTCCCAGGACCTGCTCCTGCCGCCTGTAGCGGGGCTGGCCCTGCACGCCCAGCAGGTCTGTCTGCGTGCCTTTGGTGAGGTCCGACCTGGCTCTGTAATCCCGGCACCTCTCTGGCTTGGGCCGGCCGGTGAGCAGGCTGTCCTGGCGCCCCGGCACCTTCTCATCCCCGCTCGTGTCCAGGCAGTCCGCGAGCCCAGGGGGCAGGGTGGAAGACACCCGCCCCGCCCTGGGGAGCCGCTCCAGGGACTCCCTGCGGCGGAAGAGGCTCTGCTCCTGGAGGGAGTTCATGCTGGAGGCAGAGGAGAGGCTCTGGCTGTCGGGGCCGCCCAGCTGCAGGTAGGAGCTGTGGGAGCGCTCCCGGAGCAGCCCCGCGTCCTGTGAGGACGGCCGGCGCCCCGTCTTGCGCTCGATGTAGTCGGCCAGGGCGCTCTGCTGGAGCTGCTTCAGCTCTGGCTTGGACAGGCTGGCTGTGGAGGAGGCTTTGCCCTCCCTCTCGAAGATCTTGCGCCGGTCGGCCACCGAGCTCTCCGGGAAGATGAAATGGATGCTTTTCTTCTGGAAGGAGAAAGGCGAGGGCTCCCCGTCCGAGATGCCCACCTCGTTCATCTTCTCGGGCTCTGAGTAGGAGCGCTTCTTCTGCTCCGCCGTCAGCCGCTTGCGGCCCCCGATGCGCAGCACGTGCTGCGTCCGGCCGTAGTCCAGGCTGGAGAAGCCTCCTTCCGTGGGCGTGATGCTGTGCCTCTCCTTGGGCGTGTGTGGGGACGCTGCCGTGCTCCTCATGCCCACGTGGGCCGAGGCAGGCCTCTGGGGCACCCTCCTGGGCGCGTTCCCGAACGGGGGGCTGATCCGCCGGAACGAGGTGGCCCTCAGCACCCTGGACTGGGCATCCTTAATGCTGTTCCTGTAGGCCCTGTTAAAGGACGTGTCCAGCTGCGACCCATGTGCATCCTGCACGTTATCTTTCCAGAGGATCTCCCTCTCAGGCTCGCCTCCCAGCTGGAATGTGCTTCTGCTCCTCGGAAGCTGAGCTGCCCTTATCTGCACGTCATTTTCAGGACAAGGGCTGTAATACTCACTGTGTCTTGCCTGCTTCACTGACGCCACCATCTGCAGCTCTACGGGGTGCCAGTCAGCCTCTTCCAGCTTCCCGTTCCTGAGGGATGGGCTGGAGCCCCTGCCTGGCTCCCCGGGCAGCTTGCTCCTCGTGTCCTCTGGGCTGTGCACGGGGCACCGTGTGCCGGCGGGCTGGCTCGTCCTGCTCGGCCCGTAGTGCTGCCCAAAGCTGGGAACGCCGGCGCTCTGGGGCCGGGGACTGCTCTGCTCCCGCTGCTCAAACTTGTTGACCTTTTCCAGCACCGAGCAGCGGGGCTTGCCAGCCTCTGGTTTGCTGTAGGGAAAGCTTTGGGTGCTGCTAGAGCTGAGCCGGCTCCTCCCGAACTCCAAGGTCTTTGGGAGCTGAGGAGAAGGGGGCTCTTGGCACTTTGGCTCAGCAGCATGGAACAGAGCCACGCTCGTGCCCTCCTCCTCCTGCCTCGTGAAGGCCTGCGGGTCCACACTGCTCCACTGTCTGTGCCCCTGTTCCCTGTGATCCTTCTCCTCTCTGCCGCTGCTGTTCAGGAAGGACAGTCTGGTGTTGGAGTAATCCTCGCTTGGTTGCGTCTCCCTTAGCTCGGAGGTGCTTTGCCTCCTGGAGCTCTCTGCGATGTTCTGCAAGGAAGAGAAGCCGTACTGCTTGGCCTTGCTGTGAGCCCATGGGAGGGGAGCACCAGTGTCTCTCTCATTTGCCGGTGCGTTGCCATTTTTGTCCTCCTGGGATCCAAGCGTCCAGTCCTCTTTGGGCTGGTAATGGGTTTTCCTCTCACCAGAATCCCTCAGGTGGGGTTGCAGACCCTGGAAAACGGGCTTGGAGGCCTGCGTGGTACCCATGGTGTCTTGGTGGCCGTGTGCTGCCTTGTAAAGGGGTAACAGCTCCTCCTTTTGCGGCACAGCCAAGCAGAGCTCTGGGCCCGCTGCGCTGGGAGGTTTCTGCTGGATGAGTTTGGCTTCGTGCTTCCTCTCAGTGGCAAGGGGCTGGTAGAAGACGGTCGACCTGTTTGTAGTGCTTTGGTTTCCATTCTCATCCGAGCCCAGGGCGCTGCCGGCTGCTGCCTTGTCGTAAGAGGGCGGCAGGGCTGGGGCGTAGCCGCTTTCTTTGGCCAGAGCTGGGTACAGCGTCCCGGTGCTGCTGGCGGAAGGCCGGGGCACCTGGGCGTAGTGCGGCTCTGGGGAGGGCACGGCGTAGACACCGGTGGGCAGCAGGGGCTGCCCCGGCTGGGCTGCCTGCGAGTAGCTCTGCCTGGCCTTGGTGGTGGGGCTGCTCTCCGGGCTCTTCTCCAGCACGGTGTGCAGGTGCCCCTCTGCGAAGGACGCCTTCAGCGGCGGCCCCGGGGGCAGGGAGTTGCTGAGCGGCGCCCAGGCCCCTTTGGGCGGTGTCCGGCCGGGCCTGCCGGGCTCCAGGCCGGAGGCGGGCCTGTCGTGGTGCCTGATGGCGGCGTAGCTGTCGCTGCGGCGGGAGGCAGCGGCGCTCCCCTGGCGGGCTGTGCCCAGGAGGCGGCGGCGCCGTGGCGGCCCGGGCCGTGGGGCCTGGCGGGCGGCAGCGCCGGGCGGCAGCTCGTACTCGCGCGCCACGCGCTGCTGGGCGTCGAACACGGTGCGCACGTAGCGGATGTCGGCCTGGCGCAGCGCCTGCGCCGGGCTGCACGGCCGCTCCCGCCCGCCGGCGCCGCGCCCGTACTCGGGAGGCTGCAGTTGGTGGAGAAGGAGCTGTAGGCCGAGTCCCGCTTGCTGTGCAGCTGCGACAGCTGCTCCATGCTGCCCGTGGACTTGGCCGGGGACAGGTGGCAGGGCTGGTAGGCAGGGGAGGAGTGGTCCAAGCTCTCCATGCTGCCCCGGGAGCTGTACTGGTCGGGGCTCCTCCTCAGGTAGCCATGCTCGTATGCAGAGAGGTCGCTGGTGGAGGAGCTGGGGCACGGCGAGACAACAGTGAAAACCAGCAGGGGAGAGGCACAACAACTTATAACTGAGCTCAGAGGCAAGATGTTTAGTTTTGAGATGAAAACCCATATTTGGGCCTTGTTCCATCCCCTGTTTGGAGTCATCCCAGTTCACAAAGAGGAACTGCTTGACATTGCAACACATGGCTCTTATTTACCACAGAAGAGTGGGAGGGAAATAGAGACAGAAAGATGGTGCATCTCTGGAGCCAGAGAGGATCAACCCCACCCAGCAAACCCATCCAAAGCCCTTGGAAAGCTGAGTGAGCACCAGCGACACTGAGGAGGAGGAGGAGAGGAGCACAAGGGGTGTTCTGGGGAAGAATCTAATCTCTTTCTTTTTTTCCCATTTCATTTCTTTTTATGGAGATGAAGGCTATGCCCTGGCAGGATTCCTGGAAATTCAGCTGTCCCAAGGATAGTTTGTTTGCTGCGAGAAAACTAAACGGACAAGAAGAGGAGAGATGTATGTCCTTGTGCCTGGAGGAAAGCAGGGTGTAACCATAGAAACAGTCTGAGAATTCCCGGGAAGTCTGCACTGCCACCTCTTCTTATAGCTTAGCAGGTGCAGGTACACCTTGGCACTTTCTCTGAGGTGTCCAAAGAGGACTCATGGCCATCAGAAAAGTGATGAAAAGAGAAGGACATTCAGAGATCCTTCTATCCATGGGAAGGGAGCTCTTTGTGCCAGTCACAGGCCCTTTTTTACATCTCACAAGGGGATATCAAACTTCTGCAGGCTTGGCTAATTTCCCCTTCCAGATTCAAGCAAATACACTGAGTACTGTGTAGTACTGTGGAGAGTGTAGCCTGAGGATTTCACTTTTCTTCCCTCTCTTCCCAGCCTCCCTTGCTCAGGTATCACTTTCTCTATTCCCTGTCCTGTGCTGTCCTGGCAGAGCCTGGCTGTTCCCTACATGTGCTGTCCTGGCAGAGCCACAGGGAAGCAGCAGGAAGGGTTGGGCTGTGGCAGGGCAAGGCACAGAGCTGGAAGCTGGCTCCAGATCACATCCCAAACAAGGGACAGACCCAGGGGAGAAGGCTGCTAAGGATGAGGAAAGGCAGAAGGAAGCCTGCTCACAGGAGCTCTGCAGAGAGATGCAGAGGAACACAGGCAGGAAGAGATATGGCAAATCTCAGGATGAAGCTGGTTTGCTCATTTAAATGCACCACTCTATTTTGGATTCAAATAAGCATCTCCCTGGCAATGCCCAGCACAGCCCTAGCCAGCTGGCCACTAGATGTTCCCCGTGCTCCTCCTCAAGCACCCGGGAGACAGAGCCATGCTGCCAAAGGCTCTGCCAGGAACTGCCTGGGAAGCAAAGCCCCTTGGTGGGAAAGGAATACACTCCAGCATGAGCTGTGCTGAAGCCACAGACAACACACTTTATTTTCTACAACCATCTCCTCACTTTCTTTAATGCTCTTTTTCTCTTTCCTCTCCTCTGCCAAGGATCAGTCTTGCCAGTAGAAGAAAGTGATGTTTCAATCCCAGAGGCTATAATGGAGAGTTTCAAACCCTTCTGCCTCTCTGGGGAAAATCTTTCAAGGGAAGAATTTAAACTTGTCCCTCCTCAAGCTGCCCTGCACGTTCAGCTGTGATAGAGCTGACTCCTGCAGAAAGGCACTGCCAAGCCAGGAAATCCCTCCCTGAACTCCTCACCCTGGGAGCACTATGTCTGATGTTGGCTGCTCTGTTACACTGATAGGCTCTGCTACCTACACTCTTTTCTTCCTTTTTTTCAATAGGGCAATCTAGACTTTGGGTTTCTCTTCCTTTGCTGGGCAAACAACCGTGCTGTATTTCTATATGGGGGCATCCACAGAAAGCTCTATCAGCATCCTGGCAGTGGGCTCCCATCCTCATAGGAAGGGGGACTTTTAAAGCAATTAATTTCCTAGCTGCTAATCACTTATAGGAGGAAAGCAAAGCCACTTTATCTCAGAAGAAGGAACTGAAGCCTTCCTAACTCTAATCTGACCCCTGGCTCTTTGTAAACCTGTCCAGCTGTATGGAGGTGACTGGTCCCATTTTCCCACTACACCTTTGCCCCTCCCTTCCCTCCACAGGTGTGCAGTGCTTACCTGGAGTGGTAGGACTGATGCCAAGGGGTGCCAAGCGTACCCTGAGATATTTGCATCATGCTGGGATCGGGTTGGGTCTCAGCGAGTTTGGAGGAATGCCAGGAGTGAGGTCGGCCTGGAGTCTCACTGCGCCTAGGGGAAAGCACAAGGGGTTTGCACATCAGCAACAGGCCAGCCCTCCCAAGGAAGAGGGATGTGAACTCAACACCAGCATCTCAAACTGTCTGTGCTCCACTGCTGTGCTTGTGTCCATTCCAGGCAAGTCCCACGGGCCCATGAGTGAACGTCCCTGACATTCCCACAGTGGCAGCCTCTCGGTTTGCACAAGTGGGTCACTGGATGCCACGAGGGGCTGGGAGCCTGCAAAGGGACTTTTGATCTCTCCTCGGTGCTGCTAAAAATGCAGGATGAGACGTGACAGCCAAGCACTGGCACTGTGTCCCTGGCATCCCACCCCGGGCAGACAGCTGTCCCCAGGGCGTGTCCCCAGGCGCCGCACGGCACAGCTGCC
Source organism: Muscicapa striata striata (assembly GCA_030060385.1). Lineage (NCBI taxonomy): Eukaryota > Metazoa > Chordata > Aves > Passeriformes > Muscicapidae > Muscicapa > Muscicapa striata. The sequence goes on along the minus strand of JAREIS010000061.1, from coordinate 909,871 downwards.
CCTTGGTGCCTTCAGTCACCAGCTCCAAGGCCTGTGTCTGTCAGCCCTGGGGAAAAAAACCCCACTGACACCTTATTTAAAGCACAGAGTGCTGCAATGGAAAGTCAAAGCAGGGGATTAGTGACAGAGTCCCCTGAAGAGGCCACACAGCCTCTCCTCTGCCACAGCCTTTGGGCTTGTCCTTAATCCTCCTGCTGCTTTCCATGAGGGATCTCTCCCCTGCTCTAGCACTCATTTCCACAGTTTCTCACTCTCTCCCTGGGAGAAGGAGGAGCAGCACTGGACCTGTGTCCCACTGAAATGTCACAGCTTGCAGAACAATTCTGACTAAATAAATTCAAGAGGAGGATATGACAAATCTTTAATCTTTCTCTCCCTGAAAAATTCACAGCACAGCATGTCCTGAGCACATCAGTACATAGATTAAAATGCCCTTGGCACACAGACACCGAGAGAGGATTCTCCAGCACTGCTTAAGATTGGGAAAAGAAATGGTGCAGGAAAGTGCAAAAAGTTTCCTAGTACCAGTTAACATCAAGCACTCATTGATGTTCTATAGAATAGAAAAGCACAGGCAGAGAGTGAGAGGCAGAGCCATTCCTCCAGCATTTTTTCCATACAGATTTCAGAAATGCTGGTTATTTCCTCATTGTCTGCTAAAAGAAGGAAGAAAAAGGGACATACTTTTCCCTTTGACATCTGTTGTGGCAAGACTGTCTTAAGGGAAACTGGACTGGAAGTCTGCAAAGGGCAAGGTGAACCCAACACCATTTTACCCTTACATGTGCAGGTGTGTTTAAGACAGAGCTCTTCTGTTACGCTCCTTGCCCAGGAAATAAGGAACCTGGACACTGCCAGATGGGAAGTTTTGTCAGCTACCCATTCTTTATGAAGAATAACCCACATTCTTGCCTTTTCCACTGCAGACATTTAAAGACTTTAAGTACTTTAGTGGAGTACAAGCCATCAGCATCAGTTTTTCGCTTGGGAAAATGAATGATCCTGTGCAAGGCATGTTATCCCTTGGTTTGATCAGTAGAAACAGTGAGGGAGCTGTGTAGCCAATCATCTGAGCCACAGGTATTTTAAACTCTTTTGTTTGGTACCCTTATAACAATGCAGCTGTGGACAGCTGTGAATTTTAGGCACAAGACACATGGTACCAGCTTACCAGCTCTGTGTGGGATAACCTTGCACTGTTTCCACACCTGCCCAGTCTTGGAAATGTGGCAGATCCTGACTGATCCCAGACAAACTGGCTGAGTGATAAAACCTGCAAATGTAGCAGCTAATGCCTGACCTAAATGAAGACAAATAAATCAATATTTAACTGGTGTTACTTTGGTGCAGCTAAGTTGCCTCCAATAAAACCAGGTGCAACAGGTGACACTTTGGCATGGGAGGCTGTAGAATTTAAAACTGTAATAATTGCAAGAACAACAATAACAAACCAACTTTATCACCTTATCTTTTATACATTCTGTACTGTACTTGTAGAGGTGTCTGGACAACCGTATTACTGAAAAATTCTCCACTTCAAATAACAGACAAAGTGATCCCTGAGTCAAATGCCAAGGCTGGAAAGAGAGACTGCTGGCTCCTCATGGACACTGGCAGTGATCAGATAACCTGGGCATGCAGGTTAGGCTGGCACCACGGCAAATGCTGGGAGCGAAGATACCTGGAGAAGTCTGCAGGATGTGAAGCAACGCTGGTATCTGAACAGCAGCTGTAACACTGACACAGACCAGGTACTGCCAGCTCACTCTGGAGACTGGAAATCAAAGGGAAAGGGATAATCTTAATCCCATCCAGCTGCTGCTGTCTGGGTGCTCCCAGTGCTGGTCCCAGTGTTTGCAGATGGAAACACACCCAGCTCCCCGGTGGCAGCCTGGCACACTCTGGGAGCAGTCTGAGCTGCAGGCACCACATTCACATCTCCAAGGCCCCTCACCAGGAACTGCTCTGCAGCTCTCTCTCATTAGGAAGAGCTGAGTGTGCTCTTCTCTGTAATCTCTGGAGATTATTTTTGTACTGCACGCAAAACAGAATGGAACTTTACAACGACACCTTGGCACTAACTTTACAGATGAATCAGCACCTGAGGCTTTCTTCACAGTATAACTGAAAGGTTATCTTCCTCTCAAGGTTACAAATTAAAGACATCCAGAAAAGGGTAGTCAGTCTGATTCCTGCTCTTCATGTACTGTTCCTTGCCGGTTCTGGAGCACACATACAGCCTGAGTGCTCTGCAAGTTCTAAAGTACCTCAAGCCCAGCATCCTTCAGGAGTGCAATCTTTCAGTGTGAAAAGGCCCATCTTCAACCAGAGCAAACAACCCAGCTTCTTCAAATTGCCATTTGCATTTTTTCCACATCCTTAGAAAGCTAATAAGTGAAAGCCAGAGAGGGATGTTGTGGCTGATTAACCAGCCACTCACGGTCATCAGTGCCCCAATAAACTGGATCTTTTTCTACGCCCACACAGCTCATGGGGAGTGGTTTCCATCATTCTCACATCCACCAGAAACATCATCCAGGTGTCTGAAAAGAGAACTGTGAACAACACTTCTTGTACCACTGACCTTGTGGTCACTCTTCTCTGTCCCCACAAGCTCCAAACCCTTCCCAGCAGAGACAAGGAATGCTGAAGATAAAGGCAGCAATGCCTTTCAAGGAAAGCAGAATCCACCTGCAGATCCAGGCTGGAGCAGTGGTCACCAGGACACATCTCCACGACATGAGGGCATGGCTCTGACTAGGGCTGGTGTTAATGTGTCCAAGGAAGATGGGACGGGGCAGAGAAGAGAACTAAGGCCAGAGGGTCACTGTGCCATCACTCCCAACCACAATTCCTGGCCAGGTGGCTGTGTGGGAGGCTGCTGGAGCTGCAAGGAACAGCATGGCTGGAAGGGAATAGCCATGGCCTAGCCCATCATGTGGGGAGGTGGGAAGGGATGGGGGCCCTGCAGCACAGACCCTCCTCCTGCAGGAGAAATGAAAGATTTGGATGCAAGTGCAAAGCTCGTGCCTCCTGGATCTGATCCCAGGCACTGAGTCACAAGAGAGAAAGCCAAGAGGGCAGCTGCCCATCCTTACCACGTCATCCTCACAGCAGTCAAGACTTCAAGCTGGTGAGAATTCTAACCTAACAAAACCCACATGGCAGGGGCACTATGTCCTGAGCCATATCCTGTGCATGCAGCAGCAGGATCTTTGTACATGGAGACATCCTGATCCCAGCAATTCACCTGCACCCTCCTTCCAGGGTGAGTGTGCACCTGCTTCAGCAGAAAGCAGAACACCCATCTGAATTCCCACCAGGACAGGCCTGTCTCTGAGATGGACACATCTAAAGGAGTGGGAGCATGACAAGGAGATGTTTCCCAGACATCCAAACGTGCTGCTACAGCCTCTCTCTTCCCGTCTGTTAGGCAGGAGATGAAGGAAAAGTAAAGCACTCAGAAGCCTATTAGGATTTCGGCGGAGCGAGGCCACAATCTACTCAAAGCAACGTCGCTCTTAATTAAGGTTCAGTCATGCTTCTAAAAATAAGCAGAACAGACGAGGCCAATTAGAAAGGAGTCGGACCAGAATGGCATCAGATTGGTGTGTCTTTCACTAAATCCCTCTTCTTAGGCTCACAGAGCCCTTCTGGGAAATTCTGGGGCAGGAAGGATCTGGAGTGGGCTCTGTCCCTTCACAAGTCTGACTAAAAAGAAGGAAGACTCATTAGAAAGACCTGAAGTCTATGAAATGATATTTCACACCATGGATCCTGGCCAATAGTGTCTCCTGATCGGCAGGGGAAAGGATGCCCCCACCCCCCACCCTTTAATGCTCAGGTGAAAACTTTCCCAACATAAAAAAAACACTGAAAAACCCTTAACTTGAGAACACTTGGGTGAAATGTGTCAACATTCTCAATATTCTCATAGCAGGACATAACCTGCTTTTCATTTTGCAACTCCTAGAGGACAGCTCCCTACCCAGTGAATCTCTGTGGACTATCTCACAGTTTTTGGCAGTCTCAGTCTTAAACAAAGAAACAAACAAAAAAAAACCAAGCAAAAACAAAAAACAAACAAAAAAACCAAAACAAAAAAAAACCCACCAAAAACAAACAAAACAACAACAAAAACCCCCAAAAAACCCCCAAAAACCAACAAAAGACCCCCAAAAAAACCAACCAACCAACCAAAAAAAAAAAAAGAGAGAGAGAAAAAAAAAGCTGTAAGGAAAAATCATTCAGGCCAATTGAGGGCTCTGTCCCAGCCTTGCTGCTCTCTCCAGCTCCTTTCCCAGGAGCAGAGGCAGGTGTTGTGCCTGTGTGGTGTTTCCAGCCCACACCTCAGACACCATTTGTTTTTCCTCTTTGATAAGCATCACTGGGGATGTCTGGGTTGCATCAGACCATGCCCTGAGTGCCATGTGGGAACTGGGAGACAGGTACCAATCTCCCTGAAGTCTCTCTGTGATCAGGATGAAAGGAATCAGAGGTTTCTGCTCAGAATTCCTACCATTACTATAATGAACTCTTTGGAAAAAACTCCCCACCATACCACTGTCCAAATCCCTATGTGGAAGCAGAGATGACAAACATGTATGTGGATCTAGAGACAGATTTTTTGTACTGGCTTTTCCTGACAGAAGTGCCCTCAGCCACAGGCTGCAGATGGAGTGCTGGATTGCTCAGAGGTGATGGCAGCTGTGAGCAACAGGCGCTCCTTTGTTGAACTTAGGAACAGTCAAACATTGTAATTAATGATTATTGGTCCTGCAAGTCACACCTCTGTGTTATCACGTATCTCTGGGAACCCCACACTGTCTTATCCAAGCAAGAGGCATTTAGCCAGGGTCCAGCAAAGGAAACAGAGTGCAGGGCTGGGAGCTGGGCTGTGCACCACGGCTCCCTCTGCCCTTCACCCCAGAGCAGGGCTGACAGGCAATATTTACATTGAGGACTTTTCCCTACACAAAGAAAGGGTCCCACTGGCATCCCCTGACACTAACCAGACACAGGCTTCAACAGGAACAGAGGTGATGTATACAAACTTCACTCTTCTTGATTACTGGGTTCAAGGACTTGGTCCTACCAGGATCTTCTGACAGCTTTCTATTTTGAAGACAGCATTATCAAGCAACACACTAAGTTTGATTTAAACTGCAAAATGAGGAGTATTTCAGATCTCTATTTCAAGAAGTGCTTGCACCAAGATAGTCCATCTGTTCTGCTCCCACAGGACTGCAGCCTGGACATGGAGAAGCCAGGGGAGCCTTCAGCCTGGTACCTAGACCATGCATAGGCTACAATAAGGAGCAGGGGAGCACCGAGTTAAAAGACTCTCTGCAACTTTCTTCTTCTTTCTATAATTTTACTCTGTTTCCTTTGCTGGTAAAAGAGGAAGAAAGAACAGACATGGAAAAGAAGCAGCTGACTGACTTAGAGTGTTTGAGAAGGACCCTATTATTCCCTTCTTCTCCAGGGATTCACATCATCTCTCCCAGAGCAAGGGCAGAAAATCCTAGCAGCTAGAGCCTGCAGTGGCTTCCCTGCCTGCAGCTCTTCAGAGCTGCATTGATTTATCCAGACTGATGAACAGGCCCCATGGGCTCAATTCAAATAATTTTTCCTCATTCTTCTCCAGTCAGTAAATTAGTTTAAAAGACAGAAACCCAAGCATAGCTTAGATTCTTTCACAACCCGATATCCAACACACAGCAACTTGCAACAGGAGAGACCTGGAAACAATGGAAGGAATGTGTTTCCCTTGCCTCGTTCAGTGCTTAGGAGGAACTGGGTGGCTGGCAGCAGGAACGCTGCCCCGTGAGGCCGATTACCCAAACAGAGCACGGCCAGTGAGGCACGGCAGGTAACCAAGGGGATGTGCAGGGCAAGGCTTCAGGCTGCAGCTGGGCTCTCCTCTGAGCTGCAGGGCTACAAACCACAGGAAACGCTCCTGGAGGAGAGGAGCAGCGGGGCCTTTAGGAGGATGTGTGGAGGTAACTGCACACATCCTCCTAAATGTTACCCCACTTGGGGGGTAACGGGGTACACAGGGTGAGTCAAATGTGCTGGGGAACTGCATCTGCTGCCTGGGTCAAAGCAAAGGCTGCTGAGTCTGAAACACCCTCCCACAGGCACATTCCTACACATTAAAGCAGCTTCCTGTTGGTAACTAAAGCTCCAGCCCGGGTCAAACTGAGATGTGCAGACACAGCCTCCAACACTGCCGGAAAAGCAAAGCAAAACATTGGCTCTGCACCCAAAGGCAAATTTACCCAAGCGAAACGCTCAGCTTTGGAGCTCCTGTGAAGATCTGCTACTACATCGATGGGCAAGAAGGATTTACAGAGGGCATATAGTGAATGACTCAATGTTAGAGGGAGCTGGCAGATGTAGGGGAGCTCCTCTCCCCAGTTCCCTGTGGGTCACATAGCTGGGGAAATGCAGAGTCCCACTCCTCAGTCAGAGATAAAGCTCTCACTAAAATCAGCTTGAGGAGGTATTTCAGCCTCTAAAATCTGCTCTTTCTGAGGCCAGGCAGGGTCAGCATCCATGACTGCCTACAGTGGCCAGAAGCTGCAGCATCTCCACTAAGGTCAGGGAGGTTGCCCCAGAGGTGCATCCTTGCTGGTAAGATCAGAATGTGGAATTCCCTTCTCAGTTGCTCACTCACAAGCACTGGGCCACATTTTGGGCAGCTCTAGGCAATCAGCATAACTTCTTGACTCCAAATAAGTCAAGGTCTGGCCTATATGCAATGTTGCAAATAAAAGCCACTGCTTCGACCTCATGTTACAAATCTCAGAAGACTGAGACACAAAAATCTATGAAGACATCCAGATTACATCTGACTGATGTAAGAGGCTCTTCTGATGCCAGCAAAAGCTGTGCCTGAGTAAATGCTGTAGGATTTGGTCCTAAACTGTGTGGCCAAAGGAGGGCAGTCAGGCTCAGCCATAATACCAGCCAATCCAGAGCAGCTCAGGAAACCAAGTTCTGAAGACATGTGATCATTCAAAAATGCAGACAGGTACTCAGAAGTCATGAATGCCAAACTCCCACTAAAACTCCCAGACTCTGAAGAAGTGATGTGATTTTGGAATGCCAGGCACCTGAAGTTGGGAATTCAGAGAAAATTTACACCACCTCCTTGGAGATATTTTGGTTCAGCATTTCTAATGACCTTTACCAGCACTGACAAAAGCTTCTGAGGAGAAATTTCAGCATTCCTTCCCCGTGAGTGCCCCTGAGGCACGCTGGCAGCCAAAGCAGTAAGTGTTTCCCACCCTGTCCTTGCAGATGTTTCAGGGACACAGACAAACACATGCTCACCTGTTCTTGAGCCGTAACTTGACTCCTGCTGCCCACGCGGCTTTGCTGGGCTGGAAGTCAGGGCTCACGCAGTCCTGGCTGAGCGGGCTGGGAGACAGCTCTGTGCATCCCTGTGCTGCATGGGTGTCCCTGCCAAAGGAGAGCAAGGACATGTCAACACCACCGGACAAAACCTCAGCCCTTTTAGCCAATGCTTCACCAGGATTTGAGGAAAGAGGGCAATGCACAGACCCACAGGACAAGGCAGGGGCATAGGCTAGTTTTTAGAATGTGTGAAGTACACGTTGCAGGAAGCCATGTGCATCCTTGCTGTTCTCTCATCTGAGCAGTGCTTGGCTCTGCCAGTATCCCTCAGGAGTGTTTTGGAGGAGCTGCTCAATCCCACGGCACAAAACTCATTATCCTGCAGCTGCATTTGGGGACACTAAATCCCCAAGCGTGGAGTTCAGGGGCTCCACTGTGCGATACACTTTTTCCACATGAAACCACCTTATGAGAGCTCAGGGAATGCTCTGAACACTCAAGAGAGAAGCCAAGAGAAAGGGCCAAACAATCAGAGGGAGAAAGAGAAACCTATCCTACCCCATCTACTGATATTTCCACAAAATCAGCAAACACATATTTACGCTGCTCCAAGTCACACAAGCACGGTAAACCATCGCTGCAGCTCCCTCCTTTCCCCTGGAAGGTTCCACTATTCCCACTCCTTTCCCCTGGAAGAGATTCCACCGCAGGCTGAATCAAAGCCACGCCCTGCGCCTCCGGTGCGGGACAGCCGGAATCGCCCTGCTGCGCAGCCCACAGGCCGGGACAGCCGGATTCAGGCTGGCCCCAAGGGGGACAGCCGCAGGCTGTGCAATCCCACAGGCCGGGACAGCGCACCTCAGGCTGTGCGGTGCCAGGCCGGGACAGCCGGAATCGCCTCAGGCTGCGCAGAGCCCACAGGCCGGGACAGCCGGAATCGCCTCAGGCTGCGCAGAGCCCACAGGCCGGGACAGCCGGAATCGCCTCAGGCTGTGCAGAGCCCACAGGCCGGGACAGCCGGAATCGCCTCAGGCTGCGCAGAGCCCACAGGCCGCATCTGGGGCTCTGCATGGCTGAGATGGCTCGGATGCCAGGGCGGTGAGAGCGGCCGCCTTTGTGTCCGGCCGTGCTCCCCGCGGCCCACGTGCCGCCCAGGAATGTTAAGCCTCTGCTGCGGATGATAGCGCGGGGAAGCGGGCAGCACTTTCACCTACAGCAGGGAAAGCGACTGCTCCGGAACGGCTTTTGTTTTGTTTTTTTTTTTTTGCCTCACCCTGCTTATCTTCATCCAATTTTTAGCCCAAATCCTGCCTTGGTTGCCTTTTCTTTCCATGTGCCAAATCCCGTCCTGCTTTGTCTCTGCCAATCCTCTCCTCTGAGATGATGTCAAATCTCTGATCAAACTTGAAAGATTCCCTTCCCTGCTCCCATTCCAGCCTCATTGTACACCAGCAACACAATCACCTTTACTGCAGAAAGGACAGAAAGCGTGCAATAGATGAGAATTTAAAAGACTGCATATAAACAATCTATCCATGCAATTTTGTGAGCAGAATACATTCACAGCTTCAGCGTTTGGAGGCCAGAGCCCTGTGCTTCCCTGCTTGTTTGCTGAAAGCAGACTGCCTCTGGCCAGGCCACAGCACAGCAGCTCTCCTGCAGTGGGGAAAGCTGCTTGTGCCTTCTCTCCGGCCAGCTGTCTCTGAGGGAACCAGTGACAAGATGCAGGGCTGGGAAATTGCCCTGCCAAGAAAAGAGTCATCAGGACTGAGGAACTGATATAAAGGAGTAGGAAGTGTCTACAGCTCCCCAGGAACCACAGCCTAGTGAACTTTCAGCACTTAGGCTCTTTTTCCTTATTTTTTTAAAAGAAAAAACAGCTTTTGAAGGATGCTAAGAAAGCAAGAGACACTAGAGGCTCCAAACTGCTATGAGCAGATCTTTCTGAGTCCCTCAGCAGCTTGGGTGTTCCCCCTCACAGGAGCACCCTGTGCTTGCCAGCATGGATAGCTTTGGGGTTTTACCTCACAAAGACATTAATTAGTGTCTCCATGGGCTCCGGAGGTGCTGCTGGGGGGAACAAGGAAATGCAACAGCAGTTTTTCCCGAGCCTCTTAAACAACTGTAATTGCAGAGCTCTGTGGTGCATGGCAGGCTCAGTAAGACACTGAAAACTAATCAGCCACCAGAAAGAAGAACATTAATCAGGCCCAGTGGGGAACAGGAGAGAGGAGGATCCTTCCACCTGGGAAGCACAGCCACGTCAGGGCAGAGCACAGCCAGAGGGACAGTGCCCATGCACGAGTGTCCCCTGGGAGAGCAGGGCTGGCAGAAGAGCTGAGGCCAGCCAGGGCTGCAGGGCTGGACACCTCCCCAAGCCCAGCACCTGTCCTTCCCCTGCCTTCTGCCTCACCTGGCTGCTTATCCCAGAACATTCTCTACAGCATTGCTAAGACAGCTCAGTCTAACAACCAGGAGGGTGTTAATCCCTATAAAGACACTTCTTCCACCTTAAATGGAGACAGCCACTCTTGTGCAGAGGTGTTGAGAGCCTACCTTTCCTCTTGGCTGTCCTCACACCTTCTCCTTAGAGTGGACCTTCTCCCAGAGCTCCAGCTCCCTATGGCAGCACCCTGCCCGATGGGATGCTCTTAAAGGCTGGGACTGCATTTTATTTTGGGATGCTGCAAAGGGCCTCCACAATTCCACAGCTAAAAAGTATCCCTGGCAAGGAGGGGCCTGCAGTTGTTCCTTTTGTTATCCTGTTGTTTCTAAAGCTCTCAAGTGGGAGACAGGAAACCCAGCACATACAGTCTATTTAAAACTCCTTTACCTCCCACCTGAGGGCAGGCAGCTGCCTCTGAAATCTTCCCTTTTCAGCAAAGTTGGTGTTTAATTATGAATTGTTATTTATACTTGCTGCTTCCATGGTGCCTTTGGTATTTAATACCACACATGTCCAGGAGTACCCTCTGCTCAGTTTTTCCCTCATCTAAAAATACAGCCTCCTTGGATTTTTTCCTTGCTGCTTGCTTGACAGTGAAAGAACACAGTGCTAGAGATGAAGGGCTTTTTTCAAGGAAAATCTCCCTCAGAAGTTTCAGTGCCCCCTCCAGAAGAAAGGCAGCACCTCCTGACCCCACATCCATCTCTCCCCACACAGCCACCACAGCCTTTCCACAGCAGCATCTGTGCACTTCTCCCTACTTTTCACCACCTTCCTCAGAGCTCTTCAAGAACGCATGGGTGGTCTGATTTTGTATTAATCAACTCCCCCTAAGACTGGTTTGCCAGTGGCTGCCCTGATGCCTCATGGCCTTCCTGAGCTGCCACAGTCCTTGCAGAGCTCAGTTGCTGTTTTAGGGAGACCCTTTGCCTCTGAGCAGGGCTGACTCTGCTCCTCTGGCCACCTTATCTGCCTGCCGTGCTGACCTCCCATTACCTGCATGCTTGGAACGTTTCACAGCACTTATCTTAACCTTTTGGGCTCCTGGCTCTTCCTCCTCACTTTCTTCAGTCTTATCCTTATTTACAACCTTCACATTCCAGCACAGATCAGTTTTCTAAAGCCAGTCTGGACAGAAAGTGTGGGTGGGTGCCTCTGCCCAGCAGCTCTCCTGACAATTATCTGAGTCTGGAGAGATCATATCCTTAATTAATTAAACCCCATGTTTCATAACAATAGTTCCCAGAGTAATGGCAGCAGCATAAATCACTGCTCTCACTGAGGAGATGATGCAGTGCAAGCTCAGCTGCCTGGCTGTAATTCCCAGAGAGGAGACAGATTTTGCACAGGGAAGCGGCACAAACCCACCTTTTTCTGCTCATAGCATTTATTTTCCAGGACAACAGCATTACAGCTCTTCTGGCTGCACTAACATCCTGTACACTTGGCTTAGCTGCCTGTAGTTCCAGGGATCAGTCTAGGATATGCCATAAACAGCACATGGAACTATGTCTAGAAAGTATTAACTTTTTAAAAAAAAATTTCAGAAGAGGTATTTTTAATAGTTCCACCTCTTGAAGCCACGACTACTGAGTTTAATCCAATATCTGGTTTGCTGCCACAGTAATAGATGACCTGAGTCCCATAGGATCCAATCCCCAAATGTTAACAGGTTTAGTAATTTTTAGTATCTTGTTACCTCTAAATCCAGTGTTGTTCTAGAAGACAGGATGGAGACTGAATTCTCATTTTTAAATAATTTGGGATCACCAGGAGTATTTGTAACCACTGACAGAATTAAGAGGTATCCTAGAAACAGAGGTGCTCACACAATGATGCTTTTGAAACAGAGATTAAAGCAAGGAACTCTTCTTCCAAATTCTACAGCTATTTGTAGGCATTTCTTTATATTCTTCCCTTTGTCTTAAATCAGAAGCTAAGAGGAAACCCTCCTCCACTAGAGAAAGAGCCAGCAGCACACCACAGACACAAAAATACAGAGAAGCAGCAACAAAGCTGAACTGAGCTCCGGCGGGCAGAAGGAGCCCAAGGAGTTAAGGCTGCAGGTTTATCCTCATGGCACCCCACGTTACACAATGTCACAGGCAGCCTGAGATCCCCAGCTCAGCCCAGTGACATAAGGAGAGCTGGGCAGCCTCACCTCTGGCTATCCCCATCCCCAGGCAAGCTCTCAGCAGCTCATGAGCCGGAATTACGTCTCCTCGGGAATGCAAACATCACCTCCACGGCAGGCCCCCATCTCCTGCAGAGAGCAAGCCCTCCTGCCCCCTCCATGCTGTCAGGAGAGGGATGCAGAGCAGGGAGAGGCCCCACATCCCAGGCACAGAGACCACACTCATCCCAGGCACCGACCTTGGCTGCGGCCATGCTGCTTGGCAGATCCTCCCGCTCCGCCTGAAGTGAAAAGACTGGACTGCTTACGTATTTCTTATTTTGTTACCTCCCGTGGCTGCTCCAGAAATAGCCTGTAATCCACATCTCTGTCACGCTCCCAGAATCTCCTTTAGCTGCACTGCAAGTGCCCCGTGTGTCAGAGCACTGAGGCCCAGGTGCTCTCCTGTTAGCAGCAAGGCCTGCACAGGTTTGTTACTCTGCTCACAGAGGACCCCTGAGCTGCACCAAGACCAGGCAGAAACATGTGGGCAAAACTGTTTTCCATGAAAAAAAAGTTATAAATTGCACCGAAACCTCACACTAATAACCTGTAAAACTTTTGCCAGAAAAAGTGTCAGTCCCTGGGTAAAACCTCTAGCTCATTACTTAGGACATTCACTTGAGATGGGAAACAGGCAGGTTTAACTGCACAGTCTTAATTAGGCACATGAGGAACTCAAGTCTGGTTCATGAATCCAGAGCACAACAGGCTCCACCTGTGTAACTCCTGGAAGCACATTTCCATCCTAAGCAGAGCAAGACAGAGTTTGAAATCCCAATAAGGCTCGTTAAGCACATGAATCTTGGGACTGAATTACACATTCTTTCCAGAGATCTGTAGCAAGATCCAAGTTCTCAGGTAGAAACAATAATATCCATGTGCAGGAGTCAGTAAAGCTCAGGGGAAAAAAACCACCCCACGCAACCCAAATTCATTCACAGTGCTGCTGGCTGCTGCTTCTAAGAAACAGGACTACTTAATGCACATTTTCTGTCCACATCACAGGCACATCCACCCTGATATCTGGTAAGCCGGGATTACTAGAGCTGATCCTTGTGCCATAAGCCAATCCCCAAAAAGGAAAAGAAGAATTTTCCCAGGAACAGTGCAGAGGGGCTTGTGCTTTCTACTTGCACAGGCCATTGCTCGGAGGCAAGTTAAAGAAATCACAGGATGGCCAATTTTAGATGGATACATCCCACATTCAGGCACCCATCACTTTCAGTCTAACGGCTCTAATGATATGGAGATTCCGAGCACGCAGAATTACAGCAAAGCAACAGAGGCTGAGAAGTCACCTGGAATTAATCCAGACTCACAGCTTTCCTCCTCAGAGGGCTCTTCACTCAGGCAACTCCAACTTAAACAACCTCAATGAGCCCTGACCTTCAGGTCCACCAAGAAAAAATGTGGAGAATGGAGACCACGTTTTCACTGTGCAGCACTGTCTAGTCCTACTCATCCAGCATTTCTCTGGCTTCCCCTTCTCTCTGGGACTGCATGGGTTTTAGCTGACCTGACCCCAATCCCACAGTCTGGCCACGCTGTGTTTGCACAGCCCCACATAAACCAGCTGCTCCGGCGCCCTACCTGTTTGCAAGCAGAGAGCTGAAAGGAGCCCTGGCATTCACTTGGGTTCCTCACTTCATTGGCCAAGGGATCTTTGAGAAAATGAACTCCCTCTTTGTCTACCAGAGAGCCCTAATCCCCGTTTTGCCCTGGAGGATTACTGGGTACTTAGAAAGGCACTCACATGCACATTTTTGGTTCGTGCCAGCTGCATTTGCGCCCACAATATGCAGCATTCCCTTTGGTCTTTAGCTTTGACAATGAGCATTCCACTGCACCCAGACCTCGACCCGGAGACTGCCACCCTTTTAGAGGCACCCTAAACCCAGGCTTTCTGAATGGGGGCCTCCCCTGCTTTGCATGAGCAGTTGGCCCTGGGAGAGCTGGGCACGCAGCCCCGCAGCCCCCAGTCCTTTCTGGTGCTGCCCAGCCAGCGCTGAGCACACAGCTCCCTGCACAGCCCTGCCAAAACCACCTGGGTCCTGGCTGCAAGGAAGGGCCTGCAGGGCTCAGGCATGAGCTTTTATCCCCAGTGAATTCCTGGCTTTTTGTAATAGGGGTTCACAGTTATAATCTACCACAGTACCACCCAGAGAGCCTGCTCCCAAAGGGTGCTCCGTGCAGCTCCGGCCCAGATCTTCCTAGGACTGTGGCTCAGTTCTCTGAAGTTCTAATTCGGGACGAAGTTCAATGGAAGCAAAGGACTCTAAAGCAGTACTGACTTGAGCAGCACCTTGCTCAGGAGAGGTCTCACCTTCTGAGGAGAAGACAAATGAAAAGGGACAACTGTCCTGGTCTGCCAAAACAGTGGTGTGCGATCCATCCTGCACCCCACCTCTACCTGCACACGAGATGCTTTCCTACACCTTGTGCTCAGAGAGCTTTAACCCTCTCAAAAACAGATCTGCCTATTAATTGTGTCAAGACAGGAGTAAAACCACAGAGAATGACACTTTCATTCTTTTCTACCCCACAACTAACAGGACTATCCTATATTCTTGCTCTTGACCATTGCCAAGCATCTCTTGATGTTTTTCAGAGATGCCTTTGGGGACAGTGCAGGATCAGCTTGGGAAATCAGAGAACCCCCTCTCCTCACAGGCTGTTCAGGACCAGGAGGCTGTGAGGAACAATCCTTCAGACCTGACCATACAACATTGGGATCAGCTCTCTGTTGTGCATCAGGTCTGTCGGGCAGAGGTGCCTGAGATGAAGATGATGCATGGCAGTGCTCAGGCAAGCAGGAGAGTCTTTAACCTGTCCCTGTAAGGGCTACAGCCACCACACACAGGTAAATCAGCATCCTGATACTTCTGGGGTGTCCCACACCGAATTGTGTGGATGGATCTAAAGTCCTTCGGATAAATAGTAACATTTAACTTCTCTTACATTACAAAGCACAAGCTGGCTCTAAAGCATAAGCGAAATAAAAAATGTAACTGCAGCTCCTACAAAGAAAAGCAGTAAAACAAGGAGGAAGGGAAAGTCATACTCATATAATATAAGGATTAGTTTCCTTTTTAGGATTTGGGAACTAAAATGATTCCACAGGAAAAGCCCACAAGCCCTCTATGCTGAAGTAACAGCTATGTTCACAGCAAGAGATACAATCAGCAGAAGGTATTTCTTTTTACACTCACCCTTCAGAACAGCGATGTTTTCCCTACAAAAGGGCCATCCCAGGGCTGGCTGAATGTCAGGCAAGGGGTGTCCCAACTTGGACCTGGCCATAGGGTGCAGACCTGAGACCTGAAAGGCAAGCCCAGCCTTCACTGGGAAACTTTTCCACCAGTAGCCTGGAGCTGGAACTAGGCTGCATCTGCTGGTGCAGCTCCTAATATGTTTCACACAAACCAAACTAGGTCAGTTCAGACCAACAATTTAAATGGTTTAAAGCTAAAGCTTAAGGGAGTGCTTACAGGAACTGGTCCAGTGGCAGATGGATGAGGTCTCTGGCACTAGGAGCAAGTGGGGCATTAATCTCTTCCGCCAGCACAGCTGGATCTCTCTTCCTTGCCTGCACTGGTGACACCTTGCACTTCAAGGAACACACCCTGAAATTTTAGACCAGCAGCTCTCCTATGGAAATAAGGATGGTACCAAAGTGAAGCAACGGTGGCTCAGCTGCTTTTTGAAAACTGGTCTCAGTGATCTGTACTAATGGAGTGGCAATGTGAGCATCTCTTCAGAAGGGACAGCCTCATACTCATTTATCACAGGCACAGTGGACACTCAGCACCAAGAACTCAGGTCTGCAGCAGCTGAGCTGTCCCTCAGCACTCTCTCACCTGATTATCTGCAGTGCTTCCTGGTATTCCAGATTTTAATTGCAGTTACTTCACGGGGAGTGTACAGGTCTAAATCACCTTCAAAAGTGTAGCAATGTCTAATCCCCAGAATATGAGCTACTCCTTATGAGCTGCTTCTCCATCCCACACGCCAACCTCTTCCTGGACACATTCCTGAACACCTTACTCAACACAGCATTCCATTTACTTCCTGGGGATTTCAGCAGGAGATTTGCCCGAGTAAGCAGTGATGATAGATTGAGTAAGGAGATGAGGACTTGGCCAGCTCAGTGAGAGAGCCAAGGCAAGTGACAGAAATGCTGGCTGCTAAGCTAATAAATATCTGTTCGTCACTCCAAATATTTTTAGCATCTGCCAATCTGGCAGATATGAGCTTGGAGAAGGATGAGGGCTGCAACTATGACAAGGAACAGGAGATGAGGGAGGAATCCTCGGCCCCTCTCGCCTGGTCCTGTGCCTCAGTGCATCCCCATTGTTCTCACACAACCCCCCCAAAGGAGCACCTGGCCCTCCTGACTCCACTCCCCCCAGCAGGAAGCCATTTTAGCAGCATTAGGAGTCACCTGCCATCCTTCTGCTGAGGAGATACCATGAGCGCCCTTCCTGTACACAGCCCTGGGTGTGAGACCTCTTCCATGGGCCCTGCCAGCAGGAAAACTCTTCCCATCACCCTGTCTTCTGCGTTTTAGTCTGATGATCCTGAGTCTAGACCCAAATCATTCCTTGGGATTGAAGCAAGATCTGAGGCTGGGTCTTGGGATGTTCTCTGCAAGCACTGCAGAGCTGGATTAGCACCTGCAGAGTCTGTGGGAATCTCACCTGGAGAGGCTGTGGCTTCCCCAGTGATGCTGCCCTCCAGTACCACTGAGGTGAAGCACTCCCAGAAGCATCAAGAGAAATTTCACTACAGCTTAGCACATGGCTTTGACTTTCAGGGAAAAGTCTCAGATCCTCCTGGGTTTCCATGAACATGAGGGTGCTGCTCTGTAGATGCAAAACCTTTCACAGCTCTTGGGAAACCCAGAAAAGGCCACTTAGCCTAAATGCCTATCAGCTTTTAACGGGACTTTCCTCGCTTCAGACCCACCTCAAAAACGCACCCCAAGCACTCTGCAACAGCAGGAGCTGCATTTCCTCAGAGGGGCCGCCCCCAAGCACACTGGGGAAGCACAGAGAGGAGCACTCACAGCATTGCCAAGTGGCAGTCTGACCTGAGGCCTTCACAGCAGTCACACGTTAACAAGACATCAAAAACTCCTCTTCCCCAGCGGGAACAGCAGCATCTTCTCAAAGGAAGCCACACCTTTGCTAGGGACATGCAGTGACTTGGAGTCACAGCCTGGAAATCTCTGCATTATCAACAGGAAAAAGAGGAGCAGCACATATCCCCACTCCCAGCCTCTCCTTGTACACAGCACATGCCGTGACCACTGTCATTACCAACACCCCTCCCAAAATGGAACCTTGGTGGAGCCAGTCCCAAACACAAATTCAAGTCACAACTGCCAAAATGTTTGGAGAGAAAGCAGCAAACCCAAAGCCTATTAAGCAGCCATCAGTGTCAATATTTACTCCTCACAAATCGGGGCCTAATAAACAGTGTCAGGCTGAGCCTGGTGAGATGGAGGAGGAAGGGAATAGACAGACTTGGGGAAAGGACAGGACATTAATCAGTATCACCCCTGCAAACCTTTGACACAAACAAGGTAGTAAACTCAGTAGCCACTTAGAAACTAAGCTCCCTTTTTGCTTCAACAGTGATAGGCCCCAGTTTCCAGCCTGGAGGTTTGGCATCCTTCACAACAGAGCCACTGGGGCCCATAAAAGCTTCCCTTTCAATCCACCTCTCAACACACACCTCTCTCTGGCCTGGCTTAACCACTCCCTCCCCAACACAGAGCAGATCCATCCAAGGTCTGGCCTGCAGGGAATTAAGCACTCTAGCCAGGAGTGAGTGGGCTCCTAGGCAAACAATGTCTGCACAGGAAGACAAACAAATCAAACCATGATTTCACAAGACAAACTCCCTGGCTGCAAGAGTCACTTCAAATATCTCAGCTTCTCCTTCTCCCTGCAGATCATTTCTGCCCCTGGGGGGTGGTATAGGCCATTTACTTCTCCCTAGCCTGGATGGGAAAGCACAGTATTGGACAAACACACTCCAGGCTTGCTATTTCCACCAGGGCTGTAGCTGAGTTTTTAGAGCTGTGCCTCACTAGAGCACATATTTGCTCCCACCTACCCAGGGAAATCTAAGCTGCCATAGCATGATGAGGATGCAGCCATGGTGCACGGGGGCCCTGTCCCCACTGTAACTGTACTGGCCCCCAGTTATCATCACGTCCTTTGCTTAAATTAGGCAGAAATGGAGTCTGTCTCCAGCCTGGAGCCCGTCTGTAAGTGCAAAGGAATCTGTGCCCTCTGCAGCACACAGACAGGATCAGGTCACTGCTGGAGAGCACTTGGCCTGGCTATTTTTATTGTCTCCCTGAATACTTTTCTTCAACACCATTTTGAGTTGCTGAAAGAATAGTAAAGATGAGATTTTTTTTTTTTTTAAATAACAGACACACGGATAATCCATAGGAACCGTGTCCTTTTAACTTTTGGATGTTTCTCAAGTCTCTGCCCTTGTTGCCAGGATGCTGAAGGCATTTTGAAGGCACAACATGATGAAATCTAATCAGGGTGAAGTGGGCTGGTTTCATTTTCATCAAATTCCTCTTTCAAAGGCATAAATTTACCCTTCTGATCCCAACCTCTAGAACTGAGTCAATACAGCAGTTACTGCTACATCAAAATCCCAGCCAATCCCCCTCCCTCACGAACAACTGATGACTGAAATTCCTCATGCTTCTTTAAACCCAAGGACACTGCCACTAATTTGAGCCCTGGTGCAACCCAAATGTAAAGGATTAGGGAAGTGGCTCTCATCTGAGCAGAGGCAAGCATGCAGCAATGCAGCACATCAAGGGTAGCCAAGCTTTTCATTGCAGTTACACTTGGGAACAACCTCCTAAACCATGGTTTCAAACACACAGGTTTTCTCTTCCACTGACTGGAGCACCCTGAGTAGGGTGCACCTTGAGATGCTGAGTAGTGTGGCTACAGGCTGACCCTGCTGACCACGAGCCATTCTCTGCTCCACACCCGTTAAGGTCCAGCAGCTGCCAGCGCCAGCCACAGTCACTCTGGGCCCAAACAAATGTTAGCCAAGTGGCAATCACACAGGGCATTATAAAACACCCTGTTTGATGTCATATCCTCCTGAGTTATTTACTTACACTGCTGCTGGGGTGAAGAAGGCCAGTGATGGGATGGACCAGGCCCCACGGTGCCAGCTGCTCTGCAAACACCAAGTGAAGGATAGTTGCTCACCCAGGGGGCTGACCATTAAAGCAGGGTCCACCCTAACTAAACAAATGCAGGAAGGATGTTTTCCCCATCACCACTCTTCCCTCTACAACTTTCCCATGTCCATCTGCTCACCAATGTCAGCTGCATCCTCCTGCTGGACTCCAGCTTTTCTTCCACTGCTGCCAAGAGCTGGATATTCTACAGAGGGAGAAGGGCTCTACATCACCCTGCTTTTATTCTCATAAAAAATCTCTTCAGGCCTACTGAACACAGGGGCATTTGTGGAGGCCCCTGGCTGCTGCAGGACCACAGCCTGCCTGTCTCCCAGAGGCAGGGCTCCCACGTGCCACGGCAGCAGCCCTCTCTGCAGAGCAATGCCAAGTAGGCTACAGCTTGTCTTTTATGTCCTTATTGCCTTTTGAGCAATGTTTTACAGTTAAACTTCTGGCCTGCTGACCTCTGGAAGATAAGCCTCTGTGATTATTAAATGAACTTTCCCTTAAAATTTACAGTAATCCTGATTTCAGTCGAACTGAACTTCCCTCTTCGATTAAAGAACCAGAGGTGCCAAGCACCATTTAATGTGGGCCAACAAGCTCTCAATCCTCTAAATCCCCATATAATGGACGTGCAGAGCACCCCTCCCTCTCCCACTTGTAGGCTGGCCTGGACTTCACCTCTCTCAGTCAAAGGAGTTTTAGGGCATTGATTTTTCCCTACAGTTGTTTCTGCTGGTGTGGAGGAAAATCTGGACTAGCAACATGCAGGAACAGAGTCAGCAAACACAGCCAGCTGCTGAGCTTCACCCCTCTGCTAACTAAAGATGGCTCAGGCTGGGATGAGAAATGAACGTGCTTCAATGGGTGCTGCTGGTGGCACCTAAAGCCAACTAAATTTAAGGCTGGTATTTTTAGGCAGAACAACATACTGAGATCAGAATTTAAAAAGCGTTATAGCAGGGAATGAGAAAGCAGACCTTTGGACCTCATGGGCAGAAGAAGTAGGGGAGAAAGTTGGAGTGGAGGCAAATAAGGTCTGTGGGTCCCGTTTCTCCCAAATTTACAAAGAAAAATGCTGCCTAATAGTGTTACATTTGAATATAATTCTCTTCTTATCCATTTTAAGGTGTCTGTGGGTCATTGCAACCAGGTGATAGAACTTCTCAGCTTCTGTCCCGGTATCTCGTTGCAAGATGCCTGCCAGCAGAAGTCCCTGCAGGAACACTACACTGCTTACTAAAACATGTAGCACGGTGAGAGCGCACACGAAACCTCCCGCCGCTCTGATGCCCGGCAACTGCCTCCGGACAAAGAGCAGCAAAGGGAGCCCCAAGCCCCGCAGCTCGTGCCCAGCTGCAGCCGGACAGGGATGATGCAGCTCCGGACGTGTCCGGGCAGTCACGGCACAACGACGGCGTGTAACTCGCACCTGGAGAACCCTCCGAGCAATGAGTTTCACATACGGACGGGGGAAGCGCGGCACGGCGGGGTCTCATCCTACACCGCTTCCCTCCCCGACTGCTCCTTCCCAGCATCCAGAGGCCCCGAAAACACCGAACGAGAACACAGCAGCTGGAAGCGGGGGCGGGCGCCCTTCTCCGGGAGACTCCGCCGGAGCCGGCCGGGCTGCGGGGCCGCCGCCTTTTGTTATCCCGGCCTTAGGAGCAGGAGCGCGCCCGCCCCGCACCCCAGGCAGCCCCACCACGCCGGGTCTCGTCCCCCGCGCCGCCCCCGCCCCGCACACGCCCGCTCCCCCGCAGCGCCCACTCACCGTGCCCCGGGCGCGCACGGCTCCGCGCTCGCAGCCGCGCCGGGCGAGGGCGCCGGAGCCCGGCGGCGCCTCCGGCCGGCCCCGGCAGGTGCCGCGGCGGGCAGCCCGCCCCGGCACCGCCCCGCTCCGGGGCAGCGCCCCGGCTCGGCGCCCGCAGCCCGCAGCCCCCGGCGAGCTGCCCCGGCCCGGCCGCCGCGCCTCCATCCCCGCGGCACCAGGGCGCACACCTCGCAATCCGGGCTCCCTCCAAAGCCCCGCCGCTCTCCCCCAGCCCTGCACAAGGCCAGTCGCACCTTCCCATAAATCAGAGGCGGCTGCGGCTGCTTCCGAATGCCCGCTGATCCCTCGGCAGCGAGTGGCACGGGCCACAGCGAAGCCACGTTACTGCTGCGGGGGCTTGCACAGCGTCTGCTGTCACCTGCTAGGTGCGTTTCATACAGGACATTTAAACAGCAAATGAGCTCTATGAAATTAATTTTAAAACTACATGAGCTGTTATGTCTCACAAAGGAAGACGACAGGCAGAGACAAGATAAATAAACCCTTTCCATTTCTCGTATTGTTGTAAAAAAAACGAAAGAAAACCCTTCACGCCGCACAATGATTCGTGTCACACACGGGACGGTGCTCAAGTTTCAAGTAAGAATTTGTACTTCCAAGGCCCTGCTTTGGGCTGGCATGAAACAAGCACGGTGCTCTCACAGAGCTAAGCTGGCTTGTGCCTGGGGAATTAAAGTGGCCAGACCTGGAAGTGTGGAAGTCTCCCTGCCTGAAGACGGCAAGATTTCATTTTCCCGTTCCCAGTGGTGACAGATTTTGCAAGTGAAATGAAATCAGTTTCTAATCTCCCACCGTGCCATTTGCCATCCTCCTTCCTGCCCTTTTGATGCCAAACACCTGCCTCCCCCTTTCTGCTCTGTGCCACAGAGCAGACAGCCATGCAGAACCAAGAGGGCAAGTGGGG
This sequence comes from Muscicapa striata striata, assembly GCA_030060385.1. Lineage (NCBI taxonomy): Eukaryota > Metazoa > Chordata > Aves > Passeriformes > Muscicapidae > Muscicapa > Muscicapa striata. Next base: position 887,918 of record JAREIS010000061.1, on the reverse strand, counting down.
AATGTGAAGGAAAGAAAACACCTTTTGAACCCAAAGAAGTGACTGAAGGAGGTGCTGGGAAAGTTGCTCTTCAGAATGTGAGTATCTGGCTCATAAGAGATATTTTATCCAGGAATAGTCAAACATCACTCAAAAACATCCCAATTTTATATAGAAAGAGAATTGTATTTTATAGAGTGAAGGAAAGGGATGGGATGTTAATCTGAGCAGGAAAGAATCCTAGTCCCAACATACTCTCCCATAAGAGGCACTGGCCTCCCTGAAGACATTTGTTTGCCCATTGTTAAGCTATCATAACATGTTACATAGATAATTTTACTTCTGTTTACATGTAACTGTATTCTGACTTAGCTTAAAATGGTTCCTGTTGGTCTCATTTGAACTCAAATATTGAATGGGTGCATCTGTATCAGGTGAAATTATGGTCAGCCAGTGCTACTTTTCATGTTGATGTCTCTCTCCCTACCTGCAGACTCATAATCAGCAGCCTGAAATGTTTAATACTTCATCAGCTGCGGAAATCATAGTGGTAAACCAGTGTGGGAGATGCAGAAAAAACACCTGAGGTGAGGTTACAAAGGCAGTGAGCATTACTTTTGAGTCCTAATGATGGAACCCATCATAAGATGGCACCTCTCTCAGCAGATTAAGGGCCATTTCCTGCTTTTTTTTTCACCTGTGTTTCCTAGGGAGAATATTTGGAGGTATAAAACCTGGGGTGCTGTCACACACCTGTCTTTGAGCTCTCTCAGCTGGATTTCCACCAGGGACAACAACAGACCCCTCCCATGCACGTGCCTAAGGGGATGTGTCATCAGGATGGGTTAATAATTTCAGCAGCTCAGATCACTGTCTTGTGACACAAAAGGGCAGGTTTGGGAAACAGGATTAAACAGCCTGGTAATAGGGATGACTCAGGTGGGGCTGCCTTCCTGTCCCCTTTCCCATCAAGAGGCCCTTTCTGATCCAGGCTGAGCACACCCATCACCCAGCTCAAGAGCTGATGTCTGTGAGTGACAGTGACCCTACTGCCAGCAGAGCTGCTCTGTGCAGATGTCACCCATTGGAGGCATGGCTTTTGCCATCAGCTCTCCCAAAGGCACGATTTTTCCCCTCTCTGACTGGAAAGCCACATGGAACACTGAATATTCCCACAGCAGCACGTGCAGTGTACGTCACCTGCTCAGGATCATCCCATTAGGATCCAGAAGGACCCATGATAATCTGCTCCATGAAATGACTCCAGATGGTTTTATTGATGTTTTAAACACTTGAAGTGTACTTTGCATCTTGGCCAGCCATTTGGCAAGATACTGAGTGGCAAACAGGGTCACAGACGTTACCAGGCAATGAAACAAAGTCCGGGTTTGGGATGTGATCATAAGAACCCATGAATGCTTGTCCTTCTGTGATAAAAACAACAACAAAAACATTACCACCAGCAGCATAAACCTGAGGCTCCCCATAACCTTGGACTATTTACTGAAGCATGATAGCACTTAGGATAGCACAGGGACTCGCCCTGAGGCAGAGGACAGGCAGCTAATCCAAGTGGGAATTTACTGGGAGGGATCACAACACCACAGAGTGCTGACAAAATGAAACCTTCCGCAGAGCTTCCATCCCCGCTGCCCTGGAGCAGGAGCATGGCTGCAGGGAGCTCTGGCTGATGGCAGCCACATCTCAGAGGTGCTCAGTGTCCTGCCTGGAGCGCCTCACTGGCCCTACACAGATAACCCACGCCACTCACACCTTGGCCTTTGTGCAATTCCGTCCTGCTCCTGCTTCGATGGAAAAGTGTTTGCTCCCTGTTCAGGTGGAGCAGCCCCAATGACATGTCCTGGATGGGACAGCACAGCTCAGCTCCCACTGAACTACCTCCAGAACTTTTTCCAGCAGGACCATGCTGGAAATGGTCCTACATGCCCTGCAGTGCTTACTCTGGAAGGAAAAGCCCTTCTGTACAAAAAAATGGAAGAATGGCTGTAACTGAACAGGATTTCTCCACAGGGTGACTCTTGTGACACCAGTATCAAATATCATATCCTGCAAGAGGTAAGAGCTGGGGTGGGGGGTACTCAGAGAGCTTTTTAAAATATCTTTTTGCAGGATTTTAGTTTCTTACATGGTGTTTGCTTCCAATGGCAGTTTAATGCTATTTCAGCTCAAGAGCAGAGGTCACATAATCTCCCTCAACAATCATGGGTCTTCTGAAGTTTTCCTCTGTCCTGCTGGTGTTCTCAGTGCTTTGAGAACTTGGACTCACAGAAAACCTGAAGAGATCAGAGCTGGACCCTGCAGTGCCCAGATGGATTCCCGACCCATGTCTCCAGCTGCAGCAAGCTGCATTGGAAGCAGAGTGAATTATAGCAGAGACAGATATGAGTCAGTGTCTGGAAGGTCCATCTTGCCCATCAGGCTGCCCTTTCCCACCTGGATCAAAAGCATGCAGGTAGTTTCACTTCAGCTCCCACGTCACAGTGACTGCAAACAGGCAGCGTACACACTGCTGCCATCAGCTCCAGAGCCTGCCAGCTGGGCTGGAACAGGGACAGAGAGCCCAAAAACTCTGTGTACACACCACTGTACATTGCCTTTGTTTGGGCATTGCCTTTGTTTGCCTTTGGGAGTAGATGGAGACGCCCTAAGACTATGCACATCCACATCCCATCCCGTCCCAGAGATGACAGGAATATCCCTGCTGTGGGGAACCAGAGGACTCAGGCATTCATCCAGGAGTCCTTTCTCTTTTGTTTTTTTCTACTCACCACAAAAGCCCCTCCAGTGTTGCTGTTCTCCACCTGCCTGACTCCCTGGCAACTGGATGCCCTCTGGGCTCCCCCTCATCCCACACTTCCTTGTTTTCCCAGCCTCTTGTTTCTGGCAACATGAGCTGTGGGACACAGGGCTGGGATATGGCTGTTCTTATCTGCAGGACGAAAAGACAAAGTGAACCAGCCCCAAAGAAGCCTGTCCTGTGGCTGTTCCTTGTGCCCCTGGCTTGCTGGGCACTGCAGATGCCAGGCTGCAGCACAGTAGGGCCCACGCTGCACTTGCTCAGGCAGCTGGTGTCAAAATGTGAGACCCTCGTCACATCTGCTGGGGGAGGAAGGGAAGGCGTGGGATGGACAGAGGAAATTGGGTTTTGAGATCAACCATGGGCTGCATTGGAGAAGGATGATTTCCTTTGAAGAGTGTTTGCAGTGCTGACCTACCCACAGACCATGAAGAGTGAGGGCTCAGAAGGGCTGGAGCCAGGGCCATCAATCAGGGCAGAACAGAACTCCAAAACAGGGAGGCTCCTGTTTTCCAAAATGTGCCCAGTCGCCTTTCGGTTTGGAAAACTTGAACCATGAGTTGCTCAGAGCCAGGACTCTGAATCCAAGCCTGTAAAGCTGGGAGAAGTTTAGAGAAACTCCCTGTCTTGGCTCATCTCCAAGTCAAATTAACTCCTGGAAGGTGAGGAGGTGTTCAGATAGATATCAAATCACTCTCTAATCGGTCAAGGCCATTTTTTCCAGTGAACAAAAAAGATTTTTATTGGAACTCTCTTACACTGCATATCTCAGACTGAACTTAAGATAGCTGTGAAAAAAAAAAAATCAGAATAAGGAAGTCCAAATCCTGCAGCAATGAATAAAACCCATTATTAAATCTCCTCAGGAAAACTTCACCCAAATAAACCCAATGAAAAATCAATTTAAGATTGCACTGAGTCTGGATGCAAGAGGTTTCTATGGAAGTTCACTGTTATGAGGAAATTCTAAGGGGAATTTGGAAAGAAATCACACATTCACATGTGCTGACTTGGGGAAGTTAATTCCTAATGTTTTTATTCAACTATCTTATCCTCTGCTCTGAAACTTTCTAGACTATGCCCCTAAGTTTGCCCTTGGTTCTTGGTACCACAATCACTGTGAGCACCCCTCTGTGTGTGGAGATATCCCTAAGAGAAAATTCACCATGATGATAACATAAAGAGGAAATAGTAGAAGGCTTCTTAAACATTCCAAGGAGAGGGAAAGTGCAGAAAATAGATGTGAGTCCACTTTTCCTGCAACATCCCAGAGAGGTGAAAGGAAGGCAGAGAGAACGGCAGTTTTCTCTGGCTGTGAAAAAACCCTCTTTCCTTCTGAGCTACTGACAAAAAGATTTAGGGAAAAGAAGAGGAAAAAAGGACATTTGTACAGGGAAGAAAAAAGGGAGAAGGCTTTGAAGACCTAATTAACAGACTGTCCTGAGTCACTTCAGTTCAGCTGCATCACAAAAGTCTGACAGAGATCCATGGGACCACAACAACCTGCCCAAGAGAATAAGACACTGTAGACAAAACCAGTCACTCCAAAAACCCACCCCCCTCCAAATCCAGGGGGCTGGGAAGAGGAGGAGGCTGCAGCTGAGGGCCTGTTTTCCTGCTCACTAATAAATTTAGTTTACAGAACCTTTTGTGAGTCCTTTTTAAGGTTGTTTGTTGATTAAAGCAGCAAACAACAAACTTAGCCCTAATTTATGCTTCTTTAAACATTTCAAGCTTGGGGGGGTGCTTTTTATAGGAGTTAATGAGGCAGAATAGGTTCTTTAAGGGGAAGATATTTTCTCACCAAATTAAAACCTGTATTGAAAATAAAATAATGAGATGAAGGTGGCTTTTCTTTCAGAAGTAAATAAATCTTGGAGTAGGAAACTTCTCACGCACTTGGAACTGTCCTTATCGTAGAGATCTGAGAACAGCAGGTTCACAAGATGTTCTCACTCTCTTTTTTTTTTTTAATTTATTTTGCCTTCTTCCTTTCATGTAAACAGTAATAAAGCATTACTTGCTCTCAATGTGCAAACAGTTCCAGCATGTGAGAGCAAGGAAACACTGGGAGCAGTTATTTGCCACAGCAGAGCCATGAAAGCCCAAGGCAGGGACTTGGCCCCACCACAACCCAGCAGGGCAGAGAAAGGGGCCACATTGTGCCACCTCAGACACCTGGGCAAGGCTTAGAGTAGCTCCCAGCAAGATCCTAGGTCAGGCTGAAAATTAAACCTTGCCTCCATTCTACTGCATTTTGGCATCTGGTGCAGCAGAAGGAAAATCAAGTACCAGAGCAGGCAGTGCTGGAAGCTGCTGTGACACCAGTAATCAGCAGCGGATGTCATTAAGTGGGGACAAACAGGCACAACGAGGTCCTGATGTGATAGGAGAGCATCAGCCCTGGCTCCTCTCGGAAATGGGGAAGAAAGCCTCCCTTTCATGGCAGCTCCAAGCACACTGGAGGAGATAACCCTGTTTGTCTTCGCCGGAAAGGCTGCCTGGATGCCGGCCTGGCAGGGACAAACTGGTCTGTGCAGTCCCTGCACACACAACTGCACCTGGGGGGATTCTGCTTTTCAGTAAAATGTCAGTATTTTCTCTGGAAAGAAGCTCACTTTTTTGGCTTATTCCTTACCAAAAGGAAATGGGATGTTTGTGGTGGTGTGCTGAATTATCCCTACTGTATGGGTAAGAACAGGGCTGAGCCTGCTCTGGAGTGCAAATCCAGTGTTCTCCCTTCCATCTTTGGAAATGTGCAGGCAGACAAGGCAGCTGTGAGCAGGCTGTACTTCCCCCAGGATGCTGGGAGCTGTGCAGAAGGCTGTGCTCACTCTCCTGCTGCTGGCAGGCTCACCAGGGGTAGGGAAGTCCCGTGCACCTGCGGGAAGCCGTGGCAGAGCCAGTGCCTTATGCAATCGAGCGACAGCTCACCTCAAATTTCAAAGCAGTTGTAAGACTCAGCATCGTGAGGAGGGTATGAATGGGGCTGTTTTCATATCTGCCATGCAAATGTCTGTTAGCACAGCAATGTTATCCGTTGTTATCCACAAACAGCGGGATTTTATCCGCTGGCCTCCCTCTCTGATGGTGGAAAATGTATACACAGGGTAGTCCAAGGAACCTGAGCCGCCAGCCACTCCACTCATGAAACCACATACTGCAGCAACAGAGAAGGAGCTCAACAGGCACCAAAAAGTCAACACCCAGGGGAATTCCAGCCTTTGGGAATGGCTTGGGGAGATCAGCCCCTTGAACCCAAGTGCTGTGTGGAGCTAACCTGCAAAGCAGCTGTGAGAGAGAGATCAGCCAGAGAACGACTAAGAGAGACAAAAAAGAGAAAAGTGCTCTTCTCTCAGTCCATGAAAGCACAGCAACTGTGCTCTGGCATTAGTTGCAGACATGCAGACATGCAGACATGCAGCCATGGAGAGGCACAGAAGCACTTCACAGCAAGGAGGGAAAGCAAGGAATGCACCTACAACTCTCCACAGAGGAGTCCCCAAAGGCAGGCAAGGAGAAGAGAGGGTCTCCAAACAGAGACTTATGGCTGGACTGAGGTGTCAGTGTCTGAAATATCAAGAAGAACATTTTCAAGCTGTGAGCCAGCCAAAGGCAAGCAATGGAATAGGAAGATAAAGCAGAGAGACTCTATGGGCTAAAATCACATCAACTAGATGAAAGCATTTCCAGCATGTTGGAGTCTGGAGGAATAGGAGGCAAAGCCTCTTCATGAACACAAAGGGCAGCCTGAAATTCCCCAGTACACTGAGCATCAGCTGGGAATGTTTCATGAGCTCTCCCACTGGAAATGAAAATCTAAATAAAAGGAAAAGCCCTCTTAGGTGCTGTGGACGTGATGCCTGCTCCAAAACTGCTGAAAAGAATGGAAAACCTTTTGCTGAGCACCTGTAGCTCCCCTCAGTTATGCCTGCTCTGCACAGCCCTTACAATTTCATTTCTAATTAAGAGCCATGAACCAGACTCCAAATCAGACAGTGTCAATCAGCATAACTCCCTTTTCCCTCTGTCTCTGGTGGTGCTGCAAGGGAAATCCCTGTGCTGCCTGTGCAAGCCCCAGGTGTCCCAGTCACAAGGACAAGCTGCACCTGGCTGCAGACACAATCCCCAAAAGCTCTGCTGGGCTGTGCAGCAACAAAATTGGGCCCATAAGGCTCAGAGTTCAATCCTCCTTCTCCCAGGGACTCCCTGCCAGGTGAAGGCATTGGACCTTGGTATGGGATTGTAACTACAGCTGGTCAAAAATTTACTGCAGACACTGGTTCTGTTCAATGAAATGCCTGCAGGAAACATCTACTGATTCACTCACATGGTTAAAAAGAACTGAACTGTTTTCAGGTTTTTTGGAATGGAATGAGAATCCTCCAGATCGGCCTCTCACATGAATGGTTTGTTTTGTTTTGTTTTTTTCTCATCACTGAATCCTCTATTTCAGACTTCAGGTCTTTCATTCACTGGGCATTTTACAACCCTCTGGCTGTCAATTCTTCCCCTACAACGTCTACCAATTTTCTTCTTTTTCTAAGCCCTCTTGTCTTCAAGAAAGGATACAGTTTTAAAATAGACCAGACTTTTATTGTAGCAATTTACATTTTAGACATTACAACGAGTGAATAAACTGGAGGAAATTTGCTCTAACTTTTCCCTATCTGGGTTGGTTCTGCAGTGCTAACAATTATTCAGAGAATTCAGCATTTTATAATCTCTCAGACACACTCTGGTCCAGCCCTTCACTTGAGTAAATACATGGTGTGTGTAAAGGACTTTGGATTCACCTAATAAGCCAATGGATGTCACTGTTGCTCTACACAAACCAAAATGGGAAAGCAAAGAAAGATGATTAAACAAAAAAAAAGTTATAGGAGTGAGTTCTGTGGTCTGTGCAGGTTCCACTGGGCAATTCCTTTGGGGGCTTCCTAAGTGCATGTCCAAGGTATCCCACTGTAACTACAGAGATAAGGTCAGGCTAACAGCTCGAGTGCCTCAGGAAGGTTCCTGCTGTTTAACCCCTTCTGTTGCAGCCTCCCCCTGAAACCTCAGCAGCAAGAGGCATTAGTTGATGAGTTTGCTGGGAAGGACCCACCCTTGTGCAGCAGGATGCTCTGGGCTGGGACAAAGTAGGTCACCAAGAGGCTCCTCAGCCATGGCCAGAGCTGCAGCTGCCACATTTCTAGGTCAGTGCTCACTGCTGCTTTAATGGGCTGATAAAGGTTTAAGAAACAAGTGGAGGTTTTGGTTGCATCCCTGTGTGCATCCCAGGCAGCAGCTCAACATCTGATAAGAGCTGTTGCCACTCAAGAATTGCTGTTGAAATGAAGGGTGGTTTACACTGAATTACTGACAGAGCTCAGGGAAACTGGGGGAGAAATGCAGGGTCACCAGAGCACAGAAAATATGGCCCAAAAGTAGAGATAAAAGTTTTGAATGTTGTGAGGGAAAATGAAGAAAAATGCTCCAAAAGTATGAGGAATGTGAAGTTTCTGATCCTGGTCTAGTTTTGTCAAACTGTTCTCAGTCACAACAGTCCCTCATGTACATGGACTCTGTGACAAGAGCTCAAGGCAACTGGAATATATTTCCTGAAAGGAAGAATATTATTTGATCAACCGGGAAAAAAAAAATGCCTGAGGCTGGTCCAAATTGAATATATTTGGATCTAAAATACACTTGGGATAAGTGTAGTTATTCCAAAGTGTTGGTATGAAGAATAATCCCACTTCTTGCACATGCTGTTAAACAAGTAGGAACTATGCCAACCAACAAAGCCAGAAAAGGAAGCTCAAATGCCAATCATTTAGCACTGGGAGCTGCACAGAACCACCAGACCACACTGCTCCCAGCAAGGCAGGAACTCGGTGTGAGACACTGTCAAGACGCCGATGCAAGAACTTCATTTGTTATCCCGTGAGATCCTCAGGAAGATCTTGGAGCCCTGCCTCAGAACAGGCTGAGCTCGTTCAAGTCTCTCCCAGGACCCAGAAGGCTGTGAGGTGCCTAATTGCAGCACCCAGGAAGGAGCCTGTGGTAAAGCCTGTGTCAGGCACAGCTGTAGTTACTGTTTGTGCCTGCTCCAAGGATGTGGGGCTGCTCCACACAACCACGACTCCATCTGCTCTGCCCTGTCATTACTCCTCAAAGAGACACCTCACCAACGCCTTCCTGCAATGACAGCTGCACCACCACATGTGTAAAGGCACACTTACACTAACCTTTCTTTTCTTAACTTTCAGAACCTGCAAACTAAGTGTTTAGGTGCCTGAATTCCCTTTTACAGGTGGATAAAGTTTTGTTTCTCCTGTAGGAATAAAGTCACTATCTGCAAGTCAACTGGTCTCAAAAACCTTTCTGCCTGCTTACATACAGCAGTCCCATCCATGTTTTCCAGAAGTTTTGCAATGACACTTTTGGCACTGGCCATTTCCCACCCCTATCCAGCCTTGTGGCAGAGGGAAAAGCCCAGGGAGCCACTCCACATCATAACTGATGTTGTGATACCATGATGTTGTTCAGCCTGTGCTGACGTCAGTGAAACCCTTGTTAGCTTCCATCACTAAAACAAATTCTGCTTTATTTACACTGGAAGAGGCCAAGCCGAGGAATTTGCACTTAACGCTTATCGAGTAAATAGCAAAAGAGAAACACTTGACTCTCCAAGTGATAGAGAATGACATAACCTAGAGTTGGGTAAAACAGGTAAAAACTAAAATCTTAGACATCTCAATAAAAATGCCTCAATATAAGTATGTCTAAACTGCAGCTCATGATAATTTCCTTGGGATTGCCATGGATAGCAAGCACTTTTGAAAAGCCAAGTGAGGTATATCTTAATTCTCAGGTATTTGGTCTGCAAGGAAGGTAATCACTCGAACAGTGATGTTTTCAGGCATTGCACAGTAATGCAATACTACGTGACAACAGAGCTCTGAAAGAGGCATCATTTAATGGCTGAAAACAAGCTCGTGCCCTCAATCTGCTCTAAAGGAGAGAGGCCACCCTGCCAAAACCCTGGAGCAATTTGCACTAAGTATGGTGCCACTGGAAGGCACAGTGCCCTGGTAGAAAAGGAAGGTGTCCTGTAATTTCATAAGGTCAAGATTAAATTATAAGATACTCTGTTGCTATAAAAGAAGGCTGCTCCACACCTGGTATCATCAGCCCCTAAATCCTGTTGGGTTAAAATCCCCAATGCCACCACACTTAATTATGCACCCATGCAAAGGCAAAGAAGTTGTTTTCTAGAATTGGATCAAAAGGATTGTAAACTCAGTGTTAGTCTGGATAACAGATCTCTCTGCAGTCGTTTTTACTTAACTAACTCCTGAATCTCACCCCCAGCCCTGGACAAACACAGCAGCAGAAAAGGAGCAAATACCATGCACTTGAAAGGGAGGGTGACCAAGCACACAAACCGAGCAAAGGCAGGACTTGTCTGAGTGCCACAGTGCCACCTGTGGTTAACCTCCCAGGCGATCTGATGCTGTTCTGATCAGCTTGTCATCATCTAAACATCAGGAAGACAGATTCTCACAATACGGAGCCCACACAGAGCGAAGCAGCCCGCTGACAGCAGCATGCCCAGGCTGGGGCAGGTGGCACTGTCCCACAGCCAAATGCCATCTCCTGTGCCCAGCTGTGTCAGCACAGCAGATCCAGCTGTGCTCACCACACAGGGTCACGTCTAAAAGAACAAGCAGAGAGAGAACGAGAGGTGACAGCGAAGTGCAGGGTGCCAGCTCACCGAGTCTCCGAGCGCCCCATGGCTCCCCAAAGCAGGCGGCCAAAGCAAGCAGCAGTGAAGGCCCGCTGCCAGCGCGGGGAGCCGGGCTCTCCCGAGCGGTGAGGAAGCGCAGGCAGGGCCGCGTACGCACCGTCGGGACGCTCCGCACAGCGCCAGGACGGGGCTCAGGGCGTGCAGGGGGGGCTGCATGGGCAGCGCTGCCCGGAGCCCCCTGCCAGCCCCCGGCAGCCCGAGCCGGGCCAGCGCAGGCAGCGCACGGGGAGCCAGGCCGGGCCAGAAGGGAAGCAGCCAGCCCCGCTCACCCTTTTAACAGGCACGCAGGACTAATGACAGAGCTCAGCCAGCCAGCCATGGCTCTGCACTAATTGCCCTTGCTGCAGGCACCCAGCTGATGAGACAAGAGCACAGCACAGCCAGGTGACTAAACCGGGTCAGGAGCAGCAGAAGGGATGCAGGAGGGAGGTGGTGCCTTGTTGTCACCCCCTAGAAAAGCACTGACATAGCTCTGAAGCTCTGCGTTTTAGTGATCCTGAGCTGTCCAAGCTCAAGCACACCAGTGCTGCCTCAAAGGCTAGCACAAAGGAGGAATGCCTTAGCTCAGCCTCATCCAACAGAGCCTTTTCCAGAGCCTGAAATGATCTTAGAACTGTAAAAGCTCTGATTCCACTCTCACAGTGGAATCACATATCCTTGGGAAATGATAATAAAAAGAAGCCAAGGTAATGCCAGCCTTCATTCCTGGTTTCGATGATCTCCCTGTGTGATCTCCAACACCCATGAAGAGAGCTCGGAAACAAATTTTATTGCCAGTTTCACAACCACACCTAGGGGTGCTCTCAGCCCAGCCCTTACATCAGGACCGTGGTTGGGTAACAGCCTGATGTCTCCTGGCTCAGACACTGCCTCTTCAGACACTGCCTTTCCTCCTGCAGCAATGAGAACCAGTCCTGAGAAACTCCTGTGTTTCCTGGTATGGAGTGATACTGCACAGCTGACTAGGGAAAAGCTGCTGTCACATGTAGCCCTCTCCTCCTCCTCTGCTGCTGCTTCTCCTGTGCCCCAGGGGGAAAGGGATGAAAAAGGAGCAGTAGGATGAAATTAATAAGGAAACGCCAGAAGAAATGAGAGAAACCACAAAGAAGCACAAGAGAAAAGCAGACAAGAGAATCCTTAGAGAAAAGGTCACCTAACAGAATCACACAGGACAACCTTTCCATGCATATTTGGTGCCATCCTATCAAATTAATCACTAATTGTCTCATAGAAGGTACATTAAAACATTGATTAAAAGGATTTCATACCTTATTATAGTCTGAAAGATAATGGCTCAGCTAGGTGTATCTTGTACCCATCCACATGAAGTTAAATAAGGGCATTTCCGATCCTGGAGGAAGCAGGAATTACTTGACCTGTCATGTGGATAGTGAAGCTGAAGCACTGCTAAATGTATAGATAAAGATCTTTAAAAAGCAGGTGCCAAAATTCACGTTTTCATGTGCGTTTCCAAAGCACAGGGCAGTTTGCAGTTCTCACTGCCTTCCAAGAGTCCATCTTGGCTATTCACACAGTTTTGGAAAGGCAAGAGAAAGGATAAGAATCCCTTTCCATGAAAAGCTTGAGGGCCAGGGTTGAGATGGGAAACAGGGTCAAGCAAAAAAAGGCACATCACAGGCTCAGCTCCAATGCCCTGGTACAGCGTGTGTTTGCTGAATTTATGGATGTTTTCCCATCCCCATGCAAGGAGGCTGTGTCTCCTGTCTGTATCAGTAACAGGAGATCAGGGTACCTTCTGCTTCACTAACCATGTGCTGAAATCCAGCATGCTTGCTCTCCAGGGTACACATGCAGCAGGGCACTGCTCCCTCTTTGATCTTCAGCCTGCTCCCTCCGGGATCACTTTGGGTGTTGAACTCCTCCACATGTCCCAGGGAACATGTCACCATAAAACAGGAGGAGCAGAAACAAGGGCAGTACAAATAATCCCACTCCCAAACCAATATATTCACTGCACATCTCTGATTACAGACAGCCAGATCTATAAGCCTTGTGCTGGAGACAGGAACGTTCTTAATTACACAGGGTTCCCAGGCTGCCAGGTAGCCAGCTGCTCTCTCAAATTAGCCTGGTATGGTTTTTCCCTCCTCCCCAGACACATCTCCAGAGCTGCTAATGCTGAAAGCAGCTGCAGCCTGGATTAATGATCCCCATGGATGCCAACCAGGATCTTGTTAATACTTCACAAAATGCTTTGCTGGATGGGCTCTCCATATTGCTAAAGAAAAAACATCCTTATAATACAGCTTCTCACTCAGTCAACCTGCAAGCAAAGTAGTTTACTCAGATGAAAAACCGTATTTTCCCTTCCTTTAATGTTGTGAAAGGGCACAAAGGTTCCCATCTAACATTACACCTTCTTCTACCAACAGCACAGTAAAATTTCCATTCTTTGAAGGCAAGATGATTTCTGAAAAGAGGGCATGAAGGCAGCTTGGCATTCATCAGTTCCAAGACACAACACAAGGAAGCACTTGTATTTAGGTTAGCCTCAAGTGCATGCCCAGGGGCCTTGCTTAAAGCAGGCCAGGGATTCCTTATGCAAGTATTCACCCATAACTGGGGTTGATTTAAAACCCTGTCTGTTAATTTGGCACAGTATCAGCTATGACCTTCCTGTTTCCTCATGGCAGATGCTGCAGAATGACCTTCAGCCATGCTGGCAGGAGCTGCCAGTGTGGGGGGGAGGCTCAGGAAAGGCCAAGTCAGTGCATATGATGGGTGTCTGATGGCCAAATGATCCTATTCCTAAGCTATCATGCTTCTAAGAGGAAATGAAATTTCAAGCTTAAAAGTGAATGCTTTGTTTTGAGCAGAAAATGATGATTATTTTCATGAGGAAAGTCAGTGCAATCCAATCTCTGCCATGGATCTGGGAATTGATACCACAGTGTCCTGTGCAGGCTGCTCAGTCACCAGCTTTGGTCAAGCAACTCCCCTTGGGATGGAAATGGTGTTGGGCTTTTTCATTAAAGCTTGGACATGTGACTGAGTATTTCCAAAGTTCAAACCTCAATCTTTTAATTTCTAAATAAATTGACTGAGAGTATTTGGAGTGGCCCAGGTCTCTCTTTGCAAAGGCCAGATACTCAAGGTTTTATTATGCCTGCATATACTGTATCAAGGGAAGCAATCATTTCCCATGCACTCAAGAGTAAATGAGAACAGAATCAGACTCCACAGTAATTGAGAACTGGTAGTGAACTTGCTCTGTAAGTCCCTCTAAGCCCCAAGCCACCCATCATGCAGACGGTATTAATTTTAAGGGGATAAATAATGCAGAGCAAGGAAAAAAAATCCCACAGTCAACCCACAACATTCCAGAGCTATTTACTGTGTGGAGCTTTTTGTTGTTTTATAGGTTTTTTTAACAGTTTTAAACACTGTCCTCTTGATTCATGAGTTTGGTCTCCAGTGAATAACAGGAGGTTTTTACAAGACCAGCAAACACTCTGCTATTATATTATTTTAACCCCAGCTGTAGCAGTGGTGATCTGTGACAGTTTGATAGCTGCTGTATATACAGAACTGGGGCTGGATTTTTTTTTTCCCTTTCCCCCCTTTTTTTTCCCTTTTGGTGAGAGCTGGGGCCAAGCCATGGCAGACAATCTTGTAACGTGCTGATTTGTTCTGCTGGCATCTCTCACCCTCAGCTTGTCACATGTACTTTTCAGCATGCACTAAAAAACTAATCAAAACAATCCTGCAGCGTGAAAGGTGCAGGCAGCGACTTTCTGACACTTGTCAGGAATTGCCATCACTGGAAATTCTCATGCCCCACCACCCACCCTGACTAACCTTCATAACAAAACAGGGCTCAGTGCCTTCAGAAATGATTCAGGTCAGAGCAAATGTTGCTCGTGTTTTATCACCCGGGAAACTCAGAAACTTTCCAAGAATGAAGCTGTGGGAGCGGGGCAGGCTGGGGAGCTCTGATGGACTGTCTCCCGTAGACAAGGAGGCCTCAGTGTCAGAGCAGCACGTCCAAGGGCAGGAGAGCGGGGAGCAAAGCACCCTGAGAACCTGCAGGACACTGCTTACAAACAGGTGCCTGAATGCTGAAGAAAGACACACAGAGAGAACAAGCAGCAAGACACAGGCATGAATGGAATATATTTTACAGCCTGGCATGAGGAATTTAAGGAATTAAGACAGTTCTTTTTTGTTCCCCAGCTTAGCAGAAATATTCAGGCTTTAATTATCATTCGTCTTGCTGATGGAACATAAATCCCCAAGAATCCCCTTCTGGGGCACTCTGCAGCCTTTGACTTACCTGACACCCAGAAAGAATTTGATTTTGTGCCTGACATTGCTGTCAGCAAAGAAGAGAAACCAGTGTTAAAAGGTTTTAGCCTTCTTTGTTGATCTTGGCTTACACAGTTTGAGGACCTCAGGCAGATTGGCATTAAACAAAAAAGTCCAATGTGCTTTTGCCCTAAATTCCAGGGTGCTACTCTGTGACAGCACTGCTGGCAGTGACCCCTCTCTCTTCCTCCAGCACATGGCCTCTGGCCCCTATATCCAAGGGCTTGATCCTACAAGGCTGTGCCCGCTGTCCCCACACCAGCACCAGGGTAATCCAGAGCATTGCAACTACTCACACTCCTAAAGCTGATCATGCCCTGAAAAGCTCTGCTGGATCAAACCAGAATATTTGGCACTGGGTAATTTGGGAACCACTTCTTTTGGTGAATCGTATTCTATGAGCCCTTCTGCTTCAGCAGCACAGCAAACACCCCCAGTAAGAGATAAACACAGTGAAACCATGAGGGCAGCAATCCAGAGCTAGACTGAAGTATCAATCATGAATTTTTGGCTTGCTTCTGACTAAATCAATACTTGTGAGTAAAGGAAACCTCCTGACCTCCAGGCCTGGAGCAGCTCACTGACCTGCTGGGGACCCACCACAGGATGCTGCAAGTCTGAGCCCAAGGTGAGCACTTAATCTTCAAAACCCAGTAGCTCAAGTTTCAAGGAAAATCTCCCTCTAATTCACCTTTGTTTCTGTTAGAGTCCAAAAGGGTTTAAAGACAATGTCAGGTGAAAGATCTGCAGGGAGTTAAAGCCCTACTGACAGCCTGACTTGAATCGCCGGTGGTGCAGGATGTGTTTGGGTCTTTGGAGCTCTGGCTATTCCAGCCACATCCCAGGAGCTGTATTCTGCCCCACTCGCTCAGACTGTTCCTTCCACCGGGGTCACAGGAATGTGGCTGAGAATAAATCTATCAGCTAGAGAGAAACCTTCTCTTTACACCTCTAAGGCCTGATGGAGTTTAAGCAAAGGATTTAGAGCAGCTCACTCTGTTGTTCCTGTGGCCTCTGGCACTGCACATTGAACCAGGAGCCAGGTTTTATAGCATAAACAAAGCAGGTTGCTGAACAATTGAGCTGACAAACTGGTTGGAAAGGTTGTGCCTCCAATCTGGCAAAGAGGCAAGCTGGTCCCCTGACCTGAGGAACAAATCCTGCCTCTTCTTTTAGGGAACAGATGTCCCCAGCGCCCTCCTGTCCTGTGCTTGTGTCAGGTGATAAAGGCAGGATCAGTACTCTTAGAGATCAGGCCCTGATCAGGAATTCTGCTTGGCCTAACCTTAAAACATACAGGCTAGCAGTCAAGACAAGGCATTTTGCTGGGTTTTTTTAAATGCTGGGGTGTAATGTGGGGACAGCTCCCAAGGATCCTCTTTCCAGTCTCTACCCCATTCCCCTCTCTTACTCTAGAAGAAGGACAGCATGAACTCCAAGCTGGCAGATTTAAACTAGAGTCATTTTCATTAAAAAGATAAGATCCTTCAGAATTCTTAGGCAGCTTATGGTAACTATGAACCCTTATTCATTGTTTTAAAAAGCCATTTGTTACAAACTCTCATTCACCCCCCCAGAGAGGGGAGAGTCAGATGAAAGATGTCTGCCTGTTAAGCTCTGTGACAGAGAAGATGTTAATGACTTTGAAATGAAAGCAAAACCCTCTTGCAAACAGGTTAACTATGAAAAAACAACACTCAGCTCTTAGGCCCTTTCTTTAGGCAAAGGTGAAGCACAGCTTGGGTGCCACCCTGGCGGTGAGGGGCAGAGCTGGGTGTGCAGTGGGATCTCCCATGTCTGGACTGCTGCAGAGGAAGGCTGCAAGGGTCAGTGGCACCATCTCTGACCAGCACAGAACTGGAGCTACTGGTGTTTGTCACCCACCAGCACAGAGTTTTCAGAAGTGGCCTCACACGAAATGTCACTAATGAAAAAAATGGTCCCAGGCAATACCCTGTCAGCAGTAAGCAGGGACTTGCTGACTCAGCCCTGCAGATTCCCGTAATGCCCTCCGGGCTGATGCCGACTGCCTGATGCCAGACCTGGAGATTGCTGCTGCCTCAGGGCCTGCCTCGGATTTTGCTCAGCTTTTATGGCAGCAGGCACTGCTGGCTCCTAAGCCACCTGTTTGCATGAGACACAGCCATGTAGATAGCAATGAGCAATAATTCTGAGCCAGAGTCCTGATTCCTGCATCCAGCACACTTCTCTGCAGGGCATTGCTCGCTTACTTGTAAAATGTCTGGTCTTAATCCCCACTCCAGCACTGATCCAAAGCACACACTGGACAGGAACCAGCCCATGAAGTTGACCAAGCCGTTTGTTAAACATTTGTAGGACATTGCAAAGGAGTTCCTTCAGCCTGCCACCTGCCAAAACTGAAATCTGGGATCGGTCATTAGTGCCAAGTACAGCTGACACCGCTGGACCAGTGTCCATTATCTGACTGCCCATCCCTCAGAGGCTCTGACAAAACTGGGACAAGGCACAAAGCCCCTGTCACCCCAGAGCATGTTGTAGGTCACAAGGTCGTAAGACACAGCTCAAATTAACATTTTGTCTTATTCAAAAAGGTTCAGGGCCCTGGAAAACAGTGCTGTGCTCATGTCCCAGATGAGTGCTGGGAAGAATAAACAGGAGTGTGGGCAGCACTCGCAGGCAGCTCAGGCCTGCAAGCTTTACCACAGGAGCAATCCTACTGTCTGAATAGTCCCACTGCAGCCAGGAGGGAAGGGTTGCCCAAGCAATCCTGCAGGAGGAGGAGAAGAGCCCTTAGCCATGGAAACTGTGCTGACACATGCATGGGCACATTTTATCAGCCACTTCTCCTGTTGGGACTTTGCTTCATTTCCCAGTCCATCCCTTTGTTTTTCCTCCAGTGTTTGATCTTTTCAGTGAGGAAAAAGCCCTTGGAAAGGTTTTCTGATGGCCCACACACATCACAGGCTGGGTGTGCTGTGTAGCAATGTTATCATAGAATCATTTAGGTTGGAAAAGACCTCCAGGATCATCAAGTCCAATCTTTGCCTGATCACTCCCTTGTCAACTAATCCATAGCACTGGGAGTCACATCCAGTTGCTTCTTGAACACTTCAGGGATGGTGACTTCACACTTCTCTGGGCAGCCCATTTCACTGCTTGACAATGCTTTCAGTGAAGGAATTCTTCCTGATGCCCAGGCTCTGGCTGTTCAGTTCTCTTCAAGCTGCACCACCACTTACAGGGCCAGTCCAGCACTTCCTGCTGCCCTCCTAAGCAGCACAGGGAGAGGAAGAGGCTCTTGCTTCCCAACTTCCATTGATGGACCTGTCTGAGCTGCAACTTGCTTTTCATGACTTGCTACATGTAAATTACATAATGAACAAAATACCCCAAGAGACCAATGGGCAGTTTGCAGAGCAAAACCCAACTCCACAATGTTCCTCACTGGTTTTGTCCCAGCACAGCTCCCTTTTGGTTTACTCTGAAGCAGTACGTGTGCCCACACCCACCCACACCCATTCCCACACTAGGAGCTGTAAAAGAACTTCCAGCCCCTTGGCTTATGATTCAGCTGTAGAGAAAGATATAAAGGAAGGCATAAAGCTGAGTTTCTCTGTGCTCTCCTTTGCAGCAGAATTGCCTTATGGTACCTCCTTTATGGTTCTTTGTCATGTGTTCTTTACTCTGGAGGAACCCTGAGAGCACTGCACTTGGAAGCGCTGCAGGAAACTCAGGGACAGCAAAACACTGGAATTGAAAGTGATTTCCAGCAGAGATCTCAGGCAGCAAAACTCTCAGCCAAGAGCCTACTGGGATGACAGGAGCAGACCAGTGTCCCATATATTCTCATACTTAGGGACAGCTACAGGCACCTGGGGTCTCTATTATCCATACTTTCAGAGGCACTGGAATTATGAGCCACATTTGTAGAGCTCATGGGGGCAGCCCCATCCCAAAGAGACAATAAGCATTCAGTCACTGAGGCAGAGGTGAAGCAGGAAGATGAAGGAGTACTTGGGGCCTGTCAGCAGAACCCCATGAAGATGAAGATGAAGAATCTGTTCCTCTTTTTGCTACCAAAGGCTCATTCTTGGGTGACTGCAGCTGAGGAACACGATATTTTCTTTTCTAAGAAGCAGTTCTCACCATCTACTTAGCAGGAAAATCTGGGCTGCGGTTACAGCAACCAAAAGTACAAAGACATTCCTCTGAAAATGAGAGAGAAAGACCTGATGTTTTTCTTGTAATTGCCTTTTCGTACCTTCAGCGGTGCAGTGTATGTTACAAAGTGCACTGCACATGGCAATTAAGCCTCACAACATCCCTCACCTTAGGAAGGGCTGTCACACGTACTGCCTGGACAGAGAAATGGAAATGCACAGCAGTAAACATCTTGCCTCTCATCCCACAGTGACTATGTGGCACAGGCAGAAATGAAACCCAGGCATCCCGGCCCTCTAATAGTTGCACACCTACTAATCAGGCTTTACACACGTAACTACAGGCCTTGAGTTTCATGTTGTCTATGAGGAAAGAAGTATACTGCTGATTTTTTAACAGTAGATATTAATTATCCTTGCCTTAATCTTCCACGGGGATTAAACAGTGAGGAAGAATACTAGCTGCCTTACCCCCAAATTTAAATGTTGAGTGCTGACAGTTTGTGTTTTTCTTTGCCCCTAAACATTCCCCTGAAGGGTTGTTGTGTCTGTGCAGAGCACGAGGTGCTCCCACATACTAACACTGTACACAGGGCTTATTGAAGGGCTCCATTCAGACACACTGAAATGCCTCTTGTTCCCCATGGTGCAGAACTGGGCTGTGAAAAGATGATACTTGGTCCTGGATAGATGGATCAGGATAGATGCTTCCCCTCAGCCACTCACTCAGGCTAGGCTTAACCTTCACACCCTGCCATAAAAGGCACCACAGACCTTCTCAAAACAATCCAGGCAATTCTACCCTTTCTACAGACACGACCACCTCTCCTGCCTCATAAACTGGCACCTCGTGTCACTTTGTGCTTATGTCTAATAAATACCCAGGGCTGAAGTCACTGGGATTTGTTTCTGGAGGAGTAAGGTCACTCACTGCCTTGATCCCAGGCTTGGAGCAACATCATTTGCTCATGTCCTTAATGACATCATGAAGCTCGTGCCTTTGAAAGACTTCTTAAGAGCAGCAGGAAAAAGAAATGCCTGAGAGGTTGCAAAAACTCATGTCTGAAGGTTTAATAGGTTGATTTATGGGTCTGGGTCTCTCCCACTGCGGCTCTAAGTAAATGTTCAGTGAGGATTTTGTGAAGGGCTGGTGATCATTTCCTGCTTTGTCAGCTTTACTGCACGGAGCCACTGCTGCTCCCCTTCCAGAAACAAGGCCTCTCTGATAAGAAGAACTTGGAAAACAAGAGCAGTTCAAATTCCAAGAGCACTAATTCATCACTAAGCCCAAACTCCTTTTCATGACATCATTTCTAAAAGTATATGCCAGACAAGGAAGATGGAGCTAAAAAGTCCAGAATAAAAGTGCTTGGATCCTGAACAAAATACAAATGTGCTATATGCACACGTAGTCAGGGAAAAGGTCACTTTTTACCTGGCAATGCCCAGGAAGAACAAGGCAGGCGAGTTTCTCAGGTGATGAGCGTAACCTCTTCTGAGGATTTAGCACGTGAAAGTGGCAAAATCCCTCATGCTCTCTATGGGTTCAGAGCTCTATTCCACAGGGTGGTTACATGTGACCTGTAAATAAAATTTTTCCTGCTCTCAGCCGGGCACAATGTATGGCAGGCACATCCCAGGATGGGACATTCATAGTAAACCAAAGGACAAGTGGGCCCTGAGCTTTACCCGGTTAAAGGGAGGGCTGGGAAGTGTCACAGCCGAGCCTGTGTGGATTTTGCTCAAGACCTCCTTGCACAAAAGCTGTTTTTTGAAATGTCACAGGGAGCCTCAAGCGTCCTGGAATTTACCAGCATCATCCAAGAGGCACTTAGATGTGTAAATAAAGTAGCTGTGCACTTAGTCCTGGCTCCCAGCATGTAACCCCTGCGTAGGAACAAATGTTGTCAGCTCTGATAAGGACATGGGCTGGTTACACAAAGGTGAGTGGCCCCACAGACGTACACAGTGAACCAAATGAACTTCACACGGTTTAAGGCTGCTTCTCAGTTATACTACTGTATAATCCACACCTAAAGCAATCCAAATGTACCATAATCCAAGAAGTTTTGGTTTGGATACACTGGGCACACGCATGGGTCTTTGGAGGACACCTCATGCTGACTTTTAAGAATTCCTGTTTGGAACGTGTCATGTTTAGTGCTCATCGTGCTGAGATGAGCAGGCCAACGCGTGGCCTCTATAACCCAGACATGAAATTAAGCAAGTGCTCCTCTATGAATGCCTGAAGAAGCTGAATATCCCAAGCAGTTCTGGGAAACCACACCTGAAGTGATGCCAACAGAGCATTAGAAATACAAAAAGATAAATAACCTGAAGGACAAGTGACCACAGGTAAAAGAGGTGTGAGAAAAGCATGGGAAAAGGTACAGAGCAAGCTGGTGAGCTGTTGCTAACCTTTTCAAAGAGAAATCCCTCTAACTATTAATTAATAAAAAACCCCACATCTTTTTATCTCAAGAACAAAAAATGACACTTGGGCTTTCCTGGCTGCACCTGAAAGGCCCCATCACACAACTCTCCTCGAGGTGCTCCAGGGGAACTGGAAAAGCAGCAAAGAAATGGCAACATGAACTCAAAAGCTGAGAATTATTCACACTAAATTGTCTCCCCTCAGTTGTCACTCCCAACCTCTTGCTCCAGCAAAGCCGAGTCAAAAACTGCCCTGGAAACAAACCCCTCCCTTTGTTCTCTAAAGACTAGAAGTCTTTTTATATTTAAATGAAAATCTGTCAAACTAATTATGTGAATATGTAATGGTCTCATTTTGTACTCATTAGAGAACATGGTAATGGCCATAAATTCCTCTGACTGAGCATGTATGTGTGAACACGAATGTCTGGTAACGTCTCATAACCTTCAGGCTGGACCACAGCTTTTGTCTCCGGGTTAGACCTCGTGAGCCAAACAAAAGCGCCAGTATTGCTTCAATGAGATGCAAAGTGCTGTGTTACAGCAATATGATAAGCATGATTCTTGTGCACACAAACAGCCCGGGATGGTTCCCACCGTGACAGAGACGTGGCCCCGTGTCGCGCGGTGACGTCGGGCATTGTCCCCAGCCATGTACGATTTTCTGCTTCAGCATAAATAGGCACTACAGCTGTTGCTGGGATTGCTCCGAGTGTCCCGTCAGGAGAACCTCAATGGCATGTGGCATTCCTGGCATTTTTTGCTGCTTTGATATCCGTAGATAAGGAGAAGAAATAAATATGGACAAGCAGCACTGAAATAAATGGGTATGTATTATATCTCATTTATAACTCACATTCTTCTTTCACTCATTTCTGTTGATCCTCATGTGCTGATGATGGACAACTTTTGAAATAAAACTGGGCTGGCATTAAAATGGATCCCAGTCTGAATTAAACAGATGAAAGGAAAAAAATCGGCATCAAAGACCACCCAATGCAACCTGTTGAAGATGAGGCAGAAAATATTGAAGAACACTGACAATTCTGGAGATAAGCTGCAGTGAGGAACAGCAGCAACATTTTATAAGGAGAAGTGGGCTCCTGAGCAGGATGAGCCAGAAGACACAGACTGTCTCAGCAGACTCAAACCTGCATTCCTGGTTTTGTTTTGAAATGTTATTCTGAATGGCAGAAAGAACAAAACTCGTGATAAACACTGAAGAGAGAATGAGATTGAACCTTAACAGCCCTCAGTCATCTACAGCCTTCCTTTGCTGATCCCACTGTCCCAAACCAAAACAACCCAACCTGGTTTCTTTCCCTTCCAGCTGCTGGATCCTGGGAGCATCTGTGCCTAGATCAAGGAGCTTATTCCACATTACAACAGCTTTCAAGCAGAGAATACAGCAAAGATACAACCTGCTGCAGAGGTACAGTTAAATTGAGCCAGAGTTTGTGATTGCTCAGTGCAACTCAGAACATCCCTCCACAGCTGGCTCTTCCTCTTGGCTTTTTCCAGCCAAAAATCTGACTGCCTTGTGCCTGTAGTTCAGGCTGGCAGCTCACAGTCCCCTGTCCCCAGCAGCTGTGCAAGAGTTCCTGGGAGGGAGAAGAGGCTAAAGAGGAAGAGAGCATTGCAGAACCCATAAGAATACCCACACTGGCTCAGTGAAGAACTAAACATGACTCAGGACACCAAGTGCTCGATTTTAATTGCTGCTTTCTCCACCCCACTCCCCTGGTTTTTTGGGGGTCATTTACTGGGAAGGATAGCTGCAAAGAGCAAGGCTATGACTGAGTAAGCTCGTGATTAAAGCTCAAATCTCTGGTTGCAGCAGCACTGCCGTTTTCCCTGAATGAGATCAAAACTAAGAGATAAAACATATGAGGAGGTGAAAGGCTAATGGCTCCTGAAAATAGTTTGGTGGTGATAGGACTGAGATTATTTCTTCGAACAACATTTCTCTCATTAAAAGCAGGTAGGTATCAGATTTTAATGACTTGTTTTTTCCCATCTGGGTAGGGCCAGAAAGACTTTACTCCCCTGTTCTCCACAGCCGTCTTTCAGAAGAAATGCTTTACCTGCCTTCTTATCACGGTTAAATGATACCCGTGCTTGAAAGCAGGATTTCTATCCTTCCCTACAACCTCAGGCAAATATACCTGCTTCTCAGAGAGCTGACAGGAAGGCAAATCCCCTACTGCAAACTGACAGCTGTCAAGTGATAATAAATACCTGCAATAGGGAGAGTTTTATCCCTCCTCCCTGTACGTATCAGCTTCCACTGAAATTATACCCTGCTCCCTGTGATCAAGCCACTGTAGCTGTGTGCCCAGCTTCAAACACAGCCCTGAGCACTGGGGGAAAATCTACTGGGTTTCCTCCCTCTGCTCTTCATGACATCTCTTTGCAAAGGGCATAAAACTGCCAGTTCTGTGATTCCCTCTTGTCCATGGGGGTTTCTGTGCAAATTTTGGTATTTATTGCATGCTGTTATGCATAGAATAAAATACTAAAGGAACACTAAAGAAACCAGTATATGGTTTGGGAAAGGTAAATACCCCTAACTTCTGAATGCCTCACATCAAACCTCTTGAAATGCTCATGTAAATCTACAGCTTACAAGTCCTCATCTTAAGGGAATTAAAACACTTAAAAACAATCCACTTTGCTGAGTCACAGTGAGAGGCTGTGAAATGTGCAGGAATGAGGCCTCAGCTGCTTGACAGCAGGGAAAAATGGTTAAAGTGTGGGGAGAAGAGAAATCTGCATTTCAGAAGGGAATTTCCAGAGGAAAGGAAGGAGTAAAACCATTCAGACAGACAATCTGTTCCTGCCCCTGCTGACAGAATAAAGGCTCTTTCAGCACTAACCCTTCCCCATGTTACGCCACCTCACACTGGTGAGCAGGAGACAGAGTTCTTATGTGGCAAAATCTTCCCTGGAATAAAAGCTGGCATCTCTCAGTACCACTGGTGATGCTGAGCTACCTGTAACCTCAGAGAATCCAGTCCCACCACTTCCTGATGCAGCAAAACCCCTCAGACACAACAGAAGAGCTCCAGGGCTGGAAGAAAATGATGGGCACTACAAAACTGGCACTACAAAGTACACTGGGATTATTTACATCAGTTATAACCTTGGTATTTGTAAAACTAAGGCAGAAGTGATCTCTGTCTCATTGAGGATGATCAAGTGGTTGCCCATCCACCGGAGACTATACTGACCTCACAGCAAATAGTTTCACACTTGATTTGAATAGAACAAGATTTTGGCAATTAACAATAAATTACACACCTAGGCTCATGTCCCAGCGCAGAAGGGAAAACGCCCAACCAAACCAAACCAAACCAAACCAAACCAAGCAGCTCTGAAAGGCCCTTTCTCCTTCAGCACTGAATCACTGCACAGAGCATCACTCTGGAGCAGGAATCCCAGCCCCGCTGCCGCTTATTCATGAGTGCGCACATGCAGGAGCGGGGAAGAGGGTCGGGAAGAATTTCTTTAGAAAAAAAAAGCAGCAGCCCCATTCCTGAGCCGCTGTTGCCATGGACCCGCGGGGCTCACAACAGATGGCAGGAGAGCCATCCCCTCGGCCGGCTCTGAAGCTGTCCACTCAAGCATGCCATTCGCATTCCCCGCATTCCGGCGGGACGCGGCCCCGGCGCAGGGACACCGCGCCGCCCTCTCCGCTCCCCGAGGTGCCGGCTTGTGAGGAGCAGCGGGACCACAAATCCTGCCGGGACACAGCACTTCGGTACCTTCTCTGCTCAGAGTTTCACTGGCGGGGAGAATGTGCTTTGCTAACCGGAGGCTCTGTCCGGGACATTGTCTGTTGCTGAGAAGTGGTCTGATCGGGAGTGAGAAAACAGCAGCGAAGGAAGGGCCTGATCCTGACCCTGATGCAGGGCTGTGCATCTTCCTGCGCCCTGGATGGAGGAGCCAGCAGCCCTCAGGACAAGGGCTCGAGGTGGGGAAGGCTGGACCGAGGCAGGGACATCATGCATCCTAAACACTTGAGGGGAACACAGTTCAGAGCCAAGGCCACGGCCAAAACGGATTCACTGTCCAACAGGTGTTACAAACAGCTGAAAAGCCTGAGAGAAAGTGAGCAGAGAGAAACCGATATAAAGATGGACTAAGAGAAGTGGCAGGTGGGCAAAAGCTTGATTTTAGCAGCAGAGATGTCCAAGTGTACAGAAAGGGGATACCAAATGCAGCAGCCAAAGACTTCAGGTACAGGGCTCTGCCTCTGCTCCATCTACGCTGGGGTATGACAAGATTACCTACAAGAGCCCCCAGAGTATGCAAAACCTTGCTGAGGGTTGAACTCCCCATTCGCGGGGAGTTCACGGTCCCAAACTTCTCTTTTGTGCCCTGCAAATCGTGCCTGGGAAGCAGAGGGTGCTTCTGACTCCCAGCAAAGCTGTCCCAGGTCGCAGGGCAGAGCCGGGCTAAGGAAACGGAGATCCAGGGCAGTAATAGCAGCGTTCTGGTCTCCTACACCCAAACAACAGCCGGGCTGGCTCTGCGGCGAGGAATTTCAATGTGATTTGCCTGTCGCTTGCTGATCACACAGAACGGGGCTCTTCGGGGCTCATTTGCATTTGGCTGCCGAAATCACCGAGTTTTCCTTTTTCTGGGGGGTGTTTCAGCAAGGATGATGGAGACAAAGGGGCAGATGCTTGGGCTGGCCGTGTGCAGCTGGCCATCGCATTGTGCTGAGCCGCAGGGCTGCTCCCAGGCGGGCTCAGCCCAAACCCAGCGCCACTCTCCTTCAGGGATGGGACTCGCCTGACCCTCTGCAGTGCCGCCCTCCCAAAGCACCGCGGGATAACGTTACTTTCTAGTTTCTTTTATTTCCAACGCGGACACGGAGCGAGCCTTAAGTTGGAGGAAAGAATGTGACTTTTGCTAAAAGTCTTTTGGATGGCTGCATGTGCAGTCTTTTCTGTGCAGGCATGCAGGAAATTTTCCCTCCCTCTTACACACACAATGGTTTAGATTTGGTATTTACGAGCTTAAGTTAGAAATAAAGGAGGAATGAAGTTTCCAGGTGGCTCTTTCTTTCTTTAATCTTTCCTATGTTTCTCCCTCCCTGTCTTTTCTATCAGTCTTTAATCAAATTCCTGCTGTTACTTTTATTGAACAAAGGAGATGCTGGCACAGACCTGAAGTGCCTCTGTACACGGCTTGCCCTCTAACAGCCAAGTTGCTACGATTTATTACTAAATGGTCCCTGCAGGCTGTAATTTATGAAAGGCAGAGAGAAATGTCCAAGCTTTGGCAACTGAGGTAAATGCTAATATCTAGTAATTCTTCAGCCACTTGGGTTTCTGTGAGGTATTGCCTTTAGCCTTTGAAGGCATCCAAAAGACTTCTCTTTAACACAATATAAAGCACACCAGAAAAAACAGTAGCATCAGCCCAAGATGAATTTTTTCAATTTGCTTGAAGGGGGTGACCACCAAATCTCTTTAATTCAGGCATCTCTTCAAATTTCAGATGGGAGGTTCCTCTCACTGCTGCAGCCTGGGAACATGCTCACCTCTGCAGGCATCAGGCCAGGCAGCAGGGTGATGGGATCTGTACTGTAAAACAATCTCTTCCTTCGTGCTCTGGATGCTTGTCAGCTCTGCTGCCTCAGGAACCTTTAGGGATATTACCATGACCACTCGTTTTGCCCCAGTATTCCACTAGCACCACTACAACTTGCTTTGACCTGCACTGCCAACTTTCCCTAAGCACACTGGATCACCACAGTTTAGAAGAAAAACCAGTTAAAAATTTGCTTGAAGTGCACAGCTAACACTTTGGCCTGCAGTCAAAGATAAAACAACCCCAAACAAACTTAATATCAAAAATATCCTAATAGCAATGAAGCAGCTAATGAGTTTAAAGATTAGTTAATGGGTTTACTGAAGGAGTTCATGTGTCAGAAAATAACTAAAACCAAATCAAAGTACAATGAACTTGGTCTTATGATTCATGACCAATCCAGAAGGGCGGATAGGTGTGTGTACAATACACGACAGGTCTTCAAGGAATGCAAATTTGTGCAGGCCCAACTGGAGCTACAGTGATTGCCAGCACTGGAGCTGTACTAATGGCCATCCCTCATGAGCCAACCCCTTTCACATTCTCTGCTCCCTGCAACACTGCCATATTGACCAAACAAGAGCATATCCCAGACTGTGGGGCTGGTCCATCTCTGCTGAATGGTGAGTAAAGCCTTGGCCTGGTTTGACACTCACCTGAAACAACTCCAAACCTTGAAAAGATGAAGGCCAAAAACAGTGTCAAGAGCTTCCACATGGGTTCCTCCAGACTATAGAACTGCAAACTGCACCCTACAGATCACGGTGTGGACATGAGTCAGATCCTTGCACGCAAAGACTCAGCGTCCCAAGGGCATGGCATTAATAACACCCTACACCCTCGGACACTGAGGGTGGGGATGGCCCTAAACATGCTGCACGGGTCTGGAGGCTCTCCCAAGTTCACCTCTCCTGCGAGCTTTACCAGCCTGAAGTCTGAGAGCTTTGCCTGGATTGCCCAACAGCCTCCCAGTGACAAACCCGGAGCGCCAGCGCAGCACCGGCTCCCGTTTGCTGCGAGCTCGTTTAAAACAGGGGCCGAAAATGCCCGCCGGCACTGCATGAACACTCATTTGCTGTGAACTTTACTGTGCCCGTGACGTTTGGGACAGAGAGAGCCCTTCAGACTGCCGCCCTGCGTTGTCCCCAGCCCCGCGGCGCGGTCCAGCTGCCGGCCCCGGCACGAAGCCGTGCCTGGCTGACTGACTGTGCCGCGGCCTGCCGCCCTGCCGTGCTTACCTGCGGAGCCCCCGGAGGCAGGCTCAGGTGCCCCCATGCTGCAGGCGGCCCTGGGGAGCGCGGTGCTGGACGGGCAGTGCAGCAGCCTCGGAGCGCGGGGGCAGCGCTGCCTGCGACAGCCAGCCGCAGATACAGGTGCTGTGCTCAGAGGCACCTCGGCGCTAAGCCCGCAGGAAAGAGCAGGAGGCTCGCTCGGCACAGGCAGCTCAGATTACTGCCCTCCTACCCAGCAGTCGTCAGCAGGCCTGACAGACAGGAGCAGAGACCGTGAGCAAAGGGGGAATGTGCTGAGTGAAAGTGCCAGTCTGCCTGCCCCGGCTCCCCGCGGATCTGGGCTTGGCCCCTCATAATTAACACTGGGCTTTGCGGGGAGAGAGGAGAAGAGAAACTATATCCAAGAAAAAAGTGTTTTCAGCCAGCCAGGAATGATCTATTGTGTCTCTCAAAGTTCACCTCTCAAATTGCATTGAAAAATGTAATTGGGAGTAAGGGTGGGGGATAGCAATAGTGGAGAAGAGTGCAGCAGAGATGTTGGTCCCTGTTGCTCACTGGCCCCTAAGCTGGGGCTCAGCAATCGACTGCAGGACTGAAAAAGATGACAGAGGAGAACAGTGGACACTGAATGAAGTCCATGGACATAATGCCAGAAAAGCACATGGCCCTCAACCCACTGCACCCATCCTGCTACAGAAGTCAGCCTAATGCAGCCAGGGAGGTTCAGGTGCTCTGTACCCAGCCAGGCTGCCTCAACATCCAAGAGACAGCTGAAACATACATTAAATATATTAAAATAACATGCTTTTCCTACCAGGAGCAAAACGGTTCATTTCAGGCCAAACAGAACACACAATTGTGTTTCCATTTAACCCTAAATAGTTCTCTTTTCTAGCCTGGCTATAAAATCAAAACATTCCCAATCTCACCCATACTTGTCACCACATTTTCTCTACTCCAGTGTCCCCTTTACTTCAAGTAAAGGAAATACATCACCCTCTTCCATGCAGTTACCTTCTTGAATGCCTCCACTCACCCCCTGACATTTCACCTGAATATAGTTATTATTTTTAAAAGCCTGGTAAACACAAAAACCTAAGTGGTAATTCTGAGCTAACAGTCTCTTTTCAGCTCCTGAAACATGTATTTTTAACCACTATTTCTGATTTTCATTTCCTTATGCATTCTTAATAGGGGAAAAAAAAAAGGTTATGGGTTATGCAGGTATAACCTACCTAAAAATGTTTTACATACATGCACTGAAGATCAGCCCTGCCTCCCTTCTAATGCCAAAGTCAGGCAGCACGCTGAATAAAGGGGGATTGGAGAAAAAAAGAGTTCTATATTCTTTGTCCATCTGTGTTTGGGTGAGTTAGGCTGCTGTGCACTACACACAGCAAGAGTTGTGCATATAAAAGACCATTTGATACTGTCTGTGCAGTGTCTGCTCTTCATTGTTCTCTTGCCTGAGCTATTCCATGTATCCAGCCCTAAGGGAGAAACAATTCCAAGGGATTTGGATGACCTGTACAAGCCCATTCATAAAAATGTAAAGGAGTTACAGTAATCACTACACCCTAACATCTGTTTTGCTGAAGTAAATCCAGGCAAACACAATTTATATCAGTAGGATTACATCAGTGTTCATTAACCTCTTCTGACCCCACCTCCCTTTCGGAGAAAACCTTGGACCAAGCAGGAAAAGCAAAGATTTAGTGAAATGATTTTATATTGGTAGCTGAGCAACTAAATATTTAACCTGGCTGTGCCTGTGTACACATATATGTTTGTCCACATCAATGCCACCCAACCAAGAAACCCCTCATAAATCTGCATTTATAGTCAGCTCCAGGCATCAAAGCCATGCAACTGCAGCTCCATACAGCAGGGATGATGAAAGACAGCTACTCTCAGCTTCCCCTGCAGCTGCCCAGTGACGATGTCACCCTGCACCCCTCTGCACCTGGCCAGGTAACCAGAACCCCTCTCCAATCCAAGTATTTGCCCTGTGCACTAAAGGTCACCCCGGACACCATCCCAGACAATGAACGATGCACGGAGTGCTGAGAGAACACATGCTTGTTTGTCTGAGTTTTCATACTATTGTGATCTGATCCAGCTCCAACCTAATCCTTGGGAAATTCCAAAAGAAGGAGATCCATGCTGTAAAAAGCACTTTGTACAGCACTGGCAGAGATTTCCCAGCTTTTCAAGAGTCATTTGCTGACAAATCCAATCCCAGGTTGATTATTGCCTGAAGAAGGCAAACTAATCCACAGGCACTGGGTGAGAGGAACAGCTAATTGGAATGGCAGTGGCTGGAAATTCCTGGGCTCCTGATGCAGCTTCAGCTGAGGGGGTCAGTCTGTAACACCCCAGAGACGATAACACGTCATGGTGGCTGGCACGTATTCCAAAGCATTTGCCCACTGTCCCTAGCAATGACCTAGAAGTTTCTTTTATTCAAAAATTGATCTTAATCAATCTAGATCTTCCTCACATTTATTACTCCCTGTGGTAAATTTCCTAAAAGCCTGTCAGTCCTGAGCTGTAGCTAACTAAATCCTAGTCAGGAAGGATTTGCAAGTCATTTAAAAATTAAATTCTGTTCACCTCTTAGCTCTGTCTGCCCCTTCCTAATGAGACAGGAACTGCAAACATTTAAATGCATGGAAAACTCCTCTATGAAAATACTGATGCTTGAGATATTAAAGAGTGACCAGTTTGATCCAAGACAAAAGGAAATTTTAAGACCTCTCCTTACCAGGGCACAGGGTATCCAGGCCTTGGAAATCCCATTCAAACAGTGGGTGAGGCCTCTGGTGGGCCTTGGCTGGTCACACCCATTGGCATCACAAGAGGAGCTGCAGACTCCAACCAAAGGCTCATTTTTGTAGCATTGAAAAGATGCACTTGAAAAGAGCTGAGACACAAGGAGACATGAGCAGGGGCACGCTGCAAAGCTGAGGAGGAGCTCACAACAAACATACAACACTGCTAGACACAGACCACCCTGGCAGCCCTCGAATGCCAGCTTTGGCCTCTAAGCTGTCAGTGTGAAACATTCCATGTGCATGAAGCCTTCCTTTCTGCCTGTCCCCCAGTCATCACTGCTGACAAACCCCAACCACACCGCAGAGCAGCTCTCTGGGAAGGAGCTCCTGCGCTGCTGCGGAGCGGGGTGTGGGCCAGCGCCAATTCTAATTCATTTCATTCACAAAACTTGGATTTATTCGATGCAATTTTTTGGCATGCTGTCAAATACGGTACAAAATTACATTAATGTCATAAGAGGAAAGGATTAGTCGACAGACTTCTTTGAAGAATTGTGTTGGCACTTGTCTTTTTGTAAAAATGCCAGCAGCTTCCCCTCTCTCCAGGAATAGCCCATTTTCTCCTGGTCAATGAGGGAAATCACTGCTCAGTGAGGGTCTGAGCCAAAGCCTTTTGGAGTCTGTGGGAATCTTTCCTCCAATTTCCATGGGCTTGAATCAGCTCTGAGCTGCAGATGTCAGCTGTTCTGACATCTTCCTCCCGCCCTTCGACACCTCCACAGGGTCATTTACCAGGTGCAGTGGAAGGCTTTTCTCCTTTACTTTTTCCTAAAGCCTTAGTTATAGTAATTTGCTGCCAAACCAAGAACAGCTCTGTGGCTATGGCGTAAGTGCAAGCATTCAGGATGTCTGGGTTTAATTCCTGCTCTTGCCACTGAGGTGTTTAAATGAATAGATTAGAACCAGATCTTCTGAAAATGCAGCACTGGCCCCGGGAGGCCCACGCAGCCCAGCATCTTCTCACTCCCAGGTCTCCCCCAGTGTCTCAGCATTCAGGCAAGGGGGCCCAGGGACAGGGATGCAAGAGAATAACCCAAACAACCCAAGTGATGCAGAGAACCTGTAGGGAAGTGTGAAAACAAACATGCAGATTATGGTCATAGCCAAGGATAAGATTAATCCTTCCTTTTTGTACAGTTTTTTAGCACAACAGGAAAAAGAGGATTTTTTTCTATCCCCACTCCTCCTTTATTTGACTTGTATTTTTAGTCTGAGGCTCTTTGAGAAGGAAAAGAATTGCAGGCACTGCTAAGCCTGAGGCAGACACAAACCACTACCACTGAAAACAGAAAATCAAGCACCTTGAATACTCATCTTCACTAGAATATTGTGTACACCACATAAATCATACTTGAACATGCTTCTTGCAGTTGCTGGTGTCAGAATTACTGGATATATGCTGAGAGCACACACGTGCATCTTAGAGTAAGCAGTTTTGCTATAAATTAATGCTAGTTTGAGATTAAAGCTTTGTAGAGTCACTGGCTCTGCAAACACAAGTGTCACGGTGAGAGGCCCTCACATCCCAATCCGTGCTGGCCTGAGCCCTGAAAACAACACCCTGGAAGAGATCTGCAGGGCCCCTGCACATCAGTATGGGCAGAGCAAGGGCCTAAAAGTGCTAATTCTGTGCAGAACATTTTCCATTGCTGCTCCACCAGCAATTTTTAATAGAGCCTTGCATTAATTAACCCAGCCTGAGGCTGGATCCCTCAGCAGTGCACAGCACACTGTCCCCTCAACAAGAACGACTCCACTGCTGTGCCCTCTGCCTGCTCTGCACAGGAGTGGCCTTGGGAGGCCTTGGCTCAGGCATGTCTGTGCTGGAAAGGGAGCATGGGACATGTCCCCTGTGGCCCTGGGTCCCCTGGTGGCACAGCTCCCTGTGCCACCATGCCTGGCTGCCCTAATTGCTGCTGTTAGGGACATGCTGCATGTCCAGCCATGTAAACAGTGGGATGCTCCCGCAGCCATTCCTGCCCACTGACCTGTGCAAAAGCCTATTTTTGGCAACTGCTCCAGGCCACTTTACTGGGGGGGCTGTAAAGCACACAAGGCCATGCCCAGGGATTGAGCCTTATCTTTAGCCAATGAAGGCATGCACAACACAATTAGATCAGCCTGATACCACTGAAAAAAGTTGGGTTTTTGTTTTTTTTAATTGCAGCCAACTCTGCTTGGATACTGCAGTTGGAGAGGAAGCAACAGAAAGAAACCAGGTTGGAAAAAATGATGTATTTCCCAACAAACCAGCTAAGTCTTACTTCTTTTGTAGCTGTAGCTTTCAAACATCTTTTCCTCCACCTGGTTAAAGATCAACTGAGTACCAAAACCTCTGTGAGGCAGTTTGCTGAGGACAGTAGCCAGCCTCCTGCTACAAAATCCAACAAACTGGTCTCTCCAGTTTCCCATTGTGATTCACACCCACTGTTCCAAATGGGCAAACCCTGAGCAAATCGACCTCCCCAGCATCAGCGTGTGAATTCCTCAGGCCTGATGAAACTGGCTGTGCTCACAGGCAGGTGAGAGACATTTGGAGCCAGCAGTGATTCAGTCACACTGAGTCACTCCTGGGCTGCAGAGCAGCTCCTACTCCAGCTGCTTCTGGCCTCAGCACAGTGGAGTGTGAGTGTCAGCAAGGTCCCTCAGAGCACACCAGTTGCAGGTCTGAGGTGTACAGGAATGAACAAACACACACATACCTGAGTCCATTGTCCTGGAAATGAATGGGCAAAACAAGTGAGGAATGGGCAGAGAGGCAGGGCCTGGCTTTGGGAACAGCCTTTGAAACAAGGGAGATGTGAGTATCCGTGCTAAAGAAGCAGAGAAATCTGAACCTTTGAAAACTGCCACTGAGGGCTTCTGAGCTGGGGACAAATGAAATGCAGCTAGAGAGCATCCATGAAAACTGTCCAACATTTATCCAACATTTATCTCCCAAATAAGGCTCCTCTTAGGGAACAGGCACAGGATTTACTCAACACTGGAGCTCGTTAGGTTGGTCTCTGCCCTACTATAAGTCTGTGAGAAAGGAAGCAGAAAGTGTATAAATGCACAGCTTCATGTCTCTCCTCCTGCAAGTTCCTCCCTGGGGACAGCAGGGTATTTGCACAAGAGTGAGAGGCAGACTACTGTCCTCATGTACTAAATACTCTGGTGCTGGTCATTTAATTTAAATCAATGGTACTTATTAATATTAAATAGCCTTGTGAGATGGATAATTTTTTCCTATTGTTATTTATTTTAGTCTTTTAGCCTTTTCTCTCATCCTGAATTTTCCCCGATTTTGCCTTCACATTCCCTTCACTGAAACTATTCCCACTTTTTCCTTCTATTACACTGATCAATCAAACCTGAGTTGATGAAGACTGATGATGACATATCAGTTGTGACATTCCAAGGGAAATACCACATCATTGCATCAGCCAGTCTGCAGACCTGCAAGGTGTTGTAACATCTACTTTTGCTTAGTTACACACTAAAGGCTTACCTTTGTCCTGAAATAAAAACCAAGATTAAATAGCAATCTGAGTATGCTGTGTGGGCTATGATACAGCTGATTTAAAAAATGTGTGCTTTCTGTCTGGTGTGATGGTTGGTGTCACCACCACAGCATTACAGAGAACTCCTGAGGTTTTAATTTGAAAAACAAACAGATAAACCTTCAAAACCATGCTGACCTGGAATATGCTCTGTAAAGAACCAGAACCACAAACACCAAGCAGGCTTTGCTGTTGTTTGTACATGACTTTTAAGGAGTAAAGTTCATGTATGTGGGAGTTTGTGTCACTCTATAAGGGAGCATTTCTGTGAATACTGAGAGCACTGATGAAAAATTCAGGTGACAAACAGGCCAGGAAGTTTCCAAACTGCTGGTACTTGAAGCAAGCAGCCCTAATCCATTTCAGTTCAATCATTATGGCAAATTTACAAAAATCAGCATCACAAGCATTTCAAAAATAATTTATTTTCAGATGATGTAGTATTGCAAATATGATCTTCTCCCACTAAGCAAACCTGACTCCAGGTGGGAAGCAGGTTAGTGCTGCCTTTATCAGGCTTAATGGCTAAACTCATTCTATTTGGGGTCAAGGTAATCACCTTGCACCTTTTTCCTCTTTTCTCACCATTCTCCTCTGGAACCCTTCTTACCCTCTGGAACTGGAGACAAAATCTCTTCTTCTACCCTAACCAATGTGCTGAGTCTGGCCACCTCTGGTGATGAAGAGAATTCAGAGAAACTTGTCACCCACTGCCCACAGAGTAATCAAGACCTCACATTTTCAGATTTTTGCTGCCTTCATGCCAGCACTGCAGGGTCAGCTGGGACTGGGTCAAATTACCTGAAGACTGGGCCCTTAGCTCTTAATTGCAATTTTCCAGGTCTAAATGTATGGATTATCACTGAGCTTTAAATGTGC
Organism: Muscicapa striata striata; assembly: GCA_030060385.1. NCBI lineage: Eukaryota > Metazoa > Chordata > Aves > Passeriformes > Muscicapidae > Muscicapa > Muscicapa striata. The sequence continues at coordinate 852,340 of JAREIS010000061.1, read as the reverse complement.
ACAAAGGACTTGAAGTACCTTGGCAAGGCGTTGGTATGTGGATGTAATACCTCTAAAAGTTAATATGCTTGATCCTTCTAGTGGTGATGAATGAAGCCATGAAAGACTCCCAATCAAATTTGCTTCATGTTCACAATAGTAATCCAAACCAGAAAAACATCAAAACCCCTTGCATACTCTTTAAAGAGGGGGAAAAAGTAAAAAGGTGGAAAGGTCTTGGGAATATAAAAAATGCAGAGAAACTATTGTATTACAAAACAAACAGGTTCTGTTCCACAGTTTTTCTAAATTAGCTGGAATTAAACATTTTGTTCAGTCAGTACAGTTGGATTACAATCTACATGGGCTTAAAGTAAAAACCATGTATTTTTGGGAAACACTCAAATTGCAATGAATTCCTTTTGCAAATCCTCTCCCAATGGGTGCACAAACCATGTAACAGTTCTGTATATGAATATTCCAAAATTGCTGTAAGGTTACCCAAAGATGCTTTAGTTAAACAACCAAATAGAGTCAGCAAAAGCACAAAGTACAGCCCATAGAGCAGGAGGGTGTCTGAGCTGGTCATACCTGCCCAGCTCAAGCATCACCATTCAGATGTTACTCAGTTGTTTCAATTTAGTGACCCAAAATGACACCTTTTGTTTGACTAATGACAGCTCCCCAGCTATGCTGATCTTTACCCAGATTCCTTTTTGGCTAAGTGTGGAAACTAAGGACAGAGCACTCCATGAAGTGATACCAGCTATCACTTAACTGGCACAGAAATAAGCTGGACATGGCCACAGCAAAAGACACAGAGGTAGCATTTCTATTAAGGCTTTAAAAAACCAAACAACACAAATTCCAGACCCAAACATCTTTGATTTAAAACCCTCTATCACTCACCTGCAAAACACCTGCTCCAAATCTTGCTGAGGCCAGTGGAAATGTTCCTGCCCCCACAGCAACACTGACAACATGCAGCAAATGAGGCAAGAGCTATGTACAGAACTGTCACCTTTTAACAGGGAGCCCCAAGCCCTTGGGAGAAAGATGGGACTGCTTGAACATCACTGAGCAGGGATCCTGGAGTGTCATGTGGCAGGGGAGCAGTGCAGAGAACTGGGTGTTTCACATGCTTGGACATACCAGTGACAAAGGAGTCCTAGAAAGATTGGCTGAGAACAAAGCATTTGCCCTTGGGCTCATGCCTGTGTGTTCAAAACAAGGCTTGTGCTAAGATTAGGCCAAGCCACAGGCCTCCAGCTGGAGAAGTGAGGGGCATGGCTGGGTGGCCTGTGGGGCAGGAGGAAGGCAGGAATGGTTGTGGCTCTTGCCTACCTGCGGACGACAAGCTTCAGCTTCTTGTAGGAGCCTTTCACCAGGGAGATGGCCTCTCTCCTGGAGCTGCTCAGCTCCACCTCGTTGATGTTCACCACTTCATCACCAGCCTGCAGCTTGGAAGGCAGGGAATCTGCCTTCCCTCCCTCTTCGATCTGCACAGGAGAGAGGGGACAAGTGAGATGTGCCTGACATGGTTTGGCTTTCACCTGCAGCGCTCAGCATGTGCTCCTGTTGAACAAATGGATCTACCAGCCCCAAACTCTGCTCATGGATTAAAAAAGCCTGGTCTCCCTTTTCCAGCCAGCTCACTCAAAGGTCTGTGCTTGCCACTCCTATGTTTCATATAGATGGGAATCAGCAGCCTGATGAGTTCTGCCAAGAAGCACTATTTAGAATAAGCCTGAAAAGTCTTTGGTATTTGTAAGCACTAAATGCCAGTAAAACAGCTATGGAACGCCTCTTGATAAGAGCACCCAGGCACCAGCCCAAGGGCAAAGCCAGGATTAGGAGAGCTTGGATGTGATTCTTTTTTGTTGTTGTTCAAGCTCCCCTTTGGGATCCAGATGCCTGATGAACAACAGCTTCTTTCTTACTGGCCAGCAGCAAAGCAGGAGCACTCAGCTGTCGGTAGTTACTGAAGTGCAGCATCTCTGCAGGGTTTTTCAGCTATGGATATAAAGAAACTAGATAATTATTTGAATTTTATGACAGAGTAAGCAGTCTGCTCCAGGCTATGTAGTGGCAAGGCCAGAAGCAGAGTCCTAGGGCACCTCCCTCTGCTTTGTAGGGCCCACCATGTACACGGTGCAGTGACTCCCCATCCGTGTGCCAGCAGGAATACATTGAGTCTGGAAAGAAGTCAGCAACAAGGCAGAGGACAAGAAAATCTGGCCCAGGATCTCTGAACTGCAGCCTTGTGCACTAATGCTCTCTCTCTGCAAAGGCATACCCTAGCATAGCAGAGGGCCGGGTTAGGCACTGCAGATCCTGCGTTCCAGGAGACTCGAGAGTGCCACCAGCTCCAAGTGGAACTGGTAATTACTCTGCCTGCACAGGCTGCCACACAAAATCTGCGATTCAAAGCAGGCGGCAGTCCCTGCTCACAGAGGCTGTGACCTGTGTCACAGAGGTCACGGGACCCGCACTGCAGCGTAACATCTCCTGGCACAGCAGAGGTACCGCCGCCTCCTGCAGGCACTCACCTTCCCAGACGTGCTGCCGACACAAAGAGCCGTGTCTGGGCTGGCCCCCGCCTCGGATCCCGGCAGGAAGGGCAGCTCCTCGCAGGGCTGCGAGGTTCGGAGCGCTGAAATTGCGCGCATACTTCTGGAAGTGGCTTTCACTTCAAGTCACGCCAAGCAGAGTGTAATTGAGCCGTGCCCCAGACATGTAACTCAGCACATGCAGACATACTGGCCAGCCTCTTACCAGGGCATTAGTTTTGGTGTTGAATGGTGATTTCTCACAGGCAAATCTGGCCTGTTCCTCTAAACCAAGGAATTCCAGCTCAGGTACCTTCTAAAATGTAAAATTTGACTTCCCCAAGCATCAGCCAACAAATTCTCCAAACCCCCTACAAAGGAGGTAAAAATCATGTCATTCATCTTACCAGGAAGTCATTCCACTGATGAATGAGTTTTTTCTTTTCTTCTTAAGAATGGATAAAACCACAGGAATGAGCCTTCCCATAAAGAGCCTTGTATCACAATTACCAGGAAGGGTGAGAGATGAAACATTAGCCCTTGCTGCCAGTATAAATAAATAACAACCAGAAAATGCGGTATTGCTGCAGTTTATTGCTGCTGTAAAGCAGAACAGGTGGGTATCATTTCAATGAAATACAATAGTGAGGTACTAGGGGTTAGATTAACTTGTGATATAATCAACAGAAGGGATTTTCTGTTTGTTTTTGCTTTATGTTACAGCACGTATACTGGAGAAAAGTCCTACTGGAAAAATATGTTCTGTAACAAATACCAGCTACTTCAAAGGCTGCGATACCCATCAGAAGCATTTGTATTAACTTGTGCTGGATGAACCCTAACCTTAAAAAAATGAACAGAATCCTGATCTGTGCTTTATCATCTAACAATTCCAATTACAATTATATATTTGAGGTTTTTCACTTCACAGAAACACTGTTTTAAGGTTCTCTTTGCAACTACATGGGCTAGACCTTTCTTTTTCTCCTGTTTCAGTGAAAATGGACATTAGTATTCTTCCATATTCACCTTTAGAAATAATGTGAAATCAAACACTTTCAGGGAAGATTAAATCCTGCAATACTTGTGATAATGCTGATAACGTTATTAACTGCTCTGAAAGAAATCTTTCTTCAAATCCTGATGAGTTCCAGCTTATCCCTTCACCAAGGGCTCTTAAACTGCAGCCTGCAAGGCCAAGCAGGCAGCCACAGTACCAGAGCAAAGGATGCCTTTAAGGAAAGTTTGTTAGCACGAGCTGAGTCATCTGCAAGTTACTCCAGAGGCTGAAAGTGAATTGCTTTGCTGCTGTGTACTTAAGCTGTCCATGAGCAAGACCTAAAACCAGACCCACGTTCTGCCTTTGGAAGCTTTTCATGGCAGCATCAAACCTGTATTACTTATGGACTTAGACAGAATACAAATGGAGATGTGGACTTATATTTTATTATTGACACAGTTCTATCTATTACCAACCTGTTAGCATTCTCATCTGTCATCTATCCACCTGGGGTTACCTGGATACAAACACCTGCAAGTTTCTGGAAGAAAACATTTACAACACGCCTGTGACCTGGTACTATTGCTCAGAGAAACATAAAAGGCAAAAAGACTCATAAGGTTCCATCAAAAGTCCAGAAACAAGGCCTTGTCTCCCAAAGCAGAGCTCGGATGCTCCATGTCCATTCTTCCTCTTTGTATGCCTCTGAAAATATTTGTGTTTAAGGAGTGGTGACATTTCATGGGAAGGATTGAGTGATTCAAACAAAACAAGCTGCACTATAAACACAAAGCTCTATCACAGTGTAACAATTATCAACAAAGCAAACAAACCTCAACATGGAGGTAAACTGTTTAAATGAACACCTGCTTCACTGCACGAGGGTGCACAGAGTCCAGGATGGGAGATGTGTGCACACTGTGCAGGCCACAGCAGCCAAGTAACACCAGGTGGGGACCACTTCTGCCTGTGCTTCCCTGCTCTGAATAGTCTGACTCACCCTGTACCAGATCCCAAGTGAGAAGTTTTCCACTGTTCCCTAAATCCCCAGTGGATCTCAGTGCTGTGACTCAGCCAAACCCCTCAATAATCACTTGTGGCAAAAATGTGATGGTCATAAGCTAAGGGACTTAGTGCAAGGGCTCAATCAATTGCCAGCAAGACTTCTTATGGTTTATTTAAGCTGAGAAAAACAAGGTGAAATGCAGCCAGCAAACCTTGTGGGTGTAATGATTGTCACTCATCCATCAGGAGCAGGAGGAACCAGCGGGAGCCAGCCAAGGACTGAAGTTTTTTTTCCTTTTGGCTGAATTAGGCCAACTGCTCTGCCAAGTCAAGTTAAGAGAGATGAGTCTGGCAAGTATGGGGTGGAGGAATACCGGAAAATCAGTCTGGCTTTGAACCTTTGGGGCTGGATCCAATGGCTGGTCTTACTAGAGGTGTGTGAACAGAGCCCAGGCAGAGCCAGGAGGGGAGAACAACCCCTTCTGCTTGAAATCAGCAGGAGCATCTGTACAGCAAAACATGTCAGTAGCATAAAGACTCTTGTTTTCCAAGCCTCAGTTTCCCACCTGGAAATGGACACAACTTGTTCTACCTTGCTCTGTCCTGTCTAATTAATGTGTCACCACTCTGTGGGTGGTGATGATCCAGATCTTGGTTCTTATTCCAGATGTCTCTGCAAATCCCTAGCTCCCAGGCCCTGGGGAGAATCCATTTCAATTAGAAACATGCAACAGCAAAATATCCCTTTCCAGAGGGTGTTCCACCATCCATCCACAGGATGGTTCCTACTTCTTGTGAAATCCCATCAAACTTCCGTGATTCCAGCATGTCCCAGACACCTCTTCCTTTCTCCTGTGTACCACAAACCTATCCAGCCAATTCTTTCAGTTTCTTTAGGAAGGAGAGGACAAGGAGCTCCCTGCCAAGCCGGCTTCTCCTAAAATACCCCACTTCAAAAGCCTCCACAGTCTCCTGGGGCTGATGCAAACTCCAGCCCTGCCGTTGTCTTTTTCAGCAAAGCCTTCCATGCCCGCAGCCCTTTGCTGGAAATCCCAAAAGCCACCCCTGGTCCTGCTTTGCATGAGCATTCCAGACCATTTTCTTGCTTCTTGTCACTCAATAGATCCTGCAGGAGACTTCAAACCCATGTGTTCCCCTCTTTTTGGCTTACTGTAAAAGGAAGAAGTTGCTTAGGCAGATCACCAAGGATACATAAGACTTACTGCCTTTTGTTTGGCTCACTATGGTTACTGTAGGTTACTGTAGGAGAACACTAGCTAACTGAGAGCCTTTCTTGATTTATTTTAAAGTAGTTTTCTTTATTTATCCCTCTCTTCTCTTTCTTCTAGGAGCTTTTGTAACTACAGATTCTCTGCAGCTCTTAAGATGGATTATTCCATCTTTGTGTACTTTCTCTGAAGAATGGTGTGTGTGATTCCTAAGCTGCAAACTTACTTGCTCGAGTTTCTCAACAAAGAAAAGGATCAATCAAGCAAAGATGTGTGCACACTGTATGGAGGTGCACAGGTGAGAGCAGAGCCAGGAAGCAGGTTAGGACAGTTCCTGGGGACACCTGGAGATGCCCTGGAAAAAGCAGCTAGCCAGGATAGCAGGGTGTTGACAGAAGCAGCAGCAATTGCAATGACAAACTACAGCCCCTTTCATGTCAGATATTATAGTGATGGGAAGAGAAGCATCAGAAATTAACTACTGGAGGTGGCTGTTCAGAATTCCTGAGCTGCTGAAAAAGATTTTACAGGAACTGACAGGGTGAAAGAGGAAGAAATTTTGCCCTATGAAGGAATAGAGAAAGAGCTTTCTCCAATGCAAGGAGTCCCTGACTTTGCCAGGAGCAGCATTACAGAAAAATGTTCTTTGCTTTAGACCTCTTGTTTTCAAGTATTTTACTGGAACCATTTCCATTCTTTCCAGTGGAAAGATGTGTTTCTGTTGAATCTGGGGTTCACCTCTTCACAATGTCATTAGCACCAGTGCAACGTGAGGGAAAGGGTTAAGCCAAAAAATCTGACTGTATTCATTTCAAATTCAACAGCCAAAGTTTTAGTCACTTTTCAGTGGCTAGACTGGAACTGGGAAGACTGGGATGTTTCCTTTACCTGTCCACTATGAGGTATAGCAGAGCCACACCAGACCAGTCATGCTTTGCACCCAGTGCAGAGCAGGGCTTGCTCATATTTTGGCTTGCTCAGAAAACTCGCTGAGTTGCTGAATTGATGAGGGCTTTGTGTTGGAGATTTTTAATCCCCTGTGGAGTTCAGAGATGGCTCTCAAACCTAAAAACAAAGTAGCAGAGCTGCTGAATGTCTCCAGAGGTTATGCTGCTCCCCTTAATGCCATGTCACAATTTGGGGGCAGTGACATGCAGCAGACAGAAATTCCTCCCCATTGTCGCCAGCCTCTGTGTCAGTGTGACAGAGCAGTTAAGACAATTCAATCAAGAAATAGTTAAGTCAAAGGTCTCCCCCTGGAGCCATGTCTCTGCTGGATTTCCCCATCCCTGATGCATACATGCATCTCGAGAGAATTCAGCTATTGCCATTTACTCCAAGCTAAAGAAAGAGTTTCCAAATTAGTTATTGTTTCGTGCTGAAGCTAAGCAAGGAAGGCATTTTTTCTCATAGTGTTGTGCATTGTTCTACAATAACATTTCTGCTCCCAAGTACAAAGCATAGTACTTGGTGTGTGCAGACTAATTTATTCCAGGTAATCATACCAGATTCATATTGAATGACTTCACCTTGAGGAGGCTGAACTTTATTCAGTGGAAGAACAAGGTAAACTCCATGGTTTTGAAGGGTTAGCAGTGCTCTGAAATCTTTGCAATACTTTAAAATAAACTTGTTCTTTAACACAGGCAAAGAAAGCATTTTCTCCCTCCCTCAGCATGAACATGTTAATGAACATCCAGGATGTGAGTGCAAGTGGTACAGATGGTGGCACCAAAGCTGCAATCCAGCTGCAGATATGCCAGTGGGATCCGTGCAGGAGAGATGCAAGTTCTGACAAGTGGTGAGGATTCAAGGTCACTCCTAGGACTGCTCTGCAGGCTCCAACACTTCCACACCTTTCCATTTCCTTCTTGATTGTTTCCTGCCCTGGGAGCAAGGTTAATCTCAGCAGCCAGTCCCTCAGTAAAAAGTGGCAAGAAGTGAATGGAAAACAGATTGCTGGCTTCAGCTCTAGGAGATAAGGAGACATGCCTGGATGAATTTGCGTCTGCCTCCTCTTGGTGACTCTAAATTCCTAAGCCAGTGGAGGAAAGAAGGCTTAGCTCTTAAGATAATTTTCCACCTTCTTAAGCACAAAACTCTTAGGCTCCCACAGAGATTTCTACATTTAAAAGAGGAAGGGGCAGGGAAAATCAAGTCCTCTTTCAACTAATGTACAAAGAAAGATGGGCCTGTGATGCAGCTTTGAATTCAGGCCTTCAAGAAGCATCCAGGATCTTTTCTGTAACAAGAGGCAAAACTAACAATACATTTTCTCCACCACTCTTGGTATACACAAGACAAGGAACTAATTTGTGTTTGCTGTGGGTAATGCCTTGAGCCATATCAGGTCCTGCTTTTAGAGGCTTGGTACAAACACCTCATCATGGACAATTCCTGCCCCAAGGTTTGACAGAGGAATGGAAAACAGATGTGGAAAAGCTGTGATGAGCAAGCAGAGAGGCAGCACCAAAAAAAATCAGCTCTCAGCTACACAGTGGCAACATCTGGACTGAACCCCGGACAGGGAGAAGAGCAGCTGCAGGACAGGGCAAAGCCAGCTGGTTCTCAGCCAGCATAAATCCATCACCAGTGCCTCTGCCTGCCTTTCCCTCCTGCTGCTTTCAGCCCACAGCAACCAGGCAAGGCCTGGAAGGACCCAGGTGCACCCGGGTCAGCTACAGACCAGCAATATCAGTGCAGGTGCAGAGCAGTTCTTGCCCTTTGAGGGACCACTTTGTCCTGTTTTCCTCTGTCTCCTGCTTCCAGCTCTAATCCCAGCCTGCAGAACACACCCTGCCCATGCTCCTGGGAATCAGAGAGCCTTACTTCTCTGCTCACTGTTTGGTTTTTGCAAACAATCCATTCCAAGCATGCCATGGAGAGTATAGCACCAGGTGACACAAATACTGGGGCCTGGAGCACGTTCACTCGATCCTGTTTGGTCTGCGGCGATTACCGGCCGGTATCAGCTCAAGGGGCTACAAGAACCCATTCCCTGTTCCTCTCTTGTAGCTGATACAGCTCGCCCCTCTGCAGAGCACACAAAGCCAGTGGCTGCACATGGCTGAGAGTTAATATTTGCTTTGCAAAGGGAGAGTTAAAAATAGCTGTTTGCCAAAGAGTCTGCTGGAAAGGTCTTGCTCTGCCCCAAACACACCCAAGGATTTCTTTTTTTCACCCTGCTTTGCCATCCCTGCCCTCAGCCTTACAGTCCTTCCTCAAACTCCTCATGAGGTTTCAGTAGTTAAAAGCCCAGTTCCTACAAGATTTTGACAGTGAGCCATTACAGCGTAGGCAAGAGGCTATCAAACTTGTGGCCTCCCAGCACAGGAGAGAGCAGCGCCTCACAGCTATGGAGTTTGTGGCACTCAGTGTTCTTTACTCAGTTCCCTCAAAAATGGAGATGGGCCTGTGGAAGCAGCTGTAATTACTAAAACTGAGCTAAGGTGCTGTTCAGGCACTGCCTGAACTCTATAAATCTCAGGCTATACAGCCAGTGGCATTAGCTGCTGGCACTGGTACAGAGCACACACACCATCTCCAAAGAGCCCTCGGTGGTTGCAGTGTACCCCTCACATGTGGGATGCTATGAGCTACCATTCGCTCACAAAAAGGCTAAAGGGGCAAGAATTGACCCCAAAATGCCCCCTTTGGCACTGAGTGCAAATGGATCAGTATAGGAACATGTCATTACTTGTTGCTGTTGGCAGATTCTTTTGCTGTGCACTGCATGACCTTCTGTACCTTCCATCCCTTCCCTCTGGCTGCCCTTGCCATCTAGGAAAGCAGACCAGTTGGAGATGTGTCTGCAAAATTGTATTTGTGCCTACTCCAAGGACAACTTTTCAAGGTTTGGGAAAGCCAACCCTAGAACCACAGGAACAGCCATAGAAGGAAATTCAGTCACTGCTTTAATCTCTTGGCTGTTCTAAAATCAAAGCACAAATGGCAAACTGCTCTTCTCTACAGGATGTTTCACAAGTTTTCCCAGGCTTTTGTATTACTTTTTTTTGTATTTGCTTTTATGACCTATACTGCTGTAACCCCCTGAGGCTTGACAGGGTGACCAACTGCCAGGAGACTTTCTTGGGATTGTCTCATTTTGGGGTAACTGGAAAATATTCCCAGGCAAGAGACTAGCTGAGACCTACACACCTGGGATCAGTCTGGAGGAGAAAGGAGACAATCAGCAGCTTTCAAAGTACAGTTGTCAAGGGTTTTTTTCATCACATTTTTAGGCACTGAACTTCCTGCCTTGGCATAATGCTGACATGAATTCAAAGCAGAAATGTCAAGAAAATCCACCCTGCAATCAGGTAATTCCATAAATTATGTGAATCTAAAGCTATGGGATTCTCTGGCTGCTGGAACAGGTAGTACTTATCTTTCCTGTAGACAGATCCTTGGCCCCAGCATGGCCAGTTACTGCTTTTGATGTCTGCCACTTCTCTTTCCCTTATTTCCCTTCCCTGATATTAACACTTCCATTATAGCTAGTATAAATAGCAATAATGATATTAATGAAAACAGCAGTAATCATCCTCAAGAACTTTCCTTCCATTAGCTAATTTGACCTTTCAACACCATGGGGAGACAGCAGGAAATATTGTTCCTAAATTAGAGAGGAATAAAAACAGGAGCCATGTTTATGTAACTTTTCCAGGGTCACAGAAAGCACCACACAGCAGTTCTGGAACCACACTCCCTGCTCTGACTGAGGTCACAAACCAGACCTTTAATATTCCATCCACATCTCCAGCACTGGGGCATTTTCTCTCACAGCAATGATCCCTTTCCTACAACCACAAGGAAGTGCTCTTGGATGTCCTCCCATCATTATTTCTGGTTTCCCACTTGTCTCCATAGCTTTAATTCTCCCCTGCTGTGGTTGTCCTCTCCCTCATGATGCTTTTTACCTTTTGCCCTTCTTTATCATGCTCTTCCTCTCTGAGCCCAGTAATACAAACCATTAACCACTGAACAGTCTATATCTGAGAGGAAACAAAACCAGATGATGCAGTTGATGAACCGACTGGAGCTCTTGCCAGGATTCAATAGCTGCCAAAGGGATTTAGGTATGCACTTCTCTCTCATTTTAATGAGAAGCAGACATCAAAATTTTTAGTCGGTCTTTGAAGATCAAAGCTTAGAGCAGCCAACAGCAAATAAAACTCAGTTCAGCATTCAGAGAGCACCGCTGGCATCCCTAGGGATGAGCAGGAGAAGCTGAGGGATTTGCAGGAGGAGCAGGGCGGGCTCAGCCCAGCCCCTCACTCAGTGCAGGTCACACACCCTGCACAACGGCACTGCCGCAGCTCCCCTCGGAGCAGAGAACGGGCGGCAGCGGCGCGGCCCAGAGCCACGGTGCCGGCACTAAAGAGGAATTTCACACTCCAAGCCATTGTCATCACATCACTCTTGGCAAACCCTTTCTTTATTCCCCCAGCCTTCTGTAACTATTAAAAAGTCTTCTCAAGTGAATTTAGTGCCCATGGAAGATGCCAGACTCTGCCAGACTCCCAGCCCGGGAGATTGCTTTTCCTTGCCTACAGGTCAGCTTGTCACCCCTCCTCTCTGCCACTTTCTTCCCAGTTTCTTTCGTCTCCAAGGAAGACTCATCCCCTGAAATCTTGAGGGATGGCCAGCTCCACAAATCCAAGTGCAGCAGCTAGTTTTATGAAATGGGTATTTCTGTGTAGCAGGCTATCCAAATGGAAAAGAGCACGGGAAGCGAAGCGCCTGTTCTTGCTCTGGCCGTGCGGATGTCCTGAAGTGCTTCCTGGTCTTCTGAGAGCAGGAGAGAGATGGAGCAACACGTAGGATCTCCCTAGGAGGGAGATACCCAGCCCTGGCCGCCTCGTCCCTGCAGTCCCTATCCCTGTCCTCTGCTGCCACCCCGCGGCTGCTCCACATTCAGGGGACAACTGCTTTTCCGTGGAACTCCTTTTTCAGTGCAAGTCATTTTTCAGTTATTACTGGTGGTGTGAAAATAAAGCAGTGCTGCACTTAAGCCACAGAAAACATCTGAAAGGTCCAAAGGCAGATGTTTGAATAAAATTTATTGTGTGGGAAAGCAAGAAAAAACTGTTTAAGAAGTGGTGTTTTTCTTACTCCTCAATTTAAATTCTAGAAACTCAGGTAGGCTCATCAGGAAACACTACAGCCCTGCGTCTACATAAAAAATGAGATGAAAGGGGTCCTGACCCTTTCAGTTTGTCTGGTTGAGATCTTTCAATGCTTCCCACTCTGCTGGACATGATCTCTCAGGTCTCTTTTTTCTGATAGTATTGTTCACCTTGTGGGTCAGAGTACATTCCCTACGGGTTTGTCCTGAAAGCACCTTATGCTGCTAAAAATGACTTAACATTCATGTAAATAAGCACTGAATTAATTTTGTTCGTGCTGTGTCAATTCTTTAACTACTGCCCAAAAGCCCCTGAAATTCCCTGTCCACGTGTCAGCAAAAATGTCCTTAAACTGCATGGGAGGGTTTTTCACCAGCTCAAGAGAATGCTGGAGCAATTTGGAAACTAAGATGATAAGAGCAGGCTCAGCCAGTGATTAACAAGGCATTTCATAGCATTCTGGGAACTTTCTTGTTAATTTTGTACTGCAGATATGGACAAAATTGTGCAAAAACTGCCAGGGTGTGAGAAGAGACATTTGTTCTCTTCTGCCTTTAAAACAATCCCTTCAGATGTGGGTGACAGGGACAGATGCTCCCTAAAGCCACTCCCACCTCTCTTAGCCTGAATCCTCTGAAGTAGCCACATCCTGCTTGGAACTGCCTTATCCAAACATTTTAGGGAGGTGAATTTATACCTGCATTTCCAAGCTTATTCATTTACCAAGCCAGACACTTTTTGGCAAAACTATTTTTAGCTGCAGTAGAAACACAGATGAATTCAGCTGCAGTTCAGGTTGAGGCAGGTCCAAGTTTCCAGAGCTGTCAGGTGCCACAGAGATGGATGACAGACCTGTAAAAATACCAGGCAAATTGCCCACTGTCTTCCTCCTTCATGTGTGCTTTGGATTTACACCTTGCCCTGCATCTCCAGGATGACATGTAAATGCCTTTCTAGAGGAAGGGTTTCAAATTGTTGTTTTACCATACTGTGCCAGGGACAAGTCCCACACAGGCATTGCAAACACAAATTGAACACACACATTCCATTCCTGCTTTCTCCACTTGGTCTCATTTCCTGGTTTCTCACAGTTATCTTTCTTCAAAAAAAAAAAAAAAAATTTGTTGCTCTTTCATATCCAAAAATGTCACTGAAAGTAAAGCGACAGGACAAACAGCTCTGAGATTCCCACTAACAAGGGTGATGAGAAATGAAGTGTTTGGCTCTTGGCAGCGGAAGGCCCTCAATGTCAGGAAAGAATTGGATGACAAAGATTCCATCCTCCAGTTTAACATCTGACACAAAAGGAGCCCTAACTCCTGCATCATGAGAGGGCCATTTGGCTCACTGGTCTCTTCTCCTCTTGCATGTAGCACCAGGTTCTGGAGGCATTGTTACAGAAGTGGTGATGATGAATCCAGGTACAAGGAGCCCTTCATATCCAAACAGTGCACGGCCTTTTCCTTTCTCTTAGCTTCAGCCTTAAGCATTGATAAATCATATTCCTGCTTCATGCTGTTCACACAGTGCACTGCAAACTTTACTGTGACATCCTGGGGTGGGAGCAGGAAGGAGAGGAGCAGGAACAACTAGAAAGGAAAGGAATGTGCCTGCTAAACCCAGCCACTACACCAAGGCTAAACAGCATTTCTTTAATTGCCATAGCTCCAGGGAATAAGGCAGCGGGCACATGTTTTTATAAGCTGAATTATACATTAATGAAAATCCTAGGACATTCCTGCAAGAGCAGAGGCATTAGTGGCAGCTGGGACGCTGGCCAAATTCCAGTGAAGGTAACTACACTGTTTCCCTAAGGCCTCCCCGCCACTTCAGTGAATGTGGTCGATTGTTTCAGCTCCAAGTCCCTCTGCAGCATCCCTGGGATGTACAGCTCTCTGGGATAACATTCTCACTTAAAGAATCTTGGCAGGATTTAAAAATAGATCCTGTGAATGATGACAATGTCCCTTCTGGCAAACAATTTTGCAACAACAGCTTTGAGACAAACAAGCTGCAGAAAACTTGAAGATTGCATAAAAGTTCCAAGAGGAAAGAACAAAAAGTATATTGGAAACCTCAAAGCAGAAATACTGTGGCAGACACTGCTCTGTTTGGAATTAGTTAATTTAATCCTTCCAGGGACTTGACCACCCATTGCTAAATTCAGTACATGCCTTTTCCATTCCATGGGGTTTGGATGAGGCTTGTACAGAAGTGTTACCAACAGCACTCCTTTGCACCTGCCTGGGGTCCCTGCATTGCTCATTATCACAACACAGAAGGATTTTTCAGGGAAAAAAAATCCCTCTGTGAGAGGACTTGGAATGGATATTTCCTTTGCTATGGCTACAGAGGGCCAGCAGCAACCGTTCCTCCAGGCCTCCAAATTTTTAAAGATACTGTTTCTCTCTGAGAAAGTGCCTTTACGCGAGTTGGTGAAAACCAAGCATTGCCTCGTCTGTATCAAAGCAGGCTGTGCTGAACTTGTGAAAAGTTTGGATTAGCTTTGAAGACCAGCTCACATTCAAAGGGCCTGGCAGGAGAAGAACAAAACCACAGCGAAATGGGACAACAAACCTTAAGGCTGCAAGGGTGAGTTTCCAGCTGTCCCAGGAGAAACTTTGGGGAACACTAATATTGAACTGCTGCTGTTTGCTCTCACCCTTGCCAACATAATAATTAAAAATGTACAGTGCTGGCCCTTTAAAAAGCTGCAGAGAGCACTGGTTCCACTGAAATCCTAGCATCTGTTCCTCAAGTTGAATAAGAAGCAGACCCAGCTCACTCTTTTAGCTGAATCTCCCTTTTGCTGACAGGACAGACCCCCAGATTTGAACAATACCTGAGCAGTCTGATTCTCTCCTGCATTCTGGCCCTTACTGAGGTCAGGATTAATGCCTCCATTGCATGGAGAGCCAAAATACTGAGTACGAAAACAGCACAGTGATCATGGTGGCCTCTTGACTGTTCCTGTTGGATCTTAGAGATCCCTATTAAATTGCAGATGTAACTCTGTGCTGGTGTTTGCCTTCAGAGCTAAACAGTGTGCAAGGCAGGGATGGAGTCCCTCCTCTCTACTTGCCACTGGCATTGTCACCATTTGTCACAAGAACTGCTAAGTCTGGATGTCCACCGGTGGGGAAGCTGCTTTCAATCTCTGATCAAATCCACAAAGCCCAGAAGCCAGCCATGGCTTTCAGAGGAGCCCAGGTGAAGCAGCCAGTGCATGATCTCAGCGGTGTTTTCCAGCCAGCCATCCCTGTCCTGATTGATTAACTGAGAGGGGTCTGAAGGAGCAGCATGCAGTACTTAGCTAATTACACTGCCCGAGGTCTTTTGTCCTGCTGCCGCTGGATCGCCTCAATTGATTCTTTCAGGCCCTAAACAGCTTTGTGGGCTGCATGCCTCGGCAGAATAAGGTCTTTTGTCATACTTTAATGAACGAAAATGTTTTAAATCCTCTCCTTCTCCCTCCACTCTAAGTAGCAGCAAGGGTAACCCTGGTGCAAGGACAGCTGTACGTGGCTGATGGGTGTCTGTAACCGTGAACATTCTCCTCCTCCAAGGCTGTGGGAGTTTACAAGCATCAGCTGTCCCATCTATCCAAGGTATCCATTGCCACCTCCCTCTCCATGGACTACAGGGGATGTAAGTCTTGGAAGGCTTCTAAAATACAGCTAAAACTGTGTTAAATGTGTGAACATTCAGCATGATAACACAGGTTCATGAGTTCCTGCATAAACCAATATGAAACTTTTCTTTCTTGGGGGAAAAAAAATTAAAAATAAAAATCCACCTTCAGTTTAACCTTTTCCCTTTAGCGTCCAGCTACTGGTGATGTGGTTTTTTTTGTTAAAATGAAAACATTTAATATTCCATTTAAAACATGAGATTGGCAGTGTCCCAGTGAAGATCTCCACCAAATGTCTCCTTGTCAGTTAATCTAATAAACTTCTGCATATAATGGACACTTTCTCAGCATTGTCCAGAGTCATTAATCCTGGCACAGCCTCCCAAAGTACAAGTAGTAAAACACGGATGTCATGACCGAGCTATGAGCTGACCGTGTCGTGCCATACGTGCCCGTTCTCCAGAGCTGGTTATTTTTCAGCTGGCTGAGTTTTAGATGTGAATTAAAGTGATTAATAAATGAAAAGGCTCTTATCATCCATTCCTGTGCTCACAGTCCCTCAACAATTTTGCCCTGCCACTTGCCAACGATGCTGTAATAGCTCACAGCATATGCTCCATCACTTCGTGGTCAAAACTCTTAATCTGAGTAATAAGGGCAAGCCCCATTCCTTTTTCCAGAGGAATGGATGTGGGGAAGGAGAGAACACCTTGGGACTAACAAGCAGTCGTTAACCCACCGTGATCAGAAAATAAAGGCGTGCTGCTCTTTTGAGACTGCTGTTTACACTGAATGGGCTCCACGTCAGATTTGTTCCCTCGCAGTTCAAGTAAGCTGGTTCCAGTGCCAGCTTGGCGTGTCTGAAACGCTAATTGTCTTGTTTCCATTTCACACATCATCATCACAGTAACATTTCTGGAACTGGGAGACAAATGCCAGTTTCACTGGAAGGCAGGCTGAAACACAGCCAGAGAACCTGCAGGTTTAGTGCAACTCCAAGTATGGCTTCTCCCTAGCCCAATAAAAAAGTAAAACACTGCCAAAACTGCAGCCCTATGCTTTGGTTTAAAAACTGCTCTTTCAAAAAAAAAGGCTTTCGCTGAAATGCTCACAACATGTTTAGGTGTGTGCTTGTACCTCATAGTCCTATAAAAGCTTATTTCATTTAGGAAGTACAGAGAATAAATCAATGTATAAAAGCTCAGGTCCCCAAATGCACACAGGTGAAATCTATTTGGAGTTAAGTACTGAAGCATGACAGTCAATATAAATCCTTGCAGATTTTAAAATACTACTTTTGAAACCAGAATTTCACTATTTGATTGAAAATTAATAAATAAATGCATACAGATAACATAATGTGTTAGGAAAATGCATTAAAGCAGTTAACACAACATTTCCCTTATCAGTCCAAAAACACAGACCAAGTTTTAATATCTAGCGGTCTGGCACTGTGTAGCTCAGCAGAAGATTTAGAAGTTGGGCACAGGATTGACTAAATGCAGACAGTTCACTGTGTGCAGGGAACCAAAACCGTGAAATATATAGAGTCAAGCTTCCCAAAATATTCTTGTCTAATGCTCTTCATTATGCAGATTTTCCTATTGTCAAAACACATCCATAGCGGAGTTCAAGAAACTTTCAGTTTTGAAATCATTTTTCCAACATTGCAAGTATCCACCCTGCTGCTTAATCAGACTTCTGTGATCCCTTCCAAGCTCACAAGCAAACATGGAAGTGGCTGATCTTGAAGCAAATGTCAAGCAAGAGATATTTCTTCTTTCTCTTTTGGGAGGACGATGAGAAGTGCTCCTCATGCTTTCCTGAGGAGAGAGTCCACTCTGAACAAAACCTGTGTGGCTCGCTCTTTAGGCAACACAAGGACTGAATAACCTGATGCGTTTTTAAGGTTTTTCTGCATTTTTTTCCTTGCCTCCTCCTCTTCAAAGAGTCAGGTCAGAGGTTGAATCGTCCTGCTGAAGCAGTACATGAAATTCTGTTCCAAGATGCTGAACACTGTGCTTGAGCTTTATGCCTAACCCTGCCTACCTGAATTCCTGAGTTTTTCCTTGTGACAGAGCAATATGCCTAAGTAATTTGCTTTGTACCTTAGAGACACGTTATTCACTCCAGTGAAAGAAAAAACACAGGTCAGTTTCCCAGCTGAGATTCTGATGTTGTTCCAGTATGACAAATGTGTTTATTTACATCAGCTAAAGCACTGGCCCCTGGAAATCATTGCTCCATGCATTGTATCTGGTGATTTTGATGAATCAGGGAGCTTTCTTGGGAATGATGGAGAAGGCAATATTGAACCAGGATCTAAAAAAGAGGTCCCATGGCTCTTCAGCATCATACAAGTTTTTCATCAGAACTCAAAGAAAAAAGGCCATCATAATTTATTTCCTAAGGCCTGGCCACTCTGTCCTATGAAAGGTACCCTCTCCATAGCTCAGGCACAGCTCTCACTTCTCTTTCTCCCATCAGTAACTAATTCCAAGTCCAGTTGCAGCCTGGAAAAAGCAGGGGAGGTGTGAAGCAAAGGAGTATCAGGGCAGGAGAGAGGTTATTTCCCCTGCTGCTGGGAGAGAAGCAGCCCAGATAAAAAATGTTGTTCTTTGATGCCATAGCACAGATTTGGGATATTGGCCAACTCCCAAGGGCTGTCCTTGGTTGACTTTGCTGTCATGTCTCCCTTCCTCCAGGCAGATAATAATGCTCATCCATCACACTTAAAAAGCCAGAACAAAATTCTACTTCAGTTACATCAGGGTGCAGCAGAAGAAACACTGCTGACACCTCATTCACTCTTTCCAGGTTTACCACAGGACAATTCCAAGAGCAGATTCCCACACAGACGCTTCATCATACCCCTCACAGAAGCACTCAAGGGTATTTCTTCAAAGCCCTTGTTGTGCAAGACCCCAAAAAGCCTTTTGTGTCCATCTTACTCTCATGGCCCATGACCTTACAACTAAGACTATGTTATGTGTCTGCTCTTGTCTCGCATCTCCTGTGCCAGCAGCAAGACCTCAAACAGCCCCAAAACAGAAGTTAGGTAAAAGAGGGCACAAGTGGGGCCCGAAGTAGGACTGGACTGTAAGCATCAGCTCCTTGGTCCTGCTGCAGGGCCCCTTCTCTTGAACCACGCTGCTTCCTCACTGCCCAGGGATTAAAGTGCCCAAGGCCACAGCACAGAAAGGATCAGGCCTGTAAACTGGTTTCACTTTTGTTATTTGCTCCTAATCTCCTGCAGTTCCCACGCAGGTATTGAAGTATCCATCACCCTACTCCAAAAGCCTCCAATGAACAATGGATGCGTGGTTAATGAGTCCCAGGAACTCCTCTCACCTCGCTCCAGCCGTTGGGGTGAGGAAGTTAAGTGCTCCTGTACAAGCTCAAGTGACTGCTCACCATTTCCTTAATATTCCACCTCTTTGTGTTTTGTGGTTTGACTTCTGCTGAGCTAATGTTTATTTTTCCAGAGAGCAGTTATTGTGGTAAACTGATATCAGAGCAGCAGTGTGGGAAATAAGATTTCATCTCCTGTACTTCAGCACTTCATCCAGGAAGCCAAAGAGAGCCAACCTAAGAGCCTTATTTGTCTTTCACAAGGATGACACCTTGTTGCTAGTGCAGTGATGATGGTTGTCACTCCTTGATACTTACTGGGTCTCTCTTATCAGTGATTTTCCATTATTTAGATTCTGTGGTTTTTTCTAACAGAGAAGATATCGCATTCCCCTCATTTCAGTGTGAAAACCCCTTGGGCACATCAGCATCTGCTGCTGTTGTCTGGGTATTGGGACACCAAGATCTCTAGGAACATGATTCTTTCCTGTTTGTTCATCTTAATCACACCCTTGAGCGTGCTTTACTTTACCCACATATGTAATGTTAGAAAAAATAATGACATTTCTGAGCTGAGAATGGACTAGGCCCCATTTGTGTCTGTAGACCTCTGCTATCCAAAACTGGAAGAAAAAAAATGTCCTTTTACTTTTGCAGTTGTGGAGAGCAGAAAATTCTTTATGGAAAATATAACTCTCTAAGAATGTTTTCTATTCTAATCTTGCTGACTAATCTTTCTTCTTCTAAAGTTTTAATCTTGCTTAAGGAATAAATGTGTGATATTGTGTTAGAAAAGCCAATCAACTGCTCAGGCTCTAGCTGGGAAGCAATGTGAGTTCCCCTTTGTACAAGCTCTTGTCGAATGTGATTGTTTCCCCAGCGTCAAATTCCATGGATTTTAGCAGCTGAATGGGTACAAAATTTGACATGGTCAGAAACGTGTGCTTATAAAAACTTATTACTGTTGAATAGCTGGTGCATTCTTGGTGCACTCATGTGCGAAGTGCCCTCGGAGAGGCCGGGCTGGCAGCACCCCTGGGCCTCATTAGCACACACACGCAGCCGTCCCAGGCTCCCTCCCGCCCGGCCCGCTGTTCCCATGTGCCGTGGGCAGGGGACGCGTGAGGCTGCTGGAGCCAGCCTCTCGTGGAGGAGCTGTCCTCAGCTAACCCTGGGGCTGGCCCAGGAGGGACAGAGCCACCAGGGCTCCTGAGCCAAGGCAAGCCCCGCGAGCCAAGCGGCTCCCAAGGGCTCGCGTGCTGGGAATTACAGCCAGAGCCACGCTGGACTGAGAACAAGGCTGGGAACAAACACCAAGTCTCAGGATATTCCAGCTGACACTGCTGCTCCAGGGTTCTGCTGGTGCACAGCATGCTCCAGCAGGCCAGTAAAGTCCAGCAAGGTGTGGCAAGCTACAGGCACATTTGGATGCTTGGGTCACTAACCCAAACCTATGGCACCCATGCATATGGAGCCCACACGGGTGTATCTATCTTAGAATCACCGAGTGGTTTGGGTTGCAAAGGACCATAAAGACCTTTCCATGTAGTTCTCACACCCCTACCATGGGCAGGGACACCTTCCACTATCCCAGGTTGCTCCAAGCCCTGTCCAGCCCAGCCCTAGACACTTCCAGGACGCACAGAGCCAATGGCTCACACCACACACAAGCACCAGATCGGTGTGCACACACCAGCTTTAAGAAAAGCTGCTTCACTCTCACAAGTTGCCTTCCACTACCAAAACCTCTTTGCCAGGATTAGTGCTATCCCTAGACTTAGAGACAAATCTCACAAGTGATTTGGAATAGTTGAAATAACAAGGTTTGGGCAGCCAGGGCTGTGTGGGGCCCAGGTTGAGCACAGATGCTGAGCACACAGTGCCTCCTTCCTGGCCTTACCCAGCTCCTGCTCAGAGCCCAGCTTTTTAGCTCAGGCAGAGGGAACTCCAGTCCCCCTGACAGACCTGCACATGATGGCCAGCACAGGATGTCTTTCCCTGCCTCTCTGCACTGCAGCATTCACGGGCAAAGGGCCACAGTATCCCCTCCGGGTGGACAGGCATCACGGGTGAGAGCTCTGGTTTGAATAAATAAGAGCAGTTGCCAACAGGGAACTTGAGTGAGAAAGCCAGATTTTTTATGAGTGCTCAAATAAGGACCAGGGAAACCTTCCTGGACACTGAGTGTACCTGCAAATCCAGTTCTCATCTACTTTGCTTTAAAGACTGCTCAACAACTTTTCTAATGCCTGTGTGACTTAGGTGAGTAAATCAAATTGGTGTCATTGTTAATAGTGAACACACTTCCCAACACACACTGATTCTGATAAGACATTATTTAAAAAGCAAACAGACTGAAGGTCACTCTTTTTAGAACAAAAAGTTACAATTTTTCAATTTAAATTAGTGTGTCATTATTTGATCTGATTTAAGTAGTTGAAGCTATCTCTGGGAATAGCTTCAAAATGAAAAATAGTCAAAATGAAAAATGTTATTGAAACAAACCATCTGAAAAAAGAGCAAATATTTTTTTAACATCCAGTGACCTGAAAATCCATTTTTCACTCAGCTCCAGTTACCAATAATAATAAAGAAAGCAAAATATCTTTCTCCATTATAAATATGACATGCACAGGAATAATATCCAGTGATTTCATCACATCCATTCCTTTACGAAAATTTTGCCTCACAACCTAAACTTTCCTAGGAGCTTAAGATATCCCTTCTACTATTAAGAAAAGGTCTTAAAGGGGGATTCTGGCAAGGTTCAGCTCCATTTCACCAGAAGACAAAAGGTCAAAATAAGCCCCAAAGATAATAAGGAATGTCATTCATAGGTGGGATGAGAGCTAAATTACTCCACATTCAAGCAGAGCTTTAGTTTAAAAACAAGAGTGGGGCATCCTTATTTAGCTATAGTGACTCCAGTGGCAAGAACAAGGCTGCTTCCACATGAAGGTTAAATGCAGTAAGGGGTGTTGATCCCTAAAAGGCATGGAAGAAGAAATAACTTTAAAGGGTTGAAACTTTTCACTTTGACATTTTGAAAGCAGAATACTTCAGGTTTGATCTTGGTGATAATTTTCATTTCAAAGTTTACCTGCATTTATTATACAGGGTCAAAAAAAGCTTGTCTGTTCAGCATGAGTCCCTAATTTTTTTCTGTTCTCTCCTCTTGCCATTGTTTTGTTTCAGGGTCCACAAGAATCAGTCTCTTTATACAGGGCACCAAACCAAGGATATTACATAGTTGTGTGTTCTTTAAGTTTTCCATGTATTAAAAATTAGTATTCATGCTGTGGTCAATATTCTGTGAGTAAATAAAAATTGTAAATCCAAGTGAAACCAAACTCCTGCCACTGCCTGCTCCAAATGCACTTCTCCTCCTACACTGTCCCCTAAACTGCAACAGACATATATCCAGATATACAGAAAGAGAAAAGGAATTTCATAAACCCCTGGGCCAACAAAATTCCTCCTCTGTTCTCCTCCTGACCAGGGTCTTTGAGTTACCAGGATTTTTCTTCCTGGCTGCTGTTAGTTTTGGCAAGAGCAGTAATACCACTAAGAAGTTACAGACCCTCTGTTCCATTCCAAAACCAATTTAGCTAACTTAAACCAGCAAAAAAAAAAAAAAAAAAAAAACCCACACCTTCTTATCCAATGCAATTTCCACTAGTGCCTGAGGGACAGAGGAAATCAGAAAGCACACTACAACACAGCAGGAAATATTTCTGACCATGATAAATGCTTCCTTTAGCAGTGCAACAGAATCCTTGAAGATCTTTGGAGATCCTTGGAAGAATTCCATTTACTACTCTGCAGGCCATATTTTTCTGTGAAAACCTTATTACACAACAGAAGCATTAACGGATTCAGAGTAAAATAAGAAAAGATGTATTATCCTAAAGATTTGGAGAACAGGGAGAGAAGAAGTTAAGAAAGGCACACAGGGTTTCCCTTTCACTCCATGTGATTATGTTGTGATAAAGCCTGCTACAGACCTGTCCATCACTTGTGGACTCAGGTCAGAGAAGCTCTCTGACCCGACCAGCTGTGTGACACAAGCCAAACAATGACAAATTCAGCCTCAGTTGCTCTTGCCACAGGGATCTCAGGGTTGCCTGTTGAGCAGCTATGAGACAACCACACTTTCCTTTTATCCATCTTGGTTTTTATTTTCTCTCTCTCTTTTTTTTTTTTTTTTTTTTTTTTGTCTAGGGAATTTGCAGGGATAGCTAGAGAGCTTGGAAAGGCCCACTCTGTTATCTCTCCTATGCAGAAAGGTGTCTTTCTAACTTTGGCTTCCTTACCTAACTCCCACATTCCCAACTTTTAGCAGATGCAGAGGTAATTGTTTGGAGCTACCTTGATAGGAAGTACTTTAAAGCCATCCTCTGGCACAATAAACTCACCTTGCAGATTTCTAGGTATTGCTGTGAAGCTGCCCAGTGACATCTCACAGGGATGCAGGGAGCCAGCTCAGCTTCAATTGCCACTGGATTGATTTGCTCCCTTCCAGTCATTGAGGAATGCCATGGCCACAGGCATGATAGAAGATAATGTTTTTATTGGGAATGGCAGGATACTAGCCCCATTTTCAAATTACCCTAAAGAGACGCAGACTCACTCTGGAGTGCTGAAGAGTCAGCCACTAACCAGTGACATTTAACTGAGGATTGTGCTTGGTCTAAAAGTGGTCACTGAAAGCACAGGGGCAGACTGCAACCCCCTGTGCATTACAAAGAGGGCTTAATGTGACTTAGGAAAAATCAAGATGATAATGCTGTTGTTGGCATGTGATTTATCCCGACCAGAATTTCGCTTGTGGCATCACATTTTTTCCCTGGTACAATATGCCACTGCCTGAGCTTCTGTAATATCTCATCACCAAAGGCAGAAGGCCTCACAGAGCAGTGCTATCACAGCCTCTGCCCCCAAACCCTGAGGGGTCAGTGATTCAGCACTGACTCAGCAGGAGCAGGACCACAGACTGAGCCACTTTGTGTCATTTCTCTTTGCCTTGCAAAGTCTCCCATCCAAGGGGTGACACAGCCCAACCTGTAAAGCTAATGAGAGCTGACAAGATGCCAACCTGAGAAGAATAAAACCTGCAGAACAATAGATGCTCACCCTGGTTCTCTTCAGCTCCAACCAGCACAGGAATCTTTTGTTTCAGCAGCTGATGGGATATATAACAAATGTAGAGACACTGAGTCACTAAGGCATACTTAGTTTTGTTTCTCCTTACTCCTTCCTCCAAACCTCCAGCTTCTGTTGGTGTATCCATGGCTCACTCTCCATCAAACTCCATCAAACATTGATATAAACCAGGAAAAGCCCATGTCCCTGGTGGGCAGAGAAACCCCTAACTGCATTTCATAATTTATGTCCAACACCTGGTTAAACAACAGCCAATCTTAAGGAAAGCACAGATGAAGGCTGTGCCCAGATATTTTTTTGCATAGCACCAGTTTCTTAGAAATCTTGGATGCTCTCTGTGCAGGTTTCTCAGCTCAGACTGTACACAGCAAAGTCTCCCCACAGTCTTGCTGCCTTTCCACACTGGCCACAGGAAAAGAGAGACTGAAGCACCTGCAGTTCTTGTGCCTGAAGTTTCCAGGTTGCTACCCCAAGGGACGGGAGTACATGGAGGGAGGAGCAATTTTTGGATGTACCCCTCAGTGAACAGGTGAGGACACAGGTGCTGCTGGCAGGACAGCATGTGTTCCTACATTGGAGGCACACTCAGAAAGAAGTGCAAGAACTTCTGTTCCCAAAGCAGAAGGAACAGTTCATAAATGGGAAATCCAAAGTGTTTCCAGCTGTGGAGGTGTATTGCTGAGAGTGGCCCCTCCAGAATGGCGCAGAGGAGTGTTGGGACCCCTGGGCCAAACCCAACTACTGCTGGCTAAAGCAGGAGTGGGAAGAGGGCCTGGGGCTGGAGAAAGGAGCTGCTCTGCACTTATGGGCAAGGAGAAGCAGGGAGTCCCTCCCCTACCGTGTCTGTGGCTGTGTTTTTGGCCTAGAAAAAGGCTAAATTGCCCCTGATGAAGCTGTGATGGAAAACTAATCCTCTCCAACAATAGCCCAGTGCTAAGAATCATCTGTGGATCTGGGCAGGAGAGAAAGCAAGGACCTCTTGTAAGGGCATTTGTTTCTCCATCAGTCTTTTGTGGTGTCTTTCCCTCACCCACCTCCTTTCCTGCTTGGTTATTCCAGCATTAGCTTGCATGGGCTGTTTGCAGAGACAGAACAACAACAGAGGTCTGCTTGGAAAGCCAGCAGAAACCTCTTAGCTTGAGACCAGAAATGTGCAGAATCCCCAAAGAACAAAAATGTTTGAACTTGCCTCCCCAAAAGTGTTGTATTCATTGACTTGCAAGCAGGGGGAGCAGCCATAGTAATTTAACCTAGGGAAGAGTGCCAACAACTTATTTAATTGCAGAGTTCGTGCCAACAACCCCACAATACAACTATTAATACAAGTCTGCAGTACAAGACTAATTCTGCTAACCTTTTGCTGCTGCCTTTTAGTCAGGTCAGCGGCTGCATCCCTTCTGTGCTGACACTATTCAACAAACACTGGCAACTGCTTTTAAGCAAACACCAAATGGAGCAGGGCAGGAGGGAGGGGAGAGGGACCATTGAGAAAATGAAGATTCCCCCCCAGGACCCCACCCCTCACTGTCCAAATATTTTACATTTCTTTCTCCATTTCGAGCTCCTCTCTTGAAACTAGGAATGTGTCTTGCCATGTATTTGCCCCTGGAAAACTGCCAGATCTTTGGTCTGGATTCCATCAGCTCATTTCCCAGTTTCTATGAGACTGCATTTGAGAAATGTGGGTCTATCTCAGTCCACTGGCAAGACTGGTCATCAATCAATGTATGAAAACATGAGGTCTGACATTGGGGACCAATCCTCTTTTCTAAATGCAGCATTCCTTTAAAGGACACATATTTTTACAGAAAAATTTAAAAAGAAAGCAATAATGGATCCGGCACTACTGCAAGTTTCAAAGGGCACGACTCTTCCAGCAAGTATGTGCCATTGTAAACATCTCAAAATCCAGTATCAAATGATGCATAAATCTCAAGCAACATCATTCTTGTACGAGTTAGTAAACTCCCTGCTGCATTTGCAGACTCACTGCTGCTTCACTCTTCATCCATCCCCACATTTGGGGTTTTATACTTACATCTCGTGATTGTATCACAACTATAAAGTCCAACCACCTGGGAGCAGATTTATTACACTCATAAACAGCATTAAAGGGGTTGTAACTTTTACCTTTATCCTGCTGCCACTAGCATGACAGAGAAAATAAATCCTGCTCACAAGCTCAACAGAAAACCAAGGTAAAAAAACTTTCATACGGCTACAGCGAACGCTCCTTCTCAGGGGCTCAGTAGCTCTCCACTGCTACTGGGAAATTGTCAGCCTCTGCTGATCCTACAAACCAACTCCCCAGCTCCCAATGTCACGTTTAGGAAATGTCCCGCTGCCGAGAGCGGCTGTTCAGCCCCGGTATCTGCAGGATCTCTGCTGGCCGGGCTGGAAGCACGGGAGGGGCGGATGTGGCCGGGCCGGGGCTGCTGACGGCATCACTGCAGAATGTGTGACTGAGCCCCGCCACGACACCCCCCAGCCACGGCATTTGTCAGCCGAGCTCCCCATTCCACCGGGCCTCGCAAAATCCCCATTCTTGACCGAGAATGGGCAATGGCTTTCAGCCTGGCAGATTAGCTCTGAGTCTGTGGGAACTGCAAAACGCTGCACCTGCCTGTAAAATGGCACCAGCTCAGCACAAGGCGTTTCCAGAGGGGAAAGTTAATATATGGGAGGAATGCACATAAATCCTGTTATTTCTTAATGGGATTTGGGAGCTTATTTCTCACCCCGTGCTTTGAAATGTATCCCACAGCCTATTCTATTAATGAATTTAAGCACAGCGATTTTCTTATCAGCAGGAATCATTCTTCACTGAGGTTTGAGGGGTTTTTTTGGTGGAATTTTTTAATGCAAGTGTGAAAAATTAATATTATGCTTGAATACCAGTTAGGATGTTAACAAGCTGTGTCCTGGATAAGCTACTCTTGTTCTGCTCCTGTTGTTCTTTTCCTTACTTCAATTTCAAGAGACGTGGAATCATTTATTTGTTGGGGGTTTTTATGATGTAGGCAGTGGCTGGCTAAAAATGGAAAGAGGTTCTCTGTTTCCAGTTCAGCTGTGTGAGTGAGTGGACACCCAGCTCTTACTTAAAACAAGCAACATTTGGAAAGTTTTTTTCCACATCTCAGGGGTACTCAGTTGGTACTGATGGGTACCAACATCTTTCAGGGTTTCCTGGCACTGCTTTGGATGCTCTCTCTGCTGCCACTGGATGGGGATTCACTCAAGGCTTTGGAAGCACACAAATGAGTTACAGAAATTTTCTGCCTTAGCAGTCTATTTCAAAGGCCTCTGGACATTGTTCCTTTGACTGCCAGTTGTGACTAGTCCAGAATATCCTGAGCTGGAAGGGACTCCTAAGGATCAAGTCCAACTCCTGGCTCTGCACAAAACTGCTCAAGAATCCCACCATGTGCCTGAGAGCATTTTCCAAGCACTCCTTGTGCTCCGGCAGGCTTGGGGTCCAAGGCCACTGCCCTGGGGAGCCTGTTTAGTGCCTGACCACCCTCTGGGTGAAGAACCTTGTCCTAATATTCCCAAACATCTCCAACATCTGACACAGCTCCAGCTGTTCCCTGGGATCCTATCACTGGTCGAATACTTCCTGTTCAATAGACCTATGCTGGATTCATGCTTCACAATTTTGAGCTTCCTCAAAAGTTCCTGAATGCAAACACCAATGAAACTTAAGATGACAGTAGCTCAGCTCCAGCTTTATTATCAATGATGGGTTTTCTTCCTATGCCTTGGGCTCCCAAGAACTGTGGGAAAGGTTGAAGGCAGTGGACCTTTGCTAAAGCGAACATCTATTGTGTACAAACACTGAGCTAAAGGGTGCATTCCCTGAGTTTCATTTTAGGATGAGTTTTTAAACCTCAACTCCAGCTGTATCTGCCACAGCCAAGGGAACAAGGATATGTGGCATTTTTATGTCTAATCTTTCATGTAAGCTAAAGCCAGGGCAGGATTTATGAAGGCTTTATTTCTTGACCCTAAGGATTACATGCTGTTTCATCACAGTGGGATTCCTCTCTGTCCTGAGAAGAAAATATTTCTTCTCTTACACCTTTCTGTGACTTTGAAGGACATTACACTCCATAACTCCTGTGGCAGCAATGAGGGGTGGAGACCTGATCTTTCAGAGTAGCTGTCTCTGGGGATTTAGGCCAAAACTTCACGGCTTAGGCTGACCTCTGCTAAGGAGGAAATCTAAAGCATGACTGGTGAACTGACACCAAGCCCTGGCAGATGCCATCCCCACCCCTCAGCACGGAGAAATCCTTTTTTTCATCATCTCCTTCCACAGGCCTATTGATAACAGAGTTGTCTGTGCCCCTTGGGATTCATAGCCTGGGACAAGCACAGCATTCCCTGTAGCCAGGCTCCCTGTGCTGGATCAGGGCTCGGCTGGCACTGCCCCCTGAGCAGTGTGAGAGCTGCCCCTGACCCTGCTGGAGCAGCAGCAGTGCCCACCAGGCCCTGCTCACAGCAGGCACTGGGTTTGCCTGCGGCTGCTCATTCAGTGCTGGGGAAGGGAACAGAAGTCTTTTTGTGCTGGAGAATGCCGGGCAGCCTAATGGAGGGGCTGACAATAGCAGCCTTTTCACGCAGCAGCTCCCTCGCTTTAAGAAAAGGTAGGGATCCTGTCCCTCGTGCTGGCATCAGCAGTCTCTGGAGAGGCCCTAATGCAAGCCCTGAGAAACCAGGAGGAGTGGTGAGGAACTGCCTCCTGCTTCCTCAAACAATTCCAGCAGCAGCTGCCAGTCTGCAGCATCCAGATTCCCTTGATACCTGGGATCAGACATCTGCCCTGTGCACTGCCTGCCACAAGAGTCAGATGTGCCAGAGACCCCTCACCATCACCAGCCCACTTGCAGAATACTGGAAGATAAAGGGTGAGAATTTAAACATTAACAACACAGGCCTCAAGCTATTCTTCAGCAGCAAGGAGAAAAATAAAGTCCATACAGACAGGAAATCTTCAAATAAAAAATTACAATAAATTTTTAAGAAATCACAGAAGATGTCACCATGCCTCTGGCTCAGTTTCATGTCCTAATGCCCAGGCCAACAAGTCTCTCGTGACTCTGCAGCCTCAGAGAAGCCTCTCTAACGTGAGCACAGGCCATGGGTTTTGTGCCTGCAGCCCTACAAAAAGGGTCACAGTTCCTAAAGTGCCACTTGTCACACCACGGGATACAGGGGATAGGAAGAAAGAAACTTTGCCTGTCAGTGCATCACATAATTTTGTTTTGTTTATGGGGGCTCTGGGCATTCCAGAGGGGAAAGCTACGAGCTCCTGGTACTGGGAGAACACTGATTCCCAGTGTTTGGATCAGAGACAGGGCTAAGTGCCTGTGGACCAGCTGGGTACAGAATGGACTTTTGAGCTTGGTTTTGTCAGGAATGATGAACGATTCTCACTGCATGTCACTAAGTGCTCTAGGTGCTCTCAACCAAAAATACCAGAGAAGTAGCACAGGCAGGGAAGCCTCGTGAAGGCAGCCAGGTCCAGCTCCCGCAAGCACTGACTGCTGTTCATTGCATCAGCGCTTGGATCAGGCTCCAGACAAGGTTTAAACACCTTACAAGAATTCCGGATTATTTCTCAGGCTCTGTCCCAAACTATTCCCATTATTATGAAACTTTTATTGCTTCCTACATCCCTGCTGAGAGGTAAAACTCAGAGTTTGTGTCATGCTTTTGGCATGAGGTCCCTGCAAACGACCTGCCCTTTTGAGTGAAGGGAACCCATGAACTCCAGCACAGCATGTGAAAAGTGTTCCCACACAGCCACGGTCTGAGGGAGAACGCTTTGGATGCTTTAATTCCGAGGCAAGAGAAACAACTCCTTTGTTAGTATTGTCAACACGGAGCTCAAAATAAAAGGGCATTTCAGAGGCCTACAACAGCCAGAACTGTTCCAAAGGTTTGTGTAGAGAGGAGAAACACAGCACAGAAATACCTCTCCTGGCTCCAAAATGGTTGAGACTGATTAACATTAATTACCTTAGGTTAAAAATTCTTAGAGAAAATTGAGAGGGAATGAAACCTTCTGTTACCAGTTTGCCTTTACTGCCTATAACAGTCAGGGCTTTCATTTTTGCATTTTTTGATCTTGCTGCTAAGGGTGAGCCAAAAAAGTAATTTGGAAATAGAAATCTGGGTTTTCTTCTGCGTATTATCATGATTTTGAGGCCACAGAATACTGGATTCTAATTAAACACTTGGTATCACCTGCAACCACTTTGGCATTTGTTATTGAAGTTCTATTTCCAGATAAAGAAACCACTTGTTTAATGAAATTTCCACTGCAAGCAAATCTCCCAAATCTGGCCAGAATTGCAGGCTTCTAAATTGCTAAACAGGTATAATAAAAAATAAGAAATTCAACTGTAGGACCTGAGGTCTGGAAACACAGAAGTGAAGGTCACTTCAGGGAACCTGACTTCCACTAATTTTGAAGCCTTAGTGACACACTGAGGACACTGAGTTACTTTTTAAGCACAAATGTATTAACACTAAAAACAAAACAAGCTACTGTCCTGTCTTTTAGAAAAAGGAAAGTACTTAAAAACTTGAGAACCTTCTTGCCAAAGGATTATTTGACAACATGTCATTGACTACATTTCATACCATAGAATCAATATAAAAGGGAAAATATACCGGCGTTCATTTGCCTCTTTTTGGGCACTGTCCCACTGCTACCCAGGGACATTCTGGTGCTCCTTAGGTACTGAGTTGTTTTCCCTGAGCTGCAGCAGAAAAGGAACATGTAACTGACTACCTTTCGCCATCCTTCCATTTCTTTCCTGCTGGTACAACAAAAACAGATGCTTGGAGGATTCCACAAAGCTTTATTCTGAGGCTTCTCTCAGGGAAAAATGTGAGTCAGATGTAATAAATTTATGGTCTGCTCCCACCTCCAGCAAACTAAATGATGAATAGACCTGCCTGGAGTACTTTGGATCAGCTGCCATGAAACTGTTTCAGTGCAGGGCTGTCTTTCCACAGGGGAAAAAAGAGCAGCATTAGCATAAAGAAACTGTGCTTTAGGTACGCAAATTCCCATTAGCTGCACACCCAACACTTCTGAGGAGCTGAGTTAGGCTGGCTTGCACCATGTGCTGAGCACCGTGGCTGAGTCAGCAAAGCTTTACTACTGGTTTTAACTGGGAGTTTGCCCATCTGTGCCCACGTGGGCACTCAGCCACCTCCCCCCCTCCAAATCAGCCTGTCCTGCTGCACGGAGAGCAGCAACAGGTCTGTACAGCCAAGGGAATCTGACCCAAAGGCACCAAATTACCTGTTCTCATTTGGAAGGCAATATTAGAAACATACATTAAAAATATACTAAAGCTCTGGTAGCTGGCTCTCTAAACCAGCACCTTCTACCAGCTGAGAATACAGCCCTGCTTTTTGCACTTACACTCCCAACTGTTGCTTCCCTCATTTTTAGGCAAATTCTTGGCATGTTCCTGGTGGAGAAACTGCTATCTTTCCCAAGGGCTGCCCAGGGCTGTGAGAACCAGTTTTTGTGCGTGTGGGCCTTCTGTAAATTCACTCCTCTTGGTTTTGAACTTCCATTACAGCCTTTGGTCTGTAGCTGAGACACACCAGTACTCTGGGTCCCCAGCAGTTCCCGAGGGCTACTGTATTCACCCAGATCTGTTATCTCTCTACTATTCCAGAACAATACATCAGTGCTACTCTGTTTTAAGTCGTGTTGCAAGCTGTCACGGGCAGCAGCTTAGATATTTGCTGAAATGTCCACTTTTAATTACTCTAAGGCCATTTAGCACCACTCTGTCACTGCAAACAGACAGGTAAGTCAACATAATCATTTGCCAACAGAACAGGTAGCCACAACAGAAAATAAAACTTCTTAATTATGAAAAATCAGAAATTAAAAAGTGACGTCCACATTTTATGGTATTTATATGTAGTACTATTTAGAACTGTTGTTGGATCATTCCCAGTGCCTGCATCTTTAATGATCCCTTTCAACATAAAACTTTCTGTGATTCTCCAAGCACTCTTGCACAGAATTAAACCTGTAACATAATTCATCATTTCCCCACAGTTCCTCATTACTTTGCAGTACACTTAGGTGAGGAATACTGAATTAACTAAATGAATAATATGCAATTAATTCTGAAGAGCTCATAGTGAATTGAAGCACCAGAGGAATTTCTCAGTTGAAACTGGAAACCAGGAAACTGGAGCTGCCTGAATTCCAGAAAGCATAGCTTTCACATGCAGCCATTCTCCAGCTCTGCATCACCCATGCATGAGCAAAACACTGAAATGCTGATGCTGATAGCACAAACTGAGCAGGGACTACAAGGAGAAAAAAGGGAAATCCCAACCAAAAATAAAACCCCGGACATTTTTGCAGTGCTGCTTCAGGAAAGGCAGGCACAAGTCACACAGCTCCCAGTGGCACTATGCACACTTCAGGCATGTTTGACATTAAGGGGCCTGGTTGTTGTGGAAACCAAATCCCATAGATTAATTAATGTTCAGCAGCCAGAGCCATCTCCCATCCTCTCTGTCTCCCTGCCCCCAATTAAAAAAAAAAAAAAAAAAAAAAAAAGAGTGTGTTTTTACACCACAGAAGAATGTCAGCAAAAAGAAACTCCTCACAACTGCAGCCTCACAACTGCAGAACTATGCCAGGAACTGTGAACAACCTGTGTTAGTCCCCAGTATTTATAAAATAAAAATTATAACATCATTTCAGTGAGGCTGCCTTTGCTGTCTGTGGCTATGCCAAACTGCCTCCAAGAAGGTCTTGCAAGAAAGATGACTGTGTGAAATTTCTAGAATCCCTTTATGATGAAAGGACTTAATGGGAGCCCCCCTCTTTTTTTTTACTTTCGACATGTAAATGTAGTAATCACAACTAATTTACTTCAGTGACTGACAGTCCTCATGTGAATGTGTTTGCACAGGGAGTTGCAAGGGGATTTGAAAATTGCAAAGGATTTGAACAACACTAATTCTGAGTATCAGCATTTTCTTTTATCTGCTGCTGGTTCTGATCCATCAAATTCACCACATACATCCCAGTTTTCAGGAGGCAGTAAGATTGGACATAAGTCTCTCTGTGCACTGGTAGCTCAACATACACACTATAAACACAGAATGCACCAGATTGATGACACAGGACAAATGTGGTTAGGACCCATTAGAGGAGAAATTTCAGAACTACCTATATCCTATTTTCAGAACAGTTTTAGGGCCATAGGTCAAACATATTTCATATATTGGTGATGCTTTTCAAAATTGTGGTTTTCAGCACCTGCATATTGAGGTACCTGGGTAACAGACTGGTTCTGATGAGAATGAGGAATTCCTCCTCCCACTTTTTCCCCCTCAGAATATCGTTGTGAGCTATGCTACTAGTTGCCTGTTGAAAACAGCCAATTATTAAATAATAAAAATCTTGAAGGCACCCCATAATTCACAGATATTTAGTAAGTAGGGTGAGCAAACCACTAGCACAGCACAATATATATACACTTACCAAACAGGTGCAAGTAGTTCCTGCACTGTTTCACACATACACACTTCTAATTAGCCAACATTCCATCGTGTGACTGAAAGCACTCACTTTGTTTTACCTCAGGAGTGCTGGGGATGGATTGCTGACCATGCTCAGATATGCCACGACTTCATGCCACAAGATCACTTCACCAGAGCCCCCCACTATTCATAGCAGTGAAATAAACACAGCTAGTTTCTGCAAGCCACGATGCTTCCCGTGGGACAAAACCTGCACTTGGATAGCTGAACAATGCCGAGGGCTCTCCTGTGTTTATCAAAGACGCAGTTCCTGAGCAAAGCTGCTGACTTGAACAGGTGCTCAGCACTTAAAACCCAAGCCAAATACAACGAGAGTTACAACATTTCAGTGTTACTTCCCCAACTCTTGCCCTCGAGTCGGGCACCACTCCCGCCTTGCTTGCACGGCACAGAAAACGAGAGAAGTACCTTGGAGATGATTAATGGCTGTCCGTGCTCCAGCCCGCCCTTCAGCGTGAATCCCCATGGAGCCCCTCCGTGCAGCAGTGCCTCCAGGTAGATGTATCTTCCCTTGTGGGTGATGCTGCACTCTGACGGGGATATGCTGCTGTTGATGTTGTCTAACATCCTCATCTGTCCTAATCACATACTCAGGCAAACACAAAACCCACTCAGGCAGTCACAGAGAGACCAGGCTGGAAATCCAAGTCCCCAGCAGCACACCACAAGTCATCCCTGATTACGAGAAACAAGAAGAGTCTGAGGTGGAAAGTTCTGCTTCAGAGCCGGAGTCCAAGGTGATGGGTTAAAAATAGTCCCATCAACATTTCACGCTGCTTCTCCCTCGAGATTTTACTTTCAGCACTCAGCTCTCCCCAGTCCCAGGTACACTGGGCATGAGAGAAATCTCGGTAAAGATTTCTCTCCCTGCCTTTGGCAGATCAAAACTGCTTTTCAAGATGCAGGCAAAAAAAGAAAAGAAAAAAAAAAAAAAAGTTTATGGATTTAAAAGCCCCTGGCCAGTAAATTGCCAAAATCCAAACGAATGCTTCATTTGTGATTGATTATCAGTCTTTTCTTCCTTTCTGCATGCGATTTACCATTACAATGGTCTTTTTGCCTCAGCCCACTGCACTAAAAGAATGGAAGCGCCTTCTCCCTCTCAGCTCTCAGTTACTCTGTTCGCTTACTTCACAATTTTCTGACTTGTCAAAAAAAAAAAAAAAAAAAAAAGCTGAGGGAGGAGGAGAGAGCAAGTGCCTTCCTCCTAAAACCCTTTAGAGGGGTTTAAAATGTGAAATAATTCCATACTTATTGGATTAAAGGGTGAAAAAAAGCTACTGAGAAAACTGGAGAAGCAGGTGAAATGAATCCTCTGGGAAAAACGTTAAGGCAAGAGCTGAACTCTTTTCATTTTCGGTGCTCTCCCCGATGAGCTGCCAGAGCTGCAGCAGCTACTGCTGCTCTGAGGGAGGGTGAGGAAGTGAGCGGGAGAGAGAGAGAGAGAGAGAGAGAGAGAGAGAGAGAGAGAGAGAGATGGATTAAGGGAAGTAAGGCAGTGCTGCCCAATTGTGCACATCAAGCACGCAATTATAAAATGCAGTGTGCAAAAGCTGGGGCTCACCCTTTTATTATGGCCCCGGAAACCACCATCTTTCTATTGTCCTTGCCAAGGAATTGTAACAATCCCAACTGCCAGTTGCTGAAAACACAATGGACCTGCTCCAAATCAGCTCAGTGGAGCACTGCTAATAATTCTGCTCTCATAAAGTGCTTTTCCTCTGCATGGAGCATACCAGCTTCCCAGGACATATTTCTTTTCCCCATTTACATTGACAGAAAGGGCTAATGCTTTCCCAATGGATGGAATAAGAAATGACACCAAAAACTCTGGATACTTTTATTAATGCAGGCAGTTTCCTAGTGTAGAACACGTGGATGTGGGTGCATCTGCTCTTCCTTACGCACACGAAGACTCGGGGACTTGGCTCATCACTTACCATTTGTCACAGCATGTGTCACTGAAGGTGTGCAAAACCTTTACCTGATTTTTTATTGGATCTTGAATGGGACAATAGAGAGAGGAGCCCACTATGTGACCCATGTGTTCCAGGTTTCAGGAAATACAGGAAAGAGGTCCCCTGCTTTATTTTTCATGGTAGATGATTCCTCAATCCTTGCTTACACTGAGCTTTTCCCCCTCAGTTTCCCTCCCAGGGGCTGAGTTTTCATTAGCCTCACATCCTGGTCAGGCTCAGGGATTGCTATTATCCAGAACTCACCCTTTAGCCTGACTCAAATCAGATTTGTGAGGTTTTACACTCCTAATGTTTCAGAGTGAAAATGCCTGCTCTAAAGCTCCACAAAGAGCGATTCATTTCCAGGCTCTGCACAGCCCTTCCAGGGACAGGCAAAGGCTCAGGGAGCTCTCCTGGGGCCGTGCCTCCCCCTCTCCACAGCCAGCAGGACGAGGTAAGGCTGGGTAAGGACACACCAGCCTGTGCACAGGCCAAGGCACTTCTCTGGGTTACATCCATTTCACATGCAATGCGTTTGTCACCACACCTGTCTGCAGACACCACATTTCCACTGAGAGCTGGATTTCTTACGGGGCCTGCTGCATCTGATGATTACAAGTTATCAACACATTTCTGAGAGACAGTTTGACTTCTGTTCCAGCACTGTGGTTCATTTCAAGTGCTGAATCCAACATCATTTTTGCCAAAAACTCCATCAAATTTGTCACCATTGCAAGCAAAGAATTTTCTCCTCTTACCACCTCCAGATTTGCTATTTTTCATCCTGTTAATCCAGCTCTAAAAAGGTCTCATCCAGGTGCTCCCATGTATCAGAGACTCACAATCAGCTAAGGAAGAAGGTTTGATCAATCACCCAAACAGGTGCCAAATACTGTGCTACTTCCTCAGGGGCTCTTAATCCACACAGGAGTTCCTCTCAGGACAGAGCTGAGATACCCCTTGATAGGATGCAACCAGAAGTGACCTGGGCTCAGAAAAGTGCTTTGCACACAGAACAATAAATTTGAAGTTTTGCACAGTTTTGGTGTAAGGGAAAATAAATTTGGAACAGTCATGTCACAACCCTTTCCCTCATCGAGCACTACACTGCTAAAGCAGGAAAAATTACCACTGATTTCACTTTTCAGAGGTCCCAATCAAACCCTGTATTTATCATCAATCAAGGCAGCTGGCAACTGCTCTGTCTTTTCCTAAATTCTTTCAAATATTCCACGTTTCTTTTGCAGAAGTTCACCGGAGCAACACTGCCCCCGTCTGCTGAAACCAGAAATTGTCACAGTTTAAGCTGATCGATTTACACGCTAACGTTTCCTCAGTTCATAGGCATTTACTACACTTTTCCCTTTCAAAAATGAAGCAGGATCTGTCCTAAGTGTTCAGAGTGCCTTATATAACTAAAGACAGGAAATTCAGCTCATTTTGTATACACTTGTTCCTGCCCTTTTGGCAGGAGAGCCAAACACTAGGCTGAGTTTAAATCTACCTGCTGCTTAGTTCTATCCTGTAAATTGGGAGGAAGCAGATTCACTGTTTGTCTCTAAAGGGAAGTTTTGTGAAATAATGTGGGGCCTCCTACCTTTCACAGAGAGTGACTTGTTGATAGCCATACAGGAAGCATGAAAAGGCTGAAAAAGAAGTGCTCTTTTTCCCCTGGTCCCTGGTTTTATCCCTGAAGAAGCTCTCTTTCCCTTCCAGACAGGGCTCTGTGTAAGCTGAGGAGCATCAGGAATTTTAAATAATGGACATCCTTCAGGCACCAGTGGGCCCAGCTTCTTCCTCTCCCCAGGAGTCCTGAAGCCATTCAACTAAATCTGCAGTAGGATGAAACAAAACACAAGTGTCAAAAGACACAGCTCTCCCGGACCCCTTCAGAAATGAATCACTCCCTCCTGGGGTAGCAATTGCCCTGGAAGTTTATTATATTAAAAAAAAAAAAAAAAAAAAAAAAAAAAAAAAACAAAAAAAACCCAAAAACAAACCAACAAAGAACAGGAACAAATAAATTAAAAATATTGCATTCCTATACTTACCTCCAATCAGCTGGGGCTGACTGTAAGGTATCCATATCCTTAGCTCTGGAAAATGTCAGTCTGGCATCTAAAAGAAGAAATTACAGGAGGGAAAACATGCTGAGGCTCTGAATGGTATCAAAGAGATTGCAATCATCAACTAATGTTCAAAAGGTGTTTCCAGAGGAAAATTCCTAGGGCTACACAGGGAACCTCCACTCAGATTCCCAGTTGGATTTGAGTTCATCTTCCTTCCAAACCACAGAATAAGCTTGTTTGTCTGGATAGGCCTGAGGTAAAAATGTGAAAAATCTGACAGTGAAAGGGGAAAAGAGAGATCTGAGAGTGAAAGAACAAAGCTGAGAAACTGAAGTAAGCTATGAAATCAATGAATCCACATCCTTCTGGTGTTGGAAAAGGCACTTGTCTTTGAAGTTTGAAAGGAAAGAATTTTCTTTAGAGAATAGGAAAGAGATTCTCCATTTAATATTGCCTCTGGCACAGAACTGCTATGGGTTGCTCAGTTCCTCAAAGCAAACTGAAAAGCAACAAGCCAAGGTGAGGAATGGATCCATCCCTCCAAGGGGAGTCAAAGGGGAGTCACACAGTGCAACATCACAACCATACAACGTTCCCACCCCAAATAAGATGATTACTAAACAGCCCAAGCCTTTAACCAACTCTGAAGTGGCTGGTATTGGAGCAGTCTCTGCTGGCATAAATCACTCCAATCCCTTCCCCTGAAGCTCGATCCCCCCTTTACAGCTCACCATCCTTTATTTTAAACACAAGCAGTTTATATTTGCATCTCGATACTTTTTCAGAGATATTCCCAAACAGGAGAAAAGTTACACAGGAATTGGATACTAAAAGAGTCATTCTGTTTCAAGAGTGACAGGGGTTGCAGGTATTAAAGACCTGGACTCCCAGGAAACAAGGGATAAAAAAAGGCACCTGCAGTCAAGACAAGTGGTGTTCTGCAAAAAAAAAGCTCCTTGCCAGGATCCCGATGGGGAAAAGAGATTAAGTTTCCTGCTGAAGTCAGGCTTTGAATGACACTTGGGAGAAAAATCAAACCCTGGGTACAGCATTTATTGGCCCTCCCTCCTGCACGTTATGGGCTCCTGAGGGAGGAGCTTGTTCCCGAGGCTGCCGAGTCAGGCGGAGGGGCTGGAGGAAGGAGCAGGTTTTGGGAAGGTGGACTGCCAGCCCGCAGCACGGAAAAACCAGGAGTGAAGGCAGGGGGATGAGTGCCCCCCTTCTTTCCCCAGTAGGGAGCAAAACCTCAGTGCCCTATCCAAAATCTCAGAGAAACAAAGCCCTGCACTGCCTGCCAGAGGCAGGTGCTGGCCCCCTCCCAGGGGAGTTTTCATGCTTTGTTAACACCTGGGACTGCTGGAGGATTAAAATCTCGCTTGAGGATATCATAGCGCTTCAGGATACTGTATTTACTTTAACACTCATTTGCCTCTTATCCCTGTGGATAAGAAAAAACTTTTTGCTGCTGCAATTGAAGTCCTTTCCTCGAGCTGTTTTCCACTTAGGATTGCAGTGCAGCAAGGAGAATGGAGACCAGAGATCTGTTTGCAGCTGTTTAATTCTTACTTTTCTGTAGTAGTCCACATAAGACCACTTTTTTCCTTTTGTCTTTCAGCACTAAGTGGATGGTTTTTTCTCTTGTAAATGCAAATTATGTGGTACCCTTCAGGAATGGTTATGTGTTTTTCATCTTAGTAAGATATTTAAAGAAATCAACATACCTCTTGAGTTTTCTCAGACTTAATTTCTCCAGCTGAGGGTTTTGTTTTAGGCCCAGTTCATTCACCTGCTCCTGGAAACTTGTATCAAGGTGGTCTTTTGAATAACCTGAAATGGACAGCATATTGACACCTGTTCCTTCCTGAAATCAAGATCCAAAATGGCACAGTCAGACGTAATTTCCTGTGATCGCCTCTTGACTCTGCACCCTCTCCCCCACCTTGAAAATACCAGAGAACACAGAAACTTGTTCTCTCTGACAGGACTGGTGAAAATAAAAATATAAATATTCCAGGTTTTATTACTGAACTGGAATTAGGGCAAGATGCCTTTGAATGTTTTGCTTTTAACCCTCTGGGCTTTTCTTTGATGGACAGTCCCCTCACCCCAACTTCTGCCTTCAGTCAGCTCACGGTCACCCCTCCAAAATGTGCCACCTTACTGACCAAATATAATATTGAAAATGATCCAGGCCCTTCTCCTATCCCCGCGAGAGGATTTCTACCTCCATCCCCAAGCACAGCATCGCTAAACCACCTGCGACCCCGGACCACAAAATGGCGCCCCCGCCATGAGGGGGCAGCGGCCATGTTGGGGCCGGGGGGCTCGGCGCCGCAATTCCCGGCGGAGCGAGCGGTGCTGCGGGCGCAGCCGGCGGCTCAGGATGGAGCCCGAGCGGGGAGCAGGCGGGAGGAGAGCGGCGGCTCTCCCCGGGGCGGGTTGGGTCGGCAGCAGCGCCCCGCGGCGCTCGCAGCGCGGTGCCATGGAGCGCTGAGGGCACGGAGCTGCGCGGGCGGCCCTCACGGCCCTCACGGCCCTCAGGCCCGCGGCGGGATGGCGGGAAAGCCTCGGGACCTGTCCCGCCGCAGGGGAGGCGGCTCCTGGAGCTCCACGGGCGGCCTGAGGAGATTGTCTGCTCCGCTGGCCTTTCTGGCCCCTCACGGTGTGGCTCTGGGAGCGAGGGCTCCGCTCTTCTCCCCGGTGTGCCCAGAGGAAACACCCGCGGCGCGGCTGTGGCAGGCTTGCTGAGGGCCTCAAGCTAGCCAGGTATGGCAAGTGCTGCCTCGGGGCCTGCGGTGTGGCCACAAGGGCTCCAGAGGACCAGGCACACGGGAAAATTCAAATAAACTGAACGAGAAACCTGTCAATATCATCTGATCTAAAACTGCCATTGAGTAACAGATTTTTGTCTCTTTCCTTCCCTTTTTTTCTCTCTTTCTCATTTTTTTCTTTCTCTTTTTCCTCTTCTTTTTCCTCTTCTTTTTCCTCTTCTTTTTCCTCTTCTTTTTCCTCTTCTTTTTCCTCTTCTTTTTCCTCTTCTTTTTCCTCTTCTTTTTCCTCTTCTTTTTCCTCTTCTTTTTCCTCTTCTTTTTCCTCTTCTTTTTCCTCTTCTTTTTCCTCTTCTTTTTCTCTTCTTTTTCCTCTTCTTTTTCCTCTTCTTTTTCCTCTTCTTTTTCCTCTTCTTTTTCCTCTTCTTTTTCCTCTTCATTCTCTCTTCTGTCTGCATCTGGGTTTGTCCTGACAGAACAAACCAGAAGATTTGGAAAAGGAGGGAAACTCACCTCCCCCTCAATATCTTGAACTCCTCCTGCAGTTTTAAATTTAGATGGGCAGAATTAATTTTGTTACATAAAGTTGACTCTTAATAGATTAAAAAGTAAATACATATCTTTTCCTTCACAGGGGTGCTATTCCAATGAACAAGAATATCCAGGAATTAAGGTAGTACACAGGATTCGTTTGCTATTAGAAAATTCCTGTCCCTGCTATGTGCCGTTATATTTTTTCCCCAGAAGGTAGTGCTTGAATTTAGTGATTTTTATACACTGTTGTATATCTAATATTTGAAAGTTTCTCCCTCAGAAGGATCATAAATGGCTGTGAAAATTGAGATTTGATTTAGTGATTCACTCAGATTGATGATTCAAACTGATACCACATCCTCAGGAATGAAGCAAATAATCCTTTGCCTGATCAATTCTAATAAAATAAGACAATGTGAATGGGCTCAGGTTTCCTTTGTTTTTGCTCAAGGTTTTATATAACCAAACTCTCTTATTCTACAGTTGCTCTCAGAAAGGTGGAGATGTGCAGGAGAGGCTGCATGGAGCAGTGTCACTTAAGTGGACTACTGGAATTTGTTGGGACACCAGTTCGACCATTAGAAGAAAAAATCCTGAAAGTAATTTTGGTGGTTATATCAGCTTTTTCTTGCTGGTTTCACTGAGAGTTTTGTCCTTCCTTGTTTGAGATGTCCTAATTTTTGCCCTGCCACCCGCTTGAATTATACAATAACCCCTTCAATATGGAACTATCCATAGCTTGATACTAATAACAGAACATCGAAATGACTACATTTCTGACAAGTGACAGAAGTCACTATTGCCAAGATGAAATTACAGTGTTTTCTTTTGAAAAGAGGATTGAGCAGGTAAGAAATGAGCACGAGGTGGCAGCACTGCCTCGTAAAGCTGACAGTGCCTGCAGCTTGCAAGTAGCACCCAAAGCCTGGTGGAGACAGATCATTAAGCCTGGGTTTTGATTATACTGTAGGAACTGTTAACAGTAACCTTAATTTGAGAGGAAGCTTCTGCTGCTCCTACACTCCACTCTCTGCCCTATTCTTTTGGTTTCTCAGTGCTTTTGTTTACGTGAAGCATCGGTTGCACGCACTGTGAACTGAAAAGGGGAAGAACCCAGTAACCCCACAAACCCACTCAATACGTTCCCACAAGGTGCAGTGGGAGTGTGAGGCGCCGAAACTGCGCTTGTTGGAGAAGGAAAGGATCACTGAGATCTTCCAAAAGCAAATTGATAACACAACCCACAGCATGGGCCAGCACGGCCAAACTGCTGCAGCAATGGAAGTGGAGAAATCCCGGCTGAGAAAATAAATAAATGACTGGAAGCTAAAGGAGAAGAGCCTGAGGTTTGCAAACAATGCTGTGTTTGTGTCTCTTTATGACAGTAAATGTTTTATGCTTTTAAATCTTTGCCTTAGTTGGGCAATGCCCATGGAATTCTAACAGCACTCAGTTAGTAGGGCAGAGGAGGATAATAGTATAACATTAGCACTACCCATGGATAATTCTGTGGTGAAAAGCAGCTGCCAAAAGGCTGGTGTGAGCTGGAATGACCTGGGTGAGATGGGTGTCCATGCCAGAACAGACCCAGAAATACCAAGTGTTGCTGAGAAGCAGCAGACAGGCAGCACTCAGCTGTGGACACAGGTTATTTCTCAGACAAGAAATACAGGATGTGGTAGTCCCATACAGGTCAGCATCTGCAGATGAAAAACCACTCCAGACAGAGAATTTCATCCTCTTTTGTGAGAAGGCATTTGAGTGCACCTGGGGGGGCTGCTACAAGAGAATGGAAATAATGTTGATATGCTACACCTGGTAAGGTTAATTATTATTTAAAGCCATCAGATCCAATTCTACTGCACCTTCTTTGCCTGGATTAGCAATTTTCACATGAGTAATTGGTCTGTTCCACTCTGGTTTTCTTTCTTGCCCCAAACTGGGGTTTTAAGTAGTGGAGTCCACACATCTTTGTGGTTATTTTATATAATTATGTTTATCACATATAATTGTTTTTTATGTAAGCAGAGTGCAAAGGATGAGAAAGAAGCCAGAGTACATGAAATGGAGGCCAGGCTGAGGGAGCTGGAAAAGGTTCAGCTGGTTAGCACATGCACCAAGAGGCTCCAGGCACTGAATGATGCAAAACTGGAAAAAGAGGAGCTCCTGCAGGATCTCCAGGCTGGCCAGAGGGAGCTAGCTGGCCCTGCAGGTAGGGAGCCTCAGCTCAGCTCCCACAGCTGCTAATTTGAGCTCGTGTTAAAAATAAAAGAGCAGCCTGCTGGCTGAATCCAAATATGGCTGCTGGTACAGCATGAGGTTCCTGCCAGCACAGGATGGTCAGATTGTTCCAGGGAGCTGTGTCATGGTGTGGGATTCTGGCACTGGGGGGGGGAACACAACCTTTATGGCCCATCTCATTGTGGGCAAAAAAGATTTGAGACTGCTTGAGTCAGGAGATGGAAAACGTAGAGCTAGTAAATCACAGAATAGCAACCTGACCCTTTTTTTCAAGAGTGGTATGAAAGGGCAAGGAATTTTTCATTACAGAAAATATCAACTCAGATCTCTCATTTAAAAAAAAATTCTTTAGCTATTTTTAATAGATTTCATATACATCTCCAGAAGTGACCTGATGTATCTCCCAAGTATTTTCCTTAATTTCAGCCTCAAAATCTGTAGGAGGCTACAGGTTAGTGCAGACATTTTTCAGGAATATTTTCTGGTTTACTTCCTGGTGTGGTGGCAAACATTTACATCAAGGAACAAAAGATAGTTCCTTCTGTGAAATCCCTGCAGCATCAGGCACTCCCATTCTCTTTTCTCTAAGTTAATCAATTTATACTTCTGAAGATAAAGAAGGAAAAAGGACTGATTTTTAATTTAGTACCACAGGGAGGACCCAAGTGCAGGAGCACTTGAATCAAAGCCTACTTTAATCTTCTTGGTTCCTGCATCGTTAGTTATTGTACAAAATGAAGCAGCTCCAACACTTGAGACAGACTCTACCTGGGTGATAGTCTGATTTCCTAGCTGGAGTGTAGAAAATGAGGATTTGGTCTGATTCAGTATTACTTTGACCATTCTGAAGCTGAAGATTTGTTCCCCATATAAGCCCTGCTGAAACCAGTGTGTTCACATTAAAAATTACCTTTTTTCAAAAATGAAAATGGGGTAGCAAAGTGTTTCCAACCAGTTCCATCCCCAGGTGGAGCAAAGGTCAGTGAACATGTGAAATGCTGAAAAATCCAGTTCTCAGCAGTGAAAAATCCAGTTTTCACTGAAAGAAGGGGTTCTTTGAACCAGGCCTTTGCCTCAAGTCCCAAGCAGTAAAATGAGAATAATATTGCACTTCATGTCCAAATGGCTGTGGCAATAAAGGGGTTTGTACCTGCAGACAGCTCAGCTGCTACAGCAATGGGTGCCTGGCAGACACCCCCAGGTGCTGCTGTGTCTGTGCCCTGAACAGCAATACCTCGGGTCATGCCTTGAAAAGGATAAAACAAGAGTCAAGGGGGGAAAATATGTGCATTTGGATGAGTTGAGGTAAGAATTGACAACAGAGTGCCTTTGTAAATCCTTTTCAACTGAATTATTTTGTTTTGGAAGCCTTCCAAGCTGGACAGTTTGAAGGAAGAACCATTGCAGGATCTAAAGAGGATTCTTCAAGAATTAACAAGAGACA
Organism: Muscicapa striata striata; assembly: GCA_030060385.1. Lineage (NCBI taxonomy): Eukaryota > Metazoa > Chordata > Aves > Passeriformes > Muscicapidae > Muscicapa > Muscicapa striata. The sequence continues at coordinate 807,691 of JAREIS010000061.1, read as the reverse complement.
TTCCCTCAGTGGATCTCAGCAGCCATGGTGGGAGAAAGTCCCCTTTAACAACCATGAAGAATGCAGTGTAAGAATAATAGATTTATTTCTGTTGTGTGCTGTGTACTTACAGTGCTCTCTGAAACTGGGGTTTGAATCCTGGTGAGCTTCAGGAGCAGTGTGGGATGTGTTTTTGCAAGAGGATTGGGTTTACACATAAACTTGAGATAATCTGGAAGCTCCTGTTTTTTTGCCAGGTTCCTCAGATGCCTTAGGTGATAGGGAAATAGAAGGTGACCACACCATTTGCCTTTAGTGCTTGCTTTTTTTTTTTTTTTTCAGAACTCCTTTCTCCTTTTCCTGCCATATGTAAATATCCAAATGCAGGAAATTGTTTTTTTTTAGAAACACATGATAATGACAGCAGTACATGAAGCTAAAAAATACAGCACAAATTCTGATGTTTCTAATCCAGAACATAAGGTTTCTTCATAAAAGAAAGTGTCATTAGTGAATTTTGATTAGGATTAAATCAAAACTGCAGCTAGGGAGGCTGCTACTGCAAGCACAGTGGAAAAGCACATTTTAGGACAGTGAGAAGTGCTTTCACTTAGCTGAGTAACCTGTTTCTTACAGTACTCATTTGAGGTTCACTTTCTAAGGCTTTTTAAATACAGCCCAAATCCTGAGCTTGTTTGTAGTGTTTTATTCATAATGCTAAGGGCTTCCTGGGAATTATAAAACAAAGCTTTCATGTCACTTTCATCCCTCTAAGCAAGAGCTCTGAAACATGCTTATGTTGTTTGCTTTTAATTTCCATGCATAAGACCTGGAGACTCCACATGAGAACTTCACATTGTCACTGTGGATGCTGGCTAGCATGACCAAGCTTTAGCATAATCCTTCCAGAATGCAGGTTTTGCCCTCATTTTGCTTTCAGGGCTCCTTCCTGCTCACATCCCACAGATCTTCAGTCCCAGGATGTTTCTCTGCTCCTTTACATCTCTTGGTAAGTATTCACTGGTAGCATTGATGTCAAAGTGGAACATTACAGAATATTATAAAGAATATAGTCCCAATACAGTGTCTTTTCCTAGGAATTTACTCAAATCCCTCTTAGCAGGTGCTATTACAAAGTCTTGATTGCACTTGCTACAAAATCTGTATCTTGTTGGAAAGCAAGGCTAGGCTCTGTTCATTGTGAGGAGTAACTGCTTTGGGTGTTCTTTCTGTACTTCTGAGTGTTAAATAAAATTTCCTGGGCAGTTACTGTCTGCCTTCTAGCAAACCCACTGCAGCATCCAGGGATTTTCCAAAACAGCTGCAAGGAGGGGTTTTTATGTAGAAGACTTGAGAAGTAGTTGAGCAAGGGGAGTTTGTAGTGAACTGAGTCTTGGGTTGTGAGCAGCCATGATATTCCCTCTTTGGGAAGTAAACAAGGAATAGTGAGAAGATAAATTCCACACACCACTGATTTTAAGGCCTAGTCAATTGTCTTATTCAAATTAAAAGGCTGTAAGGATGCTTGACATCAATATTTGCAATAAAAAAATATTTGTAATACCTGTTGTGGTTCCTGTAAAACATTTAGTAAAGTTCTGGGGTTTACTGAAAATGCTGGTGTAGATTTTATTTCGTAAGAACTTCAATTGAAAGGGAATGTTTAGATAATTTATAATGGCCTTTTTTATTATTATTGATGATAATATTTTTACTATTTTCCCTAGCTTCTCAGCACCAAAGAGGCTACAGAACAAGATGGAAAGCCTGAAAAACCTGGTGGAATCATTGCAGTTAAAAAAACCAAGGGACCAGTATTTACCAAAACTATTCCTGTTTTATTGAAAAAAACACAGACTCTCCAAAAAGTGTTCTTGGTACCTGCCAAAGCACCACCTGTGCTTTTACTAGCACACACTAGTTTTACTAGCAGTACCCACTTCTGCATTATCCTGCTCCTGGGAGAGTAATTAGATTAACTCCACAATGCCCCTTAACTCTAATAAGCTTCAGGATCCTTAACATGTCAAACATGGCAGCTGCTCAGGGGTGTCCTCGTGTCCTGTCACAGCCAATTACAGGGAATTTTAGACAAGCTGATGACTTTCATGGAAAACTTCGTTGCATGAGCTCCTGGGATGGCAGGATACCAAGTGAGATGGGGGTTTATTTTCTCTGCACTTTTTCTTATTGCACATCCGGTCTCTTCCCCTTTGCTCCTTTCAGTCTCATTGCACAGATTTGGGAAATTATTATTTTCCCTCATCACACAGTGCATTTGTGTTAGGGACATACAAGTGACTTAATGTAAGTAAAACTAATTAAGTTATTTACATAAATAAGTCAAAGGTATGTGTTCTCATTTTTGTTCTTTGGTATCCATTAATATCCTCAGTGGTTCTTCTATATTCACATAAAGAATTGCAAACTGAAGCTGCATTTGTAAGGGCTTGTAGGTACAGCATAGCTTGTTATGGGAGGACTTTCTGAAGCTTCAGGTGGCTGCACCTGAGACCTCAACCTTTGGAACATAAGGTGGTGCTCAGCTAATCCATTCTGCTATTTTCAACCATGTCTCCAATGATCAGGACTCAGGAAGTGAAGAGCAAGAAATCCAAGGAGAAGGAGAGAAAGCTGTCCAAGTGAAGGCACTGTGTGCATTAGTGATCGCTTTCATGTAGGTACACTTTGTTTAAAACATGTTTTTAAAGATTAATAATAAAAGCCCTTACAATTTTTAAACTGTTTAACTTGTTTATAGCTCTTATTTTAAATGAGAAGGAAGTACAGAGTGGAAAGGGACCTTAAGCATAATCTCATTCCCTTGCTACCTTCCATATCACAGGTTGCTCCAAGCCCAGTCCAGCCTGGCCTTGGGCACTTCCAGGGATCCAGGGGCAGCCACAGCTTCTCTGGGCACCCTGTGCCAGGGCCTCACCACCCTCACAGGGAAGGATTTCTCCCTAATATCTAAGATAAATTCTTTCTCCTGAAGTTTGAATTCCATACTGCACCGTGATTCATTTAAGCTGAATGGACTCATCAAATGTTAGTTTGAGTCTTGTTTGGGTAGAAGAAATTACTGAGTTGTTCCTAACTGTTCTCTGTTATTGCCAACAGTATTGTAATTGGAGGGATTTTTGTGGATTTCCTGTTAATTTTTTTACACTGTTTCTGACAGTTTTTGCAACCGTGTTGCAAGCTCTAATATTGTCAAAATATTAGTAAAAACATCTCCCTTTTTCTAGGAATCAGCTGCATTGAAAATTAAAGGCTTGGTTTACATGGTGCATGTTTCACAGTTTGGACTTGCCACACACATTGGACAAATCTTCCAAAATTTTCTTGAGAGGAGAGTCAGGTGTAGAGAACGAGAACCCCTGGGAAAGGTGACTGGTAAGTGCAGTCCCAGTTGTGTTCAAGGAGCCCAGCTAACAAGAGTTTCAGAAGCTGGAAGGAACAAGCAGGCAGGCAAGGAACAAGCTTATAGACACATGAGCCTCAGAGCAGCTGAATACGTGCTGGCCTCTGCAGCCCCAACTGCCCTTGTTGTTCCATGTCATGCAGGTGGATGGCACAGGAGGGCTGTGAGGCCAAGCTGCCCACAGCAAGGACACCACAGATGGCAGCCAACCCCTGGGAGAGAAAGCCTAACAGCAGGAGAATACGTGTAGACACTCCAAAGGGTAAGTTCAGCTCCCAGAGAGAATGGGATGGGCATTGTTTTGCAAAGCAAACTAGCTGCAGTGGTGGTTTTTGTAGGAGGCTTTGAAATGGTTTACGCCCAGTCCCCTCAGGCTGCTTGCACAGCTCACCATCCAGCTGCCGCATTCAGCATCTGTGCAGCAAACTACTTCACAAAAAGGAATAGTCCGTGTTCCACATAAAAGTAATCAAATTGGCCCATTTGTCACAAGTTTGCTGTCAGAGGTATGAGGAGAGAACTTTAAAGGCAGCTCTGTGGCTGCAATCTTTGCCAAGCTGAGATAGTTTATTGTTTGCTGGAAGATCTCCTGAGCCACTGGCTGTTAGAGCCACACAGGAATGTCAACAAGAAGTTGTTTCTCATATGTAGCCTCACTGGTCTCACAGCCAGGACACTGTATTAGACAGCTAGCAGCCATTCCAGCAGCATTTTTTTATGCAGCAAGGCAACTTTGTTTAAATCTACTTTTATTTGAGCAAATAGATTGTTCAATAGTGAGAAAACACCCCTGTGAACTTGGAGAAAATACTAATAGGTTCCTCCAGAAAAACTGAAATCCAGATTTCTGTCTTTCACTATACTCAAACCATTTAATTTACATAGCATAGGTGCTGCTGGGTGATGGGAATGGCAGAATAATTTAGAGGCTGTAGCAAAAGCTCAGTCCAGATCTTTGTAGAAACAGCAGCTGATCATTCAGCAGGATGATACAATCATGACAACTGTGGGATCAAAGCACAGGGTGTTTAATTTAAAAAATTAATTGTTCTCAATTGGAAAGGCTTCTCAGGCTTGGTCTCTTGGACATGTTCACCATTGCATTAGAGAATCTATTCTAGCATAGGTTAAGTAGCTTTCTAGTGAATAACTTAATCTAATAGCACAGTTAATCTGCTCAGACAAGCCTCCAGCGTGGGTATAAATACGCTCAGGCAGCAGTGGCTGCACGACAAGTATCGTATTGACAGTATCTCACTGTTTGAGGAGCTGGCATTAGAGGGGAAGGGATTTGTAATCACATTCAAATGAAATGTTTTGCCTTGACTTCAGGGATTTTTGAAGATCACCTTCTATTGCTGCTGTATATTAACTATAGTATCCACTTCAATTTCCTGTTAGAAATGCCAAGTGCAAAGAATGCAGCTGAGGTTGTTTTACTGGATAAAAATCAAAATTCCAACTTGCCAGTGCACTCTCTCCCTCCTCACCATCCCCTCAATACCCTCCCAGGAGTTATTGAGCTGTTTTGTGGCCAGGACTGCAGAAGCAGGCAGCCCAACCCACTCTCATGAACAGCTGGTATCAAACTGCCAGTAAGAGCATTTCCAACACTTGTGCTTCTCAGCAGCTCTAGCACTGTCCCATCAACTGGATGCCCATGAACCCACCAGATACAGGTCAGTCTCTGTCTTTCACCAATGTGTCATTCTATTTCTTTCACACATCCAGACTGCTCCACCACACAGAGCAGGAAGGAATTGGCAGAGGCATTTAGATCAGTGATGTGCTTTTTGAAGTACATCTTCCAAACCAAAGTACTAATTTGTATACTACAAAACTCTGCTTTCCCAGACTGTGCTCACTCAAGGGAAGGGCTGTTTGCAGGCCAGGGCTTGGTTCAGCATTGTGGAAAGAGAAGCTTGCTCAAGGGGCAGCATGTATTTGTACCCAAAAATACAAAAGGCAGGGAAGCAGAGCAGCTTTCTGCTTCTATAATACAAAGATTACTAGCTGAAGCTGGAAGTATTCTACTTCATCTGGCTTACTAGAAGGCCACAACCTAAAATAAATTCAAACTGAAAAGCTTAGTCTTAAAATATTTGCAAGGTTAAGCCAAGTATTTGCTAACAATCCTGTGGTACTGTTCCTCAGTATGCCACCTGACTGTGTTCCAGCCAGAACCCTATTCCCTAGCCACCACAGCATTCCAGGTTTTTTTTAAAGCCTGCTCCCATCCTGACAAAGTAATTCATTAAGCTGAGACAGTCCTTTGTGACCTTTGCTCTCCCCTCAGCAGGAGTGAAGCTGCCTGCCAAGCCTTTCATTTGAGCCGAGATGATTGCTGGACAGTAGGGGGTAGAGAATGAACTATTTTGGGGTTCAACCTTTTGTTACTTACAAGAGGGAAGGCCACTTCTCAGCAATTGCTTAGCACTAGGATTTCAGGTCAAGTGGCTCACTTGGATCAAAGTTACCAAAATGAGTGAGGTCACTGGTCAGTTGGTTATGAACTGTCAATCTGAAAATGTTTATTGTTTCCTTAATACATGACATAAATTAAAACACTTAAGTTCCTGTTACAGTGTTGGTAACCACGCCTCCCAGTGTGCTCCCCAAGCCCAAGCAGTGGGTACCACGATGCATCCCACAGCCCCACTCAAAGCAGCACTAACTCAAGTTCAGGGTCCAGATCCACCTGGACAGGCAGGTGCTTGGAATGCTGCTCTTGCCTTCTCAGCCTACCTTGTGTCTCTTCAGCACGCACTCAAAGCCGATTTTTCAGGTTGCCAAAAGTTTCCTAAAGAGATCTGCTGCTTACGTGGTTCAATACGGGATTTCCAGAGCTCTGCACTTGAGAGGGTCTCCTAGAGAAGAAGGGGAGCCCCCCTAAGGTTTAGGGGCTCGGTGATTCACCTAGGCAGGTCTGCCATTAGACCAGCAGCTTCCACCTTCCCATCAATGGTGTCCCCACCACTGATGAACAATTTGATCTTCGTGTTCAGTCACTAGGGTCCTGTTACTGCATTCCTCCCAGCGTCTGACCTTCCCATTCTCCACCAAGATAAATTTCCACTCTACCCTGGTGTCTGCAGGCAGGCTGATGGATTCGGACCAGAAGCCATCCTTGTCACACTTGAGGGGGACGTAGCTGTGCCACTGGCCCAGACACTCGTGGTCCCCCGTGACCCCGATGAGCTGTGCTGAGGAGTGGGTGATGTAGTGCACACGGAAAGCCACGTGGATGTTCTGGAACATGGGGGGCACGGCTGCAACTCTCTTGGCTTTGGCGTCCCCATCACAGCAGTCTCCTTGTTCCCATTCCCTGCTGTCCGAGTCTTCCATGCTGCCATCCTTGCCATCCCCCCCTTCGACCAGGTGCTCAGAAACAACTTCCCACTCTTCGTGGTCCAAGTCCCTCCTCTCAGCTGGCTGACACGGCTGCTCCTCGCTTCTGTCCTTACAGTCACCGTCAGAGGCTCCTGCCAAGTTCATCACGCACCATCCGTCACTTGCCTGTCCCACCTGGGCTCCCAGTTCGCCCGCCTGGCTGCCGGCCACGTCAGCCGGATGCTCGCCCGGCTCCGTGACACCGCGCTTCGGGCTCAGCTGCTCCAGCTGCACAGGTTCGCCCGGAGCTGCAGCGCTCGGGACGTGGTTAAGCTCTTCCCTTGAAACAGCCGCCAGATCCTCTCCCGGCTCCCCAGGGCCGGACGGGGCAGCAGCCGCTCGCTCCCCGCCCGCCGCAGCATCCTCTGCGGGTGACACGGAGGGAGAACGGGTTAAGCGGAGCGCCGGCGAGCCCGAGCCACCCCCAGCCCCGCCTCGCCACCCCGGTACCTGCGGCCGCCGCGCTCGCCCGCCGGGGCCCTCCGCGCCGGCCGCCTCCTCTGTGCCGCCCGGCTCGGCGCGCCCGTCGCCGCTGCCGTACCAGAGCCAGGCCAGCACGGCGGCCAGCAGCCCCACGAGCAGCGCCGGCCACAGCCCCGCGCCCAGCCAGCCCCAGGCGCGGCGCTCGGCGGGCAGCGCGGCGGCGCGGGGCGGCCGCAGCACGGGCGGCCCGCGGTCACGGGCCATGGCCGGCTGCAGCGGGACCGCGGCGCAGCCCCGCCGAGCCGCTTTTAGCCGCGCTCTGAGCGGGGCGGAGCCGCCCCGCGCCGGGGCGGTGCACAGGCAGGGGCTCCCCAAGTCAGGGCGGAGAAAGTTTGCGCTGTGCCCGCGCCCGCACCGCTTGTCTGCCTTGTCTCCGAATTGATAGGGACCTCTGGAGAGCATCTGAGCCCAAGCCCCCCGCTAAGGCAGCGTCACGCAGGGAGGTTTCATTCTAGCAGAGCTGGTGGGCTTAGATGCTCCAGCAAGGGTGTGCTGAAGGGCACTGGTTTGCTGGTAATTTTAAAGCTTGTGCTGGAGAAAATCTTGTCCTGCTCTGGTATCTTTGGAAGTGAGATGAATTCACTACTGATTTTGTAACCTCTGCATCATACTCTAATGACTATAACTAGATTCCTTAACATTGCCCTACTCTCCTGGCCTCTGTATTATGCCCAGGAAGCTTTTTTGACTACCAGGAGCTCAGAGTCCATTAATGAGGCAGATATTTAATGTTTATTTAAATTTACCTTCACTTTGCTACTCTTGAGGTGATGATGTCAAACCACATTTCAAAATTCAGAGGTTATACAGATAAACCATACTAGAAACCCAAGAAATTTAGTAAATACACCTTGGGACTTTGTATTTTGGATTGACAATTCTGGAGTGGCAAATTGGGAAAATGTTGATAGCACTAAAGATTAACGCCAGGGAAGGAGTGAGGGAAGGCAGTTCCACTTGGTTCTGATTTTTAACTTTTAATATTTAATTTAATTTAATATTAATTTAAGGGATTGCTGCCTTTTTTTAATCCATTCTCTTTATCTGACCAAAGGTGTGCTCACGACTGGATCTATAAAGCCAACTGATGAGATTTTGCCCACTATCTCATTAGACAAGAGAGTGGCTAAGTGGATGTCCCAGTAAGTCTATTTCCAGTGTGTGAACTTCTTAATCTTTCAGTGCCAGTCGGAGCAGCTCTCCCTCAGCTTAGCAGGACAGTAAATGTCAATCGAATTTATAGAAGCACAAGTGTGCAGCCTCTGTGGGGCAGCTCCCTGGCTGGCATGGAGGAGGGTGGCTGTGCAGAGACACAGAATCCATGATCTGAATATCTTCCCTTTCTTTGCTTACCACAGTAGCTGAGGAACCGTCTCCTCCAGCAAAGTGCTGAGCTGCTGCGTAAGTCAAAATGTCTATTTTGGTACTTGGCTGTCTGGGCTGTGTCCTGACATGGGCTCAAAGTGCACTGCTCACATCTCCTGCTCTGTGGCACAGGAAAGGAAAGAGCTGTGGAGCCAGGAGGTGCCTGGACACATTCTCAGTGACTGAGGGCTTGGGTGCACCCTCTTTTACCACTGTCATTGCTTCAAGGTGCTGCTTAAAACAGACCCTTGGCTGTAATGGCCTGTGCTAACTACTGAAACTTTGCAGAGTAGGTGATCTTTTTGCAGTTTACTTACATTCCTTTTTTCCTAGCCTTCAAAACAGCCAGTTCCCTCCTCTGTGTGTGCACCACCTTGCTGAGCTGGGATTGCCAGCTGGGGCACCTACACACTGCTGTCTGTAAGTACTATGTATGCACTGCAATTTTGACTTCCCAGTCACCTCCCTGCAGCAGAGCAGACACAACCCATTAATTACTGTAGCATTACACTGGAAGGGAATCCTCCTGCCAGCCCTCAGCACAGATGAAGAGGTAGGTAGTGTTTGGAGCTGCTAACCTCACATTTCTTTCCTTAAGCATTGGATTAAACAGCGTAGGAAGGAAGAGACATCAAGCAAACACAGCCTAGAAGAGACTATTGCAGGAATCCTTAAGGAAATAAATTTTAAAGATACAGAAATGCACTGGATGAAAGCAGGGTGCTGCTTTAATGTGTAGAGCAAAGGTCTCCTCTGCTATTCATCTCCATGCTCATTCAGGCCTCTTCTGGTGCCAGACTTTCTCACCCAGTACCTGCAGAAGAAACTAAAGCAAAGCACCCCAATTGCTTTGAGTACTCGGGGTAATTGTTGATACCACAAATGCATTTGGATCATGACAAAAAGAGGGAGTCACCGAGCTTGTGACAGAGACAAGCTTGCTGCACAGCCAGGCAGGGAAGGGCAGGGGAATAACTCACATCCCCAGAGCAGTCCTGCATACTCCCCAGAGGACCTTTGCATTTGAGAGGCACTGTGGTTTACAGGGATGTCATGGGTTTTACTCCTGCTTCTAACAGTGATCCCCTGTGCAGGCAGCAGCCGAGTTGTTTGCTTTGCAACTCCTCTTAGGGTGCCTAGAATTCATTTTCTGTCTCCTGTTTTTTTTAAACAAGGGTCTCAGTGAATCCAAAGGGTGAAACTCCTGAATTGCTGATCAGTTATGGAGTGTTAGAAGCACAGATGCTGGACAGGGGAGAACTGAGAAGGGTCACTGAGGGCTGAGGTTCCTCTTCTCAAGGAAATCATGGACCATTGCAGACCATAACTCATCTCTTCGAATCAGGCTTTGGTCCCTTCCCCTCTAGGAATTCTTGGAGTGTTCATACCCTGTAGAACTTGTAGAATCCTCCTTAGAGGATTTCCAAAGCAGATAAACAGAAATGTTCCAAAATGCAACTGAGATTTATTTTTTTTTTTAAAGCTTTCATCAGAACCAGACATGGTGTCTGTGCAATAGAGGGACAAGGAAACAAATTCTTAAAGTCTCAGGGACATAATTCTGTTTCTGATTAATTCAAGAATTCTATTTGTTCTGCAGTCATTCCTGATGTGGCATTTTGGAGAGCAGTGTTCTGTGAACCAGGCTCCGTTGCACCATTGTTTGCTCAGCAAGTGGGAGAGCATTGGAAAAGCAGGAGAGTGTTTGGAAAAGCCACATGGGACTTTGTGGAATTCCCAGCTGGCTGGCCCGAGATCAGGAGCCCCAAGCCTGACACCTTTCACGTTTCAGAGCCAAAACCAGAACAGGAGGGCAGATGTTTGCTCTCCAGCTCTGTGACGGAGGCAGCAGCCAGAGGTTAGGAAGGGCTGTTAGGAAGGGCAGTGTCTCCCAGGATCTCTGTTACTCTGTCAGCTGTGCCACCTAGTGTGGTGACAGGGAATCTCCACCGAGAAACGGAGCTCCTGCTCAGCCAGAGCCGTGTGCTTCCGTCCCACTGTGCTGGCTCTGACAGGGGCACTCGGGGATGTGCTTGGGGAGCTCCTGTGAGGCTGACCACCATCTGATCCCGGGGAGAGAATGCTCCTAAAGCCTTGTGCGTGTATGGTGCTTCCTCCAGTTCTGCAGCAGAACAAGATGGAAATGTGAGTAAGAAAGAAATACAAATCCAGGAGCCCAGCTACTCCCTGTGGGTGTGCTGTTGGCTCATCTGGAAGTGCCACAGGCAGCTCTATTGCTAGAACAGATGCCAGGTGCTGGTGCTGCAGCAGTGTGCTTTGGGAGTTACCCTTTGCAGGAGCTGCAAGGTTCAGCACCACTGATTCTTTGTGTGAGCAATTCCTCTTCTAGTTTAACTGGAAACAGTCAGGTGTTAAAAGGAGCAGTGTCACATCTCCTTTTCCCATCTTAACCATAACACCCAGATGTTAGACTTCAGTAGCCTCCCTGGGAGCCAGGTTAAAATCTCAAATTCAAGGCTGATGCCGTGGGGGTTTTCTGGGAATTTGACACTTTCTGTGTTGGATCTCCACCCAAGCAGGTAGAAAAATGGGAAAGGCAGAGTATTCATGTACTTTGGAGGAAACCATGACCCTGACTGGCATTCTGCGCCATCCCTCTCCCATATTATTTGCAGTATCTCAGCTGTGAACACTGGACACTCCTGTGCAGCACTGCACAGCAGTCAGCAGGTGGCACAGGAGGAGTGTGGCTGGCAGGAAAAGCTCTTCCCTCCCAAACAAAGAGGAGATGCTTCCTCTCAGTTGCTATTAACTTCTTGAAGGGTGGTTGGTTAGCAATGAGGACACCCCAGATGCAGACCTGCTTTCCATTATGAGCCATGGAAATCTGGAAGGCAGCTAACAGGACCTCAGGAGTCCCCTTTAGGCCTGGTGTCATTGTTCTTTAAGAGCAGTGACCCAAGCTGGACACAGATGGCACCCCCAAAGGTCTTACCCAGGCTGAGAAGCACACAGCACACAGGTTTTCCACCTATTTTTAAGGACACAGGTTGTGATTCTGAGTTTGCTCTGCTGTTTTTCCATGTTAGAATGCATTTCATCCTTGCTTATCCAAGCCAAAACATCTAACAGGTCTAAGGCCATTCTTTCCTTCTTACCCATAGTAATCTGCCTTGGAATTCCTTCTTGGCTTTGAGGTAGATCTTATTGCTTGCCCTGCCAGTATCTTTCTGCCTTTCCTGTGCTTTCTCTGGATTTCCGTACTGTGACAGTGGTATCATTTCAGTCACAGCTTTCCCTACATCCCTTTTCCTGCTAGATTTGTTTCCCATGAGGCATTATTTGCCAGCTTTCTCAGTTTATTAGTCACTGTGTGCAAGTCACACTTTCTATTTTGTTGTTCTTTCTTCTCCATTTCCCCAGCTGGTACAGCTACCTTCCAAGTGCCCTTTCATGGTTGGTGCCTGTTGCTTTTTATCTCCTCCCTAGTGTAAACCTCAGTATAAGATATTTGGCTAAATTGTCTCAGGCTCATCTCAGACTTCACTGAAGTTGTAGTACTCAGCAGCTCTTAGAAATTGAATCATAACTGAGATTTCCCAGCAAAATCCTACTGAGAGCCTCTCATGGTTGTCTCACATCCTGGAGACATCGTGCTTTGGCTTCCATGCGGGTTCTTTACATTGTCAGGCCCATAGGAAAATGCACCATGAAAGGAAGGTGAAGTGTGGTGTTATTTCCACACTCTGAATTAGGCTTTTTATAAATTCTGAATGTGGGTGTTGATGCCCCCATATTTTAGATGCTGCTTTCCTGAAAGATGCAAGAAGTTCTATTGTTTTATAAATAATATAATTTAATTCAAAATGGGGTGGGTTTTTTTTGTTGTTTTCTGTTTTGCCTGGCTGCTTTCCATGAGGGGTTTCTTGGGAAAGGATTCTACCAAATGGTCTGTAAGCTCGGGGGTAGTGCTTGTCTTCATGACCTGAGTAAGTTTGGTTACATCACAGAGTTGCAGGGAGCTGCTTTCACTGGGGGTACCTATTTTTCCTGCCTGAAATAAAAAGCCAGGGATATAAAATAAGGCCACAGCAGGGATCTTTGGTGTGCCTTGAAGTGCAGCTGTGCTGCCATCGAGTCTGTGTCTGTTCTGAATGTGTCCCTGCAAGTTCCTCTTTGCTGGGTTCAGTGTGTGAGGGGGGAAGGCACTGGTCACTTAGTCATGTGCTGCTGGGTCTGCTGACAGGGGAAGGCAGCAAGTCCTTTCCCACACAGTCCTGTCAGAGGGCAGGGCAGGCCCTGAGCCAGCACCTGATGCTCTGGCTCCATCCTGGGGCCAGGGTCACATGCTAGGACCATGGCAGGGACACTTTTGTGCTTCCCCAAAGGGACACAGCTGACCTACACAAGGTATCGCAGGCTGTGCTGGAGCCTAGTGGCTCCCATCCTCGGGCCCAGCTCTGCTTTTGGCCTATATTTAAGATATTAAATACTCAGAATTGAGGCTGGCAGGCACCCAAGTGCAACAGGGCTCTGGGACTGGAGCCTGAGATCTGACAAGGAATGGGGACAGAGAGGTTGGGTTCTGGGAGAAGCACAGATCTAGAAATAGCCAAAGGGTGCTGGGTTGCTTGGCTTTGCTCTCAGGCTTTGCTTGGCCTTCCCTTTCCCCCTCAGAGTTTTTTTCCCTCTGTGTTGAGCAGAGGACACAAGCAGCTGAAGGCAGCACGGCTGTCAGCAGCTGTGAGCAGCTCTGGAGGGAGCCTGGAGCCCTGCCCACCCAAACAGGCCCGGGATGTTGTTTACTGCACTGGGATCAAACCCAGCTCCAGCGCCACACATCGTGGGGCTAAAGCTTTGCCTGCTGCAGGGATTCAGAGCCTGGCTCTGCACTGCCCTCCGGGGCTGGGCTACAGGGAAAACTGATCCCAAAGTAGGCGATTGCACAGCCTTCCTTCCTTTAACCCTTAGCACAGCATTTCCCTCATCCTTCTCCCCACCCGTCCCTTGGGAGCCCCACCTCATTTCCAGGGGAGCTGGTGGCTGTCGTGGCCTCGGGCAGTGCTGCCCTGGGGTGGGAGCTGGGGGCTGTCCCACACACAGCCCCCTTGTCCGAGCTGGCACACAGGAGCTGTTTGTATCCAGGCTGACATACAAAGCATTTGTTTTCCAGAGGCTGCCAGTGGCCAGCTGGGGAGAAGGATGACTCATTCCAGGCCTGGCAAGTGTGCATTTTAGTGCAGTGGACACTGGGAATCAGGGAGAGACTTCTAATGTGAGTTTTTGGTCTTTCCTCATCTGTGGCAACGAGTTTGGTGCACCTCAAGGATGGATACCCCAGGTTTTGTGCTTGGCTGTGCTGCTCTGGAGCCACTGGTGCTGCCAGCTAGAAGATACTTACACTGCAGAGTTTCAATTAGAGTTAGTTGATTGCCCGAGTAAATCATAATGTGATGCAGGTTCATCTAATTGCAGCCTTCAGTCCCTATGTTTACTTCAGGAACAGGGGAAGATCTCAGGCTGTGATATAAGACAGGCTCAGAACAAAGCAGACTCTGATTGTAGGTTTGCAGCCTCTCAAATGCAGTCAGCAGAGACTCTGAAAAATCCCTGGCTTTCAGTGCAAGGTCTCTACTTTTCCTCAGTAAAACTGTGTGCAGAGATAGTGTGCATCTAGGCTTTAATGCAGCAGCCTTATTCCAAGGGCTGGAGTCTGCCCTTGAACTCTGTCCAATCAAAAAGCAGTTGAGAACAGGCTACAGAAAGATGAAAATGAGACTCCTAGAGTTCCTGCTCTGGACCATCCCTCACCTTTGGATATTGGAGTGGCATTTATGTGGGACAGGACTCTCAGGTGAGGGAAACGTGTGCCATTGGTTTGCTCATTTTAAATGTGCTCTCCCTAGTGCCTGCAGTTCCCTTAAAACTGTGTAGGTTGAAACTCAAAGTCCTGAATGGAGCAAATAAATGGAGCAGCTCTCTCTCTGCCCCCTCCCTTCAGGAAGGTCTGGGCCAGGGGTGGAGTGTTCATCCACTGCTGTGGGATTTGGGCCCTGAAGTCCCACTGGGGGTTGGTTGTAGACTGTAGTGCTCCCCTTTTTGGGAGGCATGCATGCCAGACTAGAGGAGAAAAAGTGTGTGTTCACCATGGATTCTGTTTGAATGACAGGTTCTTTATATCATCTGTCATGCCCAGAGTTACCAGGAGAGGTTTTCAAGGCTGCAGGGTCAGGTCTCTGCTCTGCAGTGTCAGATGTTGATGGGGAAGTGCGTGATTGATAAAGAGCCTGGCCTGCATGACTCACCTGCCTCTGTTAGCCACCTGTGTCAGAAACCTTGCCTGCTCCTTAGAGCTCTCCCTAGAATGAAAACAGAGACACATTTTTATGGTGATTCGGGCTTTGTTGTCTGCTTCTTTGTAAGGCAAGAGTGAACACAATCCTGGTCTGGTTTTGCATTTCTCCAGGCTGTTTTTGCCAGGTTCTCCTTT
Source organism: Muscicapa striata striata (assembly GCA_030060385.1). Classification (NCBI taxonomy): domain Eukaryota; kingdom Metazoa; phylum Chordata; class Aves; order Passeriformes; family Muscicapidae; genus Muscicapa; species Muscicapa striata. The sequence goes on along the minus strand of JAREIS010000061.1, from coordinate 792,599 downwards.
GTTTTACTGCTGGGAACAGCATGGGCTCATATCAGCTGTGTTTTTGGTTCCTCCCTGGCTGCTTCCACACCTGTGCTCACCCCTTGATGTGCAGAGGATGTTCCCAGTAGTCCAGGGCTGTTTGCAGCTCGCAGCAGCAGCAGAACAAGTAAACCTGGTTCATCCTGGAGCTGCCTCAAGGGCTGGATAGAAAACTGAGGGCTTGGAAAACTGTGTCAGGCTCTGTGGGCAGTGCTCAAGACTATGAGATCAAGCACTTGAAAAGACAGTGTTCTTCCTGCTGCAATCTGCATTGCAGAAGCTAAAACCTGAATTGAGGTAGTAAAGCTCTGACAGGAGCAGCTTTACTGATGAGATGGGCTTGGCACTGCAAGCCAGGCCCTCAGCAAACCTGTGTAAGGTGCCCAGGCAGTGCCACTTGCCAGAGCCTCCCATCCATCCCTGTGCAGGTCCTGCCTTTTCCGTGCCTTCCTTTCCCAGCAAGGTCTCTGTTCACAGCCACTGGTGACATTCTCCCACCCAGAAGGTGTTTCCTGGCTCAGCAGGGAGGGCTCCAGCAGTGCTCTGTGCCAGTGCTGGGCAGGAGGTGTTTTGAGTGAGGGATTCAGCTTTGGAAAAGCTGTGTGAGGGGAGAAATCCGTGTGGAGAGGGGGTGAGGAAAAGGTGGCCCGGAGCGACGCTCAGTCCCACGCAGGCAGCACAGCTTGGCACCCCTGAGTCACAAGGCTCTTGCTGCACAAGCAGATGAGTCAGGGGAGCAGCAGACCCAGGGAGAAGTGGGTGATGGGTGTGAGGGGCTGTGCTTGCTGGTTTTGGTATAGCTGGAGTTACGAGGAATATGTTTGTGTGTTTATAAAATGTGCCACATGGCCTGTATCACAATTACCACGTGCATGTCTGTGTGAGTGGTGTACAGTCCACGAGGGCTGCAGTTGTTTAGCTGGGGAGAGTCAAAAATATGAGGGTCAGCCCCAAATTTCAGAAGGAAAACCATTTTTGCTGCTAATCTTGCAACAGTTTAAAGTAATCATTTCCTCAGAAGCAAAATTAAGTGCTATTGAAGGCAAACGTGTCATTTCCTGGGATGTCAGTGTCCCACATCTGGAAGTCAAGCAGTGTTCTAACCCAAGAGCAAAGGCTGCTCTTACAAAAACACCAACTTTACTCCCAGGCCTTTCCAAGGTCACTGATGGACCCAGTAATTGCAGTGTAGCTCTGCCCTACAGTGAACTGCTTTCCTGCCTGCAATTAATTTCCCTCTGTGGGAAGAATAAATTGAAGCTTGAGACAGTGAAATGCGATCACTACCCGCTTACAAACCTTTCAGAAATGTCTCAACTCTCAGCTGAAATCAGGATCCTATAATTAAAATAATTGATTTTATTAATTAAGCATAGAGTACTAGACACCCACAGTGTGTGTGAGTTCTCTGGTGACAAGGATATGTGCAAGCTGTGCAGGGAAAGCAGCAGGGGGAAGCCTCTGGAAACCTTTTCCTTGTGTGTTGGTGATGCATTTGGATGTTTCCCAAGAGCTGCTCCTGCAAGGCTGAGAGTGTGCTCTGCATGTGAGGCTTGTGCTGCTGTCCTTCTCAGCCCTTGCTCTGGAACTGCAGCCAGCACGGGCTCTTTGTCAGGAAACTGGGAGTGGGAAGGACCTGCAGGCGCCCTGCAGTGTGTTTTATGTCATGTGGGTGAGCTGGGCAGCCAGGTACCACAGATCCATGGGCAGAAACAGACTGCAAACATCATGAAACAGCAGGAGATGAGTGGGCAAGCCTACCCAAACTGGAGATAAGACAGAAACTGGTAGAGTGGTTATTAGGTGAAGCACTTTTCTAATTACAGCTGCGTTTTCAGCGTTGAGATGAAACTGCACTGGGCCCTGGAGAGGCTGTTTGGTGTGTCTGTGTGCCCTGAGGCCACTGCTGCTGAAGGGAGCAGTGCAAGGCCTGGTCCAGTCAGACGTGCTGAGAACAGGTCTGTCAGCAGTGGAGATGATTCAGTGAGGGCAGGCACAATTCCTATCTCGGGTGTCAAAGTCCAGAGATCCATGAGGTGCCGTGGACGCTCACCAAAGGACGAGGAACAGAACCCCACCCTCCTGTGTGCTGTCCCAGCCCTGCTGTGGGCAGCACTAAACATCCACTGAGAAATGCCTCATACTTACTAAACCACAGCAGTAGGGCTAAGGATCTCTGGGATCTGTTCTGATTTGGCTGATACTGTGATGTGTGATTTCCTAATTCCTTCCCTTACAAGCTTTTCCTGCCTTGCATAGACTCCAAGGAGCTGAGCACCTGGTGTTGCACAAAGTGAAGGAGGCACATCACAACCTCAGTAAGTCTGGCTTTTGATGTTTATTAAAGATATTCCCAGTGCATGGTTCAGGACAATCTCACCATGTCCATGGTTCCCAGAATGTGGAAAAGCCTCTTTTCTCAGTAACATCACCATGATGCTGGAAAGGGAGGATGTGCCTCTGCTTGTTTCAGAGATCTGTAGTTATGACACAGGACTGTGCCTCGAGCCAGCAGTGTACCCACTGCATTCCCAGGCTGCACTCCAGAGGTGGAGCCACTCCTCACAGGAGTGTTTGCAGTGTTTCAAGGCTGGGGAGCACTTCCTTGGCTTCCAAAGGTAAAATTATTTGCCAAAATCAAGAAAATAATTCATGCTGAGAATCTAGAGAATCTGTATGGAGAAACTATGTGGTTCTGTGCATCACACGGGTAGATTCTTGTGGAAAAATAAACCAAAAAGCTGAATTAACCAAACCCAAAATTCTGTGGGAATCTTTGCTTGATCTTTAAGTATTTGTGCCAGGGTTCAGCTCAAGTATTTTACGGTGGAAGGAAAGGTTTATGGTTTCAGAGAAAGAATTCCCATGGAAAAGTCTTTCTCAGGGGAGGTTTTATTGCTGTAGTTAAATTAGCCTTCAAAACCAGATTCTAATTATGTACTATGGTTCTTGGTTTTTGGAGAAGTGATGATGAAACAGGGCTACAAATGCCACTCTGAAATGAGAATCTAAACGAAAGAAAGCTGCCAGAACAACCTTTTTTTGTTGTTGTTGTTGTTGTTTTTTAACTGCATGGGTGGAACCACAAAAATTCTGTTTTTCCAAAGCACTGTGACACATGACCTCAGAACCTTTCATAAGCAAAAATATCCGAAAGGGCACACAGTAACATAACAGTGCTGCTGCAGTGACAATGACAGGAAGAAGCGTTTGTAAGGGAAGGTGCTTCGGTCCATCTCAGCAGGAAATTCACCGGATGGGCAGCTCGCCCTCTTGCTCAGGAAGGCATTGCTTGGATCGGGCTGCAGCTGGCCAGCTGCCAGCCTCGCGGTTTGGAGAGGGAGCTCACTCGTGACTGGGAAACACCAGTGCTGCTGGGACCTGCGGTGGGAGCGCCGTGTCCCAGGGCTTTCCTTCCTTTGTGCCACAGGGGGAAAGGGGCTGGCAGGACGCCCCTGGCTGGGAGAGCCCTGGTGCGGGTGTCTTTCCCTCTTGGGGAAAGTGGAGCAGTACATCCCCCTGGCTTTTGAAAAAGCAGGTACATGGATTTACTTTATTGCTTCAAGAGAGGATTAGCTGTGTTAGTGGCAGCTGAACGGCGCTGAATCGTGGCAGAATCCGCTCTCTGCGATGCTAAATTCAGTCTAGAAGCGCGTTTCCTTCCCCCCAGCAATCTGGCAGTGGAATTCCTCCTCTCGTTTTCCAGAAGGCCCTTTGTTGGGCGCTGCCGGCCGCACCGAGCGAGGCGCTCCAGCAGCGCCGTCCCCAGCGGGCAGGAGGCTCCGGCCGCGCCAGGAGCCGTGCGGGCAGCACCCCCGGCCCGGCCCTTTCCGCGGTGAGCGGGGAGAGCAGAGCAGGACACAGCATTGCAGCAGGGCAGAGCATCCCGGCAGGGCCGGGCCGGGCCGGGGCGGGGCGGGAGGCGGTGGCTCCTCCCGGCGCTGGCGGGCGGGGCCCGCGCTGTGCCCGCCCCGGAGCCCCGGAGCCCCGGCCGGGAGCAGCCCTGCGGTCCCTGCTCGGCCGCTGACAGCCGCAGCCATGAAGTCGCTGTGTCTCGTCACCGTGGGGGTCCTGGCCATGACGCTGCTGATCGCCAGCATCTCCCTGCTGGTCGCGCACGTCTTCCAGACGGTGGTGGATCTGCAGGTGAAGCAGGTAAAAGCATTGCCGCGGTGCCGTCTCGCTCCGTGTTTGTTCCTTCTGGAGGCAGCCGAGGGAGGGGGCTGGCTGCTCCGAGCAGGAGCATCCCCGGGCCGTGAGCCCCCCCTGCGCAGCGCCACCCAGCTGGGCTGCGGCTCAGAATGGAGCTCAGGCTGCGCTGCTCCCTGGGCCGGGTGAGAATGGGGTGAGGATGGATAAAATGCCTCTTGTTGAGGCAGCTTTGCTGGCTGTAGCCAGGAGCCTGCTCCTGCAGCAGCAGCACCTGAGGGGAGCAGGGGGCACCTGAAGCACCCCTCCTTTTTTTCCATCTCTGCCATAAATTGCTCGCAGCTCTCATACTCGTTCTGCTGCTCCGTTTACTGGTGCCGCTGGAGCCCGGCCAGGGGTGCTGTGGGCTGGCACACGTGGTGTCGGCAGTTCCCCGGGCTGGGTGATGGCAGCCAGGCATTTCGCCGTGCTGTTCCACACTCGGGGACACCCATCCCGGCACTGCCGTGGATGCAGAGGCCTGCACTGCTCCTGCTCTGCCTAAGCCTTTGTTTCTCTCCCACTGTGCATTTATCCAGTGGTTCCGTGAGAAAGGTCAGCTGTTAGTAATTCTCCTGGAATTCCTTTGTAAATGAACAATTATTTATCTATCTGAGGAATATCATCTTAGTTCTTACTCTGACAGAATCAGGAATGCTAACCAATGAAGGGATTCGACCAGTGCTGTTGTTTAGTTGGTGACCAGATCATCTGTGATCTCCTAACCTACTGTTCTTTCCTCTGGGCTATTGACAGGGAGCATTTCCTACCATGGAAACGGCATTGTCTCAGCTTAAATCAGCTTGCTTTAGCAAGCACAGCTTTAGGTTGGCAGTGAGCTTACAGCAGGTTGTGGCACTTGCAAGTGCAGCTCCATCCCCCTGATCCTGGCTCTCCTTGGGAAGGAGCCTGCCCTCCTCTGCACCCCAGAAGTTCTCCTTCCAGGTGTTCTTCGTGCTCGAGCAGTGGGGTGGAAGCCGTGGTTTGGAGCAGGACTGTCGGGAATTAGGCGTGATCCTCCTTACACGTATTATCTCCTGGCTGCCTGCTCCTTCCCCGGAACGGAGCCTTATGTAACAGCAAGTTGTATTCGCGCAGCAGGGCTTGCAGTAATGCAGGATAAAGTTTCCAGAGCTCAGTCCTTTGCCGCCGGCTGCTCCCCAGCTCCTGCTGGCACACATCTGGATTGCAGGGAATGAGGTGTCGGGCTCCGTGCCAGAGCTGCCAGCTCCCGAGGGCCTTCTCCAGCAGCCACACCCCCAGACTGGGCGAGCACGGCTTGCAGCCCACGGCAGGCTGCTCCCAGCCACTCTGCTCCTCTGGCTCCTTCCCGCATTGCCTTTTTCCCACGTGAGCTTCCCCTCATTTGTGTGCAGCCTAGAAAGCTGCTGTCTCTTGTGTAACCGCGCGTGTAGCTCAGAGGAGCTTGTGCAAATAGACAAATCTCAATTTGCCTTCGCGATGGGGCAAGAGCTGGGCTTTTGCAAGGAGCTGCTGTTCCTTTGAGGGCTTTCCAGCCGTCCTGAAACGGAGCTGCCTGGCAGCGAGGGGCTGCCTTTGCAGTCTCAAGTACAGCTGGAGTGGGAAGCTGTGTTTTGGAACAGCTGGAGCACCTGTGTCTCCAAACCCAGCGCTGGTGAACCCCGAGGATGGCTCTGCTTTCACTGGGGGCTGTGTGCAGCAGCCTGTCCAGGCAAAGGCAGGACCTGGGTGAGACAGGGTGTGGGAAGAGTGGGAGTCCAGCCTGCTGTCACACTTCACATCCCCTTGAAAATCGGTGGGCAGATGTGGCAAGAACACTGGCACTTCTTGTCCCAGAAGGTATTCGCATCTCATCAATATATTGTTTATTTGCTATTTTATTAATTTTTGTAAACATGCCATCCCAATCAGATGGCCAAAACCCATTTTTTATCAGGGCCTAGTACCTGAAACTCTAGAGAGTAATGGGAAAAAAATCTCTAGTGAACAAGGATGAGTCTTCTCTAGAAGGGCATTCCCAGCTGCCAGAGGTGTTGGCTTGTGCTCTCTGGTGTGTAGATGCTGGTGTATTTACTGCCATAGGTGTGCAGGTTATGAATACAGCCTAAAATTATATACATATATATTTATTTATATATATATATTTATATGTGTGCACACGCACACACCCAGTCCATCTTGGAGCTATGCTCCTAATTTCAGACTTGGAAGTCAGTCAGTCCTTTGGGCCAGGTGTTTGTTTCCCTTATGCTGAGAATTTTAGAAAGCACTTATACTTCAAACTCCTTGAAATTCTGCTGAACTTCTTGTCAGCCCTCTCTCAGGCTGAGTTGGCTGGAATATTGCAGGCCCTAAAGGACAAGGAAGATGTTTTCTCCTTTGATTTAGTTGATGTATTGATCATTTTTTGCTGGTGTTGTTTAATGCAAAATACTGGAGCTCTCAGGAGAGTTTAGTATGAAGGCCTGGCTGGGGATGCTCCTTTGGGGCAGGATATTCTCAGGGTACAGGAGTAGAGAGGTCTGTTCATGCTGCTCTGAACACTTACCCCATGGCCTTAAGTTGCAGTTATACCATGTCAAATATGTTGAATTAAAACGTTTAGGGGTTCCAGGAAATATTTTTTTTTAAAAAAGTTAATTAAAATTAAATTTTCTGTGTAGGTTTCAGAAATGTTCGGTACCATTTCCCACTCCCACCATCACTGCCAGTAGCAGTTATATGTGGGAGGGAAAGCTCCCTTTTTGTTTCCTATGTGTAAAGTACAGTCAAGGCAAGGAAACAGCAGCAGATGAGAGTTCAGGGCTGGCTGATAAATGCAGTCAGCAGGAAGGATGCTAGGGAACACTGGAAATGAGTGTGGGCTCCACTTGGAAAGGAGAAGCCCTGATGCCCTTGTAATATCATGTGATAGGCTGAAATATCCCCAGTAACATTTGGTGAAAATCAGAAGAAATGAGCTTACCATGTTTCATTATTTGACAGTTTTTGGGAGTCTCTCTGAATCCAGCTCGGAAGTTTGCGAATCTGGGTTTGCTGCCACTGTACAGAGCTATAAATAGACACCTAATTTCTGTGGGAGGTGCAAATTGTACCATGCAATCTGAGAAATAAATCTGGAATGAATATGACCAGTGGATACTTGTGGATGGAGAGATGAGTCTCCTTGGCATAAATCATAAGAAAACAAAGGCATCAGGCTGTGTAGGAAACTGTAAATATGAGGTGTTGGTAGTTCCAGAGAAAGGCTCCAAGCTCCCCAATGTGCCTGAAACACAATATCTTTTTAGGTGTGCACAGAATACATGGGGTTTGATCCTATGGGGAGAGCAGGCTGCAAGTGCAAAATGCCACCAGCTGGGCTGGCCCTCCCTGCCACTCAGCATTACTGCTGCCATGCCAAGCTCCTGCCAGTGAGTTTGTCTTTAAACAGTCTTCTCTTTATCTCATGCTCCAAAATTCCAGTCTGCATGGAGAGAAAACAGCTCCTTGAGTGGGAAGGCCAAGAATGAGTCCTGAGGCAAGTGTGGCTGATAAGACCCTGAACATTGACCACGAGCTGGCAGCTGTCCAGCCTGCCCTGCTTCTGAGCTTCCACTCACAATATTCCACTTGTTTTCTCAGAAGGATGAAAAGAATGAGTGTTGATGAGACCCATTTAATTGCAAATCATTCCCCTCCTCCCTTTCTTCCGCCTACAGGTGATGTGGTTTTTCACAGATAGTTTTCTTTGTGTTTGTTCCTGAAAACTCACTCTGCCAGCCAGATTTCTCTGTGGGACCCCTGAAGCAGTTCCAGAGTTATAACTACAATGAAAAGCCTTGATTTTGGTGGTGGGGATGCTTTATTAGTGGGGTGAATGTTATCCAAAATGGGAGAGTAATAAAGAGAGATTGAGGCCTGTGTTACAGAGCTCTACATGAGAGGTGTGGTTGTGACTTTCCATATAACATGTGTATGCTGATAAAGGGTATCACTGAGGTAAGGGAATTAGTGTGTCATTTCTCAAGTGCTTCTGTTATAAAATAATGGTTTATAGCTTGGTTACAAAATGGACTGACAGACTGTGAGTCTGGAGATGCATGTGCTGACATTGCTGTAGGAAAGAAATTAAAGACAGAGGGCAAACAATCTTCCCCCTATTCTGAGACCTTGGAAAGGCACAAATCCTACAGTGCCTGTGTGAAAGAAATTTGTCATTCACAGTTTTTCTCAAAGGCCAGTGAAAAACAAAGTCTAATTGCTTTGGAGACAGAATCTCACAGCTGTGTTGGAATCTGACATTCTTGGGCAAAGAAATCATCGAGGGCAGGACTCTTTTGGCCTCCCAACACTGAGTTGTGCTTTTATCTTGACATGTTTTGTGGTGTCTTGCACAAGGTGGAGGATTTTACTGATGCAGGAAAGGAGACAGGATTGCTGAGTAATAGCTGATCAGTCTCCATTGTGAAAAATGTCATTCTGAAAAATGGTCTGTGGGGAGAAGTGGAACTGCAAACCGACCAGTGCTGCCCCTGGCCTGTGCCCAGGAGAGCAGGTGCCAGGGCTGGTTGATATTGAGTGAGCTGCTTCCAAGTAAAGCAGATCTAGAACTGGGGTCTCGACTCTTACTGCCTGTGCTCGTTCCCAAGGCATGGAGTTCCTCTCTGTCCTGTCAGCATTAGCAGCTGATGTGCCTTTCTCTTGTTCCAGGGAACAGTCTTGAAGAATGGCACGGAAACCTTTGAGGCCTGGGAGGACCCTCCCCCCCCAGTCTACATGCAGTTCTACTTCTTCAATGTGACAAATCCTCTGGAGGTGCTCCAAGGTGCTACTCCTCTCGTGGAGGAAATAGGACCATACACCTACAGGTAGGACCCTCTCAGGAGTTCCACACTGCACAAAAACTGTGGGTTTTGTGTGAGGAATCCAGAAGGCCTGGGATCCTGTTCTAGGAGAAAGCCTAGGTGTTAATGAGTGAGGGAAGGTTTGTCCAGGGGAGCATGGTCACAGCCCCACAGGCAGCACTGACACTTGTGACTGCTTTCAGATGAAGCCAGGGGCTCCTGACAGATTTTGGGCAGTTTTGCTGGTGTGCTGCTGTTCTTCACTGCTGAGCGCAGAGGAAGCTGATGCATCCTGGCCTGCTGTCTTGTGAGCTGGGTGGTGCTGGGGTGAGGAGGGTTGCACAGAAGTGTGACTCGTGCTCACTCAAGTATTGGTTCCTAGCTGGAACTGCACCATCCACATGGATAAAATGTGGCCAGAAAAACACTCCCAGTGATACTAAAAGGGTCTTCCTGAGCCAGCCCTCACTGAAAAACCTGCTGAGATTTTAAACCTATCTCTCATTTTTACTGATGGATTTAGTAAGGCCTCGTGCAGTGTTAGATATTGTCCAGCTCCTAGAGCTGTCCTGTGTGGCATGAAGAGATTTTGAAGTCACCTTGCACACGAGATTTCCTTTAGAGCTGTGCTCTGCTCAGCTGCCTGCAGCTGTGTAAACCAGGGGCAGCCTGAGGCAGGAAGGGCTGTGGTCCTGGGAGTCCTGAGTGAAGAGGAACTCTATCACCACGGCAAGAAGGTGGATTCCTGACTGTCAGCCTCACTTCTGGGCACACAGGATCATCCAGGCCAGGCACTGGCTCAGTCTGGAGCCAGCCAGACAGGAGCTGTCTTTACCTAAGCTGCAAAATTGTCAGAATCTCTCAGGATTTGAAAAAGTGCCGGATGAAAGCAGGAGCCTTTGTGGAAGCCTCGGTTTTCCTTTCAGTTTCCTTCTTCCCACAGCTCAGCTTTGCTTCTCCCTCTGCCAGCAATCCCTTCCCTTCTCTCCTCTGCATTCTAGTCCTGTATCTGTTTAGCCCTTGCAAATTCCATGTGGTGCTTTGGCAAAATCCCTGCTATAACATGAGCCAGTAGAGCTGGAGAAAAGATGATCCACAAGCTCTCCAGTTCGCAGGCTTTCCTTCAGGTGTGTAACTCTGGGCATTGGTCACCAACGTGTTCTGTGTCAGATGAACAGGACTGCTCCAGGGTTCACAGAGCTGCAGGAACCACACAGGCTGGTATTCAGTCCTCTTTGCCAGCTTTGTCTTTTCCCTGTGCGTAGCTCTGAGTCTCTCCTGGGTGTCACACACAGCCTGCTGTGGAAGTTGCACTGTGTCCCTGGAGGAGCTCAGCAGGGTGGATGGGGCTGGTGCTGTGCTGGCTGGGCTGGTCCCTGCCCCCGGGGAGGCTGAGCCTGAGCTGCTGGTTTGCTGGGACAGCCTTTCCCTGCATCCCGTGGGTCCCCAGTGCCAGCCCTCCCTGCAGTGCTCCTGGTGGGGACTGGGGGGGAAGGAAAGAGCCTGCACATTCCAGTTGATTCTGACTTGTTTGCTTAGCCTGACTCTTGGTGTGTCTGGACAGGATTCCCCTGTGCCCTGCTCTGTCTGATAGAGGGAGGACAAGCTGGAAGTGCAGGGCTCTCTTGCAGCAGATTCCGTAACCCTCGCCGGGCTGTGGCTGCGCGTGGCCCCCTGATTTTATAAAACAGGGAAGGGCTGGGAGTCAGCTTGGGCCAGACAAGCAGAGGGAAAAATGCAGTCAGTGACAGGGAGGAGGCGGGAGGGATCCAGAGAGTCTCTTCCTGCAGCTCAGAGTTTTCACCAGCTTACATTGTGAAGCACTTGAGGCAGATGCTGTAGCAAAAACATCAGAGTGCTGGTGTTTTTAAATCCTGGAAGTTTGAACTGGCAGCATGTAAAATAAATAATTACAGAGTGCATGCTGCCTATCTGCCCAAGCCTGCTGAGTCCCAAAGAACACTGGAATATTGTCTGCTCTTGCACACATTTACAACATTTTAACTTCAACATCTTAGAGCCTCCTACTCATATCCCTCATCAGGGAGTATTATTTTCCTCTCCAGAGCTGGAGAGGTGTCTCAGGTTACCCCTGGCCTATTTTAGGGAGGCATTTCACAGCTGTCCACTTCCATCCCTTCAGTCCCAGCCCTGGACTGTAAAACAGATTGCTGTCCAACAGGCTCTTGCCAAGTCAAGCTGAAAGTGTTGCCACACCAACAGGTTCCTGTGTGGCAGGGATGCCAGGGGGTGGTAGAGACACTGTTTGGGTAAGGAAGATGGGAAGTGGCTGGTTTGTAATAACAGCAGGCCTTTCCGCAGGCCTCTGCAGTTTGCTTTAGATGTGGAAGCTGAGCCAGAGTAAAGCAGCCTGTTGTGAAGCTGCACTGATGGACGCAGGGCAGCCAGGACAGAATCTCGATCCGAGCTGAATGCAGAACACCAGAGTACAACGTCTGGCAGAACAATTCTCCCTCGTGTCTTGTGACTTGAGACTTGCCCAGGCAGATGTGAAAGTCAACAGCCTCCTGAGTCACTGCAGCTGAGGAAATGGGGAATTTCACCTCCTGTGTGTGCCAGGCAGTGAGCAGTCCGCCTGCCATTTCCCTTTTGGGGTTTGTTGTGTGTCAGCCTGTCCTGCACAACTGCAGAGCCCTGGTTGGTAAAGTGCTAATGGCAATGAAAATTGAGTTGTGCTCCTGACATGTGTTCCAGGGTAATTAGGATCTGACTTTCTCGTCGGGCCAGCAGGTAGCATTTGATGTTCCTTGCCAATTGGACTGGTTTGTCAGCAATCCTGAGTTTTATTCTGCTGAGTGCTTAAACAGGAGCAGCAGCAACCTCCCAGGTCATGGATAGTGAGCAGCAAAAATGCAGTTGAATTTGTGTCATGCCCAGGATTCCTGCTCCAGAATTAAAGGAGAGCTAAAATAAGGCTTCTTCTGTGGTCATGCCAAATGTGAGCCCTAGTGCCAAGTGCTCTGAAGCCAGCAGAAGGATTCTGGTGGGTTCTTAGGTCAGCTCCAAGACACACATGCAGCCTGCATCTTTCTGGGAGTGAATTTTGCATGCAGCAGTTTCCTTTTCAAACTGGACTTCAAGGGCAATCTCATTTATATAGAGTGCCTCTAAATCCTTCTGAGCCATCTGGAATTATTGTCCTTCCTTTGAGGTTTTTAAAGAGGAGGCAAAAATATGAGGAGTAACTAACAGGCAGGGTGGCATTTTTGGAAATGCCCCATGAGATCTGACTCAGCTGACAGTGACACATAGGGAGTTTGTGTCAGTGGGAGAATCTCTTTCCAAAGAACTGAAAATGCCACCACTGAAAAGGTGCTTAAAGCAGTAGAGCAGCCCTAAGTTAATTGCAGTGAATGTTGTGTCTGCTTGTTTAACTTGATGAGAGAACAAACTCTTGTCTTTCAGGGAATACAGGCCAAGAGTGCACGTCCAGTTTTTGGATAATGGAACCAAAGTGTCAGCTCTAAACCCAAAGACTTACGTATTTGAACCTGAGAAGTCAGTGGGAGACCCTGAAGTGGACCTGATCAGGACAATAAATATTCCTGCAGTGGTGAGTTCTCTTTCATTCCTGCTTGGAATTCATCCTGGCACACTTCAGAAGGAGCAGTGTGTTGCTTCATCCTGACTCTCCCTTTGTGGTAGATAAATGTGATGGAAGAGAGAGAGGCAGATGCTGGTCTCAGTTTGGGGCTGGACTGTTGTGGGGAGCTTATTTTGTTCCTCCCTCTCCTCACGCCTCTGCAGTGCTAGTGCCTTCTCTGGTGATCACACACTCTCCAGGGACAAGGGGAAATCAGGCTTGCTGGGCTTCCATGAGTCAGGGAAACTGGGAGTTAGTGATGTCAAATGCCCAGGAGGAACTCCAGTGGGAGGGAGTTAGGAATGCCTGCAGTTGTTTTGTCAAAATTGGAGAAGCTGCCTCCAATTCTGCTTCTCAAACCAGAAACAAACTCCAGCAGAGCAGTTTCAGACAGAGCTGAATGAAAAGGACCTCTCAGAGTATTAAAAGTCAAAAATGCACCCCCAGAGTGTGCTAGGTGAAAGAGAGTCCCATGGTGATGACAGGCAGGCCATTATTTTGGTCTTACACAGGGACAGCATGAGCACAAGCAGATCCAATCTTCCACAGCTTCCAGAGGCAGTCAGGATGTACTCAAATACTTGAGGGTGTGATTCAGCCTTTACTCCCCATCCTGGTTTAGTTTTAGTTGCAGGGTGCCTTCATTTCAGCTTTTTCCCCAGCATTTCCAAAAATGCCTGATGTTGTGAATGAGTACAGAAATGCCCTGTATGTAGCAGCAGATAGGACTCAGCTCACTGAAAGTTGCAGACAGTACCAACACTGTATTTTCAATTCCTCCCAGGCATCTCCTGGTGGTAAGGATTATCTCTCCTTCGGATTTTTGGCTGTGATGTACTGTAACAGGCAGTATGAGAAGAACCACAGGTTGGTTAGCCCAAAGAAGTGCCCTTCTTTTGTTATGACCTCTGTTACAAGCCCACTTGTCAGCTAGAAAGGAAATAAAAGCTGTTAGTGTTTGAATTTTGGGGAAATGAATGGGCAGTGGTGGCAGGTGTCTGTGTGTGGATGCAGATATGTTATTCCCCAGTAAATCTGACCATTGCTCCCTCGTCCCCATGCCCTGGCAGACTGCCATGGAGTGGACCAGGTCGACCCCGCTGCAGTTTGCCACCGAGGTGCTGCTGCTGCTGTACCAGGAGTCGCTGTTCACCGTGCGCAGCGTGCACGAGCTGCTCTGGGGCTACAGGGACAGGCTGCTCTCCACCATCCACGTCCTGCACCCCGAGATCGACCCCGTCTTCGGGCTCTTCAGCAAGGTAACAGCACGGCCGCGCCTGCTGCTGCCTCCCCTGGGCACTGCCGGCACTGCTGGGGCTGGGACAGCAGGCGGGGATAGCAACTCTGCCTGCGCTCCCTGGAATAACACGGGCTTTGTGGGGCCACGTGTGTTAGGAATTGATTGAAATGGAGGATTATTTTTGTGCTGGAGCCATTCCTGCCTTGCACAGTGTTCCTGGGGTGGATTTGGAGTGGTGACAATTCAGCTCCTGCCACCCCCTGACAGTGACCAGCCAGGTGCCAGAGACTGAGTGGAGCCACTGAAAGCTCCCGTATCTGTTTGCAGATGAACGGGTCTGATGATGGAGAATATGTTTTCCTGAGTGGGGAAACGAGCTACCTGAACTTCTCCAGGATCGTGGAGTGGAAAGGAAAAGAGTAAGTTTTTATATGTACTGTTGCCTCTGTCAGAACCTGCTCCTTGCTTGCCTGGTGCCAGTTCAGAGAGAATGCAAGTGCAGCTTAAGAAAAGGGTTTGAAATGGGTTTGTTAGCAGAGCTTAGGCAGGAGGAATTGGCACTGCCTGATTACCATTTGCTTAGGCCAGGAGCTGGCATTGCCTGACTGCTGCAGGACATCTTTTAGCCCTTGCTCTCTGTGCTTCCCTTTGTTCAGATCCTTGAGCTGGTGGACAACAGAGGCATGTAACATGATCAACGGCACGGATGGGACATCCTTTCACCCACTGATCAGCAAAGATGAGAACATTTACATCTTTTCTTCTGATTTCTGCAGGTAAGGAGAAGACAGTGGCACTCAGGCTTCAAAGCAGAGCATTTGTGTCCATTCCTCTTGAGGTGTCCTGTTAGGCTGGTGTTCTCCTCCTGTGATTTCACTGAAGAGTCACAGTGCTCTGCATTTATTCATGGTGGGAAGGATGAGAGTTACAAAAAAACCCTCCCAGTCTGCAGTTAAGGATGTGTTATTTGGAAATGAAGATCTGTCAGGTGAAAATTTGGAACAGACTGGACTGCAAGGCTAGTAATGAGGGGAATGGAAGGATTTATATAAACTTTACTTAAGCTTCTTTCCTCCAAAGCCTTCCTCTCTGCTGTGCTTTTTTAGACAACCCAGGCTGCCCTCTTCAGAGATTCATGATGCTGTCTGAAACGTACCAAGGAAATCTTGGCATTTCCTTCCTTTTGTATCAGCTATATCTCCGCTCTTGCTGATTTCCCGGTGTGTGAGGAACAAAACCGACCTGAAATTATTTAAATCAATATAATTGTTTACATCAATACAGATGTGTGTTAGGCTGAGTTCAAGACATGCCAGATTGTTTTGTTTCCCATGACCACGTTCCTTTCCTGGTCCCTCTCAGCACTCCCACGACATGCAGCAGTGCCATGGGGACCCTCTTTTGTGCAGCAGCAGGGTGGTGAGAAGTGTGCTTGGGAATGCAGCGCAGGGCAGACATGCGGGCATCAGCAGGGGGACATCAGGGACACAGTGCCTGCTGCAGCCTGACACAGCTGGTTCTGCTCTGCCTCCCTGCAGGTCCCTGTTCCTGGTGTACGACAGCTCGGGAGCCGTGGCCGGGGTGCCCACGTTCCGCTTCGTGCCCTCCTCCATGGTGTTTGCCAACACGTCGGTGAACCCGGCCAACGCTGGCTTCTGTGTGCCTGCTGGCAACTGCCCCGGCACCGGCGTGCTCAACGTCAGCGTCTGCAGGCAGGGTACGGCTCCCCAGGGCCTGGCCCGCACACACGGGGCCTGCAGCTCCACAGGGGCCTGTCCCACACACGGGGCCTGCAGCTCCACAGGGGCCTGTCCCACACACACGGGGCCTGCAGCTCCACAGGGGCCTGTCCCACACATACGAGGCCTTCAGCTCCACAGGGCCTCTTCCCCTCTCTGTAACAGCTCAGCGCTGAGAGCACCCCCAAGGCCTCTTGCTTGGCCCTTTTGTTTTGGTGATGGCTTGATGTTTTCCCGTTCCAGGTGCTCCAATATTTCTGTCAGCTCCACATTTCTACCAGGCAGATCCAAAGTTTGTAGAGGACATAGAGGGCATGCATCCCAGAAAGGAATACCATGAGACGTTTCTGGACATCAATCCTGTAAGTGCAGCCTTTCTGCAAGGGTTCTGCAGGTGAATGGATCCAAGCACTTGGGTTTAGGTCACCTTCTTGGATGGTGTGAACTGGCCTAGTCCCATTGACCTCAAGGAATCTGTAGTAGTTCGGTGATGCTGGATGGCATGGGAGATCCCTTTTTGGGTCAGCTGTCCTGTCCCTGTCCCCTCCCAGTGTGTCACACACCCCACCCACTCGTGGCAGGGCAGTGTGAGAAACAGAAAAGGCCTGGAGCTGTGCAAGCACTGCTCAGCAATCACAGGAACATCCCTGTGTTACCCACGCTGTTTTCACCACAGTTCCCAAACACAGCCTGATACCAGCTCCTGTGGAGAAAATTGGTTCTCTCCCAGCTAAAACCAGTACAGCAGTGATCTCTACACCCCCGCAGAGAAATGTGGGTCGAGGAAAAGAGCACAGTCTCAACCTGCCTGGTTTACAGAAGCAGTGCTCTGACTCATCGGGCTGTTATGTGTGGCTAAATCGGGAGGGAATTCCACAGCTCCTCTCCTCAGGTTCAGTGCAGATCCTGCTGTGTGCTGTGTACCAGGTTCTTGCTGCATTCCCACAGCTCTCATTCTTGCACCTTTACTGTTTTTTTTAACACTGATCTCTTTTATTCCCCAGCTGACAGGGCTCGTCTTGCAGGCTGCCAAGCGGATGCAGGTCAACGTTCATGTCCGAAAATTACCTGAATTTTTGTGAGTGCTCTCTGCTGCTGGGTGGAGTCTCATATCTGTGCTGATATTCAGCATGGTTTTTCTGCAGTATTCTGGTAGAATATGGGTTGGAGAGAGCAAGTGTGGGAGAGAGAAGTCCAGTTGAATCTCAGTTCTAAGGGGCAGTATGCACCCCTCTCACAGATCAAGCAGATTCTGTAGCTCCACCTGCAGAGTAAAGAATGCTGTGTGGTAGCTACTCCTGATGTTTATTGGCACAGCTTGGCTGTAACAACTACAACAGAAGTGTTTTATCTGCCCAGTCCCCTTGGGAGACTTCAGGCTTGTTTCCCAGTGCCCAGGACCTGTCACAGTAACACAACTCCTGACTGAGCTGGGATTCCACATGTGCCAACTGTTGGGGGATTTTTGCTGCTGTGCCCATGTTGCTTGGACAATAGTTCCTGTGTTTTACAAATAGGAGTAACCTTCAACATCAGCTTAGCTCAATGCCTGCTGCCTGGGCACAAATCTGTCCCTCAGTTACTAATGAGCCCCAGATGGATCCCTGCTTTTCACTGCCCACCAACTCCCAAAATACGCCCTGCTCCCAAACCAGAATTTATCCATCTGTGCCATCGAGATTGTCCTACTCCAGCAGGGAGGTGAGAATCCACAGCAAAAAGGAACAGCCCAGAGGCTTTTTAGGGACACTTGTTTGCTCATTGTTCTTGTGTAATCGCTCTTCACAACCCTCAGGTGAAAAAGTTCCAAACACATAACTTTTTTTCTTTTCCACACAGTGAAACTGGCAACATCCGAACGCTGATTTTCCCAGTGATGTATATAAATGAGGTAAATAGTTTTGCTTATGTCTTTCCAGCATTGTGGAATGGTAATGCTTGCAAATACGCCCTCTGAGCTAGCCAGAAAATAAATTTTCTTGTTGTTTGTACAGCAATAGGCAGGAAGGTGTTGCTTTCTTTACTGACACCCTCCTGCTGCTTGTTGTAGTGTTATGTTCAGCCCTGCCAAAACACTCTCAGTAAGACACTCCTTTTAAACTCAAAGGAGTTGGCCATGAGGAAAAGAGGTGCTCAGACATAGGCAGGGCTTGAGGAGATCACACCTTTTTTCGAGTCATCTGTTGTGAATGTTCCTGTGCTGTAATTGGATCACTGAATCAATTGGTATTAGTCCATTCTCAAAACAAAAGTTAAAAGTCTCTGTTTTCCTTGGAAATACAGACTAGGTGACCCTCTGCCCCCTGGAAGAATTTTAGGGGGGAAAGTGTGTCAGGAAGCAGTGGTGGAGAGTTGTGGGGGTGTTGTTTCCCTGCCCTTCACAAGAGTGATCTTACAGAAAGCACAGAAATAAATTTTTTTTTCCTTCTTCATCTCTTTGTGCTCCAGAGTGTTCTGATTGATGAAGCATCTGCCAGCAAACTCAGGCACGTCCTGCTGGAAGCCAGTGTTGTGACTGGGATCCCCTTTGTAATCATGGCTCTGGGGATTGTGTTTGGGATTGTTTTCATTGTGCTGGTGTGCAGATCCCAGAGGATAAGTGAAGAGGTGAGCAGCACTTGCATTTGACTTTGCTTGCTGTCCATCTGCCTGTATTTGATTTTCTTTTTTTTTTTTTTTTTTTTTTTTTTTTTTTTTTGTGGTTGATTTTACTTTTTGGTGTCTTTCTGCACGTGTCTTTATACTGTTTTTGTTGGGAATGACCTTTCTAGGGAGGGGAAGTTTTAATAGACTCAGAATAAACGCGCCAAAGCAAAGGAGCGGAGTTAATCCGAGAAGCCTGGTAAGGCAGGTCCTGTCTCTGTGCCCAATTCCCTTGCCAGCAGTAGTGAAATAAATCAGCCTGTCTAGAGGACCCTGAGGGATAAGATGCTAAAACTCCACTGTATCTGGGGACAGATTTAGTTGGTGTCAGTGTTCTGTGTTGTGCCAGTGGGTTATTTTCCAGAATTATAATGCAAATTGGTGGCCAAAGAGCAGATGAATTGCACAGACAGCAGCAGCAGGATGTATTCTCCAGTATTGTCTATTTACAAGGCAGCCTGTAAATCTGTTTATGAAAAGTTCTGTCCCAAGATGACACGCTGGCATGAAGGTGCCTGTCAGGGTGAAAGCTGATGCCAGCATTTCACTGTGACAGGGTTCAGATGACACCAAGCCTTTGGTTAGAGGAATAGCCTGGGTTCTCTAGGAGGCTGTTTTCCCCTCATAGTTGCTGTGGCCTTACTGTGTTCTCATGTGTTTGCTGTTCCCTACTGCTGTCTCACAACTTCCCTCTGTGCCTGGCAGACCCCTCTGGATTAGTGGGTCCCAGTGCCATCCTATCCCCATGGATGTACTTCAGTCTCCTGTGCAGGAGAGACTGGTCCTTTTTCCTTCTCTTTCCTTCTGAGCCTGCCTGTGTTGTCAGCAGCTCAGCCAGGGTGTCAACCTGTCCCCTTGCCCAAGGCCTGTCCCAGGATTTCCTGCCCCACAGCTTCAAACCAGCTCTCTTGCATGTGCTGGAGCCAGGGGCTACAGCAGGTCCCTGCCTGAGCTGCCACCCACCCTCTGCTGCTTTCCTAGTGCAGCCCTGGCTCTCTCAGAGGGAATTGTCCTTAGAAGCAGGAGCTTCTCTTTTCCCTGCTTGCACTGTGGGCAGCCCAGCTTCCCATGGTAGAAGGTCTCTCACGGCCATGTTTAACTTGCTGTGGTTTTGTTCTTGCAGAGCACGGAAGAAGAGAGGTCCCCACTCATCAGGACGTCTTAGTAGATTTTCTTTACCCTGTGAGCTTGGAGAGTAAACGATTAGAGCTGACCTAACAGCAGCTGTCCCCTGTGGAGACACGCTCATGTCCAGCAGCACTTTTGGTGGGACAGAGGTGGAAGGGAATCTGCACTGTCAGCCAGGGAGGAGACTTCTTTCTCGCCAGCTACGTCACAACTTCCAAACTCCATTTTAAAACTGCTCCAGATCCTGCTTTTCTCAGCCCTGCCCTCTGTTTGTCCCCACGCTGGCAGCCAGAGGATGATAACCACTGGATGGGTGACACAAGCCGGCCTGATTCCCTGCGGGAGCGGCACAGGGGCGAGCGTGGGCGGGCTCCTGGCTGGCCTGGGACAGGGACAGGTGTGCTGTGTGTCCTGTCCCCAGCGTGTCCTTGCCCCAGTGCGCACTGAGCGTTTGTTACTCTGTCCTTGGTCCTGTCCAGCACATGTGTGCAGCTCATCCAGCCCAGAGCCAAGCTTCCAGGCGGAGCCGAGCTGCGGCTGGAAGTGCTTTCCATGCAGACCTCTGGAGTGTTCCCACTCTGCTTGTTAGCCAGGCTTCTGTCCTTCAGGTGGGGGGTTTGTTCTGCAGCTTAAGGCACTGCAGCTCAGCCTTGTTCTGGGGTGGAGGGACAAAGCCCCTGGGTGTTGGTGTGGGGAGGGGTTTGCTGGGAATGCGGACTTGGCGTGTTTGGGATGAGAGCACCCCTGCCTGTTACGGACAGGGTCCTGGGAACTCCTGACACTTTTTTACTTGTCAAACAGAAACTTGTGTTAAAACTCACCAAGGTTCCTCCTCCCTTCCCAATTAAAATAATATTCTCATCGAGGAACGTTTCCATGAGGTAGTGAAATGTGTTTTTAAGTGTGTACTTGTCTTCTGAAGAGGAGCATTGAGGTTTGCATTGTTTGGGCATGTTTGGGGTTTTTTTCCTGGCTGCTGCTGCTTTGGTTTCTCCCTGTGAGGGCTGGTGAGGCCCTTGAATGGATTCCCCAGAGAAGCTGCGGCTGCCCCTCGATCCCTGGAATGTCCAATACCCGTTTGGACACTGGAGCTTGGAACACCCTTAGACAGTGGAAGGAATCCCTGCCATGGCAGAGGGCGGAGCCCGATGTGCTTCAAGGTGTCTTCCAACCCAAACCCTCCTGGGTTTCTGTGACAGCGCTGTCACCCTTTCTGCCTCTCCCCCCAAGTGTTTTCTGGGAACAGCGCTGGGGCAGCGCGGTGGGGATGGCTTTGCTCTGCTTTTCGCAGCACGGTGGGACACTGTGGGTGCCGGTGCCACAGGAGCGCGTCCAGAGGAGCGGGGGCACTGCGGGCCCAGTGTCGGGGATCCAGGGAATGCTCCCCGAGCGGATCCAGGGAGAGGAGACCCCTGCTGCGGTGAGCTCAGGCTCGGATTCCAGCGACCCGCAGCTAGGAATATTTTCCTTCGCGCGAGCCTTTATAATCGCTGCATAGCGCAAAGCAGGGCTTTTCCCCCCGATACTCGGGGAAGAGCTATTTGGCTTTATTCTCCTTTATATCCCCGCGTCCCTTGGGACATTAAACCTGGCCGCTCCCCCCACCCCCCTCCCGTTTACCGTAGTGGTACGGCCCGCTGGCGCGCGCCGACTGCGTCACCGCGCGCCGCCTGCGCCACCCGGAAGCGCTTTTGGCGGCGGCGGAAAAGCGGCGCGTGCGGCCGGTTTTGTTTGTGGCTGGACCCGCCGTGGGGGGCTCGTACGCGCCTCCCGCGGGGGCCTCCGCTCGCCGTCCCACGATCGGCCCCATGGCCTTCAACTTCGGCGCCACGGCAGGAGCCGGGGCCGCCAACCCGACCGGTGAGCGCCGGGGGGAGCGGGGCGGGGGGAGCCGAGCAGCGGGCAGCGCGTGCCCCCCCGCTAGTGGGGACGGAGGCTGCCTCAGGGAGCCGCGCGTGGCCCCCCCCGCCAATGGGAATCGCGGTCCCCTCAGGGAGCTGCGCGCGCCCCCTCGCCAATGGGGATCGCGGTCCCCTCAGGGAGCCGCGCGCTCCCCCCCGCCAATGGGGATCGCGGTCCCCTCAGGGAGCCGCGCGCTCCCCCCCGCCAATGGGGATCCCGGTCCCCTCAGGGAGCCGCGCGCTCCCCCCCGCCAATGGGAATCGCGGTCCCCTCAGGGAGCCGCGCGCGCCCCCCCGCCAATGGGAGCGGCGGTCCCCTCAGGGAGCCGCGCGCGCCCCCCCGGCCAATGGGAGCCGCGGCCGCCTCAGAGGCGCCGTCCCGCGCCCCGCCCGGCCCTCGGCGGGCCCGGGAGTTGCTCCTGAGGCGCTTGGGGTGAGGTGGTGCAGGTCCCTCGGATCAGCGTTTTGCTTGCAGTAAAGTTTGGACGAGATGCCCTTGGAAGTTCACTTTAGAGGAAGGTAAAAAACAGGGGTTAACGTGAAAGGCTTTTTCCCCTCTTATTTTGTCACTGTTAGTCATGGTGAAGTGTAAGACAGAACTTTCCTTACCCTCACTTAATGAATAATTGATTGTTGGCTCCAAGCAGGTCCTTTGGACTTTTACTGTAATTAACCTGAATTTTACTGTCTCTTCCACTCTGGGACTTTTACACACACTCTTTCTGGCCCCATCTTAAAGTAAAAAATCAGCTTGTGCTACCTGTACACCATGGCAAGGTTCATGACACAGACCAGTATCCTGAGGGATCACACCTCAGGACTTTCCGTTGTCTGTCCAGCATGAGCCTCTTTCAGCTGCGTTCCAGGGGTGCTGGATGCATCAGTAAATCCAGCAAGGCTGGAGTGGGCAGATTTTGGCAATAGAACTTGGATAAGTCTGCCCTGGAGTAGCTGAGGCTGGTTTGGTGCCTCAGCTGCTGGAGCCGAGTTTTGTGGTTATTCTGCTGTCATGTATCTGAGTGTATTATTTGTATGATGCTGATTTACTCTTGCCTTCCTGATAGTTTATGAATTAATTTTGCTATTATCTGTTACACTTAACACAGATGCAGCTATCTCGAGCAGTCTTAGGCTGTTAAAAATTACTTTTAATGTGAATATTGAATCACAGAGATGGTTTCATGTAGGGCTTTGAAATAAGGTGGGGGAATCCTGCTGCTTTTTGCTCAGTATAATTGAAGAATAATGTCTTTACAGCAGCAGTGTGTGAAGCTTTTAACTGTCCTTGTGTCGAATAAGTAATGTTTAATGCCAGTTAATACCTTTTACTCTTGTTTCTAGCAATGCCTGTCTTGCCCATGGGGGTGGAAATGCTTCAGCTTTTCTTTCCTGGGATTTGCCTTTCACTCAGAACTAATGTTGCCTTGCTCTTTTTCTGCTTCCCGCTCGTCAGGATTTGGTGGGCTTGAAACTGCAAACTCCACTGCCAGTGGGTTTAATTTTGGGGGTTTTGGATTAGCCGCTAATCCCGCGGTGAATTTTAATATTGGGAATTTCGGTGTTTCCACTACCGCAACTCCGCCCTTCAATTTTGGTAACAGTCTGGCAAGCGCAGGTAGATAATGCATAAATACGTGTTCTGTGGTAAATGTTACCAGCAGGGGTCCAAGAATTGCATCCCTCTGGGCGTCTGTGCCCATTACTGATCCTCCTATCCAGTAAACACTGGCTGTAGAAACTCTGGGGATGGAATGGGTTGGAGAGCCATAGGCTTGGAGGGGTTTTGCCTGTTAAATTCTCAAGGAATGGCTTTTGAGGAAAAATAACCCTGTAGCCAAAAGTCTCAGAAATGGGAATGAATCCAGGTGATCCCGAGCAATCCCAGAGCTGGTCCCTGTGCCACGTTTCCTGACATAAGATTCTTGGACTACTGCAGTCATTTTTTCATCTTCCCCCATGTCTCCTCATTGGCCTTGTGTTGGCTGTTGTGAATGCACCACCCCTCAGTAGTTTCTGTGGAGAAACAGATTGTATACGACTGGCACCAAGTCAGAGCCCAGCTGTGGCCTGTTCAGTGAGAGCTGCTGTGCATCCCAAAAACCACCCTGCATCCCAAAACCACCCTGTTCCAGCCCTATGGAGGCACTCGTGCTCCAGGGAGCCCCTGCACAGCATGGGTGCACTGGGGGGTGGCTGAGGAAGCCCTTGGTGGTCCCACGGGGATCCATCAGATCTGAGCGATCAGCTGGTGTCATTTCACCCTAGGTATTTCCCATTCCCTCTAAAACCAGCGGGCTGGTGGATTTCTGATGCTTTTGTGGGTGTGGAATCAGCCTGGGGGTGCCGTTGCTGCTGCTCGTATAGGAATTCCATCCATCCCACAGTGTCACCGCTCTGTGTCAGCGCCTCTCATCTGTTGTGTGCACTCCAGGCATCTCACTGGGGCTCATTGGCTGTGAGCACACTTGGGCTGCATTTCTTTGGCTTCGTTTGAGCTGCTCCAGAACACACTGTGGATAGTCCATTTGATATTCCATTTGTACTCCCAGGGCCCTTTTCACAAAAGGATGACTGAATTTGCTAGGAGTACAAAGGTACCTAAAAATGGTGTCATCTGTGGTGCTCCTGCCAGGGTGTCCTGCTCACTGGCAGGATGGAAACATGGGTGATACAAGGAACAGTTTCTTGTGCCCACTTACATTAAGATGTTTGCTGAATGGAAATGAAATGCAATTGCATATCACCTTTGATTTATGCTTTTCGTTTTGTTTGTGGGCAGGACTGTGAGTGCAATAGATCTAAAGAACCTACTTTTCTTTTTGCTATTGACATAAGAGTTAGGAGAAGCAGCATCTTTGTGTCAAATCCTTTGTAGCAGACTGTCTTTTCTCATTTGAGCATGTGTAAAAACAGCACAAAACACAGAGACCTTGGTTTCCCAGGCAGGTCAGCACTCTACAGGCTGCACCTTCCCTGGCACCGTGGCACCACTGGAGCTCAGGCGCTCATTTAGGTCCTCTCCTGCTGAAAAGCTGTGGAAGACTGATTGCTTTTGCATCCATCTTCCTATATTAGTGGTTGAACCTCCAAATGAGATTTAATGGGGAGGATTATGGGGAAACAAGGCTTTAAAAAAAAAAAAGGGCCCTGTAGAATTTTACCTGTAAATTTTGCCTGTAAGCGCAGCAACTGTGCGCACCTGGCCTCAGGCTTTGATTTGTTTCCCAAGGTTAGGACTGTTTAAAGTTCACAAAACATCAGGTTGCTTATTAATCACTTAGCATTGACATTGACCAGAAGTATTCCTGCAGACGAATCTAAGAAGTAGCACAGTTAGTTGTGTCTGTGACTAGGGAAAGCCCTTCTCTCTGGTAAAGGAGCAAGATGTCAGATGAGTGCTGCCCTGTTGTTGGCTTTGTGACACACCATCCCAGCTGTGGCTCTGTGGGGGTTTTCTCCCTCATTTCCTGGGACGGTGAGCTCGCTGCCATGCCCTCTGTGACCGACATGCTCGTGCCCGTGCCATCCGTCTGTCAGCACCGTTCCCATAACACCGGGGCTGTCCCGCCGTGCCCAGCCGGGGCCGTGCCCGCTGCCTGACCGCAGTCTGTGTTTGCAGGTGCCTTTGGAGGCTTTGGGACCACCACCACCACTGCGGCACCGGCCTTCAGCTTCTCTGCTCCCACCAACACCGGCACCGGCGGTAAGGGCTCGAGGGCTGGCTGCCTGCACAGCAAACCCAGCCGTGCTCTGCATTATGTGCCTGCTCTGCTCTTCTTCTCACTCATCATTTCCTTCTTTCCCCAGGGCTCTTCGGTGCTACCCAGAACAAAGGCTTTGGATTTGGTACCAGTTTTGGCACAGGAACTGGAACTGGCCTGGGGAGTGGGTTGGGAACCGGGCTAGGCTTTGGAGGCTTTGGAGCCCAGCAGCAGCAGCAGCAGCAGCAGCAGACCAGTGAGTATGGCCTTTGGATTTATCTATCCCTTAGCAGCGAAAGCACAAGACTGCCACCTTCGATTGCTCGGCTAGTGGGACAGAAGGGTATTGTAACAGGGGCTGTTAGACTTAAAACTCTTAAACTAGAGCTCAAGCAACTCCCTGAGCTTCCCCCTTGAGCTTCCAACAATATTTACCCCTTTGGCTTAATGCTGGTATAAATTGTAGTGAGAGAACTGATGTTGCAGTCACAGCATTGCAAGAAGGGGGAGGAAAAAGGCACTGAGATTAATTTAAATGGGAGTTGGATAATAAGCAGCTTCAGGCTCTGAGTGCACTGAATTTCTAACAGCCAGCCTGCCTCTCAGACTGAGATATAGAGAGTGCCAGATGATGACAGGGATCAATGCATGTCTCGTTTAAAAATAAAATAAGATTTCCTCTAATGTAGCATTCAGGAACTTCTGTGGTAGATGAAGAATGGCTATAAAAGGACACTTAAGAAGCATGATCTGATCTTAATTAATTTATTCATTCGTGTTTTTATTTTGCTTAGAATATGCTAAGAAGTGATGGCACTGATAGGCAGATGGTAGGTGGCAGCATGGTCGTGGCTGGTCAAGGAGTTCATTTTTGCTTCTCTTCCTCCCTCCCAGCATTAGGCGGTGGGTTGTTCAACCAGCCTGCCCAGACACCTGCTCAGTCCAACCAGCTCATCAACACAGCCAGCGCCCTCTCGGCCCCGACACTGCTGGGAGATGAGAGGGATGCCATTCTGGCCAAGTGGAACCAGCTGCAGGCCTTCTGGGGCACGGGCAAAGGCTACTTCA
The DNA here is from genome assembly GCA_030060385.1 of Muscicapa striata striata. Lineage (NCBI taxonomy): Eukaryota > Metazoa > Chordata > Aves > Passeriformes > Muscicapidae > Muscicapa > Muscicapa striata. The sequence continues at coordinate 766,558 of JAREIS010000061.1, read as the reverse complement.
ACAACAACATCGCTCCGGTGGAGTTCACGCAGGAAAATCCCTTCTGCAGGTTTAAGGTACGGCATCGTCCAGCTGCCCGCAGAGGGCGCTGGTGCCCTCACTCTGTGAGTCTGAGCATCTCGTGGGTGTTACATCAGCTCTTGTCACCGCCGAGAGTATTCTGAAACGGTATTTTTGCAGGTAATCTGCACAGTTCTGATGCATACGCATTAAAAGGTTCGAAGATGCTGGAAATCTGGGTGGTGTGGAGGGACTAGATAATGAGCCCAGATGTGGATGATGAAAGTAACATTTTCATGTGCTAGCATTCAGGTTAGTGTGTGTGTACTTGGAACAGATTTATGGAAATTAATTTTAATGTGTATCTCTGTGTGTTGCAATAAGAAGAAACAATTAAAAATAACCTTCTTGTCTGAAAGAAACTGTGAACATTTGGAATAAGAACTTTAGGGTCTTTCTTCATTGCTTTGTCTAGATTAAAATAACCCTCTGTGAACCTGGCCTGTGCCAGGTTTAAAATCCTCCAGCCTTCAGCTTTCTTGTGACTTTATCCTTGCCAGTGCTCATGCTGACTCCATTCCCTGTATGGAATTGTCAGCAGTTCCAGATCTTGCTTCTCATGTCCACAAGGAATTCATGGCTCTCCATCCTCTGCAAATCCCACACCTGCTGACTGTGCTGCTAAGCCTCAGGCTTGTAGGGGGATTTGGGGCAGGGTGGTGATACCCTCCTTCCCTGAGCTGATCCTTTGCAGTGCTAACTTTGTGACCTGAATGTAGGTTAATACTTAATTAAGTCTAGCGTTGATTATGCACATTATGAGACTTCTGTAAGATTTTTGCAGCAGCTGTGCCTGCCTTGCAAATGTTTGGCTTTGTTGTATCACTTTTTCAGTGTTACCTTGAACATTTTATTGGCAACGAACCTGAAAGCTTATTTTCTTGTAAGTTAGTGTCTGATATTGCTTTCACAGTTTCTGAGCGTTGAAAAATTGCCCACTGTAACTTGTGTGATGCAAAATTAGTTATTTTAGAGTTTCATATACTGAAAAGAAGAGTTACCAGGTTAGACAATGCCAGATACTGGGTTTACTCTTGTCCCTGTGACTGGAGTGTTTCTAATGCCGTGAATTCACGTGCCTTAAGTGAAATACTGACAAATTCCATCTGTGCCACCAGCGGAAGATGCCTGCAAAAACAGGGGAGAAGGTGGCACAGGGATAGGAACAAAGCACCATAAGCTAGTTGGGTTATTGCCTCTGGAAACACCTGGCATCAGATAAGAGGGAAGCACTACACGAAGGGTTCCATGGGAATCCACTTGTACACAGTTCCAGCCCTGGGACACATGAAAAGCCTGCAGTTCCAGACCAAGAAATGAGTGCTGCTAAGGTACATGATACAGACCTTGTTTGAAGGACCACAGTGAAGGAAAAAAAGAATCTGTTGTAGTTTGAAAATACTGTGTTGCATAAAGAGATCATGGAAGAGTTATTTATTTAAAGCAGAAATGTCATGTGCTTAAAAACAAATTCTTCCTTAGCTATCGCTGTTGTGCTCCATGACAGGATGGCTGGTTCTGCAAGGCTCACCATGGCAGGGGATTACCCTCTGCTGACAAAACTGGGCTCCTGGGCACATCCTCACCTCATTTCTCTCTTCAGCTGAACTTGCATGAGGGGAAAGGTGCAGGTCACCCCCCACATGCAGTGTCAGGGCCTCACAGAGCTCCTTCTGTCCAGCCTGTCACCAGGGCTGTGTTCAGGTGACAGCTGGTAGGCAAGAGAGGTGAAAGCTGCCACTCCGCTTTTGCTTGTAATAAAGTCTGATCCACCAGTTCCGTTTGCACTTTGGAAACAAAGGGTCCGTTTGTAAAATGCTCGACTGCTGTCAGCTCTGCTGTGTTGGCAACTCCCCCGATGGGAAAAGGATACTTAGGAACTTTTTGTAAAAATCCAAACTGTTTCAAAAGCTGCTCTACTGCTGGCTGTGGGAGAGAATGATTTAAAAGGAGATTGATTTTGTGTTTCTGCAGCTCTGAATACATTGTGAGTTAAATTTTGGACAATAAAGTTGTTATAAAACTGGAGGGATTTAGCCCCTCCCCTTCATGTCACAAGGATATGGTTTTGCTAAGTAACATACCTTCATTTTGTTCCTTGGCAGGCTGTGGGTTACAGTTTAATGCCCAACAACAAAGATGAAGATGGCCTCGTGGTCCTGGTGTTTAACAGAAAAGAAGCAGACATTCGAAGCCAGCAGCAGCAGCTCGTAGAATCACTACACAAAATTTTGGGAGGAAATCAGACCCTCACTGTCAATGTTGAAGGTGTTAAAACGATGCCAGATGACCAGTACGTGAATTTCCCACAGGGTTGCCTGTTTATATTACATGTTACAAAGGGTTGGTGCCTAAGTCTCCTGTCTCCCCTTCCCCTTGGTTTTAGATCTGTCCATCCTGAGTTTGATTTGTATCTCTTATTCCTTCATACAGTTTTTATTGTGGTGCTAAGCCCAGTACTACCTTTCCAGGGATTTTAGGTTATTCCTAATGTAGTACTAGTATCACCATAGAATAGGGTTGTTGAAACTGGGGAGAGCAGAGAATGTAATGATATTTACAGCTTTTCTCTCTCTCACATGCTGTGTTAAACCCTGCAGCTACTGGTACTTCACATCTCACTTAGCTCAAGGAAGGTAGAGGTCAGCTGGGAGAAGTGAGAGCTTGGATTTTGGGTGGTTGTGTGTTGTGTTAGCTCCTGCATGCTGCTGGCCTTTTCCTGGCTGATGTTCTGCATTTGGCCTCTCTCAGGACAGAAGTGATCATTTACGTTGTGGAGCGCTCGCCCAACGGCACCTCGAGGAGAGTTCCTGCAACCACCCTCTATGCCCACTTCGAGCAAGCCAACATCAAATCATCCCTGCAGCAGCTGGGGGTCAGCCTGGCCATGGCCAGGACAGAGCTGTCCCCAGCACAAGTCAAGCAGCTCCTGCAGAACCCTCCTGCTGGTGCGTGGGCTGGCTTTGGGCTCTCCGGGAAAAAAGCAGCTGTCACACCTGTGGGAAGAATAAGGGAAAAAAAAGTCAAAAATCAGAATAATGATGTCCCGTAGTCACTTGCTAGTTTTCAGATGGGTCTCTTAGCTTGCCTAGATGGTGACAGACAGTGCACATAGAACTTTGTTTTAGAGTAGTTAAGAGCTGTTCATGGCATTTAATTAGATTACTTACCTTTATGTCTGTAGCTTCTATGTATGTCTATGTTTAGGATAGGAGAGGTTATGAAATCTAGATTGGAAAAGTCATTGGGCCTAGTCTTGCAGAATAGTCAGAGCTAACTCCTACTGGGATTATTTTGCCAACTGATTTGGTACTTTGATTACTTAATTACTGAGTTTTTGAATATTTGTTTGCTTCACACAAAAAAAGGACAGGTGACCTAAGTGTGGCATATAGTGGGAGCAGTAGGAATTTCTCCCTTTAAGGTATGGATTATCCAATGGGAGCACCTATGGATTATTTCATTTCCTCTTTCAAACCTGCAGGAGTGCTTGACTGCCTTTGGGTCTGAATTCATTGCCCCTGCTCACGACCAGGACTTCTAAAGAACTACCCTAGTTTAATTAACCTTAATTTGTGTAACAGGCCCTCGGTTTAACATAGTTCATAGGGTTTGTGTATTTCACAGCATTTTTTCCTAGTTAGCAGCTGCAACATCTCTCTATTCAGATATCCGTACTAAAAATTCTTCTTTTTTTTAGGTGTTGATCCTATTATATGGGAACAAGCCAAAGTTGATAACCCTGATCCTGATAAGTAAGTCCAATAGTCTGTCCAAATATTGAAGTATGCAACAAGGCTTGGAAAGGGGAGAAAGAGATAATAATTTCATAGTACCCTTCAGGTAACTTGCAGGAAAGTTACTTGAGTACAACTTGGCCAAGTGCTGATCCCCTTAAAAGCAGTGAGGATTACTGGCAGTGCCTGTCTTAATCCCTTTACCCATTTAGGTGCTTAGGAGCTGTCAGGATAAAGAGTCTTACTGGGTTCCTTGGAGGTGTGGTGTCCTGCGTTACATGGATTAGTTGTCGTGACTTATTTTTTGCATTATTGCTGAAGGTGATGCACCTTTGTACCCTCCAGTGGTTACAGATAAATTGGGCTGGTTTCTTTATGAAAAAGGAGCAGGCTGTTGGGAATAGTGAGGACTCTAGGGGTTAGCAGAAGAAGATATGGTTATATATTAATTTATAAAAGACCAACATAATCTGTAACTTTATATTAGATTCTGTTCATAATTATTAATCCTTACCCTGTGTCCAGTATAAAAACATGTTGTAAGAAATACTTGTGTTCTCACAGGCTTATTCCTGTGCCAATGGTGGGTTTCAAGGAACTGCTGAGAAGATTGAAGGTGCAGGATCAGATGACCAAACAGCATCAAACTCGATTAGATGTAAGGTTGCTCATCTTTATCATGACTTGCTGTTGACAAAGGATGTGCTATTCAGTGCACCTGCCCCTGTGTGTTCAAAACTGAAGCGTGAACCACATTCTTAATAAATTCCTTAAATAGATCTCTTGCCCCAAAAACTGAGCAGTGTGGTTTGGCTTTCATTTGTTCCAGGTTCAAGCTTACTGTTTTGCTATAGGCTAATCCACACCAGCTCCACTAAGTTGTATTAGCATGGACTTTTTAATTTGGGCAACCATTTTTCCAGTGCTTTCTGAAAACCCCAGTTGAGTATGAAAATAAACACAAAGCAGAACAGTAGAGGAAAGCTTTCTGAAATTATCTGGGTGGTGTAGTGTCATGAAACTCCCAGTTTGAAATCAGGCCTAACGTATTCTGTTATCAAAAACCTTCTCTGACTTCCAGCTGACTCCCATCTCCTCTGCAGATAATATCAGAAGATATCAGTGAGCTGCAGAAAAACCAGACAACAACGATGGCAAAAATTGCACAGTACAAAAGGAAACTGATGGCGCTTTCACACAGAACTTTGCAGGTAACAGGGATAATCTAAATAACTTCTTTGACACAGTCTTGTGTCACAAGCATTCTCAGAGGGAAGAACAGCCTGCTCCATCTTGTGCAGGCCAGTGCTGAAAGTTATTCTGACTTCAGTTACCAGGTGTTCATTTAAGTACCAGGCAGAGCTGTCAGGGAAAGCTTTAGGAATGCTATATATGGGAACCTTTCTCTCTCACTAACCCAAAACCACAGGACTGCCCTGAGGTCTTAGAGCAGCAGACTAAATGACACAACAAATCCAGTGAGAATGAGGCTGAAGGAAGGGCAAAAAGATGTAGCTGAGCTGGTGGGGAGAGGGATGTGCCACGTGTTCTCTAATGAACGCCCAAGGCTTCTTTTGTAGGTGCTAATAAAGCAGGAGATCCAGAGGAAAAGTGGTTATGCCATTCAGGCAGATGAGGAGCAGCTTCGTGTGCAGTTGGATACAATTCAGTGTGAGCTTAACGCACCCACACAGTTCAAGGTGAGTGGCTGACAGTTTGGCTAACAACTCTGGAGTTTCCACACTAAAAACACCTCAGTTTTTCAAACCATGTGTGCATGTTAGTTGTGGAAGGCTTTCAGTCCAGCAGTGTGAGTAGGCTGTAGCATGATGTTCTTTTCTGAATAGCCTATAGGTATTTCAGTAGGTTTGAATTCTTGGAAATACTGGGGTCACTTACTTTATGCATACCTTCCAGAACATCTCAAAATTGAATGAGCAGCAATGCTTCCAGCCCTGGAGACTCAAGGAATGGTAGATGCTGGAGTAAATGAGTTGTTTTTGATTTAAGCCTGTTTCTCTTCCCAGGGCAGACTGAATGAGCTCATGTCCCAGATCAGGATGCAGAACCACTTTGGAGCAGTGCGGGCTGAGGAGCGCTATTACATAGATGCAGACCTCTTAAGGGAAATCAAGCAAGTAAGTATTGCTGGGTAGCATCCTGGCCTACTCCTTGAACTTGATCATTTTAGCCTGACACACGCTGGCTGGGTCTACACTGTCATGTTCTTGCCTTGTTTGACAAGTCAAACTTTTAATTGGTTGCAGTGCCAGGGCACCAAGCTATTGTACAAAAGCACTCTGTGGAGACAGGCTGTTAGTACAGAAAATGTTATTATTCCTTCCTCAAAGAAATGATGCCAGGCTTCTCAATGTGCCAAGGCCACCAGTCATGACACTTGTGAGAATTATTACCTAACAAGTCTGTGAGGCTGAGCAATACTCACGCTGGTTTCTGAACTACCTGCAGCACCTGAAGCAGCAGCAAGAAGGGCTGAGTCACCTAATCAGCATCATCAAGGATGACTTGGAGGATATCAAGCTAATAGAGCACGGGCTGAACGAGAGCATTCCCATCCGAGGGGGAGTCTTCAGTTGACTGGTGGAGGTTTACACAGAACATGTAGTCGAGTTCATGGCTCACCTTCCAAGGCTAAAACTGTTGAGGTAAAATAAAACACATAGTAGGAGCAAAATGGTATTTTGTCTGTTACTTTTAGAATTAGCAAAGCCTCTTCTAAGCTTTTAAAATTAACCTTTGGAAGGTTTATATTTTATAAAGCTGTGTATGCTTTAACAAAAGAAGGAAAACTGAATCTGTTCAGGTACCACTTTACTATGAAACTATATGTACTATTGTACATTTTTTCTTTTTTTTTACAACAGCATTGTCCTAAAAATGCAGTGCTGAGGGGATTGTTTCACTAATGACTCGGTTTGTGGAAAGCTTAGCCTGCTTCCATGTTTCTGTCAGAACAATCAACCAGCATCATTGTGTAAACAGCTAATTTAAACCATTACAGAGATGTTTGTTGCTGTGACTATGTTGTTCTCTGCGATACCAGTCAATTACTGGGCCAAGCTGCACAAAGTTCCTGTTTCCAGTTTCTGTCCTTCCTTTGGACTGCAAGGATCTGAAGGTTGTGTTTTGATTGCTTTATGTATGTGAATTACACAAAGCTTTGCTGCCCCTCTCAGTAACAGAATGTCTGGACATTGTCTTCTGCCTTTTTTTAAATTGCCCAAGAGTAATAAATTCAGTCTGACTTTGTAATAAGTGGTGTGTGGTGTTGGCTCTCAGTGACATCAACAAAGCGATGAGGCTGTTCACAACTCCAGGTAAGTGCACTTCACTCTGCTCTAGGCACTGCAGGTAACAGGCTGTTAAACCCAGTGCCAGAGAGCTGCTGGGCAGCCTCGGTCCCCAAACCAACATGAAAGGTGTGGCCCTTAGATCCTACCTAGTGGCAAGCGCTGCAGAGCAGGTACCTACTCACTCCATGCCGTGGAGAGAGACCTGCTTTTCCACTCGCTACAAAAGTCACTGAAAGTAACTGAAACAAAAAACAGGCTTCTCTGCAATACGACTTGTACAGCAGAAACAAACACGGAATTGGCAAAATAGTTTTGTTCATTAGCCAAAATTAATTCCATTCATTAAATTTGAAGGATTGAAAAATAGAAATACAGCTGCAAGGTGCTAGGACCTGTATTGTGCATTTGAGAGTGTTTGTGCAAGCATGATTCCATTACAATTGAAAAAGCATATGTAGAACTCTAGTTAAGGGAGAACAGGATTAGTTTGCTTTTGGAAGCATAGTTCCAGTTAATTAACTGTCTGCACTGAGCAGTGAGCTTTGTAAGAAATCCAGTGAGACTAGAATCCTCTTTTGGGGACTGGGGTAGCAGTCTTAAGTGAAGTCTCCTGCCAGACTGTGCTGCTTATGTTTGAAAAACACATTGTTTCTTGTTTTGCAAACTCTTCACAAGCTGCACTCCTACCATGCCTTGAAAATAAATTCAATCTGCAGCATAGGCTCACTAGCAAGGGGCTACTTGATCTACTGGCCTGGGCTTTAAAAATGAAATTATTTAAATAGATTTCTTAAACAAGTGCCTCTGCTAGAGCCAGTGTTGCACATTTGAGGTATTTTTTCCAACATTTGGCTCTACTACACATACTTAGCAGCTCCGAACTTCCAGAACAAGCTTAGCACAGCAGAGGAACACCAGCAGGGAAGTAGATGTCATTACTGGAACAGCACTGCTGCTCACAGAGTTAATGAGAAAATAAATGAACAGCCAAGCAACAGCAATCTAGAAAAAACAGTTTATTAAAAGGAAAGCTGTGATCAAACAGTACTGCCTTCTTAAAACACTGCCTACAGCTAATACATTGACTTCCACTTTACTGCTCTGGAATGTACCTGTAACATTTCCTCACATTGACAAGCTAAGTTGCATCTTCCCTTTGAGCAGGAAACTACTTAAAATGCAGCTTCTTTTAAAACCAGTCCAAATTGAAGCGCAGCTCATCTATTTCACCTGTTACCCTCCCCGGCTGGGTCACAGCTGTTGCCTGCAGTGAGGTCTGTTTGGGGCACGTGCCTGCCTTCCCTTTCCCTGTTTGCCAACTGCAGGCACGCTCTAGGTTAGGTGGGCAGTGCTGGCTTTGGAGAAAGCAAGGCATGGACGTGGCAGCCCTGGGCAGGCTCTCAGGACGGGCACTGCTTGACCAGGCGGAAGGCTTCCAGGAACTCGTTGAAGTCAATGTTCCCATCCTTGTTGAAGTCAATGCTGCGAACCAAGTCGTCAATGCCATCGTCCGTGAGTTCAATGTTCATGTGGGAGCTGAACAGCTTCCAGGTTTGCTGGAATTCCTCAAAGGAGATGAGACCTGCGGAGGAGCGTTTTACATCTCCTGATGTACAGGAGAACACTGGCTAAAACACAACTTAAAAACAACTTAAAGCAGCAAAGAGGCATAACACAAAGGGACATGTCAGAAGCGTGGCAGGGAGCAGGAGGACCCAAGCCTAAAACAAAAACACCTCTATACGTACTAAAGGAAGCTCCTAAGCAGAAGGAAACACAAAGCAGTGATAACTGCCCACTTGCTTACCTGAATGGTCTCTGTCTATGATCCTGAATATGGTCTCTAAGTTGGATCTGTTTCGATAAATGATTTCCAGCAAGCTCGACTGGATGTGCTGAAAGACACGATCACACTTTTTATCCTTCTGACACCTCTGCTCTGTGCTGTTACTGCAGATGTCTCCACAAATAAGAATATTTTTTACTCTCAAGAACTTGCCAGCAGTGCCTTATCAACCAGGTGTGTGATGACTGGACCCTCTGTGCAGACCATCACCAATTTGTTCCTTCCCAACCGTGCTCTTCTGGGCTAGCAGTGAGCCAGGCTGCATTTTTTAACCACTGCAGAGCTGCGTTTGCTGGGCTGAATTAAGGAACTGCTACTTGGAGAGTGGAATACAGCTTTCCTACTCAGAGGCCTGCATCCAAAACTACCTCTAAATTTTGATTTCCCATCCATCATCTATTTGTAAAACGGGCTGGGTTCCTCAGGACTATCCGAGCTCAGGCAGGACTTCCTATCAATTTCATTGTGGTTTTGGATTAGGCAAGAACCATCTGTTGGTACCATAATTGATTTGCACATGCTGTGGATGTGGTGAGCAGCTGCTCACATCATGCTTTGATGGAAGGGGCTGAGTGCTTACCTCTTGGCTCCTCTGCTCCATGGCCAGGTCATCCAGCCAGGATTTGTATTCCAGCATGCCGTCCTTGGTGCTGCACACCAGCTGTTTCCTCAGCATTCGCCAGGGCAGTCCCAGCCGCAGCACCGACTCCACTGCTGTTGCCCAGTTGCTCAGCGTGATCCTTCCTGCAGGGAAAACAGAGACACCTCTGGGACACAGCTGGGGGAAAGCACATGAGGGCAAAGGAAAAGCTGGAACATGACACACAGTCTAGGTTCTGCTGACAGCACAGTGTTGTTTTGCACTGCAGCCACACGCACACTTCCCACCCAAGCCTCAGCAGCTTTTCCTCATTGCAACAAATCCCAGCTATGAGGCTGCAAACGTCTGAACAAAGGCAATACACTAACTGTGGGTATTTCATTAGAAATTTGCAGCCCGCTGCCCATTTTAGCAGCTGGTGTAACAACTGAGCTGAATTCCTATGAACAGTTTTGCTGCCAGGGAAGAAAGCAAGAAAGCAGTTCTCCCCATGAGCAGTCCTGCCAGCCACCGTATCCCTTTTCCCCCCCCAGCCCACCAATGGATAGTTCTCAGTGGTCACTTCACCAACACAGCACTCCTGTCTGCCAGAGTATAAGAACTCTCAGCTCCTTCCCTATGGCTCTGACAGAAACAATTGCCATGGAAGACATTGCTCACTTTCCTCTTCCCAGTGATTTTAGACTTCAGGGATGAAGGGGCCCTAGAGACCAGCCAGCCCTTCTCAAGTGACACAACAGACACGTTCCAGGTCATCTTCGCCAATGCTTCGTCAGTACTGCAGCTGCAAGTTGTTCTTCTAGGACCAGCCTCAGTTACTACACATTAGGCTAATGACATTCTGCTTTTCCAGCACCCCCACCTTATGGTGTCACTCAGCAGCATCCACAGAGACTGAGTAACAGCAAATGACCACTGACCAGAGTGGCAAGGTCTGACACAGCCTCCCGTGACAGCTGGTGATAGCTGTCAGTGAGCAGTCTCCCAGCCAGCCACAGACTCAACTTAGTGACTTCAGCCCCACCCAACCAGGCAGTGAACCCACAGTCCCTCAGCTCTGAGTTACCTGTATTGTCCCTGTCATAGGCCTTGAAGGCACTGATGAGGGCTGAGGTGTGAGCAAAGAGCTGCTCCCGCAGGGCTCGAAAGGCTGACTCCTCTACTCTGCTGATTCTGGAGGATCCACAACAGAGAGAAGCACTTGAAGGACTTGACATCAATCACAAGAAAAACTGCACCTTCCCTCCCAGTGCTCTACCTGGCTTATCCATGGATTGCCCAGACCCTCAGACAACTGAAAAATCAGCAACCATTAGAAAAATCCCCTTGGAATTTTGTTAACATTCCCTTCTCAACCCTTGAGCTTTCTTTAGTAACTTCAAGTACAAAGCTTGGTCCCTCAATTAGAGCTATTATTTAGAAAATAAGGCTGTGAAAGTTCATCTCCAGAATCAAACTTTCTAAAGGCTCATGAAGTTTTCCCTCTGGGAATTTTGACCTAGCTAATACAGAGCAACTGAAAGCCTTGCCTTTGGGTCATAGTGAGCATATGGGCTGTCTTGTTCGCTTGGTACTGAACAAAGTGGGGGATGAGGTCTGGTCCCAGCTTCACATAGGCTCCCCTGTTGCTGCCAATCTCATAGTAGTTTGAGGCTGAAAAGATGGTCAGCACCTAATCCCAAAAAAAGAGGCACTTGCAGTCAGTACATGCATCCTGTAATATTTATACATGTGTGAACAACACACCCGATCCCCTCCAGAGTGCACAGCCTGTGAAAGCACCATGTTTTATGGAGAAGAGGGAGAGTCAAGTGCCAGCTGGCCTGGAAGCCATGCAGGTGTGAGTTCCTTGTGGGTGGCACTGGTCACACCTGAATCTGGCCACATGCTGGGCTTCTGCAATTTTCCTGTGCTATCTCCCAACAATTCCATTCTCCAGAGTCCGAGTGCCCTGACAAAGCCACTGACCTGACTGCATCTTCTGGGAACAGAACTTGGCTGCAACAGCTCAGTAGCACCCATTTGTAGCTTATCTGCAGAACAGCTGCACTAAGTGGGGGCCGTGGCACAAGTGGCTTCAGATCTTGTCTCAAGCACCACACACAAGGACACGGTTTGCCTGCACAGCCACGTCCCCAGCAGAGCAGGCGGCTCCAGATGGCCCTGAACTAAGGCTTCAGATGCACACACACTTCAGTTAACTCCCAATAAACCTGTTCAAGGATTCTGCATGTGCTTAAAGCCCCACTGGAAGCAATGCAGAGCTGTGACAAGCCACCCCCCCAGAAACCCCGCCCTGGCAGGATGGAAACCCAAGTGTCCTTCACAGCACCCCCAGCTGACCTTGCGGTTGTGACAGAACTCGTAGCCCTCCTGCTTGCACTCGTGAGAGCGGATCAGGAACTGCAAGCTGTACTTCTCAAGGAACTTCTCCGTCACATCAGGCCCGAAGTAGCAGCCACCACCTCGCACCTTATTCTCTCTACAGCCCTCCTGAGGCATGGGGTCGCTCCAGAGGATGTCTAAAATCTGAAAGGATTGGGAAAGTTCACTAAGCAAACATAGCTCAGTCTCTGAATCCCTCCCTAGACTGCTGCTATAACCAGAGTGCAGGGGAACAGACATGTTCCCTGCATTCCAGCTGAAGACTGTCACAGACCTCGGCCACCTCAGAAGTGGCAGTACTGTTGGCCAGGAGCTACAGGCACATCCAAAGTGTCTGAGGAAAAAGGGATGTGCTTAAGTCAGGCTCGATACAAGCTGTGCCTTTGCTAACCTTAAGATGTCCAAGAGCCTTGCCTGTCTTCCTCCATCCCAAAACACAAATCCTGGGGAAAGAACAACCAGCAGATCCTGAGGACATTTAGCAGGCTTAGTATTAAATGCCTTTGTTCTCTAGCCAGGACATTGTGCAGCCTCCAGAAATACAAGTGCTAACTCAGTAACCACTGTTTGGATTAAAGCCTAATCTCTTTAACCCTGACTGTAATATATAGTGCTATAGTGAAAAGGTGTGCAGCGCTGGAAGGTTATTTAATTAATTACTGTGGTTTCAGAGCACAGGGAAAAGACTCTCAGGCTGGAAAAACACTGAAAGGAAGTCCCCAGCTGCTCCTCCCAGGAAGCACCCAACAAACATCCCCGTGGCCTCACAGAGGAGCCCTTCCTGGCCACCTACCACTGCAGGAGGCACCCACTGCACACCCAGCTCAGGACCCTCACCTGCTTCCACTCCTGCTGGCGAGTCCAGCACGGCTCATCCACATCCTTCAAGGAGACTATGCTGGAGTAGGTGAGCTCCTCTGGCTCGGACTCGCTGATGTCCACCAGCCGGCGGCACGTGTCGATCTGCTCCTGCACCGTCTGCCGCAGCCACCTGGCGAACTCGGGCCTGTTGGCTGTGCTGGGGGCCTGGGCTGCCTGGGGCTGCAGAGATAACCTGGGAGCTGCCTCCTTCCCTGCTGCATCACTGCCTGCTCGGCTCTCCCCATTTATGGCCTGCATTTCTGCTTTTCTGCCCGACTCCTTTCTCTTCTTCAGCCTTAACACAGAAATAAACTGAAAGATAGGACAGAAACAGAGCTGATAACGCAGCATGAAAACTCAGATCTCCAGCTCTAATGTCCATTGGCAGACTTCAAGTGAGCCAACCTCCCAGCCCCACTCCCTTCTGCCATCAACTGCTGCTTGACTGTGGGGAACTATTAGTGCCATCCTCTCAGACAAGCCATCCTGGATTTACAGGGGGTTTACAGCTGGGCCCCACATCCATCACATCTCACTTTCCTCATTGACTTCATGCACACAGATTTCATCTGCAATTGGAACCAGGCAGCAGAGCAAAGGAAGCATTAATGACTAATGCAAGAGTTGTCATTATATTTGGAGAAGGAAAGTGGTATTTCCCAACTAGAGAGTGAGGCAGAGACAAGTTAAATGATTTATCAAAATCCTTTGGGAAATCTAGGGGGCAAAAACAGGCTAAGGAACTTTGGGACAATGTTTCATCATCACTGCATTTTTGCTTCAGCACCAGCACATATTCCAGAAACCAACAGAGCTTCATCCCTTCACAGCTCTTGCACACACACTAACAAACCAAAGCCTATACCAAAACATAAGCAAGTCTAGGAAGACCATCTGTTAGATTTGTCTTGTCAGCAGCTAAGCTGACATGTAGAAATGAGCTCCTCATCACAAATCAGCAGCACTGTTGTCTCTTGCAATAACTGGGAAATAAAACCTACTTTGTCCCTTTGAATTTTCTCAAGCATGTCCAGATCAGTGGTGTCAGAGATGCCCCCATGAATAATGAGGACTTTCTGATCAATCAGGGTGGCCAGGGGCAGCCAGCAGAAGACATTCTGAAACATCCTCAAGATTTTCTTCCCATGCACCTGAGAGAAAGAAGAAAAGACATAAGGCATCGAGTCTTCGAAATGCACATCTCACATGGTAAAGGAGACACAAACATAGGCCTACCTTGTATTTCTGCATCACTTCCTTGGTGAAACCATAGCTAGAGGAACAGGAGATGGGGATTTTGTCAGTGGGGTTTTGCACAATGCCCTCGACACCGTGCTCAGCCCTGCACGGAAGCCGTACCGTAAGTTCACCATGTGGTCCTCGTGGTTGCCGCGGTTGAGATGAACCTCCTTGGGATAGATCAGGAGGAAGGTAAAGAGGATAACAAGGATCTCAAGGGACTGCTTGCCTCTGTCTACAAAGTCCCCATTGAACACGTAGGACTTGGAAGGAGAAGGAAGGCCATTCTGTAAATGCAAAGAACAGGCAGATGTCACTGGAGAGCCTCCCCAAGGTGTCCGTACACCCCCTCCCCAGCTGCAGTCTCTCGCTCCTGTCCCAGGCTACAACAGATCGCTGCTCATCTTTATCCCGTGGGCCCAGCAGTGAAACTGGCAGTCACAAAAAGTTGTCATTGGTATCAGCACTACAAAAATATCCATTAGCACTAATAAAACAGACATGGATACCAGATTTCCACGTCAGCAAGGGAATAAGCTGCTGATTTGTGAAGCCATTTAAAACCAATCAAATTGACTTGGGCAATTGCACATGAATGGCCCAATTTTGCACAGACTTCTCAACATGACCTGTGGGATACAGTGACTAGACAGCCTCCCTCTCCAAATTTGGTGCCTACCTTGTAAAAGATGAGGAACAAGTCATCCAGCTGGCCATGCAAGTCTCCTGACAGGCACAAAGAGACAAGTGACTGTGTGTTTACCTTGAACTTAAAAAAATCACCAATACATAACTTCCTATGAGCTACGTCTTTTATAAAGGAATCACCACTGAAATAATTTGGGAAATGCAAGTCTAGAGGAAAAGGACATGATGTAAGGCTTGGGCCCAAGTCTTAGAAGGACAGTAAAAAAACCTACACCATCTGCTAAAAACTGATTTAGAAGCTTTGTATCTCTTGTGATGGCACAACATGGCACAAGACTGTCATATGGGAGAAAGCTTTGCATTCAAAATAATCTAATTCTCATTCAACATAATATTGGAGAGAGAGGTTTGTTTTCCAGAGGCTGACTGCACGCAAAAGTCTGTGCTATGTATTTTTCAGAAATACCTCAACATTTTAACATTAGTCAGAGTAGGAATAAGTAAAAAGCTTTGTCTCAAATTTACGTGTAGGATGCAAAGATGTGTTAACCTTCTGGATCTGCATGCATGCGCTGGTGCTCACCTAGAGCAGCTCCAGATATTGCTGTTTAAATAATCCCAGACCACGAACAGGTCAGACCACTACCAAGTTTTGTGACCAGTCCTCAGCTGAGTGTGGTTTCTATGGTTTAGTAAAACGACTCTGAGTTTGGGGCAAGAGATAAAAGAGCAGCTGGGTATTTCAGACAGAGCCAGCCACCTCTCAAGACATCACACACTTTGCTTACAGAGAGCATTGGTGTCCCACGTTTAGTACAGAGGGGACATGGTGCTCTCACTACCATGTTCTCTCTGCCCCGCCCTCCCACAGGAGCATTCCACCCCAGAGGCAGGGGACCCACCACACACGGTGACCTCCTCGCTGTAGCAGGTGGAGACATGGCTGATGTTTGGCAACTGCTTGAGGTGCTTCCTGGTCTCATGCAGGAGGTTTAAGACATAGCGAGCATGGAGCTGCTACTAGGAGAAAGTGAAGGGATTAAAGCAGGAAATCAGTGTCCTCTGAGCAGCACCACTGTGGCTGCAGAGACTCCACCAGGATAGCCTGGATGGCAGAACCTCTCCCTGGGATGGCAGTCTGTGCTGACCTATGGGCTCACAAGCAAGATGAGGGAAATACTGAGGAACAGCAGGATGGCAGCCCAAGGTAGCCCAGCCTCAGCACTGAGGGGCTGGCAAGGCAACCCTAAAGCCCAGCACCTTGTGGACAAAACTATACCCACTAGTCCACACCAACTCCAGAAGCAGCAGAAATTCCAGCCCAATATCACAGGTAAGAAGTTGCTCCTCTAAATCTTTCTTAGCTTTTCCACACTGAACCAGTCTGTGAGTTTCCACATGTCCTGCAGTGATAGATATGCTCAAAGCCAGAGTGTAGACATTTAATACACTTGGGCCATGAGACACCTTTGGTTTAGAAGTCCTCTTTGGAGAAGGGACGTTTTGGCCTGTTTTGCAGTTCAGCACATCAGCTGAGGGATGGCAGCAGAACACTGCAGTTGTGTGAAGGCTTGTCTTGTTAGTGCTGAGGTGGTACTCAACTTCCACATCAAAAAACTCATATTTTACATTTTAAATCCAAGTCCAAGTTGCATAGCACAAAAAACTAATTGGCTGTTTCCCTCTATGCCATCCTATACTTATTTACAAATTGAGAAGTTTGAAAAAAAATTGTGAAAATTTTCAACATGAGCTGTTGCTCATTTTTCCCCTTAGAAATTAAATTCAGGTTAATATTGGTACACCCCTAGGTAGTGTTCAGTTTTACCAGGAGTATATTTTCAGAAAGAAGAAAATTTCTGTGGTATTAGGAAATATCATATAGTTTGCAACCCCATTTTGTTTAACAGCCAGCCAGCTTGTTATACTCTAGTCAGCTGAGCTTGGTAAGAAAGCTAAGACCAAATTACCTATGCTCCACCTCTGTCCAGCAAAGGGGAAAGCATGATACCTTTTTGGGATCCTTACTTGTTTCTGTTGAAAAGCTTCCAGCAAGGCCGTGGCATGGTCAGGGAGGAGAGGGAAGGAAAGCCGGGGTCCAGTGTAGGAGTCTGGCACCTCTATGGATTCATAGTCACAGTATTTTTCCAGCTCTGCCTCTTTGTAACTTTCCCCACTTATGAACATGCGACTGATAAAATCCCCTGCACAACAGATTGGTGGAGTTGATTTGTTTGGTGTTTTTTAAAGGAAAGAAACAGACAAAAAAGTAGTTAATTGGCTCCAGGCACCATTCTAGTAATTTGCTACAGAAGAGCTGTTTGGTTGGACTGGCACTCAGAAGCAATCACAGCCATGGATGCTGGGTACTGCTTGGCACTGCTACAAAACTTGCAGTGGGGGAAAGGCTGCACAGACAAACCTCCATGTGCACTGTGCACCATACTGTGGTTCTCTGAAAACATACTGAGCTTTGATTCCTCCTTCCAGCTCTTAAGAGCAGAACTGCCCCACATCCCTTACACAGCTCATGGTCTCCAGACAATTCACTCTCTGTTCCTGATGCCATCACTCTTGAGACTCTTGGCCACATGTGTATCCTGAAGATTGCCCGACACTGGGCAATGAATAGTACAGGGCGCAGCCTTTGGAGCTGCTGGAGCCACAACTACTGACAGCACACAAACTTACTCTCTTTGCTGCTGCTTGGTGTGAACTGGTCCATGAGGTAACTGAAGAAGTTGTGAAGCTGCAGGAAGAGGGAGAGCCCATCATTCACCCCGGAATGAAATTCAACAGAGTAGCAACCTATCATGATCTTCTTTCTGGGAGATTTCCTTTGCCCTTCTCATGCTTTCTGGTATGTACAGCAACTCTAATTGTACCAATTCAAGTTTTGACTATCTTGAGATGAAGTCAAAACAGTGGCTTTACCTTCAGCCACAGGCTGAGCTATGAGCCCTTCCTGTCCCTGACAGCAAGGCAGCCATGTAGGAGAATTTTAATCAAAGTTAAAACATAACAAACAAAACAGACTTGCCTATTGTGTTCAGACTCCAGAAAAGCTCTGTTAAATGGCTCTTAGGGCTTGCTTTTGAGGTTCATTACTTTGTGTTTTATGCAACACAAGCAGGCAGGGAATCCGTAGATTAAAAAGCAGCAGGAAACCCAGCCCCTGGCCACTGAAGCACTTGGAGAGTTCCCAGCCAGCAGCCAGGAAGCCACAGAGTGGCACAGAAAGCCCCTTGCTATGTGTTTTCCTTGCTGCTTTTTGCTGGCACCATACCTTGATCTGATCCTGCTCACAGGCATACTCAATGGACTGAAAGATTCTCCAGGTGCAGCGGCGGCGCATTTCCAGCCGGGCCACGTGGCGCCGGTACCACTGCTGGATCAACACAGCTGCCTTGAAAGCTGGGGGACAAAACACAACCAGACTGCTGAGCAGCACTGCCTGCAGCTGAGGTACCTGCAGCAGCTCCTTCCCACCCCTCAGCATGGAACAGAACGTTTCCTTTTCAGGATAAAGTTTCTAGGCATTGTATTCTTGT
Organism: Muscicapa striata striata; assembly: GCA_030060385.1. Taxonomy (NCBI): domain Eukaryota; kingdom Metazoa; phylum Chordata; class Aves; order Passeriformes; family Muscicapidae; genus Muscicapa; species Muscicapa striata. Next base: position 748,316 of record JAREIS010000061.1, on the reverse strand, counting down.
GCCTAAGAACAAAAAACCCCTCTTCTGTTTGCCTTCTTTTTTGCAAGAGGTTGACCTGACTTTGCCTGACCAGAGACCTCTGAAGCACTTCCAACCATTGCTGCTGGTTCCTTAGTACCAGGGTTAACAACAAATCATTAGGGCCTAAAAGCCCTGACATGTCCTTCAGTATTATTAGACAATATCCTTCCTTTCTACCTACCTTGATCATTTTTATGTCCATCTTACCACCTCTAGGTGCTGGGGCTTCAGGAAACCAGAAATTTAACTGAGGCCATGCAAAAAGTTGGGGGAAGACAGGATACCAAGTTTCCTTCTAGAGCCTTAGAAATATGGGGATTTTCCACCTCTCTTTATGCCAAACAAATACCTCAGCTTTTGCAGTTGTGAAAGAACTTTAGAAGGACTATATTGTAGCATAAATATCAACATACCATTTCCTTACAACACAATAAAGACAAAACTACACCCTCTGTGAAAATAGGGAGGCAGAACTTTGGCCATTGCATGGCACAGAATGACTGAGATGCCAGAATTTCCAGGTGTCTGTTTGAGGTTCAAGCCATAGCCAGCACTGTGCTTCCAGGTGTTTTCCACCAAATCAGGGCTATCTGCCCTTTGATCTTTAAAACACAGCCTCTGCATTCTCCCAGTTTCAGTGTGTCCCCTTCAAAGATTATTTCAGATGGGGTGTGCGCATCATTCAAGTGAAGTACGTTGTGCCATTTCACATCTCCTTTTCCAAGTTCTGCCACAGAACTTTATATACCTCTAGAATCTCTCATCTTCCTTAGCTGGCCTTGATTCCACTTGGACCAGCTGCTCCTTTCTGGAGCCCCACCTGCAAGCCTTATACTTAAAACATCTTCTGACACTGCTTCTCTGTCATCTTTAGCTGAGGAGGAAAGAGATGACTGCTGTATCCACAGGCTGGCTTCAAAATCAAAGGGAAACAACAGAGGTAGGTAACTAGGCCTGATGCACAAGGGATATACCCTTGCCACATTCACCAAAGCAGGGAGAACAGTGGCAGGTGTGGGGGAAAAGGGGAAAATCTTCACTGACAAGAAGAAAATCCCTCACCTCTACCCAAAGGCTGCTATACACTGGCAAGAGACAAAGAGATCATATTAATTCAGTCAGCTTACATTAATCACACAACAAATGGCCCTCCAGGTACTTGAGCAGGAAACAGCGACCTTGTCCTAAAGAAGGTATCTCAATGAATTACATATTGAAAATAGTAATCCTTTTAAATTATTATTCTCTTTCAGCACTGGAAATTACAGAGCACAAAAAAAGGAAGATCTGCTGATTTGCACTGGGGACAAGACACCCTGAAGTTGTGGACAAGAAGGTAAGATTTGGCAAGCCCTAACTCAGGAATAATTTCTGTATTCTTTGCCTTCTCTCTTGCTGACAAAATGCTTACTGATCTCCTAGGCTTTGAAAAAATTTCTTGTGATGACTCCACACGGACCAGTGAAAACCAGAACCTTTGATACAGTAAAAATTAAACCTGTGAAAAACAGCTTATCAAGTGCACAGTTAACATAAATACCACCATCCACAGCATGTAAGCCCCAGATAGGCAAGGCACTGGTTTTTACTCTGCTTTTACAGAAACTGACTCTGCAACCAAAAAAGGCAGGTGTTCTAATTTAGCAGCTTACTGGGCAAGTTATACCTGGCAGTTTTTGTATTAGTGGGGGGGAAAAAAAAGGCAACAAAGAAGAGAAAGACCTAGTTACATTTTCTGATGATCCAATCATGTATAGTACAAGCTGCTCAAAGCAGACTTCACTCCAAGGCAGGGCCAGTTGAACAGCTCTGCTCCTACATTGTCTCCATTGAAAACAGTCTTCAGACCTGGGGACAGGGATGACATCTGGCACGCTGCATTTGGGCACAAAGTCATAAGCAGCTGCCCTGCTGCAGATGGCCAGATCTGAAGGGTGTTGAGAAGCAAAGGCTAGAAATTCAGAGAGGCTTTACTGCCATTGGAAACTGTTGCTGAGGTATCAGATGTAAAACAAGGTTTGAAATAAGTAACTAGAGTGGTGTTACACTTGATCATCTTAAAATAACCCTGAACTTGTTGGACAAGTCCACAGGCCTCTGGTGCTATGGATGACAGGTAAGTCTAACTTAAATAAAAAGTTTTTCAACAGTGGACAATAACAAACAAAAGTCTGAGTCACAACCTTATCCCCACTTTCATTCCTTAATTTTTTTCCAAGCACTTACAAACCATGTGCCCCATCCTACTGTTCTGCCAGTGCTCATGACTGCAGGATTCAAACAAAGAAAAGACTGTTTATTTACTTTTTAACTCTTCCTTATATCTAAGGTCTCCCTCATCAGCTCCCTTTGTTCCACAACAGACACAGGCACACACCCACAAAAATCAATACCATTACAGAGAGCTTCATAAAAATAAATCACTGTAGCTTTGAGAGCCATAAGTCTAGGTTACTAGCAGAGATTAAGAGCACTGTGGTGACACAATTAGACAAAATGCACACTTCTTCCTTTCCAGCTTTTCGTAGCCACACCATCTCACCTTCTTTGTAATCGGATTCATTTTGGCTTTGCTAACACTTCTGCTTAACCAGTCCTGCACCAGTAAGAGCCTTGGAAAATAATCCAGGGGAAGCAGCAGGGTGACATCTGTCTCACTGTCGGCAAACACAACACCTGCATTACCCAGCAAGTGTTTAATCCAGCAGGTGTTGGTCCTAACTGTTGCTTCCTTTCTGCTTAGGCTTGGGTGGATTTTATCCTACTCCTCATCTAAATAGCTGTTATTTCCTGTTGTCTTCTGCCTGACACCTGAGAATCCTTGCCACAGGACACTGAAAGACAGAACCTCACTTCAATGCTATGAAGAAAACTCAGAGGAGAAACACATTCAGAGCAACCTCCTAACAGCACATGTAAGAGAAAACAGGAAAAGATCACTTTTCTAAGAATTACTCACCATTTTCAGACTTCTGCAGAGAGTACTTGTACTGGACATTCACAGAACTACCAGATCCCATGTTCTTCAGCCAACGCTCCAACGTTGCAGACTGGCCCAGTGTCACCAAAACCACAAAAAAGATGCAGGGAAGACCATTTGGTCAGAATCAAAACAGCTGCAACATGTCCCACAGTGCCAAGAATCTACAATTAAATACATTAACACATAATATCAATGATCAGATGGCCTCTCTTGTGCCCAAGTACATTTTCCACTACCAGGCTTCTCCAGCTACTCCCAGACAATCAGAAGAGGATTTCTGCCTCACTGCTTCACATTTCAAGTGAGCTTTATAAACAGGAATCAGTTCAGCACCTTTAGCTACTTGCATAAAAATAGGTGCTGTGGTTGTTTGGCAAACATATAAAAAGCTTTTCAATACTGATGAAAAACTATTAAGAAGCAATATGTGCAGACAAATATTCTGTAGTATTCTGTTGTGCAGACAAATATTCACATAGTCCCTTGTAAAGGATTACTCATTATAAGGGATGAACACAAACCTGGTATTTAATCTAACACAGCTAGCAGGAAGGCAAGTCTAAAACAAAATTAACTGTCAGAAGAAAATAACCAGCTTTGTTAAGTACTGCTTGCCTTCATCTCATGCATCTGCTGTACTGTGGGAGCATATTATCCTATCAATTGCCAGTATAAAAGGACAGACATCCAGACTTTACTAAGCTCACTGCTGTGGAAGCTCTGGTCAGGGCAAACAGATCCTAATGCAAGATTAGGTCAAACTCTGAAGTCTCTAACTTTGAGGATAATCAGAATGTCATTCACAGTCAGACACTTTTCCTCTGGAAGATAAACAGTCACATACTAAGCAGCCCCAGGCTGTATCACTGAACAGGTTTTTATTTTCCCCTGAAACTCAGGGAGGAGAAAGCTGAGAAATGGAGGGAAGGAAATGAACCCCTGTAAAAAGTTGAGACTGAAGTTGGCAGGAGAACACAGCTCAAAGTAAGTTGAAGAGTCAGGACAGAGTAACTAAAGAGCATTTTCCTGGGAGAAGGCAAAGTCCTCCTTTGCTCACTTCCTGCAGTCCTTTTGCTCCTTCAGTCTCTCTCACCTAGCGCAGGTCTTTCCCCTGAGAATAGCTCAGATCCGCACACACGCTAATTGGAGGAGTGCGTCCGGTGTTGTGTAAGGTGAGCGACCACGCTGGCTCAGGAAGGTGAGCCCTGCTCAGCCAGCCTGCAGCACGGGCAGCTCCTGAAGCACTGCAAAGGCTGCAGCTCGCTGCCCTGCCCAGGATGCCAGCTGTACAGTGGCATCCTCACCATGCTGCCAGTGGGAGACACAGCAGGGCACACTGCAATGCCCTCAGCAAAATCCCTGCATTGGTTTTATTCTCGCAATGTCATTTCCTATCGGTCACAAGTGGCCTGAAAGCTGCCAAGTTACACCCGGTTTTACCTAGTGCTTTACCTTCTTTGTGTTCAAATCATGCAGGTACTCTGACACCTTATTAACTACTCCAAGGGACAATGCACACAAAACTTACCAGTTACAGCTCTTGTTTGTAACCTCCTGCACCAGGGAAATCAGAGTTCAGGAGAAAGTTCAGAACTTTTGAGCATAAGCCCATCTGGCCTATCTAAACAAAAATTTCACTTAACACAGATCTGAGGATTTCAGCAAGTTTTTAGCTTTCCAGAGAAGCAATGATACAAATAATTCATTCTGCATTGGCCCCTTTCCCAGGAACTAGAACACTTGCAGGTTACTTTTAAAACAATGGAGAACAAATTTGAAGCAAACACTCAAGTATGGTGTTAGTACTTTGCCTGCTGAGAATGTGTTCAGGGGTACCACTTGCCTGCTTAGACAAAATGTGACCTTGAATTTGAGGTCACCATTGGCAACCATTTTTTTTGTATTTCCTTCTCTCCCTGATCAACAGACACTTAATATTTGGGCAGCCCTACTTGAAACACATTTCAGGCATCCATAGTGAGGGATGGCCTAGTGTTAGCATCCCTCATTATCATACCATCACAAGGCTTATGAGCAGGTCCCTCCCAAGCAGTTCCTGGAGCCCTGAACTCTTTTATTTGCTGCCCTTGGATTTTTGTCAGGGGCACAACCTGAGCAAAGGAACACATAGGAGTAAATCAGGCTCCAGTGGAATCAAGCCTGTTCCAAGGCTGGAAGGTCTGAGGAAGAAACTGAACCAGTCCATCTGCTCAGCACCTGATCCTTCCTCATCCACCCAGCAGTGACACTCATCCTTCCCTTCCTAAATTCCCATACCTAAGAAATGGAAGAGGAATGGAGACACATGCAGGCTCAGCCTCAAAGACTGGATGGACTGAGCAGCAGCATCACTTCAGGTATGCATTGTACTGAACTTTCAGGTGAGAATCGTGATCCATCCTGGGAACAGCCAGCTGCCAACCACTCCTTCCTTATCTTACTCTTGGCTGCCCCTTCTCTCCTGCAGAGAGATTTCCTTCTCTCTGGTGCAATTAGGAGGCCTCTGCAACAGGTTTTCCTCACACCTCCTGGGCACAGGGCTATCCCTGGTGCACACCAAGGCACAGAGCACCTGCCAGCCAGCATCCACACTCTGTAAAGCCAGGTGACAAAACCACCACTAAAAAGTCATGGACTCGAGAGCCCCACGTGGACACAGACTACCAGTAGAACACCAAGGTCAGGGTCTCAGGAGAAGGCCACACACACACAGAAGATGCACATTTCCTGACCAGAGGGAATGTTTCACAGGCAGGAGAGAGACATAGCAGCCAGAATCCAGGCACTTCCCGAGCCATTGGGTAATACAGTTCTCACAACTCTTCAAACACAAGCAGATGTTCAATAACACCACCTAGTAGCCCATAAAATTCAGAAAAGGAAACCTTGCACACATCCACTTGAGTCAATGACCCCAAAACGCAAACAACAAAAGCCTAGGTAAATTTCCTGGCTGAGCCTGATTATCTCAACTTTTCCAAAACCAAAGCAAAGGACAGCCAGCATGTTGAACCAAATCCTACACACTGGGAAACTTGTGCACATCATAGATCTTTGCAGAATGTGGTGCTCAACCCACAGGACCTGCCAGAAATAACTCAGCTAATGAGAAGCCTGCTCCTAGGAAGGATGCTATTTCATGCATCACAAACAGGATGCCCACTAACTTGACAGTTCTATAGACATTCCTGCAATGGAAGGAACAGGTGAGCAGAATATGGAAGGCAACAGGACGTAACAGACTAGAAAGCTGACTAAGGAAAAACCTAAGAGAGATGTTGAAGGAAACAAATTTTAAGTTCTGCTAAAAAAAAAAAAACAAACGAAGAGTTTAAGAGACACAGATGAAATAAAAAACAATCAAATAATTCTTGCAAGGACAAAAATGCTAGCTGGCACTTGGGAAAGTGATGATCCTACCTTGCCTCTAGGAGTAAATAGCTATGTATGGCCCACGTGCACATGAGACCCGGCACCACTCGTAGCTGCAAACAAGATGGTGAAGTGTGCTCTATCTCCAACACACACCCACACAGTTACTGCAGTGCCAAAAAGGGGAGTTAGAGATAGAAAAATCCCAAATGCAGTTTTATACACCTTGGCATACAAAAAGGATGTTTTACCTTAAACTTTAGCTATTTCTGAACACAAAACCCTGTTGCAAAGAATTAAAAAGAAAAATGCAACTTACCTTGCCAAGTCCTAATTCATGGATTTGTAGAGATAAACATAAGTGAAGCTCTCCACTTGATAAATTTTGATTGTATTCTGTACCCAAACGATGGATGATTTCCGATGCTATTTGTTTAGTTATGGATGCAACATCTCCTCCTCAGAATCCAAATAATTCCCTTGGGCAGGCAGCATGACAGGCCATGTCTCTGTGCACGTGCAAGCCAGAAATGGTGCAGACACTTTATTTACTGCCCAGTTATGAACAGCCCTAAGAATCCTCTACCATGTGATGCTTAATAAAGGCTACAAATCTCAACTGGATTAGGATTACTCAAGGGATTATGAACGAGAAATACAGTGTGTTGGCCTCTCTCATCCTAGGAGTCAGCTCTTACACACTTTCAAGCTGCCCTCTGCTAAATGCAAACTTCTGGAGGAAAAATAATTCAAGGTTTCACCTCTTATTTGTGTCAGGCTGAAAAAGTGTTTGGGGCTTTTGTAGTGCAGAAAGGAAGGGACGTGGAAAAAGCAAGGATAATTTATCTCATTTTATTACTTCACAATTCCAGGGCTTAAGAAAGCAGGAAAATCACTGTTCTTTCCAGTCTTTAAAAAGTGTACACACAAAGCAGAGGAAATCTCAGAGAGAAATATGATCAGCAGGCTATTCAAACAACTATAAATGAGCTTCCTTTTTAAAGAAAGTGATGTTGATAAAGTCATAGAATACCAGGCTAGAGAAATACCTTCAGAATGTTTTGGTCCAGTCTTTCTTGGCAAAAATTCCCACAAAACATCCAAATCTACCAAAACAAACCAGTTACTGCTACATTTTAATGGTTCCAGCATTAAGATGGTTTTGTTTAAAGTATTAACAATCATATCTCTGCATTTTTATCAAACTTCTGTTCTTATCACAAGTACCTTAGATACTCACAGGTTAAATTATCTAAGTTGTAAGATATATCACTTACCAGTTCATCAATATTTTGATTTTTAGCTTGTCATTCAACTAAGACCAGGAAGTTATGTATTCTTTAGTTAACAGAAACGCATTCAAGGTGGCAGAAAAACTTTATTTTATTGGCAGTCAGCATTTTGGAGTACTGGTTACCACAGAAAATGCAAGTCTTTCAAGAAAGTAATTTATAAGGGAAAAAAACCCCCTACATTCCTCACTTGTTTAATCCTCATAACCCCAAACAGCTGCCAAGCCACAAACACAGCAGTGGAATCAAATTGTTTCCTGAATATTCATAGGTACTAACAACTTAGACATTCCAGATTGATTGTACACATTGAAACAAACACATTTGGCCAAATTGATATACCAGAGCATCTGGGCACACCCCTGCCAGAGGATAATCAGCCTAATGCTGCAGAGGTCAGGATGAGCACACAAAGCCACACCTGTAAAGATCCTGTAGCTGTGGGTGGCTGGTATTTAAAGAAAACCTGGTGGGATCACAAATCACTGCCCACTCTAAATTAAAACAATGACATCCTGGACTCTCAAAGATAGTGATCATTTTAAACTCTTCCTCCAGGAACTCCTCTTCAAATTTCTCACCTGGCTGCTGTACACAGCTGTCTAAACTGGGTCAAGGCAAAGCTTGCAGCACTTCTATCCAGGCAGGAGGAGAGGATGCAGGTAAGTAGGTTATGAGACTCAGCACAAGGAGATCAAGGGCCCTCAGCTCCAGAAGGTGCTCTCAGAGCAGCTTGCATAACCAGTGCACACACACCACAGCCAGCATGGCATGAGTCTGCAAGGTGACAAAAGTCACCTTCACCCAGGTGACATTTTATCCATTGATGAAGGGCACTCAGCTTCACTTGAAGGTGCCCACTGCTCTTGACTCTTCATATTCCTCAGTACTTCTGCAGTACACCTTAGTGTCTAAACTCAATATACAGTCACAGCACAACCTGACAAAAACCCCACTGCTCTGCACTGTAAAAGATGATGTTAGCTTTTCTGCAGGTAACTTGATCTGAATGCACAAAAACAAATACAACTGTTTTTTGACCTCACTGCTACCCAGCACAACCTCCTCTCACCTACCAAGGAGAAAAGTGCATTACCATAACTCCTGAAACAGCTCCTGATTTCTGATAAATAAAACACCTATAGTCTACAGCTGTGCATGCTGCTGACTGCTGCATCTGCTCCTCCCAGGCCCAGGATAAACAACTCCTGGGAATGAGTTGAGGAAAAAGGATCATGACATAGAAGCACCCTGACAACCCTCATACGTCAAGCTATCAGCTGAATATTTTTATTTAATTATTTAAATAATTATTTATTATAATAAATTATTATTTATTAAAATGAATAATAGACCTACAGGCTATGTAAATTACAAAATGTATTTATTAGTCAGCAGAAGTACATTGCAGTTGCACAGCTCTTACCAAAAATAATACAAGCCATTTTTACCCATCAACATCTACTAGAGCCACAATGTAATTACAAGAAAATTCAAACTTCCATTAAAGATCATTAACAGGATCACCTGCAACACCTCAAAGAGTTAACAAATCACTGTTTCCTGAATGGTTCACATCATTCATGAACCAAAGCCACTGCATTGCTCCCAGGAGTGACTTTAAAAGCATGTGTTAGTCTTGCACAGCTTCAGCTTCTCACTCCGTGTGTTGAACTAGAAAAATAGGCAAAAGAGCACAGGTTTGTCCAGAGTTGAGTGAAAAACAAGTTCTACACAATCTCTAGAAAGAATTACTCTTGCTAAAATCAGATCCGACAGAATTGCTGTAAATATAATAGTAATAATATTTTTTAAAAAGCTCTTTAAACTGGAATACAGCTTCTTGTGCTCTTGTCAAGGCCATGCAACCAGTTTCTTGGCATAGAAATTCTCATCTCTCTGAAGCTGTCCCGTGAGGCACCTTGTAAGCTCAAGAACTTGGATTTATTCTGCACATTCACAGGACAGAGCCCCCAAAGGATGCTGCTCACATGCAGTCAGTGGTAAGCAGCCATTAGAAACAGAGCTTGAATCTTCTTGGTGTTAAGTGCACCATCCCTTCCTGCTGGGATTCAGTTCCCTCTGGCAAGGCTTGCTGTTATCATCCACCTGGAGACAAGCAAGTGCCACAGTGAGGAGTGGTAAAAAGAGCCACAACATTCCCAGAGGGAACCTCTACCTTTAGATTGCAACATCCATCCCTTTCTCTCAGATCAAAACCCTAAGATCATCTCCAGGAGTTTCCCTAGGAGAGTCAGTATTTAGCTCCCTCCAAAACAACAAGGGAAGGTGTTTACCCAGGGCAATAAACAAGCACAAGCAGGAATTCAGACTGGGTCACCAGAATGGCACTGCAGTGCTTTGTCCCTCAGTGACTCTGCAGCTGCAATGGCTGTGTGAGTACAGGTGCACTTACAGCTCTGCCACTTGCTCCTCCTCACTCCTCCCCTCTCATCCACGTCTGGTAGCGATGCGGGAGCGCAGCACTCATGACCGTGGTGTACACTGTGTTACTGGCAGGCAAAGAGCAACAGTGAGTGACATCCCAAAGGCAGACAGGCCACTGAGCCACCCAGCAGAGCAGCAGGACAAACGCTTGTGCAAACAAATAAATACTCTGCTTAGGTACAGAAGGAATCGGAAAAGAGACTCATCAAATTAAAGACTGTGAGCACTAATTTTTAGTGTTCTTCCCCCCACAGCACAAGACAGAAACGGTATTAAACAACTGGTACTGTATCTGTCACAGCTGACAGGAACCTTTTCCCCATTTTCTCACAGTGACAAGGCACAGGAGAGGTAGAGGAAGCCACTGCCAAGCTCCAATGACAATGACAGATGCAGAGAATATACCCAGCTCCATGTAAAAGTAAACCATAACATGATAACCTGCAAAAGGACAATTTCTGGAACAGCACAGAAGAATGGTGTACTGAAATACATCTTTTGGAAACCCAGTCAATGGTATCTAAAAGCTTTATCCCACTTACTTTATTACACATAATCAGAGCTATATCAGAACATGCAGAAAAAGCTACTCAGTGTTAACACCAGCCCAAAAGTGCCAAAAGCAGGCAAAGGAATCAGTCTGACATCCAGCTGCTCCTCCAAAGCAATCACTTGTTTCACTACTCCAAAGCAATTTCTCATTACCAGACTGAGCCCAAACAAGTGCAGTTCTATAACTGAAGTGATAGACCCAAAAGGAACTGTGTGGTGGAAGTGAAAATAGAGAGTCATGAGCACAAGCCAAAATCTAAGCTGGGAAGCAAGACTCAGACACATAAGGAAGATCCTAATAAAGTTTGTGGTGTACTTTCAAGTGGCCTGAGGCACAGCAGGAGGCACAGATCAATGTCTCTCAATATAATACTTACTTGTTCAAGACTGGCTTCACTGACAACACCTGTACACAAAGTTTCAAGAGTCATCATTAGAGTAGGAAAAGAGAGAAATAAATGGCTATTTAAATTGCAGTAGGATGAAGTTATGAAAGGAATAACAAAGTCAAGGACTTTTTCCCTCTTTTAAACATCAAACCATTTTACAGAAGTACTTCCAAAAAAGCCCTCTGAAACATTCCAATTCCCAGAGCTCACCACATCTAACACTAAGTGCCTGTGCTTGAAATAAGAAACTGCACCAAGATGACGGGATTCACCTCCTGCACTTTCCACCTGAAGTGGTCAGCTGTTACAAAACACCTAAATAGGAGTCCAGAAGCATTTCTGAACAACTTTCAGTCTTCAACCCCCCTAGAGACAGCTGTGCAGTAAACCTTGTTCCCCACAATAAAGCACAGTTTTTACAACCCTGATAAAAGAACACTTCTGCTTCGTCAAAGAACTCGAAGAGCAACGCACAAGGCAGAATTTGAGAAATACCTTAAAGAGTGTATCAAAGCTGATATTGTGCTGTCCAGTAGCATTGAGAGCTTTGATGGCTGCAGTTCTGTGGGAAAGCAACACTTTATCAATTCAACACACTTGTCTGTTCCAAAGGCTACAAAGCACCAACACAAACACATTCTTACTCAAGGTCTTGACAATCAAATGCTTGCTTTGGTCTAAAATAACCCCAAGTTGTGTGCCTGGATCTCATCTCATCTCACAGTGTTGAAGTTCCTGTTATTACTCCATTGAGTACATACCAAGAAGGAACCTGCCAGTCCCTTTTTGCACACTACACAGCCTAAAAATCCCATGTAAGCACCTTCCTAGAGCCATCCAGTACTTTGGCATTGTCAATTTAAGTGATTTACCTTCTACTAAATTTTGCTTTCTGAGCAAGTTTTTAGCCTACGCATGATCTTTGCAATTTCTCATTATTTATGCTAATCGCTGTCTCACACCCTTTCCTCTGGCATCTGTGAATATTGCTCCATGCCGTATGTATTCCCTTGAGAGTGGCATTACAGGGACTGAATGAGCTGCCTGCTCAAGGAGAAAACACCTGCCCACACCTCCAGCCACTTTGAAAATCCATGTTCTCTCCCCACAGAGCTTCCAGTCAATTCACCTGCGATCATCACAAGGGGGAGGGGTAGTCCAGTGGTCATAGTTTGTCTCCACACGAAACCACCTGTGAGAAGCATACAAGCCAACAAAAGGTGAATCAGTAGGTAATGCATCAAGCCCAACAATCAGTATCCCTATATTGCCAAATGTAAAAAAATCCCTCAACATGCAACTCCCTCTGCTTGCTGCAAGCCTGAGGGCCCCATGCTGGAAGATGTAACAGCCTTTACAATCAGCTATGGAACGCAGGAATGGGGTGAGTGAGCTCTCATCTCCTGCTGTAACCACGACTAAGAGGTGCCCCTGATCTCTCAAGGAAGTGCCACTAAGGCAATCACTCAGAGGAGAATGTGAGAAGCAAAAAGGAAGGAGCTTTTTCCTACTTACTCTCCACCTAAGGGATTGAGAGGCCAGAGGTCTGCTGGCCCTCTTCTATTCCTCGTGATGACCATGCCTTCTTTGGGTGAGACGCCTCCCACAATATAGTAAACTTCAGCAATGATGGGAATGCTAGCCAGTCTGAGAACAGCAGACTGGAAGTCCTCTGCTTCACTCAGGGTCTGACACAAAAAGGAGATGACAGTGAGGCTGAGCACAAAAACAAGCACTGGGACATCCTCAAAAGAACAAGGGTCCAGCTTTGCAGAAAATGGTAATTTACTCTGAAGTGCTAGTTGAAAATATTATTAATATGGCAACATAAATAGTATAAAATAACCCCTGGCACAGGTATTCACCATCTAAGAGTACAGCTGTCATAACTGGTTACAAGTCGCAGCTAGCTGAAACACTTCCGAGGAAGGAAGTCTTGGCACAGCTTCTCCAGGACCTTTGGCTCTGGAGGTTGTCCTCCAGAATTGCCTCATTACTGAACACAGGGTCCACACCTAGTTTCTCCTGAGAAATCCACTTGCTTATCAAGTTGCCAAGACTTCTGTGCCACTGATTCTAATCTACTAATGTTTAAGGGCAAATGTAGCACAACTGTGAAACGTAAGAACAAATCAGTGCACTTACATCTCGCACAAGCCAGCTGACAGGGTAATTCCTATTGAGGAAAGCAGCTATAGCATTTTCCCACCAGCTACCACCTTCTGGGGAGAAAAGAGAATTACTATACTTGTAATTTATATACAGTGAGACAGGGTAGGTGCCAATCAGCACAAAGTATCAACCTTTTACGGGAGAAACACCAACAAGGAGCACAAGCTTCAGGTGAAACATATACAGACAACGTAATTCCAACTGACAGTCAGCCACAGCAGCTGGACTAACACCCCTGCCTTCCAGAAAGCATCTCAGACCTGTCATGACAGGAGTGATAATAATCACCTCATTACTCATCTTACTGAGATATTAAAGCAGGACTAATTCCACAGAAACAACAAAACAGCTGAAAAAGAGGTAGTAATAGCATTTGTGTTACTGAGAAAAATAAGCAAAGTGCAAAACCCAGAAGGCCAAGTTTGTTACTTATTTAAACACTCCCACTTTTGCAAAGTACAAAAAAAAAAAAAAAAATCAGTCTGCTTGTCTCTTGATAGACCCTGATTTAGTTATCCTGCTTCCCAGGCGTAGGTCACATGCTCATTTCCTCAATCTGTAGTTCAGTTGGAAAGAACTGAAAGCAGCTTTCACTTGAGATAAACCAGCAAGCAGTGAGCAGCAGCCCATGGACAGGACTGCAGCACGTGTGGAGTGAACGGAGGATGTGGAGAGACACAGGACTTTGGTATACAAGATTTCTTCCATCAGGCCTTTCAACAGACTCAATTAACACTTAACACTTGCCTTTAAGCTGGGCTAAAAGCAGTTTGTCCCAATAACTGGAGCCCAGGGCACTCCAGTTTTGAAAGGATTAAATAACTACTGTGGAATCAGAAGCAGTGGGCCTGTAAAATTTGGTAAGAATTTAGAGAATCCAACAAGGCAGCATCAACAAAACAAACAGGAAGCAAGAGGTGCAAGTGCTCCATAGCAGAATCCCTACTCAGAGATAACATACTGGTGCAACACATACAGTGAATATTGTTTGCATAGCTAAAGAGTTGAAGAACAGAATGTTCAAGGTGAAAAAGAAAAATGCTTATCACCATCACAAGGGGAAAAAAAAACCAACATTTTAGACGTTGGTTCTGAGAATATATTATTGCCAGTTCTAACAGAAACCTAATATAGAACAGTACGAGCTTCTTTAAAGAAATAAAAGGGAAAGAAGAGACAACTTCCCAAGCTTTGACTTGGACATAACTTGTGAAACTGAAGCCCTGAGGAACAAGGAAGGCAGTGACCTTTCCATGCCTTCCCCACTGCTACAAGTTTTAGTTCTCAGTTGTGATATGTCTTCACTCCACTCCACTCCTGATCTTGCTCAACAGCCTTTCCAGTGTCTCCAGGCATTCCCCCAAGCCCTGCTGCCTTTGCCCTAGATCTTCCCCTCCTCTCTTTCCAGCTGCCTTATGAGGCCAGACAAACATGGAATACAGCAGCACCAGGAAAGGAGCCACTTCTTTGCTGTCCAAACTGCATCTTGTTATCTCACCCCCATCTCTGCCACCTCCAGCGGTGTCTCTTGACCACACCACATCTGTTACAGCATTCCCAAGCCTTCCCCATCTTTTGATGCTTTCAGCTCAGGTGACACTGCTGACAAACACCTTCTCCTACCCAGCAGCCAAAACCAGGCAATGTGCTTTCACTCTCTGAGGGCAAGGCATTTCACTTCAGATCCTTCCTGGCAACCTCATTGTTCCCTCTGAGAGAAAAAGGCCAGGGCAGGCAACAGTCAACAAAACCAACACACAGTATCTGCAGTGGCAGACATTTCCTTTACCTCGTTCATTTCCAGAGATGGTGAACTTGTGTGGACTCTGCCCAGTCCATAAGCCTACATAACCAAGAAATGTGGTGCCTTGGTACGCAACCTGCAACCAGGAAGGAGAGCAGTTGAGCATTCCAGAACAGAACACAGTTGGAACCTGCAGTCTGTACTTTTTATAGCTCTCATATCTATATTACTATAGCACGCTGCCTTCAGTTACAGCAAAACATCCAAGTAAATTATGAAGGGACTCTGAGGCCTCAAACTCACAGCATTTCAGTTGTTTGTCATCACTGACAGTGACAAGACTTTAGCTCAGGTTAAACTGCCAAGCAACAAACAGCAATTTTTCCATTTACAAAATGGAGTAATGACCATTAAAAAAAAAAAAAAAAAAAAAGACTCACAAAACTGTACTAGCAACAAATTTTTTTTTGAAATCTTTGTCTAAAACCACACTTATTGGTCACAGAAATTCATAAGGTCTAAAGAAAAAAAAAGCCTTAGAATTGGTTCCTACCAAAACTGATGTCTTTGCCATATTCCCTAATATTGATTTACTGTTTTAGCATCTTGACATCTCCTTCTTCCAGCATCTCTTAGAAATAATATCTTCAACACTAGATTAAGCTGTTCTCCTTTTTCCAGTCCATCACCACAAACTGGATGTCCAGAAAGGAAAGAAAATCAGCATTCATTCCACACTCCTGTAGCATAACTGTGCTCCTCTAACAATCCATTTTATTTGGGATGGGAACCCCATTCCTACATCAAACCCCCATCTCAGCAGCTATAGGGCTGTCCCATTCTTCACCACCCAGCCATACCAACCCTGGGCCATACCTGCCCACCCTTGAGAAACTGCACATCCACTGTGATCTTGCTCAGTATATCAACAAAAGCATAATCCAGGTTCCGACCATGGTAAATGTTCCCTTTGTCATCCTGAGCAACAATGCTGGTACAGAACCTGCAAACACAACAGGGCAGGGCGTGACTAAAGGCACAGCTCTGGCACTGCTTGGAGAATTCCAGCTGCAGGAGCTGAGTTCCAGTTGCAGTGCTAACTGAGCTGATGCTCTGCTAAGTGCTTTATTAATGGTACCAAACAATGAGGAGTGCAGTACCACACCACAGTCAACAGCAGGGCTGAAATTACAGGGCAAGCAGGAAGCAGCACTTCCACTTGGGAAAAGCAATTATTTAATTTCACTTTTCTAATTCATAATGAAAAGCTGACATCCAAAAGTGTCCATCAAGTATCGCACTTTCTGCATTTAATCCTGATTATTTAATTTCCATTTGGACTCGCGATAATTTTAATCATGAGTAGATAAGTTCAAATTAAGCCCCATCAATGAAACTGAAAACCATTGGTTCAGGTATCAGCCATTTCAATAACAGACTATTCTCTAGAACAGGAAGAGTGCTCAAACTCTTTGTGTCACAAGTTCAGTTTCATTAAAACAGTTTTTTTGGTGGAGTATATTGCATTCACAGGGAATTAACTTATTTTCTGCAGTTTTGAGTTGGTCATTTCAGTGATGCATACCTCTGCCTGTCAAAAATATAAAGGTAAAAATTCTTCACATAAGCAGGCTATTCCCAGTTGATGGGGGTTTTCAAGTATCCAAGCTGAGAAACTGAGTTGCAGGGGCCTCACCAGAGCAAAGTATGGCAAGTATCCTCTCTGAAACACTAAACCAGCCAGCACTTAAATGTATCATATTCACTATTAGTCCTTACTAAAAAAGACTATAAACTGAGTACTACACATTAAGAAAAAAAAAAAAAAAATCCAAATGCAAACAAGGGGCCACATGCCTTGATATTTCCTAAAATGTATGTGGAGAAATATTTTACCCTCCTCAGAGGAAACACCAAGTGTTAATTATTCTCCTGCATGACGTTTCTAGGGCAAAAAGAGACAATGAAACTGAATATTTTTTCAGTGAGATTTTGTTTGCTGCCATAAATATACTACCATCATTTTCCACTGTTCAGATCAGGAATTATCTTACGCAGCCATTGTGAACTTTCATCCAGAAAGTAGTAACTTCCTCTCAGACAAATAAGAAAGCAACTAATTATTCTGGCCTCCTTTTTGAGCAATTCTTAAGTAACAGGGAATATTACATCATCTTCAAACATAAATGATCTCTGCTTTTGGATAGGCATACCTTACCAGCAGAAATGATTTCTGGATTTTAATACATTGATATATGTGTACATGCACAAAACCATGACAGATAGATGCTACTTGTACTTGCCAGTAGAAAACATAACTGTTTCTCATTCCATTCAGCATTCAATCTGCCACAAGCGAATGAGACCTCCCGGCTGAACAGATGAAGTGTTCTCAGAACGAACAGTGCGGGTCGCCCACCACGTGCCTTCTGCGCCGACCTGCCGCTCTAACCCAGCTGTGTAGGTACCACACCGTGTAAGTACCCCACACTTACGCGGTGGATTCATAGGCGAAGTTCAGCAGGATCCCATCTCCCAGATCTATTCCCAGCGCTTTGCACATGCCCGCAATCTCTCCCGCGAAGGGCTGCGGCATGAAAACCTCCAGCTGGGCGGCTATGGGCTGGATGACCTGGTGAACCCATTTCGGCACCCTCTCGCTGCAAGACACACCTCGGAGTTAGCGGGGAGCGCCGCCACCCCGCGCTGTCCCAGCAGCCCCCTCCCCTCCCCTCCCGTCCCTCCCCGGCCGGGCGCACGCACTCGATGATCCGGCGGACAGCGGCGCGCAGGAAGGCGGGCTCGAAGTGCCGCAGCACGGGCAGCCAGCGCTGCTCGGCCGGGCTGTCCAGGCTCACGTTACAGCGCAGCGGGGCCGGGGCCGCCGCCGCCGCCGCCCCGCACAGCAGCGCCAGCAGCGCCCACGGCCCCAAGCCCATGGCGCACGATGGAGCGGCAGCGGCGCGCCGCCCCGGCCTGGCCCGTCCTTCCCGGGGCCAGCCCGTCCTTCCCCGAGCCCGGGGCCCGCCCCGGGGCGGCACCTCCCGCCCGCCCGCTGCGGGTCCGGACACGCGCACACAGCCCCGCAGCAGCGGTACCGGGAACGGCACCGCCCCGGCAATGCTGCTGCCGCCCGACAGCACCGGTTCCGCGAGGGCACGGAGACACAGCACGCTGCCAGAGCTGGCAGCAGGCTGGCTGACACAGCAAGGCTCTCAAGACAGAAAGGGGAGCAGAGGAGACTGCACACTTGTCCTCAACCGCCCGGGCAAAAAATTCGCACTCCCTTTCAGTGTCAGAGGTTATTCGTTTCTGGACACATGCACAAGAGGGGAAACTGCTCAGCTGATGGGCAGAAAGAGCGCCCCCACCAGTACAACTGTGGTTCACAGATTGCATTTCCTTCTCCTGCCCCTAGCTTTGGCTCCAGCCCTGCTCCACGCTCCATCCCCACAGCACTGCAGCTCCCAGCTACACGTGCTTCTCCTCCACCTGAGAGCTCACTGCTCTCCTTGCCGAGTATCAATCCCTGCCCTTCCCTCAGCAGGAACATACAATTTGGATACAACATAGAAAGCTGTTAAAAAAAAAAAAAAAAAAAAATCCTACTTAGTCCTTCACTCCCTTAAGCCTCTGTCAAGTTTTTTTTCCCTCTACGAAGCAGTGTGACAACAAAACAAAACAAAATCCATACAAGAAATAATTAAAGTTACTACAAATATATATTCAACAAATAGCATAGTGAATTCCCACATGGGATATGAATGTTAATCTGGCTTCCTAAAAAGAAAGGAAAAAACCACCCTGCCAAATGCATTTCCCTTATACTGTGCATGTGGCACCTGTTTCTGTACCACAAAGAAATCCATTTCTAACAGACTTGAAAAAAGGCAGTTATTTATACCATCCTAGGTTATAAATACTTCATCAACTCCATTAAAATAGGTGGCTGGAGAAGGTACAAAGAACCCATTAATGGCCCCAACAGAGGTCAAGGCTAAAGCACAAGTTCAACCTTAGACAAAGAACCCACACATCCACATGATTCTTGCATGTACTTGCCAAGAAACACTGGCAAGTCCCACCAGAAGCCACACCACTCTAGGAAAACATTCCTTTTTTCTCTGGCATGTGATGCTTTTTCTCTACTTAAGTGGCAACAAAAAACCAATACACTAATTTTGTTTTTCTTTTCTTAGTAATCCACAATGAATTGGTCTTCCCTACAACTGCATCACAGATGAATCTGGATTATTAAATTGGCTAAAGCCAACTTTTAACACAACAGGTCACTCTTTCTGCATAGTCATACACTATATCCACATGCTTTATAGACTGACCAGATTATTCTTTTTCCTTTCTGTTGCTTAGTCATTAATTGCCTCAAGTAGAATTCTTACACAGCTGTGTATTTTAATACTTACACATACAAAACCCACTGTAAGTAAATTACATGAAATAAAAATATAATTGCCTTCTTCCCCACAATGCTTTAAAAACAAATTCAAATTCTCCAAGGATTAAGGCCTCTGTCCTATTGATGCAGTATCCATCATCTTGCAAGAGTTCCATTTGCATTTCCACACTGATCAGAGCTAAATGCATAAGGCACCACAGTCCTCCTTTCCCTCAGGGTGGTGGTGGGTGGAAATAAGCATCTTCAGGGTCACTTCAAGGGTGATGAAGCTCTCTCCAGCATTTATTTTAGCAGCTGTTTTCTCTTTTTCAGAAGTGCATCTCTAAGAGCCAGCTAACCACAAAACAAGAAGGGAATATTCAGGTAAGGAGCATAACTGAGAAAACACCACACACCACCATTATCACATCAGAATTCTTTTCAATTTCTTTAACCTCTGATCAAAACACTAAGAGCTCATCAGCTCCAACTGGGAGCAGCAATGCAAATGCTAACAATTACAGTGGCAGAAACACTGGAGTTATTTACCTAAACTCCACAGTACAATTAAAGAGCTGGGCATTAACAAATCCTATGCAGTAAATATTACAACAAACTATTCTACTGACTCATTTAAAACAGAAGAGAAGAAAGTTACAGTTCAGCTGAGAGGTAAGTAAAATAGATGTTTTGTGAAAGAGTATTACAAAACTACTTTTCAAGGGAAGAGAAGGAATTTTTACAAGTGCCATTATCACCCTTAAGAGATATTACTGTGCTTCAGACGTTCTAAGCTAGTAAAGGAGCTAGCTGTGGACTATAGCAAGCAGGTCATTTTATCTTAGCACCAAAGAGTGCAGCAGAATGCAGCACCACACATCTATGAGCCTGCAATCCACTCAAAACACATCTGGTTAACAGACTGGTGCTGCAGCCTAACATTCATGGGGAAAATGTATGAATAAATGTTGTTTAGCCATTACATTTAAATTTAAAACATTAATAAGGACAAAATCCTTCAAGACTTTTTTTAGAATAACTGAGCCAAGTATAACTGTAAACAGCAGCTTCCACAAAGTGCCTGGATTGTTCATTTGCAGCCTATTTGTGTGTTTTGAGAGCTGGTTGTCTTAGCCTTAACTGAGGTGAGGCAGAACGATGCCAAATAAACATGTACAGAGGATACTAGTCCACATCCTCCTGCTCAACAGAAAAACTTCAGATATTCTCTACTGTCTCCACTAATAGTTCCTGTCCTGCCCTTCCTAAAGTGAGAAATTGTACATAAATATCATTTGGGTAAAATGTATGATCCTGGAAGCCATACAAAGTTCAAGCAGCATGTAAACACTTGCACAACACAATCTAGGAAGAAAAAACAACTGGGCCACTGGATTATTCTGCAAGTTGCTTGAACACATTTGGATGAGTTAACCAAGGGCTTCACCACTGAGAGCAGCATTAGTGTGAAACTACTGTTTAACTGAAGTAATTTTTTTCTAAACAGCGGCTACAAGTAGCTAATAAATATCATTTGCATCAATTCCTCAGGAAGATTTATGACAAGCTATTAGATGACCTCTGGGCCAGGACAGATGAGTCTGTGAGAGAATAGTAACAAGAGAAAGATCAGAGACAATGGAGAGTGAACCACAATCTGCAAGGTAGCTCTTCCTCTGGGGCAGGACTAGGGCAAGCCAAGCCACAGACTTTCTCTGAGTTCCAGCAGCAACACCTCAGGCCAGAGGGCAGGCAGCACCACACCTGGATCACAAATTACTGCTCACACTGCTCCATCCACCTCCAACACCAAACATTACCTGCTTCTCCCTAAAGGAACGCTTGTTCTTGGTGCGGACATTGTGGCTGTATCTCATCATCATGAAGTTCTTCTTCTTTTGCTTTTCTTTGTTGGAAGAGCTGGCAAATGGGTTAATTCTGGTTTTCTTTTTCACAAATTCTTTTCTGTCTGTTTTTCCAGCCTAGAATACACAGTGCAATAGAGCAACAGGGGGTCATTTTCCTTCACCTACCATCAGCATCTCCTGCCTGATGGTAACAGGAGTAGCAACATGGAGTATGGCAGTAACAACAAATCTGTGTTCAGTGTGACTGTGTTCATATACTCCTTCTCCCATAACTGCTGTATTTATTAAATCACAGTGACAATTGAATCTCTTTGCATTTTCACAGTCACATGTGACCAGCAGGAGATTGATTGTTACAGCCAAGATGCAACCTCAAAGAACCAAACAAATCACCTCTCAAACCCCACATGGCAGCTGAGCACCTACCTTAGATATGCAGCCTGAGCACTTCCTCCTGCACAAGACAAACCCAACCCAGAAGGACAGGATATAGAACATGCTAGGTCCTCACCTTTGCAGTTGCCAATCTGGTCTCCTTGTCTGACTTGGGCTTCTTATGCAGATGTTCAATATCTCTGAGTGAAAGCAACTCTCCCCTACACACAAATCCAGTGTCACCACACAAAGCTTCATCTGGCAAGAAAAACAAGCTGCCCTCTTCACCGTTTGTCTCTCACCCACCTTAGGCCATTGTCTCACCATTCATTTAGACACAAGTTCTTGTTCCCTTCAGGCTGTTCCTCATGTGTGGGACAGCCATTGCGAAAGTCACCCACTTATTTTTAAAGTCCTACTTTTATCAACAAGTTTAAGAAACACTGGAGCTATCACCAGGCAGCTACTGCTACAAAACCCTCCTCTCATGCCTCTTGGCCTGAACAAGTCAGTCTCAGACCTTCCACAAGCTCCTCAGGTCTTTTTCCCAGGTATAAGCAAACCTCCAGCCCATGATCCATTCTAGGCTCTGGCTGTCACCAAGGAACACTGATCAGCAGCAGAGCTCTGTGCCTTGCTGCAATGAAGAGCTGCATCAGTAGAGGATAGGTAAGAAAAAGCACTCAAAGGCCATATCCTACCTGCCCTCCTCCTCCTCTTCATCATCTATTTCAATATATTTCCTCTTTGCAGCTTTGCCAGGTGCAGAATTAAGCTCTTTGGAAAGCTGGGCAAGACGTATTTTCTTGAAGTCTTCCTGAGTTAGCAGCCTGCTGGTACTGACTGCTGCTGCTTTGGCTTTTCGTTCCTCTATGGGCATGCTTTTCACTTTTTCCGCCTTTGGAAAAGAAAAAGGTACAAAAGAGTCACAGCTTTGCAAACCACTCCTGTGCCACAACCCATGATCCTTGCCTCTAAATACACATCATGCAATGGCAATATTACTGGGAATGCTACAACCAGATGCCAGGATTTTTCCTTGTCTCATATCCATAGTGTGTGAACAGAGTACATGCACACTAGATTTTGGGAGTACAGGCTCTCACCTGATTATCTCAGCTGTGGAAGCATTGAGCACTGAGAGAGAACTCCTCCTTCTCCCCTCCCTCCCAAACACCATGTGTGCTTCAGCAGCACTGCTGAGCAGCACTTCAGCCTCACTGCTTCAGGACAGCTCGCTCTGAAGGCCTGGGTAGGTACTTAAGAGCAGCTACATGAAGGTGAAGAGCAAAAGGATCTTAACAAGACTCATTTGTATTTGGCATAGAACAGACTGGGCACTCACTACTTGTTGCTGCTCCTCATCTGAGGAGTGATGCACATCGATCCATTCTCCATCGTCATTGTCCTCCTCCTCACTCAGACTAGCACTTTCCCAGCCATCTGCTCAGGGAACAAGGACAGAGCTGTTAACACAAACTCATCTTCACTACCCAGACTGGCCATAACTGATGCTTGGATCTCCTGCTCTTGCTACCTTTCATTTATTTCACCCATCTCCTAAGTGCATTTTGCCCTGGGACATGATCCATGCTGTGCTCTACAAAGCTCAGTTCTCATCTCCAGGGCAAGATCCTGAAAGCAAGGTGCATTTGGGACAGCCTGAAGCACCACAGGAGTTAACAGACACTGATTATGCTCCTCAGTAATAGTGTTCCCACTCCCAGCCACCTAAACCAAGAAGAACTGTGATTTATAGCTGGGTTAGTTAGGACAGTCTAGACATTGCTTTTCACTGCTGTGCTGGCTGATGTGCAGAAGTCTGCAGCTTCAGCAACCAAGCCCAGTGTTACAGTGATCACTACACAGCCTGTCCCACCAGGGCCTTCATTCCTCCAGCACAGCTCCTGCAGCTTCTTCAAGGCATTCACACTTCATTTGCCAAGCTCTGCCTTGCTTTTAAAGACTCTTCTGTCTCTTTTCCCCACCCCAGGCAGGGGTTCCAGGGTGTGTAAAGCATTTACACAGGAACTGAATTAAATAAGCCAAATGTTATATCCAACTACTATTTTGGTGCTCTATAATATTTAAAAGGTTTTATTCAGGAGAAGCTGAACACAAAGTTCACAGCTGTACTGTCTGTCTCTGCTTCCCCATCTCAGTGTGTATCATAAAAAACAACACAGTACCAAACCCCACTGACAAAACTGCAGTTACTCAAGGACAGACAAGTGCAAGCCAAGGCACAGCACAGGAGGAAACAAAATGCACAAACACCAGGTTCCATGTCCACATAAAACCATAGTGACAGTGACACTCAAACCAGAATTATTAAAGGAAAAAAGCCAACCTTGCTCTTGGGTTCCTCCCCTTTCCTTTTGATCCTCGACCTCCAGTACTTCTGCTCCTGGAATGTAGTCCTTGGCATCCAGTTCTCCATATTCATGAATCCTGGCTTCCACCGAGGCCTCGGTAGGCTTACCCTGCATGTGAACACAACACTCATTAGGCAGGCTGCTATTGTACTATCCACCAATCCACGAAAATACCTGGAGGAACAGGAGCGTGTGGGTCCAAACACCTTCCCTTGTTTCACGTGGCAGAGTTTCATTACTCAAGTTAAATGCATCTCAGAAACCAGTTCAACTTCAGGAGCATGATGTCAGCATGAGTGAGATGAATCTGAACTACAAAATGTGGATAGCACACCATGTCCAAAGGCAGCAGGCAGAGGAAGAACATGGACTTGACTCCACCTTCTCAAGAGGATACTGAGACCAATTGTCATCATTTTTGAGCACATCAGATTTTAGTGAGTGCGAAACACATGAAACACTTACCCTGAACTTCTTCTGCAGCATCTCTGGATTCAGAGAGCGGAACAGGTGTATCAAAGTTCTTGCAGACATCATCACATCTGCCCAGAAAATAAGAGTCAGGAAAAAAGCAGAACTCTGAGCAAACTAGAAGCCCACATAGATCACCACGATTTACAGCCCACTCATGTATTCTCTGAGGTTATGGCTCCCTCTGATTTCTCTGCTATAGAACCCAGCACTTCCTCAGGGCTAACTCTTCTTAAAAATCCCTTTCCTTGCTTTATTTCTGTCCATTAGTTCCCCTTTACTGTTTTGTCTCCCATGGCTACACACTCCAAAGAGAGAGATGTAACCCAAACACTGAAAATGGTCTCAGTCTGTAAAACTCAATCAGGACAGCACTGCCATGAAGGCTGTAACTGAAGACCACATAATACAGGAAAAAGAGGAGTTTCAAGTCATATCCATATAATACTTACTTTTATTTTTATGTGTCTTGTACTGAACAAGGTCTTGGAGCAGATCTTGAGTCATGGCTAAGGGACACCTCGCAGTGATTTCTTTTATTGCGTTGATTCTGAAAACATGGAGAAGTAATTATTTTCTCAACACCAGTTAGGACACAGTGCCACTTACAGACTGAATTACCTGAAACTTGAAGAACTTCATACAGCATTTATACAACATTTGGTGTAAGAGGAAAAAACCATCATAAAATACTCCCAGCAAAAAATACAGAAAGTTGAAACTAACAAACTTTTAACTCAAGCAGCTTCTTGAAAGCATAGCACAAGTAACAAGAATGAGCTGCAAGTGGTTTAAAAAATATATATATTATAACCACATTTGAAGTTTGACATGACTCATGTAATTCTGTACTCACCCTACAGTCATGACCTCCCCAGAATTCTTGTCTGTGACAAAATTGTTGGCAATTGTCATCAACACTGACTGGATAATCTGAAAATAAGAAAAAATACATATTTAATAAAAACTTAACACGTTTACATGCTATTAACAGACAGATGCCTTTTCATACAAACACACATCAGGACATGCCAGTACTGCCCACAAGTATTTTCTAAACATGAATATTCTTGCAGAAAACAAAACAAGCATCTTTCTCCCGCCCTTTTATGAAACAATGCCTCAAAACTTGCAGAAATTGCTGCAATTACCATAAGCTTTTCCAAACAATCTGACCAAGTCCCCTTCCCCTTCCCCACACACACAGACTTGCATTTCCATGCTGGCCTGCTGCCCATTTAACATCCATCACAGGAGGAACACTGACCTCAGGTGGTACCAGCTGATGTGAAGCCTGTGCAGCAAACAGAAGAATCCTTGTCACTTCTGCAAGGAAAGCAGGAAGAAGATGCCCAAACATATTGCTGCAGCTTGCTCCAGCCAACAAACACATCCCTTAAAACTCAACAAGCTGCTCAGCCAAAAACTATTCAGCCTGAACTCCTTTGGGACACTATTAGTCCTCTCCCACCAAGCATTAGGAACTCCTCTGGCCTCCACCCAGCCACAATAGCCAGCTAAAGCAAAAGGAAATGCTCCAGAACTGGAGTTCAACACCAGTAAAAGGAAGCAGCATAAGGCAATCACACTTAGCTTAGCTAGTCAGGATTAGGGACTCAGATTCCTTTTATTCTCAAATCCTCAGGTAAGGAGCCCCTAGTGCACACAGCCTCCACAGAAGCACTTGGCACTTCTGGCACTGAGGAACTTGTGCTTCCTTTGTTCCCACTGGACTACTCCTGCTTCCCACCAAACCACTGCTACCTGTCCATTTTCACTGCCACTCCCATCAAAGGCCTGGACATGAGACACAAGGGATCAGCAGTACCTAAGTAGCTACTTACCCCTCTGATGGGGCTGGAGGAACCTCTGAACAAAGGGGTAGAAATTAAAAAGAAAAAGCTGCAAGGCAAATTGTAACATATTATCTTCTTGTTTTTGAACTTGAGAGCACCTTCATAAGCTGATACATGGTAAAACCATCTCATTTTATTACTGGGTAGTCTACAGAAAACCCTCCAAGTGGAGGGTTCAGCACCATCTGACTGATAACTCTGTGGTCAGCATGAGCAGCTTCCCAGGAAGGTGTTGGAAGCACCAAGTTCTTCTCTACTCTTTAGGTTCAGCTCAGCTATTCCAGACCAATACACCTTTCCCTAGGAGAGCTCACTTAATACTACAAAGTCTGCATCACTGTGCCATTCCATGAGGCCTGCTGGCAACTCCCTGACCATCCCTACATACTTTTGGGCATATAGAAAAATTAAATTTTATTCCCCAGAGGCACAAGGTCAGAACTCTCCCACACCCAAACCAGGCTGGCTACCAACTGACCACCATAAAATGATCCAAGTGTATAAAATGTACCTCGTGTATTCCAACAAGCCTGGATATTAGGTCCATGAGCATCATCTTCACTTCAAAGCGCTCCTTGCAGTTCTCCAGCTGCTTCAGCAGTTTCTCAGCAAAGTCTGGAAGAAGCAAAAATGGATTTGCACTAGACCAAAGGAGCACAACACAGAACTACAATGGGATTACGGTCAGAAGCAGCAGTTTGATTTGTTCTTATTTCAAAGCCCCAGTGCCCTTTCACAGAAGAAATTCAAGGTGATCAAAACACTTATTCCAATGGGTTATTTTACTTCCCATATGCCTAAAAGGCCTGCTGTGCACAGGGTCAGCAGAGGGAACTGGCAGATGTTCCCCAACACCATAAGCACTGGGTCAGAAATGAAAATTAAATTTTTAGATACATTTAGGGTTGATCTGAGAAAATTACATGCCTGAATTTCACTGGAACAGACAAAGCCCAAATCAAGTGCTGTTGGATTAACACAAATTGCACCAAGAGTTCACTGCACACTCACCTTGGGGATCATGAATCAAGTGAATGGCAGAGAAGTTGAACACCTCTGGCTTGCTCTTCTTTTTCTGCTTCTGCATGGAAACAAGAGTAAAAAATTTTTTTCTATGAGTAAAGTGCTTCAGTTTCAAGGCTGCTGTCAAAAGATTGCTGCCTCTTCAAGAAGATTTTTAAAACTATGCCTGGATTTTAAAAACTATCCCCATTTCCAACCACAGAGCCTTATCTGCCACCTGCAGCTAAACAAGCAGGGCAACAACTGGACTTCTGTAGCAGAAGGATGAAGCCAGGCCAATGGGAAGTCAGGGACCCTCTGCTCACCTTGAGGACCTTCATGGCTTTCTCCAGTTTTTTCTTGCGCTTGGTGGTTTTCTTGTTGGTGGCGTAGCGCATCATCAGATCTCTGGCCGTGGGGCCATCATCCTTGGGGAAGGAGCACAACACTCAGGTAACCCAGCCTCCAAATGGCAATCACAGAAACAAACTACCACATACCCTGAAAAGGACCTGAAGTGTCAGAACACATAGGTACCAGCATCTAGAAAGAAAAGAGCTCTCAGCATTTCTCTGTTAACAGACAGCAAAGACATCCTGCCGTCACTCAGGGCTGTCAGACACTGAAACTGTTTGTGAGCCACAGAAACATCTGGAGACAGCTAGGCAGGACAGTGAGTAGCACAGAGTGAGACAGACTGGCAGAGCCAGAGTCACCAAGATGACAGAACCAATAATGGGTCTGAAAACCAGAGAAGGGAGTATCTGGTCACAACACCCACCTCAGACTCTGACTCGCTGTCCTGTTTCTCCTCCTCATCTTTCCCGAGGAAGAACTTCAAACCAGCAACTAACACCTGAAAAGTAAAGTGAGTTCATGCGGGACAAGCTGACAATTTACAGCCATCCTACACCCACACTTTAAGCTGTGTAAAGACTTAGCCAGTTTTTTTTACAGGCATGGATCTGATCAGAAAATAAGCCAAGTTACAGCCTGAAAGCCAAGGTAACGTCCAGTGTACCAGTGACTTCTGTTCTCACCTTGGTCACTTTGGAAAAGCAGGCAGTTGTGATGACATTGACTGTTTTGGCATCATTCCTGGAAATAAGAAAAACAAACCACATCTTTCATTTCAAGTCCAGCAATTTCATATTATTCTCAGAAAATCAGTTTTCAGCAAATATTTAAGTAACTCCTTTCACACAAGACATTATTTCTTCTCAGCTAAATTCCTTAGCACAACTTACAGCTCCACTGGGCTCCAATTAGGAAATCTACTTAAGTCACTATCCCCTACATTATGTTTTGGACTGCATGCCACAAATGATGCCCACGTGCTCCACAATAAAGGGCAAATTGACACAAGCCTGCCAGACCCACCAAATATTCCTTCTGTAAAGCTCTACCATCACATCCAGAGATATCTTGGCAGCAGTGGGATTGCTGTCTCTCAGCATTGTGTACATGAAGTTCTGCAGTGCCTAAAAAAGAAGTAGAAAACATGTTTTTAGAGGTCTTCAACAGCAGGAGGTCAGTTTGCAGTACACATGCAAGCTAAAGCACCTACCGTGTTCACTTTATTGTTCTTGTGTTTAGCATTGACATTCTTGATGTCTGTCACAATGTGAGTGTACAGGGTCTGCAAGAGGAGAGATGACAGGGAGTAACACACAGAGAGGGAACCCTGCCCAAGTCCAACATGGGGCCCAGCTGATCACCTCTGGGAACACCACTGAGTTACAGCACGAAAAAGAACAGGAAGGCATCCTCTGGGCACTCATGTATTTGAAAACCATACTGAATTTACAGTACAGCAAGGCAAGAGAATGAACAGCACTACATACTGCTTAAAATCCTGCCCCTGCTTCATTCAGGCCCATTCTGACAGCCCGATTTTTCAGCTACAGACACAACCAAACTGCTCAACCCCAAACAGGACAAGCCCCAAACTGCAACAGCAAGGTGTTTACAGCAGCAGAACTCAGTTACTAGTGCAACACAGAGCTGGAGCCCTGCCTCCAGTACCGACTGCTGAAACAGCTGAGCTATTTTAAACTCTGTTTTCCCAACCAAGCACAAAATATGTGCCTATTCTGGCATTACCTCTGACAGTGCTGGTCAAAACACACTGGAAACGCAGATTTTTGTCAGCACACCTTACCTTCCGTAGCAGCTTATCGTGACACCGCAGCAGCTGAAAGAAGAGCTCCAGCAAACTTGTGGGATGTATTAGATTCTTGTTTCTCAACAGGATCAGAGCCTTACAGAAGGTCTGTAAGAGAAGCCGAATTTCACATTGCTCTGCAGCTCCTCTTTATTGCCAAGCAAACCGCAAGCTCTCAGCTCACACAGAAGGCAGGGGGAACCCAAGGCGGTCTCACCATGCGCAGGTCGGGGTCCAGGACCGTGTGGTGGTAGGAGAGCAGCTCCTTCAGCTGCTGCGGGAAGCTGGCCATGTGCTCGGGGTAGCAGTGGGCAACCTGCAAGGGACAGCAAGAGAAGGCTCTAGAGCACACCTGGCGTTACCTCACGGGCCTGGTAAGGTGTGTGCAGACAGCCAGTTTAATTGTTTGTGCAGCGATAATTGTCATTGAGGCCACAGCCGCAGCTGCCCAGGGGCTCACCTGCGCCAGGAACATCAGCAGCTCGGCCAGCTCCTTACTGGGCTTGTCCGGCTGGAAGGTGAAGATCTCCACATGGGACTGGTAGTGGTGGTACTGCTGCAGGAACTGCGCACACAGAAACAGCGGCAGCTGAGCGACACCCGCCCCTAACCCGGGGCCCGTCCGCAGCCCGCCCCAACCAGCCCCAGGTGCGCACCTCCTCAGTGTAGGAGGTGGGGTCGCGCTTGATGAGGTTCTGCAGCTGGGGCAGGTTGCTGGGCAGTTTGTTGCCCTGGCGGCCCGACATGGCTGCAGGCACCGGCACCGGGAGCGAACCACGCGAGCGCTCAGCTGGCTGCCGCCATGTTGGCCCGCCCCCGACGGCCGCCGCCGAGGGACAAACCTGTGCGGGAGGCGCGCTCCGCACCGCGCTCCTGGCGGCGGGAGCTGGCAGCGGGGAGAGGCGGCTCCGGGCAAGGGTTAATTCTAGTTAAGTCTTTCTTAAGTTTAGCTTTTGATCAAGAGAATAGAAAGCTGACCTCTTCATTTGCACAGATTGTACTTCCTTTAGGTAACTGCTTATTTACACTGTAGTCATTCCTTGATGCAATGTACTTAGCAAACAGTACTGAGTAATTGCTGTCCAACACATGCTCTTAAGTTCAGCCAGACAACATCTATCAGACCAGCGTCCAGGCCTAAACATGGTACAAGCCAACACCATTAATACAACTCCTCATTTAAGTCGCCAACACTTCTCTCACTGAAAGGCTTTTCACTCTGTTGGTAAGCATCTCAGAGCCAACCTGAATGTAGCAGCTCAGGTAAGTTTGGGCTTCCTTGTACCTAATAAGTACAAGCAAGAAAAGCATATTCCCTTCTGCATACCTACACAACTCACAAAGAGTCTTTAGCATCACTTGGAGAGCAAAATGACTGCAAAGATAAGAGAAAAACCTGTTACCAAGTGCATAGAACAACTAGCACACAAGAGACTATTCCTTATAGTGCCTTAAATGAAAAAAAAAAAATCCAACTTTAGGGGCCTTTTATAAAAACTTTCACTTAGGAAGCTACAAAAGTTAAATGTCTATAAAACTAACATGTAACTCCTCTACTAAATGAGTTTACAAAATTAGCCTTCATAATTCATCTGACTTGCAACCAGCACCTCTAAAAAAACGCCCAAAGCAAACAAACAAACATCTCTTTTTTCAGCTGTTACTAAAGTTGCTATGAGGGTACTAAGGTGTTTCTGTGCACTGTATTTCTATGTTTTTTCAATCAGTTCAGCAGTAATTGGGGCTGCAGTGTTCATGGATGGGGTAGAATTGCACGGGATGTTAGGCTGGGAATTTGGAGACAGGAAGCTTTTGGCTCTCTTTTGCTGCAATCCACAGATCAGAATATTTTTATCCCATTAAGAGCCATAGAGTTGGAGTTTTTGCAATGTCTGGGAGGCTTTACTTGAGCACATTTAATGTATTTGATTGCCAACATTTCATTTAAATTCCACGTCAATTCCTGGCCCTTAATAGCTGTAGGGGATTTGTCTTCCTGGACTTAATACTTGTAATTTTGTAATTACAAGTAATTGAGAACAGGGTCAATGCTCCTTTCCTTGAAAAAGGAAAAGTCTCTAAGTCCAACAGGAATATATATTTCTGGGTCATGACTCATAAATTATGTGCAGGCTTGAGACACAGGAGCTGTGTTGTTTTGTTCAAGGGAGCAGGGAGATGTTCCTGTAATGGCTTGAGAAATGCACAGTCACAGCTCCAGGGGGAGAAGGGCAGTGCAGCTGATGGTGCTGCTCTGAGGTGTTTGTGAGGCTTCTCAGCCTCAGCTTTGCTGTGGCATTGCTTTGTCTGCAACACAAATGTTCCTTCCTCTGAGGGGAGGACTTGTTGCAAACCATTATTTAATGGTCGAACCCAGCACGTGTGTAGTAGTAACTGAATAGCAAAGGTTTGTTTGAAATGCCAAACTGGCTTCCTAAAGGCTGCTTGAGCACCCCCAAAATATTATTTTGAATTAATACTTTTTCATATCTTATGAGGATTAAAGAGGTAGCGTGGAAGAGAACTCTTAATTTCTCCCTCTCAGGCTTTATTTTGTAGCTGTGACCTAATAACTTGTAACATCACAGCATTCTGAGACTGGGAACACCAGGATTTGGCACATGAAAATTTCTTTGAGACAAATTTTGAAAAGTTATACATGTCCTCTGCAATACTTAGGCTGCCAAGAGGTTCTTTGCTCTTGGCATTCCTTTGAATTGGCTTATTTTTGCATGGAGGAAGAGAGGAAATGGTGTTTTTACAAGTTTGTTTTTTGTAGCTCTGATACAATATAGGAATAATTTGTGTCAATCTTTTTTTATACCTTTGCTCTTCAAAATTATGGCCTCATTAGATTTTTTCTTTAGGACAGACACCTTACATGTGAAAGAATATCCCCCAGATCACCTGTCCTAAAAGCATTTTATTTAGGGGCAATGAAAACTTCTGATGTGTGGATTGCAGTTTCAAGATTTAATTTAAACGATGTTTGGATTTTGAGACTCTGATCCTGCACTGATCAGGAATCAAAGCAGCTCAGTGATGCAGAGCTGATCCTAAAATGATAAACCAGTTCAGCCTCAATCTGTCAGAGGTTCTGCAAGTGCATGGAAATATTTCTATTCTGGTATTTTGGGAGACTTTGCCTGTAAATGTAAGCAGTTATTTAGGGAGAGTTTGATTAACTGTGAAAGAGAAAAGAATATGATTATAGGTTTGGCTTCTTTTTATGCCTTCTTAGTGAATTGCAATAGAACACACAGACTGATGCAGAAAAAAGTTTATTGAATGTTTCACTAACAAAACTACAGTTGTGGGAATAAGGTTTTTGCTGTTTCATTACTCCAATTCTGAACCATGAACTAGGATTGTGCTCTAGCAGTTCATATAGCGTTCATATAATATTTTTGGAGGTTTTAAATGCAGGATGAGGAACAAGTAAAGAAATCTGAGCCAACTTGATTTTTTGTTTTTCACCACTTGAACCAGGAGCAGGGGTGGAAGAAGGCAGCAGTTATCAGTGAAGCAGTAGGGAAAGTGAAATGCCCAACATCTCCCAGAAGAGTTGAGTATTCCTGGCACAGTTGAGGGCTTGGCAACTTTGCAAAACACTTCAGGGTAGCAGTGTCTTTTGATCTTTTCTGTATCTCAGAGAACTTGCTGGAAGCTTGCAGATGTCCAAGTGCTAGAAGGGTCCTCATCTTTTCTCTCAACTGTGGTTTTACAACTCTCTTCTAAGGGCATAAATGCTGCTAATGCCATCCAAGGCCTTGTATGCAGGTTGTGTAGAGGTCACTTTAGACTGCTCAGGGAGGGAAGGGCACAGACACTGCTGCTGGTGGCTGTGGCAGCCTTGCTGGGGGAGGCTCAGGAGACTGCGAGGGACAGCTTCCTCAGAGCTGGAAATGAGTGTAGTTCCCTGGGCTTGGGGGGAATGAGTGCCTTGTATCTGCTGGGGATCGGGCTCTATGGTCTGAGACACAGCATGGCATTGCAGGGACCTGAGAAGGGAGAGGGACAGCCAGGAGCTGCTCCCGGGGAGTCTGAGGTTGCAATGGGAAGACACAAGTCGGGTTACTGCAGGAGCTGGCATTTGGGGCGCTGCCATGCAGCTGCCGTGGTGCTCTAATGCATTTGGGTGGGAGCAGGGGTGCTGCGAGGCTGTGGCACAGCAGAGCCGAGCTAGGCGAGGCAGGAGGCGGGAGTCAGAGCTGCCGGGACGTGCCGCACCTCCCCGTGGTACAGCAGCGGCACGGGCGAGCTGTAGCACTCGTTCCTGTCGTACGTGTAGCACGTCTGCGGCTCCTCGCACGAGTTACCCTGCTGCACCTGGTGCATCACCCCGCCTAGCTCAACCTCTGCGGGTTCACAGTTTTTGCAGCTGGAAGAGATGGAAAGCAGAACAAGTGTGAGGAGTTAGGGGAAAAGATGCCCCTGCGGTGTTGCCTTGGGTTTTAGCTTTTTTATTTTTCAGATTCTCTCCAGCTCGGTGGGTAACTCTGAAACTTCATATTAGATGTTAGTAAGCTCTCTTCACAGGGTACTTAGACAAAACAATCCCTTCCTAGCCAGAGAATCAAGGACACTCGTTACCCAAAAAGTAGAAACAACGACAAAGGGGGCAAGCCAGGTGGCTGAGACTTCATAGCCTGGGGCTGTGGCTGGGTAATTGGCCCCAAGATGTAGATGAACCAAAATTTATAAAAGTGTGAAAACTTGTGACCGGGATCCATCCTGGATTTGATTTGGGTGTAGCCCCAGCCAGGCTCTGGCACCACCCAAGGTATATCCCTTCAGTAAATCCCTATTTTATTCCTTCTGCTCTGCCTAGTCTCTATTCCAGGTCAGCCTTTCCAGGCATCAGTTCAAACCCAAATCTTTCTTGCTCATCTGCACTTAGAGCCAGGAGAGTGCTGTGCCCTTTCTAGGTGTTCCAGGGGAACATCTGGCCCTCAAGCATCTTTTAGAGCTGCTATGGGTTAAGTGTTGGAAAGTGAAGTTAAGAAATAAAGCTACTTACAGTTCACTCATGCGATAGACAAAAGTGGTCCTGAGTGGGGACAAGGGGTCGGAGATGTTCTCCCGAGCCTGCAGGGGGACTCTGCAAAGGTGGGAAGAGAGTCACTCTCATGAAAACTGCCTATTAAACAGAGTCTGCTCTTGTGAACAATTCTAAACGCTCATCTTCTTCAGGTTATTTTCATTCTGACCTTTCGCTGAATCAAATCCCAGGAACAGGAGATCTTGATCCTCTGCACCCTCAAAGGCAACAGCCCTCCCCGAGAGCACTGCAGCAACTGATGGAAGTGCCACTTGCAAGGTGGCAGGGCTGAGTGCTAACTTCTGTTAAACTCTCAGCTACAGATGCCTGAGGCTGGTGGACAGGAATGTTTAATTAGTGGCTCTCCTGCCCTCAGCTCTATAGTGCTCCTGCAGCTCTGGACCTGAAGCTGGTCCTTGTTCCCCAGACACACTCACTTCTGTTAGGTTTGTGTGAGTGGAGAGGGCAGGACATAGTCTGCTCTTGAACTGAGCTCTGTCTCATGGGAGACAGCTTAGGCATTAACTGATAATTTATCAGTTTAGGCATTAACTGTTTTCCCAGGCTTTTTGTCAGGTCAGGAAGTCAGTCCAGCGTCATGGGCCCAATCTGGTTCCAGGTTAGATCAACTTTTGACTGGTTATTATCTACTTGCCCACCCTATTTTGATAAGTTAGTACTGGTCTGCCTAAAACATGGAGATGCTTTTTGTATCTGAAGGAACAAACCAGAGGGGTTCATGTGAGGCAGAAAAGCACTTAGCAAAATGAAATACTCAGGACAGCACAGAAAACAGCCCACTTGACAAGCTGTTCTCTTCATCAGTGCTGGGACATAAGAAACAATGCAAAGAAAACTGGTGCAACACTGCATCTCCTGCTCACCATCACTATAAAATTCTTGGCTGCCACTTACATGATGCGGATGTTTCTCACCAGGATTTCTTCATCAGGATTTTCTTCAGAGGGGACAAACTTGGAGGTCACTGTTACACACTGACACTTATTATTGACCAGCACGTACTCGTCATCTTTGGGGCTCACTGGATAACCTGCAAGCACAGGATAGGCAATCCCAGAATCAAGAACAGAATCCTTGAAAGCTGCTCTAGCAGATAGCCAGGGGATTAAAATGCCAGGAATGCACCATTATGGCACTGGATGGATTAAAGTTGAAGTTGCAGCAGGTACAAGTGAGTCTCTTAGCAAAGATGAGTTCAGCTGTCTTCCTGCTCAGCTCAGTGTGCTGCTGTATGTAGGGGTAGTGGGACTGGGAAGGACAAGATTAGGAACCTGGACACTCTGGCTGGTGAGGGACAAACATGCAGGGATTGCTGATAAAATGGGAAGAAACTCCCAGCCACACCTGGTGACCAAAGTGCTCTTTTCCTAGGAATTGGCTATGCAATTGTCACGCACCAAGGCTACTCCAGCAGTCCAAACCCCAATTTGGGTCTGATCTCTAAATAAAAGTCTCTGACCTTGCCATCGAGGCAGATGTGTCAGTTTTCCTTGAGTGCTATCTTGTCCTTCAGGTTCCTGGGGGACAGCTGCCAAAAAGCACAGGAGGGCCCAGAGAGAAGAGAGCCCCCTGACGTGGCAGGGAAAGGCAGGTGGCCCTGGTGAGGTTTGTGGTTTGCAGGGAAAACTCCAGTCCCAGTTTACCTCTCCAAACTGCTGCTTCTAGCATGCTGCTCAATATGAAACTCAGTCAAAGCAGGCTAGAACATGCCAGGTGTCACTCAGAGGCTTTTGGGGTGTTGCTGATGTTGTGCAATGCTGCCTTACTGTGAGTAGGTGGATTTGAAATACTTTGTTTTTTGCTGCTTTGTTTTTCCCCAACCCAGATCCTCAGTTCTCTGCACCCATAACAAGCCAGCCTTGCTTTTATGTGTTGTTTTTACATCCCTCTGTATCTCTATTTCTGATGAAGTCAAGTTCACAGCCCTCACTTTGCAGCATCATTCTTGCTAAAGCACCTTCATCCTGCTTAGAAGTACCAGACCCATTGATTTTTGTCATATGGAGACAGTTTGCTTTGGGCTCAGATGGATCTCAGTTCTGGGGACTTGCCTGCTCTGCTTGTCCCTTGGTTTAATCATAGAGAGGAAGAAGAAACAGGCTGAAAAAAACTGGTTTAATCATGTCTATAAAGGATTTTGGAGTTAATTGGATTTAAAAGCATTGCTCCTTCCTTCCCCTATAACATCCTGGTCTCATCTGCTTCTATTGCAGCTTTTCTGAGATTGTTACAGGCACTGTAACTGTAAAAAAGGTACCAATAGTGTTTGAAATGATGCCTCAGTGACCCTAGAGTTGACCTGCTGGTTACAAGTGCTGTTCCTGTGGCCTTTGGCAGAGAATCTTTGGATAAGATTCTCTGTGGAGTTCCTAGCCTGAGAAAGAAATCACCTTCCTAGCTTCTTCAAGCTTCTTCTCTGCCAACTCATCATTCCACATGAGCTCTTCCCTCTGATGCAGAAGCCTCCCAGAAAAGCCCCTCCAGTCCCTGGCTCCTTGTCTTGGCCTCTGTTTTGGCTCAAGGGAAGTCTCTGGCTTTTTGTCCATCACAGAGCTCTTCCTCTGCTCTCTGTGCTGCATTCCACATAACATTATGTGCAATTCTTTCCAAACCCTTCATCCAAAGCCAATGTTCAAGTCAGATGCTATTGGCTTTCAGGTTGTCCCAAAACCTCTCAGAGCAGGCTTTAATTCTAAAATTAGATTAACACAATCTTATGCATATGCAGATTTTTCTGACTGCTCTAAAAATACTGCCCTGATTTAATTCTTTGTGTTATGCTCCTGGCTTCACTGTTCAAGTTACTGGTGCTCCATAAATTTTTCATTTAAGATTACAATGCTAAAAAAGCATCATTTCATCTGCAGTATCTCCATGTGTCACCCAGTGGAAACCCCTGGGGAGAAGGTTTGTAAATGCAAAATTTGCTGATGCTGTTCTAAATATCCACAGGTTCAATTTCCTAGTGCCTGAGTTGCTGCACTAAGCTGTTCCCTCCCTCCTCAATACTGATGTGGCTGTGTTTTGGACAAAATTTCTCACCTTCCTTTTTCACCTTTAGTAATGCACTGTCCTTTGATTAACTGTGAAGCCCAAGAGAATTGCCTGGGGTAAGCAGTAAGATGCCCTTTTCCAAAAGCTGCAGGAAATGCATGGCTGCAGCTGTCAGTTGTTGGGGTGGTTATCCCTGAGCACCAATTCAATCTGCAGAGCAGATCCACCATGTGCAGCAGGATTCAGACTGCCTAGAGACCTGAGACCCACACTGAGGAGTGTGCTGGGAGGACAGGCTGAGCTCAGCTGGAATCAAGAGTTTCTAAGAAATTCAGTGGAGTTACATGATAAGCTACAGTTTAATCAGAATAAGTTGGCTGTAGCTGTATAGCAGGATCACCAGGAAAATTGGAAGCCTTTAAATCCAGGGAGCAAGTAAGCTCCCTAGGCCTGCAGAAAAACAAGCATGCACATTTACAGTTTATTGCTTCAGAAACCTGATAAAAATGGCTAATTACCAAGTCTTACATTTGGAGCTAGTCATCACTTTATCCTCCAGGCAGCAATTAAAACCACACTGCTCTGATGCAGAAACACCCTGAGGTGTCCAAGCACCACTGAAGCACGGCTGCTTGAGCAGGCTTTGAGGTTTGACCTCTGACTGTTAGAATAATTCAGGGTAAATGACACAAAACCTGCCATTGATGTCTTAATCCCAGTTTTCCATCCCTTCATTGCTCACCTACCTGCCACAAGGATGATCCCCAAGGAGATGGCCAAGGCAACACACAGCAACAAAGAGTTCTTCATCTTGCCTTCCCTTCTTTTGAAGAATGTGAGTGGAGAGCCTGACTCTGCCTATAAGGGTGTGTGCAAATTGGTTTCCTAAAATAAACAGCCCAGCCAATACTGGAAAATGTGGCTGGGGACTGAAACCAGGTGTGTTAATGCACCAAGACCTCTGGCTTTCGGAGGGGAGCAGGGGGTTGACCTTCTCCTGTGCTTTTTTCTGTTCTTCACCAACAGGCAACAGAGCTGCTGAATACAGGGATGTGCAAAACCACCCCGAGAGAGGGGACACATTGCCATCAGGGCTGGTGGAAGGGAATAAAGTCCAAGAGCCACAGCTCTGGCTGCTAATTTTGAGAAATTAGACTTCAAAATCCCTTGAGTCCTATTAAAACACCACTTCAGGCTTCAAAATCAAAATCCTGTTTGGCCCAGCTGTTTGCAAACCTGAATTAAGGGCTGGACCTGCCCCCAGAGAGCCTGCAGTCAAAGCAGCAAAGGTGACAGAGCAGGGGTGAAAGAGGTACTGTCACTGCAGCTCTGCCCACTGCATTGAGTTCATCTTCTTGTGGATGAAAAAGGGACTCCATGGGATTTGTGGCTTAGGAGAAGTCCTGAGTCAAACCCTGGGGTACTGGGCATGGAGATTTTTGATCGAGGAGGGTGGTACTGGAGAGGGCCTGGGATTTTTTTTTTTTTTTTTTTTCTGTCCCGGACTTGGGATCATTTGTGTAACTTCTGAAGAGCAAATGTAGCTTATAATGGCCAGAGTTGTCTCTGTAGCATTTGCATATGTCTTGCACAGAAAAAGCCACTTTTTAAGGAAAGCCCAAGCTTAGCAAGAGCCTGGTTGCTCTTGCCAGGCTCCTTCAAGAGGCTGAACTCTTTTGGAAGTGCTGCCAAGCATGCTGGTTCCTGTCACCTTGCAGGATGTGTCTCTTTTCCCAGACCCTGCTGGCTGTGTCCCTAAGCCCAGAAGTGTTTCAAGGCCCTGGCTGTGTGTTGTGAGCTTTATCCCCAAGCACAAACCCCTCACCCTGCAGCTGCATGATGCAATGAGCTTTCAGGTTACATCAGCAGTGCTCATGTGGGACTTGGGGAGGATGATGGGTCACAGCTCCTTGCAGGGCATTGGGTTCTTCCACAGCTCTTTACAAACCTTGTGTTCTCATTAGGGATCTGTCTGTAGCAGAGAAAAAATGTGGGGTTGTTTGCTTTCCCCATCCCAGAAAGCATTGCTAACATCTCTCTCTGAGACTGGGGCGAGATGCTCCCTGTGCCCCATTTTTGGCAGGAGGTAAGAAATAAACCTGACTTACAGTGCTGGTAGGGATGTCTGTCTAAAGTACTCTTGTTTTGGTCACCCTTTTTTTAAGAATTTTTCTAGAATTATACAAGGGAGGATGCCAGCACCAGGATAGAGAACATGCAAGGGAGGCTGGCTCTGATCTGCTTTGCCTAGCTGCACTAACAAAATGATGGCACTGGGAAGGTGCAAGGAGAGTATTTTGAATTGTCAAGGCAGAGACTGAGCAGCATTATATCTGTGTGTTTCTGTTCACTTTGGTGGTTTTCCCTGGCTGCTGGTGCTCAGCATATCTGGATTTCGGTTGCTAAATCTACACGTGTGTGTACAGTCCCTTGGTCTGGATATGATGACACCAGAGCTATTTTCAGTCCCTTCAGCCACCTGCAGCTCTCT
Source organism: Muscicapa striata striata (assembly GCA_030060385.1). Lineage (NCBI taxonomy): Eukaryota > Metazoa > Chordata > Aves > Passeriformes > Muscicapidae > Muscicapa > Muscicapa striata. The sequence continues at coordinate 708,289 of JAREIS010000061.1, read as the reverse complement.
GGGGATTTCTAGCTAGATTATAACCTCTTGAGAGGAAGGTTTATGTTATGGATTGTTATTTTTATGGATTACCCCTGTTTTACTGGATGGCTTCTGGAATTTTGTCTGGGCGAGCAGGCATTTGGCAATGGGCTGCATGGGGAGCTGGACTCCCATTGGGAGACATGTCAATTCCATTTAAATCCAAGAGAGTCCAAGTGGAAGTTAGTATGTTAATTTTTGAAAGGACAGACTTTAAAAAAATTAGAACAATTACAGTGGAAACTATGAAGGTCAGGGGCATGAGAAAGGCCTGGGTTTCTCTAAGTCACAGGTGCAAAAGTTATCTGTAATTTTCACCTGGCAGGAACTGGCTGCAGATGTCTCTGCATGGATTCACACAAAAAGCCAGCAGGATTGAGCAGCCAGATGACAAGGCTGCTCCTTGTCCCCCAGGACAGCTGTATTTAGTGGCCAAGTATCAAGGGAGGATTTCCACTGAGGTATAGCCAGCAAATGTAATGGATGCTGTGTCTCCAGAGCTGTTATTCTTGTTGTTCTTTCCTCTACAGGCCTGTATCCAGGGAGGTGGTGGCTGAAAACTGGCAGGGATGGATTTGGAAAAGTGGTCTGAGGCAAAAACTGTCTTTGTGCAACAAAGTTTTGACCCAGAGGTGACCGTGTGAAGAGGCTGTGTGTGTCAGAAAGTCAAAACTGAGACCTGTTTGCCATCAGACTGATCGAATCCAAATGAATCACCAAAAAGTGAGTAAAGCTGTGCACTCCATTGTGTTTCTGCTAATTTGAATTTTTTTTTCCACAAAAAGGTGGATAGGAGCATTTATAAGTACACCTGCACCTCTTCTGTGGTGAGAAAAAAGCCCCTGCACTTGTATGCAGAGCTGCTCTTGCTGGGATGTGTGCATGGCTCATTTATCAGGCTCTGGGTTTCTCAGCTTGGACTACACTGGTTCCTGTGTCTAATTACTCTGTTCTTGTGGCAGGGCTGCCTGCAGCTCAGAGAAGCAGACTGCTTCCATGTGGCTCAGAATTCATGTCATTTTCCCTTGGGAAGGGTGGGAGGCTGGGCTGGTGCCACAAACACAGCATGGCAATGCAGAGGCGAATAAATACACACTGCATTTAAAACCCTCCTAGCGAGGGGTCCTCAGGTGTTGAAAAATGAGAATTGCTATTTCTGGGACGCACGGATATCCTGGCAGAAGGGGATGGACTCAAGGAATGCAGAGGTGCTGAGGCAGCAGCTGCCGAGCTGTGCAGGCTGCAGCTGCCCCGCAGCCCCGGGAATACTTCTGATCCGAGTTGGATCAGCTTGCAGGGAACTGAGCACCAGGTTCTGGTTACTAGGGCACAGGTGTCAGGTATGTTTTCCAGCTGTTTTTTCCTCGCTGCTGTAAGATGACCGCACAGACAGCGGCTGTACTGGCTGGACTCCTGAGGAACACAAAGCCCTGAGGCGTGAACACCAGCCTTTCCCTCTGACTGCACGCGGCAGCAGAGCCGGCAGCGCGCTGCCGGTCTGGGCACACGCGGCTCCGCCCCGGGGCGTGCCGCAGGAAGGAAGGGCCGCAGGAGCGGAAGGGACGCAGCGGAACGGGAAGCGCGGCTCGCCGTGCCGGTGCTGCCCACAGCCGCAGCCATGCGGACCCGGCGCGGCACCGTGCTGCGGCCGCGGGCCCAGCCCGCCGACTCTCCCGAGCCCGCCGATGAGCCCGCCCTGGCCGCCGGCCGCGCCGGGCCCGAGCAGCTGGCCGACGACGTGGAGCGCTTCCACGAGGAGCAGTTCCGCGCCGTGATGGCCGCCCTGGACAGCGGCGAGGAGGCCGGCGATAGCGAGGAGGAGGAAGAGGAGGAGGTGCTGGGTCTGCAGCTGCCCGAGGACAGCGAGGAGGACGAGGAGGAGGATGAGGAGGACGAGATGCAGGACCGGAATCCCTTTGTGGAGTACAGCGCAGAGGAGGATGAGGATGGAGAAGAGGAGGAAGGTGAAAATGATGTTGAGGATGGAGAAGAGGAAGAAGGTGAGGAAGATGAAAATGATGGTGAAGATGAAGAGGGGGACATGTCCATGGAAAGCGACTTGGAGGAGCGCCATCCGGAAGCCAAGCTCCCCCACGAGCTCTCCTGGGGCCAGCGCAAGCAGCACTACTATGACACGGACTATGGGAGTGATGCCCAGGCCAAGGGCAAGCGGAGCCAGCAAGAAATCGATGCTGAGGAGGAGGAGGAGGAGCAGGAGGCTCAAGTCATCCAGAGACGGTTGGTGCGGGATTTGGGGGAGGATGATTATGGTCTGGATATGATCCAGGGCTACCTGGCTGAGCAGCGGAAAACCCAGGATAGCAAGGGGCAGAAAATTGATAAGGATCTGCAGGCCCTTTCCAAGAAGGAGCAGCTGAAGCTGCTGAAGCAGGAGTCCCCAGAGCTCCTGCAGCTGATGGAGGACTTTGAGGTGAAGCTGATGGAGATCAAGGATGAGCTGCACCCGCTGCTGCAGATGGTCAGGGATGGCACTATCCCCCAGGGGAAGGGCAGTCGCTACTTGCAGACCAAGTATCACCTGTACCTGAACTACTGTGCCAATATCAGCTTCTATCTGGTTCTGAAGGCCAAGAGGATGCCGGTTCACAGTCACCCGGTCATCGAGCGGCTGGTGGCCTACAGAAACATCATCAACGACCTCGCCGTTATAGACCAGAGGCTTTCCCCACAGGTCCGCACGCTGCTCAGGAACTACTATGACAACAAGGAGGAGAAGCTACGGAAGGAAAACAAGTTCCCCGTGTTTCTCACCATGGATGGCAAGAAAAACAAACCAAAACGTGCCTCTGTGCCTGTTAACGGACAGGCTGCTGCTGCTGAATCGTCGGATGAGTCGGAGCTGGATGAGGAGGCTGCCCTGAAATACTACAGGATGATGGAGGAGAAGCTGGCACTCAAGAGGAAGAGAACGGGAGACAAAGATGTGCTTGAAGAGGCAGTGGTGTCGGAAGGAGAGGACCCCAGTAAAAAGAGAGGGGTGACCTATCAGATGATCAAGAACAAAGGCCTGACGCCCAAAAGGAGGAAGATCGATCGCAACCCGCGGGTCAAGCACCGGGAGAAGTTCCGGCGAGCCAAGATCCGCCGCAAGGGCCAGGTGCGCGAGGTGCGCAGGGAGCTGCACAGATACGCCGGGGAGCTCTCCGGCATCCGCGCCGGCCTCAAGAAAGGCAGGAAGCTCAAGTGACAGCTACCCTCTTGTAAGAGCTGCCAGCAGCAGTGCTGAATCCAATAAAAGTTTTATACATGATGTTGTGGGGTTTATTCTTAAGGAAACGGGGGCTGGGGTGGTATTTTCTTCTTCAGAGGGTGCTTTCCAGAAGGTGCCAACTCAGGGTGGCACAGGGCCCTTCCCACAGCTCGCCTGTGACTGAAGGTGTTTCCCTCTGTTGTGGTGCTGTCTCCTTCCTTAAACGGGAAGCCTTGGGAGACTGCCAGGGATGTATCAGGCAAAGGGAATTAAATGGGCCGTGTGGGACTGATGGATGGATGGACCTCTTGAGGGTGGGTTGAGAAAGGGGTTCAGCAGCTGTCACTTGCCTGCTCTGTTTTGCTGTCTTGTTCTGATCCATTCTGTTCATGTGTTGAACTCCAGAGACATAGTTAATAGCAGCTAATTTTTGTTCTGATTAGCACCTTTGTTAGCTCTTAAATGTAAGTTTTAAATTACTTAGTCCTGTGTGGTCTGAAGTACATTTTCCCTTCCTGAATTCAGTGAGAAGCAAAGCAAGGACTTGTGTGGATTTTATAACCATATATGTGATAAAGATATTAGCTTCCCCTATGATAGATGTTGAGTGTGTCTGCTGCCACAGCACTAAGTAACATTGCTGCAGGACCACCTTACAGATGGATGAGGTGTTATGTCTTCAGTGGGCAGGTAAACTTTGAGGATGCTGTGATTACTTCCATGCCTTTTGGTGGGTAAATGCATTTTAACCCCACACTGAAATGCTTGCCAGGAGCTGTCACTGAGTGGTCAGTTCTGATCTGGGCTGTGAAAGAGGAACGAGTGATAATTTTTATGAAGTTTAACAAAAACTGGACTTGTACAGATCTCCTTAGATCTGTACTTACTCACCTGCCCTTACTACAAGCAGCAGTGTTGGTTGCTCCTTCTTCCCAGGGAGAGGGGTCCCAGCCTTGCTGAGAAGGGAAGTGGAATTTTCCCACCTTTAACTCCCCACTGGGACCATGACTAGAGCCTGCTGCTGATAATGTTGAGCTATGCTCTGGAGGCTCTGCCTAGATGTCAGTAAGGAGTAAGATGGGGGCAAAAAAGCAGCTTAGGTGCTTTTTCTGGGGAGGGATGGCCTTGTGTAACAGGCATCACGTGGGGTGTGGAAAATACCCAGGAGAGATGCTCCTTGATCTCATTACTACAGAACCTGCTGGTGCACGTTTCACACTTGATGCAAAAATGAAGGGCTGATGGTCTTTCACGGACCTGGCTTTGTGCTTCCTTGGAAAGCTCTGAGCAGCTGGCAAGCAGAATTCTGGCAGTAAATAAGGGAAATAACAAATTGGTGTGCCATTACAGACTCATTCCTGAGAAGCTCTGGGATCAGGCTGAAGGCTGGAGGGATCAGGCGTGTCAGCAGCCCCGCCCTGCCTGCCGGCAGATGGCACAGCACAGCTCCTGGGTTAATGAAGATTAACCAGGCATTATGTCCACTGGATTAGTTCAGAGATTGGACCAAGCCATAAACATAATTCCCCTATGTTTTTATGTGTAGCTAATCATGGGAATGCTGTGATTATTAATGCTGTGGGAGGGGGCCACACTGTACAGTGAAGAAATACTTCGAGGAATGTTTTGTGCTGCAGGAAAATTCCTGGTGGTGAACAGGTTTTGAAAATCCCTATGAAAATGGACACATGAAATCAAGCAAGGACTACAGGTGATCAGGAGAGGAAGCAAGGAGTGAATCGAAATCCTGGCTAATGCTGCTTTGTCCCTTTTCCAGTACTGCTTCTGGAGAAGGTGCTGCACTGCCAAGAAATGCTTCAGCCATGAGATGGCACTTGTCCTTGCCAGGATGCTGCTTGGAGAGGACTGGCAGCCTCGGCAGCACTTAAAGCAGGTGGGGACTCAGCTCAGGTAACAGCTTTGTCTCACCTCCCTCACCCTCACTGCAGTGGAACTGCCTGCCCTGGGTCCTTTGCACCTGCTCGCTTGGAGCACAGTAATCCAAAGTCACTCCTGCCCACATCTACACAGAAATCATTCACATTTAAACTGACATAGGCCAAGTGTACAAAGCTCCAAGGTATGAGCTAGTCTCTCGTTTCTCTGCACATGGAAGACAAACTCCCTGGGGGGTGATGAGCATTCAGGGTAAGCCTCGCTGCTTTGGAAGCTTGGGCAGAAAAGTACAGTGGCAGGGAGGGGAGCAACCCTTTCTGCATCACAACCTGAATTTCTGTTTATACAGGGCAAGGAGAATATCTTGAATAACTCACACAGAAATACATCTGCTGCTGCCTTAGATTTTGTCAAGGTTTTCCTAGCTGTGTGGGTTTTCCTAGCTGTGTTCCATAATGTTCCATCACACACAGTCTGGGCATTGTTTTACTGTTGTTAGCATGTAGAAATTCAAACATTCAGCTGTGAGATTTGTAAAGTGGATTGAAGCATCTGTTCAATTAGTTGCAACATGTTGCAAGACTTGGGGCAGCGCTGGAAAATCAGTCTCCAGAAATCAGTAGCCTTTACAGCTTTGCTTTTGAAATTTTAATGCGAGATGTAAAAAGAAAGCAGCAACGTGTTTCAGCTTAACCCAAGTGCACGGAAGGCAGGGTGTTCTTTACAAACTGCCAGATTTATGTGCTTCCTGCCTGCTGACAACACCACAGTCCACATTAGTAGCCTTGTCTTCTGAAAGGATCTCCTAAGTGAAATTCACAGTGGTACGCTATACTTGGCAGTTTTAATACAAAATATACTCGGACTTTGTCCCCTTTTGTCCCAGGATCTCCCAACGCTGCCGTCCATGAGCTCCCCCGGCGGGTACAGCCAAGGGGAGGCAGCAGACGGTGTCCTGGCTTGGCCGCACGGGTAGGAGCGCCGCAGCCCGAGAGGGTGGCGGCTCGGGGCGCTGCCGGCCGGCCGTGCCCCCCGGCAGGAGAGCCGCTCCGGCGGCGCGGGGAGCCCGGGGCGGGGGCTGGGGGCGGCCGGGGCGGGGCGGGGCTGGGGCGGCGATGGCGGAGGCGGAGCGGGCAGCGCTGCCGCCGCCGCCGGCGGAAAGTTCCCGGGACGGGGACGGGGCCGAGCGGATCTGCCCCCGGCATGGAGCGGCGGCCCGAGCCCGGGGAGGCGGCGGCGGCGGCGGCGGCGGCGGAGGAGGAGGAGGAGGAGGCGCGCCCTGCCTCGCCGCCGTTCTTCCTCCTCTACCCCGGCCATGGAGGCGGCGCCGCGGCCGCGCCGCCCGGGCTGTGGAGACCCCGGCGCCCCGCGGCGGGGCCGCGCTGCCCGTGCTGGTGCTGAGCTACCCGGGGCCGGACGGAGCCCGTGAGTACGGCGGGGCCGCTCGGGCCGGAGCCTCCCTCGGGGCGGGGCGGGCCGGGGCTCGGGGCTCGCCGCCCCGAGCGCTCCGCTCCGGGCGGGCGGCGCGGCTCTCCTGCGCCTGGCCCGGGGCTCCGGCTCGGGGCTGCGAGGGAACAGGGGAGCTCCCGGCGGCGGGGAGGGCGCGGTGTGAGCCGTGCTGGCCCAGCGGCTCAGCAGAGCCAGCCCCGCACACAGCCCTGTGCGCGAACCGCTGCCGCCCGTGGAAAGCCAGCAGGCTGTCCTGCACGCGGGCTGCAGTCTGGGGGCGGGGGAACCCCCTCGGGCTTCCTCCCGCTCCTGGTGCCGACAGCAAATCCGAGGCGAGGGCACTGCACGCTGGACACCCGGAGAGGCTGAAGTGCTTCGCTGTGTGGGGCGTGTTGGGTGGAAAACAGCCTTCTCCTTTGTAAGATTCTTCATGATCTTGTGTATTTGGGGAAGCTGGAGTACTCTGAACTTCTTGGGTGTGTTGTAAAATCAAGTAAGAAGTACACGCATGGGTGCATATAGAAGAGATCTCTTTTCCATCCATCCTAAAAATAACCAGCAGCTTCATCCTCTGGGCTGGTGCCAGAGTGTGCGTGACTGAGCTTTTGGCCTTTGCTTTGTCACCTCCTGTCCCAGGTGAGCATGCACTCACTCAAGAGCTGATTTGTTTGGAGCAGGTGTCTGGTTTTTTTCTCCTTTGGAAGCTGATGTACTTGAAGGCATTACTCAGCACAGCTAGAACCAGTGAGGTAAGAAGTCCATGTCTGTAATGCCAGGAAGAGGTGAGATGCCCTGACTTTGCTCTGAGCTCTGTGAAGGACTGTCTGTCACTGCCAACTTATGTCCAAAGTCCTTCTCTGCTAAGTTGTTGTTTGAAATGACAGGCCTCTGTCAAAACCTTCAGTTTCACTGGTAATTTTTCCCTAATCAAGAGATCTTTACCCATAGTAAACCTTGTGATGTGCACGCAAGGGGTTGAGCTGCTTCTGATAGAAGACTTACAGAAAAGTATTTCATCCTAGCTGTTCAAACTTTGTGAGAAGCTGTTCTCTGGATGTGGGCGAACTGAAGCATTGACATGAGCACATTTGTGCACAAGGACTTAGTGGAGAAGCTCAGTGTTTGAGCAGTGCTTTATCCCATGTCAGCCTTATTCTGCAGTGGTTCTTCATGTAAGCTTGTGAAAAACACAAAGATGCTTATAAAAGCTTCCTTGTTTTTGTGAGCCATGGAGGTGGAGCTGCCTGTGCAGTATCGTGTGTCAGTTTGCTCAGGGACTGACTGATGCTGTGATAGCAGTGTCTGGAGGGAACAGGAGCCAGCATGGTGTCTTGGACTCTGTTTCTTCTGGGGCAAACTCTGTCAGTACATCACTTTTCCCCCCATCTCTTTTTTCTTGTGGTTTTTTCCAGTTCTCACATTTCTGAGAGCATCTTTGATTTGTTCCCACAGAGCAGCAGGAGCAGTTCTGCTGTAAAGTCTTAGGTGTTACAGGGAGGCAGTGGCCACTACACCACGAAGTCAGTAGTTCACAATATTTTGGAGGTTTATTTCAAGTCTTTTTTTCCTGTTACAGTACAACTCAGTCCTTGAACTATTCTGTTGTGTTCTCCCCTGATTCCAAACATCAGGTGGAGGCCAGAGCTGCTTAGGGAAGGAGACTGCAAAAGCTCTTCATGGCAGCAGCACCTGCTTACTTGTTACAGGTGGTTCCAGACAGAAGGAACAAGATGATGTACTTAAACATGCTGACCTGCAGAAAAACCTTAGAAAACAATAAAAGCAACTTGATTAGGCTGTCCTGAAAAAACCCAAAACACTTAACCAAACCCCAAACCTTTCCTTGCTCTCACTGAAAGACTGCCCAATACCATGATACTTGAGGTAGACTTTTTCTTACTTTTCCTTCAGTTATGAGAGTTACTTCAATCCTTAATCTCAGTGTTTTACAGTAGGTCAAGAAAAATTTGTTGCTTCTCAATGAAGAAATTGTTACTGATTTTTGGGTTGTTCTACTTCCTTTTGCCTGTTCCTGTTTGAGCTTGCCAGGGTTGGGAGTAGCTGGTGTTTGAGGTAATGTGCATATCTGTGCTGGCAGAGGAGTCAGAAGCAGACTTTGCCATGCAGATGCTGTGTTGCTAATTTTATCTTTTTAGATTACATTCCATGTCAGAGATGGCTTTGTCCTTTTTGCTTTGCAATCTCTACACAGTGAGGGGGGAAAACTGTCTCCTAGTGATGGAAACACGGGTTGCTTACAGGCTCTGAAAATAAAAGTATGCCCAAAGATGCTCCCTGGAGTCCTACGGGTGATTTGGAAATTTGTTTGGGTTTCTTTGCATAGATGATTCCAATTCATTCAGCTTGGAACCTCAAAGTACTTTGCAGAACAGCTGAGCTCCCAAATACTGGTGGCTGATGGAATGCTTGGTGTTAAGGTGGTTAGTCTTAAAATTCCAATGCAGTCAGTGTGTGATTCTTTAATCTTAAAAATGTTTTGGCAGAGCCCTGCTGTGTTTTGCAATCTAGCCAAAGCCTCTAAGGGCTTGTGCCAACGTGTAGCTCACAGGAGGGTTTGTAGGACCAGTCAAGGCTGCCTGACCAGTTTGAGATGGAGAAAGTGGTTCATCCTGCACAACCTCCTCTGCATTTATCCGTGATTTGGGATTTCCCATGTCCATCACCATCCTTGGACCCTGATGGAGCCTTATTGGGTGTCCTTGAGTTGCCTGGTAGTTGTATGAAAGGTTTCATGGAAACACAAATGTTTGATAGCTTTCTTTGGTTTCTTCATGAGGTGCTCTGTTGCTTTTATGACTTTGGGGCACAGGATGGGGATAGGGGAAGGTTTGTCTCGTGGTTTTCAGGTGGTGATAAAAAGGCCACAAGTCAGTAAGTTGAACAGTTTCTGTTTGGCATTTTTTTGGTTATTTTCTTCGGTTCTGGAAATAAGTCAAAGTTAAAGAACATTTTCCAAGTACCTTAAATATCCCTGTGGAGTATTTGCAGCAGGATCATTGCATAAAGGAGCCTGAAAATAGGACTCAGCTGGAAGGGAATTACTGGCTTCTGTTATTTCTGCATGTTAAAAGCAAAGCAATGGAAGTTGAAGAGTTCCTAATTTTTTAGCAGACCTTCCCTGTGATGCTGATGTGCGGGGCACTTGCCTGTGCTGAGTGCTGCTGAACACCCGTGTTGTGACATGGGAGCTGCAGGGTTATGCCCACTGCTGTTGGTGTTTCTAATTGCCTGGAAAACAAAGAAATTCAACTGCTGTTAATGAGATCTGTTGGATAATAGCTTGAGCAGTAGCTTATGGTGCTTTGTTGATTCTAAAGGGTTTGTTTAGACCCTGTCCAAGGGTGAGCCAGGGCCAGCAGCTGTTCTGTACAGTTGGTACATGGCCACTTTGACTGTGGTTAGAATTTGGGATGGTGTGATGTGGATGCTGCAGCTAGAGGCTGTGATTGCTGTAAGGGTGTATAAATATACGAGTTAAGATGCTGTCAGCGCGATTTATAAGCTCTCTTCTCTTGGGGAGAAGAAACAATAGTAATTCTTGTGTTCTGTGAAATAATTGCCCTTTGCGCCGCTGTCAGAACAGGCTGCCTGGTGCTTGGTTTGGTTTGGCCTAATGGGGAAAGAGTTGCTGAGTCAAAATGTGCTGCACTAAGCAGGAAGTTTTCACTGAAAGCAACTGCTTCCTCTTGGCAGCCAAAAATAGCAGCTTTTAATCCTTTTTGCCAGTTTTATGAGGCTTTTGTGTGATGGGTGCCATTTTTTTTTCTGACAGCTGTATGCATTGGCATGCTGAATTCTGTATCCAGCAGTCTGTTTTGGCATTTCCCATCCCTAAGAAACAGACGCACATCCTTTTGAGTATTTCTTGGGGGGACAAAAAGCAGGGAGAGTAATCAAGGTCCTGTACATTGGGCAGGTGTTCTTATCAACATATTGTTCTGGTGACAGCCTGTTCCAAGGCTGACTGTCTATCCATTTCAGGTGGATGTTACACATCTGCTCTCTTCAAATATGTTGGAGCTACACAGCAATGAGGTGGGATGAGCTGATTTATTGGTGCCTAATAGCCTTGTTGAAGTGGGTGTGACACTATAGCGACCTTGGGAATGACAAACCTGTCTGGTGACTTGGGACCTCTTGTCCCACAGCGCCAGGACCTGGTGTGGGCCGGGGACACGGGCGAGGTTCAGCCAGCCAGGAGGGGACAGGGAATGCAGGGCTGTTATTATGAAGTACTATTATTATATTGTTGTTGAGAGCTTGAAAGCCTGTTTCCCTTCCTGCTGAGACAGTATTTCTGGGTCGGCCTCACCCGAGCAGCACCATTTTCAGGGGAGATTTTTAGAGAATGGGATTGGGTCACAACGTTTGTGATGTTCTCCTTTATTGTCCTTCCATGTGCCCATGCTCTGCTGAAAGAGCTTCATCCATAGAGCCAGATCATTTTTTTCCTTTCTGTTACCCTGAGACAATAAATCCATATTATCATTTTTTGTACATGGGAAATTTTAGCTCGTAGGTGCCCCCTGAGAAGGTGGCAGAAAATAAAAATAAAACGAGAAGGCCAAGTGCGGCTGGCACGCTGCTGTGCAGACAAAGGTGCCGTTTGAATGCTGTAGCGGCACGCAGGGGCAGTGAGCGGAATACAAAGCGGCTGTGTGTGTCTGCGCCGCTGCTTTGTGTGCGGGCGGTGTGGGGGTGCGCGGGCCGTGCCCGCTCCCTGGAGCTGCCCGGGGCCGGCCGCACGGCGCGGCTCGGCGCAGCGCGGAGCGGGATCGCTCGGGATCACACGGGATCACACGGGCCGGCTCCAGCCCCATCACTCGCAGCCATCTTGGGCGCACCCGCTCCTGCTCCCCGCGCAGCCAATCGCCGGCGCTCGCTGCCCGGCTGCGCCGCCACGGGACCTGCGCCGGCAGCTCCGCTCAGCCCGGCGCGCCGCGCCGCTGCCCTGCGCTCCTCTTTGTGTGTGCTGCGCGCATCACCCCCGGAACGCCTTCTTGCTGCTTCTGCCGCCTCTTTTTTATTTTATTGGATATTTTTTACTTGTTTTTCCCGGCTGCCTCTGGTGCAGAGGGCAGGTTTGCTGTGGATGCTGAGGATCAGCAGCCTCTAGCACAGCTGGAGACGACGGCAGTCGGTGCAAAGGAGGGCGGCAGAGCTAAGCGGGAAGGAGCAGCGTTTTTATCTTGCTTGATCTATGAAAAGGCCAGAGCAGCTTCTGTGATCCTGAGCGATCTGTCCTTTAATCGCCAGGTATTTCTGCTTTTCTTCTTCAGAAAGCTTTTGGTTTTAGTCCTTATTTTGCCCCCGTTGTTGTTGTACCAGCTGAGTCATCATGTCTGCTCTGACGCCTCAAAGCGACATGCCAACCCCCACCACAGACAAGATCACTCAGGCTGCCATGGAGACCATCTATCTTTGCAAATTCCGCGTGTCCATGGATGGAGAGTGGCTGTGCTTGCGCGAGCTGGATGACATCTCGCTGACACCCGACCCCGAGCCGACCCACGAAGGTACGGTGCGGCCGTGCCCCGGAGCCCCGGGCCGGCCTTGTCCCGGCGTTATCCCGGCGCTATCCCGGCGCTGTCCCGCTCGAGCTGGGAGGGGGCGTCCCCAGGAACACCCGCTCGTGTCCCGCCTGCGGGCCCCGGACAGCCGCGGGCACAGCAGAGAGCCCAGTCGCTGCTTCGGGTGGCGCTCGCAATTTGTAGCGCAGCCCTTTAGGGCGGGTTTGCCATGAATTATGTTTTTAGCTGTATCGGGTTTGTGTATCTCAGGAAGGAAGAAGACAGCGATGTGTGCTCAGGGAGAACATCTGATCAGGATTTTGCTCATAAACCGGGGCTGATGGCTCTGTTGGTGAGCTGCCAGCGTGCGCAGGGTCGTGGGGAGTTTTTGGAAAGCCCCAGCGATTATGCAGCCATGCCCACGGTCAGGTGATGATGCCATCACACTGCCCCAGCTCGCCTCTGGTGAGCGTGCTGCTGTTTGTCACGGCTGGGAGGCTGAAACGTGGACATGTAGCACATCTTGCTTTGCCCTGGAAAAAGGATTTGGCGTCTGGCTTGATCAACACTTTTAATACCAGGACGAGCATCGAATGCTCTGAGAGTACTAAAGCATGAGGGGACATCTGCACAGTGCTCTGCCAATAAACAGGTGGGGAAGGAGGAGAGGCGATGAGTTTCTGCAGGTGCTGAGTTCTGAGTGTCCTTGCTGGATGCACCTTTGGTTTTGGAGCAAGGAGGCCCCAGCTGCTCATGGCTGACCCTTTTCCAGTAGCTCCTGAAATGCCACTCCACCAAGCAGTCTCGCTTGACCCGTTTGATGCTGCCTGGTTAAGTCAGCAGTGTCTTACATTGTCTTGCTGAATGAGGCAAGTCAAATTGTGGTGGGGATTTAAGCTTTAAAACAAATTTCCAAGGGATAATTTAATTTCCATTTGACAGCTGTTTTCAGTGACAGTAGCCCTTGGGTTTGGATTTGGCTTGCCAAGTACTTAGTCACGCAGTGGGATACCAGACAGAGGTTTCAAAAGGAGGAAGTTAATATTCTCTCTGAAGCATATCCCAGGGGTTCAGGGAGGTGAGTACAGGGTGAGCAGGAATTCAGTTCTCTTCCATTTCCCATGTTCTTGTGTGTGACACTGAGACCTTCCTTGGTATTACTCCAGTGTTTTTCAAGGTGTAATTGCAGTCATTCTCTGATGAATACCAGAAGGGGGTTAGAAAACAGTTTTACTCATTTCTTTATGGTGTGATTTTACTCACATGTCAAAAATAAATGCAGAAGAGCAGTACCATAACAACCTTCCTGGAGATCTTTCTGCATCTTTCTGCTTAGATGAAGGTTGCTCGTGGGTCGTTTGGGGGCTGTGTTTGGATCCAAGTGGTGTTTGGAAGAGGGAAGGTCAGGAAGAGCGTTGACAATAGGAAAGCTGACACAGCTGTATCCCGGTGTTGGTCTGGTGCTCCTGCATCAGCACTGCTGCTGTGTCTGCAGGGTGTGCACAGGTCAGGGGGACAGCAGCATGGGCTCGTGTCCCTAGGAGTGTCTCCATTAAAAAAAAAAACAAAAACAGATGTGCAAAGGCAAGCATTATGAAGAAAGAAAAACAAAGCTGTACAATTGTGCCAAATGCATAACAAAGGGGGGCAGTTTTTTCCTTAGAAATCAAGATGTGAAATATATATTGCAGTAAGTACTGAATCCAACAGCTTGTTGGAATAAAGATTTGCAGCCTTCCATTTGCTGTCCCTCAGCTCTTGCTGCTTCTGGAGAGTTTTGTCCCTGGCCTCTCTTCACGCTGTGATCTGCTGTGCCCCCAGCCCTCAAGCAGCGATCCTGCCCTCAGAGCCAGTCACAGCAATTCCAGTCCTGCACAGAGCTGCAGCTTGAGAGCTAAAAGCAAAACTTTTCTTCAAATTAAAAGCAAGCAGCAGATACTGAGGTGCTTGCAACTGTGTGTATTCCATATAACCTGTAGCATGGCTGCTCAGTTTAACAATAAAAGCAATTAATACGCTTCTTCATTGGTTGAAACAATTCTATGTGCACATGAAAATAAGCAGATTCTGCTGTTTACTGTAAATCTGCTTGGATTAGAAAACTCATTTTTTTAAACAGGCAGTGATTCTTAATAAGACTGTCAGAACCTTACTGTGCTCTGCAGGCCCTCAGAATTAAATGTGAGGTTGGTGGTTGTTAACCTTGTTTACTTGCAGTGTGTGTGATGGTTTAATTTTGAAGAATTGTATTGGTGGCATGGAACAGTGGCCTCAGCTTTAGGGAGAAGTTACACAAAGTGGCCTTTTTGTAGGCCACTGGATGTTTAATTTCTATTTTGAATAATCATGAGGAGCTTCCAGTAGAGCTGTGGAAATTTTTGTCCTCGTGGGATTGCCTTGTAATAGTGTCCAGAAGGAATACATGTGCTAACTTGAAGGAACTTTCAAGAATTACAGTATTCCTCTTTTTATTAATCCTCCTCTATTTGCACTAAGAGAAGCAATTGGAAAGGGACCTTTCAGGTGTGGACAAAAACCTGCAGGGGATGACTCTGTAGTTGCAAAAAATCTCTTAAAACACTTCTGCGATAGACACCCCTAGACAGATTGAAGTTTGAAGGAGCTGGAGACCAGATTTAATAGAAGAAATGTGAAGTCAGTAAATGCAAGTTAAATGAATTACAGCATATCATAAATCTTGTGAATGGCAGTTAGGTCATGTAATCCAGACTTCAATTCAGAAATTACTCTTAAGACTTGTTTTCTTTGCTCTTTTGAGCTGTGTCAGTCTAAATGTAGTCAGAGCTGGAGAACTCAGGGCAGGTTTATATCCCTCAGAGATGGGGAGTCAGAAGTGCTGCAGAGAAACCACTTGGGTGTCAACTGAACTGGGAAGTGAAAGATGGGGAAAAAAATCCCAAGGGTTTGGTTTTTTATTTTCTTGGTGTCAACTATCAAGGACTAAAATCGGATGAGAAATTTCCCATTGCAATCAGTCATGTGTTTCCCTCTGAAAATAGGCTGGTTGTGCAGAAATATTCTATATAGCTGCATACAGTTGCAACATAGAGAAATTGGGTAATTATTTGATGGTAATCACATGGAGATGGGAGTAAGACTGAGGGCAGCATTGAGCTGTGACTTCATGTGATATACACTGGCTGTTTATTTGTCCCATAGGTGTAATGGAGAGTGGGCTGGGAATTTCCAAACTGTCTGTACTTTATTTCCTTTATTTCCCTCTGGTTTGTTGCAGGTCTTTGACTGCTCTTTTTTCTGTATGCAAGGCTCTAGTGTATACGTATAGAGATGGAATTTTTATGCAGTGGGTTTTAAAATAGATGGTTATTTAAGCTACTTTGTCCTGAGTGGATGGTTCCTGGCATTCCAGGCTGCAGACTGCCTGGTGGCTTCCCTGATTTTTGGCTTGTAGGGTGTTAGAACATGATGCTGAAACCCTTTGCTGATCCCTTTTCTTTGTTAACAATTCGTGATCCATCACGTTGGCAAACCTAACCTGAAAGAATTAGTTATGTACCTCCCATAACATGAACAGCATCTACCCAATTTTCTTCCTTGGCCTCATTATTTGCTATTAAATGTATTCTTGAGGTAAGGAGTATCAGAATGTAATTTAAGTATAGTAATGGCACCAGAAGTTCCCCTTTGACAATAAAGGAAAATTTCCAGATTTAGGCCAAGCCTTTCCCAGCAGCTGGGCTGACCTGGTAGCATCACTCAGGACTTGCTATATCAAGCTGAGTTTTCACTTCCCAAAACTGACGCCTTGGGTTTTTTTAGGTTATTTTACTGATGGCTCAGCTTCTCCTTACGAGATTGTTTCAATTGTCTGTACTTAAAAATAATGTAAAAAATCCTGACCTGCTTAAAAACTCATGACCTTTTCTTCCTGATGGAACAAGCTCTTCCCTGTGGGGGTGGAGAGCCCTGGCACAGGGTGCCCAGAGAAGCTGTGGCTGCCCTATCCCAGGTGCTGTGTGTGAGGTGATGCTCATTGGTTCAGAAAGGCTTCAACTCAATTTTATTTTAGTCTAGTAACTTCAGCCTTTAAAAACAGAGTAAGTGTTGAGCAGCAGTGTGAAATAATTTTGATGCTGTTCCATTCTCCCAGGGTTTACTTGTACAAGTTTTCTTTGGCTTGGGAAAGTATCCCTGCTCCCCCAGTGAGATGCTGATGCTGTGCCAGCAAAGAGAGTGACTGCAAACCCCTCCGTTGTCCAGATAACAGATGGGATTTTTGTGATTGATATATTAGAGACAAGTTCTCCAGTCAGAGAACTGGCTGGAGTGTTCATTCCAATGGGATATCCAGTTCCATAATACTAATCTTCCTGGGGATCTGGTTGGAATGAGTTAATCGTGTTATGGAGACTTAAAAGCCTTGGACATCCTGTTTTCTAAACTTGGTACATACCGAGTTAAATAATTTCCATCATAATCAAAAGTATTGAATTTTTCACACCCCATAAGGACCATGGAAACTACAGAGTTTCAGGTCTTTGTGATTCTTCTGTGGGAACATGTTTTCCCCCCAGTGTTGCTTGGTGGAATTTGCAGACAAGTGGGAAAATGTACAGGGTAAAAGAAGAAATTAACTCAATGCAAAGCTAGGTATATGGAGAATGATGAAAATAGGAAAGAAAGTGCTAATTAAGTGTGAGCTTTTGCCTCTAAATCTATGCAAATGCCATAGTACCAGTCATGTAGTTCCTGCTAGTAGGAAAATAGGGTTATGGCTTGTAGGGATAGAAGAGAAGAAACTACTTGTGACTCCTCTGGATATTTCTCAGGGAGCTTTACGTGGGTTACTTGCTAAGGGTTAAAAATAAATGAGAAAGAAGAAATGCAGCCTGTCGGTTCTCTGTGTCCCTGCTGCCCAGGTACTGGTAAATCTGGGTTTGGTTATATGGGCAGGAGGCTGGGGCGAGGGGCTGTGCAGGCGCTGGCGCTGGGCCTGTGTGGGAGGGAGGAGGAGGAGGAGCTGGACTTTGCTCGCCCGGGCACAATTGTCTCGGGAAGGGCCGGAGCCTCGGCCGGGCCCGGGACGTTCTGCCCATGGCGGGGTAGCTGGGAGCGGCTGCGGGAGTCGGGAGGGGAGAGTGCCCGGGCTCGCTGCGTCTGCAGCACGCCCTTCACTGGGGCTGTGTGAAACCTGCTCTCCTTGCCCTGCCTCTCTCCCAGGACACCTCCCTCGTCCCGCCCAGGAGAGGGCTGCTTCCCTGGCGGAGTCCTTAGGGCACCAGCAGCGGCCTGCGACCCGGGCAGGGCCGAGCCGGGTCAGCTCTGCAGGATCTGGCATTTGGGGTGAGGGTCAGAACAGACTTGTAGCTCTGCTCAACCTTTAAACCGCCCTCAGTGCGTGTTTTCTCTGCTTCCCACCTGTGCTGTGTTTCTGTTTCCCTGCCAGTAGTTCGTCTTGGGGCTGGGTATGAGGAAATTGAAGCAAAAGCTGACATTGCATAAATGCCTCAAGTTCAGCACTCTTATCTTACAAATGAAGTAATGCTTTTGTTGCTTTTGTTTTTAGGATGTGCTTTACAAAAATGTTGCTTGTGTTAATGCAGAAACAAAGCTTCTGCAGCTTTGCTGAAGCCTGCCCTGGTCTGACTCTGGGAGAAAAATGCTTTGCTCTGTTGCTTTGTGCAGACTAATGAACCTTTTTGACTTGCAGATGTCTTGCCACTATGAATTAAGTCTTGTATGATGCAAATCTCCCTTTCAGTTATGCTTTTCTTACACCTTGATTTTGAATCTTTCCTTTAGATCACGGCTTGCATGACGTTTTTCTTTCTTTTCCTTTCCTTTTGCTGTTTGCAAAGACTCTTGGGAGGATTTGACAGATGTGGTGGAGCGATTGCGCGATGATTCCGAAGGTGCGTTCCACACCCACATCTCACAGCTCTTGTTTGTGCTAATCATTGGCTTCTGCTCTGTTATTTTGAGCCTGAGTGCAAAATGCAGTTAGTTTTCCTTCCCAGTGCAAATAGCTGTGGCTTTCTTGCATTTTCTTGGTGTTGCTTAAATGTTTGTGGCTTCTTTTACTGTTTTGACATGAAGTGGAGGTAGAAGTAGTGAATTAACGAGGGTTGTTTGCCTTCTCCTAAATGCTTTCAGAGGCAGTAGTTTCCTGAGCCTGGCAGAAGCACAGCTTAAAAGGTTGCAGCAACGTATGGAAGCTGAATTCTAAAAAATACTTCAGAAATCACTGAAGCTTCAGATTTTCTGCAGTATTTCTGTCTAGATTATTCAGATTTTCTGCCAGTATTTGCCAAGGCATGGCAAAAATTATTCCAAAACTTGCATTGCAAATTTTTTTTGGAACTTGAAAAGTACTAAATGAGAAACTTATTTTTAGTGCTTCTTTCTTGATTTTTAAGCAACAGTGCAAATGTGAAATAGTTGAATCCCCAGCGTAGCAAGTGATCAAGCAGATGGGTACTTGGGTGATGAAATGCAGCTGATGAAATCTTGCTTCGGGTTCAGGTGTTTGCAGCACAAAAGGCTGATGTTGTCATGCACTGAGCACGCTGGTCCTTGCTGCTCATCTTCCATCTTTAGCTGCTGTGCTGGTTCTGTGCTGCCTGCAGCCTCCTCAGCCACAGGCAGGGTCCTCCTCTTCTGCACAACAGCCCCTGCTGCTTCCCAGAGAGGGGCATTTTCCACGGCAGGCTTTAAGGAAGAACAGGGGGTTGAGGCTTCTTTTTTTCCCATGAAATATTGTCTAAGTTGTTTTGCATTTATTTTGTCAGGTGAGAGGTGGTTCTCTGCCACACGGAAGCAGCCGTGCTAAATTTCAGGTTTAAGTTTGTGTTCTTGATGTGAGATGAGAACCTTGATGAAATGCTAATGAACTGGCATTGCTTTCAGTGGGTTTGTTCACTTCTCCAGTGGCTCATCATTCCCTGCCTTTGATCCAAGTTTTAGCTTCATTTTAGTTGCTTCTTCATTGCTTTAGAGTAAGTATGAGGAATGATAAAATTTCTTGTCAGCAAATGAGAAGTACCAAGACAGCTTAACCCTTTGAGATCCTGTACTGCATTGACTCTTTCTTGACTTTCAGGTTCCTGGGTACAGATTGTACTTTTTAAACAAATTACAGGGTTCTTTAAGGCTTTTGGAAACATCTTCATGGAAGCAGCTGGATAGAAAACGTGTCTGTTCTGTAGAAGCTGCAATATTTAAATAGCAAAATGTCCTGAGAGTTTGATTCCTTCTTTGAAAGCCAAACCCTGTGGAAAGGCAGAGTTCAGGGGCTGGGGATTTACTGTTTAAGGGTTATGACGTGGGCTGTGTAGGAAAGCTCAGGCAGAGGTTTTGCAGTTAGAGCAAATTGGGGAAGATACCCAGTGCTCAGATGGAGCATGCTGGGTCCACACCAGGATCAGACTGGTCCCAGCTTAAAGCCTGACACTTTTGCTGTGTAAAAGTCAGCCTTGCCTGCCCACCCTGCCATCTTTAAAGGTGTGCGTGGTGCAGTATGTAGGGCAAGAGTATCAATTAGCATTTAATTTTTGGAATAAACCTTAGGGATTTTATCCAGTTTCACCCTGTATAAGCTAACTGGTTTGCAAGATGAGAATCTTGGATAAACTGCACGTGCAGAGCACAGTTGCTCCCAGCAGACTAAGGAAGCAGAAACCTTGGTTTAGTGTGATATGGTGAACATATTTTCTGTTGAAATTATCCAATAACCACTGTCAAAGGAGCATTTTCTTTGGTTCCTCTCTTGTACAGTTCCTTTAATTCTGCCTTTAGGGGTTTGGAGAGTCACTGTGGATGCCTTGCTACCCATCAGGATCAGTGGCCTTGGCCAGTGAGGAAATGTGAGGAGAGAGGATGAGGAGAGGAGGAGGTCTCTGTGTGCTGTCAAGGCTGTGCCTGACCTTCTCCTGAGTCTGCATTCCCAGTGATGGTGACTGTTAGCTACACTGCAGGTCATAAAATAGATTGGAAATCCAGAGCAGCTCAGGGTAGCTCCAGATCAGCCAGACCCATCACCTGCAGGCAGCAGTAGTCCTGAAAGGCAATAAAAACACCTCACCAAGTTGAGTCTTTCTGCAGTCCAGTACTGCTCTGAGCATTGCACTCCCAAATGAGTACTTGGAAGTTCTCTAAACTATGGAAATAATTTTAGAGGAGACTTCTGGTGCTGCTTCACTCTGAAGAAGGGAAATGAGAGAAGCTCTGTCCTGAGCTGGTTTTGGAGGGACTGAACAAATGAGCTGTGGTATCAGGTTTGGATGTTGGTGCTGCCCCAGCTCTTCCCTCTCCCTGTGCTGGATTTTTCCCAGCCCACAGTGATGTGCACTGGGCTGTGGGTCTATTAACTATGCTGTTGGCTCTCTTTATGGCTGCTGGATGCTGACAGGTCCTCTTGCTTAAATCTGTAGTCTGAGGTGTCCTCAGGTCAGGTCTCTGTTGCCAGGAGTAATTAATTCACTCGTGGAGGAAGCAGCTTGGTTCAAGGGTCCCTGGCTGTTGGCAGCAGCCCTGGAGAAATGGGATGAAACTGCCTGCTCCTGAGAAATGGAGCTCAAAACTTGGGTGTGAGTAGCAGGTCTAAAGGCCTGGCTGTTTATAACATGGGAGAGGAAGAATGTAATTCTGGGAATCTGTGAGTTTGGGGGTTTAGTATGGCCTGTCAGGAGCCCTGAAGATCAGCTCCTCACTGGTGAAAACCAGTGCCAGTGTTAAAACCAAGAGAGGGAAGTGGGAGTCAGCTCCATGTTACATCTAAGCTTAAAAAATAGTTTTGAGGAAGAGAGATGAAGGTTGGGATAGAGACACACATTGCTGGATTAAGTGTGAGGAGGTCCAAGGTGATGTCTAGATGGAAGGACAAACCACAGGTGGAGGAATTCTTACAGGTTTGTAGCTGGGGATGTGGGTTAGAACAAGGGATGGCCCTGATGGTCAGAGACATGTGGTCAAGGTGCAAAGCACAGGGTGAACACCAGGCTCCAAATGTCTTGCTTGAAAATAGGGAGCTCCTGTAGTTATTGGAAGTATCCAGGCACCCTCAGTAGGACACATTGTCTATTCCCCTGCCGTTGTGGCTTTTGGCTAGTTGATGTTGGTTTTTCTCCACAAAAGGCTGCAGAGTGCCTCCTGTGGAACTCGCTGCCCCAGAAATGCCTTCAAGGCTGAGGAGGACAAAGAGCCAGGTGGGGTGCTGACTGATGAAAGCAGCGTTTGTGGCTCAGCAGCGTGTTGGTTCCTTGGTTGCAGACCCCAATTACCTGATGGCCAACGAGCGCATGAACCTGATGAACATGGCCAAGCTGAGCATCAAGGGGCTGATCGAGTCTGCGCTGAACCTGGGCCGCACGCTGGACTCGGACTACGCGCCCCTGCAGCAGTTCTTCGTGGTCATGGAGCACTGCCTCAAGCACGGCCTCAAAGGTAGCGGGGCTGGGCAGCGGGGGGCGCACGGAGCTGTGCAGCTGCAGCTGCAGCAGGGCTCAGCAGGGCCCCTGCTGGCGGCACAGCGGGCTGGCACAGAGGGAAGGCACAAACAGCTCAGGGGGAGGGAGGCTGAGCTGTGCCAGTGCTTGCCGTGTTTAAAACGGCACCTCAGTTGTCCCAGGTATAACTCATGATCAAGTGGGCTTTTGGCAAGCTCGTGACTCCTTTTTCTGCACTGCCTTGTGCTTTAGGAATGCATCCCCTTGCTGGAAGAGGAGCTGCAGCCCTGGAGCTCCTTTCTCAGTAGCTCTGTCTAAACAGAGGGTTTGGGCTGTGTGCACTCATGGCTTGAAGCTGCTTTTAAAGCAGAGCCTGTATTTGAGTGTGAAATCCTGAGTCACAGCTCACATGGCCAAGTACAGACTGTCTTTAGGTGCTGCCCTTTAGGTGTGGTGGTAGCTGGAGATGGGAAGCGTAGGGGCATGGAAATGGGTGGTCTTTAGGGCCCTTCCCACCCAAACCATCCTGAGATTCCAGCATACCAAGTGCCTGCCCAGCAGCAGCCCCAGAGGAACCATTCTGGCAGGATTTGGCTAATTTGTTCTCTTGTTTGAGAATGTGTAATATCAGCACAGGTCTAATTTTTTTGTTTTTTTGTTCTTCAGCCAAAAAGACTTTTCTTGGGCAAAATAAGTCATTTTGGGGACCTCTAGAACTAGTAGAAAAACTTGTTCCTGAGGCTGCAGAGATTACAGCAAGTGTTAAGGATCTCCCAGGGCTGAAGTAAGTACACTCCTTTATTGCATGAGTTCATAATATGGCTTTTATTATGAGAAGGATCCTGAAGAAGAGAAGGAAGAGCAAACAGAACCTTCAGGAGTACATCTGTCACCTTGTGCAGATAAAAATGGATCGTTGCTCTCTTTCTCTTCATCAAGGATCTGCAGCAGCAGAGCACAGAATGTATTCTTGCTCTGTTAAGAGTGTGGCAACTTATGGGCATCAGGGCATTTACTGCTTGTGCCTCAGGCATGGGAGCCTTTATTGAGCATTTATTGAGTCAGACTCAAAAAGAAGGGAATTAACAGGAAGGTTATAGCAGTTTAAATAGTTCTGAGGCTGATGTGGGTAATTCTTCTTTTAAATAACTTCAGGTAAGTGTATGTGAGAGGACAGCTTAGGCACCAAGCTGGAGAGAGTAGTAGTTTGTATTAAAGAGGGGAGGGCTAAAGCCAGGGAAATCTTTTTAGCAAATCTTTTTAGCAAAACCATCACGAGTTAAGAGACAAGCAGTGATGGCTTAATCAGTCTGGACCTATCTGTGCTTACACACCTTCTTTCTGCACCAGTGCCAGCTCTGCCTTGGAAATGCAGACACTTGAGGTAGGGTGGGGTTATTGGAGCTGTCGGTGCCTGTGCCTTGCAGGGTGTCTGCAAGTGTTGGTTTTTGGCCTTTGCAGGACACCTGTGGGCAGAGGAAGAGCTTGGCTCCGCCTGGCACTGATGCAGAAGAAACTTTCTGAGTACATGAAAGCCCTGATTAACCGAAAGGATCTTCTGAGGTGAGTGCTGGACTTGTTGTCAGTTAGGTTCCCTTCTGCTCTCCTGTGAGATTCTGATCACCTCTCCCATGTCACCCCTCTGTATCTCTCCCTGCATCCCGCAGTGAATTTTACGAGCCCAACGCGCTGATGATGGAAGAGGAAGGTGCCATCATTGCTGGCCTCCTGGTAGGCCTCAACGTCATCGATGCCAACTTCTGCATGAAGGGAGAGGACCTGGACTCCCAGGTACTGGCTGTTCAGTAGTGGGTTTGTTCTGCTCATTTGAACTGGAAAATTCATTAATTTTCCATAGCTTACTGATGTAATGAACCCTTGCTGAAGTACAGCAGGTGCTGATGTTCTAACTGCAGACTTCCACACCTGGCAACAGTGGGTTGGTCTTAGAAACCAAGTGTGTAATGCAAAATGCAATTGTTTCTTCTCCAGGTCGGAGTTATTGATTTCTCCATGTATTTGAAAGATGGGAACAGCACGAAAGGCAGCGAAGGGTAGGTGCACACACAGTTGTCTTGCTGCTCCCCTTTTGGGAATGTGTTCCCAATGTATTCAGGTGTTCCAGACTGCTCTGTTTCTTTTTTCCAGAGATGGTCAGATAACTGCTATTTTGGACCAGAAGAACTATGTAGAAGAGCTCAATAGGCATCTAAGGTGAAACATGTTCTCTTGGCTCTTTATTATCTTGTAGAGCAAAAGACAAAACAGGATATTGAAAAGTGAAGGAATTACTGTAGGGTTTTTTCTCTTCAACAGTGCTACAGTAAACAACCTGCAGGCCAAGGTGGATGCTTTGGAGAAATCCAACACAAAGCTGACCGAGGAGGTAAGTGCCATAGAAAACCACGGGATGCTTTGGCCTTTGGGAGTTAGGGACTAACCAGGGAGGGAGGGGTTCCTTTCAGGTGTCTGGTGTACAGAATGAGGGGTGTTCAATCATGGGACTGGAATAGCTGACCTGCCAAGGAATTTCACTGGCTGTTGCTACTGAGCACAGGCTGGAAAGTCAACTGTACGCTTTGGTAAAAGTAAAGGAAAAAATGTCATTATAAGTGAGATGTCCAGCCTGAGCATAAGAAACAGCAGGTTCATGAGGCATAGGTGCAGTCTGTGTTTTACCATGGTTCTGCAGCATACTACTGATGACATAAATGTCATAAAATGTTTTGGGGTCAGTTTGCTGGCAAATGGGTGGCAGGAGGTCTTACCTGATGGAATGAGCAGCTTTTGGAATATGACCTGCACAGTGGAGTGGTACCAGGAGATGAATTGCAGTGGTGGCTGCAGTGTTTCTGGGGTTTGGTAATGAAGCTGAAGGGAAGCCTCCAGTGTGTGCAGAGTGAGGCTGTGGTGACAGCACATGCTGTGTCAGGCAGGGGGTGGGTGATGAGCTGTGTCACACGTCACAGCCATGTGTGTCTCGGGCCTGGCCTCTGCCAGGGACTCACACCTGCACCCAGGAGTTGTGTTTGGGTTTGTCACAGGATAGCAGGGCTGATCCCTTGCAATGTCTCTGAGCTGCTCCTGTGCGTGAGCCTTGTGTGAGGTGGGAGTTGCAAAGCCAGAAGGAGTTTCTGAAGTTGCTCCTGCCGTTGGCCACACACTTACCATTAATCTGTTGGTCTGCAGTGCAGCCATCCCTGGGAATTCTTCTGAGCCAAGTGTCCTGTCCCAGCTGTGTGCTGCTTGTCTTCTGTTTCCAGCCAAATCTTCCCCATCTGGTGGGGTCAAGAGAGAAAAAAAGCCAGTGAAGTATGTTTTTGGTGCCTTACTGCTGTGTTTTGTTCCCAGCTTGCAGTTGCCAACAACAGGATCATTACACTGCAGGAAGAGATGGAGCGGGTTAAGGAGGAGAGCTCCTACATCCTGGAGTCCAGTCGCAAGGTTGGTGTGTTAGTGTGTGTATGAGGGGATTGCTGAGCCCTGGGGCAGGCCCAGCCTGAGTGCCTGGTCTGGAACAGAGGGTATTCCCCTTTGTCTCACACCAAGCCCACAGTGAGTTAGAGGAACAGCAGGTGGGCCCTCTGCAGAGGGAACAGATGGGCCCTGGCCACAGGGAATCCTGCCTGGCCCTAGGGATGGAGCCAGGAGCTCCCACAGCTTACTGGGCAAGATTCAGGGGACAGGAGGGACAGGCACTTACTGTGAGAGGAGCAGGAAAAGCAGGACATAGGAGTCGTGCTGGTTTGTCCTGAATTGTTGCAGAATTCCAAGTGTTGGGGAAAAGCCAGTAGTGAGGGCAAGTGAGGGCTGGCAGTACACATTACCCAGTGAACTGTGTCTGTGCCCTCAGGCCACCAAGGACAGAACTGCTGACGGGCAGGCACTGACTGAGGCACGGAAGCAGCTCAAGGAGGAGACTCAGCTGCGCCTGGTGAGCACTGCGGGGGCTCGGGGCTCACCCCACAGGGCTGCAAAGGGTCACTGCCATGCTGAGCTCTTGTTGGCTACACACACGGGGGGAAGAATGCCTGACCTGAAGGCATTAAGGAATAAAACCTGCTGTAGGAAATAAAATTTTTGCTTAGACCCCTCCATGCTGGGGAACTCCCTGACCCTCTGCTAGCCATGCTATACACCCAGCTCTGAGACTGGTCTAAAACTGGGGAGTTACTCTCCTCAGGCAAGTGCCAGATGTGTGGCTGAAGCTGTGGCAGTGCAGCCCACTCGGGGGTAGGGACTGCGTGGGCAGAAGGGAAGGGAGGTACCCCCTGGGAACACTGAGGGCTCCCTGTGTCCCAGGATGTGGAGAAGGAGCTGGAGGCGCAGATCGGGATGCGGCAGGAGATGGAGCTGGCCATGAAGATGCTGGAGAAGGATGTCTGTGAAAAGCAGGATGCGCTGGTGGCACTCAGACAGCAGCTGGATGATCTCAGGGCTCTCAAGCATGAACTGTCTTTCAAGCTGCAGGTAGGGAGCTAAGGAAATGCAGGGAATTCCAGATGAAGGTGAGAGCTGCAGTGCATTTATTCCTCCTGCCTGTGGGAAAGGTGCTGGGTGTGGAAGGGTCACAGCTGTGCAACACACTCCTGTCCTGCTGTGAGAACACTGGAACGTGGTGGAGGGTAAAGGCAAATGCCATTTCTTCTAAACACAAATCCATCGTGGTCCAGAGATTTGTGTGTGAGACAGGGGAAAGCATCCTGTGTAGTTCTGTGGTGTGAAAAGAGCTGTGGGAGCTTGTGTTCCAGCACAGTCTGGTGTGGAGGGCCCCTAGTGTAACTCCTGTGTGGTGACACAAGCAGACTCTCCAAACAGCTGTACCATGCTCAGAATAGATCCTAAAACCAGCTTGACAACAGGGAAGAGTTGCTTTTGCTCTCCCTGAGCCAATGGCTTTGTTCAAAGCAGCTCAATTATATTAAGTTACTGAATTTTAGCAGGCACTGCATCATGCATTTTCCATATCCAGGAAGATTCACGGATGGTGGCATTGCCCTGTTGTGGGGTCCAGATGGAGCCTGCATCTCTACGGCAAGACACGGGTCCTTGCAATACTGCCCTGGCATTTGCTATTCCAGCACTTTTTCCTGCCTTCTGCCCTGTTGTTTCATGTCCAAATGATTGATGGGGCTTTATTTGGGATTTACTGCTCCTTACACAACCCCCCACTGCTCCTTTTCCCAGAGTTCAGACATGGGAGTGAAACAGAAGAGTGAATTAAACAGCCGCTTGGAAGAAAAGACAAATCAAATGGCTGCCACCATCAAACAGCTGGAACAAAGGTAAGACAGGAAATTGAACCATGATCCACTGGTGTGTCCTTTAGTGTCTCATGGATCCAGAATGGGCCAGGGGAGAGTCCCAGGGCTCTGCTAGACAGAGCTGCCTGAGGGGAGCAGTGGGAGCAGCACCTCTGGTTAATGGTTAATTGGTTAATGACAGCATTGCACTCCATTGGGTGCTCTTATTTTAGGGTTTCTGTTGGGAAGGATTCTTGGTAAACAGGATGGTTTTCTTTGTAACAAGTTTGTGTTTGAAAATGTTTCAGGATACCTATTGAGCTAATTCACGTGTTCTTTTTCTCTTGCTGTTCTTATTTTTTCCGTTTTCTCATCATCCTCATTCTGACTTACTTATACAGTGAAAAGGATTTGGTGAAACAGGCAAAAACCTTAAATAGTGCAGCAAACAAACTGATCCAAAAGCATCATTAGACATTTTTATGTCTGGCCACCTCACAGCTCTGACATCAGAACTCATTTATGAGGGGAGAACTTGAGAATTGCTAAAAGCAACTGTTAAAATGTTAATTGTCCCCCAAAGTTGGTTTGGAATTTGCCGAGTTTTTAAAAGCAGTGAGTTTTCCTGCCGAGGTTTAGTCGGGTCTAGCAGTCCCCAGCCCTGCCATTAACCATGTCCAAGTACCAGCGAGCTGCAGCGAGCACCGGGAGAGCGCCGGCCCGGCGGTGGGGAGGTGGCCGTGCCCCCAGCACAGCCCTCGGCGCCGCCAGCTCGGACACTGCGCTCCTTTCCCTATTGCCCTTGTGAAGTAGACAAGACATGCATCCCTGGAAGTTGTTGACAGTAGTTGTGTGCGTAGCCCCAGCCGTTCCCCGCTCTCCTGGTGTGTGGGTCCAGCCCTGAGCCCGAGCCCAGCGGGCGCGGCGCTGCCCGGCACCGGGAACGCCGGCCCTCCCGTGACCAGCCTGCCTGGATCCTGCCTTAGGGACTGGGGGAGGGTGGGGACTTATCCTTATTCCTTTCGACTTCATGTGTCCAGAATTAGTAGCTGTAGGTGTCTTAGAGTAACACGGTAGAGTGGTAGGTTCAGTGGAAACCTCTTTCTCCTTGCATTGCTTCTACCTCCGCCAGGAATCCCTCCAGACATAGCCTGTGGTCCTTCCTGACCCAAGGAAGTGAAGGAGAGGTGTTTCGGGAGGTCTCTCCCCTTCCCAGAAAGGGAAGTTACCGGTTTTATAAAAAACAATCTGATCTTTGTTTAAAGGAAACAAAACCACATTAAAAACAGGAGAAGGAACCCGGTGTGCAGCAGTGAGGAGTGGAGATGGAAATTTGGTCCTTGCCCTTTTCTTGTCCGAGTAGTTGGTGGCTGAAAAGAGTTGCCTTTTACACTTTCTGCATTTTCTTCTGATTTTGCCTTGCTCAAAACAAATGGAATTTGCTAAGGGAACAAGAGCTGAAGCTTGGAAATGCCTCTCAGTAGAAAAATAATTGCCAGTTTAGCACCCCGGTGTAAAATCTGAAGTAACTGTAGCTTGAACTATTACAAACTAACATTCTTTGATCTCTGAAGTCCCTGTGCTGGCCTCTTGGAGGCTATAGGTTTTTAAGTGCTCCTTGAGAGCTGCTTCTTTTGGAAGGTTGGGTTTGGGGAGTTTGTGTGTCGAATAGGGGGTTTTTGCTCTGATGAGATGCCTGTAGTAATTCTTTGGTGCCAGTTCTCCCTTTGACCTATGGGATGGTGCTCCTTGGGGCAGTGGGCGGCAAATGTGACAAAGACAGGAGTGAACACCTTGGGTGTGTTTTAAAACCCACAGGGCTTGGCCTGGTCCCTGCAGATGTGAGCGTGGGCCGCTGTGGGGCTTGTTCCCTGGGCTCCCAGCACAGCCCTGCTGGGAACCTCCCTGCCAGCCCCAGCATGCTTCAGCCTATCAACTCACCCCTCAGTAACCTGCTACTAGAAACTCATCCTAACCCCTGGAGAAAAGAGTCCTGAGGGAAAGGTGGAAGCTTTGATGGAGGTGTGTGAACAGCTGGTTAGGGCAGGAACCCCCCCAGCCAGCCCTTGGCACAGTTCTGCTGTAGGAACAGGGGCTTGGATGGTGAGGCTTGTGCTGGGATCAGACAGGTGTGAGCATCTGGCTGCTTCTGGTGTCAGGCCCCGAGTGGGAATGTGGTGGTGTACTAGGGCTCGAGCCCAAGTGTCCACCCATGGGAGAGACCAGGAATATGCACTAATTCTCAATAGAGTAGCTACAACCTATGTTGCAAGTTCCAGTTACCTGTGCAAAGCTGAAATGTAACATTAAACCCTAATTGGACTTAAAATTCTGTGTACTTGAGGTTTGCTTCGAATCTGGATAAAAGTGATGTTTTCTGTTTCTCATCTAATGGCTGTAAACTGTAGTGATAGAATAAAAACTATTGAAAATGAGAGCTTCTGCCTGGTTCACCTACATTTTGCTTTGCTTGCAACTATTTTCCTCCTTTCCATTGTTTTTACCATTCTCTTTTTTTGGCTTTACCTTTTCACTGGGTTTTTTATTTGTTGGTTAAACTCAGTCTTCCTCCCCACCATGGCTTTTGTTTTTTATCACAAGTTCATGTGGCTCAAATCCAGATTGCGACAGGCAGAGAAGGAGCGGCAGCTGGCGCAGCAGGACAACCGGCTCTTCAAGCAGGAGTTTGGGGACAAAATCAACAGCCTCCAGCTGCAAGTGGAAGAGCTCTGCAGGCAGCGGTGAAGAGACCTTTTCCACCCTCTTTCCTGGGCTCTTGCTGGTCTGGGGGAGAGCAGGGGGCTGATGGCAGAGGGAGCAGGGGATGGAGAAGGGAGCGAGGCAACTCGCTCGCAAGGTGGAACTCGGGGAGGGAAACCCTTGGACACTGGCTGCCCAGAATAGCTGTGGATGCCCTGTCCCTGGCACTGTTCAAAGCCAGGTTGGACAGGGCTTGGAGCAGTCTGATCCAGTGGAGGGTGTCCCTGCACATGGCACAGGGTGGAACAAGACAGTCTGTAAGGTCCTTTCCAGCTCAAACCTTCTGTGGTTCTGTGATAATTGGGAATCAAAGCTCCCATTAACAATTTGCTGGTCCTGGGCAGAGATTGAGCAGTCAAGTCTGTGTGGAGCAAACACTGAAGAGGCTGGAGCAAGGACAATGGTTTTGGCTGTCTTACATGACACACAGTACTGTGATGTGGATTTTTTTCCCCATTGAAACTGCTCTTAGTTTGCTGGAAGCCAAACAGAGACCTTGTCAGAAGCAATCACATTTTCCCCTGCAGCCTCATCACTTGAGCAGTGTCAGGGACACAGACAAATCTCTTTCCTTAAAATAGAAGAGCGTCTCCTGGAGCCTTGATGCATCTGTGGCTTGTTGCAAGGTCACTGGGATGGATTCTGTGGTAGCGTTGCTGGATGCAAGGGAGGGTTTTGTCCCTTCTTCCCCTCCTGGCCCAGCTTTTTGTTTCCTTTTTCAAAAAGCCGTTCTGACAACCAGAAAATGGCTTTGGTCAGCAATTGGTGCAGGGTCCTGGGTGTGCAGGGTGAGCTTAGGTGGACAAATGGGTCTGGTTTTGCATCAGTTGGATGCTAAATTGTGCCAGAATTAGATGAAGGACTGGTAGTTTTTTCATCCTGACACATTGTGGCTAAATACGCTGCGAGACAACTTTGGGTTCCAAGAGGCAATTTTAGCTCTTGAGTTAGGGGTGTTAAGAAAGGGTCAAACAGTTCATCAGTTTGCAATGCCAAGTGTCCCAAAACCATCCTTTATTCACAATTCCACCTGGCATTCCAGGAGCCACCTAGAACTGGAGCTAAGGCGGGAAAGAGACAGATGGTCTCACAGTCACCAGCGCAGCCAAGAGAGCAAAAAAGGCCCCAAGAATTGGCTCAGACAGGTAATGTGACTTGGGGTTTGGCTCGGGTTTGAGGTACAGTTTCCCTTGGCTTGTTTGCTTTTACTGAGCTTTCTCAGGCAATGGTTGCTGTTCATGTGCCACAACCAGAGGAGCTTTGGGACAGTTTTTATACACTCTGAACAGGCAGTTTGAGTTGTAATGAGAACTGTGCTGTGACAGAGACGGCTTCTGCAGTTCTTTGTTTCTCCCTGGTCTGCTTGAAGGGTGCAGTTTTGTCTTTTTTGACCAGTATTGCACACTTTCAGTGAAGTGCTTTAAGCCTCATAGCTCAGCTGTGACCCACATCTCAGCTGGGGAGAAGGGGAGGATTCTTTTCTTTGCTGGCTGGGAAGGTTTGGTCAGATTTTACAAAACCTCTCCAGCCCATCCTTGTTCTCAACCTCTGCTCTGCAAATAAGAACTGGTGACCATGGTGTTCCTGGTAGCCCAGGTCATGGGACCCCTGCCCTGTTCACAGCAGAGGGAAAGCACTGAGAGCTGCTCCCAGGGGAGACTGGGACACAGATACCCCCCTATGCCAAGGAGGGGCAGAGCAGCACCCAAAACAGCAGTGCCAGTGCTCCCCTTGCAGTGTGGCAGGAGTGAAACTGGAGTTTTCCTCTGGTGCAGCTGATGGGTGAGTGTTTCCTTTTGGCAGGATGGGAAGCTCAAAACGCAGGAAGAAAATGCTAAAGTGAAGGAGCCACTGAGAGAGAACAGTGTCCTGCCACACAGGTAGGGAAGGAAACACATCTCAGCTCTGCCTCTCCTTTCCCAAGTCCTGCTTTCCCTTCTCCCATTCTTGTGCCAACAGGGAGTTTGGAATAGCCCAAGTTCCTATCTTTAGAAAGACTTCCAACCTGAGGCCCTTTGTTGAGTTCTCTGCTGCTTTTCCATAGCTCTCAGAGGAAAGGAGGAGGTTCTGTTGTTTGCCATCAGTGCTTTCAAATGGGAAAAGCTCTGTGTCTCTCCCATTTACCTTTGAATTTTTTTTCTGTCTAAATCTGCTGTTTACTAGTTTTTCTGACTCAAAAATCCTTGGTAAGTCAAATGCAAGACCTTTGGAACTCATGTCCAAAGTATCTTTGGCGAGGGGAAGGAGAAGGGTGTTTGAACCTCCTAAAGAGAAGCTGTTGGGAAAAGAACTTCAAGTGAGATTTTAAGATGGCTGTGTAAGGTTGTGGTTCAGGTCACTGGTTTCCAAGCTGAATTATTACAGAGGAGGATTCTTGTTGCAAGATTTCAGTATTTGGTTTTAGGAGTTAAAAGGTGTTTTCAAAGCCCCTGGGCACAGCTCAGTGCTGAGGCTTTGGCTTGGGGATGGAACAGCCCATTGGAAGTGCTCTGACTGTCAGGGCTCTGCTGCAGTGTCTCAAGTGCCAATGGAGAGGCACTCTCCATTGAGTTAATCAGACAAATATCCTCCTAAAAATAGCATAGAGCACTTCAAATCTGCTTTGCCAGATAATAAAAACCTTCCAGGTCTGAGATGCATTTTAGCCCTGTTTCACCTGGAGTGTTTAAGCCAGTGAGGGTCAGGTTGATGGTTTACAGGCCTTGTGGTGTTTTATTGCTGTTTTCACAGCAGGGGTAGGGATCACCAGTTTCAAACTGTTTTGCTCTAGCACCTCAACAGTTTTCTGTGTTCATGCTCCCTCATCCTGCAAAAGCTTTTTGCAATTTTTCTTCTTCTCTTGCCATTGAACCGGCAGATCTGGGGAGGGTTTTAAAAACAGGATGAGGGAATTCCCTGGTAGCACAGATATTTTATTTAAAGGCTCTGGTGATGGAAGGCCTGCTCCAAGTGTGCTGTTGTTCTCTTGTAGGTCACCCAGTGGCATGCAGGAAGAACAGGTGGGTGATTCTCTTTCTTGGTTGTTTTGCTCTTTTCCTGTCCATCAGCTGGAGCAAAATCTGCTCCTTCTCCTCGTGCACCTGGCAAAGCACAGCCAGACCCCCAGAGTGCCCCTGGGATGCCTTGTGCTGTCTTGTCTGCTGGGAATTTCTGCTGCTGTCAGCTTGTTCCCAGTGAAAACCCTGTTTAGTTCCCCCTTGTTGCTGCTGAGCTCTGCCACAGGAGCCATGTAAAGCAGAATGTCTTGGTTTTGGCTTCAGGAGCAGCTGCCGGGGCCTGGGCACGCAGAGGTCTGCCAGCTGTGCCAGGAGGAGGCCAGCAGGAGCCAAAGAAAGGTAAGTCCTGCCTTCAACAGCCATCTCCTACACCTGGTGACTGTGAGTTCCCTCTGCCTTCTGTTGTGGCATCTCAGATTCCTGCTGGTGCCTCGTTCCAAGAAGTGAGCCCTTGCAGGCCCCTGTGCCCTTAACAGAACGTGGTTAAATGCTGATGGGCTGATGGTGCCCTGCTCCGCCCTGCTCAGTGGTTTGGTTCTCCTCTCCCTTGGCAGCTCCTTCCCTTCCTTAGCCCAGTGTTGGTTTTTCCCCGAGTTGATCTGCCAAGACTTGCACCTCTCCTTGACTTCTGTCCTTTTCTGCATTGCAGAACATCTGCAAGAACTGTGGGGGCACCTTCTGTGAAGCCTGCTCGGTGCACGAGCTGCCCCTCCCGTCCAGCATCAACCCTGAGCGCGTCTGCAACCCCTGCCACCAGCGGCTCATCCAGCAGTATTCCAGCAGCCCCTTGTAGGGAACAGGTGCCACAGAGGTGACCAGCAGAGGCTGTAGCTGAAGGTGTTTCTGGAGCTCTGCAGGGGGAATGCCAAGATACTTGCCCGTGTGCTTTGGAGGTCGGATGGGAAGCAGCTTCTTGGTGTTTAGAATCTCCTGTTACTGAAACAGCAGTCTGAGCCCTTCCCTGTAGCCAAATCAGCCTGTGCTGTGCAGAATTGCATTGGCAATGTCACATGGAGCAGCCCCAAGGTGTGCCTGAGCAGTCTCAGGACTCTGGGAGCCCCTGCCCAAAGCAGAGCTGTTGTCTGTATGTGGAAGTCGGGAGTGTTCTCACCCTCACGTGTGTGGCATGGGAGTGTGCTGCTGCTGCTGCTGAGCAGAGGCTCCCCACAGCATTGGTATTCCTCACATCTGGCTGCACTTGAAATCCCATTTCCCCTTTTCCTTTTGCCCTGGACAGGCTGCTCATCCTGGGTGCCCTGGGCCATGGTGTGAGCAGGGCAGCTGGGCCACCAGTGAGCACATCCTCCTTGCATTTCCTTGGCTCAGGGCTCTCACCAGGGGCTTAGTCTGCCCAGGGACACCTCAAACCAAGCTGTGAATGTTCTGTTCCCCCTCCGTGCTTCAGGGGCTGGGCCCAATCCCCATCAGGCAGAGGTTTAGGGCCACTGGGATCCACCTCTCCACCTTGTGCACATGGAAACGTTGTTACAGTAAACCTCACATTTTTTTGTTGGATCACAACTAAATGGGAACACTTCTCACCTGTTAGAAATTTTAATTGCACATTTAGTTCAGAGAGGTTTCATGGTTTCTGCCACATCATTCTTTGTAACTGTTCCCTCAAGGAATTTTGTTAGTCCAGAAACAGGGGTGGTGGCTTTCTCGTGTCACAGGAGTGTTTACTCCTTTTCCTACTGGCACCTCCTGCAGTTTCTGAGACCACAGAATGTCCTGGGGTTTGTACTGATGTTGTTAGGGGGTAGTGGTTAATTCCTTGGAGGATATTTTCATTAGATTGGCTGGAACCATATGGAAAAGCCTCTTGGAGCTGAGGTACTGACATGGTTGGTACTACTTTGTACCAGGAATCATCTCTCCTAGATCCTTTTGGGACTTGGCATGGTCAGCCACCCAACTTGTACACTTCTCTGCTCTTTTGCCTCCCAGGGCAGCTTCATGACCCATTTCCTCGCTGGTATCCCTGAAAGTATGGCAGGAGTTGTAAACAGTATTGAAATATCAAAAGCCTGGGATTCGGGTGAGTTCCTGAGTTCTCTGAAGGGCTGAGACACTGGAGCTGGATGGAGAAAACCCTGAATTTAGTGTCAGTAGTTTTGGGTATGTACTGCACACATCCAACAGTGTGAACTTCATTCAACCCCCCTGTGACTCATCCCAAGGAGAAAATAAGAGCCAGGCAGTGCAGAGGGAGCATTAAACTGGAAATGGAGGATCAAACTCCGTGGAGCAGGGAGGTGGCTGAACCCCTCCAGCGCTCAGCACTGGTGGCTGCCATGGGACTGGCCTTTGGGAAGATGGGAATGGGACTGTGCTGGCTGCCAGCTCCCTCTGTGCTCAGGTACTCAGTGTGATGCCAGGGTGGGCTCACACCAGGACCTTGGGAATGGGGGGGTAGGTTTTCTGATGTTAATTTTGTTCCACACAATAAAAAAACCTGATCACCTATATCCTGCCTCCTGCGTGCTCTTTCCATCCCATTTCTCTTGGGCTGGAGGTAGGAAAGGGTCCAGAGCAACACTGTGCACCTGTGTGAGGACTGAGATCACCCAGCTGTGAACTGGCAATCCTGGTGTTTTATTCATGTAACCTGATGCACCTGGAGCCCAGGACTGCTCCACCCTGCAGCCTTGGCCACTCCCACTGCAGCTGCTGCTGGTGCAACTCCTCACAGCCCATCACATTTATTACAGGCTCTTACACGAGGCTGAACTAATCTTAGCTTGTCCTCCTCTCTGCGTGGTGACACTTGGACCTGATCTTCATGCTCATGCCCACGGAATGTGTTTGCTTGGCCTAAAAACAAGCAAGAGGAAAAAGTAAATCACTCACTCACTCACTCACTCACTCACAGTGGCTTGCTGTTTTCCTTTTCTTCTCCCATGCCCACTGCATTTTATTCCCAGTTAATCCTCTATTAGAATGAAACAGTACCGTTGGCAATAGTAAAATACCACAGGCTCCAGGTGGGACATGCACGGGTGGGGCTGCAGCACAGGCACACGGGATGGGAGCTGCCAAGGAAGCCTGGGACGCAGGTAAGAGGTTGGAGTTTGCATCCTGAACCTGCCCCAAAGATTTTTCCCTGGCCAGGATTACAAATGCAGGATGGGCAGGCCGCCCTCTGTGCTGCAGGGCCCAGGGCTTGGGCAGCAGCGACCACCCCCCACTTTCTGAGGGGAATTAATGGAACGAGCTGTCCACCATCTTTCATGGTCATATCACCACCCCATCCAAAAGACCAATTTCTGTGAAGCCACACCCGTGGGAAATGTTTAGCCATGTTTCCTCTCCTTGCCAGGGAATAACCCATCAGAACTTTCCATGCTGCGGGACTGGCACCTGTGGAATGTGGAGGTCCAGGCTGTGGGATCCAGGTGGACACCTGGTGTCAGGCTGGGGGGTGGTCCCCTTCTGCCCCTCTATGTTTTACTCTTTGGGCTGGTTGGAATACTGCAGATTGGGAGTGTTGCTATGAGGAGAGCAGGAAGGACAGAGATGGATGTGCTTACCAAACCTGTGCCTGTGCTGCTGGCACTAGCAGTTCTGCTTGCCCTTGGGATGTTCATTCAGGAACAATTTGATGGCACAGCTCTCTGGGGAATGGAAGAGGTGGGCAGAGGTCAGACGCTTGCATGTATTACGCTGTATTTTTTTTTTTCCTGCAAAGCCCATGGCACATCACAACTTGTAAAGCTACACTCAGGTGATCCCTGTGCAGAATGCAGCAGTAGCTGTATGAGGTCTGCCAAACCCCCTGAGGTCTCAGTCCCAGGGTTTTAGGATCCCCTCTCTTTTCCTGACTTACCCATCCGTGATCCCTCCTTGGCCATTGCTGCGACTGCATCCTCGTGGCTCTCAAAGTGCACATCTGCCTCTCCTGTGGCATCTCCATGGGAGTTGTATTCCACCAAGATCCTTGTGGGCCTCAGCGGAGCAAAAAACTGAAAAGCAGTGAAGAGTTTAGTGAGAAAGAAGTAACAGTAGTGCACCCTATTCCCCAGAAACTCAATGCTTTTACTCCCAAACCTCACTGATCCATGGGGAGAGTCTGAGCTCCTGAGCAGCAAAAGGCTCCCTGATCCATTTGGGTGGATCCCCAGCCACCTGTCCCACCCCCTGTGAGCTCCTGGCATAGGAACTGCTGCTAGGAACAAAAATCTCACAGCAGTGAGATCAGTAAGTACAGCTCCATGTACACTGCTAAGGCTCCTGGGCAGTCAGCTACTCTGAAATCTGACTTTAGATTCTCAACGGCTCCTCAGGCCTAGTGATGGACATTAACATATCCCAGCAAGCCTTAATTCCACCTTATCCATGGAGAGCAGCAGATCCCTGCTATGCCCGAGGCCACAGCTGTCCAAAGCCACACGGCACTGAGGACTAACAGACACTAATTAATTAAAGCCTGGAATTCCTGCAGCTGTAACAATTAACTGAGGGTTTGCACAGGTAATGACAGAACCACACTTCACCCACAGCCTGTTACTCACATTTATTATGTCCTGGGCACTAGCTTGGGAAGGAAAACCTCTCATGTGGACAAAGTGCTGTGGTGGTGATGAGGCATTCCCAGACTCTGGAACATTCCTGGAGCTTTCTGTTCCTTCCCTGCACACTTCTGTGGAACAGAGGGAAAAAACATCACTAGTGCTGGCAGTGGTCCCTCCCTCATGTGAAAGCTGTGGGGTGACACAAAGGGGCCTCGAGGAGCACTCAAGGCAGAGAGGGACTCACTGATTTCTCCTTCAGCATAGGAGCCTCCAGCATCTCTCCTGTCTTCAGAGATGGATTCATACTCTCTTCTCACCCTGGAATAGGCCATCAGCTGCTTGCTGTAGGGCATGTGCCTCTGCATCTGGTGCTTTCTGCTCACGTACACTTCTATGTACCTGCAGCCAGAGGGAAAGAGCACAGGGCACACCTGGCACTTGGGCTTGGAGAAGGCATTTCCAGGCACGTCCTGCCTTGGCTCTGCTCAGGTGCTGGGGCTGAGGGCCCTGCCATGGCCCGCAGAGGTGCTGAAGAAGTCATTCATTCCACTGGCACAGTTCTCTCTGATTCCTGCAAACCCCTGATCTAACACCCTACCCAGCCCCAAAACAGGTCTCACAAGATGCATGGGGTCACAGCAAATACTTCAGTGGAGCCCTGAGATTTCCCATATGCCCATGAAATTGATGGGATTTCACTAGCAGTGTTAAATCAGACAATTTCCAGAGCACTGGAGGAACAGTGTGATGAAAAGGAAATAAGGACATCCAAGGGAGGGGGCCTTCCACCCTTCCTGAAGGGAGCAGCCAGAGTGAGGGAAGTAACCCTGTGTACAGGCTGGCAGAACTGACAGCTCAGCCCCCTGAGTCCCCACTCAGCACTGGGCACTGCTGGAGGCCAGCTCCAGGTAAAACCAGGAATAATGAATGGGAGCAAGCTGCCAGCAATTTTGAAAACTCCTTCATTTCTTGGTTAATCACATAGAAATGGAGGTGTGTGAGCCAGAAGGATGAGTCAGGTCAGCTCTTGTTCTGACAAAAAAAAAAAAAAAAAAAAAATTTGGGACTAAGCTCTACTCAAGAGGAGGGGAGTCCTATTAATTCAGTAATTAATTAATCAAATTCTGCCAGTGGAGCAGCTGTTTGCTTTTAATATGAGTGGGGAGGTCGACAAACACCAGGAAACGAAGCCCAGAAACAGGAAGTAAGGAAATGAAGGAAGTTGGTGTGCAGGAGGAGAGGTAAGGTTTGGAAAACTTTATTATGTGGGGTGCAGATAAAGTTTTATAGATTACTGAAGTCAGAAAACTCAGCAGGGAGAAGCAGCCTTGGTTGTTTGGGTTTTCTTTTCTGAGCACAGCTCATTTAAAAGCTGTGCAGACATGGTGCTTACAGACAGGGTTTGGGGCTAGGCTGGGCAGTGTTCAGGTCAACAGTTGGACACTGTGATTTAAAGGCCTTTTCTAAGCTAAATGATATTATGACTCTGGGAAAAGGTGGCCTTGTGCTTCTGTTTAAGAGGAAATGTGTGGCACAGGGCTCAGTGCTCTGGAATAAAATGGTGTAATTCCCAAAGCAGATGTGGTCACCAAAGAGGTGGGAGATGGTGTCAGGCAGTTCCTGCTGGGAGTGGACTCCAGGCAGCTCAGCTGTGCCTCAAACAGAACTGCTGGAGAGGAAGCACCGGCTGTGCCAGGCACTGGGCTGAAGGGCAGGAGGACAGCTCCCAAAACTGCCCTAAGCATGGAGCAACCTGGTGCAAATCTGGCAGGATCACGTGTCTGAGGGAGGCACAGGATCCCTGTGCACTGAGGCTGGGCAGACTGTGTCTATCTATTGCTCCCCATTTTGGAGGCTGTCACTCCTTTTCACTGGGATGAGAATGTCTTCAGGAATACTGGAAAACTGGAGACCTTCTGAGAGGTCCTGAAATCCCCCAAACTATGAGTGCTGCTGGTGCCTCTGCCCCCTCAATGGCACTGTGTGAGATGAGCTGTTTCACCAGCAGGAAGCTCCCAGCCACACAGGTGCCCCACACACGTTCTCCTACCCCTGAGCTCCAGGGAAGTACTCACCTATTTCCCATATATTCCTTGTGCCGTAGCAGGGCCTTAGCAGCCATTTCAGGAGTCTCAAACTGCACAAAAGCTTCTCCTGTTCTTCTGTCTCCCCGGTAAATGAAAGCTATGTCTGTTATTTTCAAACCTAGAGATGGCAGGGGACAAAAAGGCATTGACTGAGGCAGAAACTTGTGCTATACCTCAAAAAGCCTTTTTTTTTTTTTTTTCCCTGTTTTTTGACAAGCTAATTGGGCAGGTAAATAGTTCGGAAACAACTGCTCATGCTGGCCTGAGTACCTTCTTTAAATTCCTTTAAGTTTTTTTGTTTTAAGGCAGGTTTCACAACTTAATGTAAAAAAGGAATCAATTTGAGGCTTCAAGTAAGTGAATCCAGGTTCTGTACAAAAAGTCAATCTGGAGCACAAATGTTCTTGAGATTTTCTCTCATTATGGTATGGTTTTCCTGTATTTTTTAAAACTCGGGTCAGATTCAGTGAATTTCACTTTCTGTGCTGTACAATGTCATCTTGGGGAGCCAGGACCTGGACTGCTCCAGCACTGAGCATAAGTGAAGGATTCAAGTGACTCATGTGACCTAGTAACTACCACTCAAGCCATTTTCCTTTTCAAGTTTGCCACAATATGCACTGGTAGCAATCCAACTGCACATCACAACATCTGGTCCCCTTCCTTTGCATCCCCTGGCCCCAAATCGGAGTGCTGAAAGTACTGATCCTGGGTTAGACCTGCACGAGGTCAGAGGGGCAGGGAAACTGCAGGGTGCTCAGAAAGCCTGTGTGGCTTCTGGGGAACAGCAGCCCCTTGTGGTGTTGAAGGTGTCTGAGGCTGTGTGTGCTCTGCCTCGTGCCTTGAGGAACAAGAGCAGCAGCCTGAGGAAGAGCACGGCGCAGGCTGAGTTACCTGAGAAGAAACGGGCGATGTCCTCCTGGGTGGAGGTGAAGGGGAGGCCCCGCAGCAGCACGACACCGTCGTTCATGGCCTGCGACTCGTCCCGCAGGCTGCGCAGCAGGCCCTCCACATCGCTGTCGTGCACCTCAAACAC
Source organism: Muscicapa striata striata (assembly GCA_030060385.1). NCBI lineage: Eukaryota > Metazoa > Chordata > Aves > Passeriformes > Muscicapidae > Muscicapa > Muscicapa striata. The sequence goes on along the minus strand of JAREIS010000061.1, from coordinate 668,123 downwards.
TGCAAGGGAGGCACCGAGCACGTTCCCACAGGCACTGCCAGCATTGCTCTGCAGCCACCCTCCTAGAGAGCTCTCCCCCTGCAGTGCTTCACCCTGCTCCCACCCCTGCCCTGTGTCCTGCCCCTCTGCTTTCCCTGGCCCAGTGGTGCCCCATCTGCTGCTCAGCTCCAGCCCTGCACCCCTTCACTAACAGGGAGTTCTCATTCCCCAGGGAGTTTCACGTAACTCCTGCTGCTCCAAACCCACCTTTCACGTAGCGTGGGCCCATGTACCTCAGGTTCTTTTCCAGGGCTCTCTGCACGTCTGCTTTGGACTCCAGCTCGATCAGGGCATCCCCCCTGCGCCTCCCATCCCTGTTTAAGAGGAAGTGTATCCCGTTCTCACCGTTCCGAATTCTGCAGGCTGCAAAGCAAGGGACACACAACACAGGGACATACAGGACTGCATCAGACACGGGGATCTCTGTGTCCTGACTACAAGGCTCGGGGCTCATGCCCTCAGCACTGCAGGACAAAGGGTGGAACACTCGCAGTTCTAATATGAAGCCTAATGTCAAACTGACTGGCTTTAATTTGGCAGGCTAGCAAGTCATTTAAAAACTTGCATCTGGCCCCTGAGAGGATGCAGCATCGTATGACAGTGGGGAAGATCAGCCCTACAAAGGTATGTAAGAGCTATGAATTAGGACCAGAAAACAACACTGCACTTTAAACTAATTAGCAAAAACCTCCAGTTTCTTAAAAAGAGAGGAGTTTGGGCCAGCCATAATGGCCTGTAAGAGCATCACTGAATTGGATTGCCTTTGCTGTGGAGACACTGATTAAGAAGGGAAAGACTTGCCCAATTAAATTTAAGGGACCATAACAATGAACTTCTAGTCAATGTCCAGCAGTCTGGGTGTTGATTATTTCCTTTATATGTGTCAATTGCGAATACTTTTGCATTAATAATACGACCTCATGTTTCTCTGTCTAACGATCTCTCAATTTTCTTTCTGTAAAGTAGTCATGAATTAACGGGCTCAATACCAGCATGCAGCACAGTTAGGCAGGAAAATGAACACCCATACTATCAAAGAAGGTAAGGACATCTTCTTCGGTGCACGAGAACGGGAACCCTTGTGCCCTGACGAGGTAGACAGTGTCGCTTTCCGCCTTGGCTGAGGCGGGCTCCTGCTGTGAGAGGTGACCTTCGTGGGACGGAGCATCGGTGACCTGTCACGGACACACGAGAGAAGGCCCCGAGCAGGTGAGCAGCGGGCGGGAGGCCGCGGTTTCCCGCAGGGGTGGGAGCCCGCCATTTTCGCGGCCGTACCTGGCTGTATGCGCGGAGCGGGGCCGGGAGCTGGAGCGGGGTCGGGGCTGGGAGCTGGAGCAGGGCCAGGGCGGGCCGGGGCAGGCGCAGCGCGGGCGGCAGCGCCGGGCCCCGGCCCAGCCGCAGCGCGGACAGAGCGCGGCGGGCAGCGGCCACCACGGCCATGCTGGGATCGCGGCTCCGCCCCCCGACCTTCCCTCTTCCCTCCTTCCTTCCGTCCCGGCAGGCGCTGCACGGGAAGCGCTTCGCGGGCACCTCCGGCTGCCCCCGGGGGTGCCCGCGGCTCTGCGGGACTGGGCTGTTGCCGCTGGCTTTTCCTGCCGCAGAGCTGTGGCTGACTAGGGCCTGCGCTGGAGCGGAACTTAAAGATCATCCGCTCCACCCCTGCCATGCTCAGGGACAGCTTCCACCAGAGCAGGTTGCTCCAAGCCCCGTCCATCCTGGACATGAACGCCTCCAGGGATCGGGCAACCACAGTTTTTCTGAGCAGCCCGTGCCAGGGCCTCACAGGGAAGAACTGCTTCCCAATATCCCATCTAACCGTGCTCTGTCAGTGTGAAGCCATCCCCCCTTGTCCTGTCACTCCAGGCCCGTAAGTAGTCTCCATATTTCTGGCAGGCTCCCTTCAGGCACTGGAAGTGCTGCAGTTGGGTCACCCTGAAGCTTTTATTTTCCAGGCTGAAAGCATCCTAATTCTCCTAGCTTTTCCTGAAAGCAGAGGTGCTTCCTCCCTCTGCCAACCTTGGTGGCCTCTTCTGGACTTGCTCCAACAGGTCAATGTCCTTTCCGTGCTGAGGACCCCAGGGCTGGAAGCAGCATCCCAGGTGGGCTGTCACCTGAGCAGGGCTCATTTTCCAGGGGAGGTGATTTTCTTCCCCTCACTCCCATCCCTGCTTGAAGGTCTCAGAGGCAGCACTGGCTGAACCTGTTGGAGAAGAATATTCCCCTTCCAGGTGGTCTGGAAAGACAGTCCTGCAGTCATGGCTGCATCCAGGAGGGATAAGGGGGAAAGACCTGCCACCAGTTTCTCCTAAGTGCACACGTGGGGATGGCAGGTCCTGCTGAACCCAGACAACTTTCTTAGGATTTGGTAGGCATTCAAGGAGCTGTTCAGGAGGAGCATGGGCCAGGCCAGGCAGGACATCAGGAAGATCATGAGAGCCATGACAGCCAAGACACTCCTCTTTTCCAGCACCCTGCAGCTGTAGCCTGGGGTAAGTTGTAGCCAAGTAAGAGTTGTGATTTCAAGCCACTCCAGACTATCACACCCAAAATACAATCTTGGGTTTTCCAGCACAAGTCTTTCATCTTGTTGTGCTGCTAACACATTCATTTATCAGAAGCCTTGAAGGCTTCTTATCACCGTTTTGAAAATGTGAACAAGCTACTTTATGTCACCTTCTTAGTGCTGGCTGATGCTTTTGTAAACTATTCCTTTTAACAAACTTTCACATGACAGACTATAACCCTGAGAATAGCACAGCCCCTTGACAACAGCACTCTGAACCCTCCTGAGTTTTCGGGGTAAATCTCGTATTATTCACATTTTCAAAGGAATGTTGACCTTGGTGCCCAAGTGATTCACATTCCAGTCTTTCATAGCCTACTTGCCAGGTTTCTCTTCAAAACCTTATTTAAACAAGCAAGCAAATGTTATAGGAGGGGGGCAAATTAAGATAACTAAAGGAATTCATCTTGAGCACTTATCTATATCTAGATTGGCTTTTGTGCTTTCAGTTTAACTGAATAAGCAGATCCCTAAATCTTAGGGACCCAAGGAATGTTAGGTGCACTATTCTCCTGTGACCCAAGCAGGGTGCAAGGAAGAGTCTTTTGAAGGGATGCACATCTTCCACCCATTTTTCCTTTGATTTGCTTGCTTCCCAAGCACAGGACAAAACCCCCACTGCTGCTTGTTTGGCAGCTTGTCAAGTTTGTGAGAGTTACCTTTAGAGGGCACTGTGCTGTTGGGCAACTGCTGGCACTGAAGTTTCCATGGAATCTCAGCGCTTCCTTAGTTACGTGACGGATCAGAGCCTCTGCACCTGTGGTAGAATATAAAGGTCATCTTAGGATAAGAGATTTTGCATTCATTCCCTTCGACAGAACTGCTGTTTAATGCAGTCAGCTTTAGGAGAGGGAATCTGCCTCTAAAAATAGAAAATCTCAGGACATGTCTCCATACTGCTGTGGACCAAGAATTTATCTGCTTTGGAAAATTTATCTACCAGGCAGGATACCTTTTTCAGTAATAATGTTAAGAATAATCAATACCGGCTATTCTTTAGTCTGATCAGACTAAAAATGGTGATCAGAAAATCATTGGATGTGATACTAAAACAAGTGTTTATCTTATACTGGGAAGCATTCCTTATCCCTCTGTGTAATCTGCTGTCAAGAAAAATTAACCTTCTGTTCCCTTGTGGTATTCACCAAAATTAATTATACGCTGTGTTATTTTTGAAAAGTTGTTTCCCTGTTTTGTATTCCCGATCCTACATGCAATTCAGTTTTGTGGTCTCATGTTTTATGCGGCTTTCATCTGGAAGGTTCTGCATTTCCCGAGCTGTGCTGAAAGGCTGAGAGCTGCAGCTCAGGAGCGAGGCAGCACTCTGCCAGCCGGAGGGCCCTTCCGGAGGAATTCCTTAGGCTCTGCGGTGAGCAGAGCTGACAGAGGCCAGGCCACGGGAGCGGCTCTGCCCTTACGTAAGGCTGCAGCTCCCTGCAGCCCCTCGGGAAGAGAGCCCTTCGTGTGACCCTCAGCTGTCCCCAGCAGCCCAATATTAATGTGAGACATAAAGCCTGCACGTTACATAAGCGTCTCTCCTGGCCAAGCCTTTCCTAGTGCAGTCACCAGCGTTTAATTTTAACTTGCCGCTAAAAGAAAACGTTCTGTGGGCAGAAGGAAGTGTATGGGTGGGAACAGGGAACCGAGGTTATTCGTGTCCCAACAGGAATGTGCCAGAAAGATCAGTGATGTATTTCTCTTTGATTTACGTGGCCAACTTAGTCTGACAGCATCTGTGAAAAGTGCCCCGAGACCCAAATGCTTGGCCAAAAGGAGAATTGCAAACGTCGTGAAATGCTTTCTAATTACACCATTGCTGCTCCGTAAAACATGGGATTTTAAAGGTGTCCTGAAAACAGTAGTGTAATTTTAATTTACATAGAAATGCACTGACCTGGCATTTTGACTCAGTCAGGACAGTCAGTGGAAAATGCAGTTTCAGCATTTAAAAACGTGAGGGAAGCAGATGACTGTCAGTGTGGCCACCTCAGGTGTTAGAGCTGAAACCCCTGACGTGCTCTATGGAAAATTAGTGTTGTGTGTGTGCCTGTTTCGATGTGCTGAATGTGTCTGGTAAATCTGAAAGTCATCAGCTTTTCCTCTGGCCTACCTGCAGCAGCATGAGAATTTTGGGATGGCCGAATTCCCTGGCGGCAACAGGGAATCCCTGGGGGTCGTGCTGCCCGTCCTGCGCCCTCTCCAAAATCTGCCTTCTCACCGACCTCAACAGAGCCAGATTTCTGTGTGAAAATTATACCCTGGGATTGCAATTTCTGCCTTAAAGAGAGCTGGGATGTGACTACATCTGCCTGCCAAGGGTTTCTTTTAAAAACTGCATTTTTTTTACCTCAGGACTTCAGGGGTTTTTTTACCTCAGCTGCCCACAGTGTCACCTGAGGGGTGCCCCTCCTTTGCGGGCCACTTGCCCTCACCACCCTGGTTAGAAATTGCTAATGCTTCAAATGTTAAGAAATATTAGAATCCCTTTTGTCACGTTTCGTTAAAAAGAGCTCAATGAGGAGGGCTGCAACCCCGTTAAATACCTTTCTCTTTTTTTTCGGTGGTGGTGGTGACCTGTGGGCTGGTACCTGGCCCCCTTTGTCCTGAGGGCTGAGGGGAGAAGGGGGGGCTCTGGAGGGGCAGGAGATCCCCGTTTCCATGGCGGTGTTCGGGGCCACTCACACGGCGTCTCTGAGGGGGATGGCGGTGCCCGGGGCCATGAAAGCACTCGTGCGGGGGAGCCCCGGGGCCGTGAGGGGAGCCCGCAGCCGTGAGGGAGGCGGCGGCGGCGCGGGGGCCGCTGGGGGCGATGGCGGCCGGGCGGGCCGTGTCCCCGCCCCGCGGCGCTCTCCCGCACCCGCCCGCCCTCCGCCGCGGCTGCCATTGGGAGCCGAGCCGCGCCGAGCCCAGGCAGCTGCCGGTCCCGCTCCGCCGCCGTCGCCATGAGCTTCTTGTTGTGAGTACCCGCGGGGTGTGGGGTCCTTTTCTCTCGCTCCGCGCCGTCCCGCCGGGCAGGGCAGCACAGCCCGCCAAGCGGCCGCCGCCCGCCCGCTCGCTCCCCGCCGGCCTGGCGTCCGCTCCCCGCTCTCTCCTTTGTGCCCCGGCCCCCCGACGGCCCCGGGAGCGGCCGCCCCTCTCCGCTCCGCTGGCAGGGAGCGGCGGGGCCGCCGCCGCCGCGCCGTGAGGGCGTTTGGAGGGCGGGCGAGCCGGGCTTCCCCTTCCCGCACGGCTTCCCGTCACGAATACGAGTTTGGAAACAGCCGTGGGTCGCCAGCCCGGGGACCTGCCCGGCCAAGGGGTGTCACTGGGTAGGCGAGAGCGGGGTCGGGGTCAGGCACCCCCCCGAGGGGTCCCCCCGCGCTTTTACGGTATTTTCGTGCGGGTTTCTCGTTTGCGGCGGGCAGAGGTTGGTGCCATAGCCGGGCCGGGAACTGGCGTGTGGAACTGAGCCCCGGTGCAGGTGATGGGGCAGGTGGGGCCTCCAAGGACCTGGCCGGGCTTTCCTGCGGTAGGAAAAAGCTCCCTCGGGAGTCGGTGGCGATTCAGGTGCGCGCACAACCCCACTTGTCGAAATTTTGCTTCGTGGGCAAGAGCCGAATGAACTTTGGTTCCTCCCCTTGGAAACAAAGACGAGGTACTTGTGACAATTAACATAAACCGGTTCAGTGACCTATTAATTAAGGCGAAGATGCGCTCTAGGGAAAGAGGGCGATGCAGGCAGCTGAAAAAGGCGCCCTGGAAGAGCCGAGCCCCGTCAGGGCCTGGCCCCCGCTGAGTGTTCCCGCACACTCCCGGCGCTGCCGCCGGGATTCTTGGGCTGGAGGCTGGCAATGATAACCAGCAATGCAAACGTAGCCTGCGCTTGGAGAAGAGACTTTATCTCGGAGCTGGAGTGTTCTCCTAAGTTGTGTTCTCATGGAGACAAATAACCCTGGCGCTGGCTTCCTTTTCAGTCCCTCCCTTGTATTTATCTTTTAACTCTGCCGTTCCCAACCCGCTTTCTGCCGTGCTCCGTGCCCCGGAGGGATTCTGGGGGGCACCTCTCAGCTGTGAGTGAGGAGGTGGCTGCGGGTCATTGTCCGTGGATGGAGGTACGCTGCTCCTAATGAGAAGCCCAGCTGTCCCCCTCCCTCCTCCATAATTCTCAGCTGCCACGCTGGAGAAGGGGGGACAGGATTTCAAGCGTCCTGGGAGTCTGGTTTGCAAATTAGAGAGCCTCCCTCTCCGTGGCATTTGGCTAACTGGGTATGGAAAAGCATGAAACCCTCCACCCTCTGTCACTGGCAATAATGAGATGCTTGTGTCTTTTTTCAGACCCTTCTGAAACCTAGGAAAGCAAACCTTTACTATCACCTCCATTGTTCCAAGTGATCCTTGTGGATGAAATATAGAAGTAGAAAGTGGAGTTAGTGCACAGCAAAGCTAGAAATGTTGGCAAAGCAGCCCCAGCTGTTGTTGGCAGAGTGCTGTAGATGCCACCTAGTTTGCTCATCTGCAGTCCAGAAATGAGTTAAAAAAAAAAAAAAAAAAAAAATTGCAAATGTGCCTGCTAGGCCTTGAGGTGACCAGGGAAACTTCCTGTATTGCTGACATGGAGTTCGGGTTTTTTTTTTTTTTTTTTTTTTGGGTTGGCTTTTTTTTTTTTTTTTCAGGGATCCAGGAAGTTAGCATCACCTTTTGTCAGACTTGAATTTTGGCTTGGCAAGAGTTACTCCGAGGCAGTGCACGGGTGTCTGCAGGTTTAATAATGCCAGTTGGCATTCTGAGCTGCAAACCTTCATGTCTGCATGGTCTTGTCACAGCACTTTTTCATCCCCTTGTCGCTGTGCTCCGCTGGCTGGAGGTGCCAGCAGTGTTTGTCCCTGCTGTCCGTGCCTCAGTGCCCTGCTGTCCCTCAGTGGGCTGACTCAGAGTTTGGGGCTGGAGGAGGAGTGTCCCTGTGCAGCAGCGGCAGGTTTCCTGCGTGGCAGCGAACCTGTGGCGCAGGTTTATCGCCAGGGCCTGGGCTGCAGCTCGTCAGCCTGACACCCAGCACGGTGCCAAAGCTGCCTTCTCCCACAGGCTTCCTTGTCACATAACAGGGGGATTGTGTGGGGTGACACAGCCTGCGGGGGGCTATTCTTCCGTGGCTATTCTTCCCTGCTGCCAGGGCCAGTGACATATAAACTGCATGGGGGGGGAAATAAAATCAAGGGGAGCCATTGTCTTCTCTGCTTATGGGGAACACTATAAAAAGAGTGTCTTGTGAGGCGAGTCACTGAATTAATACAACTCGGTTTTGACAGCAATTGTTACTTTCAGCACCGTGGTTTGCTCCTTCTGATCCGTTTCTTCCTTTCTAAAAAGACTTCGAGAACCTCTGCAATGGTTGAGTAGGTTATCCTGAATCTTACAAGTGATTTAAAAATGGGAATCGGACTAGAAAATATCGCCAGTTCCAAAAAAACACTGCTTGGTGAGTTCTCTCTGAAAGGAAATTACAGCATAGTTGCAGGTACTTGAGCTTAGATCTCCAAGGAAAAAAATTAAAGATAGTTCTGGTGGGCGTGCCATATGGTAACGTGCTTGTGTTATCCTCTGCTGGCAAGACTTACATAAAAAGGAAGCTAGATGAAAACCATTTATTTATAAAAGGAAAAGATTCAGGTTTATTACTGAAGTTCTGAAATTATCTTTCCTTTAAAAAAGCCCCACAGAGCCCCTATCTTTGGATTAGTGGAATCCCTCTCCGAAGGTCCCAGCACAGGGTTTTTTAAAAAGGAGATTTGATTTAAGTGGTTGTTGCCTGATCAGTGTTGGAAGGAGGAGGAGATGCTGGAGATGAACAAGGGTGAGTGGCTGCTGCTGGGGGCACGTGTGTTAGTGAGTGAAGGCCAAGGTAACTTGTGAACCAGACTGGGGTAAGATGTACTCTCCCTTCTCTGCCTTGCTCTACACACTGGAGCCTGGCAGCTGCTTCTGATGTTCTACATGGTTTGTTTTTGTTTTTTTAGTTGAAATCATACTTTGTGTGTAAATACATGTGCAGGTCTAGCAAGGCATTCCTTTTTTTCCCCTTCCATCTCTTGCAGATTAATACCAAAATCAGAGCTGATGGGTTTGTTTCCAGATGGACAAGCAGTGTGGCCTTCCCAGTTCCTCAGGCTGCTCTTGGAGAACATCAGGGCTGTTTATTTTTGTCCCTTCCTCAGCTTCCCGAGGTGCTCCTTGTCCCAGGAATTCCCTTCATAACGTGGGCAGTGTAGCAGCTGAGTGCTTTGAGAGTGCTCCTTCCAAAATTTTGGAGATGTATTTATCACCTCTTGATCAAGGACTGCCTCAGAGGACCGATAGGCACTCCTAAGCTGGAATTTTCTCATGGAAAAAATCAGCGTGTAGGCATTTGCAAACTTAAAATGGGAAATGCAGAGAACATCCAGGTATTTTCACCCATGTGTTTCTATGCATTTGTTTGATTTTAGCTTGAGGAAGGTAAGGCTGCTCTGAGATCAGGGCAAGGGCTCTCCATGCAAGAATATGTTACCATAAAATCAACTGCTTGACCGGTACTATTAGTGATGTGTCCAGTTCCTGGTTGTTACTTTTTTTTTTTTTTTTTTTTTTAAATACCAAGATTGAGAAGTCACTCGAGTTTTCACACAAGTAAATTGGAGACAGAGCTGTAAAGCTGTTGCCAGCGTCCCAAAGAATTTTTTTAAAGTCTTGGTGACAGTAATTTTGAGTTTTGAAGAAAGCAGAAGTATTCTGTAGCAATAGGGTTTAAATGGAATCAGCTCTGACCGTGAACTTAAAGTGAAGTAAAACGTGGGGGTTTAGGTTGTCAGATAATGGAGAGCTGCTGCCTTATCAGTGAGGCTGGAGGGAGAGAGCAAGGAAGCTGCTGCCTGGCTTTTATTTCTGCAAGAATGAGTCTGCCTCAGAGTCACAGAGCTGTGCAGACCAGTTCAGGCTGAGAGGTGTCTGCACTTGGAAAAGCAGCGCTTGTCACTACTTCGGTGTTTTGGGAACATGTAGTGGGTGAAGTGAGTGATTGTCACTACTAAATGTTGTTAGATAGCTCCTTCTCAGATGAAAACATTCGTTTGGAATGGAAAAAAAAAGCATAGGAAGAAAGGCATTGTTCCCTGTGAAAGTTGTGTTTACTACATGCTGTGATGTCCTGTCTTAATTGCTTCCTAATTGTTTGCTTTTATGCCACGATTGTTTTCCCTTGTTTGTCCTTCCCTCTGTGTTTGCAGCCGTAAGTGAGCCAATGCCATTAGCTGTTTGCAGGGAGGAGTGGTGGAACAAGGATCGGTTTTGGGGGTGATTTGTGTGCTGGAGAGTGGCTGGGATTTTGTCTTTATCAAATGCCTTGGTCACCTTTTACTTTTCAGACAGGGCTTTGGATTTAGGGTGTGCTCGTGGCAACGGCCATGGGGTCACAGTTCCACCTCGTGCTGCACTGAGACATACACAGTCTTTTTTATCTTGTTTGAAAAAGGATAAAATATTAGAAGCATTTCTCTGCCAGCGTGGCTGGGGGGTTTGCAAGAGGCTGACAGAATGAAGCTGCTTGTTTTTCTTGGAGAAGTAAATAACTGCGTTAAATTTGGCCACTTTAAGTCTTCCCTGGTAAGCAGTAAGGCAGATCTTGCTGCCAGAGCTATCAATAAGCCTCTGACCCACAAATCAGCCTAAACCGCAGGATGTGCTTTTAGCATTTGTAAACTAAGCCACTTCCTATTGGAATCGAGCTACAATGAACTTGCTGTTTGGCTTTTGTTCTTTTTTTGGTTTTGTTTTTGTTTTTTCTCCTTTTAAATACACAGGGAGACTGTGGGTTATAAATTCAGATGCTATAAAATCTGTTTTCAGCTAGAGCTGAGAATGACTGTTATTTTCACGGACTTGAGAAAATTTCTCCAGCCTTTACATTTCATGAGGTGGGATTGTGAGGATGCAGTGCTTTGCTTTGTCATCTGTGTTTACAGATCTCCCAGATACTTTCCCAGGGCACTGCTGCTTGGGTCAATATTTTGAGGAGGGGATGTGAAAGAAGGGAAGGAGAGCTGAGGATTTGCATGTATCCACGCAGCTTAAATTGGTTCCTGAGGAGTAAGTTGGAAATAGGTTCTAATTTCTCAGTGAGCTTAGATAAAAAGTGTGGTGCATCTCAAGCGTCTCTGTTTGTTTCAAGGCTTCGCTTCCCATTTCAAATCTGTAGCCTGAGTCAGCAGTCAGGCAGTGCAGGAGGAGGAGATGGTAATTTTGTGTGCCAGTCCCACCCTGAGAATTCATGCAGGTAACAGTAGCTTTTGCCTTGCAAATGTCTTTTGATTCTTTTAAAAGCAGCCCGTGGAAGCGAATTCACTCATTATTCTTGTGTCTTTATTTTCCCTCTGAAATCCAGCTGTGACCTTAGCTTTTTGTCCCAACTTTGCTTCTGGTTTTTTTTTCTGGTGTGTGAGGACATTTCTGCCTTGTTCACCCTCTTCTCTCTTCCTTCTCCAGTTCACAGCTGATCCTTGGCAGGAATTCATTCATTTTGGTCTTCTTACATACCTGAAGAGATCCAGCCCATGTTCCACTTGAGTTTTAGTTGAGGTTTGCTTGGGTTTTTTTGTTGTTGTTGTTGTCATCTGTCCTTGCACCACTTCATCTTTCAGTGTGGTTGCTTGTTCTGGAGTTAATTGCTTGTGTCCTGGAGTTACTGATGTACAAAATCTTAATCCTTTCCTCACTTGAAGGAGAACGTCTTGCAGATAAGGACTCATAATGCCTGGATTTGATGTCTTTATCACAAGTCTAATTCCTTTCTTCATGACAAAGAGAACAAATGAGCTTAGGTAAGCTTTGGTAAATTCCTCTGTTGCTAAAAATTGAGACAACTGAGTTTTGATATGGAAGTAATTTCAACCCAAACAGTGATTGGGTGAGTTCTATATTTTGACCTTAATGAAATAACCTATATTTTGTTTGGGTAGCTGGTGCTACAGTTGTGTTTTTCCCAACTTCAGTAGCACATTGCTGGTTTTGCTTGAATGGATTAATTGTTTTAGGGACTTGCTTAGTGTTCTGGATCCAGGAATCAAAATGGCATTACTTTTACTTTATGGCCTCAAAATACTGCTTTTTCAACATCTGAGGTGTACCTTTTAGAAAAAACAGCATCTCTAATGTCCTGTTATTAACTTTTGTGGTTGACAGCTCTTCTTAGCATTTCTTGCTGCAATGGGAGTGGAAAAAACAGAAGAGGAAAAGTCTGAATATTTAAATTCATAGAACAGTTAAACTGGCTTTGGGCTCAACTGTCAAATGCTTAAGCTTAAATAATTTCAAAAGAAATGTGCTCCTGTCTAGGTTGGAGCAATCATTCCCTTTCAGGTGCTTCAGACCAGTGGGTTTTCCTGATAAAATACTTTGGAAGAGATAAACAAATTTTCCTGAAGCTAGTTACACATGGCACATAGAGGTTTTTATTAAATGTGGGGGTTGTGTAAGAAATACTTGGGGGTGACATAATGCAGTGTATTTTTGGAAAGTTGTTGAGATTATTCATTGCTGCCTCCTGTCCATTCCTTCTTCCTGTTGTTCTCTGTGTCATTTCTTTCCTCTAATGATTGTTAGTTCCTGGATCCAGACCCCGTTTTGCCTACTAATCCAACTGTAAGTGTAATCTTCCTTCTCTGTTGGAGATTTTCTGCTGGGCAGTTGCCGAGTATTTGTCCTTTGCCACTCAGCCTGTTGTTTTGCGTGGGTGTTACAGTAAAGGGCAGCCCTTTAAAAAGTGCTAAAGTGACTCTTTCCCCATGAAAATTTAGTTAGATATCTCCTTTAACTGCCTATTCCCTGAGCACATTAGGAGATGCTTCTTTTTATTGTGTTTAAAAGGATTGAAGACTGTCTTAAACTCCTCAGTTAAGTCTTTTTTTTCTTCCTTTAGAAATGCCCTGATGTGATTTCTTGGGCTGTATGACTAGATTTGCTTTAGTCATTCATTAAGCATCGGTTTCCAAAAGCACTGATCAGCATTTTGGGAAGCCATCCATGTTCTGAGGCATGTTCTCCAAACACTATATTTGGTGTACAAGTAAGGATCTAATTTGATGCTAGAGCCAAGCTTTTATGACTGCAATTTATCACCCTCAGCGGGTTGTAGATGGCTTTCTGCAAAGCTCTGCTTCCTACTTGTAAATGTATTTACAGGGTGTGACTGTTAGCAGCAGCTTGGGATGCAGAGGGCATTAGTCATGGGCAGACAGATAACTCAGCTGAGTGTAGGGAAATCTGCGGGCAGGAGGAGCACTTGGCTGTGGGAAGCAGGGGACACCTTTTGTGTGGGACGCTGGTCCCTGCTGATCCCATGGAAGTGAGGGAATCCCAGGCAGGCAGGCACTGCTCATCACCTGCTGTCTGCCCTGGCCACGCTCCCCTTTGCCTCCAGCAGCCAGGGGATGCTTCAAGGCACTGGCAGCACGGGAGGCAGGCTGCAGCTCTCCAGGCCACTTCAGGATACTCTCAGTTACTTGGGGAAAGATCTTGAGCTCCTTGGTGCCTGCCTGAATGGTTTAGTGAACCTTCCTTCTCTGTGAGCACTTCCAGGGTCCTTCCTTGGAACACCATCCCGCATGTTACTGAAGGGAGCAACCCACACTTGGAGCTTTACGTATTTCCTTACACTTCTTTTGTGAATTGCTCACTTTTATATACGGGCAAAGGTAGGTTAAAAAAAAAAAAGTAGTTGTGTCCACTGAGTGGTCTGTTAGGTACATTCCTGGAGTAAAGAAGTTGGAATGTTTGTGGAAACTAAACTTGGAAACGTTGCTGGGTGAATTCTGCCCTGAGTTGGAGTTCATGCTGTGCCCTCCGTTTCGAGTGAGCTGATGCTAATTGGCAGAAATAAGGGATCCCTGAGAGAAGAGGGGAACATGGGTGAGGAAATAGTGCTGTTTAGCTTGCAGGGAGCTTAATGAGGGGCTGAAATGTTCAAAATAGTGACCTTCATCTCGCAGGGAAAAACAAAGCAGTTGGAAAAGGACTACTTCATGTTTACTTTCTTCAATGCTCCAGTAGCCTGCTCTTCTAAACATTACTACATGCATATTAGGTTATTAGAAGAAATAAATCTGGTTTGGATTATTCCTTGCAGTTCCACGAGGGGTGTGTGTGTGTGTGCACACGGTAAATGTTAGTATTGAAATAGTTGAGGAACTTTGGTCTGATTGAAAGGACCCAACAGAATGGCCAAGACTAGTGCTCATCTTTCTTTTCTGTGGTGGGTGCTGCTGCCCGTGGCTCTGGCCTGGTGTGTCAGTCCTGCAGGGAGCGGGCAGGAGGGGCTGAGTCACTTCCGCAGCACTGGCTGCCTTGGGAGCAGCTCCATTGTGTCTGGAGCGCGCACGGGGCTCTGCTGCTATCCAGCCAGGGCAACTGCGGCTGCTCTGTTTGTTCTGAGGCTTTTCCAGGAGATGAAAGTGCATCAAGTGAATGCGCTGGAGATGAAACAAGGCAACTTGTTTTGGTTGCAAGCATAGCAAACTGATGATGGTTTCCCGGTCATGGGATGGGGCTCTGGGCGCTTGCTCCTTGCACTGGGAATTGTGATTGCTTGGGAGAAGGGCGGCATCCAAGCGGGTAAACAGCAGGAACACCATTGGGTGGAGTTGTAGCAGACACGAGGGCTGCAGTATGACACCTCCCCCTTGTTTACAGGCACTTTCTCAGCCTGCAGATGGAAAACGGAGGCAGAGGGAAGTGTAGATGCGTGGCTTGGCTTGGAAACAGGCTGTGGCCACCAACGTCCTTGTGGATTTGGCACACAGGGCGCAAGGAAGTGACCACTCTCCAAACACCAGGCACTTGTTCCCTGCTCAGAGCTCAGCCAGCCAAGCTTTCCCATCAGGTGGGTTCTGGTGCATGTAAGGCTTGTGCTGGACCAATCCCACACTGGCTCCAGGTCACTGACCCTGAACTGTGTATGTATAGCAGAAAAAAATACGTTGTAGGGATGTGAAAGTGTACAGGTTATGTTGGCTTTGACATTGAGGGGTGGTGCTGGGGAGAGCAAAAGCAAAACTGTTCCTTCAGGCTACCTTAAATAACTTTCTCTTTCCTGGATGTGAATCATCTGATAAATGTCTCTACTCTTTTAACCTGTCGAGTCTTGTGTATAATAGGACCCATGTTATTTAAGAACTGTTCATGAGGTTGTGCCTTTTTCATCTGCCATCCTTAGGGAACTTCAGTCTGTAAATACAGCTTTTTTTTCCTGGAAGGGGAAGCCAGATTTCAGTCCCCACCTTGATGGGTAGAGAATGAAAAATCTCATAGAAACAGTGATTTCCCTGTCAGTACTCCAGTAGAAGGAAATACTATACTCCTTAAGAAGCGTCTTCAGGTTCAAAAGCTACAGAGAGTTGAAGTTATTCTGTGGTGTAGCTAATAAACAATAAACCCCATGTATTCTCTTCCTATAGAAATGACCATGTGTCTGGGGAAATTTTTTGAGTCAGTGCCACTGATTCCTCCTTAAACCAAAGCAAAAGCTCTAGGCCTGGAATTGCTCTCAAACCATTGCTTTACCCTCTGGGAGAGCAACTGTGTTGTGTAAGGAGTTGGCAGCTCCTAACTGCTTCCCAGAGCTGCTGCATGGAATGCATCCTGAAGTCTTGCCTTGCTTTTGTTACCTGCACGTTCAAGTGGCTGGGCTGAGGCAGGCTTATTGCAGTGAATGGGAATTGGGTTGGGAGAAATTTCTTTAGGTGCTGTAAGAACTGAGGGAAGCAACGCTTTGCTCTCACACTGTCTCTCTTCAGAACAGAAATGTTATGACTATTCAGTTTTATAAATAGAAATGCTCAAGATCAGTCTCATTAGTGCCGATTTTGAGCATGTTCAGCTTAATTTTACTTGCTAGCCTTCTGATGCTGTGGTTGTCACAGGGAAAGCATGTTTAAAGGCTGCAGGTATTGATTTCATTGTCAAAAAGTAGCTTGAACTTTTATTTTAATTTCAATGTTGACATTTTGGCTGGTGGAAACAAACTGATCTTACTCTGATGTTTCTATTCTTAGCAGGATGTTATCATTTGAGGGCCTGTATTATTGTTTAAAGGCTGGAAATGTTTGCTGTTCTGGAATTTGGGTCTTGTCTTAGAGTGTTTCTGTTTAAGAAGAGGCACAGCAGGAGAAGGAGGAGGAAGTGCAGAGCTAGAACTTGGGGGCTTCTCTGAGTTGCTGCCTCAGTTTCCCTGTGTAATGAGACTTTAGTGATCCTGCTTCAAAGATACTTTGTGAGGATTAATTAATGCCTGTAAAGGCTTTGGAGGTGAAAAAGCAGGAGCTACAACAGGAAAAGTTTCCATGCCCTGTGTCTTGAGTTCAGCTTTTTGAGGATCTCTTGAGCTCTCCCAAATACTTTGAAGGGCTTATTTCGGCCTGGCCACGGTGGTGATGGCTTTGGGGAGACACTGAGTGGTACAGCTGTGCTGCCAGGTGTTAGTCACTCACTCCTTACCCCAAGGAAGGGGCCTCAGCACTAGGGAGCAGTCAGAGGAACATAGGTGGCAGGGGTATGCTGAAAATGCTGCCAGTGCACAGCAGCTGAAAGCCTGGGGTTGGTTCTGTGCTGAGAACAAGCCTAAACTTACCTGGTTTAGTTCAGGTTTCCCCAAATCTGCAGCAGGCTTGATGGAAATGGATAAAAATCTCTGCTGAAGGCTCTGTGGACAAATGGTTGGGAGTGAGGAGGTTTAAGCTAGGCCAGCCCAAGGGCTTCTCTTGGGAAGTTTATCAAGAGCTCGGGCTGGACCTGGAAGCTGCTTTGAGCACAGAACACCTGCCAGTGCTGTCTGAAGCTGAGATGAGCTGTTGAGGCAGTGTGGGGTGGGCAGAACACCTCAATTTTTCCCTTTCTTCTGGAAGCATCCTGTTAGCAGTGTGAGACAGAGCAGCCTGCAGAAGGTGCATCACAAAAGCCACCCCAGCAGCAGACGAGTGGCTGCAGTGAGAGCTTTGGAGGAAATGTGGTGGTGGTGCTCACAGGGAGCCGTGACGTGGCTGCGTGGGCTGGGCTGCCGAGCCTCCCGAGCCCCACACAGCCTCAGACACAGTTCCTCCTTCAGTGCTGGCTGCAGCTGGCCCTGCTGGGCTGCAGCTCCCTGTAAAAATAGCAGGGCAGCATTTGCTGGAAACGTGGGATGTGGGAGTGAACGGAGCGAAGCGCCCCTGGAATCGCAGGAATTCCTTCAAGTCGGTTCTCCTTGAAAGGCTGTGGTTGTGGCACACCATCACTTGTGGCACATGGTGCAACGTGCTCCCCCTTGCATGGCCTCTCTGTGTCCAAGGAAAATGGGTTTTTCGTTGGTTTCTCTGTCCCCTCTCGCTTCTGCATTAATACGAAGGAGACTTAACAGGAAAAGGCAGGTGCTGCCTACTGTCTTAGAGCATTTTAAAACCTCGACAGAAATGGCTAATTCCATTAGGGAACGTAGCTGCAAATAACGTCATACATGACCCAGGCAGAGGTGATCGTGTGTACTGTTGGCCACTAGGCAGAACTCTTAAAAGTTATTTTCTTCACTGATAGCTCAAAGAGTTGAGGAAATAGACCTGGGTCAAGACAATCTGTCATATGAAACAGATTGGTATAATAGGAAAAAGTAGTATTTTTTTTGGTTATATAATAGGAGAGCTTCTGAACTAATAAGGTAATTGGAATACTGTTTATTAATGCAATATTTTTAGCCAGACTTTCCAAGAAAAACCACATCCTATAAAGATTTCGGCTTAGAGAGGCTGCATTAGTCTGTCCCTGAGCTGTGTCTCAGGGAGTGTGTTAACTGGCTTTGGTGAACTGCATAAATGCATGGAATTCTGATAATTTATTGCCAGCATTGCAGGTATTTCCATAGCACGCGACGACTAGCAGGCTGCAGTTATCCTAATTACTTTTCCTTTTGGATGCCTGCCTGCCTGCCTTTGGTTTCCTGCTGGCTTAGGGTGGCTGTGCTGTGTTTGAGAAGCAGGGATCAGAAAGGTGTTGGAGCGAAGAGGGAATGGTTTATTTAGAGTAGTAATTCATTCTGTTGTTACAGCCTTGGACAGCTTGTGGGGAGACCCCCCCTGTTTCTGGGAAGGGGGGAGCAGGGATTAAATGCTATCTCAAGCTTTTTCCAGTGTGTGCATTTTCTGCCTCCTTGCCCGTGGATCTGTGCAGGGTATTCAGCAGATCTGCAGTGACTTGGTTTGTTGTCTGACAGACTCACGAGCTGGTGTGGGTACAGTGAATTCCTACCCAGAGTTTCTCAGAATAAACTACTTATGGAATTCCTTCACTGTGCTTTCCCTGTGCCCCATGCCCAAACCCTCGTCCCTTTGTTGGGCTTACTCTTTGTGCTGAAATGCAAACATTAGCTTGGGTTAGTTATTTCATAACCTTTTTCCAGGTTGTGTTTAGCTCGTGCTGGGTTCCTTCTGCTTATGCTGACACATGTGGAAAGATAATGGTCCCGGTCTTTTCTGCTCTCCAGATGTTTTAGATTGTGTTTTCACTCCTCATGTTGGCAAAGTGCCTCTAAGTTGGCTGCGTTCCTGAAAAGAAAATAATTGGGTTTAAGTAGTCAGTCAAAAGATTGGGGAGTTTTGTTTGTTGGGGTTTTTTTCAGTTTCTTCTTTGTTCAGAGCTGGTTTGAGTCTGGCCTGGCACCAGATGCAGGTGGCTGCTGGGGTGGGAGGTGGTGGCAACTCCCTGAGCCACAGAAGCTGCTCACTCCCACTGGGAGGCAATTACTTTATTCAGGATGTGTGTCTGGCCTGGCTTAGGGTGAGGTGCAGATGACTAGAAGCAGCTAGAAGTGTCCTGTAGCAGACCAGATGGGAGCAGGATGTTCCCTGGTTGCATTCAGCACAGGCTGCTCTCGTGTTGGTTGGGTGTCCATGCGAACGCACACGGCTGTACCACCCCAGCATCCCTGCAAGTCCAGCCAAGCCCTTCACAACACCCAGCACCCAGGATTAGTACAGGGTCCTGTGGGAAGGGGAGGATGCTGCTGCTCCTCCTGAGCCCCAGAGAGTCAGAGCAGCCCTCAGAATGCCAGGATGGTTTGTGTTAGCAGTGACCTCAAAGCCCATCTCATCCCAAATGGTTTAAAGGCCATCCAGTTCCACCCTCTGCCATAGGCAGGGACACCTTCCAGTATCCCAGGTTTCTCCAAGCCCCGTCCAGCCGGGCCTTGGAACTTCCAGGGATCCAGGGGCAGCCACAGCTTCTCTGGGCACCCTGTGCCAGGGCCTCCCCTCCCTCACTGGGAAGAATTTCTTCCTAAGTAAAGGATTTCTTTCTAGAATAAAGAGAGACAACCCTTGCACCCCACCAGTGAAAAATTCTGTTTGGTCCTTAGAGAGATAGTGAAACATTGGCCAAGTCTTTATATAAAGAAATGAGATCTGGATAATATTTGTCATGAGAATTGTGCTGTCTGGGTTTCACAACTTTCCCCTTGCATTGGAATTCAGAGCTCAACTTGCCTATTCTGACAGAAGTCTTTTCTCAGCACATACACAAAATACTCACAAATATTGACTCATTTGACACTTCTCTGCAAATATTTAATTCTACACATCATGTTTCTGACATGTTAGGGGCTCATGTGCCATCCAGGCTCACTGCCATGGTTTAAAATTCAAATATGTTGACTTTTTTCTAAGCCAGTCCATATTTTTCCGAACAAAAAATTAGGTAAGGAAGTGATTGGGTCAGAAAATGGTTTAAAAAAAGTCAGAAGAACTGCAACTATAGCATCCCAGTTTTTGGTAAATACCCTGTTGCAATGTGAAAATAATCGAGTGCGTAAAGTATCTAATGTTAATCTTCTCCTTACCTTGGGCTGGTCTGCTTGTTTCTTTTTCACTTCCCATTCCAAAAGGTCTCTGAATGTTTCCTGTCTCGTTTGCAGCGGTAGTCGCTCTTCCAAAACCTTCAAACCAAAGAAGAACATTCCCGAGGGCTCTCACCAGTATGAGCTGCTCAAACACGCCGAGGCCACGCTGGGGAGCGGCAACCTGCGCATGGCTGTGATGCTTCCAGATGGGGAGGACCTGAATGAATGGGTGGCAGTTAACAGTGAGTCCTGGCCTTTTGTTCATCACCTTCCAGAGGGGGAGGACCTGAATGAATGGGTGGCAGTTAGCAGTGAGTCCTGGCCTTTTGTTCATCACCTTCCAGAGGGGGAGGACCTGAATGAATGGGTGGCAGTTAGCAGTGAGTCCTGGCCTTCTGTTCATCACCGTGCTGTTGGGAGCGGGCTGACACTTGTGGGAGGACAGCTGTGTGTCCCCTTCTGTCCCTGGAGAAAAGGGGAGTTGGGGAACCTTGCTCCCTGACAGGAGGGTGCAGCCAGGTGAGGGCCATGCTTTGCTCCCAGGGAACAGGCACAGCGTGGCTGGAAGCAGCCTCGCAGTTCAGGTTGCACATCAGGAAGAATTCCTTCATGGAAAACGTTGCCAAGCATTGGAGGTGTTGGAGTTCCTGTCCCTGGAGATGTCCAGGGAGCAGCTGGATGTGGCTGGCAGAAGGTGGGGGTCAGCCACAGGTTGGACTTGATGGTCTCAGAGGTCTTCTCCAAAGTGAATGATTCTGTGAGTCATTCTGGGGTTTGTAATTTCCCTAAAGTTAGTTCCCTTAGTTCCTACCAAGGTCTGAGCCTTTGCTCTGGTAAGTCTCTGATGTCATACTTTTAGCTTCCTCTAAAGCTGTTAGTCCAACCTCTCTGCTTTCAGGCTGAACAATGATGCCTAAATTAGCATTTTCTGATTGCTTGACCTTGTTTCCTCCTCCTGCCTCTCCCTGTTGAATTAATTTTGCCCTCTGCTCCTAAAGAATGGATTCTCCCTTTGCACTCTGTAGCCTGTGCAGTTTTGGCTGCCACAAGCTCTGTGCCTTGTCTGGCTGTTTCCTCATCTTTTGCCTCTCAGGTTTGATGAGCTCCAGTGGTGGTACAGGGTTGGTTGTGCACTGCAGTAGAAATTATGCTTGAGTTAAATGCCCTCTAATTGTTTCTGTGGTTCTGCCTTTTTTCCTCTTGCTCTTTGACACATTTGGGAAGTGAAACTATCACACTGACATCCCCCTTCCTGTTCCCCAACAGTCATGCAGTGCTCTGGTGCTCTCCTTGCCCCTGCTTCCAGGGCAGGCTGGAATTGCTGACACCATCCTTTGCAAAAGTTAATTCACACTGCATTGCAAAACTGGCTAGAGAAAAGGCCAGCCCACTTGTGTGAGTAAGCATTGCTAAAGATGCTTCATGTATTGCTGGCATCCTTCCCTTTTGGTGGTTCCTTCACGCCGTGTCTCTGCTTTCGTGTGGGGCAGCAGTTTCTCCCTTCCCAAATGAATGGCCCCACTGCTGAATTAGCTGGAATGAAACTGTGGCTGTGTAATTAAAGAGTGAGCTGATGAGGTGCTCCCTTCCCTCAGCATCCCTGCACCACACTGAGCACCTGCAGTAGCTGTGAGCCCCTTCTGCTCACAGAGAGGTCTCGTGAGGAGGCAAAATGTGACTTCAAACATTGCTTTTACCCTTCTCAGCCCTGGGAGCACAGAACCAAACGTGCTCTGCCCTGCTGCTTCTTGCTTAGCTCTCAGCCTGACTGGTGTCTTAGGGAGTGACTCGATATGCATGTGGATTTTGAGACTTCCAAGTGTGGGATTTGCCATAATCAGTCACTTTGTCAGAGCCTGTGTGGGTTTTCTGAACATGCTTGCCTTGAAGCAAACAGTGGGCTGTGGTTTCTGCTGGGAGCAGGGAATGGAAACTTAATTAACAGTTCCCATGGGCACTTGAGAAGCGAGGGCTGAGCAGGAGCTGTGACTTGCTCCAGTGACATTTGTCTGATCTTGGCCATTTATCCTCTGAAAGATAACTGCAGATCAAGTGGATTTTCTAATCTGATTGCAGTGACCACAGTTCCTTATGACAGAATCTGCTGTTAGTTATTGAAAAAGAGCCTTCTTTTCAAAGCGCTTAGAGTAATTAACTGGAAGATTACTATAACAGTAGGGTTAGATGTGCTATTAGGAACAAATCCTTCCCTGTGAGGGTGCTGAGGCCCTGGCACAGGGTGCTCATAGAAGCTGTGGCTGCCCCTGGATCCCTGGAAGTGTCCAAGGCCAGGCTGGACTGGGCTTGGAGCAACCTGTGATAGAGGAAGGTGTCCCTGCCCATGGCAGGGGTGGAACTGGATGGGCTTTAAATTCCCTTCCCACCTGAGGCAGTCTGGGATTGTATGAAATGTTCTTGGGAAAGGAATACAAAGCCTGAGGGAAGCCACTGTCACCTAACCAGTACCTGCTCTCTCTAGCTGGAAAGTTTATGCTGAAAATCTTTATTTGATTACATGCTTGCCAGTAGAATTTTGGATTGTAATAAAATGCACCCGACTTTTAGGAAAGGAAATCACTAGGCTCTCTCCTTCCTTTTTCTTCTTCCAGCTGAAGATTTTGCTGTAGTGAACAATTAAATAGTTCTTGCTGGAGGTTGTTCCAGAAAGTTGGTGGTTGCATTCTGCATCTCTTTTATAATGGACCTTAAATAAGCAATAACAATGAAGTTTTCTTCCCAAAACCCATTCCAGACCTCGTGCTTTACAGTCTGAGCTGTAGGAATCTTGTTCTGCAGAGTGCTAATGGGTGATTTCTCTGCTTTTCAGCTGTTGACTTCTTCAACCAGATCAACATGCTCTATGGAACCATCACGGACTTCTGCACGGAGGAGAGCTGCCCCGTGATGTCTGCTGGCCCAAAGTAAGAGCTTGTTTTTCACACTGTTGGCTGGGTGCACTTTTTGAGATGATTTCTCATTTAAAAACTTGAGACTGGCTGAGATGAGTGCCAGAGTTGGATGGCAAAGATGTGAAAGAGAAGGATTTGAACTTCTGTTAAGGGGCTGGGGAATAGAAAATAAGTTTTTTTTGTCTGTGTTTGAGTTTGTTTGGTGTTTGTTTATTTTTTCCTTTAACCTGGGAAGTAAATTAATTATCAAAATTTTTTTCCCCTTCTTCTTTTTTTTTCCCTGAAACATTAATGAGGGTTTCTTAAATGAGGATTTGAAGTTTTGATATGCAGGCATTCCATTAGGGCTTACCAAAATCTTCCTTGTAGGTATCATAGAAATATTAGATGTCTGGATAAGAATTCCTGTGGCTTTCTTGGTTTCTTGCTTATGCTTTTGTTGACACATCCAGTGTTTGTGCTTTTTCCTGCTCTCTAATCCAGTTTGTTGTTTTGCTCTGGCTCCAGACTGATCCTGGCCCCTCAGCTAAGTGTTGGTATTTGTCCCACATGAATACCATTTAAATTGTGGTATAAGGGCAGTACTGGGTGGTGAGAAATCCTGTTTTTTCATAAATCTAGACACATGGTCCATTTGGTGTGTCTGGGATTTTTGCATGTGTTCTTAGATATAATTTTAAAATGCTTTCAGACCCTCTGATTTTTTGCTCTTAGAAAAACTAGGTTTTTTTGTCCCGTTGTGAGCAGCACCTTGATAATCCCTCATCAAATTCGTTTATGGTGAAAATATTCTCCCAGTAGTTGCTCTGACAAAAGCGAATTTGCAAAGCAAATGGAGAGGACAGATGTATCAGATGCAGCTAAGCTTTGCATAAAACCCGTGTGTGATCTGCAGCATACAAACCCTATGGTTCACTTGGGCGCTGGTGTTGTCAGACTCCCCGTGTTAGGTGTGTTTGGGGTTTGTAAGCAGTGTCTTTGCAGCATTATCCACCCTCTGGATCATCATCTGGTGGCAGCTGCATTCCCCAAACCAGGCAGAATAGCTGTTCCATCGTGAGTTTGCTGAGGACTTGTTTCTGCCTCGTTCTGTGCATAGCCTAGAAGTTTTCTGAGCCATAGAATCAGAATCCCAGACTGCTCTGAGTA
This sequence comes from Muscicapa striata striata, assembly GCA_030060385.1. Taxonomy (NCBI): domain Eukaryota; kingdom Metazoa; phylum Chordata; class Aves; order Passeriformes; family Muscicapidae; genus Muscicapa; species Muscicapa striata. The sequence continues at coordinate 644,602 of JAREIS010000061.1, read as the reverse complement.
GGAAGGGAGGCTCATCTCGTTCAGCCACATGCAGGGACACCTTCCACCAGCCCAGATTGCTTCAGACCTTTTCTTCTAGCTGAAAGGCACTTTGTATCAGTTTCCAGTTTTTAACAGCATTCCTTGGGACCTACCTGTGTCTGTTCAAGAGCTGTAATTCAGGATCTCTGGTGAGAGCTAACCTAGTTTGGTTTCCCGCTATGCGAAATTTTGTGGGAATATTTTCAAATGTAAAGGAATTGCCTAAATTGGAGGGGTCTGGTGCGTGTGGCTGGAAGCTGCTGCAGATGTGGAGTGTTGGCAGCTGCTGTGGCAGCGTGGCTGAAGTCTGGGAAGGCTGCAGGAGGCAGGATTGCGGTGGGGAGCCGTGAGGAGCAGGCCGTGGTGCCGGAGCACTCAGGAAAGGCAGTGGGAGGGTGTGGGAGCACTGGGAGCAGGAGCAGCAGCCTTGCAGGCCCATCAGCAGTGATTCACCGGTGCTAAAGGCCGCCCTGTCTCACCACAGGTACGAGTACCACTGGGCAGATGGCACAAACATCAAGAAACCCATCAAGTGCTCTGCACCCAAGTACATCGATTACCTGATGACCTGGGTCCAGGACCAGCTGGATGATGAAACGCTGTTCCCTTCTAAAATAGGTAAGTAACTGCAACTGAACTTTGGTTGCACTTGTACAGCAACACTCCAGCCCTGGAGCATGAAAAGGCCTCCTTAGGGGTTGATGTATGGGGCAGGTTTAGAAGGTTACATTTTCTATCTAAACACACTTATCTTTTAAGATATGTTGTAATACTTGAACTCTGATCCATGTATTAGTACTCCTAATAAACAGCTGTCACAATTCTGCATGCAGGAAGTACCATTTCTAACAAAGAACTGGCTCTGTTCATCAGGTCTGGTGTTTCATTTGTTTAGAGCAGTGAGTTGTTTCTTCGGAAATAAAGCAGAGGGTCTCAGACCCTTATAACCAGTAACTGACAGCTTTTTGTCACAGAAGAGATGTTTGGGTGTCATGAGGAACTTTGAGGCATTATCTCCAAAGAAGCTGAGTTGCAGCTTTGATCTTAAGCTGATTATTTTTTTCTTTTTTTTTTTTTTTTTTTTTTTTTTTTTTTTTAAATGAAGATGAAAAGTAGATATTAAAGAGGCTTCTTTCAGAAAAGCAGGAGAGAACTAATGAGCAACCAACAGTTTGGAAAAGATAACAGGGGAGATCTCTTAGTTGCCTTAATTTTGTAAATAAGTTTCTGAGGCTTTTGACACATTTTCATTAAGCTTCTTTAGAGAAACTGTGCCTTCAGAGAGAGACTCAGATGCCACAAACTAACCAGCTAAATATGAATTTCCCGTGTGCTGCAGCAGCCAGAGGAGGAAATGCCATGTACATGTGTTCAGGGCAGGCTGAAGCAGGAGAATGAAAACATCAGTGGTGGGGCCTGAGAGCATTGGCAAGGTCCTCACTGGCCTCAGAGCATCCAGAGCCTGGGCCTCTAGCCTTCAGGCAGGACTGGAGCACTTGGAAAGACTGCAGAAGAGCTAAGCTGGCTGGGGAGGCTGGTAGGTGAGGGGAAGCTAGGCAGGTTTCCTCTTTTCAGATGGTTGATACATATCTTTTTTTAGCCTGGGGAAGTGACAACTAAAGAATTCATCGCCTTGGTAGCCAGTTGCCAGCCCATTTTAATAAAGCCTGTGCAGTGACAAAGGTGTGCTGTTGAAACTGATTTCATCTCTTCTGGGTTGTAGTGGCTTTCCAAACAGACAGGCATGGCCTGGGAGTTTAGGAATAAGCTGTGTGTTTTCTTCCTGCCAGGTGTACCATTCCCAAAGAACTTCATGTCCGTGGCCAAGACGATTCTCAAGCGTCTCTTCAGAGTTTACGCTCACATCTACCACCAGCACTTTGACCCGGTGATCCAGCTGCAGGAGGAGGCACACCTCAACACTTCTTTCAAGCACTTTATATTTTTCGTTCAGGTAAGGACAATGCAAACAGAGTTCTCGCTTCCAGGCTATCCCCTTTCCCTTGGAAAAATATCAGCATCTTCCTAAGTTTCCTTCCTCTAAGAGGGAGGAGAAGCTTCAGGCAGTGGAACCCTGCTGGTCAGCGAGTGGCAAATGGGCAGGGGAGGCTGTGGGGCTTGAAGAGCTGCCTGCCAAATGAGTTCTGGCTGAATAAGGCTTCTCACCTGAGATCTTTACCCACAAAACTCTGTATGTGTGTCTTTCTCCTTGTCCCTGTTACAGGAATTCAATCTAATTGATAGAAGAGAACTTGCACCTCTTCAAGAACTGATTGAAAAACTCACCTCCAAGGACAGATAAAAGGAAGAGGACTTCTTCAAGTCACTTGTTTCTTTAAGCGAGCGTGTGGTATTTGTTTTTTGTTAATTTGTTTTTTTTAAAAAAACAAAACAACCCCCCCTGTGCTGTTACCAGTGACAGCTGAGATCTACTTTCTGTGCTTTTATTAGGGGAAATCTTTTCTCTGTTAGTGACATGTGGTAAATAGCTTTTTTTAATTATTATTATTATTTCATTGTTGTTATTCATTGTGGAATTTCTAGGAGGTGCTGAGTGTTTATAAAGAAAACATGCTTGGTTGGGGGATTGACTCTGCTGGTGGATGGGTTCTTGTGTTGTGTCAATGGTAGCCCATTCTCATGAAGTCCCTGGAAGACTTGCTTACATTCTCTAAGTGCCTTGGCAGACTCACTTCTGAGGTGCAAAGCACATACAATACTGAACATTGCTGGAAACAGAAAATATGTACTAACACCCAGACACTTACTGAAACTTGTTTTAAAAATATGTATCTATGCTTACACTAAAAAAAAAAAAAGCCATAACTTGTTGAAATCAATGATCTCCAGCTTTTAATACAAATACTTCTTATTTTTTTAGAGATGAATATAGAATTTTTCAAAACTAGATTACTTCTTACAAATGAAAACAAAGTTCTCGCTAAAGCAAAACGGCAAAGGTGGTAAAATTACACAGACCTTGTGCTTAGCAAGTAGTTCCATGTCTACTGCCATGGGACTTTGCATAGTTGATTTTATTTTCGTAGCAGGAAAGCATCAGTTGGGTCAGCCAGCTTGTTAAGTTTCCCTAGCAGTTGCCAAATGAACAGGTAGTTTGCACAAATACCATTAGGGAGAATATTCCCTGTAAAAAATTGCACTTGGGTAGTAGTAATAATAATAACAAAGAAAACCTGGCTTGAAAAATAACTGGTGAAAAGATGTTTTTAAGTTAGGAATGCAAAGCCTGGCTCTGAGGAGGGGCTCTGGTGGCCAGTGTTTGCTCTTTGAGGAGATGTGTCTTGTAGGGGAGATAATTTCATGGGCTGCTTTGGAGTTATGTTATTATGATGGTTAAAATCACTGCCCACCTTCAGGGAGCTCCACCTGTTGGGAAAAGCAACAGGAACAGGTGAGGCCAAGGTGAGCACATGACAGAGAAGCTGAGCTTCTGTTTTGCACCTCTTGGTTTGACCAGAAACGCTGAGTAAAGCTGGAACTGGCGTGCAGAAGAGGTTCGTGGCCATGGGCACAGCCAGCAGGGAACAGCTGAGCACAGAAATGACTCACCTGGGAGCTGCTGGGTTCTGCTGAGGGATCCTGATCTTCTGGCTTTTCCTGTGCCACCATCCACCCGACAGTGCAGGAGCCACCAATCTCCCAAATTCACACTGCACAGTTTAGACACAGAGTGAGCAAGGCAGGAGCTCCGAGGTGCTCAGCAGGTGATGTCTCCCATTAAATGTCAGGGTGACTCCTTGGTTTGCTCTCATGTGCCAGCAAAAAGGATAAATGTGTAGAAATGAGGACGTGGCAGTGCAGTGGTTTGGGTTCCTGGCACACTTCTGCCTTAGGAGAAGTTCTTAGTTCTTCTTGTTGTTGCGGTTTTTATTTTTTTGAACAGCCAATTCTAGAAATCCAGAGGCATCTGCTGCGGTTCAGCCCATCAGAATTGGGAGGTATTGAGTATAAAAATGAGTCCTAGGTGGATAGTGTGTTTTTTTAATTCAGTATCTGGTAGTAGAAAGTCTTTGACCGAATAGTTTCTAGGCACGTAATAAAAGCTTGGAGATCATGATTTGCCTGACAGCTGTATGAACACATTGTTTAATTACACAACACTTGAAAAGAGCATCATTGAGGACATGTTTGCAATGGTGGGGATTTGGGATCCCCGTGCTGTTTCTTTTTGCAGCTTTTCATTGTTGTTTTGCTTCTGAAAGCTGTGGGACCAGAAATCAATGTGTGTTTACACTCTCAGAGTAAGGGCACATGGAAATGCCACTCAGTGGAATCTGGATCGAGTGAATGTGTTTATAAAACAGTGCATTTATGGGAAGAGAAGGGGGGGACACCCCCTGCCCCTCCAAGTAAACCCCAGAGAAGCAAACCCTGCGTTGCTGCAGGCCCCCACCACGGACTTTGAGGGGTGATGAGTGCTCGGAGACAAAACCTTCCAGCTTTGGTCACGGGGAGCACAACGTGCCAGTGGGGCTGAAGCAGGCTGTGCTTCCAGTGCTGCCTCAGGCCTTCCAGTCTGGTAGGCTCCCGAATTCCTGTGGTTGGTGGTGGTCTGTTGCTACCAGCGCCCTGGGTCTTGTCAGGGGTTTGGGTGGTGGCTTGGGGAGGGCTCCACTCTGGAGCTGGGGAGGGGCAAAGGGCCGAGTGCACGGAGCTCTGCCATGCTCAGGTGGATGGATATGGGATGTGCTGTCCAGGTCAGGGATACTGGTTACTCCTGCAGAGAGGAGCAAAACCAGCACCTTCTGCTGGTGCAGGTGGCTGAGGACACAAAACAGGTTCTGAGGGGCAGGCAGCCCATCTGCAAGTACCCAGTTTCTTTTCCTGCTTACTATGCAATGTAGAGCTTTGAACTTCTGCTTTTCCGTGGAGGTAGAGAGGAGCACTGTCCTTACTCAGTCCTTGGGAACTGGGCCCTCTCCCGGTGTCCCTGACCCTCAGTTAACAGGTAAGGACACCTATTTGCTGCTATGGACTCACCTTTCAGATTGTTCCTTTCTATTTCTCACCCCTCTTCCTTTCTCCTGGGTCACCTGACACAATTTTACTGTAAACACATCCTTTTGGATAGTTGTGTTTTTCCTTGCTGCCCTCTCCTCCTCTCCTGCCTGCCAGAGTGCTGTTACTGTACATAACCCCCCTTTTAGTTGGATTATTTAAGGAGCTGCAGCACCAACAGAGATTCCTTGCTTCTTTCCCCACTAAAATATTCCCTTTTGCACCAAATCTTGTTTCCTTCACTGCTGGTAGCAGTTGTCTCACTCCTAAAACCACTGGCAGTTTTATGGATGCCCATCTTTTTTTCCTGGATATCTTTTCTTTAAACTCGAGACTAGCATTGGTGATTTTCAGTGTTAAACCTTCTTTCCCTGCTTTTCTTGTGGTTTCCTCTTGCCAGGTTCAGTTTGCAGCCTAGGAAAATATCCAATTACCTTATTTTGTTGGAAGAAGCAATTCCCCAAATTGTTCATAGAATACTGTATTTTTAGGGGAGATTAATTTTTTATAGCCACTAAACTATACTCATTATTTTTGTACGTTTGCAACTTGGGGACAATTTTTCCGAGCCGTGTCGCGGAGGGAACATTTATTGTCATGGCTGTTTGACTACTTGGGAATGCTGTGCTTGTGTGGTGTGGAGGCACATGCCTTGATGTGCACTGGGAGAGAGAGAAGTATGCAATAAAAATGAATGAGGCTTCAGTGAAAGGCCATTTTTGAAGGGGAAAAAAAACCAAATAACCAACAAACTCCAAAAGCGACACTAACCTTTCCTCCTCCTTTAAAATCCTGAAATATATGGGAGAAAACACAGTGTAATGTTTAAAATGCAAGGAGAGAACCCTTACTGTGAGCTAACTGTGCCAATACCGCTTCAGTTTGTAGTCACTGATGGAGATTTCAGTTTTAAATGAAAACAGCTTTTGATTAAAAAAAGAATAAGTTGAATGTCTGAAAATCCGCACCATGTTTATTTGAGAGTTGTAAATAATGTATACAGATGGTTGTATGTGATGGGGCAGAATATTTAAATCCTAGGGGTTTTTGTTTTTGTTTTTTTTCAATAAGAAACTGAAGGCTGTTTATAAGAGAAAATAAATAGCTATGTTTGACCATGACTGTCTTTATTTTCTTCTTGGACTTGCTCCTCAAGGGTCTCCTACTTGTAAATAGATGTTTTTTTCCCCCCCCCCTGTATATTGTACACATCTGACCAGGACACACCCAAGGATGTTGCTGGGCCGCCGGTGCCACCCGAGGTGCAGACTCCAGTTGTAGCCCTGCCCAGCAGCACAGGTGCCTTTTTTAGCTTTTCGTTCTCCCAAGAGCCTGCTGTGACCCCAGCAGGCGGAGCTCTCCCGGTTTCCTGCCCTCCCATGCACACCCGCTGTTGGAGTGCCCTGCCCGTGGTAAGTTCCTCACACGCACTGGCTGGAGGGCAGATGGGGACAAGGTGGTTAAAATCTGGCTTTCACTTCCATTTGTTACACAAGTGGGGGCCACAGCTGCCTTGCTGCTGGTGCCCATCTCCTTTGGCTCAGGATTTTTCCCCGTTTTAACTTGGTTCTCCTTGGGTTCAGTGTCTGTTTGGGAGGTTTTAGTATTTCATATAATCCCACCAAGGTTTAGGTTGGAAAGGACCCTGAAGATCATCTTATTCCAGCCCTGTGCCACAGGCAGGAACACCTTCCACTGTCCCAGGTTTTGCTCCAAGCCCTGTCCATCCTGGCCTTGGACACTTCCAGGGATCCAGGGGCAGCCACAGCTTCTCTGGGCACCCTGTGCCAGGGCCTGCCCACCCTCACAGGGAACAGTTCCTTCCTGAAGTAAAGAATTCCAGCCTCAAGCAAAGAATTCCTACAGTTAAGAATGTCTCTGTAATTATTTGCAGTACCAGCGCACTGAACCGGAGTGCTGGAGGAGTTTCCAAGGCAGTCGGTGGCCGGGGGTGGCTCTGTGTGCTCGGCCCGTTCCCGCTGCCCTCGTGCCGCCCCATCCGTGCGCTCCGCGCGCCGCTGCTCTGGCCTGCGGCGGCACCGAGCCGGCGCGAGCCCGTGACGTCACCGCCCGCCCCGCCAGGCCCGCCGCTGCCGCGCGCCAAATTTGAAGGCGGCGCGCGCGGTGCCGGGCTCGTGCCCTCTCAGGAGCGTCTCGCGCCCCTCAGGTGCGTCTCGCGCGCCCCCCCCCCCCAGGCCGCCCCCTCAGGCCGCCATGGCCACCCCGCCCAAGCGCAGCAGGCCCGACGGCCGCCTCAAGAAGGTCGCCGTGGAGGGCAACATCGGTGAGTCGGCGCCTGTCGCCTACGCGGGGCAAGGGACGGGCAAGGGCGAGTTGGTGAGGGCGAGGCGGCCTCCGCGGCGCTGGGTGCTTTCGGCCGTGTGTGGGGGAGGCACAGCTCTGTGGACTCTTCATTTCCTTCCTGCCTCCTTCATTTCTTTTTCCTTTTCTTTCCTCACTTCCCCTTCTTCCTTACATTTCCCGCCCCCATTTCCCCCAACCCTTTTCCTTATGTGAGGGCTCCTTCCACTACAGCAGAGCGGAGTAACAAGGATGCTTCCACAAGATTTTCCTGGCCGTTTCCCTCAGTAATTTTCCCTCCTATTTCCCCCCCCCTCCCCCCTCCTTTTCCCCTTCCTTTTCCTTGTGTGAGGTCTCCTTCCACTACAGCACAGCGCGGTAACAGGAATGTTTCCACAAGATTTTCCTGGCCGTTTCCCTCAGTGTAAGACTTTTAAATCAGGTCAGGAGGCACAAGCAAACCAATTCAGCATGTCAGACTTTACTCTGTGTCGTAAAAATGACGACATTTGGGAGAGAAAAAAACAAGCAAGCTTTCTATTAAAGTTTTTAGCTGATTCACCTGTTTGGCGTTGAAGTCCTGGATAAGGTTTTCCCTGATTGTCTTTGCTGTTTGTGGTGTAAAGCGCCCGGAATGACAGAATTTCCCAAATTTGGGGGGGATCCGTAAGGATTTCTTAATCCCACTCCTGGCCCTTCACACCACACCTCAAAATATCACCGGGTGTCTGGGAGCGTTGTGAAACCTCTCTAAATTCAGATAACGAGAAACCTGTTGCTCTATTAATTGATCTGTCATGGTGGGTGTGGGAGGCTGGTTTATGGGGATGGAAGGCAGAGTTGGACACCAGTTAAATAACACCGCTGTGGGGGGGTGTTCTCACTGGCGTTGTTCCTGGCTGCTTTTCCTACAGCTGCGGGGAAATCCACCTTTGTTAATATCCTGAAACAAGCCAGTGAGGAGTGGGAAGTGGTTCCCGAGCCTGTCGCTAGATGGTGCAATGTCCAGCAAAGCTCTGGAGACGATTGCGAGGTAAAAGGGGGAAAAAAATAAAATATTCTTCTAACTTCAGAACATCAGTATATCCAACAGACTGAGCATTTTTCAGACTCTGTGTGACAGCAACACTTTTGCTGATTGCTTTCACAATGTCCGAGTTCCTCTTTTCCAATTTGTTGGGTCTATTATGGAAAAAATGTTATTCTATGTCAGATGTAATTTCTGAAAGTGCTTAAGAGCTACTTGTAGCCACTGTGAACTAACCAGGTGAGCGGAGAGGATTGTTCCCCTGCCACGAGAAGTGTGCTCTGAAATGTCTTAGCAAGTTGAGAACTCACTTGGTTTTAGTGGTGGGATTTTTTCCCCAGCCACCTGTGATTCCATTGGCAATCCAGCCGCTACTTCTTGTGCAGGTGGCTTTTGAGGGACCGGAGATGTTTTTTGCACGGCGTGTTTTGGTTAACCCAGTGTAAGATTTCAGGGGACACCTCGGCCCTGCCTTGTCAGCTGCGTTGTTGGGGGTTGTGCAGCTCTCGGTGTGTTCCCCCCGGCCCCAGGAGCTGAGCACGTCGCAGCGCAGCGGCGGGAACGTGCTGCGCATGATGTACGAGAGGCCGGAGCGCTGGGCGTTCACCTTCCAGACGTACGCGTGCCTCAGCAGGATCCGGGCGCAGCTCAGGGCCCTGCAGCGCACGCCGCACGACGCGCAGGAGCCCGTGCTGTTCTTCGAGCGCTCTGTCTACAGCGACAGGTGCGTGGGGCCGGAGCAGCTGGGGGCAGGGGACACTGCTCCGGGGCAAATCCAGGGGATGTGGGGCTGGAAGGGAGCTCTGCACATCGCCCAGTCCAAGCCCCCAGCTGTGGACACAGGAATGCATCCAGCTGGTTGAAACACTTCCAGAGACTCCATGACCTCCCTAAGCAGCTCTTCCGGTGCTTGGCCATCCTCGTGGAAAGTTCTTCCTCACGTTGAGGTGGAACTCCTTGTGTTTTAGTTTATGGCCAACAAAAAATGTCTAAATAAATGCCCCATTCCTGTGTTTCTGGATTCAGAAGGTGAGACTTGATAACTGAACCCCATCTCATAATCCTTAGGTGTTCCCCCGTTGTGATATATTGCAAGAAATAGCACGTTTTAATTTACTGTAAGTAAATGACCCAGTGCACAAGGCAGCTGTGTTCCATGGGTTATTCCTGCACACCTGAGCTGCAAATGTTGGTGGTCTTCATGCACACAGCTCCAGGAGGAGAATACCAGCTGTTTAATTCCACTCCAGGAGATGGTTACCACTCAGCTTCTCCTCTAGTTACCGTACTTGAGGCAAACCAAGGGATTCCTGTGCACAAGACAATTTTTGTTTCCATCACTCTGATGTCCACAGGTACATCTTTGCTGCTAATTTATATGAGTCTGACTGCATGAACGAAACTGAGTGGACAATTTACCAGGACTGGCATGATTGGATAAATAAACAGTTTGGCTCAAGGCTGGCACTGGATGGGATCATTTATCTCCGAGCCACTCCTGAGGTGAGGGGTACCAATGAGATGGCACCAAAACCAAGTCTGTGTTCGGGGCCTTGCTCCTCATGGTTAGAGCTCAGCTCAGGCTGCTCTGAGGGCTGCAATACTTGAGCTGTGATTCCGTCTGGAAGTACTTAAAAAAAAAAATGTTCTTTCAAATGTAGACTGTGTACCTGTGATGGTAATGATGTTTTCCATTTTAAAAACAATACATGACAACAGCAAATGAGAAAACACTGCTGGAATAAAGCAAGCGACTCCAGGAAAGTACAAAGCACCTCTAGGAACAGCTATTAGATCGGGAATATAGCTACTCAGGGAATAGACACACCAGTTCACAGAAATGGCAGAGCTGATGTGGGGTGGTCTGTGAAGCCCCTACACACCTGGGACCCTGGAGCTGAGCCAGGTGAAAGTGCGCCCTGTATGCGAGGCTTTGGGACTGTGCTTTGATCTTGGGCCATCTAACAGTTGTTTAAAAGGCGAGAACAGGATAATGCCTCTTTTGAGTATCAAACTTGCTTGAGCAAGAGAAAAACATGAGATTAAAAGAGCTCTAATAAACTGACATATCACTTCCATATTTCCTTGCTTCCAGCTTCCATGCCCTCAGTTTTGTTACGGTTGTAAAAAACTGGAATGTAGCACAGTGGAGTAACTCTGAGGGCTTTTTGTTTTTCTATTTAAGAAAGGAATGTATATTACAAAGTACAACACCTAAACAATTTTGGCTTGTTGAGGCTTTAGATGCGCTTGAGATGGCAACAAATGATTTAAAATGTTGGAAAACAGTTTCTAAGAGCCAGAAACATATTTTGTTCAAATTCAGCAAGATTTTGAAATGCTTGTCTGTAATGTCAAATGGGTATTTCCGTGCTCTTGGCATGCAGTAAATAAACTTATTTATTTATTTTTATTTTCTATCTTTTGTGTTTAGAAATGTTTGAATAGGATTTACTTGCGTGGAAGAGATGAAGAACAAGAAATCCCCATTGAATATCTGGAGAAGCTTCACTACAAACATGAAAGTTGGCTGCAGCACAGGACACTGCGGTAGGGTTTGTTGAGTGGTTGCCTGAGGATGGATAAATCTTTGTAAGGATGTTCCGTGGTTCTTTTTCCACCAGTGAAACTTCAGCTTTTCTTACCATACATAAATCTAAACTACAGGCACATTTCTATCAGTGTTTCCTTAGGAATAATGTCTTTGCAGCATGTTCATTATTGCTTGGATGTGCAGCGTGCTCCAAGTTCTCCTCACGCAGAGCTCTGAGCAGCAGAGGCTTCAGCTGAGCTCACTTTCATACACACAGTGTGCTGTTATTCACTTAGGTGCTGGGGAGCAGAACGTCCAGGAATCACTGATGGATCCCAGGAGCCATGCTTTGAATTCAGAATTCCTGGCTGTAATTTATAGATCCACTTTTTGTGAGGTTCTTAACAATGAAAATGAATGCTCCCTGCTTTATTTCCAGCTACTAATATTTGCTTTGTTCTTCTCCCAATACAGAACAGATTTTGACTATCTGCAGGAAATTCCTATTTTAACGCTCGATGTTAATGAAGACTTCAAAGGCCAAAAGGACAGATACGATCACATGATTGAAAAGGTAAAGTTTCACAAGCAGTACAAACTGATGATTCATGTTGCTCTTGAAATACACTTTACACTCTAATCATCCTTCTAATAGATAGATGTAAGTCACAGAGTTCCATTCAGGTAATGAACAGTTTTACAGCCTATGGCAATACATATTTTAAAGCTAGGCCAAACCTTTATCATTAAACTGCTCAGGTGTTCGGTACTTGAATCCTAGTGGGATTCAGGCAAGGAAAACTTGACTTACTCAGCAGCTGCAATGACTTACAGACCTCAGCAGTGGTTTGCACACGTTTTTCCATTCTTCAGAAATAAAAGTGTTTCTTCACAAGAAAAACAGCTTTGTCCTTTGATCTCCATTGATCCATCCAGGAGTGGAAGGGTTCACCTGATTAAAACCAGTCAGTCTTCCTGGCTGAGCTTGTTAATCAATGGAATGACTGGAGATGGCAGCCGTGGAGGGAGGGTGCTTCCCATCTGCACAAGATGAGATAAGGCCAAGCTTGGGCAACTTAGTATGGATTTTGGAGGGGTTCTCCTGGGGGTAGCTGTCAGGTTATCTGGAATAGCCTATGCTCTGTGTTTGCCCTGTTTTTTGGCATTTCCTAAATGGGGCCAGGGAAGAGGTACACTTGATGAGGCTGGGCACATGGGGCTTTGGTGTGTGCTGTGCAGGATTACTGGTCTGAAGTAGATTACTCTCTGAAGTAGAGGGTGGCTTTCTCGTGGTGCCTTTCAAGTTAGTCTTGGCACAGCTACGTGTTCCCTTCTCTACAGGAAGGGATTTGACCTCTTTTTTGCCCCATCTCTTTGAGCCCTGACCTGGGAGGGGAAGGGTCACAGTTGCAAAGTGTGATCCAAGATCCGTTTCCATTTCACATGAAGAATTTGGACAAAACGTTTACAGATGGGCTCTGTGTAGGAGAGCCTTTGCCAAAAGAATAGCATCATGTCCTCTAGAAAACAGTTCCTTTCTGTAGAGTAGCCTGCCTTGAATGGACAGAGGAAAATGCTCCCAGTTCAGTCTAGTTCCTAGGATGTTTTTGAAACTTAAAGGCAGGAGTTGTGAGCTTTGCATTGGTCTGCAGTATTGGATTTTCTCCAAGCAGTGTGGTTTTGGTAGTTACTGCTTCATTATTTCTTTGCCAGCCTCGGATTCCAAGGGACATCCTGGTTGGGTTCCCTGGGTTGTTCACCAGCATGGAATCCTGCGGGTGTGCAGGCAGTGGGCGTGGCTGTGGTTTCCAAATGACAGCTCTTTTGAGGTGGCCATTATCCTCCTCCTGTTTGGGCGACACCTGCTTGTAATGCAGTCCTTTGTCACAGAGGGCTGTAGTTCAGGGCTGCAGGAGGGGTGAGCATCTTTCCATCCTGTCTCTCTCAGCATCTGCTGAATTACAGGTACCATGTCTGGAATTGTTCTGGATGAACAGGCAATGAATGGACTGGCTGAGCCACAGCTTCTTTTTCCCTGTTTCTTTAGGTTGTAGTAAAACATAAAGCAGAGGAGAGGGAAATATACTTGCTGCCTATTTATGTTGATAAACCCTTAGTGTGATTGACAATATTTGTTTCTCTTTGCAGGTCAAGGAATTTTTGAGCATGCTGTAATCCTCTTTGAAGTGCAGAGTCAAACCATTCCAAACTTCTGTGCGATCCAAGTCTGAAGTGCAGCTTCTTCCTTCTTTTATAGGAAGCCTCTGGAGAGGCACAGCTCAGTCCTGGTGATTTGGTTGTGAGGAACAAATAAACTTTGTGAATAGGGGAATTAGTAAATAAATGATCGGTACATCTGTTCAGTACAGTGTGAAGTAACACGCACAAATTCTGAAGAGACAAGGATTCTGAGCACTGCCAAATGCTGTGCCAGTTTTTGATCAGACCAATGAGTTCTAGAGTATTTTATAGATGTTTTTAATTTATTTTGTGCCCAACTGCTATTTAATTTTGAAGAAGGTAGGTGGTTTTCAGATTCTTCAGTGGTTTTAGTTGCATGAATTTGTAATGTATGTTTTGTTTGTTCCCAGCAAGTGAAAGGTAAAAACCATTTTTGCTGCTGAGGGAATTTTATTATAACCTGCAATTTTACATTTTAAGGTACACAAAAATGTTTTTTTGATGCTTTTGATAGAAGAAGTTCTTCATAGAATACACTGAATGAAATCCAAATGTGACTGAAATTCTGTATCTAGCGAGTGAATTTTTGTATCTGTTTCTATTAGGCATTGAAAACCAGGATATTTGAGGCTTTTTGTTACCTAGCATATTTGGGGTTTTTTTTCCAATTTTTTTTTTTTCCAATTTTTTTTTTTTTCCTCCAAAAACAGTGCTGTTTTTTTCCCTGGTCAGTCCTGTTCTGTAGAGGAATATATTTATTTGCTAGGCAGTGCACTGGGCAGAAGGGCATTTTGCTAACAGCCTCCATCTGTAAATGACATGTTGCTAAACCATCCCATAATCGCATTAGGGATGTGAGAGGTGGCTTCCTGCCTTTGTTCCAGCTGCTCCATGTGTTCACTGGGCCTTCTGGGTGCTTATCCTGCACTGTTGGAAGTAGGTTTTTCAGTCTCACCTGCTTGGAGTGAGAAGGGGAGACCTGTGTGGATTAGCTGCTGCCTGAGCCTCTTGTTCCAGGTGCAGAAAACAAACTCCAGGCTACCCATATCAAGTGCTGGGATTTGTGACCTGCTTTGTTCTGTTTTAAACACTTCTGAGTGCACAGCTGGCTTTGGAAGGCAAACTTTTATTGTAAAGCTTTTTATTGTCTACCGTGATGCTTCTGCTACCTGCTTGTTGGAGATGAGATTTCTTCCTTTATGGCTGGAGTTGTGCTGGCATTCTCTAACAACTGGCTGAAAAATAAAATTGGTTGGAAAGACTTTTTAGTGCTCAATAGTGTTGGCTTCTTGTCTCATAAGAGAAGTAATATTGTGGATTGCTCATATGTAATACTGGTACAATAGGTGTATTTGGTGTAAAAAAGTAAGAATTCTGAGAAACCAATCAACTTCACTTGTTTTTTCATGTGTGGGAAATGAACTTATGGGACAGAGACACAGGATTATGTAACGTGCATGGTGTGTGTGACAGTGCTTAGTGCAACAGTATTGTGTAATATTTATGTTGTATGGAAAGTAGCAGTAGTCTGGCAGAAAATCTTGTGCAGGACTTGAAGATTGCACAGTGAAAGGGAAGATTTTAAGATCTTTGCTCCAGAAAGGAAGTGAGGTGGAATGGATGAAGATTCAGTTCAGATTTACTTGAAACACATAGTACAGACTTTTAAAGCATTCTTGGCAAGAGTCTGAACAGTAACAACTTATTTTGACTAACAGTGCAATTATTTCTACAGTTTCAGCTGTCAAAATTGTTGATTTAATTACAGGAATTGGAATGACAGTGCTTGTTGCAAGGAAGTAAACATGTCTGTGTTCTAATAAAGGCTTCTTTTGAAGCCCATCACAGAGAGCACACAGAAATTGTGTGGCAGGTTATCTGCAGCCTGTTCCAGAAAGCTTTACAAAATCTCTGCCTGCCAAGTTTGGGTTGGAAGGAGCAAAGTCATGACCAATTATAAGAATGTTTTTAATTGCTGTGGAGAAAAAAAACAATACCAAACCCCAAACACACACCCCAGTGGCCCCCAAGCTTCTGGGGGATCTCAAAGCGGCTGTCCTGGAACACGCGGAGCTGCAGTTGTTTGTATGTAGGACAGACACAGCACAGACAGCAGCAGAGATGGCCTGAGACTGCTCTGCCCGTGCCTCAGCTCCAGCAGAACCTGTCAGTATTTGCTTTGCTTACATCTATTCCCAGGCCACCACAAACCAGGATTGTTGTGTTGGCTTGTGCCTTTTAGAGATGCGAAAAGTTTCTGAACTGGTGTCTGCTGTTTGGTGAGGATTGTTTTTCAGCCTTTGGGTGTTGCGTCCCTTTCTCTTCCCTTGGGTAAGATATACTCTGATGGAATTGCTTAGGAATGCTTGCTTGTTTTAATCAAGGCTCATCATGAGGGGAAACAAAATTGGGATGCTGTTTTTTTACAGTTAGAAAGTGGATTGAAGTACTGATTGGTAGTGTTTTAATTCTGATGCAAGTACCCGTGTGAGCAATGGTCTTAATACTGCCTCATTTTATTCTCAGTCCTTGTGGCTGTTTTCCACATAGTGTATTTTAAGTTCTCTTCTGAGTTCATTTAAGCTCATCTTCTCATCTCTAGGTGCTTCTTAAAAGGAACCAGTTTTGTAGGTAGAACCTAATTTTCTATGATTTTGTGCCAGTTACTTACTTGTACTGTTTTCTGTTTATTTAAGCAGACTTTATAATAATGGAATTGTATATAAAATATGGTAAGTATTGAATTGATTCTGCTCTTTTTCTAGTAGTTAGATACTCAGGAATCTCTTTGTGAAATAAAAATTACCCAGGAGAAGCTCACTATGAACTGTTAAGCATAGACCACAGAAGTCTGTGCGTATGTAGCAGTAATTAGGTAATCTCAGGAAAACAGTGTGGAAGTGCTCTTGCCAAGAGGTTTCAGCATAACTGAGTGTCTGGGCCACCAGGTGGTTTTTTCCAGCTCCCGTTTAGACTCTGCGTGACCGTGAGTAATTAAGTCACTCTTAGCTTCGCTCTTTTTCTCTTTAAAATATTGGTATCTCCCCATGCCTTCAGGAACCTGGGAAGATACATTAGTTAATACTGATGTGCTGTTTTGTAGGTCTGAAGTGTGCTGTTAAGTAATGGAAAAGGAAGGCAGCCCTGTTTTTAGGTTTTGCTCTGCAGTGTTTTGATGCCACTCACCCAGATTCATGGCCAGTGGAAGTTATTTATTTGTTTTAAAAAATATTAAAAGCAATGTCAGCTGTGTTAGTTCACCAAGAATAATGAAAGCTGTAAGCGTTTGTGAGGAAGGGAAACCTGGGAGAAGTTTTGTCTTGAAATACAAACTGATGGCAAAATTGCTGCAGTCAGTCCCTGTAGCCTAGTGGTAAAGGGGAGAAATCCATGCAGGAATCTGCCACAGGAGGTCATTGTGTCTCACTCTCCGGGCTGGCTGCAAGAGCAGCATTAGGGTTTTAAGAGTGAATGGCTGTGGAAAAGGTAAAGAAGGAAGAGGTCACTTCCTCGCTGGGCCAGAGGATAAATACTGCACAGAGTGAGATAAATCTTGCTCTCCAGGAGGAGGGAGTAGAATGGAGCAAACCCTGCTGGATTAAGTGAGTGACTAGAAAAGGCTGAGCTAGTGGCAGGGGTTTGGTCACCACAAGGCTTTCCGTGCAGCCACCAGCTGTTTATGTGCTGTGAGTGAACATTAGCACATGGATCACACTAATCCCGCTGAGCTCTGCCCTGGCCACAGCCCCGAGCAGGGCTGATGCTAGCAGCCTGCTGCCAAGTGAAACACTGAGCACCCTGCTGACTGAGGCTGTGCACAGTGCTTACTGTGCCTGATTCACCTGAGCTGCGGATGTGTCTCCAGAATGCTGACTGAAGCCCAGTGGTGACAGGGAGTGTGCGTTCCACACTGGGAGTATGCAGCGCAGGGATTTATTTTACCTTGGGATATAGTGTAATGCTCAGACTGGAGCCTGTTGTGTGCAGGTGACTTGTCTTCTTGGCCTGAGTTTGAATCCATGGGTATAGAGAATATGAGAGCAGCGTAAATAAGACTGTGGTGCATGCTCAGTGAGATTGCAGGCTGTTGCTCATCTCTTGGATTTCTGCTGGCTGCTCTTCCCGATGTCCTGGGCAGGCTGGACGTTCTATATACGATCTCCAGGAAGTCAAGGTTGTCCAGCTTGCACCATGGATGTTTGCTGGCTCATAGTACTGCCTGACTTGGAAAAAACTGTTGGTTTCTGAGAGTTATTTACAAAAATGTTGCCACTGCAACTCTTTCCGAGGACATCCTGTGCTTTCTCCTGTCCTGTATTTTGTTCTTTTCTCTCCAATTTCCTCCTAAGTTGTGACTTGTCTTTTAATAACTGCTAGAAAGATGATCTCATACAAGAGGTTGTAACAGACAAGTTAAAGCCAGTGTTTTGCTCGGACACAGCCTTCTGAGAATGTGGCTTCTGCCCTGCTCCACTTGGCTGTCTTAGCTTTTCTAGTCCTCCTCTCTGAGTAGTTCTGCTGAGTTAACCCATCTGGTTGCTGGGGCCTTTCCTAACTCCTCCTGGTTTCAGCACCAGCTGTGGATGTACATACTGACTGTGTGCTCTTTTCTGGTCATTCCCTTCAGATTTGCCTGGCTCCTTTGTTGAAGCCGTAGCTGTTCTCAGCTGAGCCTCCACTGCACCTTTGGTGCTGTCCTTGCTGTGGCTCGTGGCCTTTACCCCGAGCCCTCAGCCCAGCACAGTGGCCTCGGGTCATTGACTGGCTTGGTGGTCAGTCACCTGTGTCCTGTCTGTGCTGTGCCTCGTGAGGAGAGCACCTGCAGTCACAAAACAGCAGCACTTGGCTTTTTTGGTCTCATCCCTGCTCTGCAGTGCTGCTGCTTTCCCGAGGGTTTCCTGCAATGGTCCAGCGTAGTTGTGGAGCTATTCCAGGTGTGCTAGTCCTTGCCTAAGTTTCTTGGCTGTCTCTGCTATGTTGTCTATAGAGTGGGCTCATGTCAGCTGACTGGAGAGCTTTTCCCAGAGAGGGCTTCGATACAGCGTGTGCTGCTTTAACCAGTCTGCTGTCTGACTGGGAGACTTGTGACACTGGAATATAGCTCTGTTTTGTGGAGCTGAGCAGTCTGAGCTCTTGAAAAGTAAAGTGACATTCCCTGAGGCTGGGAGGACTCCATTGTCAGCGTTCCTCATGCTGTTGTGCATGCACTTAGACTCAGGTTTTTATGGCTAATGAGTGCCTCTGCTATTCTTAGACCTTTAGCTGTGGAGAACAGATTCATATCACAGTTTCAGCTCTTTGCTGCTGAGGTTTACTCTTCCCCCTTGACATAGCCACAGCTTGTGCACAGGACAAGCTTCCTGGAAGGACAGTGTGACACTGGTTGTTCTGCTGCTGGTGGGTTCCCAGCCTGTTCAGCATTTGAGGATAGGTGGGGCTGAGCTTTGGGGATGCAATGGCATGGTGCAGTCTCAAAAGGAGTTCTTGCTGTGTTTGCCCAATGTCATGGGCTGTATTGCATGCTTTAATCCTGTGATACACATTTGCTGTAATTTAGGTATGTAAATAATGGCCTTTCTTGAGATCTCTTAGTGACTTAGACTTAGTCTATGCCTGCACTGGGACTGTTGGAATCCGTCCATGCCGGAGATGAGTCACTAGCTCTTCCCGTCTGAAAATTTCCTTTTCTCCCAAGGTTGCTCACCCATGATACACTCAAAGTGATAATGCATTTTCATTTTATGTTTTATTGACGGTCTGCACTCACCAGTTGCTCTCAGATAAGGACATCTTTAGAATCTGGTTGCACTGTTGGCTTTAAAGGCTGCTGTTAGCATTGCTTCAGGGATTGCTGGTACAGTACAGCTGGAATCATACTGGCAGGAGGTCAGAAAGCATTGCTGGAAATGTAGCAATTGTGTTTGCTTGTTGTGCAGCACAGGCTGAAGATCTCTGGATCTTTCAAAGCCCTTCTGTGGAACCTCCTTTTAGCCACTTTTGTCAGGAATTTTCTGTCTCTGCTTTTGTTGTGCTGCCTTTGAGGTTTTTTGTTTTTCTCTTCTCCTTGACTTGTCTCTAGTGCTGGAATAGAACACAGCTCTAGTTCCTGGTCTGTCACACTGCTGCCCACGGACTGAGCCTTTGCATTTCATTTCCCTACACCAGCAATGTTGGATGGGGATACCTGTGCCGTGCTGCCATTTCACCTTTTCAGCTCTGAGCCTGGATTTTAGGCTCGAGTACTGACTGTTGCCACTCTGATCCTTGTCTCGGCTGACTGTAGTTGCTTCAGGTCTTGGAAGACGTTTCCATAGGGGATTAGATCCGTCCTACAACGTTTCCTGCTGGCTGGAATGAGGTGTCCCTTGAATGATCTTTCCTTTCACTAGGAAGCACTTAAAGTCTCAAAATTCAATATAGACACTAGAATTCTCAGCCTCTTAATGTAAGTACTGATTTCCACTTCTGCTCCTTGGTTTCAGGATGTTTTGTTTGGGGATTTTTGCTTGGTTTTTTGCCAGTGCAACACCCAAAACCTTTCCGTGCTGTCTCTGATCTGGTTAAAAAATTACAGTATGTACTTTGGTTTAAGTTTTTGTTCTGGCTGGGGGTTTATTTTTAAGGGGACTGTGGGCTGTTTGTATGAATGAACTTAAATCTGAAATATTACCCGAACTGTCAGTAATTGCAAGTCCGTGGTTCCAGCAGTGACTCCCTGACAGTGTGAGGTGTGGGACATGTTGCTATGAGTTATTGGTAGCACCTGTATTGCTGATAGCAAGGTGCACCCTGAGGGTTGGGCTGTGTTTTTAACCTTTTAACTGCTGTATAAATGGCTGGGGAGGATGGCAGGAGCCAGAGGGAAATTGTCAGTCGCTGTTTTTTCAAGAGCAGAGGTTGAGATGGATGTTAAGGGAAATAGATTTCTCAATGAGACAAATGTTGGACGGGGAGATAATCACATGGTAGAGCTGATTCTCTTCTGATATAGCTCATACAGTTTTACTCATCTGGCAGGATATGAGATTGAGATGCCTTGGACTGAATCTTTGGCTCATAGTCATTATTGAAGCTTCATTTTCCAAAATAGCTCCACAGAAATCAAACAGATCATAGTGATGGAGGAGCTTTGAGTCCTTACAGGAAACAGTACAGCTGTACTCTGGGGTGAGACTGAGGTATTTGTAGACTTGCTTTGAAAGTAGACTCTTGCTAAATTGAATCCACGGAGATCTGTCTCGTGCACAATCCACTGGGAGCCTTGGGAAAGAAAAGAAGGCTGGGGCGGCTTGCACACACTGGCTGGGGCTATCAGGGCCACAAGCACTGCTTCTGCTCCAGCTGGGGACATTCCTGCTGTCCAACAGCAGCATTTCATCAGTGCTTCTGCTTTGCATGTTGATGAGAGGAGACTCCCATCCACAGGATGGGGTTTTTTGCTCCCTCAATGGTCAAAATTAGGGTTCTCAGCTTTGGTTAGAGGCCCAGTTTTACTGTCAAATTTGAAACTTGTGGACTAGCAGTTCTTAGTGTTGCTCTAGACCACTTTTACAGGAGGGAGATAATTTTATGGAACCAATGTCAGCTTCCTGAAGACTTTCTCTGTTAGCTTTTGCGAATCCTTTGGCCCTTGAAGTTAGCTTGGCTGGAACTCTTGCTTTGAACTATGTTGTGTCTCTCTTTGGAATGAGCAAATGAGGGGTGGGAGCAGGCAGTGGGCTGCATAAAGGAGAATATGTCATAACATGCTGAGGGAATTACGTGAGCAGGGACTAGACCAAGCAGTTTATAGACATTAGGAGTAAATTGATAATGGAATTTTACTTGCAGGTTTGGAAGTACAATGCTGAAAGCTCTGCTGAGCAGTGAGAGGGTTTTTGTTATTTCTAAAGGAGGGAAGGATAAAAACTGACCTGTTTTTCTGGAGCTGACAACTGTACTGAGAGGTGGGAAGTGTCACCTAGAGACATGCCTGAAGAGCCATTGTAGTGTGCAGAGTTTCCCTCCTTTATCTGATGGAAGGGAAGAGAGACAGAGTGGAGGTTAGGAATGTTCCATGCTGCTAACCTGTTACCTTGAGCAATTGCCAAAGCTTCAGTACTCGGAGAGCAGGTGGGTGCTGAGCTCCTGCCTTGCCAGTGACACAGCAAAACCTCTGTGCTGGCTCCTGTGTGCTGGACTTGTGAGGAAGCTACAGTGGGAGAACAAAGGCCAGGGTGAGTCCCTCAAGGAGTTTTAATATTCTTGCTTTTCTCTCTGGAAGGTCTGTATGTCCCAGCCACTTCCCAAGGGAGGTGTTTGGTGTTTTGCTCTTCACATTCGTGGGTCGTGTGTGTAGGGAAAGCCATTTGCAAGGGGCTGGGTGTTCCAGTGGGGATTGTTGGGTCGGGCCTTTACCTCCCCACAGAGCCAGTGACTAAGAACTGCTTTGAAGGGGATCTACTCATGGTTTTTCTCTGCCCAATAAACAGGTTAACGGCTAAATAAGGCCATTACAAACTTGGCAGCCTCTTTTGTCTTCTGTGTTCTGCAGGAACAGTTGCTTCGGTTTAAAAGCTCTTTCTGTCAGTGCAGGTTCTGCTTGGGAAAGCTGGAATCATCTCTTGCAGCAAGAATAGGTTTTCACCAGGAAAGGCTGTGCTCACCCTGCAAGCCCTTTGTTGGTGTCAGGCAAGGTAGAGGTGTGCTGAGCTCATGGCACAGGCTCGCCCTCAGAGCCAAGGTCTGGTTTGTTTGAACTGGGACTTAGTTAAGCACATGTTGTAAGAGAATGAACGTTTGTTGTTTTCTTTTCCTCCTGGCACACAGCATATTGTCAAAGAGGAACTCGCCAAGTTAGCCTGTGGTTTTTATGTTTGTTTTCTTAATAGCATCTCCCAGTCAGGAAAACATGCTGAGAAAGGACCTAGGAGAGAGCCATCAGTCCCAAACCTCATGGTGTTTTTGAGGCTCTCATCTTTGTTTCGTGCCTTAAATGTGGTGGGGTGAAAAGGAAAGTGATCTCTAATCCAGCTAAACACACCTGACTCCAAACTTGGGTTTGTTTGCTCGAGATTAAGATATACAGATGAGCTCTCTGTCAATGTTTAATGAAAGGGCTTAGGGCGGTGCTTTCCTCTGACGCTCATAAATTTGAAATACTTGTGTTTTGCTTTGGATACGAGTTGCGTGGTTTTTCTCTTCCTTTTTCCCTTCTTGGTATCTGCATTCTGCTGGCTTAAAGCACAAGTGTATTCAGTTTTTACAAGTCACTGATGGGAGATGGAGAAAGGAGCTCTTTAAGGTACCATTCAGCTTCTGAAAAAGAGTGTGTGTCTAAACTTCTTTTCTGTGAGAAAGTTGATTTCCCCCTGCAGGCAGGTTCTGCTCCAGCAGGAAGGGACATCATGAGACTTTTACTGCTTTGGACAGAAAAATTAGATTAGGAATGTAAAACCAGTACTGTTGGGGTAGTAAGGTGAAAAATATACTGCAAATATAAATAATGTGGAGGAAAATAGCTTCTGTGAAGTTCACATTGCTGTAGTATTTAGAGATCCATTTCACCCTGGAGCTCTTTGCTTATCTGCTGTTGGTAAGGAATTGGGCATGTTTAGATCTTACCTAAGAAAAGGAAAAGGGTGTTATGACTTCCTTGTAATGAAGACATTTAGTTACAATGCACATAGAGGGAGTCTTTCTAGAGGCTGGTGAAAATCCCCACCCCAGCCCCCCTGCAGATTTCTTCACTTGTCCTGACTGCTGTTACAAATTGCTTACCACAGCAGTGTGCTCCTTGCCCCTGGCAGCCTGTTGCACAACCTCATCTCCAGGGATTTGCAGCAATGTTTTGATTAAATTGGGTATCAGTATTCATCTATTTGTTGTTTTAAAGCTGAATGTGTGATACATATCTTTTGAGTGGCTGGAAGAAGTCAGGAGGCAGTAGAGAGTCATTAAAGGGTTATTTAAGAACTTGAAAGTAGCTTTGCTGAACTGTGGATTTCTTTGGATAGAGCAGGCCCTATCAAAACAGTCTCTAGTGGAGCTTGGGGCTGATCACAGATTGGCTGGAGTGAATGAATTTCCCACATGCTATTAGCTCAGAATTTATTATTTGTACGCAATTGTGTTTACCAAGAAATTAAAAATTTCCCTGCCTTTTTTTTGTTCCAAAGGCAGCCTGCACCCTTTGTAATCTTCTTCTGGAACTCCACCCTGATGATCATGGAATCAAGGAACAGTTTGAGTTGGAAGGGACCTTAAAGTTCATCTTCTTTCAGCCCCTGCCCTGGGTAGGGACACCTTCCACTATCCCAGGTTGTTCCAAGCCTTGTCCAGCCTGGCCTTGAATGCTTCTAGGGATGAGGCAGCCACAGCTTCTCTGAGCAACCTGTGCAAGGGCATCACCAGTCCCACAGGGAAGATATTGCTTCCTGCTTTCTCTTCTAAACCTGCCTGCTGTCAGTATTTTCCTTATTTTCCATGACTTGGTGGCTTTGCTTGATATGTTCTGGGAGTTTAACCTTCTTGGATTGAAGGGGTTCTATCTAAATAGTGATGGTGTGATGGTCCCAAGTGTGGACTCTGCCAGGAGTTTTTTCTTCCTTATATTTATAGGTTAACTGGTGTAACTGGACTTGGGTAACTTCCCAGTAACTCCAGTAACTGTTTGGGTACCAGAAAGGAGCAAAAGGGGCTTCCTTCTTCCACCAAATTCTCACCAAGTTTACTGTGTCATTTGAGGTTTATTGGGCAGATGGTGTTTTTGTATGACTTACTATAAGGTTTATTTTCCATAATGATTTGGGAAAGCTAATTATTTTTTCCTCCCAGTCCAGGAATGATTGCTCATTCCTTCCCATCACTGAGGCACTGGTTGGAAATGGCAAAGATTTCACAACTTTTTGAAGCCAACTGTGTTCCTTCCCTGCTGAGAGCCCTCCAGCACTCTTCTTATCTGCCTTAGAAGGAAAATGAAGCCTGTGTTGACATGCTTTATTTCATTTCTCCCTCTGACTCCACATAACCTGGCCAGCCCAGGACCATTCTTGACTCTCACTAGAGGATTGTGTGTGACTGGGCTTCATCCCATGTCCCTGGAAGCAGCTTCTAGGTTTAGTAGTGTCTGGGGAAAAAAATGCCGCAGCATCTAGCCTGAGTCTGTAGTGGCAGTGATTCCAAACATGGAATATTGTTCTGTAACCACACACAGAACAGTTACTGCTCAGTAATCACTGCAGCTCATTATGGTCCTGGTTTTTGCTGTCTCATGGCTGCCTTTGCTGTAATCTCTTAGCACCTGGGATCTGGGTTTTGGCTTTCTTCTCTAGGAGGATTCTCTGAGGGTTTTGTGTCTAACAGGCTGGCCTGCCCACCCCAGATGGCTGAGGACCAGCGGGTGTCAGAGTGCACTTCTAAGGCCAGTTTTACTGTATAGATTTGAAGGGAGGTCCTTACAGTGGTGGCAAAAACCTGGCTCTATGCCCAGGCCATTGCCAGCTCCTGGAAATCATTCCCATACTGATGCACCGAGAATTCTCTGTGGTGCTCAGCTTCAGGATTTCCCAGCCTTGCCCACAAGTTCAACAGTTCTCGGTGTGTGCATGTGTGTTGTGGGGCAGTTTGCTTGTTCCCATTGGCTACTGCAGCCTTGTCTTTGATTTCTTCCTTTCTCCCATGAGGGTGGCTTAGAAAATGGACTGGCTAATCTGATGCTTTAATGGTGGCCAAAACAGCCTTAGCCTCAGTGGTCAAGCCACCTGATTTTATCTTTCTCCTAGGGAGTCCTTTGTCCCTTTTCCAGTTGTTAGCCAACGGAGGTGTTTGCTGGGTAAGCAAGACTGGGCAGGAGCAGAAAGCTGAGAGCTTGTGACACAATAATGAACTAAGTGCCTTCTTCAAGTCCCACAGTTGCTTGCCTTGGCTCCAGAGAGAAAAAAAACCCTTGTTGCTCTGTGGTAACAAGCTGGTCTGGTGTCCTGATGGGAACACACCTGCAGCGGAGCCTCAGGGCCTGCACAGCTAATTGAGATGTTGGAAGCTGAAGCCTGGTCCAGCCTGGCTCAGCCCCACTGCTGGCTGCTTCACCTGGCAACTAACAGTCCTCTTCTTGTTGCAGTTTGGCCCTGGCCTTTTCAGAGGCATCTGGGCACAAGGCAAATAATCTGTTTTATTTGTTCTAGGCACCCCTGCTGCTCCTGGGATACCTGGCAGTATCTGAGACTCTCCCAATCCTGCATCGTGCATTGCTGTGAAGCTGAAAAGGGACTTGCTCCAGAAGCACAAGGAAGGAGCAGAAATGCATCACAGGTAAGGGGGGAGTCCATAGCTACAGCTGTAGTGGTTTCTTTCTGCCTGATCCACACCCAGTGTGTGCTTCAGCAGCACATGGGACTTAATATTTTACTTGGGCAATTGTAGCTTATGGTTATGTGATGGGAAGAGAGGAAAAATATAAACTGGTTCTCTGGTGTCAAAGTAAACAGATATTGGGCTGTGGGCTGAGCAAGTGTGCCCTGGGCTGGTGGGAAAATATCTTGTGGGAAGAACCTCGGTGGTCCTGCAAGCCTAAAGGAAAGTGAGATTTGCCTCTGGGGTTGTTCCATGCCTCAGTAATGCCTCAGAAGAAAAGGAAAACTGGTCCCTGCAGAGTGTGAGATGTGGTGCTAACAACGGGACACTCTCTGTGCTGCTGTTACAAAGGGTTTAACTTGGAGACCTGTCAGCAATTAATTACAGTTGACTTTTAAAACTGCCTTTTTATAGGTGAAGTACATTTAATTATTAAATCTGCGCTTACTTTCACAGGCTCAGGATTTCTGAGTGTTTGAATTGGTTGTGGAGGCAATTTAGCACCTAAATCCCTTTAGAGTTGAAATCATGCCAGTTCTTCCCACAGCAAGAGTGTACTGTTTTTATTTCTGCTTTTTATACTACTGCCATTTTTTAAAATTGTCATTTGGCTCACCTACCTAAAGCCAACCTCTTTTATTGCCACAGTCTTCTGACTGTGCCTTCTAATTATATGGCACCTGGGAGGAATTCAGTCTAACACTGTCTTCCTTCAACTTGTTGTTACATCACCCACAGAAAGATCAGAGAGATAACCCTTTGTCCCAGGTAAATTAGAGCAAGTGGAACAGCAGCAGCAAGCTGGCATTACTTCTTTCCAGAAACAATTTGAGGGTACACTCGGGAGAGGACTGGCTGACCTCAGAGCAGACTTGTCTTCTGGAGAGAGGAGGTGTCCCACAGCTCCAGGCTTTGGAACAAAAAGGTCCAAGAAACAGACTGGCTGTACATAAGACTGCTGGTCTCCTGAGACCATATATTGAGGTAAAAACAGTGATGGCTCCAAAAGTCACACTGCTGTTTAACATGTCCTTTCCCACTCTGGTTTCTGGAGCTGCTAAGGCAGCGTGCTGGCTCTAACACATCAACATTTTTGCTTAGAACAATCTGTATTAAGTAATGATTTGAACGGCTCAGGAGAATATGCAAGGGATGGGTATCTGTGGGAAGCAATCTCAGTGCTGTCTGAAAACAAGAGACTTGTAACAATTCACACATTACCATCTTTTTTGGGTGTCCATGTTGATGTTTATCCCCTTTGGTACAAAGTCCCAACTTCTAATGGAAAATAACCTGCATGATGGAAACTGAGGGAGCTGAAGCACCTTGGTGTTTCTGAGATTATCGGGAGGGACACGCGCAAAATGGGTTCATGGCTCTGGTAAGTGTTGGCCGGAAAAGGGGCCACTGGATGGAGCTCTTGTCCTGTGGTTGGCCACCCCTGGTTACCTG
Source organism: Muscicapa striata striata (assembly GCA_030060385.1). Taxonomy (NCBI): domain Eukaryota; kingdom Metazoa; phylum Chordata; class Aves; order Passeriformes; family Muscicapidae; genus Muscicapa; species Muscicapa striata. Next base: position 617,735 of record JAREIS010000061.1, on the reverse strand, counting down.
AGAGGCATGACCTGCACCGGTGAGGAATTCCACTGGAAAACCAGTCTTTGAACAAGGTAAGGGGCTGGGATTCCAGTCTGATAGCATGGTGGTGATATGTGACAATGCTGTATTGCTTTATGAGAAACCCACACCTCCTGGTCAAGAAGGGAAAGTTCAAGCAGTGTGATTAGCTGTGAGCACTTGGGAGACCACATTCTTCAAGGTGGGCAAACAGGTGTGGCCACCACCAGTCTGGGAAAAACACAAGTCTGAAAGGTGCCAGGTAAAGATCTGGTCTAAACTGGTGGCTCTGAACTTTCAGACCCAAACGGTTTTGGTTCCAAATAAGCTGCTCACCTGAATAGCAACAGTTTTCCAAATATAAGGACTAATACATCCAGAAAGAAAGCTACATGTATGTGCAGCTCATGTAGTTACTGACATCAAAAGGGAAACATTTCAGAGAAACATGATCCTGTTATCCTGGGCCATGTGTGGTCCAGCTTCATTCCTGTTGTTGGCTGGAAGGTGCAGAATTGCAGAGTCTGAGCCTCAGAACTGCTGAGGCTGACACTGTTGGAGTGGGGATTGCAGGGACCAAGGGGTCAGAGAAAGTCACCTGGTTGTATTTGGCTTTAGGTGATAGTTTGAAGTTGTGTCCTGAAGGATAGTGCTTTTAGCAGAAAGATTTCCAAATGGTGTTTGCCCCAGTTTTGTGACAAAGATGTTGGTCAAGAAGGGATTTTAATATGGTTAGTGCTTACAGGCGCACAGTCTGAAATAGCTTAAAGGGTCCACCTTTTCTTCTCTCTATGAGTGAAAAATGGGAGGACACTTCTTCAAAACCTACTGAAGGTTTTTGTAAAAAAAAAAAAAAAAAGACTAAGTGTATTGTTTGACCTGACTGTTGGACTTCCTTCAACTGAAACAAGCCATTTAATGTCATTTTATCTGCCTTTTACCATGCATTGAGAACTGGGCCACTGCTAGTTGTCTGCCTGGCTAGGAGTCAAAATGACAAGTGAAATAGTTCTTATGATATACTGTGTATTTTTAAGACATGGAGTTTTTTTCAGAGGAATTAATTAGAATTGGAATGCTTCCAGAATCCAGTTTTAATAAACTGCGTGTGACTTCAAAAAGGAACAATTCCTTTCTTTTCACTTTGTTGTTCTTCTCATAAAAAGAGTTTGGATGTGTGCATATGTGCATGTTGCATCACCTCTTCAGGCACAGGTTTAGGATACTGACTGGTGGGATCTCTGGACTGTAAAATCACCTGTCAGAATACCTTGCTTTAAAGACTGGGACTTGCCTCCTTTTTCTTATTTTTGTTCACTGGTTTGGGCTAATATTTGCAAATGACTTGTTTCCAAAGAAAATGAAGTGTTTACTGCAGGAATTTGATTCTGGCTCAGGGTTGCCTGAGTTGTACCATTTCAGGTGGAGTTATGCATCCAGCACTTGGTTTCCTCTCTCTACAAAAAGTGCCATTAATGTCACATGTGGCTGGTTTGCTCCCTGCCATTCAGGGGAGAGCTATCCCTGCCATTCCAACTCACAGTCCTAGCATTCCTTGTTAAAAATTCCTGATTATTCAAAGCCTTCCTTATTCACATCTGTGCAAGGATTATTAGGACAATTATTGGGAGCTACTGGTAGCCAGAGCGCTGATAACATAGCTGAAAGTAAACAGTGATGTGCTGCAAGGTGTCAGTCTATTGAGGCTTTTTAGAGTGTGCTCCCAGCTGTTCTACCTGCTCCAAACAGCTTCCCAGGGCTTGGGGTGCTGGCTGAGGGTGGTGGGATGCTGCTGGGAGAGGGGGAAGGAATTGAAAGAGGATGTGGGTCACATTTTTTTCAAATTCTTTGTGGCATATGCGTTATGGCATGATGCCTCTGGAAAAGTAAACAGCACTTCAGGTTTAGTCATGCCCTATGCTTATTATAGTTCTGCTGAGGGATTCCAGCAGCTTGCCAAGTGCCAGTGCCTAGCACTGGGTAGGCATCCCAGCCACAGAGCCATCTGCCTGGTGGGTTGGGAAGAGCCTCTGACAGCTGCTGGGGATGCTGGGTGGGAAGAGCTGGTGCACAGACAAGTGACATGCTAATCCCAGCTCGGAAAAGGGGGGTGATGCCAGCCCTGCGGACGGGGATTTTTGCCTGGCAGGTGTCTGCAGACCTGCTGGCTCCCCAGAGCAGGCATTCCTCTCCTTCTGCCAGCACTGGCCTCGTGCTCCCAAGTTAGTTAACACTTGGGCAAAGCGTGAATAGAAATGCCATAGCTGAGAATCTAACTGGGCCCTGCCTAGGTGTGTGTGAGGGTCATGGGGAAGGTTAACGTGGGGCTTTCTGCTGTCTAAGCTGGGAAAGTTCTGCTGCCCAAATTCCTGCTTGCTTGCTGAGCTATGACTACAAAAGTAAAGAGAGTGCAGGAGAAAGCTCTCCAGGGAATGAGCAGCAGGATAGGCTTAGGAAGGACAGAGTGCTGTGCCAAAGTTTAATTTTCAGCAGCTGATATCTTCTAATATGAAGTTGCAGCCCAAAAATGTAGAGACAGAATACAAAAATAAAGCAGTGAAAGTGACTTTCCATGCTAATGGCTAATTTTGCTTTCTGTTTTTAACTCGGAGTTAGCTTTGAATCTACTTACATGATGAAGACATCAGCACTGCCTGGTTTGAGAATCAGGCTGGCATTTAAATGCAAGCTGAAGTCTATTTCTGTAAGTGTGATGCACAGCACTCTCACCAAACCGTTAGAATTTCCTGCTAATTGTGGTGTTTCATTTCTGGCCAACTGTATTCCAGAATGGCCTCTCTCTAATGTGCTATTTACTGACTCTATTTTAGTAGATAAACTCCCCAGCTTAGCAATAGGAAAATTCTCTTCCTTGCACAGTGTTCTAAAGCCCCTTTAAACTAGAAAGAAATCTACAGGCTAATGTGGTAATTTTGATTTATTAACTTGAGGTGGGTATAAACTCTTCCTGTTGGAATGTTGACGATGTTTGGCACTGAATGGAGATGCTGGCACATACTGTATAGGAGGCTTGAGGTCTGTAATAAATACAAAAGCCATAAATATTTTAGGCCTATTACATCCCATCCTACCTTTAACACATCCTTCAGTACCATTTAATGGAAAATAACTTCAAGTAGATCTAGGAAAACAGCTTAAAACAGCACTGTGACACTCTGTTACTTGTGGAACATGGAAATAAGGTTTTAAGGCAAGGCAGACCAGCTTGGTGCTCCCTACAGGGTTGGATTTGTCAGGACATGCTTTGCACTGAAACACCAGAGTCTTGAGCTGGGGCCCAATGCAGTGGTGGTGAATGGCAGAGGGGTGCAGTCCCCCAGACTAAGGGTAACTTGGAGGCCACACACCCTCCTCAGGAAGCCCATCCTGTGTCTGGTTTCATATTTTACAGTCCCAGAGTCATGGTGGGAATAGCCACCCAGACTTGTTTGAAGGCACCTTAAAGCACATCAAGCTCCCCACAGGCAGGGACACTTTCCATTAGCCCTGGTTGCTCCAAGCCCAGTCCAAACTGGCCTTGGACACTTCCAGGGGTGGGGCAGCCACAGCTTCCCTGGGCAACCAGGGCCTCACCACCCTCACAAGGAACAGTTTCTTCATAACATCTAAACCTTCCCTTGTGTCTGTTTAAAGCCTTTTCCCCTTGTCTTGTCATTCCTGGCCTGCCCTTGTACAATTGTTTTCTTGTTTAGAGAGAGTGTCTCTTAGGAGCTGTTTTGAGAGTTTAGAGTGAAGCATTCAGCCAACAGATTCTTAGCATTTGAACTAAGTTTCTGCCCTTTCCAGCAGAGAATGAAGTTCCCCTTGTTTCCCTGCATTTACTGGTTTGAAGGTTTGAATGTGGTCAGAGTAACTGTTAAGTGGAAAGCAAGGGTTTCCTAACATGAAAAACAAGTCTTTCCAGGGCTTAGAATTCCACATCTATAGCCTGTGGTGATGGTGATGTAGCTAGAAATACCAAGAGTCCCATTTTCAGATTCCTCAGCTTTTGTCTTCTTCCAGTGAGTCAGTATCTATTTCTGTGTGACAAATTGTAACATGAAATACCTTAAAAGCACTGATCCCTACAAAAATAAACAATTAGAAGGAAAAATGGAATCCTTCCTCCAGCAGAAAATCAGAGCCAAAGTGCACTTCCAAGGAAGAGCGTTTTGTGATGTCCTTGATAACAGTAATAACAATAAAGGTCACGAGAGCTCTGCCTTACTGAGACGTGATGTTGCTTGCTCAGACAAGTGGCCCCTGCTGAGACTCAGATCAGGTACGTTTGATAATGGGGATGGAACAGCCGTGTTTATTTTTGGAATGTGTCAGACAACCTGTTTCTGGTCCTTGCTCTTCTGTAACAGTCAGGTATTTATTTACATGGTCGGAAGCTCCAGGGCTTCTCCCGTAAAAAGGAGTTGATGTATCTGAACAGTTCGTACCTTTCCTTCCCCTTTGTGTGCTGATTGCATGAGATCTTAGAACATAAGATGGACGGGGATGTTTGTTATCTAAGATTATGCTGCTGCCAGAAAGGATGGTTTCACCCTTTGTTTCTTTGCAAAGAATTAAATTGTAAATACTGCTGGTGTAAAATCTAATTTTGGGAAAATATTCCATATTATAAAATATCACAATGATGCAGTGGATATAGGAATCTATCAAACTATTTGTAAGATGATGAGGAGTGCATTATCACTTTGTGTGTCAATCCACATGGAAGAAAACAAATCAGTAATCTCATGGGTGGCCTTACCCTGTGAAGCAAGTGTGCTTTGAAAAACTAAATGGGTGAACATGTCTGTGCTTGGTTGTTCTTTATATTTGGGCCCTTTGGTTTTAAAATTGTAGCAGCTGATTTGAAAATTGTTTGAAAGCTCTGCATTTTCATTTGAAATACACACCATATAAATATAGAAGTCAATGACCTATTCAAACAAGTCAAATTTAGTAGCAGAAGGAAATCTGAATATACTAGTGAAGCCTTATATTGCAAAAGCTTCAGTCCTCTTGTTGGACATGAGGAAAAGCCTGATGATGTGTAAATTGGAAGAGAGAGACATCGTAGAGCCCAGGCTTAAGCAAGCCCTTGCAGAGTGAGGGAGAAAGGCACTGGATTACCAAGCCAAAGTTCAGGATCTCTCCTAGAGCTCACAGGAAAGATTCAGGAACCCTTCTGTAAGCAGGGAGTTGTGCAAGGATGATGGACTTGGTGCAGTGGCCAGGGGAGAGGGCATCTGCTGTTTAGCAGTTGGTGGGGCTTTACCAGGAAAGGTTAGAAAACTGCAAAGTCTGGACACTTTAGTAATTTTAGGCACTTCTCTGCATAAAACCAGACAGGCTGTTGCGTTGACACTTCAGGAATACTTGGACACAAAATAAATGTGGATGCTAAACATCACTTAAGCCTTTTACCTGCCCGCCTGATATGGTAAGAAATGCCTGAATTGCTCTGCTTGCTTCCTGTTCTGGGGGACCAGGAGGGAGCTCAGGCAGCAGCTGCCAGAGCTGCAACACTGTGGAACTTAGCTGGAGGAATTTGGTTTTGTGTTTTCCTGTACTGCCTCAGGGGTCTTTGAGCATGATTTTCTTTATGACTCTGAGAAGCTCTTTTGAATCCAAGTCCCAAGGTTTTGTGTCTCTCATTTACTAAAGGTGTGCAGTTCAAGGAATGTGGTAGGCACATGGAAGTTTTCCTTGGTGTAGCTGCCATGCAGAGTTTTCTGCTCCCACTGCTCTGATTTGCAAGTGTCATGGATGGAGTTGCATGGTGTTGCAGTGCATGGGACACATTCTCACTGCTTCCTGGTATTCACTAAAACCAGTGGACTTGAAATAAATTATGTTCAACTGCTCTAATTTTAGCATAAAATTAAGATAACTGGTTGGCCAGCATTATTGTCCCAGAGACCATAACGTTATCCAAGAAACCAGCAGGACTCATAGGCATGTTCTGCTGGAGAGTTTTCACACAATATCCTCCATAAACTGTTGTCTGTTGCTATGAAACAATCTGAGAAGATCAAATGGTGGCTAAACATTGCATAACTCATTGAAGAGATCAAGTAAGGTGTAGAGATAAGGGACGGAAGTAAATGTGGCACTAGTAGAGACTTTGGGGAGGGGTAGAGAGCTGAGGCTGGAAAACAGCATTGAAGCCTGTAGGTAGGAAGGAACAGACATCCTAGTTAAAACACTGGTGAGAGTTCTTGTGGGAGGCTCTATGCCTGGTACTTTAGTCTGATCTTGTGATATCTTAGAAGGATTTCTTCTTCTTTCCATGTGAAGGAATCAGAAAATATTTCTACCAAAATATTAATGGGAAGTATTTAAGAATTTGAGTAATTTTTCCTACTTTGTTCCATCTTGTTGCTTAGTTAAGGAGCTTCTTCATCTTAAAAGAATGACTGCTCTCTTTGTAATGATGCTTTTTATAACATGAATGTTCCACGTGTCAGAGCATCCAGGCTGACAACATAGAGTTGTCTTTGCTTACCAAATCACCCCAGACTCATGCTCCTTTCATGTGTTTATGCAGATTTATGAAGTCCATTCTTGTCATCCCTTAGCAGAAGAGATCAAACAGAAGATAAACCACTCATGCCTGCAGCAGCATTCCTGTGTTGGCCAACTGCCTATTCCTCTTCTTCCAGAGGCACATTACTCCATCCCACCCAGGAAAAGTGCTCTAGTAAAAAGTTTAACTTTGCTCTGTGCTCTCGGGGTCATCAAAGAGAGAATCTGGCAGGTTGGCAGAAGCGGGGGGATTTTCCAGCAAGCTCTTAAACGGCCATGGAAAATGTCTGACCACTCAAAGGGAGGGAGGATGGAGTAATGTCAACTCTTTGGCTGATGAGTAAGGAAATGATTCGGCAGGTTTTTCAACCGCCTGTTTGTCTGAGGTAGTGAAGAATTTTAAGTGATTTCAAGAGAAATGGATTCCCTTGCTGATTTCACTGGGCACCAACTCTGACTTGGAGATAATTTACTAAACTGAGTCAAAACGTCCCTGCTTTTCAATACAGGAAGGAGGAGAAAGATCCTGTTAAAAAGAACTGCAGACCATTTCAGAGCTCTTGTTTCTGGTCACCTTTGAATAATGCACAGCAGGGCAGAAAGCAGCAGTGGTCAAGTTCCTTGGCTTCAGACAAATGAACCCTATTTTCTGAGGCTGGGCTCCTTCAGCCTATGACATTCATGGCACGTAACATTTTACGGGCTTCCGGTGGCAGTTCTACAAATGTGACAACGGGGTGTCAGCTCTGAGAGGAAGGAGCCTTTCTAATGTCTTTGCATCCCAGATAAATCCCCTTGTGTTTCGAGTTTTGGCATCTTCAGTTGATTACTCATGCAAAAATGTGAGGGGAAATACTACAGAGCTAATTATAATCACTTTTAATTAGATCCTGCAGCAGCCCCTGCAAGAAAATTTAAGTGAGCGATGCACACACTCTGTGAGATTAGTGCTACTTTGCAAGCAAAACCATGGAATCCTGGAATGGTTTGGGTTGGAGGGGACCTTAAAACTCATCTGGTTCCAAGCCCCTGCCATGGGCAGGGACACATGTCTCTGCAGCTTGTAGGCATGGGCCCCAAACCATAAAGTACAAAGAAGTGTTGGAGTACACGGACCTGTAAGTATTCTGCTGATATTTGGGAACTTGCTGAGGCAGCTAACAAAGCAGGAATTTCTCATGAAATTCCTGATGAGACAAGAGTGGGAACCATTTCAAATATCCACTCTGTATCCTGAAGGTGAAATCGTTCTGTTTCATTAATTACCTGCTTAAACAATGTGTCCATTCCATGCCTCCTGTAGCCTTAGCAGCAGGAGTTAGTGGTGTTATTCCTGTGAGGCAGGTGTTGGACAGGGTGTATGGAGATAGGATTAGCTCTAAGTCTCCCATGTCTCTACTTCCTGTAATTTCCTCTATCACAAAGAAAGAACTAAAAGAAATAATTTTGTAGCTGAAGAGCTGGATGATTTGTTGTTGTTAACAGGAAAATTGTCAAAATTAAAATGAGTCCTCATTTTGAAAGCCTTGAACTTGTAAAGGATCAATTGAGCCAAGTTTTCCAGGAAATAGGCTTGGACCTTTAAGGCTGTGCTCAGCGCTCCCTCTGGACTGGCTGAAGCGCAGGGCTGGAGTGCTCTCCCTCCACCTCAAGGGCTGCTGTGCTTGTCAGTTCTCAGGCTCTCTGAGAAGGAAGCTCTCCTGGCTTCTCTTTGGGGAGATCGAAGCATGGAGAAGTTTAACAAACCCGAGCAGGGTTCTGGGTGAGTCAGTGGTGTTTTCCACAATTCAAGTCAGTGTTTTTAACCCTGGTCCCACTGGCAAATCAATCGAGAGGCAAGTGAATAACAGAAATAAATTAATTCCTTTCTTCTTCGGTTCTCAAACTGCTTTCTAAGAGGATCTTTCTTTTGGATCCTCATTCTACAGACAGGAGCAAAAGTGTTCTTCTTTCAATTTATTTATTTTTTTCCCCTTCTTTCCTCACCAGCGCTCATTTTGGGGCTTGTCCTGGTTTAAGGCAATCTAGGGATAATGCTGTAAAACGAGTTGCCTCCCCTTGCAGGCTTAACCCACCAATAAGGAACCAATAAAAGTAGATAAAAGTGGAAAAGTATCAGTTTACTAAGAAAAGGATCAGCAATCAGGCAGAAAGTAACAGTAAGTAAGTGCTAGATACAGAATTGCTGAATCCCAGAACCCCATGAGAGAGAGAGAGACCTGAAATCCTGAGCAAGTGGCTACAAGTCGTCTTGAGAGCCTTTCCCTCAATACTGGCCAAAAATCAGATAGAATAAATATGTTCAGCAAGAGCACAGTACAAGTATTCAGACATGTGGACAGGATCCATATAAACTACTAATTTTCTAACAAATGGATGGAGTAGTGTATTTTAAAGATGTTTTCAATGCTGCATCAGCAACTCCAACAGATTTATTTTGGTTTTTTTTCTGAAACACTTCTAAACAAGCATGTTTGGGACTGAGCTGTGTCTTTTCCCAAGAGCATTTTGTGCTTCTTCATGTTTTCAGTAGGGATTTAGTGGGCCATACAGACAAGTGGTGAAAGCTAGGGATTGAGCTGGCCTGAGCAGGGATGTGTCTGCCTGTCATTGCTGTGGAAACAATCCAAAACTCTGGTAGGATGTCCAGAGGCTTGGCAGGATGGGGTGGTGCAAACTGAGAGGGAATCTAATTAGTGCATACAAGTGTGTGGAGGATGGGTGTCAAGAGGGTTGGGGCCAGGCTCTTCTTTGCAAAGAGGGCCTTGGATAAAGGAGCACAGAGCAAGCAGTAGAGTCTGGCATTGCTCAGGCTTAGGGTCCTGGTGATCAGCTGCCCCTCTGGGGTGTATTCGTGCTCTCTGGCGTGTGCCCTGCTGAGCAGGAACAGGTTTTGTACATCCTGTGCTGGAAGCAGGCTCTCCAGAGAAGGAATTGGCTTTCACTTAACCTTTGCATCTCCTTCTGCAACTCGTCTCAAAGGGTGCATCTGGAGTGTTCAGTACCACAGTGTCTTTTAGTATGACCCATTGCTTGTCTGACACCTGTGCTAGCTGTAGGAGCGAGAAAAGTACCTTGTAACAGGCAGTTAAAAATAGCTTGGTTTGTTATAAGTCACCCTCCCCTACCTGGTATTAATTTCCATGGAGCTGAAGAATTTACAATTCTCCTGGTTTCTGTGATGGCTGTACCCTGAATTCGGAATATTGCCTCTTCCAAAGAGTTTTAATGACATCAACAGTAAGTTCTTTCCAATGTACTGAAATCCTTTAGCCTTAAAAGAGAGATAACTGCTGGATACTCTGCTGTGTGCTTTTTCTGGGTCTTTTCATTCTTTTTCTTTTACTTTGTGCCTTTGAATTGAACAGGATTTAGTTCTTCATTCGGTGTTTTTGGACTAGGAGCAGTATTGCTTTGGCTTTGTTCCCAAATCCAAGTTAATGTGAGGGGGTAACAATCCGGTTTTCCAGAGGGAAAAAAAAACAAAGCAAAACAAAAAACAAACCTGATGGGCTGGTCGTCAGGCTCTCATTACCTGTTCAGGTGTATCAGACTCTTATGTTCCCAGGTAACTTAGCAGTTATTCATTCGGACCAGATATGAAAACACTGCTGTGTTTCTGCTTCCTAAACCTGAATCCTAAACATGAGAATACATCTTTCTGTGGACAGTGTCCTTGGATAACTCAGAAGGCAAAAATCCAGCTAAGTTTCCTGCACTGTAGACTTAATGTGCTGGCCTGAATCTTATTTCTAGAATTTCTTTCCATTCTCATTTCTATCACTTACTACCATTCCTTAAATCAATAATGTTTTGAAATGTTTTCAGACTTGTTTCCCAAAAGTCCTAGCAAAAAGGTAGCAGGAAAAAGTGAGTGTTGTGAAGAGTTAATTACAGAAGGCAAATCTCTTCTGAGGCTTAACTGGAGGCTAATAATGAGTTTCCATTGCCTGGAGGTGCATTGGAATGAGAAGGGAATGGGTAAGGCACTGGAGTGGTGTTAAACTGGTTTTGCTTTTTCCATGCTGGAGATGGCAGATGAATAAGTCCATTCCTCATTGCACCTGTCCATCGCAGGTGAGAGCATCTCCTCACGTGCCTGGTCTGTTTTCATCCCAAGCATTTGGGAGCAGAGGCTGTGAGCCTCTTTGTGCAGCTCAGCAGGCGCTGGTAGGGTGCTGGCACGTGCTGCACAGGAGTAGCCAAACACTGCAGCATTACCACAGCTACGCCTGCTGCAGGACTTCAAAGGAAAAGGCACAAACCAGTGCTTCAGCCATACCTGACCTGAGCTGGTCCATGCTGCCAGCTCGTTCCTTTCCAGACACTTGCAGTGTCTGAGATGGAGGGGAAAAGGGATTTCCTTGGGAATGGCTTTTGGGTTTGGTATTTTATCTCATGTGCTTGCCTTGAAAAGGGAGACACATGCTCTGTTTGCTTGTAACTGCTGAGTAAGCTATGTGATGGGTTTAGGTAGAACTAGAAGTAAGGTGTACTGTACGCTCCAAGAGAGTTGGCTGGGGAGAATTAATATAATTAGAAAGTTTTACCCTTCTTAGTATCTGAGATAAGTGTTTTGTGGAGGCATATCTTGCATCTTGAATGAGCAGTCAAGCCCTTGCTTTTGAGTTCAGAGCCGGGATGAGGACAAGTGTAGGTGCAATGAGGAGTAACCCAAGTGACACAAGCGAGGAACACTGTGGAGTCCACTGCTGAACCACAGGCCTCCAATGTCTCCAGTGCTTCTGTACATCAAGAAAATGTACATCCTGGCCCCCAATGCCAGCTCTTCCTTTTTGGTAGCAGGTGTTTTCTGGCCTTCATCTGGAACTGGATGCAGCTTTCCCTTCTCGTCATTGCTTCTGCTTGTTGGCAGCCTGGAGCTGAAACAAGAGCTCGTGGCTGTGCCGTGTCCTCACGTCCACACGTGCTGCCCTGAGGTGGGGTCCCACAGCAGCAGTGTGGGCAGGGCACGAGCAGGATGTGGGGCTGCCCTGTGGAGGGACCATGCTTCCAGGAAAAACACGAGGGGAGGGATGGGCTGAGGTGAGGGGCTGAAGGGTCAGGTGCTCAGGGCAGCCCCAAAGATGGGCAGTTTGGCCCACAGACAGGCAGCCAGCACGTATTACTTACAGCGTCACTGGGCAAGGAGCTCGCCTTTCACCTGTGGCATCTGCAGAGCAGATTGCCGCAGGGGGATACTGCAGTTTGTCCTGCACCCCATGCCCTCTGTGCAGGCAGAAAGGTTGGGTGTTCATGGGGTGTCCCCCACTTGGGGGCTCACCCTGACGGTGCCAGGCATTGCTGCTCTTGCTTGGCTTTCAGAGGCTTTAATGGAGACGCTCCCACAGCCTGTCGGGCAAATGGAGCAAAATGTCACGGGGGGGAAACTATTTTGATCCCTTTCACTGGGGGGGCAGAGGGGCGGGAAGAAGTGGGTTATAGTAAATGTCATACAGGCCTGGAGCTGGAGTGTCTGTTCAGGTGGGACAGCGTTTGCTGGGCTCTGCCTCTCTGAACTGGAGAGCAAATGTGGACGGCCAGCTGCTGCGAGCCCTTGGTCCTCCTGCTCAAGGAACCCATGGGACAGCTGGACCTGTGGAAGGACTGGAGGTAGGTCTGGGCAGCCTGGTTTGGCATGGGACACTGAGGGGCAGAATTGATCAGGAGGGGTGCAATGATCTCCAATCTGAAATTGTAGCTCTGCCTTTTCTCTCCGTGCCAGCCTTGGTATTTCACCAAGTTTTTCCTGTTGATACAGGTCATGACCTGTATAAGACTCTTCTCAGGTGCAAGGTCTTTTGCACCAGTTCTGTTATTGTAACAGGAGAGCTTTCTGGAGAATTTAGGAACTGGAAAGTCCTCAGAAAGCCAGCTCTAGGGTTTTCACAGTCCTGTGCTTTGCAACAAGTCTGAAAGAATTCAGATATCCAGTGCAAACCTGTCATTTTGCTGTGTGTTCCTGCTTGCTTAATTGCTGGTATGTGGATGAAGACAGAGTGATTTAATGAAAATTCATTTTTTATCCCATGTGTGATCTGTCTAGCCTGTGCTAGCATATACAGTTACTTCTCGGATAACATCAGCCTTGTGGCTTGTTGTCAGCGGCAGGTGCTCTTGTGAAGCCAACTTTTTGATCTGTTTAAATCATTCAGATAAGTGGTATAACATCTCCCTGGAACACTGGGATAGCAAGATAAACCACGTTCTGTGATAGGAAGAGGAAGGTTATGTGTCTTTTTGTGTTTCTCAGAAGCTGTCGAATGTTTTTCAGCATTAATCTGCAGCCATAACGACCCAACTCTAACCTGCAGTTATTAATTGGGAGCAGAGCCAGCAAATGCTACAGAGTTGGAGCTGATATTCTGAGAACTGTGGAAAACAAAGCCAAGGAGAGGAGCAGTAAAGGGAATTGGTTTGTGTCAACTGTGTGTACAAGGAACAATTAGGGACAGAGGAAGGCCGGGGATGTGTATAATGGACTCTGTGTTTCTCAGAAAGTCCTAGTTGGGAAGACGTGGCATAAATAAGTCTTTGAGTCATTCCTTTTCCATACTGGAAAGCCTCGTAAATGTGTCGTCACAAACCATCTGCCTGCTGAAGATGTGCAATTTGATAAGATAGATAGATTGTGCTCTAAGTGTGACAATGGTAAGGGCATGTCTAAACACAGATATTTTCCTTCTCGTGGAGGATGTTTGCAGTGGAGCGGGAGCTGAAGTACGGGGATATATTGCTTATGCTACAGTAAGGGAAAAGACGGGAAGCTCATCCAGGGAAGAGCTTTGGGGAGTTGATCTGGGTGCTACAGCTTTCCCCAGGAGTCCCAGGGCACACATGGCTTGTCATCTGCAGGGCTTGCTGCCTGGCTCAGGGTCTTTTCCCTAACCCCAACTGCATCTTCCAGCTGCTCCCGACCTCCAGCACAGCTGTGAGGGCAGGGGTGGCCAGGAGGCCCTGCCTTGGGACTTCCCTGCTGTGCTGGGAAACAAGAGTGGCTGTGGGAGCGCGCGGGGCTGCGGCACAGGTGAGAGAGAGGGTGGGGAGTGCAGTGCTGGCTCACTGCCAGTGCCACTGCTTCTTGCCCTTCTTCCTCCTTTTATTTTCTCTCCCCACACCAAAGCATGGGAATGTAGTAATTGCATTTTGACCCAGTTTCCAAAATCACTGTAGCATAGACTTTGGTGGGGGGGGGGCTGGGAGAACCACTTAGGAATGAAAACCAGCCATTAGCTAGTACCGGAGGGGCAGGAGCAGCAGCAGACTGTTACAAGTATGCACTAACAGCCTTGTAGAACAACTGTTATTCTGCATGCTTTTATGGGGAAAAAAAAGGTAATTGCATTTACATTTACATTTTTTGATATTTGATCCCTGGTACACAAACCTTTTGAGCCTGAGTTCAGGTTGCCTTCAGCTGAAGCCCTCTAAGCATAGAGGCTTGTGTCAAGTGCCTGGATTTTCAAAACTTGGCTGGAGGTTTCATGGCAGCCTTTCTTGTGGTTATTTCTGGGACCTCTGGCTGCCAATTGGAACACAGGGCTGTAGATCTGTGGGGAAGTGGAAAGGAATGGGTGTGAGTGCCTGTATGGAGTAGGAGCCCTTGACAGCAGGAGGCTTTGGTTAAGATGGGGTTTTGAAATGCACAGAGACTTGGGGAGCAGATGTAAGTATGAAATCCAAACCAATTTGCTCATTCCAGCTATTAATATGAGACGGAAAAAAAAGGCCCTTTGAAGTAATTTCAAGCACCAGTTAATATCCCGTGGAATCTCCCCAGCAACTCAGTGATGAGTCTTGGAATTTAACCTCACAAAGTAATATAGGTGGGAAAGGAGCAAGAAAAGGCCAGAAGATGTTGTCTTGAGGGGTGGGAATACAGTGTCCCTCAGCTTCTGCTGCCTTGGTGTCCTCACTGCCTCTGTCCCTATCATGGATAGGGCACCTGGAACAGTTAGACATTAGGCCTAGGGATAGCACTAGTGCTTGAACATGGATTACCCTCCTGCTGCTGCTGCAGGGAGAAACAATGGACGTCATTGCCCCGGGCTGCTTTTCCCGCCACAGGCAAGGCTGTGCTTGAAGACATCTTGCCCTGAAGAGCATCTCTTGCCTGCTCCACTGCAGAGCTTGGTAAGAGAATCTTTGGCCTCAGAAGATGAGCTGGTAGGTGCCTGAAGGATGTCCCATCCCTTGGTGAGGATGGATGGGAACTTTGAGGTGGAACCACACGTGTGGGGGACAACATAGCCACAAGTTCAAGGCTTTGAGAAATGGAAGTAGTTCCTCATGTGTTTGTATTAATCTATTGATATGTGAGATTCTCCAAAGGCAATATTTTATTCTGGAGTTGTACAAGCATCAAATGAAAGCCTGCCCTTTGACAGCACTTGTATTTTGTTAAAAGGCTCCACCAGAACATGCTGTCCCAAGTATCTGCCGATACTCCGTCATGCCTGAGCCCTAAAGAACACAGAGCAGGATGTTGTCTCAGGGCAGTCATCTCCTGTTGCTACACAAATGTTGAGGTGGAGCCTGAGTTTATTAGTTTTTAAGGGAGAAGATATTGTTCCTGCACATTTTTATTTCATACAGTGCCTTAATTTCTATTAGTCTTAAGATGACATGCCTAGGATTTATTTTCCTTGCTGGGAGGCTGGAGAAGCTGAGGCCAGTTGGACATTTCTTCTCTTCTATGTGACAGTTTGGTCCTCCTGACTGTTCTTGCAGGTCAGTGCTCCTGAGGCTCCACTGCCTGCCCTTCCCAGGGCTTCCAGAGCACCAGGCACTCCTTGGCCTTCAACTCCTGCTCACCAAATTGCCTCCTTCCTGTGGAGAGGAGCTTGGGTGTGGGTTGTTGGCTGCAGCCTTCACTAGGGACTGCTGCTTGAGGTAACCACGAGAGATATTTAAATAGGTGGTTTCAGCAGCAGGTCTTGTGGGCAGGTTTCTCTTCTTAACTTCCTGCCTCACATAAAGGCACAGCTTAGTGGTTGCTGAGTGTGGGGAGCAACTCTCAATATCATGGAATCACAGGGTGGTTTGGGTCCTTAAAAGTCATCTCATGCTAACCCCCTGCCATGGGCAGGAACACTTTCTGCTAGACCAGATTGCTGGATATGTGGCAGGCAAGGTTTTCCTACCTACAGGTATCTATCCAAAGGTTTTCCAGTGCAGTGTGTGGCTTCTGGAAGGTTTCAGCTCAGGTTGTGTCTCCCTTTCTTTGGGATGAATCCCCAAGACCTGGGGCTGCATGCTGGGGGTATTCCTCACCTGCCTGCACTTGCAGGATCTGCTGCAGCAGAAGGCTGCAGAGTTGGAAAGAGCATTGAGAGAGCAGCCAGCTCTCTGGGGTGCTCTTTCCTTATTTTTTTTGGCCTTGTTTTGGCTTGGACAACACTTTTTTCCAGTTTCACTTTCACTCCCATTTTTTTGTTTCCTAGAACGCTTTGCTCTTCAGACTGCCCTAAAGTGGCAAAGCCCTTTTGGAGATACATATACTGCCAGAGGACTGTTGTTTGCTCTAAACTAGACTGTTTCTGCTGGAGTTACCTAACAAATAGTTTAAAAGTCATTAAGTCGTCAAAGCTTTATTTATAGAGTACAAATTTCTGGCTAAATATGTCCTGCCAATGTTTGGTTTTCAATGTTTTCTTTAGGAAATGTTGATTTAAAAGATGATAGACAGAACAAGAGATGTGAAAATCCAAAGCAGTGAATGATGCTGCTGTTTAATTATTTGAAAAGAAAACATTTCTGATGACCCAGGATAGATAATGGGATAATAAACTGAAGCCCTAGGCAAAGGAAAAAAACCAACCCCAAAACAACAAATCAAGCCAACCTCTGTTGTGTGGCATCACAAACTGTGTCCTCCTTAAAAATTGTCAGGAGTTGAGAAATGAAATGACAGAAGAGAAAATATGATGTATTCTAAGTACCAGCCACTCCTGGGTAGCCTTTTTCTCCGTATCAAAAGAGGGCCTGCAGAGGGAAGATCAGGCAACACATGAAGAGTTAACCAGTAGAAACACATTTTTAGAGTCTGTATTATCGCAACAGGAAAATGGTTAAATGCAAAGAGCTGAGATGAACTGAGAAAAAGGAGAAACATTGAGATGAGTATCTGTTGTTTAAATTGGCAAAGCGAGGGGGAAATAGTGTTCCAAGAGCAATAGCCTAAATGGCACTGTAAATCAATCGATGGTAGGTTGTCTAGAGCTGAGCAACACCCATGTCCATGGATTTACTCTCTAGTTTCCTGTGGTGGCAGTTTGATAGCTTTTTCCCCCAAGTATCCATTGTAAGGCATCATCTGAGAAGGCTGCTCAGGTGTGTGTATGGTTGGATGAGGTAGAGAAATCGGTGATTTATCTGTGCTACTGATGGTGTGTTTCAGATTTCCTGCAGTTGGCATATCCAAAGCCCTGTGGAGGTGTCCCAGATGGCACTTTAGCATCAGGAAAAGATGTAGTCTTGAATTTAGCAGATCACAGTGACCTGCCATTCAAGTCACTCTTTTCTTCAGGATATGGGATGCTCAAGACCAGATGCTCTGCGTTGTAGAGACAAGGATTCAGTTTTAGAGAAGCAGGCAGGAACAGTGTACATCAGGGAAAGCATTTCTAATCCTGATGCCTGTCACCATCTGCTTGTGGGAAGTTATCTTCAACCAGAGGGGAAGAAGGCAGGCTGGGGGCTGCTGTGTTTTGACAGTAGAAATCTTAGTAAGTTGTAATTTTTTCTGTACTAGTCATGTTGTTGGACTTGGCCTTCCACTGAGAGTGGGTGAGATTCCTCCTCGTCCTGCCAGCCAGTGATAAAATATTAGCAGCCTTCCTGATCTGGTGCGCAGGAGGTGAGCATGATCTTGATAAAGACGGTGGTTGTTGCTCTGGAAGGATTCCGTGCTCAGAACAATCGGTCTGGATCACAGTACTGGTGCTCTACAAAAGGGCTGAAGGGCTTGTTGGCCCATCCCTCTGAGCCTTCTTGGTGGCTTTTTTTTTGGCTCAGGATGCCAATAGCTGAGGAATGAGGAAGAGAAAGAAACATATCAAAATGCCAGCTGGGGACAAACAGGGAAAAAAAAAAGAAATCCTCCTGATGTAAATACTGCTCATCCCATTTGCAGCCACCCGTATCACCCCTATCAGGTCTGTACCCCATTTTTATGTAAATACAATGAGCCCTGTGCTCAAGAGGCTTGACTTCAGCATTGGATTTCCCTCCTAGCCTGAGAAGTGAAAGATCTGTGTTCCTTCTGATCTGCTTTCTGTCTGAACTTGCTCTGCAGCAGAGAGCAGGTGACGAGTTGGAGAGCACAGAAGTGCTTCAGTCAGCTCCTTAGCCCTCTCCTTCCAGAGAGGGGGAGTATTTGTTGTCCCAGCGTCCCAGCAGTTGGAGGTGGCGGAAGCGTGTGTTTGGGCATCCTACGCTCCAGTGGCTATTGTGGGTGTAGGAACAAACACACTTTCTTTATTTTAACAAAGCCCTGCGTTTTTGGCTCTGACCAAAGGCTGGTTTGGCCTCATTCCCTGTAGCACAGAGCAGGACACAACTTGAGGCGTGCAAAATCTGCTTTCTCCCAGGGGCTGGGGTGTTGAGCTGCCCCTGCGCTCGCTGCTGAGGGGACACTGGCAGCTCACCCCCTCGGGGGGCTGTGCCTGGGGCTGGCTGTGGATCTGGGGGCGCTGGGGGATGAGAAGCAGGGGTGCTTCCCAGCAGAGGGCCCTTGAGCAGCGCTGCCAGCTCCCAGCCCCAGCAGCTCCAGTCTCCTGGCTGAGAGGGATGCATGAGGTGTGGCAGTTTGGTGTGCTCTTGGAGGAGTTGTTCTTGCTGGAAAGATAAGGGGTGTTTTTGCAAGGAGATGTAAACATTTTAGAGAATGTAGTCCTGGGAATTGGTAGGAGACTGGCAAGCCTTGCTTACAGGTTTCTGCAAAGCTCGTACCTGTGTTGCTTCCCAGAGGAGTGGAACACAACTTGTGTTTTCTAAGCTCTTGAGGTGAGCATGCCATACTTTCAGTAGCTAGCAGAGGTACTGGAAGGTACCAGAAGCAATAGTCCCAGCTGATGAAATCTCCATGTCTCTTCTCGTGCCCTGAATGAACTGCTGTGACCTGAGTGGCTCTCCAAATGCTCCAGGATGGCTCACTGCTCTCAAGCAGCCGTGGTGCATTATTCATGAAAAGCACATCAAGCACTTCACAAAAACCCCGTTAACCCTCCAGTATTCTGCTCTGTCTTACCAAAGCTAAATGTATTTCAGCACCTCCTGTTTCTGCCTCTTCTAAATGCGTGAGCCAGGGCAGGGAAGTCAGTGGGAATTTGGCAGTTTTCAAGGGCCCTGCAGTGGTTTCACAGGCAGTGGGCAGGCAGGGCTGAGCAGGTGCTCTTACAGAGCCAGCAACCCATTGCACATTGTTTTCACTGCTGGCTGAGGCAGCACTGTTAGAAAAGTTTCCAAAAGCAATGGGTTTGCTCACCTTAGACCTTCACTAATCAGCTCTCAGGGAGTGCTTGCTGCGATGCCATGTTGTGTCTAGATTTCTTGGGAAGTGGATGGAAAGGACAGACAAGTCCTGATTCTTGGTGACTTGAATGCAAATATGAGAGCTACAGACTTGCTTTTTGTGGTTCCCTTGGAAATCAGTGCTATTGTACTAATTCAGCTGTAATAAATACCAAGGAATGTGGTGCAGGAATTTGTTGAGTTCAGCAGCTAAAATGGCTGCAGGACCCCTGTCTATGTAAAACAGACCAATAAACCCCTGAAACCTCAAGGTCACAAGGAATAGCTGTGATCAAGGATTGAGTCCTGAAAAGGTGCCTGAGGCAGTTTGTTGGTGTAAAAAAGATTTGCTGTGTGCAGAGGTGTGTTCAGGGTGAGCCGCTTTTGTCATGATGACTTGGCATTGACGTTTGTCAGCCAAGGAAAAGATACTGAAAGCCTCTGTGATAAGTACAGCTGCGGTCTCTGCACCTAGATCCTTCCATTGAAACCTTTTTATCCCCTGAAACTTCCTGACTTAGGCTGAATAACTTCTCACTTGATCCAATGCAAATATTTTATCACTGGGCAGTCTGCACAAACCCCTGGAAGTGCAGGAGCTGCCAGTTTCCATCTCATTCAGCATCGCCTCTGACTGACAATGCTGTGGTCAGCATGAGCGGCTTCCGAGGAATCCACCAGAAATGCTGCAAGATGTATTTATGGAATAACCTGCCCACAGGGAAAGTTTTACCCTGCCAGTTCCACCGAGCATGCGTATGTATGTGTTGTCTAATCTTTACCATCAGAACTTTGCCTGTTCTCATTATCCATACACATGTCAGGCACTGCCATTGACAGTGATACCTTATGCGACCTCGCTGGAAAATGAGTTCCTGAGTTAGCTGGGTGAGGAAAATGCGTGTGCTGGACAAGAAGGCAGACCAGTAATTCTTGTACAGCAGCAGGCGTTTTGGGGAAGGTGGTATCCTGACCTGTGCCCTGTTGAGGCATTGCCTCGGCTGGGATGTTGGCGCGGGCCGTGGGCACAGCTTTTCCTCACCAAAGCTTTGTGAGCAGGGCTGAAGCCAGCGGGCTTGGAAGGCAGGTTCAAACAGTCAGCCAAAGCCTTCCCACATCCAACTGCTTCTCTGTGGCCTGTGCAGTGAGAGGAAAGCTAGCAGGCTGTTGTGCTGAGTGACAAGCTCCTCTCCGTTATTAAATCAAGCAGAGAAAAATCCTGGGAATGGCTGGGGAGGTTTGGAAAGGGAACGTGCGAGCCGAGGTGTGTAAGCAGTGCCAGAAAGTACAGAGATACATGCGTCCGACAAGTCAGCTCTAGCCAGCGGGTTTTATTTTGTCAGTCACAATGACAGACAGGATCATCAGTGCACTTTACTTGGGTGTTGCTCTGCACAGAGAGCGTACTCATTTTAAAACTTGGTCGAGACAACTACCCTGGCTCTTGATTTAAGGACTTCTGGAAATGGCTCTGATAGCGTTTTAGATGATTAAACGCAGCCATGTGATATTTAAAGACTGACTTGGAATCATGCATCCTGATAACAGAACTTTTTTTTTTAGCCAGAAAATTCAACGCACAGGTTTAAAATGACAGTATTTGAAGTTACAGTAAATTCTGAGGAACTGGAATTGGTACAGTTATTTAGGTTTGTTTCTGAAACAGCGAGCAAAGAACTGGCTGCTAAGAAGCATCCGTGAGGTGCTTTCATTGAGGGATCACAATGCTTGGGGAGATCCCAAAAAACCCATGAGTTATCTAAGTGGCAAAAAGCAACAGCAATTTTCTCAAGTAGCTAATGTGTCTTTTCTTCAGGAGCTCCCTAGTTTATTTTAAAATGAAGGTAGAGACTCATTGGTACATCATTAGGGATTTAGGGCATGGACAGAGCAGTCCTTGCTTTGGAGCCTTTGGAAGAGGGAAGATGTACAGTTATTTGGGTTAGAACTTGAGCACACAAAGTTTCTCAACTGATGTGGTGCTCTGCTTTTGTTAACACAAGTACTGTCATTAATTGAAATTAAATATAGTTGTAAGTGATGGGAGTCACAGTTTACTGTGCCCGTTGGAAACTCACTGTCTATTGGAAAGCAGGTTCTTAAAAAAACTGAATTTATTGAAGGGAACAGAGGAGCCCAGGTCCTGACCCCTTTGTGTGCAGACTGTGGCTCTGGGGTCTTCCAGGAAAACATTAAACACCGTGAAAGGACAGTGACTTAAAGCCAATCGTCTATTCTCGGTGTCTGGGGACAGCACAGGGGTGGCAGCAGCAGAAAGGAGAGGAGGAATTTGGCAGGGACATCCTTCTGCAGCGCTCTCGCTGTGCTCTGCAAGTGCTGTGGTTTCTGTTGCTGCTGCTTTTTTTGCCTGGCCAATGGATTGCATATTATTCCCTAGTACAGAGTTTGGATGGGTGACAAAGGTGGAGCTTGGTAGCTGAGGAGCAGCTGAAGGGGCAGTTGCTGTGTGGTAATCATAAACCTTGCTGAAGAAGGGGAGTTTTCCCCCTGTGGAGCTACAATAGTCTCCTTTGTTCGTTCCCCTGAGAGTCCCTGTACTTCCCATGATGGATTGCTGTTCTGCCATGTTCCTTGTGAGCAGTTCGCAGAGCTCCGTGCTTTAAAAATATTTTATGGATCTCGTCACCTTGGCCTCGACAGTTGAACTGAGTGCAGGAGCTACAGCTGACTGAACAAGATGTGGGATATTGGCACTGCTTCTCTTGTCCAACAGCAGTCTGGAGGGAGCCTTTGGAAGGGTGATTAGTGTCCGTAGAAGTGTCTGTGTAGGAGAGAGAGGAGGAAGTAGGACCAGGCTGGCAAGCCAGGTGAGCCTTGCCATGCTCGAAGCTGAGGAGAAGCAACACGTAAGGTACTATTTCCTTGGAAAATTATAATGCACTGACTAAATGATGGTTTCTATGTTTTTCCTGGGTTTGTTGTTGTTGGGTTTTTAATGTTTTAGAGGTTTTTTTGTTTGGTCGGGTTTTTTTCCTGCGCTATGTGTTTTTGGCCCAGAAGCGCCCCGCGTCGTGCGTTTCCAGTGGCAGGGAAGCTGCCGTGCGAGTGCGGCAGGCTGCCGGAGCTGTGGGCAGCCACTGGTGCCAGGGAACGCGTCCCCCCGGTCGGGGGATAGCATCTCCCGGCCTGGGGCACAGGGTGGCCACGGCCAGCGCCACTCGCAGCCGGCGGGGGGGTCGGTCCCGCGGCCGGCCCTGCCCGCAGCTTCGCAGCCGTGGAAATGCGCACCTGCCCCGCCGCGGCTCGGAGCTCGGGGCGGGGAGCGCAGCCCCGGCCCTCAGACTCCTCCTCCGGGCTCCCCGCCCCGGACCCCGTGACGCCGAGCGGCGGCCGGGGATGGGATGGGACGGGACGGGCCGGGATGGGAGCGGGTGAGGGACGGCCGAGCCCGCCGGCGGCTTTAAATGCGGGCCCGGGCTGGCGCCGGCAGCACAGGCGCACCGCTCGCTCGGGCTGCCGCGGGCGCTCAGCCGCACGGCCGCGGGCACGGAGGAGCAGGTGTAGAGGCACCGCCATGCCCCGCTGAGCCCGCCCGCAGCCCGCCCGCCGCCCCGGCTGCCCCGCAGCCCCCGCCCGCCGCCAAGCTGGAGGAGCGCCGCAAGCCCGAGCCCCGGAGGTGAGTGAGCGGAGCGGCCGTGGGGGCGCCGGGCTGCGTTTCTCCCTCCTCCGTGTCTTTCTCGGTGCCCAGCTCTGCTGGAGCCAACTTCTAAAACGCTTCGTGGTGTTTGCAAACTTTCTTTTCCGTTTCAGTTCATCCTCAATGAGTTGTTAGCAGCCACAGAATAGGCAGCCTGATCTTTCCCAGGTTTCCAGTTTTCCACCTGGTACGTGGTCGTATGGAGTGTTTTATTATCCAAGACCAGCTCTTTGCTGTTTGTTTGCCCTTTCTGTGCTTCCTGTGAAGCGCTGCCGTCCAGAGCGAGAGCGCTCGGGGAAACGAGGATTTAACCATCTTAACCTTGTTCCTTTTTTCTTTACCACGTTAGTTACTGGTGGATTTTTGTTTTGTTCGGAGCGCATCCCTTTAGCAACCGCGTTGAGGAGGAGCGCTCGGATGTGCAGGGAGCCGGCACGCCATGGAAAAGGCAGCGGCTCTCCCAGGAGAGCGGGGCTCGGCGCGCGCGGCGGGAGCGCCGCGGAGCCGTTCCGCAAAGCCGCTCCTGTTTGAAAGCTGGGTGCCTAAGGAGCCAGGCTGGGCCCTGGGGCAGATCGAGCAGCAGCAGCTCGGTCGGAGAACTGCTCCGTGTACTATATATAGGTACTTGCTACTTTTGTGTCAGAGAGGTGCAGTTCCTGTGCATCTAAACTTGACTTTGTGCGTGTGAGCTCTCAGCTGCTTAGGGACTTTGTTCTGGTTGTTCCTATAATGTACATATTTTCTGTTAAAAAAAAACAAACAAAAAACACCGAACCAAAAACGAACAGGCAAAAAAAAAACCCTCCAAACCACTTTACTAGTTGGATTTAACAAAATATGCAGAGTTGTATATATTGTGTCTGGGACAGAATACGTTGCTAAGTGCTGGTGTGATAGGCTGCAGGAATACACCTAGTTCTTATTTTGGTTGAGATCAGTAGGAAATTTTTCAAAGGCCCCCTGACCAAAACAACCTTCAGGCTCCCAAACCCCAGCAACTATTGAATGAGAGACTCATTTTGTTCTCACAATTTCCAGTCCTGTGCCGAATGATTAAACGGGACTGTTTGTCTCTGCTTGCTCAGAGCATGTACATGAGCTGATCTGTCCTAGTCCATGCCCTTCCTTTCCTGAACTGCCATTCCATGCTCAGGCTTTTCTGATGACTCCTGGATTAGATGATGGAAGAGTTAATTTTGCAAAGCCTGGTTGCAGCTGGTGATTTTAGGTCTCATCAACCCTGCTGGTGAGGGTCAGTGGGATTGGAAGGGCAAATGCTAGTGCAATCTGCAGGGATGCTTCTTCAGCTTCCTAGGAAGGAAACACAGATTTTCAAGTTCCAAAAAAAGTAGGAGGATTTGCTTGTAATTTATTCTTTGCTCCTGTTGAGTGTCAATTTCACATTTTTAAAAGCAGTGGCTGGACTTTAGTGATCTGCATTCCCAAGATTTCAAGGGAGTGGCAACTGTAGACTGCTCAGATGAGTGGGGAGCAAAGTGTGGTGGTGGGGTGAGAAGGAATTATGGATTTTATTTTCCTTTTTTTTTTTTTTTTTTTTTTTTTCCCAGCCTTGGGGAGGAGAGATGAAGCTTTCATTTGTGTGCACAGGGCATTCCTGGCAAGGTAACACCCTTGCACTTATCCGGTCTGCCCCAGCAAGGTCCAGCAGGATTTTCTGCAGCTCAGAACTGGGCAGGTTTTTCCCTTAAACTTCCATGTTACAATTTTAAATATTCAAACTTCTCTACAGCTGGAAAACAGCCTCATATATTGGTGCTGACTTGTGGTATCACTTGCAGCAGGTTTTTTAGAGGAGCTTTTAAAATGCAGTGGGTGTAGGGTAAATGCTTTGGTTACCGATGTCTTAAGCTGATAAGAAAAGGTTGAATTTATGCACAAAGTGCTGTTCAAAGAAAAACATCCCCATGAGAAGGAAAAATCTATAACTCCTTTTGTTTTCAGATCTACCTGCTTATCAGAGAGGGTGGAGGAGCTCAGTGTGTCTCTGGCTGAAGGTTTTCTAATGCTGCCACCCTGGACAGCAGTAATAAATAATATAGAAGGTGTTTTGGGCAAGGCTGTGAAGGAAAATTGCTGCGTGAGAGGCTAAAGAAAAAAAACCTGTCCTTATTTTTCTGCCAGTAAGTGTGCAAACAGCTATTTGCAGTTGGAGGTGCTGCCTTGCCAGAAAGAAAGGCAAAGGTGTTGCTTTGAGAAAGGAAATACTGGGGGAAGTGTGCTGTGTTCGGGAGGTGGGTGCCCAAAAATGGGCACAGCAAGTGTGGGTACAGCAAGTGATGCTCCTGCGTGTGTACATGCCATCTGTTAGTGCGGATTTGCTAGTAAACCAATTCCTCTTCTTTAATTTAATTTTTTGGGTTTTACTCCATGGCATTGTTATACACGGCCATACCAAAATAGCTCGGCTTTTCCTGGTCTGCAGTCCAATTCCCCCATGGGCTGGGAGAAGCAGAGGACTTGGAAGGAGGATTTGGAGGTGCCTGGGTGTTGGTGAGATGCCTTCATGGCCCCGTTGTGAGCATCCTTGTCACGCTCCAGCGACCTGCCTCGCACGTATTTCCTGCATGCATTAGGTTTAGAATTTGAACTCTTGCTTTGAGCAAATTAAAAGGGTTCTGATAACTCCTCGTTCCAAGTCAATTAGCTGCTTCCGGCTTCAAATCCACTTAGAAGGCTCAGGAGGGGGGGAGTGCTCTTTGAAAACCCAGTAATAGCAGTTTATGGTTAATATTGATAAAGGAGCACGTCTCTGTGTCATTGTGCTGTGTCTGGTGGAAGGAAAGCTCCTCTTTTGTGCTCCCTCAAAACATAAGGACTTGGATGGGGAGGCAGAGGTCTTTCTCTTAACTCTGTAAAGAAAGCTCTTTGCTGTGTGGCTTGAAATTAAAATACAGCTATAAATTGGTCAAGGTTAGAGTGAATTCCCACAATCACTCAAAGCAAGGCTTCTGCCTCCCTGCCCTTGAACTTTTGAGTCGCTGTAGCATCTCGTTTCTCCCGAGTTTGGTCAGGATTGTGTGCGCTTTGTGGCAGGAATGCTTTTTATTGCTGTTGCACAGTGTCAGAGACAATTACTGCACCCATAATTGGGTGATAAAGCAGTGCGTAGCATAAGTAAAAAGCTGCAGAGCTCTTGTTTTTCAATGGCTTAATTACATTAACTGAAGAGATAAAAATATCTTTGAATTACTGTCCCACAATTATAAGTCTTTCACATAAGGCACATATTTGAATTCGCCATAGGGATAGTGTGGTGAAGTTACATGGAGATTTATGAGAAATTTGAAAATCAGAGAAAACTACGTCTCAGTTCTTGGTGTTCAGTTTGCTTTGGAACAGTGGAATTCTGTCCAAATTCAATAGGCATGTAGACCCATGCTGTTGGAGTGTGGCTTCTGAGCACAGCAGAGGAGGTTGCAAACGGCCCTGGTTTTATCTGATTTTCTCACCAGAAAAATCAGAAGAGGTGATTCCATGTCACCAATATCAGAATCCTTTGAATCTGTGGCACAAATGAACTTTCAGCTTCTGAATTCCAGAAACGTGTGCTCAGAAACTTCTGCTGTGAAGTAAAACAGAGACTGAGAGGGGATTTAAAATAGATTTATTTTTTATATATATAAATAGTATAGAGAGGGAAAATAAGGCTGATATATATTTTTTTCTACTCCTAAGGAAATTCTTTTGGGGGAAGAGAATTTTCCAAGTGTTTCAAATCCTAGCTGTTTTATATAACTACCTTTATAGGGGAACAGGGTCATATTTCTAGTTTGCTAGCGTATAATAAATACTTCCTAAATACTCTGTATTAATTCTGTCTTGAAATAAGCCTTAATTGTCCTTCCATAAGTATTGATCCATACTTCTGGTGTCCCAAAGTGAATTGAAGAACTTGGTGGTGGGAATTGTTCCACGACTTCTTTTAAGACTGAGGATTACTCAAATCATTTCATTATATTATTAATGATTATTATAAAAGCTATTTCATTTTATTCAAATTATACTTAGTAATATATTATTATTAATAATACACTTATGTACAATATATAAATAATACAGAGCTAGAATGCCTCTTCTTTTGACCACTTCCAGGTGGCTGCTGCTCATCTGGGAAGTTAACGTAACAGGCTGATATTTGATGTGATTGTTCCCCAGGGGAGATTGAATTTTACTTTCTTTTGAAAGTTATCACAATGAGCTGGTATTATGCAAGAAGTCCTGGTGGGTTTGCATGTGCAACAAATTTTTGGCTTTTTCACTTAGAGCACGCCACAGGAGTAACTCCTGTCTTTTTCTGCTACTTTTTCAGAGCAAAACATGCAAACGCTTTGATATTGATGACTATGCAGATCTGTAATCAGATGTCCAAGATGACAACCGGAGTAGTTGAGTTGGCACAATTGAGTAGTGCTAACTACTCATCTTGACTAAAATTTTTCGGTTTTCTCTATTTTGTACAGTAGGTGCAGAAACAGAACTTGTCTCTTTTTCAATGGTGTGTGCAACTTGAAGATCATAGTATTTTCTCCTTAAATTTTTAAAAATAAGTTTTTACTTAATTATAATCACATCTTGAAGGTTTACTGAAGTAATTTCAACACTTAACCTTGAACAAAAGGTTGCAAAAGTTAACTGCTTTTATTATACCAGTGGCTGTATAACACTTCAGACACGTTGTCAGCCCTTTGCTGTAAGCATAAAGGTCTTTTCATCAGGCTGCTAAATATGAGATTGTTTAAAATGAAACTGGGAAATAGTTGCTCAGTAGCTCAAGAAAAAGTGGCATTTGAGCACATCAAACCTGTCTATTGCACTGGAATGGAAGCATATTTCTTATACACAGGAATTGGACCTGCACGTTTTACTAAGGTCTCAGAGTTGGCAAATGTGGTTGTCTTGAAGCGGATGTTACCTAAATTCTTGATAAATTTGTCTAGTCTGAGATCACTTCCCTGGCTGACACTTTGTGCATTCAGCAGACACAGAGCACGGCTCAAGACCAGCAGCCCGGCTCAACAGAGCTGCCTGTGTGTCCTTCTGGGCAGGAGCAGTCATCCCCAGAGGAAAATAGATGGGGCATTGTTCTCTTGTGTCCCCAGCAAAGCTCTGTTCCAGAGGCTCAATGGCACGGCAAGCCAGGATGTGGTGCCATGGGAGTGTTCCACATCCATTGTTGGACATCTCATGATCTCTTAGGTGAGCAGTTATTGGGTTTGAGCAGTATTGTCCCAGTAGAAGTGTCAGTGTGGTATGCCCTGGGAGCAGTGCTGCACGTGTTTTTGGTGCTGATGATGGAGTTTCAGTGCAGTAACACCTGTATCAGTGCAGCAACAAAGGTTGGAGATGTGCAGCTGTTGCCTTAGTCCCACAAAACACCAGCACAGGTGATTTCTGGCCTTGAGGCAATTCAACTCATTGGCCTTTAAGGCCATGACAAATTGCTATGCTGGGGTGAGTCCTGCATGAGCATGAACAGAAGAAATGTGTGCTGAGATAGGACAGTGTGGGGGGAGAATTCTTCAAATGGGGCCAGAGGGGTGCAGGGACAAAGTCTGGATTGCAGCCATGAGCTGCTTGCTGGGTGGGGTTGGAAATCATTGAAAGACCAGTGCAAAGTCATGAGTTCATCTTTGATAGGCACTTGAAAGGTGGTGTTTGAGGCTGTAGAAAAGGATATCAATTTAGGGTAGAGTTGGAATGAACTTACAGCCATCATTTGTCCACCTGCCTAGCTTGTCTTTTCAGTCCCAGTTCACCTGTTGTATGAATCAGAGAATTTTGGAAAAAATGCCTTGAATAGATATCGCAATGCTCTCCGTTTCAGAGTGGGTTTGTATCTCTGTCCTGTTATTGGCACATCTCTGGAATGTGCATGGAAAGGAGATTATTGTTGCCTAAGAGCAAGAATTGCTTCTACTGGAACGTGATATATGCAATGATTCCCTATAACTCTGTGAATGCTTCTCACTTGGGGTAAGAGTATGTTTCTCCCTTTTAATTGGTGGTGAATGATCAATTTCTATTCTGGAGTTGGGCTTTAGAAGCAAAGGCAGGCTGTCTCCCATGACACACAGCTCCTATGTCATACAAGCTTGGAGAAGACTTTCAGTGTCCTTCTGTGTCCATTGGGCTTTCCCATGCCTGGGGAAGAGGTTTTGCACTGTGCCTGAGGAGGTGGGTGCATGGATCCAGCCATGGCACTCCAGAGGGTTCTGGCTTGGACGTGGCACCTTGCTGGTCTTGGGGTCTGCTGGGCTCTGTGTTGCCACCTTGGCAGTGCTCTGAAATCAGCCTGGGAGCATGCTAGCATGGAAGGAATGCGAGCAAGCCTGGGCTCGAGCGTGGGCTTAGGCCCGTGCTTCGTCGGCAAGGCAAGCCCAGGCGCCCTTGCTCAGCTCTTGTGGGCACAGAGCTCCAGCCAGGATGCTCTGGCTGCTCAGCCTCATGGCTTACTCCTGTTTGCAGGGTAACTTGAAGCAGCAGGCGTGTAACTGCCATCCTTGTACAGTAATTTAACCTGGGATGGACACTCTGCACCTGTGAACAGAACAGTGAAATGGCAGGAATCGCTGCAAAAGGAAGACCTCCGTATTTCCAAAGTTTTGCTTGGATCACAGCTCTCTTCCCTTTGCCAGGAATACAGTGTATAAATTTTGTTGAAAGGGAATATGCTGCAAAACAAGCCTGTGAAAAAACCCTGACTGTGTGTTCCAGTGTCAGAATCCTCTCCAGAGACTGAGTAAACGGAGATCGTGTCTCCAGCTTTTAAAATAATTACTTGAATTAAAGATCACGCTGAAAGAGCCCAGTTCACTGAACATTAGCTATGCAACTTAATTTGTTAAAAAGCATTGAAAAAAAAACAACTTAAGCTCATCATGCTCAAAATGTCTCTCCCAGCAAGTAACCTGGATGTCCCCTGAATTTTCAGAAATGTGGGAGTGTAGAGATTGCTGTGAACTCTAAAAGTTTCTGTAATAGCTTTTCTACGAATGGAGCCACACTTCTTGAACGAACTTGTTTCTGCCTTTTTAATTGTAAGCGATGAATAGGACACCTTTGCATTAAGTATTCCTGGTCCAGTGATGCCTTGGGCTGCCAACAGCTCTGTTTTCCTGGAAAGGCTTGACTGGTGACTCAGTGGAGGTACCTGCAGGTTTTTGTGGAGAGGTCAGTTCAGTTCTGGATGTGACCCTTAACTTGTAATTCTCAGAAATATCTATGAAGTCTTGAACTGTGGTATCAGCCCAACTTTTCTGGCTCTGTTCCCAGACCAGTCATTCTGCTTAGCAATAAAAAATGCAAGATAATGGATGCAGATAACTGGGATTTAATATTACCATAGCCCATTTCCCGTTTACCTTTAAACAGCCATGTTGCAATTAGGCTCTGGGGATAAAGCCATTCTTT
The DNA here is from genome assembly GCA_030060385.1 of Muscicapa striata striata. NCBI lineage: Eukaryota > Metazoa > Chordata > Aves > Passeriformes > Muscicapidae > Muscicapa > Muscicapa striata. The sequence goes on along the minus strand of JAREIS010000061.1, from coordinate 587,608 downwards.
GTTAATAGGTGTCTTCAAGAAGTGCATGACTAATGACTGTGTCTGGGTTCAGCCATGGTGGCCCTGACAGCTTAAAAAAGGAGTGTGAAAGCTGCTTTAATCCTGTTGTGAATTGTGTATTTATGAATATCTATTGCCAAAGCAAACCACCTCAGGTGTGTTACAGAAAGTTGTTTTCCCAAGGCTTCTTCTGAAAGAATGGCTGCCTCCAGTGTTTTAGGCAGGTGCATGTGGAAAAGAGGATGCAAGCAGGTGGTGGGTGATGGACAAGAGCTGTGAGGTACTCCAGCATGTCCTCAGGCATGGCCACTGATGCTTCAAGGTGTACCTGCTGCAGCGTGGCCTGGCCAGACGCTTTGAGATGTCCCTTCTCCAGCCTGGAGTTATCCTTTGGGGTTCATCCCCAGGTCACAGCCCATGGGCTCAGCTCCTGCTGGAGTTCAGCCTGCCCAGGACAGCAGTGCAGTAGCCCTGCGCTGGCCCCCAGCAGCCCGGGCACGTCTCATTGCTGCTATCAGAGCATTCCCAGGCCCAGCAGAGCAGCCTGATAAGCACCACGGCGAGCACCGAAAGCAAAAGCTGCCCCCGACGAGCTCTAGGCGCCACATGCAGCCAGGCAGGCATGCCCATGGCAAGGCAGGAGCCTGCTGATTAGTGCCCATACAGCTCTGACAGCTGCAAGTTCCACCTAGCACATTCCTATCAAATCTGCCGTTATTCTGAACCCTTTGTGCCCTGTACTGGACGCCAAAAAGGACTGTCCTGATTTAACCCCAGCAGGCAACCAAGCACTGCACCAATGCTTGCTCGCTGCCACAGCAGTAACTACAACGTTTGTGAATTCCTATTTGTGGGTTGTGTGTTTCCAGCACAAATCCAAACCATAGCCCCGTGCTAGATACTGAGAAGAAAATTAGCTGTACCCCAGACAGAGCAGCACAGAATGTTATATCTGCTGTGGTTCTTGAGGATGCCTTGGCGTTTAGAGTTCCTAAAACAGAAATAGCAGCTCTTGCTTTATACAGCATTCTGGAAGAAAAGGAGTGAGAATGTGGGACCTATAAAAGTATTTTTATAGTGCTTGCTCATGTTAAAAGACGATGACTTCAAACCCCAATGGATAAAGTGCTGAGCTGTACAGACATATGAGAAATCTGAAGGGAACATTTGAGGAATGCCTGGGAAGTTCATGTTTATGGACTAATGATCTGGAGTCAGAAGGAGCCAACTGCCATGGAGAGAGAGAGAAGCTCATTCCCATGACAAACTTGTGTAAGTGGTGGTAGAGGAGGCTGAGTAGCCTTCCGCTGGTAAAGAAAGATGAAAGTGTTCTTAATTTTTTAGGTTTTCTCTATCCAGAGAAGGATTTTTTTCATAGTCCATTCCTAGAGCAGATGAAGTTTTCCAGACACTGAAGGGAAGACTGATGCTAAAATCTCATTTTCTCTTCTCTTGCAGAAGTCTGCTTGGTCTTTTGTCCAAGCTCAGTAGCCATTATACTGGTGTTTAGGTTACTTTGGAGGACACAGGACATCCTGCAGCAGCGCTGCTTATCAGCATTGCTGTGTTCCTACCAGTTTTGTCTCACAAGTTGTTCTTCTGAACAACATTGATGGGTCACAAGGAAGGAGTTCAGAAGAAGAAGCTGTGAGTACTTTCTGGCAAGAAATTACTCTTCAACTCTCTGGTTGTTGTTTTCTTCAGTCTTGTTTTAGGCTGATATGAATAAGTCTATTTTGAGCTGCCCTTAAAAGGATGTCACGTAGAGGACAGTCTTGTTAAAACTTGGGAGTTGCCTGCTCAGCAGTTGGGTTCTGCGCTCTTGGCCGTGGCTGGAGGATACAGTAAACCCAGCTTTAGGGCATTGAGAACCAAATTAAGAACCTGACTCTCCCATGGAGCAAAATGCCGGTCCAGAGGCAAACACATTTTGCTGCTGAGGTGAGTTGAACATTGCTAAATGGATTGCCTTTATGCAGGATCATGCGTTGTCTGCTCATAGCACTGTGCTTTTATGCTGCATCATGTTCGTCCCGCTGGAGCTGGTGTCCTGGTGAAGGAGCCTGTAGCGCTGCGTCCGCTGACTAATGCCGTGAGAACGCGATCATGTGCCCCCGCCTGCTCTGGGCCAGACCCTTATTAATGCAGACTAATTAGTCTGCGGGGCTGAGTGTAAAGATCACGGGCTCGGCCTGCTCCTCGCTGCCATCACGCGCCCCAGCCGAGGTGTCAAGTGGCTCCAGCCACCACACGCTGTTCTCACGAGCTCGGTGCGTGGGGGGCAAAGGGCACCTGGAGGTGGTGCTTCGCTCCCTGCTCCAGTGTCTGCTCCATACCAGTGTGCAAAATCCTCTTTGCTTTCTCTTCAGGCACTCTCAGCTGTGTGGCTGTGTGGATGAGCTCTCTGTGCGCTAGTGGCTGTGGCAGTGAGGTTCTGTGTTACATCCCTATAACGCTATACTATAGGCACAGCAGATGCTTCCCCTGAGCAGGATCTGTGGCTGTCGGAAGGGAATTGTCACTTGCAGTTGTGTTTCTGCTTAGTGATCCTCACGGGTATCACTTGGGAGGGACCTGTGTCCTTCTGGCTCTGAGGCTTGTGCTGGCGTAATCGGAGTTTTGTTGAACACTTGGCACTCTTGGGAGACAGGATGGCCACCCGGGTCCATGCTGCTCTGGGCTGTGTCTGACTCTCTTCTGACTAGAGCTTAAATTGGTGGAAGTGATTAAATTCTTTTTTTCAGTTTAGTCTCCCAGTTATTTTATAACTTAGTTTTGCATTTCACTCCCTCTCTCCTCTTCTGTCAGGAAACATTACTTTATCTTCAGTAAGCTTTCATTGGTTTGTGGTTTTGTGTTTTTTGGGATGTTTTTGTGGGTTTTTTTGTGTGTTGGTTTGTTTGTTTTTTGCTTTCTCTGGGTCTCATGTGTTTGGTTTTTTTTTCCTTCCCAGTGCAGCCAGTGAGGGCAAGAAGGGCATTTAGTCTGAAATCTGGCTGTTTGTGTTTCTGGCTCTCAGGTTTGCATTAGTTTTGAGTGACTATTATCATTAGTTTTGAGTGATTATTATTGAATTAGGGCTTGATGCATGCACCAGGACTACTGCCAGTGACCTTCCTCAGCAGAGATTTTGTCTCATCACCCCAGGGAATGGTCACTATAAAGTCTTCTGGATGAGCAGTTGGCACTCAAGTGAGGGTGAGGTCCAAAGCCCACTGTTTTTGTTTTGTTTGGTTTTTTTGTTTGCTTGTTTGTTTGTTTGTCCAATAGTTCTGGAGTTCTTTCTTCTGCCTGAGTCTTGTGTGTGTGCTGGCATTCGGTTTGGATGGCTTTACCTGTCTGTTTTAGTTGTTCAGCTGTGTGGTCTCTCCACACTCCTTTGGAAGTCAACTCAAGTCGCATCACATCCCTTCTTACTTTGGAGCAACTGCTCCAACGTGGAGGAATTGCAGTTTTACAGAGACTGTCTTCTGGTAACCAGGTAAAGTTTGCATAATTTGGGGATAAGTGCACTTTGAGAATTCCTGCTTGTGTAACACCATGCGAGGTCAAGCAGATTCCCAAAATGATCCATGTTAAAAATACCCTTTATGCTGGATTATGTTTTTGAAACCAGCATATTGTGAATCTACATATTGCTTCAGAATGCCAAGAACTGGATGAGAATCGCTGCGCCTGCACTCTGGGAAGTGCTGAGAGTGCATTAGTTCCCTTGGCTGCTTCAGATATGTCCAAAATGTTTTATACAACCAGGCTTTCTGCCTCTGCCAGCCAGAGCTCAGGTCTGGATTGTGCTGGATCAAGTCTTGCCTGTCCTCCTTGCAGCAGCACAGACTCTGTGCCCATGTTACCATCTGTGGTCCAGAGCTTTGTGATGCTTTTAGAGGGGCTTCAGCACCTCGGAGCTGGTTGGGAGGGTGGTGCTGGGACAATACTCAGCTCTAGGAGTTGTGCATTTGACAGTCTGAAGCCTGAGGGAAGGGAAAAGCTTCAAACTTTAATTACAGAGGTGAAATTAAGCTATGGGCTGGTCTCACCTTTTGTGTGGTGCTATTGCTATGGAGAACTTTCCCCCCCAGAGCAGTTAGAGGAGAAGACAAGTGAAGGAGCTGGCTGCTTGCTGGGCAGCCAGGATTGAGCTGCAGGGTTGTTTTCCCTGGGAAAAAGCAGCCCTGGGTAAGTGGTGCCAGTGGTGTGCTGCCCCACCCGTCATTGTACACACTGCCTGTTCCTTTGCTCAGTGGGAAATGGACTTAAACCCAGCACCGCCCATTTCAGATAACTCTTTTCTTTTACACGGGACCAAGCTGCCCACTAACATCCTCATTTATAGTTGGGGATTTGCCTCAGGATCAGGCCTCCCATTCCTTGCTTTTGGAGGTACCAGGTGGGCAATATGTAGCAGATGCTGGAAAAGTTTCCTGCAGTTGCTGACCTGAGACATTGGAGGTGCTTCTTAGCCCACGGTAGCTGCTCCTGTGACACAGCACACTTAGTCCCAGATTCCTCAAAAAGAGCCCTTACAGGAGGCTGGAACAAGGAGCAGCTGCTGTATCAACCAGCATTGGTTTCAGATAGAAACACGGTCACATAAGAAGTTGCCTCTCAGGCACAAAACTGTAACAAAAATATTGCAGGACATGACATTGTCACGGTAATAAAAAGCCAAAAATAGATCAGATGCCACAGGCTGGTTTGAAATAATAATTTTGAAGAAAAATCCACTACTGCTTATGTGTTTAAAACCTGACGCCACTCTGCCTCTAGAGAAAGCTTTTTTTTTGTGATTTCTATTTCATCCATTGTGGAAAACAAAGCTACAAAAATGTCTGGTTTATATTATCCTCAAACAGATAGATTTATGATATTTGCAGTCCAGAATCACTTCTTCCTGTGGATTTGTCTCATTTGATTCCATCCCACAAAGCTCCAATTCCTTACAGGGTGTCCCTGTACCTTTTCCTGGCTGTAGCTCCATGAAATAGAACAGATGGATGTGGGATGTGTCAGGAGCCAGGTGCGTGGCAGCAGAGGCTTGCCCTGTCCTGGAGAGGGGCTTGCACTGAGATGCTGCAGCTCTCAAATGAAGCTGAGTGCAAGGCAGCCTTCTCCTTGCTGAGTCCCCAGTTTGAGCTCCATGCTTTGCTTGAGGAGAAGGAAATGAAACCAAAGAGGTAGCTGACTTTATCAGTTTTTATAGTCATGTCATTTTATGGTAAGTCATCTAATCACAATGAAGCAAAGGCTTCAACTGTTACACCTGCCCCAGTGTTCCCTTTTAAATTTCCCTGTGTTTTGATGGTGTTACATTATTGTTTGTTGAGAAGAAAGCTGTAACTTCATTCCCTCCTAATTGCTTTTCCTAGCAATTACTTTATTTCTGGAACATATCCAACTTCAAGAGTTCTTCCGAAGTTGTTAGAGATCAAAACTGAAATCCAGGTGATGGAACTTATTTTGCCATCATGAATTCAAATTATTGTTATCTTGGTTTCAGGAAGGTGCTCTCATAGACTTCACCTGTGAGTTAAAACATTTAGAGCTCTTGACGTTCCTGTCTGTGAAGGGTTTTTATAAACAAGATTTAGTCAAGAACTGAGACTCCTATTTAAATCCTGTCATGGGACTTAATTTCAATCCCTGAGAACACCTCTGTAGAGGGAAACATTTCACCTAATGAGATGACTTAATTGGGAATTTATTAGATTTATAAATATTACAGTGCAAGTTATTTGTGTGCAAAGCAGAGGATTCTGTCCTGCTTTGCTCCCGGTGAGTACAGCCTTTTGCTGAGAAAGCTTGTAAATAAATGCTGCTTTAGAGCTGACAGGGGAAAATGCATCCAGGATAAATTTGGCAACATGTTCCAAAAGTGCATCAACCAGGCTGCGCTCAATATAGTCAGAAGCTCTTTTTTTCTGTGTGATAGAGCCCATATGCAAGTATGTGAGAAAACCAGAACACATCAGGGCCCTAAAAAGGGATCACTCGCATTAGGTCTGTTTATTCATGTGTTTGTGTACGGGCTGTGAGAGCATCTGCTGGGACCAAGTCTCCTTCCTGCCTTCCTGTGTGCTTGGCCACTACAAGTGCAATGTCTGAATGCTTCACAGGTTGCAGAGGGAAGAAATAATGTTAGCTCTGTCTCCCCTGACAGAAGCAGCCTGTTTGGCTTGCTGACTTGTTCTTTTTGGGATGCACATGCACACAGGGACCCACCCTCACACACTTGGTATCTAACCTGGGTGGCTTGGTGAGGGCACTGGGTGTCACTGGCAGGGAAGCCTTTGGTGGCTTTTTTCTCTGCTCAGCTCCTGATCCCATTCGTGGGAACCTTCAAGGCTGGCTCATCCATGTGTGTTGATCCATCTGTAGTTGAAGGCTGGAGGATGCTGGGTGTCACAAGTACTGTGGGTTACACCTGTGGGGAGCAGTGTGGGGTTCTGGATGTTTCCTACCAGAACAACCCCCCACATTTTGTGTTTGGGAGGTATGTGGTGAGGGGAAGCAGTACATGATAGATTCAGAGGTAAACCTTGTGGGGTTTGGGACCTGCCAAACAGCTCAGCCCATGATGCCTACTGTTCACTTGGGTTTGTCTTTTCTCCTGCAGCATCCCCATCCATGCCTTCCCACTCCACCTGGATCACAGTAGTTTCCTGAGGAAGACAGTCCTGGCAGGTCCCTGGTGCTGTGCTCTGTGAAGCACACAGGGGGGTTGACTGCACACTCAGGAAGGTCCTACTTCCCTTGGCTTTCCCGGGAGAGCAGACAGGTTCCCCACAGCCGTGGCACAGCTCTGCTGCTGGGCGGGCACCCCGGGGGCTGGCAGCTCATCGGGAGCCCTGCTGCTGCTCTGTGACCTGGAGTTCTCCCTCCTCCCTCAGCCCTTGACCCACTCCATGCCCCAGCTCCTTGGGTGCTCTTTAATGGGACTTTCTCACGGCTCTGTGTTACGCTGCTTCAGTTATGGAACTGGCTCCGTTTCTTTTTCCTTGTGCAGTTCAGAGTTTGCTGGAGTCTCTTCCTGGTTGCAAAAGCCGTTGGAAATGGGCAGAATCGTAAAAGCTTATCAGTGAGCAGTAACTCTCCCCTCCGGCTCCCCAGCTCTGTTACGCGCTTCTTCACTCCGGCGAGTTGTAACTCCGCGCAACATCTCGTGTTGCCACATCAGTCCTTTATTTGCTCCAAACAGCACTTTCCCTCTCTGCTGCCCTCAGCTCTGCAGCTGAGCAGCCGGGCGGTGGCAGCACTCCATCTCCCGGGGGAGCTGGCCTCCGCCTGGAGTAGCACTGGGCACGGGAACTCCGAGCTTACTTGCTGCTTTGCACTGCCTGCAAGATGCAGTGCAAGTGTTGGGTCTGCAGCCAGAGACCTGCGGGAGGAATTCACCTTGTGGTGCGCAGAACAGATGCTGGCAGATGAGTGCAGCCGTTAGGAAGCCCGGGATCCCTGCTAGTACTAAATTGGTCTTGTTCTTTCCGAGTAGCTGGGCAGAATATTCCTGTGAGCTGGATCTGCTGGTGCTTTGCAGGCAGAGCAGGGTTGCCACTGGCCGTGCGTGACTCTCGTTCAAATCCTGTTGACACATAACATCATTTCTAAAAATGTTTGGCACTGATCTAATCATCAGCCCAGAGAGGCCAATTACTCAAGCAGTTCATGTTTTTTTACTGGAGCGTATTCTGTCAGACCCTGGAAATAGGAGCCAGTATTTTTTTAATTTTATTTTTTTTTAGGTTTGTTTTTGAAATGTTGCAGCAGCGGTTACGAGAATGTGAATCTAAACAAGAAGTGCCTGAAAACCCCTTTACCTTCCAACAAAGAGCTGATAAAGCAGGCTTAACCAAAGGCACATCTCTTTCAGAGACCCTAAATTTATTTCCATCCTTTCTTCTCTCCAGTCCATCTGTGTCTTCTATGGAATAGTGGTCTTGCTGCAGTGCTTCTCCAACAGGGGTCTGCCAGTTTTCTCCTGAAGACTCAAGGGAAGATTTTCTTGTTTTGCGTGACTTTTTGTTTTTTTCTTTTTAATTTCTGCAACTCCCATTTCACCTTATTTGAAAAATTCCAGGGCCTGAAATAGTTTCCCTGTGCAAATTGGTAAAGGATGTTTTCTTGCTAGATTTTGGCCCGCAGAAATCCTGTGATAATCTGAGAAGGGCAGAAAAGCCCAAGTCAAGGGAGGTGGTGCTTGGAGTCTAATCACTAAACTCTTGCGGATTAGAGCCGGGGCACTGTGCCAAGGCAACCCAAGCTCTATTCCTGGCCCTTAAACCCCTCAGCTCCTTCAGATACACGCTTCAGGGAAAGCATCAGCCTTGCTGGTCACTTTTCTGACCCTTTGGAGCTAAAAATGCATGGCTGTTAAATGTGATAAACCCACTCCAGGCTGGCAAGGTGATGTTCCTGGGAGTGTGGGGGCCATTCCCACTGCTGTGGGTGCTCAGCACTGGCAGGGTGATGCTTGGGAGGATGCTCTGCTGTCGTGGAGAGGATGAGCAGGCATTTTCCTAGGGGATGGCAACCGGTGGATTCTCAGCACTGTATCCCTTGCAGGCAGTGGAAGTTGCTCCCTTCCTTCCCCTTTCTCTGCTTTACCACACTGCTGCTTCTCAGTTGCTCCATGCCTGGGCTGATGCTGCCTAGGCTGGAGGAGCTGGCCTTGAGACAGTGTTTAGGCAGGGCTGTGGGACACACAGGTGTGTCAGACACCTGCTCACATGTGTGTTCTCAGGGAATGAAGCTGAATGCCAGGATAATTACAGACTTTACAGAGGAAAAAAGCTCCTATGCTTTGTGTTTGGTCTGGAAATCCAGTCCCGTCTGTTCCAGATGTTTCCAGTTGAGTTTATAACAAGGAGCTACTGTGCTGCTTTGCAGGAAAAAATAATAAAAAATATGGGGTTGTGCCTTCACAACCATTGCAAATAGGGGCAAGGGTATCCATGGAATATGTTCCCTTGTGCTGCCTTAGAAAAGACTTGTAAATCGTCTTAAATAATTTAATGGAGAGCTGGAGCTTTCAAGAGAGGTTGATGTGTGCCTGAGTGCTGGCTCGGTGTACTGTGCTGGCAAGGAGCATGTCCCACCCCTCTGCACCCAGCAGCAGCTGCTTCAGGAATGGCACCTTTCCTAGCTCAGGGAAATTTCTGCTTCAGATCCTCTGGCTCCTGGAATTCAGGCAGAAACAGCCTGTATGAAGGAGGAGCTGGCTTTGGACTAGACCTAAGCTTGGGAGTCAATGCTCACATACCTTTCTGGGTACGGTGCTTTATTTTTTACTGCCATCCAATAATCCAAATGAAAAACGTGTATTTCCATATGCTTTGGTACTGTGTTTTAATCTGACCTATTTTTTCTTCATTGTTTTTGTCTGGGCTGTGTTAGAGACTTGTGTTGGGAGTTGAACTGTGGACTAAGAGCCGAGGCTGAGGCCACCAGTGGGTTATGAAGGTGCTTGAGGTGGAGGAAAACTTGGCAGAGGCAGGAGAGTGGCTACTGAGGTACTGCTTTCATGAAATGGGACTCTGGTACTTCCTTTTGTGGCTGTCTTATTTTTTATTTTCTAGTTAGGTAGCCAGGCATTGGCATGCAAGGTAGACATCCTAAGACATTCTGAATTCTTTGGTGTTCATCTGTTCAGTATTTATCTGGATTTGAATATTCCTTTAGGATAATCTGCAAGTGTTTGCTGCTACTGCTCTCAGAGGATCTTGAATAGAAGCAGTATAGATGGGAAGAAGTTTTGAAGGCCTCGTGTCTCACTCTGAACTGAGATTGTCCCTTTTCCTCAGAGAGAATATAAGGAAAAAGTGTTGTGTTATCCCTTATTTTTGGTATGAAAACAGGTTACCAGCTTGGTCCCAGTTGTATTAAGATAGAAAGCTCCCATGATGACTGCCCAGTAGTGAGCAGCAAATGTGTACTTAGCCTCTAAGGAGATTATTTAACACAGTTCCAATTTTGTTTATTATTATTATTTTATTATTTTTGTATTTGCTTGTTGAGAGTGGATTTGCAGATGAGCCTTCGGAACGCAGGCGGGGTCTGAGTCTGTGGGGGGAGCACAGCAGCAGGAGTTCCGGGCAGCTCTGCGGAGGCACAGCCATGGCACAAGGGGAATTAGGAGTCTCTGCTGTCCACAGAGGCACATCAGAGGTGGAGAGCAAAGGGGAGGGGAAGGACAGCAGCCACCAAAACCCTTCTCCAAATGGATGAATGAATGGGTGACACACATAAATGACTGCTGTGATGATCTGACTTACTGTGGCTCGGTCTCAGGATAATCCTCATATGTCAGATTTCTGTAAGGCCAGCATGTGACACAAAGCCGGGCTCCCAGCAGACAAGTGTGCTGTGCTGTTCTTAGGGGCTGGCTGGAGCCTGGGCTGGGTCCGTGTGGGGTGTGCCCCTCGCCTCCCTGCGCCTGCCAGGGCAGCACCAAAGGCAGCCTGCAATCCCACTGGCTCTTGGCCCTTGCACTGACAGCCCCAAGCCTGCCCGTGTGGCTGTGCTGCTTGGAAAAAAGAGAAGGGGGAAAAAAGCCAGACACGAGAAACAGGAAAGTCCCCAAAGACTTGTTACTGGGATTACCTTGTTCACACCTGTCACCACTGATGTCCTCTCAAGGTCAGAACTGGAGCTACGTGAGGCCAGCTTAAAGCAAGCGCCATGTGAAAGGAGCTCTATGAAGGAACAGCAGGCACTGGAAGGAGGACAGAAGTGCCCACAGGAACATGAGCAACAGCTTGCAAGTTAACCTGCCCAGGACTTGGGCTGGTTCAAACAGCTCGCTCCAGGAGAAGTCTGAGCATTCCTTTTTTCTTTTCTATTACTATAGGATGGAGGACGAGGCAGTACTGGATAGAGGGGCTTCCTTCCTTAAACATGTATGTGATGAAGAAGAAGTGGAAGGTAAGAGACTTGGACTGCTGGGGAGGAAGGGTGCCTTTGCTTTGGTGTTTGCATTTAGGATGGACACGGTCGGAGGGCAGAGAAACAGGGTGCCTTTGGTTTCCCAGTACTTCATCCTAAAATTGACTGAAACATGGGTAGGCTTGTTTGGGGTGGAAGTGAGTTTTTAGAGAAATCCTCTGTTTCAGCTCAGGAGCGAGCGTTGTTCCGTGCTGCCGGCACGCGCTTCCACTTCCCCCAAGTGCAGTTTGCTGTGTCGTGCATAATGCCTGTGAAACATCAGGGCTCTTTGCTTTGCTGTCCTCTACGAACAGAGCTTTGCAATGCTTGCCTATCACTGCTGCAGCTGTGAGCCTGCAAGTGTGGAGGCAGGTGGAGAAGCCTAGTGGAAAAACCAGCAGAATTTGGACCAAGTGTCAGGGTGGACGTAAGGTGGGAAATGAACATTTGCCTGAGTTATCCTTTGTGCTTGGGGGGCATAAAGAGAAGGGGCTTCTCCTGAAGGAGAATTTTTTAACAGAGCAAACAGTTTCCTCACTTTATAGGGAAAGAGTAAACTCCCTTGGAAGTGTTTTTGTTTTCCCCATAACTAAAAAATGTTGTGAAATCCCAAAGGCAAAAGGAATTCAAAGGAGTTTATTTCAGTTTTCTTCCTGGAAAATGATGAAGCTGATAAGAGTGAGTTAATAGCAGAAAATTCTCTTTTTCTCATTTTTTGAGGATTTGTTGTCTTTAGGCTTGATAAACTAGAGGGGGGAGAAAATCAGGATAGGATAGGATAGGACTTTACCCAGAAGGGAGAGGATTTCACCTTGCAGCGCTATCCTTCCCCTCCTGACTTCAGGATATTATTTTATTCTAGCTTCTTTATTTGCAAACAAATGCCTGTGGCTTTTCAGTTGAAAATGTTTGGAAAGGTTTAGGGTTACAGCCATGTCATTGTCACCAGTAATGGACAGAAAAGAATCCAGCAGTAAGAGAGAAAATAGTCTCTAAAAAGAGGAGTTAGAACACTTCCAGCAAACCAAGCCAGTCCTTTCCACGAAAAAAGCCTGTGTTTTCTTCCTCTCTGGGATGAAGTAATCTGTGCTCAGCCACTGTAAATCATCATATTGGGTTTAATGAGGCTATTTGCTGTCTGCAGGGTCAGGTTTGTATTAGCCTTTTGCTTGTGGAATAATTGCCACTTTGGCACAGCAGAAACATTTGAGAAGGGAAAGGAGAGGATATTTTTTATGTTTTACTGTCTTAAATGTTGCCACATGCTGTTTTGATGCTCCAGGAATATAATACAAGTGGTTGTTGGTAATGAGCGCAGGAGAGTCCTTCTGACTATCTGCAGGGGATGTGGTTACTGCTTGAAGTAACACTTGTGGCTGTGGTGTGTTTATATCCTTCCTTCCGATGTGGACATCCTCCTTGGGTTTAGCTGGGCTCACAGACCAATTGCAGCTCGTCTCGCTGGGGGAATGAGGAGAGGAGAGGAGGTGAAACAAGTGCTTCTAATTGTACACAACAGGCCTGTGGAGCTGGAGCTGCTGGGCTGAGGCTCTACAGAGCCCCGCGGCTGTGCAGCCAGCCAATTCCCTCAGTGGTGCTGAAGGCAGCGCCCTGGCTCCTGCCAGGCTCCTGCCAGGCTCCTGCCAGGCTCCTGGGAGCAGCCAGCTCACTCACCCCAGGAGCCAGGGCCGAGGCACCTGTCAGGGTCACAGGGCACGGATGGTGCACAGGTGGGTGGGCCAGGGAGCCGCTGCTGCGCCGCTGTGCTCTGTGCAGGGGGACAGCCTGCAGCTCTCGGCGTGCCTGGCCAGTCTGGGGCACTGCTGCAGCCACAGCCAGCGTTAAAGGCTTTGCCACTTGGAAGAGATCTTGTTTGGCTCCATGTTTCCAGCCTCAGTGATTCTGCAGTTCTCTCTGTGTCCTCAGCTGCATCTGTCTCTCCATGCAGATCCGTGCATGTGATGTGTGTGTGTATCCAGTGTGCACCCCAGGTGCACTCATGGTCTGCATGTGTGGGGTGAGCTGTAAGTTCACAGAGTGGCTGTGGATAGAACTCATCTTCAAGCCTATCCCATTCCAGCCCCCTGCCACGGGCAGGGACACCTTCCACCAGCCCAGGTTGCTCCAAGGCCTGTCCAACAGTTCCAGGAATGGGGCAGCCACAGCTTCTCTGGGCACCCTGTGCCAGGGCCTCCCCACCCTCACAGGGAAGAATGTCCTCTCCTTATCTAATCTAACCCTGCCTTCTGTCAGTTTAAGATCCAGTGTAAGGGCTAAAATATCAGGTTGCAGACCTTTGGCTGGCACTTGGTGCAGGTGCTTTTAAGTCCCTGTTAGATTCCTGCACTTACAGTGGGGTGTTTTAAAGGAGGTGAGCATCTGTCAAGAGACTTAATTTCACTAAAAGTGAGCAGAGAGAAGGTTGCTTCTTTTCCTTCTAAGAGGGGAAGGGGAATTGTAGCCTTTATCAGAAGAGATAGGGCAATAGAACTCTGAAATTCCCTGGCATAGGAGTTAGCAGGAGAGAATGGAAAACTCTCCAGCAGATCATTTTAACATGCCTCAGAACCAGGCTGCTTTTGCTACTTCATAAATTGCTTAGAGTTCAAAGGGGCAAAGGCAGAATTTTGAAGGTGTTGCTTTGAGCATACCTCTTTGGGGTGTTCTTAGGGAAAGGAGAGGAACATCATTTGCTTTGTCAGTGATGCCCACAGGTTATGTGTGTGGGATGGAGAGAGCAACTGCACAACCATATCACCCACTAATTGGATTATGTAGTGGTGTGGGGGAGAGGGAAGGACTTGGCTTTTTAAGGAGGGTTAAAAATAGGTGTTTCTGGTCAGGAAGCTATTGAGACATTTTTGGGGTGGGACACTTGTCCCTTGTGCCCTCGCTGAGTAAATGTAGCATTAACAGGAACTGTGCATACCTGACAGAAATATGTCCCTTGGGCCTGCTTCCAGGGATTGTTTAGTCCGTCTCTCAGGTGGCACCTCAGCCTGGTCCTACACTGGAATGTGTCGCTGTGATATCAGCTGTTGACATTTGAAAATTACTCCACTCCAGCTCCTCCCTGCTGCCTGGATCCATGAGAGGGCTAAGCCATGGATTTGGTACATGTTAGTTAGGAGGAGCTGCTTGGCTGGAAGTGCCCAGAAACGTGACCTGGCGAGACAAGGGATCTGCCGAGGTCTAGGGTAGAGCATGAAGCAAAGCGAGTACAAGTCAGCTTTCCTGGGGGAAATCAGGAAGAGGCACTGCCCTGAGCTGTGCCAGAGGACCCTTCCCATTCATTTAGAGCACTGCATGTTCCTTTCCTTGAAAGTAAGGCCGTGCTGCTGTAATGCCCCTGTCAGGAGTGCTGGTATGTGTGACATAAACAGATTACTTAATAACCGATTTTGCAAGAGGGGAAAAGTAAAGCTCCACCTTATCCTGCGAGATAAGGTATTCTTGGCTCTCTGAGCAGAACTTCCCCGGGCTCGCTGCCACCCTGACTCCCTGCCGGGGTGGAGGGTGCTGGATTTAAGTGACAGTTCTACATGGGCTCCGTGTGCTAGGAGATGGGGAGCAGCACAGCTGTCCTGCCTTCCAAACGATGGGCAAAGCAGAGGTTTCAATAGCACCTCTCAGCACTGCTCTGGGGGTGAATTCAGGAGAATATGCTGTTTGGGGAAACTTTTCCTGGCTCCTGTTAGCATTGTGGCATTTACTGCTGCGCTGCTAACTCTGCAGGGATTTTGTGACAATGTTCCATAACTACTTGTTCTGTTTTAGCACTTTCCTCCTCCTTGCTTTCTATTCTGGACCCGCTTGTGTCATTGCACTTTGCTGGTAGAAAGCTGTGTGATGCCATAAGCCCAAGATTAGTCCTTGATGGTTGGATCAACGAGGAGAGAGGTTGAAAGGGCAGAGATGTGAACTGTGAACATCTTTACCTATATTAACAGCAGGCCGTCGGTGGGAGAAATGAGCTGTATTTGCCCACATGCTTTGATTTCTTTTTCTCCTCTCATCCCTGCTGTCTGTTTTTGATCTGTGCCTGTAGGCAGACCCTCCTCCATTTTCAGAAGTAACCAGATCACCTGTTTCATATCAAAGTCTTTAATTGCTTCTGAAATAAATGTGATTAAAAAAATAATCAGGTAAAATCTGATCACAGAATGTGCTCATCAATATTCTTTGGTACCTTTAATTTATGTGTAGAGGCAAACCAGGCTGGGTTCTGCTTCAGTAAAACTGAACTGGGCTTTACTCCTGCAAAAGCCAAACTCAGAGGACTCATGCAGTGCCTTTGTGCTCTTTCCATACAGCAGCTGGCACAACTTCCCTGTGAGGCTGGTGAGGCCCGAGCACAGGTTGCTCAGAGAAGCTGTGGCTGCCCCATCCATGGAAGTGTCCAAGGCCAGGTTGGACAGGGCTTGGAGCCACCCGGGATAGTGGAAGGTGTCCCTCCCCATGGCAGGAGCTGGAACTGCATGACCTTTAAGGTCCCTCCTGACCCAAACCATTCTGCGGTTCTGTGAACTTGAGAATTGCAGGTGGAGTTTGGAACCCAATGCGGCTCCACACAGCTAAGCAAAAACAAGACACGTGGTTTAGATCTCCCCAGCTTTGAAACACTGTGATGAAAGATTTCAGGTCTCCAGATTCTCTCCTTTGCAGCTTTAATTCCCCACGACACTGTTCAGGAGAGTGCTTTCTCTTGGCAGCATCCAGCAGGTCACTGCGTGGAATATTGTTCTGGTCCCTGCTGCCTTTCCTCTGCTGTCAGCAATCAGCATTAGCTCTGAGGTTGCTGGGTGGGATGAGGAGGGTTTTGGTGCCCACCTACTCCATGCTCAGTAAGAAAAGCTTCAGTCTGAATTCAGAGGGTGATAAACTGGCTTTACATAAGGCAGTGATAAGCTGGCTGTGCAGGCAGGAGAAGTGGAGAAAACGTTGTAAGAGCAGCTGAGTCAATAGCTGGCATGGTCAGCCCACGGTGAAGGAAAGGTGGTGCTTTCTTTTCAGAGGTGATAAGTGTTGTGCCAGCATGTGCTGAGCGCCAGGTGAAGGAATGTGTTTCCATACCATTCTGACAGTGACTTGTTTTTTCCCAGCTCCAGTCAGTTTACAATCACAGAGTCATTAAAGTTGGAACAGAGCTTTAAGATCATCAGGTCCAACTGATTGGAAACCATCATCAGTTCTCTGATCTGGCAGTGAAACTAGTTTTGTTGGGGCCCATGCCAGTTAGAAAGGTGGCCCTCACATGGCACCTTGCAGCCTTGGATGGGAGCAACTGCTCTTATTTCAGTCAGGATTCAAGTCTAGGCTTATTTGACTGTCTGCTCCCACCTTCCTCTGCCCAACAGCTCTTTTTTAGGGTACAGTAACACTGGATATAAGAGTTCAGCATGGAGATTGAAAATCAGAAATAGCCTTTGCTCACTTGTCAGATGTGAATCCCAGATGTGCTTGTGAGCCTTCCTGGATTTTTCTAGGACATTTAAAATGAAAAGGTAACCCAAAATGTGTTGGGGAGCCTGGTTATGTTGCCTGAGCTGGGGCTAGGTAACACAGGACTGTTGTTCCCTCTCCTACCTGTGCTTCTCATACCACAACTGCTGAAGCTGGGCGTAACCTGGAAACTGGTGCTAGGGCTGTAGCTTGCAGGTTTGAGCATCATCCCAGCCTCCCTGGAGCCCTGTCCCTTCCTTTCCTTCTGGTGATGTTCCCACTCTGGTTGCAGGATGCAGGGTGAACTTTAATAGAGACTGAGAAGGCACCCAGGAACTCTTGGCTCCCTGCAGGAAGCATGTGCTGCTGGAGAGGGGCTGGGAGCCTTTGTGTGAGCATTTTCTGTTTGCATTCCTTCAGGGTGCCCTGCTGGCAGCAGCGTGGCCTTCCGGGAACCCTGGCTCCAGCCACCTTCCATCAGACACCTTTTCCATCAAACTGCAGCCTTGCAATCAAGGTTTGAGCCTTTTCCCAGAGAATGGAGGCAGCTTCTGATGCCTTAGTCATCACACCACAGCTCTTACTTCTCTTGGAGCAGGGTCGGAATCCTGCCTGCATCTGCCAGCCTGAGAGCATCAAGTACAGCTCGGTACTCAATTCATTCAGTCTTGGTAATTAATGAGAGGGAAATAGGAAAAGGTTTTCAGCCAAGATTGCTTCTCTTGAGTGGTCATTTGGAGCATTTTGGATGGGGACATAATTGTAAAGGATGCCAGAAAATCCAAAGGTACCCAAGAGTAGATCCAACAGTCTGGCACAGATCCTCTTCTCTGCCCTGTTCCCCAGAGCCCTGCGTTCTTCAAGCTTTCTTCAACTCTTCTTTCCATTGAAGACAAGCAGTTCTGGCCAGATTAGATCAGATCACAGCAGGACAGGTTTGGTGGCTTTTATAACCTCTCACAGCTCCAAAGAATAGAGAAAGAAAAGCAGCTTACGGGGTTTGGGTAAGAGTCTCGCAATGGCTTACGTAAAGCTCAGGAAGAACACCCCCACCACATGTTCATTGTTCTGTCTGAACAAAGCCCACCCCTTCATTTCTGCCACCACTGACTGACTTGGTTACATCTGCACAGGCAGGTTTGTAGGATCTTCAGGAAGGCAATTGAAGACCTTGGTTTTATTTTTGTTTGGTTGGTTTTCTTCTCCGTTTAGCTATTTAGATATTTTTTTCCTTGAATTTATATGAGCTCTGTCTTTTAGAGCCGTCCTGTTGTTCAGATCTAACTCACCTTTTACACATGCTTTGCTGGATTGGCCCCTGAATCTTCTTAGGAATTTGGCAGGTTCAGTCTGGGTCATGAATCATCTGTTTGGAGCAGAGGAGTGCAAGCTTTAGGCAAATGGCTGGGAAGACTTCCCTTCTGTTTAGCTATAGTTTTGTTACATGGGAATGCTTTAGATCCCATGCTGACTTTTTGAAGATACTGAAGTGCTAGAAGCCTGATGTTAGAAAAGAGAAAAAGGTCTCCAATTTCCATTCTGTCTTCCGCTGCACAGCTCATTCCTTACCCCTCATAGGCATTTCAGTCAAAGGCTGCATGTAAAGTTGTGTGGTAATGCAAATATATAAAATTATCTTTGCACAAGTCCCCTGTTCGGTTAAGGAACTGCATCTTCCTTGCTGATGGTGATCCTCACTTGAATTGTAGCCATGAATTTGGGGTTCTTCTGTTGGAACTGGCAGCCAGAAAGAAATCCCTGATGTTTCTAATCTTGTTCCTTCTTCTTTCCTTTTTCTATGGCATATAGCTCAGGATTGTCTCTCCTGAAGCCTCTGTTTCACATTTTGCCCTTTCCTGTTTCTCCCTCATGGCAGGCTCGTCTCCCGATGGCATTTATCAGTCTGTGAACCTGCTACTCAGCCTTATGGCTCTTGTTCCCATTGCCTGATGGATTCATGCTGACCCTTTTCCTTGGCAAACTGCCACAACATGGAAGAATTGGTTAATTGCCTACTCCTGTTTATAGGAGAAGGGATTTGGATCTGATCTGTCTCCAGCTGGTGCATTCGGTTTTGTTCAGATTTCCACTAAGTGCTCAGTGAATCCTTGTGCTGTTTCCCTGACTGATGGATATTTACTTGCATGGAAAATCGGTCCTTTGAATACCAGCATGCTTTGAAAACCCTGTGGGGACCAGTGCCTGGGCAGCCTGTCTCAAGGACACACTATGGTTTGGTTTTCCCTGGAGATTCAGTGTCTCTGTCCATGTGCATGAATGGGAGTAGCACTTGCCCCTTGCACAGTGCCAGGGGAGCTCCTTGTGTTCCTTGTTTCTACCACAGTTGGTGTGAGCAGTTCTCTGGCATGGGGTGTCCTGCTGGCTGAGCATCCCATGCTGGCAGTGCAGAACAGTTGGTGTCCTGGAAGGTGGAGTGGTTGGGGTTCAGGTCCTGCCCCTTGCTGCTGCCAGCACCTGTAAACCTCTCTGCAGCCAGGTAGAGCTAAGGGCACCCAGCACGTGATGGCATGGCCTTCTGTTCTTATTTCTTGAGCTGATTTGAAACTAAGCAGGGCTTACTTTGGGACTTCCTTAGCGCTGCTTTTAGTATCTCCCCTTTAAAATGGATCATCCCCCTGATTTATTTGTCCTTCTGAGCCGTGGGCTTTTTTTGTGTTGTTAATTTTCTTTGATTCTCACACAAAATAAGAAGCACCTTCTGCCACCAATCCCAGGTTAGAAAAGCAGCTGCTCTAAAGCACACTGACCTGGCTGTGATCCTGGCAGTGTCCTGGCTGCTGCCACCTGTCTCTGCAGGCTTGGCTGTGTGCTGACACCTCCTTGGGCACAAAGCTGTGCCATCTTCTGCTGAGGAAGCACGTGGCCCCTCTGGTGTGACTGCAGAGCAGATCTCTAGGTGCTAGATAGGGGGGCTACCTGAGGCTTTCAGTTCCACCCAGGGGTAAGACTGAGGCTGGGCTGTGAAAATGGGGCTGAGAAGGTCCCACCTTTGATCAAATCACAGAGTGGTTTGGATTGGAAGAGACCTTAAAGGTCATCTCATTCCAGTCCCATGCATAGGCCTCTGAGTGACATGGCTGGGGCGTCCTGAGCAAAGCCCATTTTTCAGAGGGCCCAAAATATTTGGCCAGAGTGGCTGGGGAAGATTTTGGCTTTGTGGCCACCTGTAACCACATGGGCCTGTTGCAATCTGATCGGGTTTAATGTGACTCTCCCTGTTCTTTGCAAAGGAGTCTTTAAAGGAGAAACAAGGGCTGGGTAAAAACTGCTAATGCTCAGCTTATTTTCAGTCCTTTATACATTTTTATTATTAGATTTTGATCTTGTTTTCTTCTAAGGTGCTGGGGTGAGATTTTTATGGGCTGGTCTTACCACGCTCTGAGTCTCAAGAATCCAGTCATGTGGAAAGGATTCCTTCTTAGATGCAGCAGGCAGACTTTATCCTTTGATCCTATAACTTTCAGCTCCTTTCTCCAACTGAGTAAGTTTTGGTTTTGCTGAGCAAAAGCCATTTCCTAGTACCCTTTTTGAAAAAGAGCTAGTGCTTAAAAATGGAGAGGATCATCATAAAGTGATCTCTCAGAATGGTTGTGGTTGGAAGGGACCTTAGGGATATCTAATTCCACCTCTCTGCCATGGGCAGGGACACGTTCCTCTAGACCAGGCCAAGCCCTGTCCCAGCCTAGCCTTGATGATGATGAGCAGATATTCCTGAAGGCAGAGAGGGAATGCTGCATTTCACAGAACCTCAGCTGGGTGATACACAAGTGAGTTTTCATCAGTAAAACTGATTCAGGGAGTCTCCTACGCCCAAACTCCCAATCTGGGTGCTGAATCATGAACTGCTGTTCTTCAGTAGCTCTTAGTAATGCAAAAGATGTGGTTTCAACTGAGTTTTTCCAGGAGAACCTCCCTGATGATGACTGCTTTTTGTTTTATTAATAATCAGATGAAATGATTTTGTTGTGGACTTGGGGCACAGTAAACATTGTGGCCACAGAAGTCAAAGGTTTCAGCTGCAGTGAGTTTAAGTGCAAAGTGCACCCAGAGGATAATGGATGTCCTGGGGAGAGCAGGGAGGGCCTGGGAGCAGCCCCTCAGCAGGAGCTGTGCTGGGTGGGTGTACAGGAGAGCAGCTTTGGGTTACCCCATCCCTGTGGTGTCACGTTTCGTTTCCCAGGCTGTGGTTCTCATGGGAAAGGCCGGGTTCCCCTGGTGAGTCGGAAATGTCCCAGGAGCCCCGTGCATTGAGAGTATGTGTCAATTGTTTCCTTCCAGGCGCTTTGGGAAGGGAGCCTAGAAGATTATCTCAGCATTTGGAACAATATAAACAGATGCCAAGCACTTGAAGTACATGGAGAAGGAAAATGTCTTGCTTGGCCTCCCTGAACAGTCTGGGGGAGGGCAGGGGGAAGCACGGCAAGGGACATTAAATAAGTCTCTGCCTTCAGACTAGGGAAAGCAGCAAAGTAATGCAGATGTTAGCCTGTGCATGTACAAGTGAGTTTCATATTACCAAAATCTGTGCTGTGCACACGTGGTCCAAAGATTAAAGAGATTGTCCAGTTCTGTTGGCAGCATATTAAAGTATTAGGACTGCAAGATCACTATGATGTGTTTCTATTATCAAGCTGACCACAGAATTCAAGTGATTCAAAGGGGAATGTTGTTTAATAGAGATAGCTTTTGGATAGAGTTTTGGGTGTGAGAATGCCTTGGGAAGGGCTACCACTGCCCTGTCTGTCTGAGGTCACCCCCACCCTCCAGCTCCTTGCTCAGATGAGATCTCCCTTCCCTGTCCCTGTGTGGCACTCAGGCCATCTGCCACCTTAAAGCTGATGTTTCCAGTTGCTGGGAGAGCTTTCTGGGTTTCCTTTGGCACGCAAGAGCTGAACTGGATCTTCACGTGTTGCTCTGGGAGGTCTTTGTGCTACAGATGTCTGTGTGGCTCTGCCCTTTCCTCTGTGGTGTGATCCCATTCCTTGGGGATGGCGATTCTGGCAGCAGGCAGCAGACACAGGACCCTGTTCTACCACTGTTCCTCTCACTGCCTGAGACCAAGCCCTGCTCAGCTCCAGAATCCTCTTCCTTCCATCTCTGCAGGTGTCCAAGGGCAGGTTGGATGGGGCTTGGAGCAAACTGCTGTAGTGGATGTAGTCCCTGCCCATGGCAGGGGCTGGAACAAGATGAGCAAATGTGCAAAATAAAGATTCAAACATGCAAAATAAAGATTCAAACATGCAAAATAAAGGCCTCACAGCTGGCCTCAGGGGTATGTGGAGTTTGGAATGGCAAATGCAGGGTTGTTTTTCATTGGCAAAACAGTTTGTTACAGAAATGGAGTGTTTTGTGCCTTCATTTTCAGTTGTTTGGTCGCCAAGATTGGATTTATCATAAGGAGGAATTAAGAGACGTCTTTAGTTTGTGGGTCATTCACTGAGATAAATTTGTCTCAGTCTGTTCTTATGAAACTCTCCATTCGGCCACTCTGGGATGGAAATGGGGAAACCAACCTTGGTTTAAAGTACAGAATCCAGCTCCCATCTCTGAGGAGCTGCTTTTGTAAGAGCTGCTTTTACAGCTTACAGTGAGATGTCTGAATAGTCTGGGCCAAGAAGACGACATGTAAGTGCTTTCTGTAAGCACAGGATATTCATCCTGAGCTGACTAAGCGCAGAAAGCTCTGAAAAGAAAACATTTTTATCAAACACAAAAAGGCACAACCCTTGGCAAATGTAGTTGGAGTGCTTTAGTTTGAAATCCAAGTCTCAGTGCAAGGGCATCCTTGGGATTTACAGCCCACGAATGAAATTTGGCACTTCTTCTGTTGCTAGTGAATTTTTCTTTTTCAAGGGGCAAGTAGAAGTTGATAGGAATTCTGTGAGTCGTCCTTCCTCCTCTGCTGTTATAATAACACCCTAATGGTACTTAGAGCATGGGACCTCTATAGTAGCACCTGTGTAAGGTACCAAATGGTCCTTTGGCACTTGTTATACAATGGACTGCACAGTCAAGTGATGTAGATTTTGTTGGTCTAAGCTCTTCAATTCAACTGAATCACTTATCATGAGGTAGTTGTTAAGTTCAGCCAGTGTATTTGGTAAAACAAATGGAAAAATTAGTGTAAATGTGTTTGGAAAGCACTCTGTTTGATATTACAAAATGAGTAAGATAATAATAAACCTCTGTGAGGTTTATTTTTGTATTTAAATAAGTCACATGGACAATAATTATCCTAGTCTGCACTGGCATGTGCTCTCAGAAATGATGAAACAAAAATACTTCTCCAAATAGTAGCTACAGAACTCCAAGTTTACCTCTGGAGACAAAAAAAACAAGACTAATTAACACTAGGCCAGCAAAGAGGGATAGTTCACTTGTCCTGTGGAGTGAAACAAGGATAGGACAAAGAGTAATGAGTTCAAGCTGAAAGAGGGGGAGTTTAAGTTAGATATATGGAAGAAATTCTTCCCTGGGAGGATGCTGAGGCCCTGGCACAGGGTGCCCAGAGCAGCTGTGGCTGCCCCTGGATCCCTGGCAGTGCCCAAGGCCAGGTTGGACAGGGCTTGGAGCAACCTGGGCTAATGGAAGGTATCCCTGCCCATGGCAGGGTTTTGGAACGAGATGAGCTTCAAGGTCCCTTCCAAGGCCAAGCGGTGCCCAAAGTGCCCAGTGCTGAAGTTAATGTTGGTGTGCTTGTGTTCCCCAGGTCACCACACGATTTACATCGGGGTCCACGTGCCGAAGAGCTACCGGCGGAGGAGGCGGCACAGAAGAAGACCTGGGCACAAAGAAAAGAAAGAAAAGGAGAAAATCTCGGAGAACTACTCGGACAAGTCAGATGTAGAAAACGCTGATGAGACAAGCAGCAGCATCCTTAAACCACTCAGTGAGTACTGGTTCCACTTGTCACTCATTGCAGTGTTCTGCTCACGGAGGACACAACTTGATCCGTGAAAACAATCATCTCACATTGCAGGTTTGGAGGAGTCTCAGCCAGCTGCTGTGGGATAGCTGCTGTGGCTTGGAAAAGGCACAGGCCAGAGCAGACATTTCATCCCTCTGTACCACCTGAGTTGGCCCTTGGGCAGATGCCAGGCAGGAACAGACCAAATGTTCAAAAAGCAATATGACACTGTGTGTAAAGAGATAGCAAGCAAGGGCAAAGACTCAGTAGTGCCTAGGTAGATCTATTGCAGATTCTGCCCTGGCTCTGGGACATGCACACACTCTGAAATTCCAGCACCCCATGGGTTTGGCCTCATGTGTCACTAACCTGCGGTGCTAACAGCTTTTTCCCTTTGGTAATCAGCCAGTTTTAGGGTTTGAAAATAAAAATGAGAATGAAATGGAGCATTGCTGTATGTTTGAGTATCTGTTGGGATTGAATATCTAAATATTGACAGGCAGGTGAGGTCCATTTTGGATGCCCCATGCCTCTATTCCCACCAGAACTGTTAAGCAGAGGACAGAGACCTTTAGCTGGTACCCCCACTGTGCAGAAACTGTCACAGGGTCACATTCTGTGTGCTGTATTCTCTGTTGGCCACAAGCTTGTCCTGAAATGTGGGAGGTGGCTGCTTTGGTAGGAGCATGCAGGAGATGGGAAGGCTGATGGGGATACAGCCCAGGATGTGATACAGCTTGGATTGTTGAGGTTAATTCCAGATGGTTGCAGCTTAATTTCTAAGTGGAAAAATGCTTTCTGTGTGCGAGATCTGCGACTGGATCTTGGATTGAGGAAATACATTCATTTCTCATTTTGAACCCATAGTTCAAAATGGGTAACTGGGTAGTTGCTGTAGATAGAGACAGCAGCATGAGGCAGATCAGTCATGTCTTTAGCCTGGCTACCATCTTCAGAGAGCAGCACCTGGAAAGGAAGGCAAGTCACAGATTCCATTTGCTCTTCCCAGCTCTTGTTTCCTGGTTGTCTCAAAGAAGGTCTTTTGCCAGCGCTCAGAAACCGGGAGTTGATTTTACAGTTGAATAATTACCCATCTTCAAGAACTGAAATATTTTAAACTTAAACTTAATTTTTATTTTTACACTTCTGTTCTTCAGCATGCATGTGACAAGGCCTGGAGAAGTTCCTTTTTCACTTGTGAATGTTTCGTATCCCAGGGGAATTGTTTTATGTTTGAAAACCCATTTCTTCCGTTAGGTTTTCATGTCCTGCCTTTCATTTTGCCCATCATTGTGTCTGTGTTATTTGAGGAGGGGTTCATGGTGTTTTTTCTCTGCTTCTATGCAGTAATGTGTTCTTATCTGCACTTACACCTGCATGTGAAAATATGCAGTCTGTCCATCACTCTCCATCTGCAGTTTTCCCATAGGCTTTTCCACCCTGACCTCTTTGCACTGCAGATTCTTGGAGTGGAATCGCGTAAATATTCCAGGTGTCCCTGCAGTAGCATTCATACCCCATCACTGGGCTCTTTTCTCTGTTGTTCACCATCTCAAGTATCCAGATACTTTTCCAGGTCCTTGCAGGGACCTGCTGTTTCATGCTGCTGGCCAGATCTTTTTACGAGCTGGCTCAGTTAGCTTGGAACTCTGAGAAGGAGAGGGGTAGTTCAGATTACTGTCTGGAATTACAAGTTACCTCATATCCCTGGGTTTTTTCTCTTCTGAAACTTGTCTTCAGAGTTGACCTGAATTTTGTGTTTTCCACCCTTTATTTTGCTTTCTAAGAAGCCTTTCTTTCTCTCTACCAGCTGTGTACCCCAAGTGTGTCTGACAGAAGCCCGTTTCTCTCCGGGCAGCATGTACCAGCTTAGGCGGGTGTCCAGTGCTGGCAATCCTGGCAAGAAACCTCAGTTAGAACCCTGGGGTTTTAATCTTCATCCCGTAATAGGCATTGATTGAGGGGTAGGTGGCTCAAATTCAGTTTCAAAAGAATATTAGATACTAAGAGCTGGGAAGTACAGCACAGTAACTTTAATGGAGTTGGGAGAAAGCTGAAATGAACTGTGTGATACATTTAAGGCAGTCAGTGGAGAGTGTGTTACATCAGAAGCTGAAATATGCGTGAGGGCTGTGTGGTTTGAAACAAGCAAAATCTGATCCGACATGAAGAAACCTCAAACATTGTGAGTTTTGGTCCAACATGTCTCAGTTTAAGAAATCCTGAATTTATAGAGCTCCTTCTCTTTGTTGGTTTTTGCAGTTATTTTCTTGGCTAGTATTAGACACTGTCAGTTCAGCTTGGGAATAGAACTGGTGATTTAATTTATCTTCTAATTCAAGGACAGGCACATAGAGCTTGATTTGCAAAATTTTTAATAATGTAATTGTTAAAATAATTTGTAGAAGTTCAGGGAACGACTTGATTGTCCTGTTTATTGACACCTTTGGTTTTCCTGAGTAGAAACTTAAGCCAGTTGTAGTTTGGTACATCACTTGGATTTCTTGGTCTGGCCCTAAGGACCACAAGACTAAGCTTCAGTATCTTAGCTGAAAATGATTTCTCAGCTTCTTGGATGAAAACTCTGCAATTAGACTTTGACCAAGTCTGGGTTTGTCTCAGTCAAAGCACTGGGTCAAGCTGCTCACAACAACCAAACCTGATGGGACATGTCCATTGATACCAGCAAGAGAATAAACAGGTCCAGAAATGCAAATGTTCCCTAGAAAAGTTTTGTTCTAGTTCCAAACCAGTCTAGCTCTGCCTCTGTGTTTGGGAATTGGTGCAGTCTGGAAATGCCAGTCCTTATTCTTTTTTAGCCTGTGTCCAGCTGAGCCAAACAAGCTGAACTCTGTAGTTTGTAGACAACCTTCAGCTCTCCCACGTGGAGAGAGCTGGGCAGATGGAACCTGTGCAGATAGGTTTTATCCTAAGGCAGTGATTGCTTGGGAACCAAGCTTCCTGCACAAACCCAGGCAGGGATACTGTGACAGACTGAGGAGGAGGCAGGAAGGCAATGTTCCCTCTGCAGAGCCCTTTCAGGACATTCCAGGCCTGCGGGGCTGTCTCTGCTCTCAGGGAGCTTTGGCATTCACGCCCTGGTTCTCAGCAGGACTGCAGACGATGACAAATCCCTCCTGCAGGTGAGACATCCCAGCACCTCCTTTAGCCAGCCTAGCCTTGGCCTCCACTTTGGGCCAGGAAGGAGGAAACGCTTTTTGGGCTCTGCCTCATCGGCTCTGCTGGTGCTTGTGTCAGCACAAAGAGGTCGGTGCAGTTTGCTGCTGCTTGCAAGGGATGAGACAAGGGAGGAACAAGGAAGGCAGATGAAGTTTCTCTGAGTCCATTTCCCTCTTCCTCCTTCTTTACTACAGGTGTGCAGAGATTTTCCCACGAGGAAATGCATTCCTACTTGATCTGGGAAGGGGTTTTTTCTTGTTGTCTGGTTGCCCTCCAGGTCAGTTTGGCTCACCTCCCTGGCCCAAACCCAGGTGCTGCAATACTTTACTAACTTTTTAAAACCACTTGTGGGTCTGACAAATCCTTACTGCCAAGGAATAGAATTCTCTTAGTGCTTGCAGCCCTGAAGAAAGTAAAACTTGATTTTTGTCAGGTGTCAGAATGTTGCCATGTTGATAAATATGACTGCAGAATCTAAATTTTGGAATACCTAAAAGTAGGGCTAAGAGGGCCCATATAAAGAGAAAGGGAGAAGGAAGATATATCAAAGCTTTGTAAAGGTTTCCAGCTGGCTCAGAGAATTCCTCTTGCACCGCCCCCCCCAGCAGTAGTTCTTGAGGGTTTTAGTAAAAATCTTGTCATGAGCCCTCAGATGTGGGTTTGGAGGAGCACTTCACATGTTTGCAGAGGAGTAATTTCATTAAGGTGCTGTTTGGGGCTTGTGCTGCTATTCCTCATGGAGTGCATCTCTCCCAGTGAAGGTGAGGTTTTGGCTGGATGGATCAGATTTGTGCTGAGGGAGGTAAATTTCTGGTCCTGCTTCCCAGCTTGGAGTGCTTGCTTTGCAGGAAGGGTGTGTTGTGGACAATGTCCCATTTGATAGGTTGCCCAAAGGTGGTGGATACTTCGTCTCTGGAAGTGTCCAAGGCCAGACTGGACAGGGCTTGGAGCAACTTGGGAGAGCAGAAGGTGTCCTTGCCCATGGCAGTGTTTTGGCATGAGCAGATCTTTAAGGTTCCTTCCAACCCAAACCATTTTGTGATTCTGGGATTTCCAGTGAGGAGTGCCAGTCTGACTGGAACAGGCCATTCATAAAAATATCAAATTAATTCAACAAGGTTATTTAGACATCTATTTAAGAATGCTCGAGCTTGGTGTCTACCTTGAAAGTTCATTGTTGCAGGTGCTATAAATAGCAGGAGAGAGCTACAGGATGGAAATAAATGAACCTACTTAGCAGAGCAGATGCAGCACAGTCAGGGCTGTGCCAGGAGTCCCCTTTCTGGTCATGTTACTGGATTTTTTAGTTATCTAGTTTGCTTCCTGACTTTTCAAGACATGGGGTGGGATTTTCCAAAAGTTTTCAGCCTCAGCTCACTACAGTCAGAATACTGGCAGTAGCTGAGAAATCCAGGCAGAATGGCCAAAGCTGAATTGTTTTGGTATTGGTGTTTTACATAGGGAGAGTGGTCAAGGAGCCTTTGCCATAAATAGAAGAGAATTGTGGTGCTTTGGTCTTTGAGAGCTGCACAGTAGGCTCGTGGGCTGGTCCCAGGTGCTGGGGTCAGTTCAAACAGGCCTTCTTCTGCCCTGCAGTGCTGCAGGGCCGTGCTGAGGTGCAGCGTAGTGCACTGCAGAGGTCAATTAACATGGAGCTAAGGAGCTGTGCCCCGTGGGCGGCCGGGCTGTCGGAGCTCTGCGGGGCTGTGTCCGTGTGCAGGCCGTGGGAAGGTGCTGGGGCAGGCCTGTGGGCAGGGCTCAGGGCTCAGGGCTCAGGGCTCAGGGCTCAGGTGAGAGGCCAGCCTGTGCTGACACAGCCCTGGCTCGGCTCCGTCCCGCCCTGCCCGCAGCGCTGGCTGAGCCGGGACAGACGGACAGACCGGCCGGGCTGCGGGCATTGCTGGGATCCGTGTCTGCCTGCCTGAGCCCACCCTGCTGCCAGGCCTGGCAGCCACAGCATCACTGCTTTGGCTTGGAAGGGACCTCAAAGCCCAGCCCAGCCCCTGCCATGGGCAGGGACACCTTCCACTACCCAGCTTGCTCCAAGCCCTGTCCAGCCTGGCCTTGTGTCTGCTGTGTCTCTGGGCACCCTCACAGGGAGGTTTCTCCCTGATACCTGATCTAACCCTGCCCTGTGTCAGTGTGAAGCCAGGAGGATGCTAGTGGTGGCACTTAAAAAGACTTACTGAGGTGTGGGAGTGACAGAGACCTGTGTTGGAGGGGGCACCTCTAGCAGCAGCTAAACCTGTCTGCCTTCACCTCTTCCTTACTCCAGCTCTTTTCCCAGGAGAGGCTCAGGATGGCATTTTTCTTGTCCCTATGGCCTCACTGCTAAGCCCCCTACCTCCCACTGAGGCACTTGGGCAGGATGAAGGGACATGGTGAGCTGAGGTTGGGTCTAGATGTCACCTATCACCCTAGGCAAAGGCTTTCCTTTTCTTCTTGGCAAGAGTACAGGCTTTCACTCAGATAGCGAGTTTTAAAAATGCTCCTTTTGCAACCACCCTTGCCTGAACTTGAGAGTCTTTTTCTTTTTCCCTTGACTTGTGCATGCACCAATCACATCAGGGCTTGTTACGAACACTTGTGTTCGTTTAAAACCCTTTGCACTTCCCTTACACTGAATGTCCATCTCCTTTAGGTAAATGCAGAACATCCAGCATGGAGCTTTCATTCCTTGCTCGTGACAGCTTGGAAAGGAGGTCAGGTTTGGATTTTTTTATTAACTTGGAAAGTGCAGATTTCTGGTGGGCGTGATAAAAGGTAGAACTAAATTTCCTCCCCCCGAGGTGTGTCCTGAGGCTCCCAAACACAAAAGCAGCAAGTAATCTGGATGTTAAGGCCGAGTGCCTCGGGTACAGGAAATTAATTCTTTACCAGCCCAGAAAGGTCTGGGAGATGGGATTTTTTCCTTCAGGGTAATTTCTGGGGTTGTTTTTCAGAGTGAGGGCTGGAGGAAGTAGTTGTCCCTGGATGAGTTCTGTGCACTGCCTGATTAAGTTTGGGCATGGCTCAGGTACTGTAGGACGTGGCTGGAGGTGGCATGTGGCATCTGCACTTCTCTCTTCCACCAGCTGCCCTTGGGCAAGTCCGGGGAGCTGTGTTGCAAGTCTTGACAGGGGCCTCGTGCAAGGGGAAAATGCCTCTCAGCCTGATGCAGCAGCATTCCCCACACTCTCTGTCTTCTCTGTCCTTCCCAGCCTCTGGAGTGCCATCAAATGTCCTTTGGAAGGGACTGTTCAGGCACAGAAACCAGCCCAGCCCTATCGTGCATGGTTCCTCAAAAGAAATCAGCAGTGTGGGCTGAAATTCCCTTCTCCAGCTGGACTTATTCCTTGTGTATTCCTTGTGTTTCCAGTAGTGCTCGTGTCACTCAGCATTTGTCACCACCCCAGCTGCAGGGAGGCTGGTGGGGGCCTCAGGTGTCATGCAGGATCTAGAAAGAGTCCTGTATTCCTAGGATTTCAGTGTCTTTGGACTGTGATGATGTCAGTGCTGAGGCGCAAAAAGGAGTCTGTTGTCATATGCCGTGTGAAGCTGTCACAAGCTGGGCATGCAGTATGGTGGCTGTAGAGGAGAGACTTTTCCACCTGTGCAGAGAACAGGATGAAATTGTTCAGGTCTGAATTCTTCAGAGATGTCTGGATGTTTCTGAAAGGAGCAGCCAGTGGGGGAGGAAGGGGGAGTGAAATCAAGAAATGATAAAATGCTAATGGGCTTTTGCTGAGGATTATTCCTGGGGGCAGTGCATTTAAAGGCACAGTGCCAGCTCTTCAGGGAGCTTTAAACCTGCCTCCACTCTTTCCATCGTTCAAAACCAGCCCCAGCAGTTGCCATGGCAGTAACACCAGTATAGACTGCAGGGCTGTTGAGCAATTCCACTTTGGTTGTTGTCAACTTGAAGTGATCAAGATGCACAGCCGTGAAGTAAAAAAAAGAATTTGAGTAAGAAGTACAAACACTTCTTGCTGCCCTTTTGACTCTCACAGCCGAATGCTGCTGCCCTCCTGCCACACCTCTAAGTTTTCTCTATAATTTAAAGAACTGATAGAAATAGTTCTTGGGTGAGTCAAAGTTAGGATTTTTCTATAGCTGTAACCTCACCTTGGGAGAGGAGTTAAATTCCTAAACCCCAGCAGGTTAATCTTAAATTAATTGTGGCAAAGTTTGAGGTAAAATAGCAAGAATTATTTGACAAATTGGGTCTGGGCAACACAGGGAAAATGTCCTGCAAAGCAAGTTCAGTCTCAAAATCCTTTGGTGTTGGGGTAGGTATAAGTGGCAGAGTGTTTTCATTTAATGGTCACTTCTGCCTCAATTAACTGCGTTTTCTTAAATCTATGACTAAGCCTTCCTTAATTGAGAACGGTCTTTGCTGCTTTTTTCCTGACCAGGCAATTCTCTTAGAAATCTCCCTTGGCCCAAGGGGACACAATTACTCATGTAGATGTAGAAGAAAATAATTCAATATAACCTTCACATGGTATTTAAAGCCACAGGGTGTCTAGCTGTCTGCTTGGTGGATTGAAAGTGGTGCTTCAGCCTGAAACTTCCTCTGAGTTCCAATACCAGCAGAGATTTGGGAAGAGTTTATGGGGTCTTTATT
The DNA here is from genome assembly GCA_030060385.1 of Muscicapa striata striata. Taxonomy (NCBI): domain Eukaryota; kingdom Metazoa; phylum Chordata; class Aves; order Passeriformes; family Muscicapidae; genus Muscicapa; species Muscicapa striata. The sequence continues at coordinate 556,535 of JAREIS010000061.1, read as the reverse complement.
CCCACTTTGACAGGGTAGGCTGTTTATGTTTTAGAGCAAAAAAGAGGCTAGTTCCTTTCCTTGTATGGGGAGGACCTGCTTTGACTGGAGCTTGCTGTGTTAATCTTGTGTCTTGAACTGATGATAATATGTGCCACTATAATTACCTAAGCCACCTTAATGCTTTGCCTAATTCTGTTCCCTGCGTTCACGTGAAACTGCTAAGGGACAGAAAAGTCCAAGGAATTTACCATGTGGGGGAAAAAAATCTCATTTAGAAGCATTTTGATTTGAAGCCAGAGCTGTTTGTCCAGCAGAGAAGGGCTGAATTGGGGACATGATGGTTGGGACAGCAGAGCTGCCCTTTCTGGATGAAACTCCATGCAAATCTGTTGGACGGCATGGGAACAAACCATCATCCTGAGCTCTGCATTTCTCTGGATAAGTAAACAAGGGTTTATCTTTTATCAGTAGAACCAACACCTGGATTTTCTTCTCTGAACCCTTCTTTGTGGTTTCTCTTGTGAACCTGATTGAACTCTTCTGCTGGGACCATTACAGATGTTGATCCTTGCTCCAGCTGTTCTTGAAGCTGGTGTCATTTTTTCAATTGTTCTTCTTTCACCAGTAAATTGCCCATCAGCAGAGCTGGGGTAGGTTTGCCAATCACTTCTTGCTTCTGCCCTCGGAAGAGGGCACTTGGTCTCTTTGGGAGGGTCAGGATGGGTAACAGAGGGGCTCTCAGTGCTTCCTGGGGCTTGGAACTGAGTCTCCTCTCATGCCAGGAGGGGCAGAGAATTATGTCCATGACCTACTAACCTCCAGTTGGGATTGTAGGTTTGGGAGTTGAGTGCACAGATGGCACAGATGGGATGGCAGCAGATGCTGCTGATCTAATGAGTGGAATCAACTGAGGTTTCAGCAGAGTGGTGAGAGCAATGCAGAGATGTCTGTGGGACTGCAGGGCTGCTCCCTTCTCCCTGCTACCAGTACTTTCTGAGCCCTTCCCCTTTTAGCTTGGCACCCTCAATTTATCTTCTCCTCCAGATCGAGCTGGCACAACGACAATGCAGATAATTTAGATTGCACAGGGAAGCTGTTAGGGAATTAGATGATTAAAAAACATTTGGAGGGGGATCCAGAAATCTTGAGGCCAAAAACCTGCTGTACTCTAATGCCAGCAGGCTGGAATGACCAAATGGGAGTGTTAAAAAGGAAGAAAAACCAATCAATTCCATACAGAATACGGAGCTGATAGCAAAGGGCTCTCTCTGCAGCCCTATGGATGTGGCTCCAGCAGGACTTTGTGTGAGCCCTGAAATAAGTGCATGTCATGCTCGGGAACCCAAGCCTCAAGGTGCCCTTGCAGATGCTCTTGAGGCAAGGCCTGTGCTCAGGATCTCTGCTGCAGCTGTGGGTCCAGTCCACAGACCCACTCCTGGGTTTGTGTTTCTGATGGGGTGATTCTGGTGATCGTGCTTTGAAGTTTGGAGCAGATGCTGTGTTGTGAATGTCTCCATGCCTTGAGGAAACAGCAACTTAGCAAGAGGCAAGAGGTGCCTTTCTTTTATCTCTTCTGACTTTTATCTCTTTGACTTCCTGATAAGTCAAAATTGGCTCTTGTTGCTGTGATCTGAAGCAACAGATTACAGCATGACTAAAGGGCCACCATGAAAGGAAATAGAAATTGAGATTTCCATGTCAAAAACCTGAATAATAAACAAGATTGGGTAGAGAAGGCCTCAGCTCTAGTACTTGATCATTGAAAATTATTTCCTTTCCACTTTGTTAGTATCAGCCATTTCCCAGAAAAATGGTGTATTTTTTAAAATAAAGCTGTGTGATATTTGAAACAAAATCCTTGAGAGCTGTGGGCTGTTCTGCTCAGCTTTGAATCCTGATCCGACATCTGTTCAAGCAGAGGAGAGTATTTGCTTGGATTTATTTGCTGATTTCTTACCCACTGAGTGAACTTTAAAATAATGATATTAAGTACATCAAAATTGCGTGTAGGAAGAACTTGGTCATCTGCAAGCTGAAGAGGAAAGCAGATGTTAGCTGAGATGTAAGTGGTTCTGCATAGATGTGTTTGTGCTTGTGTGGCTGGATTTATGGCTCTGAAAAGGCAGAGCCCTTGTGGCGCCTTTCCTTCTTTCTGGTTTGGATAGCCCTGGAAGGGCACTGTAGGCCTCAACAGTTACATGGAAATAAAAGTATGCATAAATCAGCAGAGCCTTTCCTGCTCTTTGTAGGGAAGCCTAGGAAGGACTAGTCCCGGCCTGAATGTGGTATTGGGATGTGTTCAAGGCTTGCTTCCAGCTGGAGACCTTGATATTTAAATATAGTAATGGGAACGGAGTTCATCCAATGGAGCAGGGGTGTGTTTGGTCAAGCCCTGAGCTATGGGTGTGTAACAGCCTGTGAATTGCATGGCTGGGCAGGAGAGGAGAGGTGTTCTGAGCATCCTGATCTGTGAGACCTCCAGCAGTTACCTCTGTGTGCCTGCCCTGGGGCAGTTCTGTAACACTGGGGCTGGCTGGGCTTGGCCTCCAGGCTCTCATTAATAACCCAGCTCCCCTGTGTTGGAGCAGGGCAGGAGTTCAAATCCATGCTCTGCTTCCTTGGAGCCAGCTGATTGTCCTGACTGTAAGCAGTGCTAAGGGGAAGGGAGCTGAGAGCCTGCAGGAGGCAAAGTGTAGGTGTCAAACCCCATAAGAGCCTGCTGGCTGCCCTGTGAGCCAGCTGGACTTTCCCCCTTGGAGACATTCACAGCAGCCTGTTCAGAGTGCCTGGCCCCATGGGAGCTGCAAGTGTGGTTTGAGGGGGGATGGATGACACTGATGGTGGATCAGCTTTGTGATTAGAGAATAAGGACAGCAGCTGGCAGTGCTGTAGCCACAGCACAGTCCCTGGCTGAGGAGCACGGGTGGCACTGTGGCCCTGGGGCAGTGCTCTCAGATAAGTGGCTCAGGATGTGAGTCATCAGTCAGGAGAAAAGGACACCACTGAAGAGCACCACTCATTGGAAGAGCAGCACTAAGAGCTGGCTGAAACTTGGTGTGCTTGGTGCAGAGAGGCCCGAGAAGTTATTCTGAAACCATACCATTTAGATAACCACAATATTTAGATATCAAGGTACTTAGCAAGTGCGCATCAAATCTGGGCAGAGATGGGTGTCACTCAGACTGGGAGAAGATAAAGAAAGGTGTTCCATGTGGTCCAGGTGAGTGAGTCTCTGCAAGAAAGATGAGACTTTGAGCATTCTCTGTCTAAGAGCTCCAGATGGGCCATACTGAAACCCCTTGTGGGGGTTCATTCACATTCCATGGGCTGTGAATGTGATGTGGTGTGCCAGGTGTTGTCCCAGTAGGAAGGTGCTAACATCTCCTGTGGGAGCAGTTCTGTTTCACAGTCAAACAGTCCATGGTGGAGCAGGCTGTGTGAAAACAACAACACACTGGGGACATGGCAAGTGATGGATCCACAAAGTTTTGGGAGTTATTTGGGGAAACTTGGGTGGGTGATGTAGATCAGGGGGGTCCTGAGGAGGAAATGTGCTTACAGAAGTCACCTGAAACTGCTTGGCTTCAAGTCCACGTAAGCAATGGAAGCTTTGAGGCTAGGAAAGAGTTTAATGGATGTGGGAGAATTTCAGTGTGTGCCTTTGGTCTTGGGCAAAGCTTTCTGGGCCATGTTGCAAACCTGTCAGGCTCCAGACACTGAAGAGAAGGCTGCTGCCTGCTCCCTGCTCCCAGGCAGAGTACTGACTTGGCTGTTCTGCTGGGCACAGCTTTGGGTATTCCTAGAGAACATGCCTGACCCCGTTTTGTTGGACTCACTCTTATTTGGGTTTCCCTTTATCTGTGTGGGACTTGTTCTGCCTACTTTGTATATCATGGTTTTCTTGTCCCAGCCTGTTCCAAGGTAAATTGCCAAGGATGGGAAACTTCAGAAGGATGAGTCTATAGCAAAAGAGAAGTTCACTCAAGTAATTTCATTCCAGCATGGATTTCATCGTGGGAATGGGAGCTTGCTCTGCAGAATAAACTGCTCACCATCAAACAGTATAAATGTGTTTAGTGGCAACAATTGCTCCTTTGGCAAAGCCTAGCTAAAGCTCTCTGGGAGGATTAGTCTAGGCTTAGCGTTAAAGCTGGGCTTGAAACATACTCTGCATTCCTAGTGACAGGAAAGTAGTGTCATCCAGAACAGTTGTTTCACGACTGCTGCAAGAAATGGGGATTCTTTGAGGATGGACTGGTTTAGCTAAGTGACTGTCACAGCTTGGAGAATCCTGTTTGCTGGCTGGAAGCAAAAGCAGCAGCTCAGGAACCACAGAACACGCTGATTACAGTGAAGCACATGGGCTATTTTAGAGTTAAATTTTGTCTGTTGTGCAGTTCAGATATCAAACTGGTGCTCTAAATTCCTAGTTTAGACTGATCCTGGAGTCACTTAGACCTTCCTTTGGCCTGGCCCAAGGGTTTTGCAGCGTGTTGCAGCTCCCAGTGGTGCATGTCATGTATGGGTATGGGAAGGGGAACAGGAAACTGATGAAGGTCTAGGGATGGGCAGTGTGCCTTGGGATCTGCCCAGAAAAATGGTGCTGGAGGCTTTGTACTGAGCTCAGTCTGGTTTTTGTTCCAGCTGTGTCAGTGTGACTTGTATTCACTGGTGAAGGGAGAAGATTTCCAAATCTTTTGCCTTGTCTGCTTACAGTACATATGCGTGTATATGCAAAGCAGGCAGTATTTTGTAATGAATTGTTTGCCTTTGGAATGAGATTGCTCTTTGTCTTGTGGGTTTCTTTAGGGCTTTGGCAATAAATAAGAAGCTTCCAGCTGCAGACAAAACCACATTTGAGGTTAAGTGTGAGCAATTTTTGATAGTTGGATGTTTCAGCATCACCTTGTCCGAAGGCTTGGTCCTGCTTTGTGTAAGGATGGGAGGGACCTCTGTGGGACAGGGACAGGCTGCCAGGATGCCTTGTGCCAGCACATATCTATAGGAGCAGCACAGGCAGAATGAGAGCTGTGACCCAGGACAGCACCAGGAACAAATTTAACCCAAAGCATATATTTAGCCTGGCTGCTCGCAAGAAGATTTAAAGCCATATTTAAAGCTGAGCATCTGCTGAAGTGCCGGGCGGATTGCTGATATAAATAGTTACCCGCACTGGAGCTGCTCTGGCTACGTGGGGAAACCTGGGAGTGCTCTCAGTCGCTTTGCTGTGCTGGGATGACTGTTCCTCTATCTATTCTCTTTGTCACAAGTGGGACAATCAGAGCACAGGGGCCTAGAGCTGGACTGGCAGTTCCCTGCCCGCTGTCCGGGCTGACCCGGGGCTTGTGCGATTTTCCCAAAGTGTGGCTCTGCTGGAGCTGTCTCCCTCGCCGAGCTTTATTGTAAACTGATCCCAGGAGGATGAGTCTTCTTGGGAAAGCATTCAGCCTGCTCTCTATGGCTGGTCCTGCCGTCCCTTTGGAACTGGAGTAATATAAAAGAGCTTTCTTCCCCCACCAGTACTTAAGAGGAACCTTGTCATTTTCCCAATTATTTGTACTTGCCTTAATGTCAGCTCAGCTGTCACTAAATTAATTGCCAGCTGTTTTCATAGTTTCTCCCCACTGTTGTGAAAACGGGCTCATCAAAAAGGGGTCATTCCCTTGGGTTGGGATCTTTCTTGAGTCTGAGTCAGGGAGATGAGCAGCTCCCTTTGGAGTTCCCCTTGGAAGCAGTGATTCAGTTGTGGACCCTGTCCTTGAATCACAGCTGAGACAGACTTCCCACCTGTTGTGGGAGGTCAGGCACTGCCACGTGTCCCACGTGAAAATGTCTGTCAGGAGCTGTTGGTGGTGGTCACAGCAACGTGCTCACCCTTTTTGCCTTGGACAGCTGTGTCTGTCCTGCTCCAGAAAACATTTCCTCTGCATTCAGGTTTTATTCCCAGTCTCAAAATAGTTTTTTTTTTTTTTTTTAATGTGTGAGAGTGGTAACACTTGTGGATTTTTGTCCAAAACCTATGCCTGTGGAATACAGTGTTTTTTGTACTTATGGTGCTTCTTAATTATAGGAGTGTTCAATATTAAGAAACTGAAAAAGATGGTAGCTGGGTGAGAAGAAGATTCTGCCTAATGTCCTTCCTCAAGCATTAGAGCAAAATAGGTTTTAGCAAACCTTATCCTTGTGAATTCTTTATGGAGAAGCCAAGTCCTGCAGATGACTTGCATCCTGTTACAGCTCACAGCTGGTACCAGCCCTGGAAAGGGTTGGCTTTCAGGACATCCCATATTTCACAGCAGCTGGGGCTGTAGGCTTGTAACTGAGACTTGGCAGCATTTAGGAGGCTGGGGATGTCTCCTTTCCTTTGCTTTTCAGAGTGGATAGAATACCTGTGAACAACAAAAGGGGCTTTTCTTTGCCCTTCTGCACAAGAGGAGACAGATTGTTTGACAACCAGTCAGAAATTGTCTGGTGCATTCTTTCCTTAGATTTCCCAAACCTGCTCTTCTGTGCTGAAAGCAGACCTTTTTTAGGCAATTAATTCTCTCTCTGTGGCAAATTCCAAACACTTTGGAAGACCATAGATCACCTTCAAGTTCAATTGAACGTTGTTTCAGGGTTGGGAAAATATTTAATTTGCCTTCGTTGCATCTCCAGCTAATCCAAGTTTGGTGACTTGGCTCTTTTCACTGAAGTGCTGTGACTAATCTCATAGTTTTGTTGTTCGTTAACATAATTATGTGCTCTTCTAAAAATGGAAAGATACTGGGACATTTGCCTCATTCCTGCACAGTGGTTACTGCACACTCCTAATAAGTGTGCTAAAAACCCCTATTGATCAAAGTTCCCATGTTTATAGCTGGTTTTGCCAAGGAATTTGGGACAGGCGTGAACAGGGCAAAGAAATGGAAGGTGTGCTGCTCTGGGGGAGAACCTGTTAATTCCTGTTGTCTAAAGGGAATGTGGCTACTTTGGAAGCCTTTGAAGATGGAGAGAAAAGGCAAAATAATATTAATGTGCAGATAGAAGGAGCTACAGGGAAGGTTGCTGGCTGGGAGGGAAGAGAGGCTACATGTTTATGGATCGCAGGAATGCTGTGTGGTACTTCCATTGATACATGCTGGTAGTGGCTTTTTATTTTCAGCCCCTTGGCAATGACTGTGTTACAATAGCTTTGGGATTGTGAGGCTGAGACTAAAAAGCATTTGTATTTCTTTGTGCTCATTTTCTTGAAATGAAGAAGTACAGTATTTACTCTGGGCTTACTTTAAGTTTTGGAGAATTGGAAAGTTGATGTCCTTTTTGGCTGCAGCTTGCTGGTCTTCAGCATCTTTTGGAAGTAAGGATTTGGATTTCCTCTGAGGTTTCATCTGGAAAAGAGGTTCCAAGGGGGAAATTTTGGAAGTGGCAACTATCTAAGCCTGTGCCATCTGTGATCTGGCCTGTGCAGCCATCTCTGGAAATCTGCAGGAATTTTGCATCTTTCTGGTCTCTGTGGGTCAGGCACGCAGTATTTCTTGTGAGCAGTTTCTCTTGCTGCCTCTACTTGTCTGAGGTGTGTGGAAGCAGTGATGACACTGTGGGCTGTTTGCAGGGGTTTGAGCTCAGTGCCCATGGGAAATGGAAAGGCAGGATTTTGCCAGGTCAGCTCTACATGGACACAGCGTGTGCAGGAGCCACTGCCACTGGGGACTTGTTCCTGGCAGGATGGCTCACCTTGGCTTCAGGCTGGCAGGGCAGGCTTGGATGGTGGATCAGCAAAATCTTCTTCCCTGTTAGGGCAGTGAGGCCTGCTCTATCCCTGGAACAGTCCAAGGCCAGGTTGGACAAGGCTTGGAGCAGCCTGGGCTAGTAGGGAGGTGTCCCTGCCCATGGCAGGGGGTTGGGATGAGATAAACTTTGAGGTCCTTTCCAACCCAAACCATTCTGGAGTTCTATGATGGGGACACTGCTCCTCCTGTAGCTTAAGGTTGTAAGAGGAAAGACCCTGGATGCAAATGCTAAGAATGCTTGAGATGTTTTTAGGGATGGGGACAGTGTTAGGTGGTATTTGGTGCTCTGTTAGGTGCCCTTGATGCAGAGATAGTGATAGCTGTGAAGAACATCCTTCTGGCTCTGGAAAAGCCCTCACAGCCAAGGCAGCACATGATGCAGAAGGGAAAATGCTCTTTGCTTGGAAGCTAACAGCTTCAGAAACATAAGGTCAGTGCTGAACTTGTTGTAAACACATCCTCCTCCAATTAAATCTGGTGTGACATTTTTCTGAGGAATGTGGGTTTGGTGTCCTTCATTTGGGAAGAGCAGACAGATTTTGCACAGCAAGAGAAAGAGTAAATGTTTTGCGAGGAATATTTTGCTTACTATCAAGGTCACGTATTTCCTTTCAGTTAGGGAAAGCATGTGCTTAAAATGGGAATCTCCACTGGAAGACAGCTTTCAAATCTTGGAAAAGACATCCTTGAGGTTTATTGCTCACAGTTTCCTGTCTCCTTGGTGGATAGAAAACAAAAGTGTTTTGAAGAAAAGCTGTGTTATCTAAATCAGTGCATTGAACTGTTCTCATCTGCAAAGTGATTTTGTAGGCAGAGGTTTGAGTTCATCTCAAAATTAAGCAGAAGAACTTGAGTTGTAGTTGAGGGATCAGGTATATATGAAAGAGCTGTTGTCTGGTGCATGGCTTCTCTGGTGCCACAAAGTTGAGGAACACCTGGAAAAACAATATTTTTTCTACATCATCTTTTCTTTCATTCATTTAATGGAAGTATGTAGCAATCAGTCCTTGCCTGACTTGATTTGCTGTTAGGATTTCTTTCACCCTGAATCTGCTGTTCCCTTTTGGTAGCCAAGTCACACTTTATAATGCCTGGTGTAATTTGACATCATAATGTACAGGTATTGAGCATCCTGAGTTTTGTGCATTGGATGGCCAGATGTTCATGCTGGTATCCACCTGGAGATGGAGACTTGCCTTTAGGTCATCTTTTTCAAATTCCATGTGGATGGAAATTGAAATTCCATTGAAAATATCCAAGGTGAAGGCTGTCTTTTTTGGTAGTGGTGCAACTACTTGGTGTTTGGGCTTTCTCTCCAGTGGAAATCCCTTTAGGAATTAAGGGAGCATTATCTGAACTAATGAGCTAGCTCAGTTCCCTCTTCTCCTTAGATCTCATCTTCCCACCCTTTCCTTTTAGCTGAGAATTCTGAAGAAATAAACAAGCTCTCCTTTTGTCACATGGTATTTAATTTCTTTAATGAGCTGAATAATTTAGTGTAAACCAACAGCAGTATTCTCTCTGCCCTATAGAAGATGCCACTGTGAAAAACTGGATTAGCACATTTGTATAGTCTGGGCTGAAATTATAGTTTTTGATTCTTGTTTGGATTAAGCAATTTGATCTGCTAAAGTCTTTGGAATCAAGCATGTACTTTGTGCTTCTGTTCATAGAATCATCACAGAATGGCCTGGGCTGGAAGGGGGCTTAAAGCTCATCCATCTCCACGTCCTGCCATGGGCAGGGACACCTTCCACTAGAGCAGGTAGCTCTGAGCTCCATCCAGCCTGGCCTTGGACACTGCCAGGGATGGGAAACTCCCACTGTTTTCCTGTGAGAGATGTCTGTTGTCCCTTGGGGAACGGTGGGTGCTGACCTCTCATGGGTGCTGTGGGTGCTGACCTCTCCCGGCGCCGTGGGTGCTGTGGGTGCTGACCTCTCCTGGGTGCTGTGGGTGCTGTGGGTGCTGACCTCTCCCGGGTGCTGTGGGTGCTGTGGGTGCTGACCTCTCCCGGGTGCTGTGGGTGCTGTGGGTGCTGACCTCTCCCGGGTGCTGTGGGTGCTGTGGGTGCTGACCTCTCCCGGGTGCTGTGGGTGCTGTGGGTGCTGACCTCTCCCGGGTGCTGTGGGTGCTGTGGGTGCTGACCTCTCCCGGGTGCTGTGGGTGCTGTGGGTGCTCTCCCGGGTGCTGTGGGTGCTGACCTCTCCCGGGTGCCGTGGGTGCTGTGGGTGCTGACCTCTCCCGGGTGCTGTGGGTGCTGTGGGTGCTGACCTCTCCCGGGTGCTGTGGGTGCTGGCCGGGCAGGGCAGGGCAGGGCAGGGCAGGGCGGGCAGGTCACGCCGCAGACAGAGCAGACACGTCCGCGGTTACGTGAGCCAGGAGCAGCCCCGGGCTCCCGGCTGGCTGCAGCCGGGGCTCTATTTATAGAGCTCAGAGCCAGATGAGTGCGCTGGTACGTGACTGGCACTGGAGATTAGGGCAGGGGGTTTGGGGGCTCAGGAAATCACCTCTAGGGATGTGTGTGTTTGCAAGGGAGCTGGGACCGCACACACGACATGCGCTAATGGGAAAACATGCAGCAATGTGATGGGGAGAGTTTGGGTTTGAGGCACGAGGGATTAAACCCCTTTCAGGGCAGTGCAGAGCTCTTCAGGAATGGAAGAAATGGCTGTGCAGGGAGGGAGGGCAGAACATAAATGCTGGATATAAATCCCAGTAGGTACATCCATCTTGCTCCTTCTTCAGTTTTTCCTTAAGACCTAAATAATATTCTGGTAAATCCATGGCATCCAAGGAAGTGTCAGTTCCTCAGTCACAGGTATTACCTGTCTGACCAATGTGCTGATCAGCATCATTATGCCAGCACCAGATTATGAATGTAAAGCTTCTATACTTGCTCTTCCTGTAAATTCCCTTTGGAAAGGCCAGTGTAGTTTAGTGTGGAAAATGTCAAATTATTTTAGAGTCACATTTCACTGGGAATAACTTGGTGAGTGCAGCTTTGGCTCCCCTTAGTGCTGTCAAGTTTGTTAAGTGCCTCATTACCTTTTAAAAAAGTCTTTTGTTTTGCTTGACTGCTGTGGGAACGAGCAGGTCCAGGCGTAGGTGAATGGCTAGTGGGATAGTTCAGCACCTCTTTGGCCATAATGTTGTTTTCCTTGCTGTTGTTGCAGATATAATCTGTGGTTAATCCCCCAAGTCCAAACCTGTGACTTCCCAGAGGACCCGAAGCCTTTTGTTGGTTTTGATTTGCAGCCTTGTTATAGACAAATTAATGGCCCTGAGTGACAGCAGGGCAGCCAGAGACGAGAAGAAAATGAGTAATTAACATATATTGGGTATTACTGATTGCTTTTATGATTATCTGGATTTTTAAGTATTAGCTGGAAAAATAGCTCCTAATCCCTTATTAAAGATAAAAGGCAAGTCATTAAAAGTAGGAGGTTGTTTTCAGTCCTGAGAAGCTCTGGAAATATGTCTTGGCTCCAGCAGCAAACTAACCTTGAAAGCCTGTAATTCCAAGTTACTCAGCTTAGTTGTTCTCCTCAGCAAGGGAATTTCTGAAGTTTCCCATGTGCTGGGAGGCGCAGGGGACGCGAGACAAAGCGACCCTTGTCACAGGAGCTGCGTGCTTGGCACCAGGACAGGGCCCTTTGAATATCCTCAGCACTGGCTGAGCCTGGCCCAGCTGCTGGGCTGGGAGCTCCACAGCTCCACTGAGGGGTGATCCCCATTTCAGCTCTTTGTCAGAGGCACGTCTCCTGTACGAGGCTCCCGTCACACCCCCAGCCCTTTGCCTCTCCCTCTCACTCTTGTGGCCACCGAGCTGCTTTTGTAGCTACCTAACTCGCTCCATGGAGTCATAACAAAGGGTACAGAGGGGTGTGAGTTGGAAGGAGCCTTCCAAGTCATCTTGGTCCAGCCCCATGCCATGGACAGGGACACCTTCCCTAGACCACAGAGCTCAGAGCTCCATCCTACCCAGCCCTGGATGTTTCCAGGGATGGCGCATCCCCCACCTCTCTGTGCCACTATCTTCCCACTCTCTTTGTAAAAAAAATCATGGCTATCTCACTGGTCTCAGGGCCATCTCACTGGTCTTATGGCCATCTAACTGGTTTTGTGGCCGTTCACTGAGCTGCATCAGCAAAACAGACTAGTCCAAGCCCAGAGTCCTGATCCTAACAGGGAAGGGGGAACAGGAGGCTGAGGTGCTGGGAACAGGAAGACATAAGGGTGGGGAAGAGTGACATTTGGCTGTTGCTATTCTTAGGCCCACCTGGAGCATGTGCAGGATCAGAAGGAAAGCAGCAGCACCCCTTGCTGATTGTAATAATTAATCATCTGCAGAAACTTGCCAGACACTGAGACTTGCTTAATAGTCAAGTATTTTTGTTTTAAAATGAGTACATTCCTTATTTCTGGGTAATGAAATTTGAGTAGCAGTAAAACCACAAACTTTTCAAATTTATTTCCTGTATTTTAACAGTTCTGTGTTTCACCACATCATGTTTATATGTTCTGGCTATACTTTTAAAAAGCAATTTAAAATGCAGTGGGACCAATTAAAAAGAAATAAAGATGGCATTTAACGACTCTAAGGAGATCAGTGCTTGTAAAGAGATTTGCATTGGAGGCAATGCTGTTCTGATGGAATACAGTTTGGAAAAGACTGCTCATTTCTGCTTTGCTCTTCCCATCCTAAGTTGTTCAAAAGTTCACCAGTAGTACCTGGCTGATTTGTTCCTCTCTTATTTTTTTCCCTTTTTTTTTTTTCCTAAGTCCTGGACGATGTTTAAGCCTGGCTGAGTGCTCAGTGCTTTTGATGCCACTGACAGTTTTTTGTGCTTGGGGAAGGATTTAAAAAGTAGAGTTTGACTCCCTGTTGGGTTGGTCACAGTCGATTCCCTAAATGCAAAGGAAGCAGTTCAGCTTTGTTTTGCTGTTTTCCTGTTTGGTCTTGGTTGTGCTGGTGCAGCCCTTGCTGTTTCCAAAGACTTTGTAAGTATCTTTTGTTACAGAGTTGGTGTTTTGTTGCTGTCCTTTCCACTCTCGTTCTCCAGGCCAGGATGCCAAGCAGAGCCTTAAGCCCAGCAGGGGGTTTCCAGTCTCTCTTCATGACTCAAAGTTGCTCCCTGGCTAAGCGGTGGTGTTTGGGCAGCGGGTGGGGTAGCTGGAGTGGAGATCATCTCTCTGGGAAGCTCACTAATGCAGTGGAATAAATGAGGTTGGAAGGCGCTCAGTGGGTCCAAGCCTCTGCTCAAAGCAGGACCAGCTTGGTAATGAAGTTGTTACCTTTGCTTTCTAAGTTATGATTTCATGTCTGGAGCACTCTGTCCTTAGCTGGCAGTGCAGTGACACAGGGCCCCAAGGAAGCACATTCTTACTTTTCCTACTCACGGGATCATCCTGATACCTTTGGATGCTCAGGACAGGGAATACTTGGGTCTCCTGGGGCTCCCTTTAAGCACAGGCAGTACAACATGATTCTTGCCAAGAGCAAGGAATTGCATCTTCTCTCTCTCCATTGCTGTGCTTTCATCTGCCGCTCACATGCAGTAGATTGATGCTTTTGTATCCTCGAAGTGACCCTGTAAAAGACACCATATCGTGCTAGGCTGGGGCCTGACCATTAGGAAGGTCAGTGCTGCTGCAAAAATCCCCTCCAGCCATTCCAAGCCATCCCCAAACCGACCTCCTGCTTAGGTTTTCTTCCCAATTCTCTAATCATTAACAAGCTGCTTAATGCACAACAAAGACCAATTAACCCTAAAGCATTTAGTGAACTACATGTAAATTAGTTGTAAAATGTTGCTGTAAACATTAAATGTTAGGCAATTACTTAAACCAATAATTGCTAAAGTTGCATTTAGGAGCTTAAAAGAAAGAAAAAAAAAATCTGCTTAAGTAGCACTTGGGAGAACTCTGCTAATGGTTTTGTTTTTAACTGCAGGCACCCTGGTCTGGTTAAGGCCCATCAGGCTGGGGCTGCTTAGATTCCATGTGGCTTTAGTTGTGTAAGAGAAATAAAGGCATGGTAACCTTGTGCAGCTTTGGAAAGTGCAAGGAAGGCCTCCAAAGGGCACAGCCTGCAGTCTAGAAAGAAATGGTAGAAATATGGTAGATAGTATCCCGTTGGATAGCAGCTCCATGTTGTTCTGTGGATTAGCTATTGTTTTTTAAGATCCAGGCTGCATGAAACATCCCAGACCTGACTAAAACCTTGAGTCTGGAGGGGTCTGGTGAGGTGTGAGCACAAAGGGCCTGGCCACTCACTGCTCTTGGCTTCACTTGCATCTTCTCCGTGTTCTGCAGCTGCCTGCCTCCTCCCACGCTAACCTTTGAAAAAGGCTGAGTGCCTGTGCACCCACCTGTGTGCTGGAGTCTCACACCAAGAGGCTGCCTTGCTTTTCTGCACAAGTTTTAATCCCCTTAATTGGCCCTCTCACTCCAAGGTGGTCCAGGTCACCCACTGCTTCCCAAGCTCCTGCTGCTAATGGTCTTAAATAATTCATTTTTCTTATGTGCCTCATGCACTTATCCTTCAGTTTTTAGTGGAATCTTTCATTTCTGGTAGTTTTCCTTCGACCTGGGCTTGTGTCAGACCCAGATGTTCCTAAATGGTGCAGTGAAGTGTGGCTTTGCCTTCTTATTCTGTGTATTTGTGCTTTGCTGCTGTTTTAGAGCCTCTTTGTTGTTTTGGTAAAAGTATCTCTCTGCATGGCTCGTGTTGCATTCCATAAGGAGTCACCAAGTGTGTTTCTAGATACCGGATTTCTCATTTTTCAGTGAAAAAAACAAGTTGAGTTTGTTTGAAGTTGCTTTCTTCCTTCCTCAGTTTTGGCAGTAGCCTTTTCTGTACTATATTGATCTTAATTACAGTGCATTCAGTTACTGAAAGCCAACCTGTGCTTAATTTTCCTTGATAAATCCAATGGATAATGGTCTTTTATTTTTCTTGCATGCAGTTTTACTAGTACAGATCCTGGTCATGTTCCTTTCCTGAAAGTGGAAATGTTCTATACTTATGTTTCCTTGATTGAATTACAGAAATTTGCTTAAAGCTGTAAAAGCACCTTTCAGCATGGATGAGACCCCAGCAAATCCCCTGTTTTTTTCCACCATACTCACGTTCCCTGGAGGTTCAGTGCTTGTGTAGGAGGTGAGGGTGGGTCTGTGAAGCTCAGAGTTAAAAGGAGACAGAAGCTTGAACTTCACTTGCTGTTGCAAGGGGAAACCGATGAAGAGCAGGAGCTGCCCAAATGTCACCAGGCTTTTGAGAACAAGTTGAATTGGGAGTTTCTGGGAAGCTGCTTGGAAGTAGTGTGCTGCTGGCAGCCTGGAGCCCTGCCGAGCCTGGAGTTAATGGTGGTTAATTTTTAAAGGCAGGGGCAAAACTGGTTATTGTGTCTTTGTCTCAATAGGGTCTTTCTGCTCCCGAATGCCATTGCAAGAGCCCTTTTCTGAGTTCCCTTGACTCGACAGAGAGAAAAAGAAATGCCTTCTGAGGATTGATTTATCCACGCAAAACTTTGCTTTGCCACGCTGCTGACGGTGGGGACAGTTCCACTGGGATGGTGGGAACATCTCCAGGGATGCCAAGTGAGGGAAGTGGTGGTAGTCAGGATTTAACACACAGAATAAATGCAGGCACCCGGAGGGGCAGGTCTGTAGGGATGGATCCACCCCATGGAGCTTCCTTTGCAGCAGCAGGGAAATGTGAAGAAAAGCAGCACCCAGATGTGAAACCAACTGGTTTTGTAACCACCCTGTCATGTCAATCCTGGTGCTCTTCTAGTCAATGGAAGCATTGTCTGGATTCTCAGGCTGGCTTTGCAGCTTTTTAGATAAGCGGCTGTGAGCTGTTCTGAGCTGTTCTGAGCCAAAAGGGCAGTTTGTCACTGAACAGAGCTTTCCTGGAGGTGGTGGGAAAATAGACAAGCCTTTTTCAAAGCATCTCAAAGGAGGTTGGCACCTTCCTCCTGCTGCAGGTCAAGGTGAAGCGGCCTTCTGAGCTCGTTGGACCAGATGACCCTTGAGGTGTCTCCAGCTTGGTGTCCTACAGTTCTGTGATTCTGTGATAGTGCTTCTAGTGTGGAGGTATGTGTAGAACAAGGGGGAATGGCTCCCCACTGATAGAGGGCAGGGTTAGATGGGATATCAGAAAGAAATTCCTGCCTGTGAGGGTGCTGACGCCCTGGCACAGGGTGCCCAGGGAAGCTGTGGCTGCCCCTGGATCCCTGGAAGTGTCCAAGGCCAGGGTGGAGGGGGCTTGGATAAGGCTTGGAGTAACCTGGGCTAGTGGAAGGTGTTCCTGCCTGTGGCAGGGAGCTGGAACAAGATAATCTTTAAGTCCCTTGCAACCTAAACCAGTCTGGGGTTCTATAAAATACGTTTTTACACTGAGGCTCCCCTCTCCTATGAGGAGTTTGAAGCAGGACAGGTGATCAGGAAGAAATAACAACCTGCAGAGCCCCCAACATGTGCGTTCAGCTCTCGTGCACCAGTTGGTCTCTGCAAGGATGGTGAAGAATAATAACACACATTTCCCTCTGTGCCCAGAATGGATGAGGTGTTTGGCAACATGGAAAACAGAGGGGACAGAATGAAAAGAGCTGAAAGCAAGAAGTGTGGATGCCAGAAACATTCAGTACTCCTTGAAAAACTGCCTGGCAACGGAGGTGGGCTCCATTGCAGCCGGAGACACGGGACTCCCTTCAGTGAGAAGGGCTCAGGATGCACAGAAACTGTGGGAATAATGCAGAAAATGCCCAGCCACATGTGTGTAGTTTCCTCCCTCTGTGGGTGGGTTCTGTCCTGCCCAGCCCCTGCTGAAGGAGACTTCCAGAAGTGCTGAAACAGTCAGGGCTGCTGTGGAGATTGATTGGACGGGACAAATAGACAGTGATGAAACCCTGCTTGTGAGAAGAGCTTAATAGGCAGAAAATTGGCTATTGCAGCCTGAGGGTTACTTGGGAAGCAGAGAGAGGGAAGTTTCCTCCTGTCGTTGTGTGGAAGCTTAAATTCAAGAGAAGAGCCCAGAGCTCTTATAGCTGTGTCCTTAGAAGTGTCCCTGTACCCTCCCTGTTACCTAAACAGGTAAATGAGCTGTGGCAGACTGAGTTAGAGTTTGGCTGATGCAAGGAAATGGCACTACTTACAGGGACTGCAACACATCAAACCAGCTTTAAAACCGTCTTTGGGAGCAGCATTTCAGTGTTGGGAAATAAAAGGGTTTTTTGTTGTTCTTCACCATTGGAGCAGGAGTTTTTCCTTGTGCTTATGATGAGCAGTTGCTTTGTGGCCACATGGTGCAGTGATACTGATGGAGTGTGGGAGGAGCTGTGATCATGGTGTGCTTACAGTGTGTAAGGTACCAGAACAGGACCCAGCAGGATCCCAGAGAGGCGGACAGCACCAGTCTCTCCAGGAAAGAGACTCTGAAAGCCACATGCTTTAAAAAGGGAAACCAAGAAAAGCCAAAGAAGGAGAATGATGAGAATTAGGGAGCTCTATGTGGCAGCCACGGTGCTGCTGTCTCACTGGGGAATTGATTGTTGCTCAGATCTAATGGAGGTGTGATGCCAGACAGCATCCTGTGTCTGTGTGACAGCAGGAAATGTTCCAGAGCTCCAGAGAAAGCCAGGCTTTCTCTAGGTGCTGCTCTTTCTTTATTAAAATCTTCTTGGCAACTGCTTGGGAATAGCTCCTTAAAAATGTGCTGCTGTAGCAGTTTGACACAACTGGAAGATGGCTGACCTCCAGGACTAGTCAAAAAATACCTTTGTTATCCATATTTTGCAATGAATTGCTTGTGGTGTAGTTTATATCAGGGTTTATAACCAGTATGGTTTGTCACTATGGACTAGTTGGTTTGTAAAAGTAAGTGTCATAGGCATTGCTGCCTGGAATGCAATTAAGAAAGGCACTCAGAAAATCTAGGAAATTTAAAAAATGTGATGTAGAAAGGTAAATTTCCCATTTTTCTATCAGGAAGCCAGTCACTATTGATTAGCATCTAGCTGTGCCATGTCTCCATGGGGAATTACAGTGTCCACATAATGCCTAATTCCACACTCTTGGAATCAGGGGACTGATGTGAGCAGGCAGAGCCTCACATTGTTAATACATAAAATACTTTGGTTCAAGTGGCTAATCATGTGTCTGTGGGAGGCTATCCATTGCCAGTTCCTTGGGATTCTGCAGCTGCCTCTGCTTCTGGCAGGTTATGTAGATATCACTGGCTTTGGCTGCAGCTGGGAAAAACAGTCTTTGAAGGCAGAGTCTGCCTGGAGTGGAGCAATGCTGGAAAAAGCTCATCATGGGACCTGGGGTATAGCATGGGGTGGTTGCTGCATCACAGCCATGTGGATGGAGTTGGCAGGCTGTGTTCTTTTATAGGAATTGCCTTTTAGGATGAGGGTCACCAAATTTTCTTCAGATAGTGCTGAGTTTGTTTAGAAGTTTCCCAGATTGATTGTCCACATTGCATCCCTAGATGAGTTAATGTGAAACATTTTTGGAAGAAGGGTCCTTTTTCTCTCCCTGCATCTCTAAGGAATGTTTTAATGACGTATCTGTAAGCACACCAAAGACCAAGGGAGCTGGGAATGCCCAGCAAGGCATTATGTAAGTGATGCTGTTCCTCTGACTCTTGAGAGAGCACAGTATTAGTAAGAATTTGTCCAATACTGAAGATTTTTTGCAGATCTAACACTTAATATACACCACATGCTGCAGAGGAGCTTACAGGAAAACAGGTACAATCATGCAGTCCAATAGTCCAGCAAAAAATGGATTATTACAGAGGTAGTCAGTGCTGTTCATAGTGTCTGGGCAGGAGCACTGTCAAGGGATAGGGTGGCTTTGCTTCAAGATGAAGCAAAAGGAGAGTAGCATTCTCTGCAGCCCACAGTGGTGCAAGAGGTGGCCTGGGGTGGGATCCAGGCAGTGTGGGGAGTGTTCCCTCCTGGCTGCAGTCCTGCCTGTGGAAAGTCTAATCTGCCTCCCAGGCAGGCTGGCCCGGCACCGGCTCAGAAAGTAACCGCGCATAGGCACAGGCGCAGGGCAGCAAAGGAGGAGTGCTCACGCCTGTTAGAGCCATTAACTGGGGAGCAGAGCAGCCAGGGGGTCTGTGGGACCTGGCAAGGGCTGGCTTTCCAAAAGCAGGTGCCATGGGTAAATCTGTGTGGGCTCGGCTCCTTCGGTGGCGCTCAGGGTGCTCGTGCCTGGTGCAGCCCTTGGGCAGTCAGGAAACCAGGTCTCACCTGGGCTGTTCTGCAGAAGCTGGTGTTACCTGCAGTGATCCTTCTCCCTCCCATAAAGGAAATAACAGTTTTGACCTGTGAAGGTGCAGGAATAGCGTGGTCTGTGTGCTCCAGAAGTGCTGGGCAGTATTGCTGGTAAAGCAGGAGCACATCCCTTGTGTTACCCTGTGGCCTTGGCCCAGTGTGTTGGATGCCCTACAGGAACCAGCAGAGAAATCCCAGGGATTGTTTTCAGCAACTCCTGCTTTTAGGTGGGATTCTCTTCAGGTTTGTCTTTAAAGGAAGCTGCTGGGACTGTGAGCCACAAAAGCTTCCCTGCTTGTCTTAAGCTGGTGTCTTGTCTTGACAGTGACACACAATTAAAATTAGTTTTGGTAGTGGAGAATTTTGGAAGGGAAGTCAGCTGAACTGGAAAGGAAACAAGTTGAAATCTGTTACAGGTGTCTGCACAAGTGTGTCACTGCTCTGACTGCAGATGGGTTTGACCCAAGCTTTGGGAGAGGGAGGGCAGCCCCAGGAAGGAACAGGAGTAGGATCATGTCCCATTTTAATAAGCCTGCCTGGAAAGGACATCTGACAAACAGCTTTCTTTGATATTGGTTCCACAGGCTCCGGGGAGGGATTTGCACCAGGTCTCTCAGGGATTGCTGTAGCTGCCAGCCCACTTAGAAGTAACAGAGAACTTTGTGTCTGATGGTCCTTTGGCCTCAGATGGAGGGAGCACTTGACTGATGTGCAGGTCCCCAGGGTCTTCAGGAGTGTCCCTGATAACAGCCAGCCAAAAAAGCAGGAGGAAAAGCACGTTAGCTGAGCGGGGAAGAGGCTGTTTAACTTGTGCCTCAACACAGATAGCCCCATCCTCCATGCTGAGGCAGCACCGTACACCCAGAGAGCCAGGCTGAAAGTGCCTGCCTCCCAGCACCAGCCAGGCCCTTGGCACAGAAGCAGGAGGTGACTTTGGGATGGGGGCCAATGCCACAGAGCCCCCTGGCATTTGCAGGCAGGCAGGCAGTGAGGGAGGGCTGCCACCAAAGCCATTGTTGGAGCAGGGCTGGGAAGCTCAGCCATGCCTGATTTGAGGTTGCTGTGCTAGAACGTCTCTCCCCATTTCCGACCTCCCTGAGATTCCTCTCTCTTGATGGAGATTGATTTTTGCCTTTGGGGACTTGAGGGTGTACATTGTGCTCAGAATTGGCCTGAGCTGAACTTGGAGAAACTGCTGATGTGTTTGCTCTTGAGCAAGATACGATTTTATAAGCTGCCTCATAGACTGTGTGTAGCTGAATGGAGCAGGAAAGTGAAGAGAGGGAAGTGAGAGACATCCCCCGTGGATGGCACTGCCTCTGTATCCAT
The DNA here is from genome assembly GCA_030060385.1 of Muscicapa striata striata. Taxonomy (NCBI): domain Eukaryota; kingdom Metazoa; phylum Chordata; class Aves; order Passeriformes; family Muscicapidae; genus Muscicapa; species Muscicapa striata. The sequence continues at coordinate 536,160 of JAREIS010000061.1, read as the reverse complement.
GTTGTGTTGGAACATTCAACCCTCTGCAATTAATATCTTAATTCCTCTCCCCTTCAGGGGAAAAATAGACCCCCAGCCATCTAAATTAATGGATTAGCCTTTTCTCTGCTGCAAATGTCTACTGACCACCAGGTTGTTCTCTTGAGTAATAGAGCAGGGAAAAGAGTATTGGCCAGCCTGAGCTGCTCCTGGCATCAGCAGTGCTGGTTTGAGCAGCTCCCGAGGTGGAAGCCAGGGTGATGGCCAGGGCTGGGGCAGCTGGTGCTCGAAGGTCGGGCAGGCAGAGGGCTGAGGGTCACCCTGTGGGTTAATGACTCTCCAGCCCTGAGCCCAGTGCTCAGCACACAGTGTTCACCTGCAGAGGAAGGTGAAAGTATGTTCTCCTTGCTAAAGAGAGCACATAAACCACCGTGAACGGCCCATTAACCCACAAAATTGCCATAAAGAACATGTGGGCAAGCGAGCATCAGGCCCCTGTGACCCAGCAAATGCCCTAATGGGATTGGGAGCCTTATCATCGGCCCTAAGTGCAGATAATGGGAAATTAGCAACAGGGAGAGGAGGCAGGCAAGGAAGAGGGGGTGATGGACCTGGGCACCCAGGTTCTGTATGCAGAATAGTGAGGAATGATCATGGTATGGGTGGGAATGTCAGGGGTAACACTTCCATTTAGTACAACCACTTCAGAGTGACTCCAGAGAGGCTTTTGCCATTGGCTCCAGTGGATGCCTTCAACAGCTCAAGAAGCTCTGCAGTCCTTTCTCTTACAGCCTCTTCCAAGCAGCAGCCACTTCTGTGGTCCACTTTGCTTTTTGAAGCAACAAGATGGACATATATTTTAATTGTCTTCTAGCTGGGATATTCGCGTTCTGTTTGAATATAAAAGTATACTGAGATTCATTAGTGCAGGTAAAGGGAGAGGACAACGGAACATGCATGATATGGATGGATGGTCTGGCATCTTGTTCCAGCCCCCTGCCATAGGCAGGGACACCTTCCACTAGCCCAGGTCGTCCCAAGCCTCATCCAACCTGGCCTTGGACACTTCCAGGGATCCAGGGGCAGCCACAGCTTCTCTGGGCACCCTGTGCCAGGGCCTCACTGCCCTCACAGGGAAGAATTCCTTCCCAATGTCCTGTCTAAGCCTGCCCTCCATCAGTGGGAAGCCATTGCCCCTTGTCCTGTCACTCCAGGCCCTTGTCAGAAGTCCCTCTCCAGCTCTCCTGGAGCCTGCAGGAAGTTGAATGCCTTGTGATGGGGAGGCTGCTGTAGCAGTGGGGCAAGGTCCTTGGCTCTCAGGAGATTCCAAGGGCATTTATGATTTCAAATATACTTTCAGTCAAAAAGAAATCTATATTACCAAAGCATCATCACTCTGAGTAATTTAGGAAGAATAAGGAAAAGAAAAAGGAGTAAAGGGCGTGCTTTTTACTGATTTCTTTTTTCCCATTGCAAACTGAGAGTCTGTTTACCCTGGAAAAATCAATGTGGTTGGACACCTGGTGTAATTAATTATTTTGCAAGAGACAGACAGCTGATCTTTTGAAAAGAAGGGAGTTTTTAGCAGAACTGTTCAAAGTTCATAGTCTGCTGTGTATCTCTAATGCTGATAAACATCCAGCAGAAAGGATGCCTGTCTTAAAATTTCAAATGGTCACACCTTTGTTTTAAGGTGATATGCTGAGAAAAAGGCTGTAGACCCCAAGGAGCCCTCCAGCAAGGTGACTCTGGTGGTGTGGGCTCCAGTTACCTTTAAGAGATGCCCTCGTGCCTTGGGATGGGGTCAGTGATGTTCTTGGGTTTGAATTCTGAATCCTTAACCAGGAAAGGGTTTCTGTCCTTTTTCTCGATCTTATAATGGAAACAGACTTTGCTTGTGCTGAGTGTTGAACGTAGCTCTTTTGCCTAAACAGGCAGTCTTTTCCAACCAAGACCAGTTGTTTTTTTTCAGTGCATTGGTGCCTGACTAAATGCATTGGGTTGCATTCTTCATGTATAGAGGAGACAACCCTTCTGTTAAGTATTCCTGTGCTTTCCAGTGGTGGGCTGGGGAGGTTCCAGCCTGCCTTGCAGGCCAATGGCAGCCCAAACCTGGCTGGCAGGGAGGGAGGGGACAGCCAGCAGTGGGACACTGTGCCAGCAAGCCCCCAATTGGTTTGGCTGGAACTGGTTTTAGGTCATATAAAAAAGGGGGTGAAGGATCCGGGCTGCTCAGAGAGCTGCCGGTCCTTGGGCAGCGCCACAGAGCACATTGGTTCTGAGCTCCATAGTGCTTTTTTTTACAAGGACTGCAAATTGCTGTAATGTAGTTAAGGTCTGTAGGAAGAGACAAGTTTTGCTGAACTTTACTCCCAGCTTGAACTTGTAAGAAGTTCAGTGAGAGGCAAGGAAGGGGAGAGAGGGAGCTCGAGGCGCCCTCGCTCACGCCCCTGCGCCCGCAGCGCCGAGGATGTCAGATGGCAGAGGCAGCCTGGAGAAGCAGCTGAACGGCCTTGGGGAGCAGGGCAGGGACCGGAGCCGCACGGCCCTGGTGGCCTCGCAGGCCGTTAACCGCAGTATTTTCACCTCTGCAGTCTCCCCCGCCGCCGAGCGCATCCGCTTCATCCTGGGAGAGGAGGATGACAGCCCCGCGCCCCCGCAGCTCTTCACCGAGCTGGACGAGCTTCTGGCTGTCGATGGACAGGAGATGGAGTGGAAGGAGACTGCAAGGTGGGTTGCTTTTCCTTTACCCTGACAGGGAAGGGCAGCCAGCAGCGCTCCCGTGGCGAATCCCGGGTTTGGCATTCCGCTGGTGCTGCCCGTGCTGCAGGATGCCATGGGGAGTTCACATTGCGGTTCTTCGATAAATGAGAGAACTCTAGGGTTTGTTTGAATATCCCAAAAGGAGAACTAGGAAAACAACAGAGTGCCAGATGGATTACAATAGTCTGCCTGTGGAGAGAGAAGTATGGGCTCAGTAGTGCTTTGCAATGGGGGACATGTCTCTGCCAGAATTGCCAGAAGCTGCAATTGACTGAGTCAAAACAGCTTCAGTACTATTGCCCCCAAGTAGCTTTTGAGCCTGGTCCCACCTCACACCACAGGCTGGGAAATTTTAGCTGTCCCTGTCCTAGTGAGTTACTGATGGAATTCATTTTAAATAGGAAAAAAAAGCTTAAAGGTATTTTCTTGTGAAGAAATTATTCGAGGTGCATGTTAAATGCTGGATGGGGATGCTTGCTTTAAGTTCCTTGGTTGGGTTCTTTGATGCTGCTGTTAGTTTGGTCAAAAAGCCATGACAAAAAAGCTGGGATGTTTTTGGGTCTGGCTGCTACAAGTTACATGTAGTTTATATCTGAACACCACTGACCTATTCCCAATAGCCCTCACTGAGCCTGGGGGTTTTCCTTTTCCTTTTTGGTGGCTGGGCTAAGCTCTTTCCCCAGCTCCCCCTCTTAAGGGCACTGTCTGTTCAAAGTTAGCCCCTGTTCTGTCACTAAAACTTCTTTGCCTGTGTTTTAATGAGCTGCTTCACCACCTACCACTTTACCTCTTATCTTACTTTATTTTTGCTTCTCAGTCACTTGGAGAACTTACTTAATGACGTTTCACCTTTTACTCTCTAACTTTGGACTTTTTGCTCATCCTTTTCTCCCTTTACTGCTCTTCTTTCTTGTTAGCATGAATTCAGCACTTCTTGATTTAGATGTTTTTACATATCTTTGTTAGGAGTGCTGCATTGAGCTGTGTGTGGGGTTCTTCTCCCAAGCAGCAAATCACAGGACAAGAGGAAACAGCCTCAAGTTGTGCCAGGGGAGGTTTAGGTCGGATAGGAAAAATTTCTTCATCCTTAGGGTTGTCTGCCCAGGGTAGTGGTGGAGTCCTCGTGTCTTGTGGGATTTAACAAATGTGCAGATGTTATGCTTAGGCACACGGGTTGGTGGTGGCCTTGGCTTTGCTGGATTAATATTTGGGTTGGATGACCTTAGAGGATTTTGCCAACCTGAAGGGATCCACGATTCTTTGTAGGAATGACACTGAATGTAACAAAGCACCTTGTTGAGGTGCTGTTAAATTTCTAAATTGGCCCAGCCTCCTGCCTTTGTGTATAGTGATCTTACAAAGTGTCTGATTGTTCAGGATTTTTCAGTACACTCCTGAAATTACTTAATCCTGCACCAAAGAACCTCCTGAGAGCTCTGAGCATCTCCCAGTGATCCAGAGCTGGCTGGTGCTGTGCTTCAGTGGGCACAGGGTCTGCTAGCTGTTTTGGGGTTGCTTTGCATCTGCTGCTGCAGAACAGCTCCTCCACAACTGAACACAGGAAGAAGTGCAGGGCTGTGCAAGTGGAGGAGAGAGGGGAGGGCAGAAGAGACCTTGAGGGGTTGATGCTTCCCCTGGCCCCAGGGTAGAACTGCACAGCTCCTGGATGGGGAGAGCAGCACTGTCTGCATGCAGGGGCAGGGCTAAAGGCTGCACTTTTATGTGAGAGAGCAAACAGTCCAATTACCTTCCTCACCTCCCTCCTGCTCTGTTCTGACATCTACACATTCCTCTGTCTGCTGCACCTCACTCCCAACAGCCCTGTGAAAGCTGTATGGATACTACCAGGTGTGAAAGGTGAAGGATAAAAATGTAATTCCTGGCACAGCTTATATAACCAAAAAGATCATAATAGAAGTTTAAAAAGCCCATATCCACCATGCCACAGTCCAACACTGTCATTGCTTTTCTCTGTAATCCCATCACTTCCTGCCATTCCTTGCCTTATAGAGTGACAGTCCCTATGCTGTGGTGGACCTGTCTCAGTCCCCAAAGATACTTCACTGAGCCTCATGGCAGCTGGGGGTCTCCAGCTGCTGCAGGTCTTTTCCTTTTTCTGCTTCACTCAGTGTCCTATGACCACCTCTGGAATGCAGGCATTCCCCTGTTAGTGCAGCCTGGCTTGTGGAAGGTGCCCCTGCCCATGGCAGCAGTGTGGAACTGGGAGAGCTTTGAGGTCCCTCCCAGCACACACCACTCTGATTGCATGAATAGAGCAGGCGTTTGTTCACCCAGCTCTGCAAGTTAATGTTTGGTTTGTTGTGCTGGGATTGTGGATTGCAGTGAGAAAAGTAAACAAAAAGCAAATATTGATAGTTGTGAGTAATCACTTTCCCTGGGAGGACAAACATTGGTAATTTGCAGCCTTCCTGCTGTTACAGGGTAAATGTAACTCGGTCCCCCATCACACAAAGCCCCTGAAGTGCACAGATTTGCCTCCACCCAGGTCCCTCAGGTGTCCTAGGAAACATTTAGTTTTTGTGAACTAAAAGGACCTTATTAATTGGAGATAAAAGTCAGTCTTTTAGCTTGAGTTAAAAAGTAGCTTTAAAAAAACAAAGTCTCAAAGAGAGATTATTGCAATTGTGAAGCATAATTGATTAATCCTCAAGTAATACATTTTTCAGGATTAAAGATAATTTTGCTTGCTGTTAATAATGTTCTTTTGAACAAATTTATGAGCTTCCTTACCTTACATGTGTGGGGTTTTTTCTTAATAATCCTTTTATATTAGTCACTGGAATTTTCATTTTCCACGTATATTAAAATGGGTCTCAAGAGGGGATTAAAAAGCATTTGTGCCTTACCATTAGGGCCTATTGAACCACCTTTTCCTGCTCCCCCAGTTTACACCAAGGCCACTGCTGCTAAGGAAGGAGGTGTGGGCCAGGTGAGATCCCCCATCCCATCCCAGCTGCCCATCCCTGCGTGCTCCAGGCTGGGCACAGTGGAGCCAAGGGCAGGGTCAAGGCTGCAGGGGGAAGTGGGGGTGGCTGCAGCCCAGGGACGTGGAGCCTCCTGCTTCCCTGCTGTTGGGATGGAGTTTTAGGGGTCTAAAGAGTGTTTTGCACAACCAGGATTTACCCTTTGCTCTCACCTTCCCTTAGAGATAAATTTTCTGGATTTTTCAGACCTGCTTGGTTGAATCATTAAACAGCAGCTGGAGGGAAAGAACGAGCTCCTTAATTTGTGCCTTCTCCTTTGGTGACTCATTTTTTCTCTAAGAGCACCTTCAGACATGGCTGGGGTGTGCTCCTCTATTCCCCTTTGTCAGCCTGTGGGCCTGGGGCAGCAGTGCTCCATGCTGCCTGCATCTTGGCAGTGGCTGATTCCATATTTTATTGCCTGAATTTGAATCACAGAATCGTTTAGTTTGGAGCAGCCCTCTAAGACAATAGAGTCCTGCCATTAAACCAGAACTGCCAAGACAGTGAAGGTGAATAGTGCCTTATTTCCAGAAATGCTGGTTTCTTTCCCTGCCTTAACCCCATGTCACTGCTGTGCCCTGTTGCAGGTGGATCAAGTTTGAGGAGAAGGTGGAGCAAGGTGGGGAGCGATGGAGCAAACCACACGTGGCCACCTTGTCCCTGCACAGCCTGTTCGAGCTGAGGACCTGCATAGAGAAGGGCTCCATCATGCTGGATATGGAGGCCTCTTCCCTCCCACAGGTGGTGGGTGAGTACACCTGGCTTGACTCTTTCCCTCACTGCTTCCCCACAAGGTTTTATCGACCCGGGTATGGTTTTATGGATAGTTTTAATGAAAAAGCACTGCTTTCCCAATAAAAGAGGAGAAGTAAAGAACAAGGAATAAGAGGAGAAAACTAGAAAGTACCTGGAAAAGGATAGCAGATAGATGAAAAGAATGCTTCTCAGTGGAGGAAGAAGAGTAAAAGGTATCAATTTAATTTATGTTCACTGTGGAGAAGGTGACATGTGAAAGGACCGTGTCTCTGGAGGCAGAGATACCCATCAGGTACCATTCATGCAGAACCACACAGGCCAGGAACTGCTCTTGGGTGAGGTGTTCAGTTGCCCACTGAAGGCAGGTACCCCCCATCCCCAGCAAGGGAGAGGGGAGAGCACCCCCAGCACCAGCTGGTGCTCTGCTCTGCAGAATGGGAGGGCAGGTTTTTAAATGAGCTGTGGCCTGAGGTGACGCTTAGTGACATGCTGAGAGCCAGATCATGCTGCCCATGGTGTGTGAGAATTTACAGAAAATAAACCTTACAAGTGGGCCATCCAGTGGAGGGACATTTAACCAAAATGCTGAGTTCAAGAGCCATTACACGAAGAGATCTAAAAGGGCAAAATTAAATACTTCCTCTGCCAGAACTCAGTGCTTTGAATGATCATCTCAGGAAGTAAGGTCAAAAATTATCCTGGCATGGAATTCTCCCATTCACTGGGCTGTAAGACTTGAAATTACAGCTGCTTCTGGTGTTAAGTACAGAGTTTTGCACTTAGTTTTGCAAGTGCTTATGGTAACATTTGTCTTCCCTTGCTTTTGTGTCTGTGTATCCAAACGCACAGCTTTGCAAAGTTTTTACAGAATAAACCCCCCTAGAACCTCTGAAGTTTTCTGCTGAAGGTGAACCTGCTTCAGAAGCTGATGTTCATGGTCCAAAACCTTAAACCCTCAAACATTAAATTTTCTTTTGAAGTCCCTTCAAGATGTCACCTTCAATCTCCTTCTTCAACACCCAAATTAAATCTAATTCCTAGGAGATTAAATTACACATCGGTGGCTGCTGTTGCTGTGACACTGCAACACTGTCCTGAGCAGGGTGTTTTTGCTGGTCCAGACCCTTAATCAGACAGGTAGGGATATCCAGGACTGGATTTCCAGGATGATTTAATCATGATCACTTGGCTGGTGTCTGGTAGTGACACACAGGAAGGAAAAACTCCAAAGAAAAACTGTCTTTGTTGTTTGTGTCTTATCAGCAACAGGGAAGGGAAGTGCTAGATAGAGAAGGATGAACTTGAACAAAGGTTCTGAAGGAAATACACCACAAATCACTAACCAAAACCATGAGCAAGAAAATCTTGTATTAAACTAACACTTTACAAAGCCAGCCTTTTGCCAAACATGTTGTGTAAGGGTACCTGCATGTGTATACTCAGCCAGTCTTAATTTGAGAGGAAGAGCTAGGCTCTTCCTCAGGAGTTGGAAGAGGCATTAATTCTTGGGCAGCACGTAGAGGATGACTTTCTGGCTCACTGAGTTAGCAAATGTGATCTGTGTCCTGCCTCCCCCTTGCCGTAACTTTTATTATTAGCACAAATAAAAGTTACCAGCAGACAAATACGAGCTGCCACTTGCCCTCAGGGGACAGTGCATGAACTCAAGTCATCAAGAGACCAACTTGATGCAAGTTTTACTGCACAGGGGACATTCCTCATAAGTCTGGCCACCTTTTTGCCTTTTTCCTCTGGGATAAGGGAGGAGAAAGGAGGGAATTGATGGGAAGTCAGCAGGCATTGAGGACGCTTGGGGCTCTTTTCTTCTGGTGACTCCAGGAAAAGTAAAGGCATATAACACATCGTGTGGTAACTGGAGCAAGTTCTGCCATTTATAGTTGCCATCACTTCAGCCCTGCAAGTGAATGATTTAATTAGTGGCTCATCTCCAGGACTTCTTCCTATCTTTAGATTAGATTTTACTGGGGGCACGCAAGGTGAACTTGTTGAATCTGATAGAAGTTTTCCTATGTGCTTTTTGAGAGCATCATGGAACTTGCAATGGAGTTATAGCATCTTCACTAAAGTCCAGGCTCAGAGGGGATTCCATTGCTGAGCTAAGAACTGTCTTACCCGGTCTTTTAAATAGCCTCTGTGCCATGCAGGAAACAGCAGAAGGGAATTTCTGTGCAGTAGGTGTGTGTTAGTGGCCCATGGTGGATGGAAATGCTTATGTTCAGTTTCAAGAGGAATGTCTAAAAGAGATTTTTATACAAATCAAACGTGGCTTTGAGATGGTAAGAAAGCCTTCAAAAAGGCAGGGTGAAAATGCCTCCAACCCCTGTCTCTGCTGTCCCTGGAAGCAGTTTTGAGCTCTGTGGTTAATGTTGCTCTCCCCTCCCTCCCCCCTGCCCAGAGATGGTCGTTGACAATCAGATCGAGACGGGGCTGCTGAAACCCGAACTGAAGGACAAGGTCACCTACACGCTGCTCAGGAAGCACCGGCACCAGACCAAGAAATCCAACCTGCGCTCGCTGGCTGACATTGGAAAGACCGTCTCCAGTGCAAGTAGGATGTTTTCCAACCCCGATAATGGTAATGCAGAGGCTCCCTGGCTATAGCCTTGTCTGTCACAGCAGCCCACCCGCCCACAACTAACTGCTGGCCCTGACACTGCTTTCCTAACCCGCGGCAGCAGCCAGAGCGTGCTGATGGCGCATCAGCGGGGCTCTGCTTCGCCGTGCCACGGCGCTCTAACCCCACCTTCACTGGACTGACAGGGACCCAGGGGCAGCAGGAACAGGGGGGGCTCTTGCTGGCGTCTGGAGATGGTTTAGCAGCAATGATAGCCAAGAGAGATCCACAAAAAACTTTGGTGGGGCCTCAACCTTAAAAGGCTGATCACCTGAAACATTTGGGCAGAGATGAAGCTTCCATGCGCACTCCATGTCTGTGACAGTGTCGATGGCACTGTGAATCAAAAATGACCTGGCAGTAACATCTAGCTTGCATTTTATTGCCATGCAATCATTGTCCAGTGGGGTAAAGCCGATTTCCATCTTGCTTTATTCGTCCTAAAATAGTTTTGTGGTGTGTGTTGTGAGTATGTCTCTTCTTCTCTCTAAAAAAGGTGTAATAGGTAGTGCCATGTTGGTAGTGGTGTCCCTAAATGTGTGTGTATGTGTGTATGCAGACAGCTATGGAGGCCTGGGCACTGACTCAGTGCTTGCCCCTGGGTGGAGATTTGGGGTCTTCTTGCTCATAGTAATAAAAAAAAAGAGGAGTTTTAAGCCTCTTGTCATGCCTTGGAGTTCTCTCAACTGTCTCCTGTGGCAGTCTGGGATTTGGGCTAAAAGTTGCCATTTTAAAATTCCCAGAAATAAAAGCAGGTGAAGAAATTATTTTCTTCTTGCTCCACCAAAGGCCTCTTAGCTTGCTGTGTTTGGCTTCTAAAACCACCCTAACCTTCCTCCCTAACCTATTCTCGCACTTCATTAATATTTCCTCCCTTGGATCATCCTTGGATTTTGCAGCAGGAGTGTGTGTGCATGTGGAGATTGTTTCTTGCTCTGGGTGATGCCTCTTGTGGTGTCCCAGTGCCTTGATAAGGTGGTGGTGGAGCAAGTGGCACAATGTGAACCAAGGGAGTGTTCCTGGTGAATATCCCTGCAGGAGTCCCATGGAGCAGACAGGGACTGGGCTCTAGGGAGAGCACCCGGAGGAAATTACAGCTTTAGGGAAGGGGCCAGATGAGTCCTGTAGGTGTGGGAGCCATGGGCAGAGACTCCTTCTGCTAGACCACACTGCTACAGGCCCAGCCAGCCTGGCCTCCTGGATGCCTTCCCATGGTGTGCTCCCTGTGGTTTGGATGGAAGGCATTTGCCTTCTGTTACCGGCTCCGTGACTCTGAGCCCTTCTGGACCCTTGATTTGGGTTTGCTGTGAAGAGCAGAGTCCTGGCCTGGGGCCATGGTGTGTGGGAGGCTGAGCAGCAGGCAGACACCTCCTCAGCTGTTGCTGCTCGGGTGTTTCAGTCACCTCTTGTAGGGGATGCCCTCAGTTCTGGGCTGCAAACCTCTTCTCCTGCACTCTGCAGGCAGAGCTTATCCCAGCAAGAGTGATGCTGGCAAAGGGCATTCCTCACATTCTCACTCAGCCCCTGCTCGTCTTTCATGCCTAAAGGCCTTCTTTACTTGGATTTTAAGTGATTTCAATTTCATTCATTTCTTGTTCTTGTTCGAATGGGCTGTGCAGATCTTGGCTCAGTTGGACTGATTCTCCAAGAATTCTTTCCTGGCCTGGCCATCAGCCACTCCTTTCATGTTGTTCTGTCTCTCTTCTCCCAGCTGGGATATTTGTGTGCTCTGAGGATGTGTAGCACACTCTGTTCCCTGACAGTACAAGTGCACTGAGGCTTTAGGAGGTATAAGGGGGAAATACCTTATGAATAGTCACTACTGTTATTTATTATTTACACTTTAATGAAAAAGTAACTACAGGACGTATTTGATCAGGTTATATACCTTGGATTCAATGAGTGTCAGCGTGTCCTTTGGACAGATAAAAATTTTATGAGGCCAACAGGAGTGCAGCTGTCTCTTAGCATAGCTAATCACCATAATGACTGTGCCACCAGCCCCAAGCACTCCTAAATTTCCCTAGAGTTTCTTTCCAGGTAGGTGTTTGTTTTCATTTCGGTGTCAGTGAAACTTGCATCCAATATTGATGCTGCCACCAGGTCTGAGCATCTGCCTGCCCTTTGCATAACAGCTTTGTAGGCTGGTGTAGCTGCCTCCTGCTTGACTGGCTCAGCAGGGACACCTTCTGCAAGCCAGCCAATCTGTGTTTGAACACTGCCAGGGGTGGAACCTGTTTGCTAGTTCTGAAATTTGGAAATAAACTCTGGGCTGTGGCTCAAAAAAATCCTGAGGTGCCTCTATCTCAGTTGGTTCAGAGCGCTTAAATAACTGAAGCCTTAGGGCCTCCAAAATGTTCTTATTTTTCACTTCTGAGATGAATGAGCCCCATGCAGTTATCCCAGATGCCTCTAGAAATTCAGGAACTTAAGGAAGAATGATGTACTGCCCATCTCCCTGCCATAACTGATCCTACAGCATCTCTGTTCTTTCCCAATTGCCCCTGTAGGGATGGCAACAGGGTGGCTCTGTCCCTGGGAGCGAGTCATCCTCAGCCCCCATCTTTGATGGCACTGCTCTGTTTGAAGGTAAGGTAGTGATCAGATGGGCAGAGACACAGCCGAGGTGTGCTCTGACACCTGCTCTTCATCACTGCCACAGAGGTTCACGTGGCTCATGCCGTGGCAGGATGTTTTGTCAGGAATCCATTCACTCTGGGAAGGGAATTGGGCAAGTTCCCTGTGTGCCATGGATGGAGGAGGATAAATCACAACATTCATTTGCTGTCTCTTCAGTAGGTAAAAGATGATGGCTAAAATTCTGGGCATGCAAAGCTGGAGTAAGCAATCCCTCCACATTACCTTGCTCCCCTTAGTAGAAGCTTAAGCTGTATGAAGTGTTGGGCAAGGATATTTCCATGTTACATGTTGATGGGACTCCTGCAGGGGTTTTTGACAGGTTTTTGTGTGTCTGGTTTTGTTGAGTGGCTTTTGAATAGTTCTTTGTATCCCTTCCTGGCACAGCCCTTGTCCTGCACCCCTGGAGCAGTACGTAACACCTGGGCTAGCAGCTTTCCAGCTGGCACACCTTGGGGTTTGCCATGGTATAACATGGGGTCTGTGCTCCCCATCCCTTCTGCAGGTGCCCGAGGACTGATCAATATTTACCAGCCTTCTGTGATGACATTTGCTATCATTTTGAGATTTGTCTTTCAGAGCTTTGTGCCTGCCGGCGTTTTGTATAATTTAACACTCGTGGGAGCCTTTGGCAAGTGAGAAACGATCCAATGCTGCTAAGCCCAAGTTGGCAGAGCCTGTAGAAAACTGTGATGTGTTTAGGTGTGTGTGTTTAAGCACCATAAATAATGGCACGGTCCCATCACCGTGTGGGTGCTGCCTAAACACCTCCTGAGCACTGTTTGTTCACACTGTGCTGGCAGCATGGTTTGGAAACAGTTGAGTGGGAATAGCAGGCTGTTGGCAAGGTGTCAGCTGAGACACAGGCAGGAGGGTACCTGGCTGCTGGGGGAAAAGGGTTTTATTCTACTTTAGAATCCTAGAAGGGTTTGGGTTGGAAGGGAGCTGAAAGACCATCTTGTTCCAGTCCCCTGCCACTGGAAGGGACACCTTCCACTAGCCCAGGTTACTCCAAGCTCTGTCCCTTAGGCACTTCCAGGCGTGGGGTAGCTATGGCTCCTGTGGTTCAGCAGTAGTCAGTTCAGAGTTTTTCACATGTGCCTTTGTAGCTGAACAGTGGCATCAGCTGAACAATACCAGCACAGAGGAGAGCAGTTGAAGTCAGAAATGAGGTGGTGTCCAAGGAATGCTTGGAAAACCCCTATCAATGTATGTATTAGCATCACTGGAAGCATTGCAGACTAAGGTGAGCATTTCCAAGTCTGGATTGGTGTGCCTGAGTATGTATGGATGGGCTCAGGATGCTCAAAGTTGGCTCCTGGGACATGACCTGATCTCTATTTTCAAAAACCTGTTGTTACTGATGGTGCTGCAGCCTGGAACTGCTCAGTTCCCCCGGCACTGCAGCTGCTCACTCATTTCCTTGAGGTCTGCTTCAAAGATGCCTGAATTTCAGACACCAGGGATGGAAAGCTGTGCTCAGCCCTGCCACGGGAGCGCTGCGAGTTGGAGCTGCGGAGGAGATGTCAGGATCTAAATGAGTGGCCCTTGGTGACTGCACTGTGCATCTCACACCTTCTCTCCTGCCTGGCTTCTCTTTACCACTGCTTGCGCCTTTCTTTCTGGCATAATTTAATTTTCTTTTCTTTTAACTTTTCCCCTTTGCTCTCTTCCCCCTCTGTGCTGCTGCTCCTGTCTCCTGCTTGCCTGGCCAAGCACGCAGCCCGCTCGAGAGCTCCGTGCCCTGCCTGGCCACGCGCACGTTGGACGATGAACTGGGAGTGCAGCGCAGCCCCAGCGTGGGATGGCTCAGTAAGTGCTGGGGGAAGGGCTGGGGCCAGCAGAGGAGGAGGAGGTGGCAGTTCCCACCAGCCGGCCCCTAACGCTTGCTGCTGCACTAACAGTGGGGAGCAGTGCTGCTCTGGCTGTTCCTGTGATCCCACTGTCCCCTCTGCTCTGTTTCATTCTGATTGCCTTCCTTCCTTCATCTGGGATGAGGCAGGTAGGTCAGGCCGTACTGCCCTTCCAAGAGTAATCCAAGGTGGCTGCTGGCACTTTTTTTTGTCTCTTGAAGTATTCTTTGGCTGTTAAAGGGGCTGAAATATTTTAATTTTCATATAAATTATCCTGAAGTAGTGTGCCAGCTTGATCTCTCTGGGGTGAGCCGGACAGGGCTCTGGCAGCACTCCTGTGTGATTGCCTGTGTCAGACATGGCTCATGGGAGCCTTGCTGCTCCCAGAGGAGCACACTGCTCCTCCCAGTTACGGCGCTGCTGGCACAGAGGTGCTCTTTGGTGGCCATGGCAGGCCACTGAAGTGTGAATTCCAGGGTATTCCCCTTGACAGATTACTATGGAGCTGATTCCTAGGAGGGGATAATAGCAGAGGGGAGTTTGGACTGCCTGCCATACTTCCCTCATGAGTCCTTGGCTGAGCACGGCCATGGACAGGCTCATGTCACCTTTGCCAGAGAGACAGGAAATTATCCTTCATTAGCAAACACCCTCAGGGTGAGTGTCGTGTGCCAGAACTCCTCCACAGGGGTCTCAGCAGCTGGAGCTTTGTACTTCACATGGTTTTGTGGAGCTGTGGTGAGTTTTGTGGCTCTGAGTTGGTGTGGCAATGTGGAGCCCATTAGGAGAAGGAGGCTGGTAGCAAAGGGAGAGAAAGGCACAAGCCACCTCCTCTTGGGAGAAGGGTCATTATATCCCAGGGAACAGTCAGCTTGGAATCTAATAAACAAAGCAAACAAGTGGTGTAATCTGGAAAAATAGCAGCTAAATGGGGTCTTAAATAACAGCAGGAAGAATTGAAGCTGGGGATCCCCATTTGTAATACATGATTTGTCTAATTGTGCTTGGCTTTGGCTGTGCTCATGTTGCTGGACATGGCAGTAACACACAGCAGATAGAGCTACTTTGAATCTATCCCCACATATGTTGAAAAGAAAACTTAGGACTCTGGGGAGTCCAGAGTTTTTTATTCCCACTCCTTTGGTTATTTGCTCCTGATGCTGATTTATTATTGAGCTTGTTTGTGCTGGGGCCTGATGAACACTGAGAACTTGGCCATTGCTTTTAATAATATCAAATAAATATTGCCTCAAAACGAAGCCTCAGGTGGGAGATGCCTCCTTACAATTTTTTTCTTTAAATGTTTCCTCTCTTTCTAATGAAGTTCATGGTCAGAAACTCTGGGATAAAAGCTTCTGATGCTCTTTCAGGTTCCTGCAAATGTGATGAGAAGGGATGGGAACATTTCAGGATCATACTGACCACTGTGATTTCAGGTCCCATATTGGTCCCAGAAGTCTTTGTTTACTACTGGTTTGTTGTTTGTGTTTTGGGTTGTTCTGAGTTTAATTATTCTTCTGTGTCTCTGGAGAGTTTCTTCACCTCTCTGGAGCATCTGGTGTCAGGAATTGGTGACTCTTGGCCCATCAGTGTGGTACACATGCTGTTTTAGTCAGTGAGGTGCTTTAGGTTCGTGAGCTTAATGAGCTTACTTGGAGCGAGGGAGGCATTTATTGGGGCTGTCTCAAAGGAGCAGGAGCTGCCACCATCCCTCTCTGCCTGCACTGTGTGCAGTGTCTGGGATGCTGAGGAGGGCAGGTGCCAGGCACGTGGGAGAGCTGAGGCCAGGGCTTTGCACCCTGGAAGGTCCCAGCCCTGTGAAGGCATAGGTTTGTGGTGGCTCCTGGGTCATGTGGCCAGTAGTGTGGTGCTGCTTTGCTTTTCTCCCACAGGCAGGAATTCTGGAAAGTCCTCGGACTCTTTTGCTGTCCTGGGAGTCACTGGACTGCTGTGTGTCAGAGGTGATGAGGTGTTAGCATCTTAAACCCCCCTGTGCCACATAAGCGACAGAAAGCAGCTTGTCAGGGTCAGGAACTCCCCCCATCAGCCTCCCAAGGACAGGTGTTGCTGTAGCCTGGGCCTCTGTGTTCTGAGGGGATCCAAGCAGTGCTGTAACTGGTTTGGATGTTGTTCTTACAGGCAGCCCAGCCATGGCTCACCGAAACCTGACTTCCACCAGCCTCAACGACATCTCGGACAAGCCTGAGAAGGACCAGGTGAGCTCCAGGTTCTCTCAGGGATGTGTTTGGAGAGGAGCTGGATGTTGGGCAAAGGGCTTAGCCCTGAAAAAGGAGTGAGTATTTTCGAGTCCTGTGGCTGGTTGCTCCCCTCTTTAATCACCAACCCTAGGAAACAGCAGGTGAATCTTTTACAAGGTCTGAAGCAAATGGCACCACATAGATGGCATCTTGCTGATCCCCATGAGAAAGCAGGGAAAATACCCAGGGAGTGATGGAGTTTGGATCCTCTTCCTGCTGAGGGGTTACAAGGGTCTGCAGAGGAACACCCTGGGCTGAGTGTTCACAGGAACCATGGGAGAGCAGGAGCACATAAGGGGAACGTGTCCCCACTGCAGCAGCCGGTGGAACAAAGGTGCCAGCTCCCCCTGCACATCCTGGCAGGAAGGAGGCTGTGCTGACAGGTAATGTGGGAGAGCAGCTCCAAAATGCAGTCAGCAATTGAGTTCAAACTGGCCTCTGGTGACAAATCTCCACGGGCTTGACCTCTTCCTTAGACTAGGGTAATGTTTGTGCTGTGGCATACGGGCTCTCTTTGTGTGTGTTTCCGTCCTTCCCCAGGGCTGCTGCTTCTGAGGGGTAACACTAAGTTTATTCCAACTCTTAGAAAACTGGTGGCTCAATGAGGTCTCTGTGCAAGTTTCAAAAAACCTTTGTCTGAGTTCAAAAAGTGGGCTATTCTCAAAGCCTGGCTGTTTCTTTCGGAGAATCTCTTTTTTTGTCTGTGTCTTTCAGCATTCCCTAGTCCCATGGTCATCCTGAATGCAAATGAGAGTCACTTTGGAAAATTATTTGGGTAGCACAGCATTGCTGGCCAGCTGGGGATGACTCCTGTCCCTAAATGGCTGGTCACAGTCTTCTGTAAGTGCATCCTGAAAGGGACACAGCATCATAATTGGGGTAGAAAACTGAGTTCAGGCTAATGAAATATTTTAAGAGAAATAGATATTCACCTAAAGAAGTGCACTTCCATGGAAAGAGAAGGGGAACAGTGTGTTCTGCACTGACCTCAGTGTCATGCAGTGTTGTAGTATCGTCTGTATTGGCTGTTTCCAAAATACCTGTTTCCTTTAATACAGACAGCCACACCTGGGGAAGAAGGAGGATTGTTCAACAGCTTTTTGTCATTGGACAAACTGCTATTATATTTTTAATCCCGTTGTAATTGGGGTTTTAATGCTAGACCAGCCCATAGCTGGGGCTGAGTGTTGCAGCAGCTCTCAGTGGTGCAGACAGTCCCCACTGCCCCTCCCATGTCTCTGGAAATTCAGATAATGGACTTTGGTGGAGAATTGAATATAAAAATAGATGTTTTGGTAGCACTAGTAGGGAAACTGTTAATAGATGCAGCTGGGAGTGTGCTCCAAAGTTCTTAACTTCCAGTGTACATAATGCCTGGCTCTTGGTAGTGAGAACTGTTTCTTGCTAAGTGTAGAGTTCCAAAATGCTCTCAGTTAATTAGCCTGTGTCCTGTTGATGAACTTTGCACAAGTGGGAGCCTTGTCCTCAGTGCCTTGAGACCTCACCTCAGAGCTCAGTTTTCATGGCTGATCGACTCAAAGTTCTGCCCTGATTGAGTCTGTGGCATTGTGGTGGTGCCTGGCAACTTCCTGGAGCAGGACTCAGTGTGCCATACAGGAGGCACAGCAACAATCCATCGTGTTCCCACAACACAGACTGCAAAGGGAACAGGTTCCCTTGCCTTGGCAGCAGGGAGACTGGCTCTTGTTTTATCTGGGCATCCCATCTGGAAGCTGTACAGTTAGTGAGGCCATACAGGCAGGGGGGAGTCTGCTGGAGACACAGAATATGCCAATTTTTATTTCTTTCTGTGCCTGTAAGACCTGCAATGGGTGAGGTCAGTTTATAGCAGTTGCATGGAGCAGGACTGCCTTCCTGCATGCTTAATCAGTCTCTGGTTTTACACAGATTGAGGCTTGTGTGCCTGTGTTTTAGAGGAGAAAAGGCTTTGGTCAAACTTCTTTGTACCTTCAGTCATTTTCCTGTCTTCCTACATCTGTAATAGTCAGTTCTGAAGCCTTTAATGCTATTTGGAATGGTGCAGCTAATACTCTAGGGAATTTATAGCCAGCATACTCCTTTGATCTGTAGTGTTCCTGCTCCTTTTCTCTGGATGTTGTAAGGTTCAGGTTTCACATGCATGTCAGAGGTTGTTTGATCTGTCAGAGAATCCAGGATTCATCCCTACTGCCAGGGACCCAGACAGCTCTGGCTGGCTCAGGGGTGTTTCTTGTGACTCCTGAACCAGGCAGTTTGCATCACTGGCTCTGTCTGCTGTGGGAGTGGTGCCTGGATCCACTGGGATTGCAGAGAGGCTGGCTCAGTATCCTGCAGAAGCCACTGGGGCCCTGACCCAAACCACTCTGATGAGAAACAGCTTCAGGAAGGGCCCACAGATTTGGGGTTTCCTCTTTTGTCATGTTTTTTGCTTTGGGCTTGTTTGCCATTTTATAAAGGTAATTAGGGAAGAGGGAGGTGTTTTCCCTTTCATTGTGTTTGTTTTTGCAGAGCACTGCTCCAGGGGTAGCAGTGCAGGGATGGGATTTGCCTTCATTTGTTGTATTCTAGGAGGTGTTGGCTGCAGTTAATGCCCTGGGCATTTGCACCTGGAGAGACAATCAGTGGCATTTTGGGACAATTTATTCTTCTTTTCTGTCTAGCAATTAATAAGTGAGCATCTAGACTTCCTGCCCTCTCCTGGGTTCCCACCTCTCTTTTGCCAGATACACCAGTGGTGCTGGAGCTATGTCCATAAAACCAGGATCTCTCATGGCTGGAGAATTCCTCCAGCTCCTGAACATCAAGTTGTTGCATCAAGTTTTTCCCTAGCACCATATTCATAGATCTCAGAATGGATTGGGATCTTAAATATCATCCTGTTCCACTCCCTGCCATGGGCAGAGCCATCTTCCAACCAAGCTCTGTCCAACCTGGCCTTGGACACTTCCAGGGATGGGGCAGCCACATCTTAATATTTTAAAAACATTTAAAACTTTTTTTTATTTTCACCTTATGTGTGAAACAAAGTGACTGAAAAGAGTCAGGTAGGTGCTTTATCAGCCCCTCTGGTGCCATGTGCCAGCAGACCATAGGAAGTGGGGAAGTTCCTGCTGCTGTTCCCACTCCAGTCCCTCCTCCTGCAGAAATCCTTTGGCTGTGCTCTATTAAAATGTCCTTGGCAGCTCTGAGTGCCTGAACCACCAGGACTCCTTCAGTGCTAACATGTAAAATTAAGGGGACATGAAAGGAAATCTGTTTTCCCAGGGACCTGCTATTCCTGAGCTGATGCAAGAGCATATAGAAAGGGAATGTATGTTGATATAAAGGGAGGTTCCTGAGCTGGTGTTATCTCTGCTTGCAGAGGGCTTGGATGTGGGACGAGCCTGGCTCTGAATGAATATGGTCAGTCAGAGGGAGGCACAAAACCCTTCTTATTTGTTGTGGTGTAGACACTGTGTATTCAACCCAGTGTTTCCATGTCAACAGGGGATCTGTGCCAAAGCCAGCACCGAGGTTAAAAAAGAAATTGGCCTTGCTTAGAGAAACCCTCCTGCCTTTCCTGGGGACCCATGGACAGGGAGGCGCTGGCTGGATCTCATTCTTGGGAATGCAGCCCTGTGATTGATTGTGGGAGTGATTGCCTGCTTTTCCCATTGGAACATCTTCTCATCTCCACAGCTGCAAGCGCACATTCCCAGTTTTGAGGTCTGTCAGCCTGGGTGATGTACTTTCCTTCCACAGAGCTCCAGGGAAAATGACTGTCTTCCAGTACAATCAATGACACCCTTTTGGAGGAAAAGTTTCCAGAAAGTTTAGTTAACCAGAATTGCTTTTACTCTTGCTGGTTTTTTTTGATGCAGAGAGCACTTTTGCCTACCTGGTTTCTCCCCATATCCACAGTAGCCCTCTAAAGCATCCTTGGCTGATGGAGCAGCCTGGAAAGTACCCCTGGAGGCAGGTGTTCATGGGATAAGTTGTGGGAAGGTGATCAGGTGATTTTAAACCTGTGTGTGAGGAGGTACAGAGAAACGGAGAGACAGGTTCAAGTTCCAGGGGGAATTAACCTTCCGTAAGTGCTACTTAGGAGCTGCTTTCATTTCCAATCGATCCGGAGTGGTATTGATGATCCAAGTGCTACAGTACATTTCAGGAAATTGGGATTTTGAGGTTGTTGTGTGCCTTTTTGCAAGTACAGTGCTGGAGACCTGTGGCTTTTAACATAACATTAGTGGTTGGGTTGGAATAATGTTCAATTTGGCAGGGGAAAGTGAAGCTCCCGTCCCTCCCATGTTCCTGGATGCTGCTGAGGAGTCAGATCTTTCCAAAGCTTCTTTGGGGAATGGTTCAGAATGGATTTTAAGTGCTGACTGCACTCATTACCTGCCTGATGAATGATTTAGGAAAGTGGCAAGTGGTGCTGCAAGACTCATTTGGAGATTAAAAAAAGCCACTATCATGGCAACTCTTCAAAATTAGTGACAGTGGTTTGCTGTGCTGGGCAGGGGGAAGGGGCTGGAGCCTTTGGCCTCAGGAGCTGGGTGGCCACAGGAAACCCTGCAGGTCAGTTCTGGCTCACAGAATCACCTGAGCCAGGTGTCCAAACCAGCCCTGGTGTTGCTGAATGATCCTTGTTCAGCAACACCACCAACCTGGTGGGTTAAATAAAATGTTTGCTGTGGGTTTGCCATCTTCCCATTCTTTTTTTACCACCACCCTGCTCCCAGACACTGTGTGTGGAAGAACTGGTAGCACTTTTCCAGACTTTCTCCACAGTGCTCCTGGATGCTTATTTACTATTTCTTCTGGTGGTAATCCTGATTGAGGCATGCAGGGGTAGGGTAGTTCCAGCAGTTTTCTTCCTGTTTAATGAATTCATGTATTTTCCCGAGACTTTTTCCATTTTTCTCCTTCCTGGAGTTGCCACACGCAGCTCATTAGGGATTCCTAGCCCAGCTCAGTGCCCCCCTGGCACTGTGCTCCTGGCAGTACATCCTCCCTCTCCATTCACCCTTGGCCAGGCACACACAGAGCATCTCCAGAGATCACCCAGGGAGAGGGGCAGATTGGGACCCAGCTGAGGGCAGGCTTTTCAAAAGCCTTCAACTCCAGATTCATTCTGCTGCTGCTGGAGCTCAGACAAAGCCTCTGGCAGAGGCTGAGCTTTAGAAGCCAGCGGCTGCTGCTGCTGAGTTTTCCCTTTCCCTGCTGGTGACATTTCTCCGTGGCTGGCTCCACACCGAGGCCGCACCGCTACAGCACAGAGATGAGAAGAATGTGCCCAACACAACTTAATTTTCTTTTCCTTCCCCTTTCCCTGCTGCAGCTGAAGAACAAATTCATGAAGAAGCTGCCTCGTGACGCGGAGGCCTCCAACGTGCTGGTGGGGGAGGTGGATTTCCTGGAGAGCCCCTTCATTGCCTTCGTGCGGCTGCAGCAGGCGGTCATGCTGGGAGCTCTCACCGAGGTCCCTGTTCCCACACGGTAAGGAAAGCCAGCCCCAGGCAGGGGGCTGCACTTCCACCTGGGCAAGCAAAAACACCAGGCCTGAAGATGTTCTCCAATGCTTTCCATCCTGGGACACACAGAACCATCAGGACCGGTGGCCTAAAGTAACACAACTCGCTGAAGCTGCTGTGTCATTTTCAGGGCCTGAGTTTGGTTATGAGTAAACCGTTGCACAAACACACTGACTTAACAGCTCAGCAGTAAAGGACACTGTCAGTGTTGAATTTAAGTCCTGGGGCTTTTTTCCTGCCCCTTCTGTACAGATCCCAGATTGCCTCTGCACATTTTTGCTGTACATATTATCCCTCTTCAGCTCAGATCAAATGGAAGATTCAATTCTGGCCCTCCTGAGGCAAAAATAAAAAGTCAGGTGAACTGGGACATACAATTCTGCTGGGGCTTGTTGCTTTGTAATGCATAATGGCTCAAGGAAAAATGTCAGAGAAATATTTTATTTATTGTGACTCATGCTGCAAATTAATCTCAGTCTCACAAATAGAAATATATCTTGTGTTCTTAAATATTTGAAGTCACTGCTTAAATATGCCTGCCTGTCTAAGCTGCCCAATGTGAATTCATAGCAATATCACAGCCCTTGTATGGAGTGGAGGTTAGGTGGCTGTTGGAATCCTTGCCTGTTATTATGTACCAAAGAAAGGGAAAAGGGGATCTAGCTTTGCTCCTTAGTGGCAGTAGCAGTAGCAGTGTTTATATTTCTTGGAGTTTCATTAAGTGGTTTCTTACAGCCATATTCACAGCTCTCTGTACATGCTGGGTATTCAGATAGGAGTGTGGGGACCCAGATGTGGCTTCATTTTTAGCAGGTTTTTCATTCCTCAACATCCCGTGTGCTTCAGTGTTTCAGCTTCCAACTCTAACCCCCTGACTATTTTTTAAACATATCGCCAAGCTCTTTCCAGCAGTTGTAAGGTGAGGTGTTGTTTGCTGTGGTGGTGGGAGCCAGGAAGTTAGCTGCAGGATTGCTGGACAGCCTCATTACTCAGGAGCAGTAATCAAGGCAGTATGTCCTTCCATGCCAGCATTTGTCCCAGGAAATAGTATTATCCATTTGCTGTTCTCCAAAGCAAATACTGGCCCTAATCACAGCAGGAAGGCTCATTAGGTGGCTTTCATGAGTGATGAAGAGCCATTTGCCATGGCTGCATCCTAGGAAATTCAATCAAGGAAATCCCCTCAGGGCCACAGGAGCTGTGATGGAGCATCTCCGGTGCCGCCGGCATTCCTGCCCTGGGCTGCACTTGGAGCCCGCAGACTCTGCAGCCTCTGGCATGGCCAGCCTTCTGAGCCCTGGGCTTCTCCTTGGGTTTGGTTTAGCTGTTGATTGCTGGTAAAAGCAGGGTGCCACGGGGTCCCAGGGGGCACTGCACAGCTCTGGGGTTTGGGTGCTGTGGGCTGCAGGGCTGCTGTGGGCCAGCTCTCCCAGGGCTGGCACTGCCACCTGTGCCTGCCTCTCTTGGTTTTATCTAGGGCACCAGGGGGCTAAATGGGCAGGTGTTGGCTCAGGGCTAATCCAGTCCCACAGCACTTGGGACTCCTCATTTGGGGAAGCCCTGAGCTGGCAACATGGCTTGGGAATGGCTTTGTATTTTCATCAGACCAATGCCCAGTCCTGTGTTCAAGGCTGCTGCTTGATGCAATGAAGATGGGGAGAAAGATGAGGAATGAGCCAGGAGAAGATGTTTTTTGGAGATAAGCTGCACAGACTTGCACAGTCTGGTGTGCAGAGCTGGGAAAGGCTGGTGTCTGCAGGTCTCAAATGAAGTGAAGCAACTTGCCCAAAGGTCACTTGGGAAGTGAGGGGCAGATCCAGGAGTCTGGTCCTCTCTGGCCTCCCTACAGAGGCTTTTCACTGCAGAGGCACTTTTCCTCCAGAACTTGGATGAGATTTCTTTGTTCAGATGCCTTTAACCCTTAACAGAGCTGCTGTTCTAGCAATGCATTGAGAGAAACATTGCATTTTGTTACTGCTTCTGAGAGACTCTGAGCTTGGTGGAGCCTCATATTCCCTGCCTTGGAGCATTATTAACAATGTATTAACAATTAAGTATCAGAAAAGGACATTGGATAACCCAGCATGTGTTGTGTGCAGCAGGGAGGAATTCTCGAGTGGCCTTCAGCAGAGGAGGAGGAGGAGTAAGGCACAGCTGGGAGTGAGGGCTTTTGTAGCTGGAAATGACAATAACTAAATGATAATAAATCTGTGCAGACACAATCTAGTTCAGGCCACCAAAATGCATTAATGTTTTTGTGTTTGTAATGTTCAGCCCATGAAAAGATCTTGTTCTACCCACTGAAGGCAGTTCTGAGCTGAATTAGGACAGAGAATTTGGAAAATGCCACAGACTCCCTGTTTCCAAGAGAGTTTTAGTTGTGCAGGAGCATTGAGGTGCTTCTCTGTGCTGGAAAAGAGCCAGCTGGTTGGGGTTGTTGCAGAAGAGGGGTATGAAAGTGCCTGGTTCTCCTGGAAAACCAGGAGAATGCCAAGCAGCAACTCCTGAAGTTATGAACCTCTTTTTTTATATATTAATATGTTTGGCTAATTTGCATCCTGGCGTCTGGGAAGAGTTGGCTGAGGAACAGTTTTTCTTGAATGCTGTTTTATAAGAACTGGTGAAGCAGGGAAGGTTCCAGGAGGTGGGAGGAGAGCAGAGGACGTGACCTGGGTGTGTGCAGCTTACTCACCTCCCTGTGAACCTCAAGTGAAACACTCAAACGCCTCGTGAAGAACTCGATTAGGAAGTGTTATGTAGTAATGCCAATCAGTTTGTATTTATGGATCCTGTCCTACTAACTTGCTGCCTTTTTTCTTTTAGGACTCTAGATTCTTTTGAACAGAAAGTAGTTGTTTGGATATAATACTTCTCATAAGCCATTTAACTTAGTACCTCATCATATTTGAGTTAGGGAGATAAAATAATATTTAATCCAATCCTTGGAAGGGGATAGGTGCTTCAGGTGAGGTGATGTCATCTCTATGTTTGCACTGACAAAGGTTTCATATCATGGTGTTCTTTTTTCAACTCTTCAGCAGTGACTTGGATGTAGTTGCTGCCCAAAGAGATCTTGAGAAAAATGAAGTGTCCAAGGCCAGGTTGGACAGGGCTTGGAGGAGCCTGGCTGGTAGGGGCTGTCCCTGGCCAAGGCAGGGGACTGGAACTAGATGGCCTTCAGGATCCTTTCCAGCACAGACTATTCTGTGATTCCATGAAACACATCCTCGTGGAGGTGGACAGGCTTTGGTGGTGCACAGGGCGTGGTGGGCCACAGGGTGTAACCCCTGCTCTGAAGTGAGCTCGAGGCCACGGGCATCCTCCAGATCTCCAACACCACAGATTTAAAGTCAGATTTCTGCCTAGGTGTTGTATAAGTAACAAGCAGTTTGTTTTGCCATCCTAAATGGGAACAATCTCTTGGCTTTGTCAGATTTCTCTTCATTCTGCTGGGACCAAAGGGCAAAGCCAAGTCCTATCATGAGATCGGCCGAGCCATTGCCACGCTGATGTCAGATGAGGTAGGTGTGCTGGCATCTCCTGTGGGAAATGCCTTCTCCCAGGTAACCATGTCCTTCCCTCCTGCCTGCTCAGCAGGGGAGAGCATTCATAAAGCTGAAATATCCATGTTACCTGCCAGTTCCATCTCTGGACAAAATTATTGCCTCTGGCTTCATGTTTTTTAAAGTGTGACTCTAAGAGGGGTTTGTCCACTGTGTGTATTTTGCTGCTCATGATTACTCTTTGATATTAGCTGTGCACTAATGTTGAATTTATTGTGAGGTGGTGTGCACCTTGTGTCCCATTGTGCCATGCCGGTATCCCGCGGGCAGGGAAATGCAGGTGATGTCCCGGGGACTGTTTCCCCCAGGCTGTGCTGCCGTGTGTGGCAGTGTGTCCTGAGCACTGGCAGGGTTGCTGTGTTAGCCAGGAGCAGCTGGCCACTCCTCACTGCCATGGCTGGGCTTTCAGGATTCACTCACAGCCCCTTCCCTCCAGCGTCCCTGGGGCTCTGCGCGCCGGGGCTCGTTCACATGAGCTTTGTTTGTTGGCATTGCTTCGCTCTCCTGCAGTTCCTTAATTACAGCTCTCCTGCTTTCTGTCCCTCAGGGCTCTGCTTTCCATAGCCCCAAAGTCCCCTCCTGCCACCACCTCGTCTGTCACATGCACTGAGCCACCTCCTCTCCACACAGTCCAGAAGATTCCTGTAAAATTCAGCATTCATGCTTCCCCCCCCCACACACTTCTCTCATTTGTTCTTCATGATTAATATCAAAAATTTCACTAAAATTAGTTTATGATGTTATTTTTGAGTAAATATTGTCATCAGTTCTGTGTGACAGGGTAGAAAATGAATCTGGGTTTGATAGACTGAAGTAGGTGGCTTTGTCAAATTGTCTTCTCCAAGTGTGATTGAAAGTCCTTATGTAGAGGAAAACTCTTTTGCACTAAAGAAATAGATAATTGTTTTGCTAACATTTTTAAAGGTTAGAAATAGATGTTTTGCTTAAAATTAGATATATGCCTACAAGGAAAGAATCTCTGTCATTATCCAGCCAGAGGAAGGGGCTTTCTGAGGGTCACACCTCCTTGTGATACATGTCCTGATACTTCTTCAGAGGTTTCTGAGAAGGAATTAAATTGATTTTGTAGAATTCAGCAGCTGCTTCTGGAGTCAGGGCCACAGCAAATGCATACCTTTTCCACAAGGAGTCTCTTTTCCTTGCAGGTGTTCCATGACATTGCCTATAAAGCCAAGGACCGACAGGACCTGATCGCAGGCATCGATGAATTTCTGGATGAAGTCATTGTGCTCCCCCCTGGGGAATGGGATCCAGCCATTAGGATAGAGCCCCCCAAGTCTCTCCCTTCTTCAGATAAAAGGTAATAGCAGCAGAGGGGCTCTGTGGCAAAAGACAGTGGGCATGAGGTGTGGGAAGGGGATGGGAAGAACCAGTGATTTAGTTGTGCCAGGTGTCTGGGGTGACCTGCACCTGTCTGTCACTGTTTAGAAAGTCCTGGAGACATTTTCAGGCCTTCCTTAGTAGCTGGAGGGAGGATGTTCCTGCAAGTCTGTCCCTTTTGAGGGGATGTTGAAGGCACCCAGTAACAGCTGGTAGAGCCAGGCTCTCCAGATTTCTCCTTGGTCCTGGTGACATGCTGTGTCCTTGCCCAGGAAGAACATGTACTCAGGTGGGGAGAACGTGCAGATGAACGGAGACACGCCCCACGACGGGGGGCACGGCGGCGGCGGCCACGGCGACTGCGAGGAGCTGCAGCGCACGGGCAGGTGGGTGACCCTGCAGTGCCTCCCTGCATGACATGCCACCCCAGGGATGGCCTGTACAGCCCAGGGTGGGCCCCCACAGTGTCCTGGTGACATGACATGCCACCCCAGGGACGGGCTGTACAGCCCAGGATGGGCCCCCACAGTGTCCTGGTGACATGACATGCCACCCCAGGGACGGGCTGTACAGCCCAGGGCGGGCCCCCACAGCGTCCTGGTGACATGACATGCCACCCCAGGGACGGGCTGTACAGCCCAGGGCGGGCCCCCACAGCGTCCTGGGGGCTGCTCGTGCCCACGGTGAGGCTGCTGGAAGGGCTCTGAGCATCCGGCTTCAGCAAATCGCAGTGTCCTGACTCAGATCTCATCCAATGATAGAGAGCCATTAAATAGCACAGAAGGCCCAGGGCGTGTTCCTGTTGGGAGCCTGTGAAGTCAGATGAGCCTTAAGGGACATGAACATGGCAGGTACGAGCTCAGTTAATCCATTTGGATTGCTGAAGGGCTGCCTTGGCCAAAAGCAGAGATGTTCCCTTTTCCAGACATCAGTGTTGCAGTTGAATTGCACAGCTGAAGGCTTTTATAGATATGGATAGAAATAGAATAGGGATAGATAGGGATGGTTACAGCTCCCCAGGCCCTACTCTCTGCTTTATTGCTCTGCTTTGTGCCATATAAAAGTCCACAGGAGTGGGAATACTGCTCAGATGGCCATGAAACAGCAAACTCAGCATTTCAAGATCCCTGCACAGGACTTCATGGTGGCTTTGTGCCCTCCCTCACACACTATGTCTTCCTTTTAAGTTCTAGTTCTAGTCTAAATTCTAGGAGAAAAGTCTTCACACTGCATTGTGTGTCCAAGGCAGTGGAGCATCCTGATTTGGGGTAAGAAGGTGGCATGTGCCTGTCTGCCACAGTGTCTGTGCAGTCCTGGCATAGGTGGGGAGCTGTGAGCAGGGGAACAAGAGGCTAAACAAACCTTTTTTGTGCTGGCAGTGTCAGTGCCACGTGGAGTTTATAAGAGTTAAATACTGTCTTGTCTGTGGTAATACAAAAGGGGATGTTTGTGAGTGAATTCTTTCGTTGTCCAAGAGTATTTATCTTAGGTTTTATTTCTAGTTCTTTTGCTGCTTATTCATTTGAAGCATTTTTCCATGCAGCAGATTGTTTGGCTTGCCCAGCCATGGTGTCTGCTATGTGGAGAAATTCAGGCAGGGATTTAGACCAGAGTTAATGTATTTTATTACATCAACTAATATATTTGGGGGAAAAAAACAACAGATGAGCTTCCTGAAATATGAACTGTAGTGGTCTGTTTCAGCAGAAGCGTGGCTTGTAGTCCTGAGATTTGTCTGTTTCCAGCTGCATCACATGTTTGAGATATTATCTGTCCTTACAACATTCTCTCTGAGATCCCTGGGCTGCCACAGCTGTGGTAAGACTGTTTGTAATGTGGTGATCTCACTCCTTTGAGATAATCCTTCATTGCTGGCAGTGTCTCTGATGACTTAGGTGGTGACTTCCACTGTGAAACATCTTGCATGAGTCTCCTCTTGCAGATTCTGCGGGGGCTTGATCAAAGACATCAAGAGGAAAGCACCGTTCTTCGCCAGCGACTTCTACGACGCTTTAAACATCCAGGCCCTCTCAGCCATCCTCTTCATCTACCTGGCCACTGTCACCAATGCCATCACTTTTGGGGGATTGCTTGGGGATGCTACGGAGAACATGCAGGTGAGCAAGACCTTTCAGAACCAGCAAACACAGCATTTGCCTTCTGCTGTCCAGTCAGAGCACTGTTTGGGCACTGGCAAAGCTGGAACTCTTGGTACAGTAATGGAGGCATTCTGTGTTTTCACTGCTTTCTCTGCTGCTGTGGCTGTCCTTTGACAAATTGTACAGAGGTTTCTTAAATGGTGAATAAAAGCAGGCCCAAGAGACAAGAAGGTCTTTGCTCCTTCTATAGAGAGAAGTTCCTCTGATCTGCTCTTGTTTGTACCATTTTAGTCCAATTAAGTTTGCTAAGTCTGAATCCTCTGCCTGATTCCTAAAATACCTGGGCTTCGGCCTCTCTGGTGGAAAGAAAATCCCAAAATAATTAGGAAAATGAGTGGCACAGGAGAGAAATGTCAGGTCTTTAGAAAGATGAATTTTGTAGTGGTGGAAGGTCACGTGCTGAGAACCAGCCACATATCCATGGACAGGCTGGATCAGAGGCTTAGCTCAGCCTAAAGAGAAGGGATTCTCTGTTAACTGTGCTGTTGGTGCTTTGGGTTAGTGGAATAATAGGAAAAGTAGGAGGTTGTATTTAGATAGATTCAGTTCAGCCAGTCCAGTACAGTCAAATCTCCTAGTGATAATTAAGCTCAAAATGACAATGACTGAATTATTAATTTACACAGGTTTAATTAAGTCAAACATAGGAAATGAGGGCACATATCTGGAACCCTGCACTCCCCTGTGATGAATTACAGACTAGAGTAAGTTCCAGCAGCCTGTACAGTGCCCAGCTCCCCTCTCTCCTGTACAGCTTGCCTTTTCTGAGACCCGTGGAAGTCAGAAATGGAGAGGCCTCTAGGACCCACCAGTGAGCAACACTGGATTGTCAGGGAGTAGGAGAGCAAATCCTGTCTGCCCTGCACAGGGTGCAGTCTTTAATTTAGAGGAGGAAGGGGAAATGTTACCTGATTCCAAATCTAGTTCAAATTGACAATCACTTAATTGTGGCCACAAGTCTCAAGAATACTTACTATCTAGTAGCAAAACCCCCCCAAACTGCAATATTTTTGGGGCTACTACATCACAGTTCATGTGTCTTGTTTGTTGTAAGCAGTGATGTGGCTGCTGCTGGGGCAGGCACTAAGCATGGCCCATCCCTGCTCCCTGTCCTGGGAGCTGCCTCAGCCAGCACTTCCTTCACAGCTCACTCCTGAGTTTTATGTTTCCAAGAGAAGACAGTATTCTTAGCTACAGAAACGTGGAAGAATGCAGGGAAAAGAGATTGCAGATGCTCTGGCCACAGGGGCCCTCTCCACCAGTAATACAAGAGGAGTGTTAGGGATCAGCTCTTTATTTGGCTCATCCTTACAAGTTCCCAAAGGCAGCCAGCCTATTGCTTTCCTCAGTGTAAACACTAACTCGTGTCTTCTCCAGGAGGAGAGACACAAAACTGGATTTCAGTTCTTGCAGTATCCCTGGTAAGACAGGAAAGCTGCAGCACAGGTGGAAGGGAAGATCAGCACATGCTGTTAATTTCTGGCTGTTCAGCATGTGTGCTGATCCTGAGTAACTCTGGATTGTGTGGGACTGAGCTCTTGGTGTGAGCTGCAGGGGAGGCAGAGGGTGCTCTGCCCTTGGTCACAGAGTCACAACAGGAGGGTGGTTCAGGGAGGGTTAAGAGTCACAACAGGAGGGTGGTTCAGGGAGGGTTATCCTGCAGCAGTGATCCTCTCTGCATCTCCACAGGGCGTGTTGGAGAGCTTCCTGGGCACGGCTGTCAGCGGTGCCATCTTCTGCCTTCTGGCTGGTCAGCCCCTCACCATCCTCAGCAGCACAGGGCCCGTCCTGGTCTTTGAGCGGCTCCTCTTCAATTTCAGCAAGTGAGTACGTGGGGAGAGGGGGGCAGCCATGCCATGCCACACCAACACAGCCCAGCCAGGAACGAGCACTGAGCTGCTGGCCCTGGGGACAAGGGCATTTAGTGCACAAATGAAACACGGCGTTCCTCCTTGAGATCCCGTGCAATCACATCAGGGATTTTCCCAGCATGCATGGCCCAGGGCACTGCCCAGTGTGTGGCTGCCTGGCTCTGTGGGCCTCCTGAAATAAAAACCTTGGCCACTTGAGTCCTCTGTGAGGAATTTGCTCTAGTTACAGTGTGCTGCTGCTCTGACTCCCATAGGAGCAAGGAAATTAATCCTGCTCTTCACTAGCGAAATCCCATGGGTCTCAAGGTTGCCAAAAATTTGTCCAGTAGTCATTTGAAATAATCAGTATTATTTATGAAAGCAAAAGTGTCTGTGGTAGAAACAGCTCACAGAATTCTGTGGTGGAGCTTTCCTGCATTTAAAGGCACTTGGGTTTTTTCCTTTTGACTGATATGAAGAGGTTCTCTCTCCCCATGTTGTTTACAGCTGACACCCAGAGCTAAAGGGAGGACGTTTTGTTAGATGTGCTCATTTACCATTGCCACATCTGCAATACCAGGCAGATACACTGGAATCCCCAAAGGAAGCAGCAGAGTCATGGATGATTTCACCCATGGGACTAGTGATCCTTTGGCTGGTGTTCTGCAAGCAGATCACTTTAAGTTACACAGAATACCCCCAAATCCCTTGTAGTCTGTGTTCTCAGTATGGCAGGTTGTGCAGGACTTGTGTTCCTATGTTTAGGGAGGGATGGGGGCTAGAAAAAATGGTTGGAAAATTAGATTATCCCAGGGAGGGAAACTGGAAGCTACCGAAGGGTGAGAGTTCTACAGTGGAGCAAGAAGGGGGCACCTTTCTTTTCTTCTTTCAGCTGCAATAAATTAATAGAGCCAAGAATGGACACACTGCACCTGTTGGCAGGCTTGACAGAGCCCAGGTGCAACACCCAGCAGGAAAAAAGCAAAACAAAAGAGAACTTTTGTTTTGGGAGGGAGAAGGTGGTTATTTTTAACCTGAGGAGGAAGTGGTGTTTTTAAAAGCTGTTGTCCTAACAACCTGCCAGAGCAGAAATGCAGGAGTTTTCAAAGGAAGCCTTGCTTAAAAGGAAATTGGAACTAAGTACTTTGATTTTTCATAATGCATTTGTGGTTGTTCATTTTCACAACACGCTGTTCCCTGCTAGGAGCAAAAGTAGAAAAACTTCCCATCTCCTGACTCATTCCAAGTGTGACTCTATGTGTGTGTCTGCAAAGATCCCTAAAAACCCCTTGCCGACCCAGCTGTGTGTCTGGCCTCAGCGACCAATCCTACAGGACATGGTGCTTTTCCACATGCTCTGTCAGCTTCAGAAGTGCTGCAGGAATTTGAGGAGTCAAAGCCAAAATAATATAGTTCAAAATTTTTTCAGTTCTTCAGTGGTGTGGAGTCAGTGTACCTGAGTTTCTGCCAGCTGCCTTCAGATAGATGGGACTTCCTGGCCCCCCAGGCACTGATTCCTCATATTTCAGACTTGTCACTCAGGTCTTGTATTATTGTTTTTATTTTTTCCC
This sequence comes from Muscicapa striata striata, assembly GCA_030060385.1. Lineage (NCBI taxonomy): Eukaryota > Metazoa > Chordata > Aves > Passeriformes > Muscicapidae > Muscicapa > Muscicapa striata. Next base: position 504,292 of record JAREIS010000061.1, on the reverse strand, counting down.
TTCTCTTTTTCTAAATCACTTTGTTTCTTACTTGCTCCTTTCCCTCTTCCCTTCAGGCACTTTTTCATTCCTAAAAGGCCACCTTGGGTCTCTGTGCCAGCACAGAACCTCAGTCCCAAGCAGCAAACTAGGGGCCATTGTTCTCAGGAGGGAATGATGCAGTTGGGTGCATGGTTCTCCACACCCTGTCATTCCCAGCACAAGGGTTTGTCCTAGAATCACAGAATATCCCAGGTTGGAAAGGACCCATAAGGATCAGCAACTGTCTGCTCCTGGCAAGGCTACCTCAAACTAAACCATGGGACTAGGAGCACTGTCCAGATGCCCTTGATCTCTGTCAGGGTAGGTGCCCTGACCGCTGCCCTGGGGAGGCTGTTCAGTGTCCAGCCACCCTCTGGGAGATGATCTTTGTTTCATGTCCAGTCTCAGCTTCATTCCATGGAACATCTGCTTTGTACTTCCTGATCTTACCTAACCCAGTGTTTCCTCTCTTGCCACCTTGTCTGGTTGCAGGGACAATGACTTTGACTACCTGGAGTTCCGCCTGTGGATCGGCCTCTGGTCAGCCTTGCAGTGTCTCATCCTGGTGGCCACCGACGCCAGCTTCCTGGTCAAGTACTTCACCCGCTTCACTGAAGAAGGCTTCTCCTCCTTGATCAGCTTCATCTTCATCTATGATGCTTTCAAGAAGATGATCAAGCTGGCAGATCATTATCCCATCAACTCCCAGTTCAAGGTGGACTATATCACACATTACTCTTGTGCCTGTGAACCACTAGATCCAGGTAAGGGAGTGCTCGTTAGCTCTCCAGTTTGTAGGTAGGAGGTGGCCTTTGCTCTCCTTTTCCCTTGTGCTGCAGCCCAGATAATTGGTAGATTATTCCTTTTGTATCAGTTGCCTTGGGATGTCCTATCTTAGTCTTAGGAAGCTGAGAGGTAGATTTCACCCTACATCCCACATGGAAAGCAGTATAGCTGGCCTTCCTGGAGCTGCTCCAGAGAGCATCATGACCAGTGGAGAAGCTGTTCCTGCACCCACATCTCCTTACATCCCTGTGGCTGTCAGTTCCAAATGGCATTCCCCAAGAATTCCACAAAGGGGCAGAAGTGGTGGCCACTGTCATGGAGCTCAGGTCACTCCCGATTCAGGAGCTGGATTTATTCAAGGTGTTACCCAAACATGGGTGGTTCCCACCTCCTGGTTGCATGGATGAGAGGCAAAGCACAAACAGTTCCTTTTTTCCAAGAAGGGAAGTGTATCCACAGAGCAGCCTGTCTCTGGAGCGTGGCCTGTGTGGCAGATAGAGCCAGTGTACCTCTAGCTCTGGGAACAAAGGGTTCGTAACCCCAAATCCAAACTGAGATGTTGCAGCAGACCTCTCATTAGGAGTAGAAATGAGCTAGGACACAGACTCTCAGTTAACAATGTGGAAAAGGTCCCAGTTTATTCTTGTTTACAGCTTAGAGTAGAGCAAGCTCCTATTGTAGGGCCGAACTGCAGGCTCTGACTGCTGGCTATTTTCTGCTGGAATATGACTGCAAGTGTTGGTTTACAGACTCTGAGCACAGCTTTCACCCAGCTCAGCTATGACTGCAGGCTCCAACTCCATCAGACCCAGACTGACCTCACAGCACATCTTTTACAGCAGCAACTCTCTTCCTGGTTTTGTTCCTCTTTCTGGTTTGTTCCTACTTCCCCCAGACTCCTCTTCTTCCTCTGGGCTCCCTTCCTCCAGGTTCCCCCTAACCTGCCAAGCCACCCCTTTTATCTCACACTTACCTTTGTTAGTCACAGCTGTGACCCCATTGAGGGCAAGGCTGTTCCTCTTCTTTGGTAATTGGTACAACTGTGGCTTTATCGGGGTGAGGTCACCTGTAATCTCTTTTTCTACACCTACACTGAGACACTGGCTGTACCTTAGGGAAGAGGGGACCACTCCTAGGATCCCACAAACAATGGGGAGTGATTAAGGAACTGGATCTGTGCCCGGAGTCAACTGCAGGTTATCTCAGCACACCTGTCCAACAGGAAGAGCAGCTGGCTGCTCCTTGCAGGTGTCAGGAGCCTGTTCCCTGGGGCTGGTGCCTGCCTTCCCTATTCAACACAGGATCTTGGTGTGCACAGGGATGCTGGTCTGGTTCTGCCTCCCCTGGAATGGGAGAGTGGTTTCCTTCTTGAAACTGGGATGATGGGAATGGCCAGTGCCAAACTGGAAATCTCCACTTCCCATTGAAACACTTGTGGCTCTCCAGACATCCAAGTGCAGAATGTTTATTTATGCAAAACCTCAGTAATCCATGAGGACAGGGGCCACGAGCCTATTTGCAGAAAGGATTGCATTTCTAAATGAAATTTCAAATTCATGATTCCTAATGCTGCAGAAGCTACAGGGAATGCTGCTTCTTCTTTCAAAGAAATTATCCCCATCCTGTTGGTTTCAATTGCTTGCTCTCTTTTTTCTTTCTTTTAATCCAAAACTGTGTTTATGCTGGACACTGAAATGCATTTTGCTTTTCTGGATATCTTTGGCGTTGTGCTTGCATTTGAAATTAATCATTAGCAGTGTTCTGTGGGTATTTAATTTAATCCAGAAATCATTAGAAAAATATTGGAAAGCTATGAAATATTATATTGTCTGTCTGGTTTTTTGTGTTGTTGTTTTTTTTTTTACCGTGAACTCAAAATATAATCCCAGTTGGGTTTGGGTTATGTTTCACTTAACCTTTTCTTTTTCTGTTTTGTGAGTGATTCATGATCGAGGCTTTTGAGTCTCTCTGAAGAACTTGTGACTCACTTTACTGGGGCAAAGAGGTGGCAAACAGCTTGACAGAGTCAAGAGATTATTTAATAATTGGAATTGGCTCTCCTTCCTAACTGTTTCCTGCATCCTGCTCACCATATTGCCTTTTTTCTTTTCTCTTGCAGTTAATAGCTCATTACTTAACAGGACAATGGTGCTGTCAGATGATGAGCTGGTCTCTCCCTCCTCTGAGCTGGTGAGTTCCCCTTGGGAAGGCAGGGATCACATGAACTGCAGAGTCTCACTGCTGGCAAGCTCTGGATAATGAGGGGGAAGAAGTGGAGCTCGATGGATCACATCTGCATGTGGGGGAAGGAAGGAAGGAGAGGCACAGAGTAACAACCCCTTGTCAGACACCAGCAGGAACATGGTCTCACCCAAACCCTTCTATGATGCCATGATGTTAGCTTCTGCATGCTGTCTCCCTGTTCCTCTCAGACACCCTGTCACCATTCCTGTCCCAGCATGGGCAGAGTATACACAGCCCTATGGAAACGTTCCCTTTTTTCCTGCAGGACAACTCCACCATTGACTGGGCAGCTCTGACTGCCAAGGAGTGCTTGAAGTATGGGGGTCAACTTGTGGGCAACAACTGTGACTATGTCCCTGACATCACCCTCATGTCTTTCATCCTCTTCTTTGGCACTTACACCTGCTCCATGGCCCTGAAGAAATTCAAGACCAGTCGCTACTTTCCCACCACTGTAAGTATCTCCTGTCACCCCATCAGTCTTTCTGAGGGCACAGGTGACCCTTCCTTTTGGAGCTGCTGTCCTGCACTCAGGGAGGGATGCTCTGCAGGGAAGCCAGGTTGCACTGGCTGGGATAAAAGTGCAGCTGGTTGTTGGATCTGGTTATCAAAGGTATGCCTGGGATTGCTCCCAGTGGTTCTGGAGAGCACAGGTAAGGCAGCAGAAGAGCTGAGAGGAGCTGGAACCTGTTTGGGTGATGTGTCAGGGATTTTAAAGGTGCTGAAGGCAGCCCTTCCAAGGTTACAGCCCATCTCAGGTGCATCTGCTTGTTCTGTCCCCTGGCTCCCAGGCCAGGCATGCAGCCAGCACCTGCTGTGTGTCCCAAAGCCATTTCTCTCTGAGACTGCCCTGTTCTGGCATTCTGACACACAGGGATTTATGCTGCATGGATTTACTGTTCCACTGTGTTACAATTGAACCTCTCTTATTTTTAATAAAAAGGAAACAAATTCCATCCAGGCTGGAATGCAGCTCAATTTATCTGTAACCATGCAAACCCAGGAAGCCTGGAAGGAACGGCAGCTCTGGAAAGCTCACACAGTTCCAGGCTAGAGCAGTGGCTCCTGTCTGGTTAAATTCTGGGGTCTGATCAGTGGCAGCTCTAAGTTGTTGTATTCCAGTGACTTCAGGAGAGCTGCAGTCTTAGGGATTTAGCTGAGAAGCCTTTTTTGTTTTCCTGTCTGCTTAGTTTGACTTATTACTTGAACAGCAAACAATGTAATCTCTTCCAGTCCTTCAGAGTATCTCTTTTGTGGAAGTTTGTGTTGTTTTCGTGCTTCCATTTAGGCTTTCAGAGAACACAGTAAAGTACCAAGGCATGTGTGGGAAATGACACTGGACATGATGGTGGGCCTATTTATGGGAGAAAAAATGTTGAGCTTGTCTTGCCAGGGTTTCTCATGTAGACACTGAAGCGTGGGTGAAATGGTTTTTGGTGCTGCTAACTCCTGTGGTTACGATACCGTGTCTCTTTCAGGCCCGGAAGCTCATCAGTGACTTTGCCATTATCCTGTCCATTTTGATTTTCTGTGGAATAGATGCCCTGGTTGGTGTGGACACACCAAAACTAATTGTGCCAAGTGAATTCAAGGTATGTTGTCAGCTTGTTTGCTGGCTTTTGGAAGAGGTTCCTTTTCCCTCCCACCTGCCCTGCATGGAATGACTTGCCCTCAGAATGGGAATGTAGTCAATGGTCTGGAAAGGGGTGGTTTACTCAGAGGGTTAGGATGCTTTTTGGTAGCATCATTTTAAATGCTGATTTACCTCCTAAATTCTGCCTTCATACTTGGAACCTTTGATAGGTGTTAGTTGGAAGGATGAAATTGCCACAAACCTGAAGTATCTCCCTGGAGCTCCGTTTCTGGGAGCAAACCTGGCTTTGGGATGTCATCAGCCCTCTAACACAAGCTTTCTTTTCCTTGCCCTTCCAAGCCAACCAGTCCTGAGAGGGGTTGGTTTATCCCACCTTTTGGGGGGAACCCGTGGTGGGTGTACCTGGCAGCTGCCATCCCTGCCCTGCTGGTGACCATCCTCATCTTCATGGACCAGCAGATCACCGCCGTCATCGTCAACAGGAAGGAGCACAAGCTCAAGGTGGGTGTGCCGTGTGCCTGGAGCACGTGCAGGGGCTGGGTTTTGCTCCTGCCACCTTCCTCCCTGTCATTGCCTGCTGCTTCTAAGCAGGAAAAGTGGCTCTGTGGCCAGAGCTGCACGGTGCTGTCAAATATGAGCAATAAGCTGGAGAGATTTGGGACATACCAAGGCATAGCCCCACTTGGATGTTATTTAAAAAAGAGCTGATATGTAACAGCCTAAGATGCAGTCGTGTTTTTAAAACAAACTTTCCAGACCAGTGCTATGCAGTTTTTCATGCCTGTAGGGTTTTTTTCCTTTCCCTGTACGGACAGTTCTATTGAAAAATATTAAATTCCTGTAAAAGAAGACTCTCCCTTCCTGCTAACAGGGCATGTTTCAAGTGGTCTGACCCGTGGGAGTAATGGCTCCCTCAAAACACAGGTAATAGTGGGTCATTATTTAGATACCTGCTTCATCAGTTATTGGGAGAGCTGCTGGAAATGGAAAGGGAGCTTCTGCTTGGAAAAGTGGAGGTTTCAATCCATGTGGTCACTGTAAACATTAGACAAGTAATGTGCATCCTGAGCCCAACCTGGGGGAAAGCATGAAAACACCAGGGAATGGGAAGGGTTTCTAGTGCACAGTGATGACTGCTGGCTGAGGGTTTGAAAAAACCCCTTAGAACATCCTTGTTTGCCACCTGGATCTGAGCAGATAAATTCAGTACAGGGCCCTCGTGTTCCTCCGAGATGGCTAAACAGTTTTAGGTCTGTGTCCTGCACCTAACCAAGCAGACATAGCCTTTTCTTAAACAGTGTAAGAAAATATTCCCTCTTCTTCCCTCATGAAGAAGAGGCCCCTCATCTCTGCAGCTTATGAAACGCTGAATGTGGTTTTGCTGTCAGCACTGGCTGTACTTTTTTAGTAACAAAAAGTTATAAACAGTCCAGCAAAGTACTGTTTGATGTAAAAAATGTATTCCCTGCTTCCTTTGTTACGGTGTGAGTATGGTATTTTGTGGAACTGAGGGTTCACAAGCCCCATCCTGTTGTTCCACACAAAAGAACACTTCTATAGACGAGATCTGCTGTAGAAAAAAGGTGTTTTCTTCTGCTCGTTCCTTGCTAAAGTGTTGGCAGGGTGTTGCTGGGTGCCCATCCTGGTGCCACCAGCCAGCCAAGGTAAGCAGCACACGTGTGAGGAAAACACTGAGGGCTATTCAAGAGAAGCTGGATTGTTCTGCCTGCTGGGTCATCCTAGGCCTGGATCATTTGTTTTTTCCAATGAAATCAAATTGAATGGGATTTAATAAAGGTTAATCTGTTTTAAAATAGGAAACCTTAGAGGTTTGTCTGCTGTTTTTCTGAAGATCCCTTGTCTTGGTGGCTCTTTTGTTTCTTCACTTCTTCTCTTGGCACTTGTGGCTGCTGGATTTCCTGTTTTATTTCATTACAGGATTTTAAAAATAGAGGATCAGAGGTCTTTGAAAAGGAGTCAGGAATGAGGGCAGCTTTCTCCTTTGGGTAGGGAATGAGGCTTCAGCTGTTCTTGTTGCACTCCTGAAGGAGCCTGGGGTTGTGTCCTGAGGGAGATGCTTCCTTTTGCTGTTCCCAAGATCCGACGTGTTTCTGGTGTTTGGCTCTGTTGGTCAGGGTGTTACAGGAGGAAATACTGCCTCTCCACTGTGCCTCTGCCCTGCTCCGTAGGCATTTGGAATAATTAAATGTAGGTTGTTTGTCTCCCTGCACAGAAAGGTGCTGGATATCATCTGGATTTGTTCTGGGTGGCCATTCTGATGATTGTCTGCTCCTTTATGGGGCTGCCCTGGTACGTGGCTGCTACCGTCATCTCCATCGCTCACATCGACAGCTTGAAGATGGAGACAGAGACTTCAGCCCCGGGAGAACAGCCCAAGTTTTTGGGAGTGAGGTATGTCCAACACCTTGCTTGCCTGCAAAATGCTTTTGTACAAAGAATTTGGTGCTGCTTTCTCCCTATTTCCAGAGCCAGTTCCTTGGCAAGCTCCCATGTGGCTCCTCCAAAGTTTATTTGGCCACATCATACACAGTGTTCCTGTAGTAAAGGAAATAAATTTCCTGCGTATTTCTCTATCCAGGTAAATTAAGCTAAATTCCTTAGCAAATGGAATGGTCAAACATACACACCTGTCATACACCTAGTGCAACCATCTCTACTTAATGAAGCATTTTTTACTGTGTTTGGTTGCCTTACTGAAGTGGTTTGAAGTGCTTCCGATGGGATTACTCCTGGAAATCAGGCTGCTTGTTTAGGTAACTAAATGGAAATTTTATGGCCTGACTTGGAGTGTTGTGAAATATTACTGGCCGAGGTACTTCTGGATGTGGGAAGCCATGTGGGTGCTGCTGAAGGTACATGCTCAGCACCCATGAAGGTCTGGATGATTTCCTGGCTGGTGGAGTGCTGTGGGCAGGGCTCACAACATGTGGCTGATGGTTTATGGCCTCTGTGCATGCTCTGAGTACGGCTGTGCAGGGAGCTGGGAGCACTGCTGCAGGGTCTGTAGTGCTAAACCTGTAAACACACTGCCTCAGGCTCAGTCTCAGTGCTGGGTTGGTCCCCAAATAATGTAACAAAACCATCTGGGGGGTTCTAAATGGGCTTGGTCAGGATCCAGCCACCTGATCTGCCTGATGCTGGCAGATGAAAAATGTGGCTGCAAAAATGAGTTTTGGGGACTCCTGTTGGTGTTAAGTACTTGTGGTCCTGACTCAGTGATGTTGTTGCAGGGAGCAGAGAGTCACTGGAGTCATTGTTTTCATCCTGACCGGGGTGTCTGTCTTCATGGCTCCTATCCTGAAGGTAAGGACTGTTCACGGTTCCTTGAAAGCTAAAATCCAAACCTTCTGGAAGGAAACACCAACATGGTTGTAGTGTAGTAGAATAGTGACCAAGGTCAGGGCTAGGGTTCATAAGCACTGTGGTCTTTTTCATTTTAAGATTATTTCTCCATGTTTGCATAAAATTAAGTTCTCTTTTATTTTATGATTTTTTTTATACCTCTACTGGGCCTGTGTTTTATGGAAAATGTTCTGGACAAAGCTCAGAATATGGAAAACATGTTTCTGGAGGAAGCAGTGCAATTAAATGGCATTTCTTTATCTCCTGAACCTTTGTTTTCCTGTGAGTTTAGCCAGAGCTCTAGACAGATATGCTGCTGATGGATCATTGGATCTAGGTAGGTTGTTATTTTCCAAGAGCAGAAATTTGGTCACATGTAGCCATGGAGAAGTGCATCCTTAATGGATCATCAGTAGAAGGAAACTGGAAAACCTGCTTATGCCTGTCTTGTGGAGGATGCTGCCTTCTCTGGGGATAGTGATGGAAGTGGTGGCAAGCACAGACAGGCTGTCCAACAGGAGATGCCAGCTGCAGAAACCCTGGTCCCTGGATCCACAGGCTGATGGCACGAGCAGAGCATGTCAGAGCAGCAGCACCGTGTGTCGTACCTGTGGGGCCGAGCAGATGGGTGCCTGCAGGAGGCTTTGTGGAGACTGCAGATGAGTTTTTGGAAACTGCAGGTGCTGTGGGGCACAGTGCAATGTGAGCCTGAGGGGAGGTGGCAGGCAGGGAGCAGCAATACTGCCCGTGCAGGGAGTGGAGACAGTGGCATTCCAAGGCAGTGTATTCCTGTTCTTCATTTCTAAGGCTGTTTGTACAGCTTGAATTTTGATGTCTTGGGTAACAGTTTCTACCTCTGCACAAACAGGCATTTCTGTGCCTTTAATTTAATGCCTGATTGCAATAATCCTGTTTTCTAGTGTATGTGACCTTTCCCTGCAAGATCCTTCTTCCTCTATTCCACTGGGGTCTGTTACTTCCCCTGTCATTGCTTCAGCCATTAATTATTGGTCTGTGCTTCCCCTAAGGCAATGTGTGGGGGAGATCCTGGCTGGAGGACGCCTGAGGATCAGGCAGCATGCTGCTGGCCCACGTGCCAGCGGGAAGGGGCTGGCAGGGTTTCAGGACCTTTAGCAAGTTGCAGTGGCAGGGTCCTGCTGGAGAGAGCTGCACTGCTGAAGGCATTGCAGAACATCTGTGTGCTCCTGCCAGCGGCACAGCCAGCGCTGACAGTCCCAAACGGAATAAACCCGGCAATCCACGCAATAATCCCAGCTTTGTTTTCGGGCGGCTTTGCGGTGGTTCTGCTGCTTTTGGACGGTGCTGGTGTTTCTGCTCAGCCAAGGCAGATCTCCACAGAAACATCCTTGGCCCTGCTAGGAGGGTGACAGGCACTTTCCTATAAATACAGTTTTAGTTCTGTTGGCCTGCAGCAGCTTTGCTTGGAGCACCAAAGCCAGCACTCCCATCATTAGGGAGTACTTTGCCAAGAGAAAGTCTTGCAAAATGACAGCACCACTTGCTGCTCTGCAGGCTCAGGTACTGAGGTTTCACCTAGGGGTGATCTACAGGATTAATCATCATGGAATGGTGAAATAATATTCAGACTTTTTCTTACTTTTAAAAAACCCCATGGAAAGAAATATAAGGGGAGGAGAAGACAGCAGTGAAAATGAGCTAGAAAGCTCAACTCTTGCTTACTGTAGCTACTATTGTGTCATGTCTCATCCCTCTGATCCAGTGAGGGCTTTGAATCCCATGGTCACCCACAGCTTTGGGAGCCATTTGCCAGGTCCCTGGCCCTGTCACAGCAGTGCTGGCAGACCCCACACCGCAGAAAAAGCATTTACCTTCAAATGGAAAATACACATAGCACAGCTCACTTGAAGGAGCAAATCAATCCAAGAGAAGGATGAGTTAGCAATTAAGAGGCTCACAGGAGGTGATGGGCAGTGAGAGGAAGGAAGGAAGGAAAAGTGCAGGCAGGGAGGCTTTGGATAGCAAATGGCTGGGTGACTTTGGTGCTCATGTGCCCCCAGGGAAATGCCTGCAGGGAACCATGAACAGGGTGATGGGGTGATGCTAAAACACCGTATAGCTATGTGTATTTGCCTCTTTATTGAGCTCAGTGCAGAGGTTGGAAGGGGAGGGTGCCATAGCCTGGCTGCAGCTGCCATGCAGTGGCAGCCCCCGGCACTGCACGAGGAGCTATCATTTGGAGCTCATTCCATCATCCCTGGGTGCCAGGAAATCCCACAAAAGCTGTTACTCAGCTCCTGCCTGTGGTTTGTTCCAAGCATCCCTGTTGCTGTCCTGCCAGGCTGGCTGCCCACTTCTGTGGTGAGGGACACGGACTCATTCTGGAGAAGCTTTCTGGTGCTCCCCTGCACCTTCCTCACTCCCAAAGGGAGACATGCCCCATGTGGAGGAACGGGAGCACTGAGTAATTGGAGGGAGCAGAAAGTGATGTTTGGAAGGACACATGCTGGCAAGGAGGAAGGGAGTCATTGTCCTGTATTTGGAGTAGTTCTGGATTAATGTGTGCAAGAGACAGAGCAGGCAGAGACTGGGTTGGCATGACTGTTGTCACTGAAGGGCTCCAAAGAACAGCCTTTCTGCATGGATTTGCATGGCTTATCCAACTGGGCTGGGCATGGAACCACAGGATTGTTTCAATTGGAAAAGCTAAGATCACCCAGTCTCACCAGCACTGCCAGTGTCACCACTAGACCATGTTCCCAGGTGCTGCTTTTAAATTCCTCCAGAGATGGTGACTCCAGCACTGCCCTGGAAAGGCTGTGCCAGGGCTTGACAAGTCTTTCTATCAATGTGTTTTCCTAATATCCCACCTAAACCTCCCCTGGCACAACTTGAGTCTGTTTACTCTTGTTCTGTCACCTGTTACCTGGGAAAACAGGGTACATCACATACTATAGGATCATGCTGCCTTTTCTTCTTCTCTGCCTTTCGCTTCCAGTGGCACAACAAATCAGAGGTGCAAGGCAGCTTGAAACTCACTGGAACACATTTGCCCACCTGTTCCTTAACTTGCTCAATGACTGGCATCATTCCTTCTGGCTCCTGACAAGATGTCCAAGTCCTGGTGAAGTGGCAGGGTGCGATTGCACAAATGTCTTCGTGTCTCTCACAACACAGCAGAAGGATTTATTGTTTATTCAGCTTTATTTTGCTTTGTTACTTCTATGGCTTCATTCCTCTGTGTTGTGCACTCAGGGGTGCAGTTTGAATGGATGGCCAGCTGGGAATGTGTCCCACCATGTGTTAGCAGTGTGTTAACAGTACAGGGAGGTTGTTCACCTGGGCTCTCCTGCTCTTGTCCCACAGTTCATTCCCATGCCCGTGCTCTACGGTGTCTTCCTCTACATGGGAGTTGCATCCCTCAACGGCGTGCAGGTGAGTCATCAGCAGCACAGGGCTTCTTCACAGCCCTGCAGCTTTACCCTTTTCCTTCACTGCCTCCTCCTCCTTCCCAAGAAACCCACGAAGGGCAGCAGCTGGTCACAAACCTTGCCACAAGCCTGGGTGTCCTGAAATGGGAGACCAAGGGAGAGTGGTCAAGTGGGCACTGTCAGTGCTGGGGGGTGCTTTGTGAAAACCTGGGTCCATCTTGGGCAACCAGGATGGGGCTTGGAGCAACCTAGTCTGGTGGAAGGTGTCCCTGCCCATGGCAGGGGGGTGGAACAAGAGGATTCCCCTTAGGATCCCCTCCAACCCAAGCCATTCCAGGATTCTGCAGGCTTCTGCCGCAGCTCGGGCTCACTCCCAGGGAAGTTTGGGTCCTCTGTCACAGACTGAAGGCAAACAAGGAGAATGATTTATGGCAGTGGGGTTATTTCTCAATCTAAGGAGCAGGGATGTTGTTCTCCAGTGAGGGGAAGCCAAGCCTCTCTCTTTGTCATTGAGGAAATCTTACATAAGGAGCCATTCTCATGCCCAGCGCCATGCCAGCGCCCAGCTGGCCCAAGGAGGCTGGAAGTGGTTTTGTTGCTTTCTGGCACCCTGTTAATTGTGGCCTTTCTTTTTCATGCTGGGTTGTGCCCTGAGGGGAAGGGACTGCCTGTTCTGTGAGCCCCAGAGTTCCCGCCTGTTCTGTAAAGCAGCTCCAGCTTCCATTCAGTGGTGCAGGTTCTGTCTGGTCCCAGCAGTGGGCAGGGAGCCCGTGCTCCAGCAGGGGACAGTGAGGGGATTGTCCTGCTGGCCCTGGCTGCCTCTCCCATAGGGGATTTCCCCTGCTCCCAACCCAGGTGGTGGGGGGACTGGGATCAAGAGTGTTTTTACTCAATGAGAAATGCCCCTTTTGGTTTAACTCCAAGTGCATCCGGTCCAGCACAGGGCAAAGGGCCACTGCTGGGAAAGCTGCCCATCTTCCCTGCTCTTTGGTGAGCTGCTGTTCTGTTTTCTGGCAATGCAGTGGCTGCCCTCGCCTCTGGTGACCTCTGCTCCTGATCTGTTTGGGGAAAACAAAAGCATTGTTCCTAAAGGCTTTCCTCGGCAGGAGCAGGGAAGGGGGGGACAGCAAAAGTGCCCCAGAGTGTGATGCTGACCCTGGTTTGGGCATTCATCTTGTTTTCTCTCTTTTGTGCATCCTGGGTTTCATTTCAACATCTCTTCATTTTCCTTTCCAGTTCATGGATCGTCTGAAGCTGCTCTTGATGCCTCTAAAACACCAGCCTGACTTTATCTACCTGCGCCACGTGCCGCTGCGCAGGGTCCATCTCTTCACCTTCCTGCAGGTGCTGTGCCTGGCCCTCCTCTGGATCCTCAAATCCACCGTGGCTGCTATCATATTCCCTGTCATGGTAGGTGGTGCTCTCCTTCACACCCCTCACTTTGAGCACGGCCTGCTCCTTGCCCGCTGGTACACTCTGGAAATGTGGAAATGTGGAAATGCAGCCTCTCCCTGTGGAGTCTCTGGCTCAGGGCTGCACTCATGTAGGACTGACGGGGTCAGTGCGGCCGTGGCTGCCTTTACATAAATCCTCTGCAGAAAAACGAGCCTGGAAAGTTAATTTTTTCCCAGGAAGGTGTAGTTAGTGTTGACTGTTCCTGGCTGCCAAGGTTAGATTTGCTGTGGTTTCTCCTTGAGCTGCATGGACCAAGGAGAGGGGGCATTGTTTCTCTGTTTTAGTCCACACTGGCTACCAGATACAAAATGTCTCCCTGCTCAAATTAAATCGCACAAATTGACAAAACCAAGAAGGAAGCTTGCCAAAGGGAGGGCAAGGGAATGTTTCTGTTCCTTGAACTCAAGTAAAAAGACACTAATGTTGTTTACCATCAGTGGGTTATTACATGTTATTACTAGAGCTGTAGACACTGTTAGGCACTCTGGCTTGGAGATGGGTCAGACTTCTGCAAAGGCAAAGCTTTTGCAACTCCTGAATAAATCTTGGCCCCAGGTCACGTAATTTCAAGTTTATGGACAAGTAAAATCTCAGTTGTGGGGGCAGGTAGAAGCTGCAGTGCTTATTTAAGGGAGAAAAGGAGGGAGGGCAGAACCCAGGTAAAGAACAAGATGGTGATACAAGAAAAGATGATGCAAGTAAAAAAATCCTCCAAATGTTGCTGCTGAGACACAGGCTCCTGTAAAAGGTGTTAAAAATCAGCAATTCCCACTGACGTGGCATTCCATCACAGTTCCATGGCTGTGTTGCACTGATGTTGGAAGCTGAATCTAAAATCTCTTTGCCCATTAGAATCTGAGTGGAACCCAAGGCTGACAAAGTTTGTTAGAATGGTGCAGACTCGGGGAAGCCACAGCCACAGCTTTGATGGAGCTGGATGTGATGGCAAAAGCTCAGTTTTCTGCTGTCATCAGCAAAAGCCTGCAGCCGTGCAGTCTGTAAGGATTCAGCCAATAGCCAGCCCCTGTTTATCTGGAGGAAAGGCACTGTGAGCTCAGTGGCTCCTGGTGGGATCCTCACGGGGTCTGTGTGGCACCTTTCCAGCCCTGGGGAATTCCCTGTGTCTGTAGGCAGAGCCTGAGCTCTGCTCCTGGGCATAGCTTGTGCTGTAGATCATGACTGCTTGGCTCAAAGCTGTCCTTAAAGGCAGCCTGCTGGGAATAGCTTAGAGCTTCCAGCCTGCTGATGGACCCATTGGCAAAGCCTCTGTGGGGCTCAGTGGCCTCTGCTGGGGGTGTCAGACCCAGTGTCCGTGTAAGGACCCATTGCAGACACATCCCTTCCTTTTTCCCAGTGCTTTCATTGCAGTCTTGCACAGAAGAAGCTTTTACTCCAGTTTCCTGCTGCCACAATCCCAGTCAACTTTATTCTGCAAACTCTGGGGGCATGGACTGGCACTTGTCTGATTTCCTAAGAGTTCAGCTGGGCAAGTGGTGAGAAATAAATCAAGATTTTATTACTCAGGCTGTCCTGTGAACCTGCCTCCAAAAGTAAATGAAAGGGCTCAATTTTTTTTCTATTTATTTACTAATACAGGAGTACTGAGTGATTATGATACTGTTTTGTGTCCACTGCTTCTGCTTTTTTCTGAAATGAGGCAGACACAGCACAGCCTCTCAAGCTGAGAGATGTCCCAGGTGTTCACCACCTTCTTTGCATGTTCATTTACAGCCAGACTTCCAGAGTCTAGGCTTAGAAGCAGAACTGAGAGGAATGCAGTGTTCCAAATGAAAGGTAAAATGTGACTGGAAATCCTTCTCTGCCTTTGCAGATCTTGGCCCTGGTGGCAGTCAGAAAAGCCATGGACTACCTCTTTTCCCAGCATGACTTAAGCTTTCTTGACGACGTCATTCCAGAAAAGGACAAGAAGAAGAAAGAGGATGAGAAGAAGAAGAAGAAGAAGAAGGGCAGTATGGACAGTGACAATGATGATGTAAGGATCTTCCTGCTCTTTCCTCCTTCCTAGACAGCTAACCCCTGGCACATTCCATGCCCTGCCCAGTGCTGAGGCTGGACATTTTCCACCCACTTGTGGAGCTGACAGCTCGTTTTTTTGCTGCTGCAGCAAGTGGGTCCCAAAGAAAACTTAATTCCTACACTGCCTTCCCTTTTCCAGCCTGTGGTGGGTGGTGTGTGCATTGCTAGGAATGAAATCACACTTCCCAAGAGCACCAGGTACCTGTTGAGATGTCATGCCCCTTGCTAGAATGCCTCTCATCACCCTGCCTCCTCCAGCTTCCCTCCTACGCCTTTCTCCCCTTTGTTGTCTCTTATATTTTAGGAGGAGAATGCTTTCCACCAGCAGCTCTGGTCCTACTGATTTTCTTTTTTAAGAAATATTTTTGTAATGGCTCTTTTGGAAAGCACAAAATAGATATGATTTGTCATATTGCAGGAAAAACTGCTTTGTGTTGGTGAAAGTGATGCCCTAAATGTTTCCTAGGCATCCGTGCCCTCTGCAGTACACTCTGGTCCTCCCCAGGTGGCAGCACCCCTAAGTAGTGAAAAGTGACCTGGCTGGACCAGACCCATGTGCCTTTGACTGTTCTCTTTCCTCCTGTGTATATATATGTAAGAAGAAATGCAGTCTTGGTGCCTTTAAATGTTCTGCTCAGGTCTAACTCAAATCCTTTACATTTATATTGAAGTGCTAAACAGACCCTGTGGTGAGTTCTAAGCATGGTGTCACTTGTGCTCATGTCCATGAAGAAGGGCCTTTCCTGGGGGTAGGGAGAGGTGAGGTCAGCTGCAGCTGGAATAGAATCCCATTTTAGCACAGCAGGAGGAACAGCTGGGAGGGTTGACTCTTAGTTCAGACAGGAAGCTGCCCTGTCCTGTCATTCCTCCAGGTCCAGGGCGAGGGTTTTCTTTAGCACCTTTGAGCAAACCCAAACGAGAGTAGAAGAGGCCCTGGTGAGTGATCAGCAAAGGTTTGACTCCATCCCCTCCTGCTGACTGCTGGGAGTCCAGCAGCATGGTATCCCGAGCCATGGCCTCCCTCTCTCCAGTGTGTTTTGTATTTCCTCTCTTCCCAGGCTTTTCCTCAATTCCAGGTACACTAATTAATCTAATGGCTAAGACATTTAATGCAAAATACTGGTTCTTAACTCTTGCTGGTTTTTTTCAGTCCTTGCTTTTACCAACTTCCTGAACGTACAGCACTGGGCATTACTGGTTGGATTATTTTCACACTTTCCCTTCCAGAAATATCCACCCTCAGAGTTAATCCTATGGGATCTGGGGGCCATGCATGGATTGGAGTTCAGCCAAGGGAACTGCCAAGGGTGTTGCTTGTGCTGTATTTGAGTTATCCCTCAGCCTCATAAAAATAGTCCCGAGGAAACATCTTGCTGTTGGAGTATGAAATAAAGCACTGGATATCAGTTACATTAAAAAATAAATGAAAAATAAGAATGATAATCCAGGGAGAGCCATCCTCTGGCCTCCTTAGTGTTTTCCTGCCCTGACTGGAAGGTCACCTCCCTCCACCCTGGTGCTGTGGCTCTGGTTCTCTTCAGGAACAAAGATGTCTCAACATTTCTGGCAAATCCCACCTTCCTGCCTGTGCCAAGTTAGGCAGTATCAGCCCTTCCTTGGCTATGAGGAGTTTCCTTTATTTCTGAAAAAGCAAAGCAATTCCAATCACCTCCTATTAAGCAGAGGCAGGTGGGTGGTAGAAGGCAGTGGGGTGTAAAATCCTGCTGGTACCCCAGCTCTGAGCAACCCCAGCTTTTCCCTGTGCCTCATCCTGACCTGGCTGATGTTTTCTCTGGCTGAGCCAGGGTTATAGAATTCTTCCAAGGGCTCTGGAGTTGATGAACCAGAGATGTAACTGAGACTGGGTTTGACCCCACTTGCATTAAGGAGGGAGCTGAGCCAGTCTGGTGTAAGGAACCTCTGCCATGTCATATCTGGGCCCTGTAGAGCCATTGGGAACAACCAAGGGCTTTTACAGGAATCCCAGCAGGATAAAGGGTTTGGATGAGCTTTTCCAGCAGCCAGTGCCCTGCTGTGTCTGCCCACAAATGCATTTTCCATCTCTATTTCCTGTAGCTGACTCCAGGCAGAATGGGACAGTGTCTTTTAAAAGGATGGGGTGGGGAAAAAAAGGAGGTTTATTACAATTTACAATTCCACAAGATGATTCTTGCAGTCTGTTTTATTTTTGGAGTGTGAGGGTAAGAAGGGAAGTGGGGTGCAGTGGGGAACCAGTGGAATCAATCAGGCAGCTAAGCTGAGGGATGCTTTTCTCTTTTTCCTTCTTTTCTTTTACCTGTTCTTACAGAACTATGTGAAGGATAATTTTAATGTGTGGGAGACGATAAGAGAGAGAGCAGTGGGAATATTCTAAGACCTTTTACACGTTTCTTTCACAGTCTGACTGCCCCTACTCAGAAAAAGTCCCAAGTATTAAAATACCAATGGACATCATGGAGCAGGAACCTTTCCTAAGTGATAGCAAACCTGCTGACAGTGAGTAGAACTAAGCTCTTGCATGCCTGCTTGACTCTGACTTGCACTACAAAAAATATATATATATGTATATTTAGAGTGATTTGAAAAAAAACTTTTAATCTTACCTTTTACTTCAGAAGTATTCTCTTGTTCTTTTTTTCCCCACTCCTTTTTAATTTCCAGGCCCCTGCTTTATGACAGATTTTGCTTTTGTGAGCTTTTTTTTTCTTTGTTGGTTACAAAATCAATGTTGTTCCTTCTGGTGCCTCCAGTTTAAGTGCTTTTCTCCAGCTCCTGACAGGTCTCCTGGCCACCCACTCTCTCTTCCTCTCCTCTCCCTCTCCCCCTTGGTGTTAACCTGCTGATGGTGGGATTTATTTTTTTTTCCACTGAGCCTGGTGTTCTGGATTTGCAGCGCTGTCCTGTCACTGTTTGTTCCCTTAGGTGCCAAGCAGTTGCAAAAATCAGCATTTAACAGAGTAATTAATTATTTGTGTCATTAAGCTGCACAGGCAGAGATCAGTTGGCCATTAACATATTTCCCTTCTTAGGTGGTTTGTGCTCTTCTTTTTGGTTTTAATTTCTCATCTTAATAGCTGTAACTGATGAATTTAATCTTTATTTTCAGTCATTCCTGCTTTACATTTTCCTCTTTTAAGTGAGGAATCACAGCTGGCCTTGGTGTTTTTGCCTTTGGGATGACTTTTTAACATACTAAGGGTGTCATATGCTCTTTTCTTCTGAGGTGGGAGGGGAGAAATACAAACTAAAGTAATAAATTAGTGTGACTGCCAGGCTAGTGCTTCCTAGGAACAGGACCTAAACCCCCAGATCTTTAGATCCTTAAATTATCCATCGGGCTTAAGGCAGTCAGGTCCCTTTGGGTAGCATATGGAATGCTAAGCATTCCCCTGTGGCTTTGAGATACAGAAACACTTAGAGATTGGGATTCTGAAATTAAACCATTGGAAAGGAGACACTTTCTTGGCTATTTGGATATCCTTAATGTTTTGCTGATGTCTGCACATGATCCAAAATCAGCCAGAGGCAACCACGTATCCTCCTCATTCCGCGTTTTTAGTACATTCCTGATGTACTAAAAACAAATGGCATCCTAAGTATTGTTACTTGGGATTTTAGGATCAGATGCCTTTTTTGCCCAGCATCTTGAGGGCTAAAGCAGTTTAGGAAAAGGTATTTGTGCCTCAGGGTGTGACAGTGGGAGCGCAGGGTCACTGAGGAGGGTAGCTCCCAGGTAAGTGTCAGGCCCTAACAGGGGGGAGCCCCTGGGAAATGGGGCCTGTTGCAGCCCAAGGGGTTTTGCCTGGGAGGAGAGATGGGAATGGAGTTTCCTCAACAAGCTGTCAGTCCCTGTAGCAGGCAGCAGGAGAAGAGCTTGGCCCCTGGATGTGGGCTGGAGGAGCTGAGGCAGGGCTCGAGGCATGGTCAGTGCTGCAGCAGTGACAGCAAGGCTTTCTTCCCCCAGGAGAAAAATCACCAACATTCCTTGAACGCCACACATCGTGCTGATACAATTCCCTTCCTTCAACCACACGCCATGCCAAGGTGAGCACTGGGAAATGGGTTTGCAGCAATTCCCAGAAATGCACCTCTGCTCCCCTCAGAACTCAGCAAGGGTCCTGCAGGCAATTCTTAAAAAACAGAGGACATTCTTAAATTAATTCCTAAAAAATGGAGGACATTGCCTACACTGGGTTGCTGCTTCCCAAGGTGATGATGAACAAGTGATTCCACGGTTACTCCAGCCCCTGGCAGTGCTTGGGATGTGGAGAAGAGAACCTGTGGGAGACCCGGGGGCTCCAGTGCCCTCCTGGCTGCAGCACTAAGCACTGGGAGTCACACCAGGAGAAAGACATGGAGCTGCTGGGAGGAGCACAGAGGGTTATTGCCAAGGGGAAATAATCCATTTTTCCATATCTGTGGTGGAAAATAGAGCAAATAGTAATCTTAAATTGCAGCAAGTAATAATTGCTCAGAGTCCAGTCCCTCAGGGCCAGCTTGGGCCTGCCAGCACCAGAGTGGGATATGGAACAAGGCAAGTTCTCTGAAACATCAAAGATGTGTCTGTGCTTACAGGTGCTGGACAGGCACTGAAATTCATCCCAGTGGCAAGGCCTGGATTATTGCAATGGCACTTGAGGGCTACTGTCACAGCCCAGGGTGATGCACCAGGATGCCCAGCCCTGGGAATGTCCAAGGCCATGTTGGATGGTTCTTGGAGCAGCCTGGTCTAGGGAAGGTGTCCCTGCCCATGGCTGGACATGGAACTGGATGAGCTTGAACATCCCTTCCAACCGGGTCACTTCCAACCCAAACATTTTGGGATTCTGTGAGGCATAAGTGTGGGACACTTGGAGCTCCTCAGTCAGTGAAATGGGTGGTTTTGCATGCTGCTGCTGTGAGCAGTGTTCAGACCAGCTCATTCAGATGATCTGTGTGTGGGCCTGACCTTAAATTCAGCTGTGTATTCCCAAAGCCTGGCATTCGTACTGCACTGACCTTGTCTGTCTTCTTCTTCGCAGCCCTCCACGAACTCCAGTAAAAGTTGTGCCTCAAATTAGAATAGAACTTGAGCCTGAAGACAATGGTTATTTCTGGAGGAGCAAGGGAACAGAAACTACTTTGTAATTTGTCTGTCTGTCCAATCTTTTCCAAATCCCTTTTGTCACTAGCCAAATGCTCAGAGGCTCCCTGCTCCCGCCGGCGATGGTGACTGAGCCTCCCGCGCTGCCCAGGACTGGGAATCGCCTTCCCTGGCTCCCAGCGCAGGGGGCAGGAGCACTTCAGGTGTCACCTCACACCTGGGAATGCCAGAGGCACTGGCTCCTGTGAGCCAGCGTTCATTCGTCTGGCCGAGCAGAGCTGACCTCCAGGCTAATTCCATGTCTGCTCCCCGATGCTGGAACGTGCTGCTAACCCTCAGTGCTCTCACCTGTAGCTAAAAGAGAAGGTACTTCACTCCCAGCACAGACAGACCATTGCCATCGCTGTAGCATGTTTGGAAATGTCCCTTTCCTATGCAATTTTTTTTTAAAGAAACACTTTAATGGACTTAATCTGTCAGGTACATGGAAGAGTGTTATTTTCCTAGATTATTTTGTTTAAATTATGGGGGCCTAACCGACGACTTTTTTTTTTTTTTTTTTTGACAATTTTTTAACCTTTTTTTAATTACTGTAAAGAAAAATGAATTTTTTTCCTGCAGCAGGAAACGTATAGTTATGAGTAGTTCTACCTCTTATTTCTAGATGCCAGGCTTTCTGTAAAAAAATGTATTGTACCATATATAATGTGATTTTTACAAAAGACAAACCCACGACATCACACCACAATCTCCAGGACGTGGCATAGGGCTGGATCAGTTCCATGAACACCTTCTGCTCCGAAGCATCTGTTTCTCTTAGGGTTATGTTGGTTTTCAAAGTTTTTTAATGAGCAATCCCTGCTGTGAAGGAGACTTAAATCTCTTGTGATCTTAGAAGAGTCTTAAAGGGGCTGTTGGTCCAGCGCTGCAGACGGATGCTGGTTGTGTCCCTGTTGTTGATTTCTGATGTGAGATCACCCCGTGATTTTCTTGGAACACCGGTGTGCGTGTGCAGTGAGGAGCCCCAAGGTGTGCCTCAGGCACAGTGGATAAGGAGGAAGATGAAGGTGGCCTGCTGGGATGTTCATCCTGACACTTGGATTCACAAACTTCTGCATCCTCCTGCATTCCACCCCCGTCTACCACCATCTACAGAATTTACTCTAAACCTCGGCTGCTCAGCCCCAGACCTGGCAGCGCAGCAAGACTAAGCGGGCCAGGCACGGGCATCCCAGGATTTTGGGGTGGAACCAGGCGAGCAAACATCACAGCAGGAAGAGGACTTTGTCTCTCCTGTGGCATGTGTGTACCGGTATGTGCATCTAAACATGCATCTGGGAAACTGGGCTTCACCAGGACATGAGGGAACACACTAAAAGCTTCATCCATAAATGAAAAACAAGGAAAAAAAAGTACCCCAGCTCTCGAGGGGAATTCCCATTGGGGACAATCCCATCACAGAGGATGGGTACAGGCTGCCACTTGGTCCTTGCGAAACCAAAGTCTGGGTTGGTGAAGTCAAGAGGATTTTCTGATGGTGCTGAGACCTCAAATGCCAAATTTTAGCATCTGCTCTCACACAGGAGCCACCACCTCTGTACAGCCCCCACTCACTGTCCAGGGGTCTCCCCTTCAGTTTCCATGATACCTGTGTTGGGTATCCCAGGAGCCCTGGGGTATTTCCAGGCTGAAACCTGCTCTGAAAATGCCGGGGAGACTTGGGAAAGGCCTGAAGAGGAGCAGCTCTGGGATCCCTTCTTCTACCAGAGGACAGGTAACTTGGGAAGTGTGATGCCAGCTTTAGCCAATGCTCTCCATCCCTTGGTGAGCAGCAGTCCTGACTCCCAGTGGGGACACAGACTCCAGGGTTGCCTGTGCAGTACACAGGAGCTGCTTCTGGGATTGCTGCACACCCTGCCCAGACTGTGGATGTGCAGCAGTCCCAGAGGAAAGGAGGATTGCAGGGGCTGTCCTCCATGGGCACAGCTTCCATCTGCTGGTGCCTGGTGACCTGTCTCCCCAAAAATGGGCTCTTCACTTCTGAATCATGTTAAATACACTAAGTGTCCTGACTGCTGTTCTAGGTCTCTCTCTCTGTGTTGTGTTTCTTGTGTTGTGCTGAGGGCACTGCTGCCAACAGGACCGAGGGTTCTGCAGCTTTCCAGGAGAAACACCCCTCTCTGGCAGCAGGGAGGAGCCTGCAGCATGCCAGGGACAGGTTCTCTGCACGCCGTATGCCTTTGAAAAGAACTGAAACGCCCTTTCAATCCAAATTAGGTACTTTGTCAGAAAAGCCTGGGTGGGCGCTTCAGGGAGTAAGTGTGGAGACTGACCCAAAGCCCTCCAAGATCAGAGGCAGCCGTCAAAAATCACCTTCCCCCAGCAGAGGCAAGGTCCAGCTCGGGTCCCTCCCGGGGCTCACAGGCCTCTGCAGCTGCATCGCAGCGAGCGCACTTTGATACTTTATTACTGGCTTTGATTCTCCTCAGTCCGTGTTTGCTTCGGAGGAGACAACAAGGACTTAGGACGAAATGAAGTGGATCAGCTGGTGGAACTAAAAGGAAAAAAGCAGAAAACATTTCAAACATATTAAAGTGATTTTTTTTTCCAGTAATATAAAACATGAAATTCCTTATAACATTATAGTATTTTACAGTTTTATGAAGCTTTCTATTGTGACTTTTATGGAATCAAAAGATGAAGATGATGAGATATTTTAGCATTTATATTTTTCAAAATTAAATAAATGTATACTGAAAATAAAGTAACTTTATGCATTTATGGGAGAGTTTGTGTCTGTTTTCCCTCATTCTGTGCCAAGTCTTGTCTGATTCAATCAAGATCCCAGAATCAATGTGCTGATACAAGGGGCTCCCCCACGCCCAGTGTTGGACTCCCTGCAGCGTATTTTGGGATACCTGGGGGAGCAGTTGGCTCTGAAGAGTGGCCAGAAGGTCTGGGGGTGGTACAGCATCTCCTTCCTCAGTGAGGATGAGGCCAGTGTGCCTGGGCTTCTCCACAAAACCTCTGGTTTCTGGGCTGAAATTGCCACGATCAAATTTGCTGTCTGAGCATCTCCTTGGCCAGGAATAAGCACTGCAGGACTTGGGGAAACAGCAACCATGGGAGCCCGTGTGGCTCCACCCGAGTTGCGGGTGCACGTCCCGATGTGTCCCCTGGAGCCCAGCAGGCACTGCCCTCTGGGCCCCCGGCCCTGCAGGCAGATCCCTGCTCACACACCTCTCTGAGCTCACCTGTAACAGCACGGCCTGGCCAGAGGGCGGCACCTGGAGGTGAAGGCAGCTTGGGCAGTGCGGGGCTGTGGGCTGCTTTTGGCATCTGCGCAGCCCCCGGGCTCGGTACCCCCGGGGCAACTGAAGATCATCTCAATCACCGAACTAAGGGGAGAAGGAAGGGTCAGGAACTGCCCTGGATGAACCGGAGAGGTCTTTTCCAATCTAAAAGGTTCTGTTGTGGGACTGTAACATGGACAAGGGCGGTACCGCTTATCTGGTGGCAGGGAGAGACACCTCCTTGCCACTCAAGATCCTTGGTCAGCTCTGGTGCCTCTGGAAGCTTTGGAGCAAATACTGTTCATAGAGTACTCACCCAGCTCGCTGGGCACCCGAGATGTCGATGAGCCCAGTGGTCTGACAGGTCTCAGCTACTTCAGGAAGCAGGCAATGGACATGGGAAAAATGCAGTAGGTCGAGACCGTGGAGAGGAAGGCCCTGATGGAGCCCCGGAGCGGCTATTACCGCTCGGATCCGCTCCCTGCTTCCACAGGGCCGAGGGACGGAGCCCCAGAGAGCTGCGGCCCCGGGGAGGGAGGGAGGGACAGGCGGGCGATGCTGTCCCGCAGCGGAGCGGCGCTCTCGGGGCTGGGGAAGCGGGGAGCCCTGGGAGGACAGCGCGCTCCGGGGCTGCGGTGCCGGCCCTGCGCACTTGGGCGCGCAGGGGCGCTGCGGCGGGGCCGAGAGTGCGGCCGGGGGGCGGCGACGAGCGCTGCGGGGGTCCCGGGCGGTGCCGCCTCTCCACTGTCGGGAGGGTCGAAGCCGCACCTGGGCCGTGATCCGTACCGGGCCCGGATAGCGGTGGGCGGGCGGTGCCGGTGCGGGAGCGCGGCGGTTCCCGGTTCGGACGCGGAGCCCCGTGTGGGCCCGGTACCCGCAGGGCGCCCTCTGGCGGACACGGAGCGCGGTGCGAGCGTGGCGCCCCCGCGTGGCCCCGGGACAGCGGTGCGGGGGGCGGGGCCAAGGAGAGGCGGGGCCGGCACAGGTGTGAGGGGCGGGGCCACAGGGTGCGGGGCGCAGAACGAGGCCGCGGCACGAGGCAGGCAGTGAGGGGCGAGGCCACGGGGCGCGTGCGCGGCGCAGAACCGCAGAGCGCGTGCGCGGCGCAGAACCACAGAGCGCGTGCGCAGCGCGGAACCACAGAGCGCGTGCGCGACTCGGGACAACAGAGCGCGTGCGCGGCGCGGAACCACAGAGCGCGCGCGCCGCGCGAGGCCGGCACAGGTGTGAACAGGGCACGGCCACAGGTGCGCGGGGCTCCACTGCGGCTGCGCGGGGCGGGACCGAGGGCATTTAAACCCCGGAAACCGCCGCGGGCGCCATTTTCTCCCCAGCGCTCGGAGGTGGCGGCTGCGGCCGGTCCGAGCTCCCTCGGCGGGGCCCAGCTGAGGCTTTCCTCTCTCCCTCTCTCTGCTTCTCTCCTTCTCTCTGCTTCTCTGTCCTCTCACCTTCTGTCCTCTCTGCTTCTCTGTCCTCTCTCCTTCTCTTTCCTTCTCTCTGCTTCCCTGTCCTCTCTGCTTCTCTCAATTACTCTGTTCTCTGTCCTCTCTTATTTCTCCTTCTCTCTGCTTCTGTCCTTCTCTCTCCTCCTCTCTCCTTCTGTCATTCTCTCTGCTTCTCTCTCTCTGCTTCTCTTCTTGCATCTCTCTCCTTTTCTGTACTTCTTCTGTCCTTTGCTTCTCTCTCCTTTCTGCTTCTCTCTCCTTTTCTTCTCTCGCCTTCTCTGTACTTGTTTGTCCTGCTGCTCTCCCCTTCCTCCTTCCCCTCCTACCGTCCTTCCCCAAACCGCCTCCCCTTCCCTCCCTGCCCCGCTCCCCAGCCACCTCCACCCTCCTTCCTGCCCCGTTCTTCCCCGCTACCCAACCCGACACAGCAGGGGCAGGGATGCAGGGAGGGATGCAAGGATGCTGGGATGCAGGCAGGGATGCAGAGAAGGATGTAAGGATGCAGCAGCCCCAGCCTGCTGGCCTCCCCCTGCCCGGCTCACTGTGACCTGGAGACCACTGGAACTCTGGTAAGCATGGATTGGGAGCGTGCCTTTGGTAAATCTCCTTTGGTAAATCTCCACACCTGCCTGCTGCAGGAGTGTTTCTGAGCCTCCAGCCCAGCTCATTAGGCTGCAGCACAGCCAGCCTCTGTGCTGCTGCTGAGAGCACACAATGGACTCTGGACATTATGGCTGTGCATTAGGACAGGGTTAGAGTCTCTGGCTTTCTCTACAGGTGCATGTGTATGGATAAGCACTCTGAAATTAAAGGCAGAGAGGGTATTCAAAGAGGAGTTAATCCTGCTTTAGGGGGGCAATTCAGTGTTTCCATTATTGATGCCTATAACTGATTGAACACTGAGGCTCATTGGCAGGTTCTGCTAATCCTGTGCACTGGGGATGCTCTACTTCTTCCTCTTCAAGGAGCATCAGCAGTTTAAGAGCCAGAGAGGGAACAGAAGGTGATGCCCCAGGGAGAGATTCAAATGAACATCCTGGTTTGAAGGGAATAGCAAATGTAAACCTGAGAGAGATGCAGGGAGAGCTGACGTGTGAAGGCTCCGTGCTCCCTCAGTCCCATTTTCCCCTTGGAAGGCAGATTTTGGGGTAGGCATGTTTCCATGAGAGCTGCTCCTGTCCTCTGGAGGCAGGGAACATCCAAACAGCACAGCAGAGGGATGGTGCACAGGGAGGAGCCTTCCAAAGTCTGCTCAGCTGTAAGCAGGGTTTTCCTTTTATTTCCTCACTCCTGACCCTAAATCCCTGCTATCTGCTGTGCCCACCCTGGGAGCATTGCTGTGCTTTGTGCTCTAGGAGAGAGGAATTGTTCAGGGAGCTTTGGGAATGCCCCAGCCAGCCAAGCCTCTCCTGAGCTCCTCTAAATGGAGCTGCAGCTCCCTGGGAGCACAGGGCTGTAAGGGCCCCCTCCAGGCTCACCCAAACACAGCATTCACCTGCAGAAGGTGTTTTTTTTCCACGGGTCAGCAAAGCCAGGGACTCACTGGCATCTGAGAGGTTCAGAGGTTTTCCAGCTCCAAGGTATCCGTAGTGGTTTGGGGTTTTATCCCAGCCTGTCTCCTGTAAGCTTCTGAAAGCTCCAAAGCTTCTTTAAGCTGCTGAAATTTGCTTTCAGCTTCCACTTGGTGTTTTCCTTCTGCTGCCTCCTTCCCCTCAGGTTCCAACAAAGGGAACCACCCTGTCACTGGACCCAGAGCACTGTCCCCTGGGTGTCCCCTGGGTGTCCCTGGACCTCCTATTTTATTGTCATTTTGTCCTATAATGCATATTTTGTTTAATATGGAACTATTTGGTGGGTAAGCCAGAACTGCACATTTTGGAGTAATTAAGATACGACATTTGTGATTAACAAAGCAGAGGATGAAGAGATTTGCAATGCAAATCTGATACGTATTTATGTGCAGGTAATGGATATAAATGATGATGTATTCAGTGTAATGCAACTTTATGCAGATGTAAGTGCTTAAGAAGTAATTAAGTACAGTTTTGTATAACATTAATTAGAGGATCCTGAATGCTTCCACTATCAGTGGTTCCATCTAGGGATCACATTGGAACTGGGTGTGCCATTTGCACTGGTAGCTTTATTTCCAAAGAGTAGAAAGATAAAACTCTTTTATTTGAGCATTTAGCATCAATTTCAAAGAAAACCTGAGCTTTTTATATCTGACATTAGCACCTGATGACTACATATGGCCCCATTTCTCTCCTTCAGGAGCTCAGACAGACTCTCTAAACCCTGGCTTGGAAGCCAAGCCTGATTGCCAGGGCAGAGCCAGGCTGGGCTGGCATGCCTGGGCTTCAAGTGGCACAAATGGCAATTTCTGGTGATGTGATGGAGCATTTTAGCTCACAGGAATACCTTGAGGAGTGTGGCATGAACATTTCTGAGTCTGCTGCAGGAGAGGAGATGTGAGGGCTGCCTCCTCCTGCTGAGAACTGAAATTCCCACGTTGTGGATTCTATTGCAGTTTATTAA
This sequence comes from Muscicapa striata striata, assembly GCA_030060385.1. Taxonomy (NCBI): domain Eukaryota; kingdom Metazoa; phylum Chordata; class Aves; order Passeriformes; family Muscicapidae; genus Muscicapa; species Muscicapa striata. The sequence continues at coordinate 477,023 of JAREIS010000061.1, read as the reverse complement.
TTTTTTTTTTTTTTTTTTTTTTTTTGCTAGAGTTGGGATTAAATGTGCAATAGATTGTTAGGATTTAGATGTGTATTAATTCTTATTTATATTACAGTGAGTTTTATAGCACTTTTAACTAAGAAGCTCTAAAAATGGAGATGTAACTATTTTACTGCAAGGCCTTTTAGGGCCAAACTGTCTAATTAAGAATGGACACCTAAATTATTTTGACTTTTAACCTAATAACTGACTACTTATGACCCACAGTGCAGATTTTTTTATTCAATTAGAAAAGATTACTTAGACTTGTGAAGAAGGTGAAAAAGAAAGACAAAACTTCAACTCTAAAACCTTAATTTTGTTTTCTATATATTGCTGTATTTTAGAACTTTAAATTCTGTTTTCTACTATGTGATATTATACACTTTTATTTAAACTACACACTTGTGATTTTAGTTCTGTTACTTAATTTTGGAAGCTTTTTCTATGGCTTCAGGTCAAAAGCAGTGTTTTCCTGGGGGTTACTGCTTGTTACACAGAAAGTCTAAAATGCTCAGTTTCCAGGGTTCCAGCAGATTCCAGTGGGAAAGGCCATTTCAAGGGTTGGGAGGTGTTTTCTCTCTGTGCAAGGAAGGCATTTGACACTGATTTGTGCCTGCTGAGTTTTTCTCTTCCTTTGCCCTGCCCAGATGCTCTGAAGTGACTCGGGAGCTGCAGTCTGGGGGCAGGAGCAGGAAAAGGAAGCTGTAAGACTTCAGGAAAACCCCTGCAACTGAACTTTGAACCTGGACTGCTGCTGTGGGTGAGATTTCCAGGGTACCAGGCACAGTTTGGCTTGAGGACACATCCCTGTGCCCAGGGCTGCCCTGCTCAGAGGATCTCCAGCTCCTGCTGGCCTCTGTCCAGCCAGACCCGTGAGTAACCCCGAGTGTCCAGGGGCACTCCTGGAGCTTGTCTGGGTGGCTGAACTGTCCTGCCATGAGACAGGTGAGGGGAGGATGCTCAGGGACAGTGCAGCAGAGACTTCCAGGGGAGGAGGCACCTCTGTGGAAGGAAACGTGGTCCCTGTGGTGGAGGAAGCAGGGTGGGAATGCTGCCTGCAGGAGGGCAGGGGAGCTGCCCTGGGCTCTGCTCACAGGCTCAGCTGGCAGAGCCCCCAGCCCCCTGGCTGCTGCAAGGGGCTGGTGAAACATCCTGGCTCCATCTCTGCTGTGCCAGCCTGCTGGTACTGTGCACTCTGGGGTCTGGGGATTGCAGGACAAAGTGGAGTTCTGCAGCTTTGTTCAAATAAAGCCTGGTCCTGTGGCCCAGGTGTGTTAAATGACTCCAGAGAATAAAGCAGTGACACTTGTGGCAACCTATCTATCACTGCAGCTCCTTGCCCATGGCTTCTCCTCCAGCCTTTCCAGAATCCCAAATCCTCAGCTGCAGAGACCTGGGCTCGAGAGTGATGGGTGTCACTGGTGTCCAGCTTGTCCTGGCTATGCTGTCCCAGGCCTGCAAAGTCCAAAAGCAGATTGAGCTGGCCTCCCAGTCAAGTCATCCTAAATGAAACCAAGAATGCCAGGGCCTAAATGCCCTCACAACCACTGAGTCAACTAACAAAGACTCAAATGACATCAATATCCCAGTGACCTGAAGTAACCTGATCATAACCTCAAATGACCCCAATGACCTGTAGTAACCCCAACTGTGACCTCCTGACCCCAATGACCTCCAAATGACCTCCAAAGGGCTAAAAATGACCTAAAGTAACCCTGAGAAATCGAAAATTTTCAAATGACCTCAAGTAACCCCAGAAAATCAAAAATCAGAAAATGACCCTCAAATGACCCCAATGACCTGTAGTAACCCCAACTGTGACCTTCCTGACCCCAATGACCTCCAAATGACCCCCAATGACCTCCAAATGACCTCCAAAGGGCTAAAAAAATGACCTAAAGTAACCCCTGGAGAAATCAAAAATTTTCAAAATGACCAAGTAACCCCAGAAAATCAAAAAATCAGAAAATGACCTCAAATGACCCCAATGACCCGTAGTAACCCCAACTGTGACCTTCCCTGACCCCAATGACCTCCAAATGACCCCCAATGACCTCCAAATGACCTCCAAAGGGCTAAAAATGACCTAAAGTAACCCCTGGAGAAATCGAAAAATTTTCAAATGACCTCAAGTAACCCCAGAAAATCAAAAATCAGAAAATGACCTCAAATGACCCCTATGACCTGTAGTAACCCCAACTGTGACCTTCCCTGACCCCAATGACCTCCAAATGACCCCCAATGACCTCCAAATGACCTCCAAAGGGCTAAAAAATGACCTAAAGTAACCCCTGGAGAAATCGAAAAATTTTCAAATGACCTCAAGTAACCCCAGAAAATCAAAAAATCAGAAAATGACCTCAAATGACCCCAATGACCTGTAGTAACCCCAACTGTGACCTTCCCTGACCCCAATGACCTCCAAATGACCCCCAATGACCTCCAAATGACCTCCAAAGGGCTAAAAAATGACCTAAAGTAACCCCTGGAGAAATCGAAAAATTTTCAAATGACCTCAAGTAACCCCAGAAAATCAAAAAATCAGAAAATGACCTCAAATGACCCCTATGACCTGTAGTAACCCCAACTGTGACCTTCCCTGACCCCAATGACCTCCAAATGACCCCCAATGACCTCCAAATGACCTCCAAAGGGCTAAAAAATGACCTAAAGTAACCCCTGGAGAAATCGAAAAATTTTCAAATGACCTCAAGTAACCCCAGAAAATCAAAAAATCAGAAAATGACCTCAAATGACCCCAATGACCTGAAGTAACCCCGATGGTGACCCCCACTGACCCCAATGACCTGAAGTAACCCGATCATGACCTCCAAATGACCCCAGTGACCTCCAAATGACCTCCAAAGGGCTAAAAAATGACCTAAAGTAACCCCTGGAGAAATCAGAAAATTTTCAAATGACCTCAAGTAACCCCAGAAAATCAAAAAATCAGAAAATGACCTCAAATGACCCCAATGACCTGGAGTAACCCCATTGGTGACCTCCACTGACCCCAATGACCTGCAGTAACCCTGATCATGACCCCAAATGACCCTGATCGGGCTTGTGTGTTATAAAATAAAATAAAATTACGGTTCGGAGTGACGTGACCCCCTCTGCTTCCCCCCCCCACCCACCCCTCCCTCCCCCCGGGCCCTGTCCGGAGGAGGAGCCCTGGGGAGGGGCTCAGGGGGCGGGTCCCTTCCGGAGGGGAGGGCCCGGGGTGGGAGGGGCTAAGGGGGGCAACCCCCAACTCCTCCCACCCCGGACCCCCCCCGGACCCCTCCTATCGAGGGGGCCCATCCCAACCCCGGACCCCTCCTATCGAGGGGGCCCATCCCAACCCCCCGGACCCCTCCTGAGGAGGCCCCCGCCCCCAGCCCCCAGTCGGGCCGGGCACAGCCGCACACCGGCACTGCGGGGCCGCGCTGGGGGCGGGGGGACCCGCAGAGCGGCTCCGGCCCCGGGGCGGGATTCCCGCGAGGGGCGCCGGCTCCGGCCCTCTGGGCTTTATTATCCGGCACCCCGAACCCCGCGGGACAGGGGACACAGGGACAGGGGACACAGAGCGGGAGAAGAGGGACAGAGCAGAGATAAAGGGGACAGGGGAGGGATAAGGGGGACAGAGAAGGGATAAGAGGAACAGAGGAGGAATAAGAGGAACAGAGGAGGGATAAGGGGGAGGGGATAAGGGGGACGTGCGCAGGGGCCATAGGGAGAAGCCGGGTCAGGTGAGGCAAGGACGGTGCAAGGGGAGAAAGGAGGACTAGTGGAAGGTAGGGGGGATAGAAGGGGAAGAGAGGGGAGAGTCAGGCTGGGCAGTGGGTGAGGAGCGGCCAGGCAGGAGGGGCAGGGGGGGTTTGAGGGGGAGACGGGGAAGGGCGGTAGAGGGAGAAGGGAGGAACGGCAGAAAAGCAGAAGGAGAGACAAGCAAAGAGGACAGAGAAGGACAGAAGCAGAGAGGAGAAGGAGAGAGTGGCAGAGAGAATGAGAGGAGCAGAGCGAAGGGCTACAGCAGAGAGAAGGAGAGAGGACAGAGGAGGAGAGAGAAGGACAGAAGCAGAGAGAAGGAGAAATAAGAGAGGACAGAGAAGCAGAGTAATTGAGAGAAGCAGAGAGGACAGAGAAGCAGAGAGAAGGAAAGAGAAGGAGACAAGCAGAGAGAGGGAGAGAGGAAAGCCTCAGCTGGGCCCCGCCGAGGGAGCTCGGACCGGCCGCAGCCGGCACCTCCGAGCGCTGGGGAGAAAATGGCGCCCGCGGCGGTTTCCGGGGTTTAAATGCCCTCGGTCCCGCCCCGCGCAGCCGCAGTGGAGCCCCGCGCACCTGTGGCCGTGCCCTGTTCACACCTGTGCCGGCCTCGCGCGGCGCACGCGCTCTGTGGTTCCGCGCTGCGCACGCGCTCTGTGGTTCCGCGCCGCGCACGCGCCCCATGGCCTCGCCCCGCCCTCTGTGGCCCCGCCCCCACACCTGTGCCTGTCACGCGCCGCGCACGCGCTCTGTTGTCCCGAGTCGCGCACGCGCTTTGCGGTTCTGAGCCGCGCGCGCGCCCCGTGGCACCGCCCCTCATAGCTGTGCCGGCCCCGCCCCTCCTTGGCCCCGCCCCCGCCCCGCTGTCCCGGGGCCACGCGGGGGCGCCGCGCTCGCACCGCGCTCCGTGTCCGCCAGAGGGCGCCCTGCGGGTACCGGGCCCGCTCCCGGTCCCGGTACTGATCCCGATCCCGGTCACGGTACTGGTCCCGATCCGATCTTCCCGACGGGGAGAGGCGGCACCGCAGGGACCCCGGCAGAGCCCAGCAGTGCTCGGTCCCGCACTCTGTGGCCCCGCCCTCACACCTGTGCCGGTCTGGCCCCGTGTCCCCGCCCGTCCTTGGCATCGCGTCCCCCGCCCCGCTGTCCGGGGCCATCGCTCGGGACCCTCGCTCGGCGCTGTGCGAGCCCCGGCCCGGGGGCTGCTCCCGGCGCGGCCCGCTCGGAACCCGGCGCGCTGCCGGTGTCGGGTGTCCTGGTGCGGCCCGAGCCCTGCCGGTGTCGGGGTGTCCCGGGTGTCCTGGGGTGCGGCCCGAGCCCTGCCGGTGTCGGGGTGTCCCGGGAGCGTGTCCGGTGTCGGGGTGTCCCGGCCCGGGGTGCGGACCGAGCCCTGCCGGTGCCGGCTCGCGGAGCGGCGCTGGCTCTGCCCCGGCGGGAGGGCTGCGGCTCTCGGGGATGGCGGGCCGGGCCCGGACTGGGGCTGACCGGGCTGGGCACGGCGCAATCCCCAGCCTGCACTCGACGGCCCCTCCTGCTGCGCTGCCGGGCCGAGACTGACCGAGAGCGGGCGATGGATCCACAACCGGAGCTGGGATGGGGGTTCGGGTCCCGCCGGGGGATCCCGGGCGGCGCCGCCTCTCCCTTGTAGGGAGGATCGAAGCGGCATCGGTACCGGGCCCGGATCGCGGCGCGCAGGCGGTGCCGGTGCGGGAGCGCGGCGGTTCCCGGTTCCGGTTGGGCTGCGGAGTCCCGTGTGGGCCCGGGAGCCGCAGGGCGCCCTCTGGCGGACACGGAGCGCTCCCGGCCCAGCCCCGCCGCTCCGCCACCCCCGAGCCCGGCGCTGCCGCCCCTGCCCCGGCCGGTGCCGGCCGCGGGAGCCGGGGAGCCGGGCACTGTCCCGCTCCGGCTGCGGGAGCCGGGACCCGCCGGGAGCCGGGCACGGTCCAGCTCCGCCTGGACCCGCCGGGAGCCGGGCACCCAGCCGCCTGGAGCCGGGACCCGCCGGGAGCAGAACGGCAGCAGCGGCGCTCTCCCGGTGCCGCCGATGGTCCCCGGACAGAGCGGCTGCCTCTCTGTCCCTCCATGTGCCCGCCCTTGGGCCGCAGTAAGGTGCAGCTCCTCTGACAGCTGCCAGACCTGATGCTCTCCTTCCTCTCCCTCAATTTCTCTGCAACTCACCCTCTCCAGCGGCAAAACTTCTGGTTTTAAAATTCCCGTTAAAATATTTCATCTTTATTTCCATTCGGGCAAGGTCGTGCCTGGGATGGAAATGGGTAAAAAAGAGGAAACAAAAATGCCCAAACCAGGTGCTGCCCCGTGAGTGAAAGCGGGGAAAGCCTGGGGATGTCCAAGGTTGGTTTTATTTCCACGTGCAGGGGTGCCCGTCCTGTGGGCTTGAAACCTCTGCTGCTGGCCAGGGCCACCCTTGTCTCCTCCGAGGGACCCCACAGCGCTGCCAGGATGATGCTGAACTGTTTCTTTGGGCCCCAATCCCCTCACTGCACTGAGTGCCTCGATCCTGCAGAGTGCCTCCTACAGGAGAGCAGCAACTGCACGTGGAACTTTGATGACCACTGAGAAATGAGAGAGCAGCTGTGATAAAAAACCTTTTTTTAAGAACAAGATCAACAATTCCTCTACAGCAGTTGAGCAGCTTCAATTTCCATTCTATCCCTATGACACAGCATCTAATTCCATCTCCTGATCTGATCTTGGCAAAAGGCAGAGTCCCGTGCCCTCAGTGTGAGTATTTGGCACGCAGGGCACTGCCAGAGCCCCTCAGTAATAAATAGCTGCAGTTCACTCCCATGCACAGCCCTGCACAGCGCCGTGCTGGCTGGGCTGGGACAGGGCACGGACATAAATTAATTATTGCAGTCGGGTGTGCCGTGGGCAGGGAGCCTTGGAGCTGATCCACGCTGGAAATACAAATATCTCTCACACCTTGAAATCCACGCTTCCCGCTGGGAAAAAATCCTGTTTGGAGTGCGGTTGGTGCCTGTTGTGTCTCTGGGACACAGGGAGCAGCCAGGAACCAGAACCTGCTTGGACTGGGACCAGGACCAGGACAGCACCTGCAGTACCTACAGAGTCTGCACAGAGTATCCCGTTGATGATACCCAAAACACCCGCAACCCTTTCCTAGTGCCAGCAATGAAATTCCTATGCAAAGAGAAGTCCACTTTTTATGCTAATGCTTAAAACACCAGCCCTTGGAATGCTCATAGGGCAGAACTTGATGGAACAATACAGGTGAACAGCTGTGGGACAGCACAAAACTCTTACAATAATGCTGATTTGCTGCATTTACCCAACAGCTGCACTGGTGCTCGTGCAATGTCTGTTTGCAGGGAGACACGAGGTCTGTGGCAAGTGTTTCATCAAGTGTCCATGCCTGGTCCTGCCTGCAGTGAGGTGTTTCCTACAATGGGGGTGTTTAGAGCCCAAAACCACAGGGGGTGCTGAGGTTAGGGCTAACTTTTGGGCCCAGAGCTGGATGGAGCCCTTGGCGACTCCCACTCACTGCCAGAAGTTTCTTGTAGTGTCTCCTCTGCGTGTCCCAGCCGGGCAGGGAATGAGGGGCAGGAGGAGGCCGGGAGCACCAGAAAGTGAACCAGCACTTCTTGTCCTTTGTATTCACAGGGGGAGGAGCTGTGCCCCGCAGGGCCCTGCCCGGGGCACGCAGTGCGCTCGCAGTGTCCAGAGAGGCACACGCAGAGTGCCAAGCCACCCCTTTCCATGGCTGTCCGCACGAGCCTTCCCGCTCATCGTTCCACGGGGGCGGCCCTCGGAGGCCATCGCTTCCCAAGGCGCTCCTCGCCCTTCCCGGCGGTCCTGGCTGGCGCAGGAGCCCCTGCTGCCATGCTCTCCGCTGGCACCGGAGGCAGAGGCGCAGCCGGCGCCGGGGCACTGGCAGAGCTGAGGCTGCTGCTGTTGGCAGGGGACGGGTGCAGGAGAGCCAACAGCCGTGACGTCTTCCCAGGCAGAGGAGCTCTCCAGTGCGGAATGCTGGCACCTTGGGGCCCGGGGCTGGACGCTGGGCTGTGCCGCTCAGCCTGCTGTGCTTCCCGAGGCAGCTGGCTCGGAGCGCTGCTCCCGGGCAGGAGCTGGGCCTGGGCAGGCAGCGCGGGCGTGGGCGCCGTCGGAGCGCTCGGCAGGCCGCCCGCATCCAGCGCCGCATCCCCCTCGCTCCCAGCCCCGCCGGCCGCAGGGAAGCTGCTGCCTCGCCGGCTGCAGGACTCGCAGCACAGCTTGTGGTAGCCAGGGATGGAGCAGTACCGGGCCAGCACTTCCATCTGGCAGAAGATGGATTTGTCTCCCAGGCAGGGCTCATCTGCAAAACAAATGGCCCGGGGATGGGAACCCAGTGATGGACGCCTGGGAAACACTGGCACACTGCGTTTTCAGAGGAGCACTGGCAGCAACTCCCAGTGCCAACCTCCCAGAGCTCCCACACACACTGCTTATGTGCTACCCACCCCAAATCCCTCCCAGCCTGAGGCCATCATCCATCAGCAGCGTTAAAGCCAAGGCAATCTTCCCTCCCAGAAACTAAACCCCAAGCAATAGCCCTCGGAAATGCCTTAAAACAAAAAGTTACAGTCAGATGAAATTTTGTTCAGATTAAGTTTGGTGTTTTTCAAATGGAACTGCAGAACTGATGAAAACTGTAACATTGAGTCATGTGTAAGGTGCCCTCAAAGGCAGGGATGTGCATCACTTTCCTCAGGAAAAGAATTTCCAGAGGCTCTTCTGGAAGGTTTGAATCAAAATCAGCTCTCTGCAGGGAAAGATGTCCCCACTTGGGCACAGGGGCTGCCTCACCATGGGCCAGAAGTGCATTGACCACCACCTTCTCCTGCTTTAAAATATCAACTGGAGCCTGACCTCAGAGTGGGTGAGAACCAGCTCAACTCCAGGGAACACAGTAAAATCCCCTACAAGAACATCAGTGGTGTTCCATAAAACACTCTGGAATATAGACATGTCCTTGTCCTGATCCCACTGAACTTCTCTGGATGGATGGTTGCTGGTTCCTGACAAACCCGGTGTAAAAGCAGCAGCTCTGCATGGGAATATCCGCGCTCCATGAGGCACCGTGAGGCTGCTCCAGCCTCAGCATGGAATTCTGGGCTACAGGTACAATTCCTTTTGCCTTTCCATAGTGACAGTGACCCTTATTTGGTCCTGTTCTCTCCTGGCTCACTTTGGAGTATCCATTTGTGCTGGTTTAGATTCCACTACTCCAGTGTGGAGATTTGGGGTTATGCTTCTCTGCTTCCAGCAGGTTCCAAAGGACTCAAAGCAGATCCCACCTGTCCAGCCTGGGGGAAAACACCTGCACCTCCCAGGAGCTCTGGCTGCTTTTCCTACCAGGTCCTGAGCAGTGTCAGGGTCACCAAGAGGGATTCAAAACCCCAATAACCCCAAATCCTACAGAGTGAATAATCCAAAGGAAGGAATGCACTGTTGTCATAAAAAGCTTCAAAACCTGTTAAAAGTTCTATGAAAACAAAGTAATGGATTCCCAGGAACCTCATTATTGCTCTGGGTTCCATGCTTATGTGTTTTCATTCCCTCACTTGGCAGCTTGTAGAACTTACCCTGGATTTAGAGGTCAAGCAGGGTTTGTTTTGCATTGACCTTCACCTCTGGCCCCAGTCTGTGCCAAGACAACTTGGGCCAGTGTGGTTAAACCCTGTTTGAGCACATCCACAGACAGACCCCGATGGTCTGGCTATCTCTGTGAACACAGAGGAAAGCTGGGCTCTGTGTGTGACCCCTCTGGCAGCACGGTGCTCTCGAGGGAGCAGTGACTGCCCCAGTGCAGCCATTGTAGCCGCTCTCTTACCGTCACAGGCAGCCAGTCTGCACGGCCTCACGGCCTCGGGCCGCTCCCCCTCGCAGCGGTCCCCGGCGCGGCACAGCACCTGCCGGCTCTCCGTCCCCTCCCCGCAGGTCACTGAGCACTGTGGGACACAGAGGGCACACATCAGTGCTGTGTCACAGCCCGTGGCAGCCCTCCCACGAGCCAGCCCGGCCCTGGGGACAGCTGAGCTGTCCCGCTGCCCACCTGGGACCAGGGCCCGGCTTTCCAGGGCGCGGGGCACGGCACGCGGTTGCAGGAGCGCCGGCTCTCGGGCCGCTCCCCGCGGCACAGCTTGGCCTGCACCGAGCGGTTGGTGCCGTCTGCAAGGGGCTGGATGCAGCGCACCGTGCGCAGCTGGTAGCCAGAATTCCCACACGTTTTGGTGCAGTGCTCCCACTCATCTGCGGCCCAGCTGGGAAGGGAAATGGAGTTAGACACCATCAAGTGTTAACCTTTCCATCCTGCTGTGGCTGCCTCATTCCTGGAGCAAGCTCATCTAGTGGAAGGACTCCCTTCCCATGGCAGGGGGCTGGAATGAGATGGTCTTTAAGATGCCTCCCAACCCAATCTATTCCATGATTTTGTAACATATATGTATATATATATACATTACAATCACCCAATCAGATCAGTATCCATGGTTACACAGGTAGAAACTCCCCTCCATATAGGGTGGGAAGCTGTCAGCACCCCATCCAATTCATCCCACCCAGTCTGGCTGGGGATACCCTGTCTGAAGGACAATCCCTGCCCTCCATGCCCAGCTGCACTCACAGGGGCTCCGTGCACTCCTGCAGGTTGCACATCCTGCGGATGGGCTTTGGCTTTTTGCTGCCTTCGCAGAAGCTGCGATGAACCATCTTGTTGTCACTCTTCCTGCGGCACCCATACTTGGTGTACTGGAAGCCTGGGAAACACGTCAGAGGCATCAGGTCCTTGTTAGAACATTTGGTTTAAAGGTTTTCTGACCTATTACATGGGTTTACAGGACAGGTATTTTGGTATTTGCATTCCCCTTTATTTGCTTCAGACCATGAGTACAGGGAATGCTCAGGAGCATCAATGCCGGGGTTTGGGCATCTAAAGTAGCTTTGGGGTCTGAATTTAAACACTAAAAGAAGGCTTTTTCTTCCTAGGCCAGAAGTGTGACACCTGGGAACAACCATGCACTTTAGCTATTTAAAGCTTGATCCCTAAAATAACAAACCACTGTTAAAAAAGGGAAGCCAGCAATCTAAATCATTCCCTTCCCGCAGTTTTTGGTAACCTGTCCCTTGTTACAGGTGCCTGAGCCCTGGCTCACCTCCGCCGCAGGGTTTGGAGCACTGGGACCAGCTCTTCAAGGCCCACTCGAAGGTGTCTGTGTCCTCCCGCAGCACGTTGTTGCTGTGGATGGTGGGCACCGAATCCTCGTGGATGATGTACCTGTAAGTCAGGCTGGACCTGGTGTCGTTCTCCCGAGGAATGATCTGGGAGTAAGCAAACACAAACCCAGCACTGTTACTGATTCCTCTGCCCAGTACAGGCTCCAAGGTCTGGCTCTGGGATGGTCCCTGAGGCCCTCCTGGAGCTCAGCACGTCACCCACCAGCACCACCACGGCGTCGTGCAGGGGCCCGGCCGTGTGCAGCGTTTCCGTGTTGTCCTCGAGGCTGTACTCCCACTGCACGCCCAGATCGATGAAGGATCGGGATCTGGCCTCCTCCCCTTTCCCATTCAGGATATAGTGTCCTGTAGCCTGGTTCTTGATTGCTGGGAGGAGTGAGAGCAGAGCCTGTCGTGCCTCCCCCGCACTGGCAGCAATCGGGGTGGCACGGGGAGGGGTATTTCCATCAGATTATGAAAACAACAGATTTTCATCACATTTCACTTTGCTCTGTGCACACAGGTGTGTTCCAGATGCTAAAATCTGGAAGTGATACTAAAATCTTTTAAGTGAAGAGCTGAGGAATTGCAGCCCTGTGGAACTGCCTAAGTCTGGGCTTCCACGGCACACCTCTGCAGCCAGGTACAGTGAGGATTATGGTGATGGTGATGCTTCAATTAGAAGCCAATTCATTAAAAGCTGGAATCATTAAATGGTTTGGATTGGAAGGGACCTTAAAGATCATTCAGTTCCAACACCTATTGTTCTTCCATACAGCTTTTTGCAATGCACCATAGGAATAATTAAAAGATACTGAATTTGATTCACCCTGGCAGTTCCCACTTTCATGTGAGTCATAACAATCCTTGGTTAGAAAACATGAAAACTGGGGTCAGTTTAGTATTTTGGAGAACTCAAATGAGCAGATGTTTGTTTGCTGAGCTGTAGGACTGCAGGACTAAGCCCTGCCCATGCAATTTGGAAAGCCCACAATTACCCAAACCCTTCACTGGATTCTCTCATCCCTCAGGTCCTCTGGCATGAATACCCATGCTTCTTTTCAAGCCTCATACCGACTTTGAGCAGAAAAACACTTACCAAGAAAGTGAGGAGAGGCCTCATCTTCTTGGATAAACACATGTCGAGCACCAGGAGGGATGTCAAACATCTTAAGGTACCCTTTGGCATGTGCAGGGTCAGTGGAGGCAGCAGGGAGGAAAAGAGAAAGGAACAGCCATGGTCAGGAGTGCCGAGTACAGTCCAGCTCTGCTTGCAGGAGAGGGCCTGGGCTCTTCTCTTCCAGGGACAGAAGAGACACCAGGTACAGATCCATTTGTCACTTCCCAGCTGGGATCACTTTAACATTTACAGCTGAGCTGCTCCAAGCAGGATCTATCAACAATTCAGGCAAAAAGATGTTTCCAGTGTTCCTTAGCACATGAGGAACCAAATCACTCCTCAGCACATGAGGAACCAAATCACTCCTCAGCCAGGTTGTTAGATTGGAATTTACTGACTGCCCTTTAAGATGGTCATGTCTGCAGTGAAGCTAAAAAGTTGTTCACAAAGAAAAGCATTCTTAGTTTCAATTTCAATTATGTACCAGTGCAAATCACATGTAATTAGTATAAAATTAAGGAGGCACTGCTAATTAGGAAGACTAGGATCCCTTCTAGGGATCAGTCACTGGTACACATAGATCAAGATTTAATCAATTGTTTCCAAGGTTTGAATGATGATGGCATTATCTCGTGTCTGTGAGTGTCACACAAACCCCAGAGCCACCAGGAGCTCCAGCCAGCTGTAGGCAGATGTTTTTCCTACCAAGCTTTTTGGGAGTGCGGGTGTAGGTCCCCTTCACGGTCCGGCAGTGGGAGTCGTCCCCGCCGCAGACCCCGCACTGGTCCTCAGCCTTGCTGGAGCCAATTTCCTTGTCACAGCCCACTTTCTGCAGAAAAAAGGGCAAGACTGGATATTAGGAGGGAATTCTTTCCTGTATTGGTGCTGAGGCCCCAGCACAGGTTTCCCAGAGAAGCTGTGGCTGCCCCATCCCTGGAAGTGTCCAAGGCCAGGTTGGATGGGGCTTGGAGCAACCTGGTCTGGTGGAAGGTCATGGCAGGGGGTGGAACTGATAGTCTTTAAGTCCCTTTCAGCCCAAACCAGTCTGGGATCCTATGGTAAGAAACAACCAGTGGAAGAGAAGCGAAGCATTTCCATGGAGCTGGTCTGTGCTGTTCTCTAATTTAATTTAAATCTCAAGGAATTAGAAGAAACCAATGCTGCAAATATGGAACCAGAGACATCTGCCAAGTCCCTCTCTGCCTGTGAGCTGTTCCCATGAGCTGTCCCCAGAGTGTCCATGGACAAGCTGCCACTCACCACACATTCCCCACGGACACAGATGCTGTAGGGATCCTTGTAGGAGCAGCGAGTCCCGTCGTGCACCGGCTGCTTCATATGAGCCACATCCCCTGTTTCTCTGGACTGGCAGTACAGGTGACATCTCTTGGGAGCTGTGGAGCCAGGGAAAAGAAAGGACTGCATGGAGGACAGTGATCCAGGTGTGTTCCCAACAACTATCCCACCCATGGACTGAGAAGTGAGAATGGGCAGGCAGGTCTGGGGGTGAGGATGGGGGCAGAGCAGTGGAAAGAGGGGGGTTTGGGAAGGAACATGTGGATAGTAGAGAATTTTTTAGGAAAAATGGGGATGTTCAGGCAGAAGCCTGGAGATTTAGGGCAAAACTTGTGTTTTTGAGAAAGAATGTGGCCATTTTAAATACAAGTATCCATTTTAGGGATAAACAAGCAATTTGAAGTCATAAGGGCGAATTTTAGGGCTGAACTCGGGGCCTGGAGGGAAACAGGGGATTTTGGGTGAAAATGTTAAAATTAGGGCAAGACTTGTGATTTTGAGACATAATTCAGCAACTTTGGAGCACAAATGTCAATTTTAGGGATAAAAGGGCATGTCTGGGGTTGAAATTAGGACTTTGGCAGTAAAAAAGGGAAAATTAGGTCAGAGTAGGGAAAATGCAGGTTAAAATCCGGGATTAAGGGAAAGTCTGCTAATTTTTACACATAATGTGTTAATTTAGGTCAAAACTGTCAATTTTAGGGATAAACAGGAGAGAAATGGATTGTTTGGGGCTAAAACGGAAAAATTTGAGTCAGAGCAGGGAATTCGGGTATTAAAATCTGGGATTTAAGGCAAAACTATTGATTTTCAGACAAAACAGACAGATGGGTGGGGAGGGAACCAACTCATTTGCATGTCTGGGAGTTGTGGGCCTGTCCCTGAGATATGCAGGCCAAGGGGAATGGCTTCAAACCCTTTCAAGTGTGACTAAAGGCCCAGAGCAGGACGCACGGTCGGGGTGCTCGTAGGGCAGCCAGTGGTGGCGGCTGCCCCGGAACTCGAAGTGGGAATTGCGCTGCTGGCACTGCTGAGCCCTGAAGTCCTCAAAGTGCTTCGGACACTCCTCGGTGCTGCACAGCTGGAACTCAAAACTGACCCCCGCGCAGTCGTCACCTCCATTGACGGGCCTGTGACAAGAAAATATTCCAGAGGTTTTCATCAGGGAGAAATTGTTCCCTGTGAGGGTGCTGAGGCCCTGGCACAGGGTGCCCAGAGCAGCTGTGGCTGCCCCTGGATCCCTGGAAGTGTCCAAGGTCAGGCTTGGAGCAACCTGGGATAGTGGAAGGTGTCCCTGCCCATGGCAAGGGTGGAATGGGATGGGCTTTAAGGTCCCTTCCAACCCAGATCAGTCTGGGATTCTGTAATTCTATAGGAATTCTTGGATTCTCCAAAAATGATGCCATTTCAAGGGGCTTGAGCAGAATGCCCACCCAAAACCCAAATGCCATTTCCAGTGAGCCCTCTGAGGACGCCCAGGCAGGTGCAATTCCCACACCTACATTGGGTTGTTGCACTGGCGCGTGCGGAAGCGAACCCCAGTTCCACAGGTCCGTGAGCAGGAGCCAAACTTGGTCCAGGGTCCCCAGTGACCATCCTGCTTCAGCTGGTTGGTGTTCTTCCACATGCAGTGACCCTTGTAGCACCACTGAGGGAATTGGGGCAGGAAACAGGTGAGAACTGACACAGTCCCCAAATCAAATGTATAAGCACATTACAGGAACATTTTGCTGCTGCCCACGGCACATTTAGATTGCACAAGTGGCTCTCCTGTGTTTCAAAATGAAGAGGATTTGCTAAAAAACTCCAGGTATCAGAGTATAATTTTAAAACTGAAAATGGATTGGCAGCAGGACTCCCACTAATAGGGACATTACAGGGAAAAATCAGGTGCTAATCCTCAGCCTACATGAACATCTGCCACAGGGTGTCTGGACAATGAGATCTGAGCAGCCATCCCACAGTAACAGCATCATCTGCTTCCCTGGATTCCTAAAGGCACTTGACGGAAACTTTGCAGATGAGACAGAACCCAAAAAACATAACAAAGAGGTCACAGAATAGGTTGCACCTCAGCTGGAATCTCTAAGCCCAAAATGTGCTAGAGCAAACCTTGTACAGCTCCCAGAACATCCCAGTGGGAAAGCACAGCTCCTGCTTTTCCCACGTTCTCGTTTCACCCCATGAATGCCAGGCAATTCCCTGCTTCCCTCTGTGCCCTCCAACCCAAATGGTTAGAACTATTGTTTTTTTTCCCTGGACAAACACAGTGCAAAGCCCGGACTCACTTTTCCTGGAGCACACTCTGTGCCATCCAGGGGAGGTCCCTTCTTGGTCTTGCAGAAGTAGGGGTTGTCAGGATGGCTGCACCACAGCTGCTTGCATGGATCAAAGGTTCGGAACTGAAAAACACAACAGGCGTGAGATGAAATGCAGAATATGAGATTATCTGTACTTTTTGGATAAGGATCCAACCCACTCTCTCCATTCCATCTCACACACCCCAATGAGCACAGCATCCTCAGGGCAGTGCTTATTCCCTGCATCCTCCAGCTTCTGGGCTAGAGAGAAGAGGAAAGAAGACACGCAGAAACAGGACAAAAATGAGATTTTTTTCCTTTTCTTTCTTGGGATTGCTCTCACCAGTCTGTGCCATGTGGACCATGCTGCCACTCACTGTCCCATTACTCCACAGAACCTAGAGGACTGAGTTTCCCCATAAATATCCCTCTGCCCTTTACAGATCTCTTTAATTACTCTATTAACTTCTCTCCAACGATTATGACACAGCTCTCCCATCGGGCCCCAGCCCTTTGCTGTGTCTCTGCCTCATGCCTGGACGTACAGCTGTGCACATCCTGTAGCCCACGCCAAAGTCGAAGCGGCACTGCTCATCCATGGAGTAGTTGATGCCTGGCAGCTCAGGAAGCTTGGGCCAGTCATGCTCAAAAGGGTCGTCGAGAAGACAGTCATAAGAGCTATGGAAAGAGGCACAGAAAAAAGTACCATGAGAAGATGTATGCTCCTAACCCCTGCCCCATCCCTGGAAGGGCTCAAGGCCAGGTTGGGTGAGGTTTGCTTGGAGCAACTTGGTCTAGTGGGAGGTGTCCCTGTCCATGGCAGGGGGTTTGGAATGGGATGAGCTTTAAGGTCCCTTCTGACTCAAACCATTCTGGGATTCTGTGACAATCTGATGCTTATTCCAAACCCCGCTGGAGTTAGAGGGGTCTTTCCACAGACTTCTCATCCTGAGCGGATGGGCTACAGAACAGCCCCGTGTGAGGACACAGCGTTTGTGGGTCGGGGCTTTGTGAGCAGAGATTTGAAGGGAAAGAGGGCCTGGAAACAGAGGGATCAGAGCCTGGCTGCACCAGGGAGGCCTTACTGGATGTATCTCCTGAGCTCCTGGCCGCTGCAGCGGGACCAGTGGTAGCGGTGGAAGGCAGCCTGCACCAAGGGGGCCATGACACTGCCCATCGCCGTCTCGTCCCCACATCTGTTCCCTTGCCCATCGTGCTCCATGCCCAGCCTGGAACAAAGAACCCCCCTCAGAGCTACTGCAAAAACAACTGTGAGGAAACAGCTATGGAAGAGGTACCAAATCTGACCCACCAACACAGGTTGTTGAGGAGAAAGTAGTGAAGGACACTCAAACCAGCTCCTGTCTACATTGCCTGGACATTCCATGTCCCTTCCTGACCTTTCCCTTACCCCAGAGAGAACAAGTTCACCCTGCTTCCCCCTCCTTTCTTCCCCCACATCTCTCCATTGCTTCAACCACTACTGCATTCCCAGGAGGCTGGAAATAAAACCAGGACAGCTTCCATAGAGCCATGAAATCCAACACCCTTGGAGCAAGCAGGAGGTGCAGCACAGCAATTTGGTGTGATCTGATGGTAAAAGCTGTACTTACACGTGCCCAGTCTCATGAGCAACAACAAAGGCTGACGAGAACCCGTCCTCGTGGTTGAGGGTGCAGCTCCGGACCGGGTGGCACATGCCTGTCACAGGAGCATATCCTACAGACAGACAGCAGGGCTCAGTCTTGTGCTCAGCACATGGATTTTAAATGAGACCCCCCAACAAACCACCCCAGGAAAACTAACATTGCTCTAAGGCCAGGGCAGCCTGCCTGACTCCTCATCCTCACCAGTGCCCGCTCTGACACAACCCAAACTTTGGGAATTCCTGCCCGTTATCCTTAGTTTCCTGAGTCCAAAGGATGGATGCAGGTGTCAAAGTGGCTGAGATGTCTATAAATGGAAATCTATGGGAAAGATGCAATAAAATAAAGGGGAGTGGAATGCCACGTGCATTGAGGTTCCCAGTGATCCCTGCACACACAGGAGTTTGTAGAGAGCCAAGAAGTACTTATTTACAACTCTCAAGAAAGAAATTCAATCTACAGTTGGATATAAATGGCAAGGACTCATGGCAAGCTCTCCTTGCTTTTGAAAAAGCCTGTGCAATGAACAACTCAAGGAGCTCACAATGCAATTCCCAATTTTTTCCTCTTTTCTGGCAGATGCCAGCCAAGAAACACCGAGCCCAGAGCTGTGCTCCGGGTCAGCTGCATTACCTTGCATACCAGCGGGCCCAAAATCTTGCCTGGTTAAGAAGATGGCATGGTCGTGGTGCTCGGCGTGGCTGGGCTCTGCCCTCTGCTGCTGGTAGGCCCAGCGGCACACGTTCTCCAGGCTGCGCGAGGGGTTCCCCCGCTCGATCAGGCTGATGGACTGAGAGAGCCGCACGTGAGGCCAGAGGCTCCCCAGCAGCACGTGCAGCTCGGGATGGCATTCCTGCCCACAGGTGCAGGCGGAGAGGCGGCTCGCTCACCTTCGCGTACCCCAGCATGATCATTCGCACCAACACCACGTTGATGTGAACGCCCAGCGACTCGTCGTGGTAAATTTCGTTCACCTGAGGGAGAAAAAGAGGAAAAATTAAAAGAAACACAAACCACTGATGACACCAAGGGAACTTCCAAGGCCAGTCCACAGAAGAGCATTCAAGTCTCGGATCATTTCCACTCAGTGAGAAGTGTAGATTCTCTCCCTCCCATCACGCACTCCCTTCACATGGAACTTTGGGAAGCGCATGTCAAGCCTCCTCTCATGTTTAATGGATCAGGGCTCAAAGAAAAGAGGACTGGGATAAAGACTGCAAGTACAACCCCTGCAAATCACAGAATCCCAGACTGGTTTGGGCTGGAAGGCACCTTAAAGCTCATCTCATTCCACCCCTCTGCCACGGGCAGGAACACCTCACACTAGACCAGGTTGCTCCAAACCTTGTCCAGCCTGCCCTGGAAAGCTTCCAGTGCTTCTTGTTTGGAAGAGTATTTTTTTTTAGGAGCAACTTATACTGCTGCCCTACTTTTCCAAGATCAGTTTGAATTCTGTGGTCACTTCTGTACTAAAAAGAGGCTTTGTGGAAGGGAAGTTAGAAAAACAGAATTATGCAGATGGGCCAAAAGTTGTCCTTCTTGAGGCCCTTCCCTGTGTCTGGGAAGGTGAGAAATGTCCTGGCACCAGAGTGTGAAACATCTGCAGGTCCTCAATGAAGCTCCTCATTCCCCTAAAAACAAAATAAATATTATATTATGGGCAATTGGTGAGAAATAAACACCCCTGTTCAGAGGCTGGTGGGTTTGAGCAGGAGTTAGAGGGTTGTTTTATTTTTCAGTCAGGCTAAACAGAACTTCCCCTCAGGGAAAAAGGTCACTGAGAGTTGTCCAGACTGTGGGCCCAGGCACAAGGATTTCAGCCCATGGTTTAAACCTGAAATCCCTGAAGCTGAGAGCAGTGTCAGCAGGGCAGTGGGACAGAGAATGAGGGACAGAGAATGAGCACAGAGCTCAGGCTGCCTGTCCTGTGAAGCAATCATCCCAAAGGTCAGTTATTCCTCTCTTATGTCCCCCTATTAATGCAACAGCACTGCTCCTACAAAGGGCTGAGCCAGGATAAATGTTCACAACTTCCCTTGTGCCAAAAGACAGTAGGGGAGTTTTCTAGACATAGGAGTGACTTCCCTAGAGACAAAAAGGACCCTGGAGGTGACCTTAAGCTTCAAGATTTCCCTCAACCCCTGTTTTATCCCCTTCTCTGGATGGCTCTGGGCAGCAGGGTGTGAGCCTGCTCTGCCTTTGGCCCCACAGCTGCTCCCAGCAGATGGAGCCGCAGGCATGTCAAAACATGGAACTGCTCTGGGACATGGATCAGCCCTGCTGCTCACTGAAAAGTTTTAAAACCAAAAAGACAACATTTTGCAATAATGTGTATTAGAGATTTAATGTTGATGTTCCATGGTATGTGGGAAAAAGGAAATGATGTGCTGGAAAACATCACATTGGTTGGGTTCAATTCATACAGGAATATTTTATTTACTTTCAGATTCTAAAATTAAGTTCTTAAGTTCTTAAATTTAGAAGGTCTGTCAACCCAAGTAATCGTTTTAAAATTATTCCAGGAGTAAAAAGAGTGTAAAAAATGTAAGAATCATTCCTCCATAAAATCATTATTAATTATGGGAATCATTATGGGAATAATTAGTCTCTCATCTTCATCCTTAAGAGATTGTTTTCCTTTCCTGGAAAACCTTATGATCCCACAGTTTCAAAGACAGAGCTACTGGTATTACTAGAAGGTCTGCTCTGTCAGAGCGCCGTGAGGATTTAAAACCCCTTTTCCTCTAGATATTTATGCTTTAATCAGGTTTTCTCCAGAAGTGTGTTTTGGGATAAGCCCAGAATTACTAGAAATGGATCAAGTTTACTTTTTTCCCTTACTATTTTTCAACTATTTCCAAATTGCTGGAATTACCCTCGAACATGCCCTAGGAAGCTACTGTGAAAAAGATGAATTAAAGGAACACCTTAAAACCAGGAAACCTTCTCCAGTCAGAATGATGCCACTGCTGTTTTTCCCAGAGCTGGTGCTCCCACAGGAGCTCCCAGACAGGCAGTGCAGTGCTGTGTAGGGTACTCACGATGTTCATGAGGGTGAGGAGGTAGTTCTGGACGTGCTCCTTGCCGTGGAAGCGCACCACCGAGTCATCCACGCCCAGCAGCACCTCGATGTTGTGGTCGTTGTCGCCCGCGTGGCGGCGCCGCCGCAGGCTCTCCTTCAGCCGCTGCTCCACCTGGCCCTGCAGGGAACCCAGCGCTCCGAGGCCAGCCAGGAGGGACTCTGCAAGGACAGCCTGCCATCAGTGCAGCCCCAACTCCTGCCCATCCCTCAAGTGCTCAAGGACACACTGGATGGGACTTGGTCTAGTGGAAGGTGTCCCTGCCCACGGCAGGGGGTTGGAAATGAGTGTCTTTAAGGTCTCTTCCAACCCAACCCATTCTGTGATTCCATTATATGACCAATGGAATTCCAGTTCCATTTCAAAAACATCCTCCCACAAAGCATCCTCATCTGCAGAGTCACCACTTCTCTGGACAAAATACATCAGGAACTATGAAGAAATTATTGTAGTGGTGTAGGGCTGGGAGAAATCACCAGAAAACTAATAAAAAATTCATTTAACCACATGGGTCTGTAATTTATCATGGTTCTTACTCCACACACAAAATCCAAATCTGTTTGTTACTTCCACTTAAGGCAGTAAAACAAAACATGCCCAGGGATTTTTCACAGGTAAAACCTCACAGCTGTAGGATGCTTGGCTCTTCCCAAATCTACACCAGTACTCCAACAGTCTCTGAGCAATGAACACCAGTGAGGAACATCTCATGGTGCACACAGTGAGCTGTGAACTACAGTTCCTATGCCGCTGTGACAGTCAGGAGCACCCCTGTTCCCCCACTCTTCCCAAAAACATGCAGGGATCTCCCTGCTCTACAAGGCCAGCCAGAGCAACCAGCATCCAGTGAATGGAGAGGAGAGAACAGCTCTGCTTTCCACTCACTGAATCAGGGCACTTTCCCCTACGATGGCAAACTTCCAGCCCTTCTCCTCTGTGCTGGAATTCAGGAATGCCAAGGCTGCAAGTCCACAAACCAACCCTTCCTGTGTCTTCAGGCACTCTCAAGTATGCCAACCCCAGGGCAGCACAGCAATGGGAAAATCACACACCCACTCCAATTCCAAAAAGCGCTCCAGCTGGCAAAGCTGCCAAGCGCAGCATCCAAGGGAAACCCAGCTGGAACGCTGTCACACCGCCGTGCCCACGGTGCCAACTTCCCAACCTTGCTGGGAGCTCAGGCACTGGGTCCTCTCCTCTCCTCTTCTCTCCCCAGCTGCTGTGCCCAGTCCAAACCACAGGAGTGCTTTATCTAGTTCCTTGTCTGTTTTCCACAACAGTCACTTCGGTGACAGAGTCAGGCAGCCAGGCTCAATCCCAGGTTACAGGTACTGCTGCTTGATGTTTCAGAGGATGCACTCTGTGTCTGTGGCCAAGCTCCTAACACAACATATGGGATCCAAGTCCATGGAGTTCAACTGTTCCCCCAGCACTGCCAAGACCACCACTAAACCATGTCCCCAGGTGCCACATCCACACAGCTTTTAAATCCCTCCAGGGATGGGAGATCCATCACTGCCCCAGACAGCCTGTGTCAGGGCTGGACAACCCTTTCTGCAAGAAATTTTCCCTACTGTCCAACCTAAACCTGTCCTGGCCCATCTTGAGGCCATTTCCTCTTGAATGATCACTTGCTACTTGGGAGAAAGATAACACAGGAGGCAATGGTGAAGAAATACACAGAACCAATCTGGCTGGTTGGGGATTTGAGCTAGACAGACTAATCCATCCTAATCTCATTCTGGAATTAGCTGGTTTGTTACCTCTTCCTTTTTTAATTTGCTAGTCACCTCCATCACTTACATCCCGATCTTACCTGTAGGAACAGACCAACCCATGCTCTTGTGCCAAGAGAAATGGTTATTCTGGGGTACAGCAAATATTTCTCCTAGAGTGTGACTGTAAAACAATGGAACTGCAGCTCTTTCCCTGCTATGAAATAAACCTGTGATCTGCCTAAAGCTAATTTCATCAATGCTGTTATCAACCAACCCTCTGTGTACCTGAAGAGAACCCCCACCATCACTCACATGGGAGATTCTTACCATCTTATTTTATATTATAAAATACATGGGCTGAATTCTGTGCTAGTGATAGAAGCACTCCTTAAATACGTATGTATAAAATCCATCCATCTATCCATCCATCCATGTTCCTCCCGTATGTTCACTTGCTCAATTGCCTAATTTAGCCTTTTTCTGAATATAAAGCTAGGAAAAGTATCTAGGGAAAATCCACACCTTCACGAATTCAAAATTAAACTAATGAGAAATCAGCATGGAACCCATTGAGATCACCCTAAGTCCCTTTCCAAAGAGCATGTTAATGTACAAGATGTCCCCAGGGACAGATGTGTTCTGCAGCTACTAAAAAATTCCATTTTGCTGCTCTCAAAGTTAGGAAACTAGGCCAGTCCATCCTGTCACCGCCTCCTGAGCCTTATTTTGAAGTGTGCCTTTTGAAAAACCAGCGAAGAAAGAA
Organism: Muscicapa striata striata; assembly: GCA_030060385.1. Lineage (NCBI taxonomy): Eukaryota > Metazoa > Chordata > Aves > Passeriformes > Muscicapidae > Muscicapa > Muscicapa striata. The sequence goes on along the minus strand of JAREIS010000061.1, from coordinate 454,096 downwards.
AGAATCATTGAGTTCAAATGCACATTCCAAACAGTTCCAACATCATTCTCACTGATTTCCACACCAATTGTGAACATGCAACATTTCTGTGGCGCTGCCAGGTACTGCCTAATTGTGAGGGATCAGCAAGGGAAACCACCCAGGTCGTCAGGGCTCAGATATGATGACAGGATGTTCTCATTAGGCTCTGGGATGTGCTGCAACTCGTGTGCTTTGATTTATTAGGTCCTTAAAAAACAAAACCCTGGCACATTACACATTCTCCCTTATCTTTTCTTGAAGAAATGCCTGAAATTGCCTTTTACTCCAGAAGCACCAAATGGCTTTCTACCACTACCACAAGAGTTTTGTGGCATGAAAAGAATGTGTCCAGTCCTAAGGTCCCTGCCCCAAACCCCCTTCCCATGTGGAGCACTGACACTGGGACCTGAAGTCTTGACTCCACAATTTGGATCCTTAATATTGTCACTGTCTCTGTAGGAGAGTTTGTTGTTTGCTTAACTGCTGCCAAAACTTCTGCTTGTTTGTTTTTGGGGGCTGAGGGAAGAGTTTGTCTCTGCAGCAACTCCAACTGAGCCAGCTGGCCATAAAAATACAGAGTTTTACTTCATGTTTCACTGTATGTTCAAGGTTATATCCATGAAGTGCTTCCAGAAGCCCCTGCAGAGCGTCTCTCTGGGATATTTCACAATAAATAAATATTATCTATGAACTTTTGATAACACAAAGTAAGCCAGCTCTGCTGCTGCAGAAACACAGTGCAGTTACATAAAAGAGAACATTGGGTTTAACATTTCCCTCAGGGCAGATGGAAGAAATCACTTGAGCATTAACAAAAACCAAACCAGAAGAACACAGAACAGCCCACAAGTCAGTCACTGTGGTTAGAAAAGACCCTTCTGACCATCGAGCCCATCCATGACCTGGATGTTGTCCACCCCATGAGGATGGAAGTGCCACTGCACCTGTGAGTCTTGGGATGTGGCAGGTAACATCCCAAGTGGTGTCACCTCTTGTAAAGGTGTCAGAGGAGGTGTTAGCAGAGGACAAAGACACTAAAGCATCTCCTCATAGAAATAAAAATGCCAGCAACCAGGTTCAGACACAGTTCCACTTTCACAAGTTTCACCACACTAAGGAATGAAGAAAAGAGAGAAAAAGTTCCTGTGGCTCCTGAGATGATTAAGCTTGGAGAATTACCTCTGTTTATGTTCTCTTCCAGTGGGACCTTTGGAGTGACAGTGACTGGCAGAATGACAAACAGACAGGGATTAAAGGAAGGTCTGAATCCCAGGACTACAGGATTAGTCACGAAATGCATGAACTCCATGAGCCACAAACACAGATCCCATCTTACTTTGTTCTTACACTTAAAAGAGCAAAGGAAACATTCTGCAGTGCCGACTGCTTCCATGAAATATGTGCTTCTCTGGTACCTGAGCAGTTCCAGCTGCAGAGTGATTCTGGGAAGGATGGAAGATTTCCTGCACTATATTCCTTGTGCTGACATCACATGGAAGGTTCTTCCCTTCCATGCACCATCAGTGAGAACAGCTCTCAGCCCTCATTTACACCAGGGCTCCATGCCAGCGGCACACTCAGGGAGCCACGTAGAAATGCATAATCCTCTATGTATTTGAAATATGTTTAGAGCCAACTCAGGATAAACTTTTCCAATAGAAAAGGCTGGAATTTTACCCTGTAATTTTCTTGTCATCACTTCCCTCCCTGGCATGAGGCTTTCTAGGACTGCAGGTTATCCTCACCTGGCAGCAAACACACAGAGAACAAAGCCAGAACTTAAGGAAACTCTAATTAAATAGGCCTGAATTTAGGTCAACTATTAACTGTTCTTTTTCCATCCCATGACGGAAACAAACAGCAAAGAGGAATGCCAGCCTGTTCCAGAGTTCTCAGTGCTGGAGAACACGCCTGACACACTCCCTGGACAGTCTGCAACAGCTCTGCACTCACCTGATTCATGGTGAAAGTGCTTTTAGATCTGTGGAAATTTAGCAGGGATGGTGCTGCGAGGCTCGAACACAGAATCAAAAGAAGGGGAAGAAGGCTCAGGGTCAAACCAAGCTTGTATGGAATAAAGATATTACCCTCTAACAATGAAGAGCTAAATAATGAAATGAGGGAGGGTGGACACTGGCCAGGCAGAGGAGAAGCCACAGAAGCTGCTCTCTGCACAGCCCAGGGGCGTGCCAGCCCCTTGCCTGGCCACCACTAATACCAGATCACAGCTCTGCGCTGGCTTAACACGGCCTCAGGACTTGCCCGGCCTTGCCCTGGCTCATCTGCTCTGCACCTTATTTTTAGCTGGGTTTTAGCCCTAACAGCCAACTTAGTCAATAGGTAGTTATCCTACAACTACAAACCACGTCTCCTGGAATTCCTGCTTTCCTAGTAGCAAGAAATCCTCCTATTCCCCATTTCATTAGTTATTTGGCTGTCTATATATATATATCTAGCAAGAATTCCATCATAATTTTATTTTGGAAGTACAGGTGATTTGGTGGTTAATTTTGTTTGTGGAATTTTTTTTTAGAACAGGTTAAAAATATATATTTACTACATGTCATTATTCAAAAAAAACTTAATTATGGGTAGGACTGGAGTCTGGCTTTGACCCTGAATTTTGAAGTATGAAAATGTATTCAAAACAGTCTCTTGACAATTCCAGGTATTTTACCAAGACATTATTACAAGCTGTCATTCTTCCTTCAGTTTAGCAACTTACACACGTAGCTCAGAGACTTTAATAGTAATAAACTGAATTTTTCTTCTTTAATCCCAGGAGAACATTCTGTTGGGTAAAGGCCAAAATTTTTTTGGACATGTGAGGAAGACTTGAGCATTTGGGTCTGGCATTTTAGGAGACCTGAGTGGCATCTTCTGCTGGTGCTTACAGACAAACAGAGGACATGTAGAAGGACACACTGGACACAATAAACCAAGCAAAGCCTTCTCTTTGTCACTTTACACCACACCAATTCATCAATTCAGTATCAGTGACGCCCTTTAAACACAGCTGCAATAAAAGGTGAAAAATGAAAAGGAAAAAAAAGTCCCATTTTGCAAAATCATCATCCGTATCAATGTCCAAACTTATGGAAAAAGCATCTACAGAGGCTCCGAAATTTGGTCTGCAGAAGAGAAAAAGTAACTCAGCAACAATGTGCAGCCTGGCCCACTGCTGAGGTGCACACCTGGTACTGGGATGCTGGAACCAAACCCACTTTGGGTATGAGAGGGCTTGGTTTTACAGCTCAGAGTGGCTTTGCTCCCAAAGTTCCCAGCTCTTCAGAGTATTGAATCCTTGACTTTTCAAGTCAGAGACTCATCCAGGAACACAAGAGAACTCTGCACTAACAACCTTAAAAGAACCCATGCCTTCATGTATCATTACATCAACAAAAAATCATTTTGACCTCACAAAGGAGTACTCTTAAAGCATCCTTGGATTTCTAACTGGAATACTGCACTGTAAAAAGACAAAACAATCCAGAAAGGGGAGTACCCACTATATTCTGAAAGCACAGGTTGCAGTCATAATTGATCTGCTAATTCAGAACTTACTGGAAAAAGAAATGCTGGATGGCCTGAGCTGTTTGCACTTTTGGGCAGCCTCCCTGAGATCTCAACAGGCCTCAAAGGAATTCCAGGCTCTAAACTCTTTAAGCAGGTATTTTCAGCACCAGAACACTACTGTCAGCTTCCAACACTTGAGGAAGTTGCTTTGGCAGAGATGCAGTCCCACCAGTGCTCATTAAGTAAGTCATTATTGCAAGGCCTTAAAATTCTCTCACTCCTTGCTCCTTGGCATCTGACCCAGCTTCTGCCAGCTGGCTGAAAGCACAGCAAGAGCCAAGCTTCCAATTCCACAGACCCATGGAATGGCTTGGGTTGGAAGGGAGCTTGAAGCCCATCTCCTTCTGCCTCCTGGCCAAAGGCAGCAACATCCTCCACCAGCCCAGGCTGCTCCAAGCCCCATCCAGCCTGGCCTTGGACACTTCCAGGGATGGGGCAGCCACAGCTCCCAGGGAAAAGACTGAAGATGAATTTTCAGCAGCAAAGACTGGGGCAAATGGGAGCAGTTTCCATAGTGAGGGCACTAACTACTCCTTGGGTTGCTCACTTCTTTGGGATAAAGGGGGAGCTGTGTTTACACACAGCTGCTTATTTTTAAAAGCCATGTAAGGAATGTGTTCCTAAACATGCAGGACCTTTTATGCCACAGGAACCGTGCAAGGGGACACAGCCTGGCTGGTGATCCTCTGCAGGCCCAGCCACAGCCCTTTTCATCAGCAAGCAGCCCACTGCCCACTGTCAGCAGCAATTACCCTCTGATCACCCCTTTATCTGCCCTAAGCCTCTGGAAGTCAGCAAAGCCTGCTACACTGTCCAGACAGCAGCGGGACATCAGGACAGAGCCTGGCTCCCTTAGAGGGGATTATTCCCAGCAGGGAGCTGTGCCTTGCTCACACAGCACACAGACACCCCATCCTCCCCAGCCCTTGGAGCTTGACAGCTGCTGAGGAAGGACTTGTACAAGCCACCAATGTACAATTTAACACTTCACCTAAATATCCTCAATGTGTGCTCTGGACCAGCCACACAAATGATGTAAAATCCCCATGTGGGAGGCCTGCCACTCTGATCCACTCAAAGGGGAAAGCGCTCCCACCATCATCTATGGAAGGGGAAATCTCAGGAAGGAATCTTTGCCCTTTTCCAGGACAGATTTGCTTTCTCCTGCCTGTGGAGAAGCCAAAGAGCTTGTCTGAAGGGCTTTTCTGGGCAGCCAGAACTGCTGTCCAGCTGGAGAGCAGAGCCACAAGCAGCTGAGGCAGCTAAGCTTTTCCATTAGAGCAATGACCAACAGTGAAAACACACTGCAAAAATCCAAGGGAAGAATGCCAGTGGTGACAAGGTGGGGCACAGCAACCTGCTACTACAAAAATGCTGAAGGACACTGTGGTAGCAAGAGTGGAAAAAGCAAAAAGGTACTTGAGATGTTTCTTCCTGTAAATGAAAGAGATACAAACTCGCTTCTCACTGACTTGCTCCAAGTTCTCCTGAACCTCTGAGACACAATGCAGACCACTACCAGAACAAATTAAGGACCAGCTAACACTGGGATCTGCGTCCTGCCTGCTGCCTTGGCAGCCCTCCCCTGGCCTGTCTGTGGGCTGGAGCTCTGGAATCTGGATAATCCATCTAGAGGTCACCGGCTGGAGTGAACATGTGACCTGTTACAGTGAAACACAGAATCACAGAATTGTTAAGGTTGGAAAGGACCTTAAAGAGTCTCAAGTCCAACCATCTGACACCTGAAGTCTAAAAGGCCAAATGACAAGTGGAGAAGGGAAGAGATGAAGTTTTGCACATAAAGAAATCAAAGGAGATTTCTGAATTTATTGAAGCTTTAGCCACTTCTTTCCACCTCTCACAGAAGGCTCACAGAATACATAGAACAGGAAGAATAGCTGGTTCCCTTCTAAATTGAATGAACCTCTTTACAGGTATAGAAGGCAAAAATCATTCTTCAACACCCTCAGTGTGATTCCTTCCCACAGCCACTGGCACAGGTGGAAACCAAGGATGTGAACACCATGGGCAGACTCAGCTGTCCCATGGCTTCTGCTGAGACCAATGTTTAAAGGAGACAGGAGAATGGCATTCACAGTAACCACTCACATAAAAGGAATAACTGGAAAAAAAGGTGGGAAAGCATTTATGCAGCCCATATTCCCAAGACAAAGAGAACTTCAAACACCCTGCCAGTGACAGTGAGTCACAAAGTGTGCAGGTGTGTGACAAAGGGCCACTTCCTCCCAATGTCTTCATCCCCATTCCTCGGTAACGTAGCTGAAAGCAGAATTGTCCTTAATTACTCAGTTGTCACTAAGTGGATTCCAACCTTCTGAGAGGACCAAGTCCAACAGCTGGGTTTTGGAGCCCAGCCTTCTGAAGAGCCCATGCACCTGCAGTGACACTGGCCACGTCCAAATCAGGGCTCCTCCAGGCAGCAGCAGAGCCATGTACGTCTGCATACATGAGAGGTCCCTTCCCACCCAAAACATCCCAGGATTCCACAATCCTGTGATACACACACCCTGCATTTGAATACATACATTGGATGACTATATTTAGGTATTAAGGTACATAAACCTGAAGTTTTACAGTTTAGTTTGCCCGTCAATCCTATCTCAAGCTGAAATCCTTAATTTTTTACTTAACTTGTACACAAGAACTGGTTGAATTAATGATTGTGGGCTATTTTTTTTTTTTTTTTTTGAGGCATAAAAATATACATGAAGTGAGTGATTATAAATATACTCCAGCTAACTGTGCTGGGACAAGAAATTCTGATCCTTTGTTGAAAAATATTATCCAGCGTCACACAGGCAGATTTTGTGAAAGCACATTAAGTCAGTCCAAGCCTCTGCTGTCTCCCAGTCAAGCATTTTCTGGAAGGAAGCATTTTAAAACTGGAAGGGCTGACAGGGAGAGAACAGTCCTGAAGTATAAGCTAGGTCTCAATTCTCACAATTCCTTACAGAGCAGAACCTCATCTACCCGCAGCTCTATCTATAATTACATGGACTGTGATACACTTACAAAAACCACACAGCCTGACGTTAGACACACTGACATCACACTGTTTTTAGTGAAAAAACCCAGCAAACAGGCAGCTTAGGAGGGTTGATTTTCACTGTCACACCACAGAACTGGTTTGCAAACATGACAGTCCCATCTACACTCTCCTGTGGCCATCTGGGGGGGGGAAGAGTTTTCTGCAAGGCCCAAACACCAGCCCTCAGACACAGAATTTTTTCATTATGGACCTACCCCTCTTTATACTTTCCTTTTTTCATATAGACTCCTACACAAGAAGCACTTTTTTTTCCTTTCCACCTCACCAAATTCCTAGGAGCGTGCCAGGCTCGCCTGCACCTCGCACAGATGTGTTATGAATCTAACTCGCACTCTTTCCACACAGGATATTTTGATCATTCCCCTCTTCTTTTCCCCATCTCGATCCCATCCAAAATAGCACAGAGTCATAATCATAAATTCTCCTGTTCTGACCTGAAAGACCATTCTTTCAAGGACTATTTCTCTTGAAAAAGCTGTGACTAAGGAGAAGGAGTTTTTGGGCAAGGTTCATCCCTGCAGTCTGTCATGGGAGGTGAGGTCTGCTGGAAGCATCTTCCACAGGGAGTTAGTACTTCTTTCTATCCAGAACCCACCTTCTCCCTCCTGACGCTCAAGAACGCTCAGATAAAACATAAATTTCCAACTCCTACAGACAAATGAATTCAAATAAATTGGAGCACTGTTGCTAGAACCTCGCCACAATGTGTGAGTATCCAAAATGCCATTTATTTGTGGAATGACACTTCGCCAAGAGTTTCATGCCCCTTCAGTAGCACTCTGTCAATGAAGCTGCTCCACAAATCCAAGGAATTTTCCTCCAAGAGGAGAGCTGCCAACTTTCCCTCTTTGGCGAGCAGGGTCCCATTCTTGCACCTCTCTCCATTTCCTGCACAGTGTTGCTTTAATGAGCCCTCCAGTCTGGTGGAAAGCTAACAGAGACAGCGAGAAAAAGCATAATAATAAAAAGGAGAAGAACCTGAGAGGGGAGAAGATTTAGGAAGAATTTTTCCACTGAATATACAATAGTTCTGACTAGAAATGTGACAAAAAGAGACAGTTCTCCTCTGCAGAGGAAGGAAAACAGCCCAAGTGTTCAGTTTAGACACATAAAAGGACCTCTTAAGCTAAACAGTAAATTTAGAATTACAAAGAAGAAATGCTTAGTCAAATATTGTGTTGCAGAAAACGCAGCAAGAGAGACAGTCCTATGCACCACAAGCAATCAGGAGTACGATTTTCAATCCTGCCACCCAACAGTGCAGTGCTCATTTGGATCCAACCCCTAACTAACACAGAGGTGAGCTTATCCCAGCGCTGGATCCCAGTGTGATAGTGTGCTGGCCATGGCTGAACTCCCAAAGGAGGATGGCAGTGGGAATGATGAGAGAGTGGCAGTCCAAGGTGAGCAAAAGGCTGCTCAAAATTAGGAGACAAGAGAACCAACCAGTGTGGCAGAAGAGTCAAAGTGGCACAACAGCAAATAATACCAATTTTAAAAAGTGTATCCAAGCATTAGTCACGGATAATAAGCCTCTCTTTCTCGCCACATGGAATTTCAGCCATTTCTCAAAATTCCACTGGCATAAATATAAAGGAAAAGCTCCAACTATAAACTGTCACTGAATGCTGTTGAACCCCAGCTCCTGCTTTTTTTTTCCATGAATGCACTGTAAGTCAGCATTCCAAGAGCAACAAATGTGTCCAAGCCCAAGCTATTTCCCAACAGTCCATGGACCACAAGAGTGTCCAAGATAACAGCAAAAATATGCACAAGGCCATTCTACCCAGATACCACATCCACAGAGGAAGGGGTGTCCCACAACAAACAGCCTCGAAAACCCAGCTGAGCATAAAGATCACTACACTGCTGACCTGAAAATCCTGAAAAACAAATAACATCCAAGTCATCAGCAAGACAGAGTATCTGCTTGGGATTTGGGAAGTGTGATTTGGATAGAAGCTCTGCCACTGTGGAACAGCCACTTCCCAACTGTGGGCATTAACTCACCCACTTCTAGTTGGGGTAATAACCTGCAGTGTCTTTGAATGTCCCACTCAAGCTGTAAACATTATCAGCATCCCAAATAAGCCTTCACAGAAGATGCTGAAAGCAGCTGATTATGTCCCAAGTGCTAAAAGGTTGCACAGATGCTCTTGGTTGTCCAGTTCTGCTCTTCCACAGAAAAGACCCTGCGGGAACTCACTTTCCAGCAGTGCAGCTTTCCAGTTTCTCCCTGGCTTTTCAGCTTCTGCCTCAGCTTCCCTGGCAGTGCAGACACAATCCTATCTTTTACCTGTGCCAGTGCCTCCCCAGTCTCACTGGAAACTTGTAGAGGGACTGCAAAATATGGAGTTATGTGGAGATGCTGGCAGCTGGAACACCTGCACACTGTGCCATCACCTGTGAAGTTCAGAAAAAGGATGCTACATTCAACGCAGGGAGTTCTCTCCCATTAACAAAATTTAAAGCCAAATTTCTTAAGGCTTTAAGAAGGGAGACAGGGCAGCTGGAGGCAGAGGACTCTGGATTTCCATGGAGCCTTACACCTGATGAACAGCTGTGATTCAACCTGCGTGGCAAAGGCTCAAGAATACAAGTGCTCAGCCTTAAATCCTACAGATACAGACATGGAATGATCTGCAGGAGACATTGCTGGCTTTTCTCCATCGCTTCCTCCCTCAAATGCCACAGGTTTCTTCTTTACATGGGAACAAACATCCTAAATAAACACTACTAGAGGGCCTGATCAAGAAACAGGCATTTAGGCTTTAGTGCCTATCAAATTTCTCTCACTATCAGAAATTCTAAGTGAGCCTGGAGATGCAAAGAGAACACATCTGCTCACTGCAGTGCTGGTGAGCTGTTCCTAATAACGATGCAGATGTTTCCAAATGGAAGTGGATGGGATGCCCAGATGGCTTTCATTGTCCCATTTTTCCAAGCAGCCTGACAAACCTCAGATGTAAAAAAATAAATATGAATGATGATTCTGTCTCGCCAGCAAAAGAAAAAAAAAAGAGCATGTTTGACAAAGAGCAAACGAAGCGGATCTGAGGAGGTCAGAACTTCATCAGCCTTCCTCCAATTAAACCAAGGGTCTAATCAACCCCCACAACATGGCACAGTGAGCCCTCAAAGAACAGATACTTTTAATTGATTTATCTCCCCTTGTGTTCCCCATTAAAGAGCACTGTTAACTAAAGAAAGAATGATTTTTACTTCTAGTAGTAAGTGTTCTCAGCATCAGAAACTTGGAAGCTTTGAAATGTTGGAAGTAATGAAACTATATTGTTTCTTATTCTTGGCAGAGAAAACTCTGATTAAGAAAAGGGGCTCGAAATAAATCAAGAATCAACCCCGTAAAAGCAAAGTGAAAAATACCATTAAAATACCAAAGAGAAGGCTCAAATGCATCTGTTTGCAAATTCACTTGTGATGAGGAATAAAAAGAATATGGAGCTGGCTATGGAAGAACCTGAACAGAACCCAGGGGATATGGCAGTGCATTTTCAAGTACTGTTCAGGACAAACTATTTAAAACAGTTCCTAAAATTAATTACATGGTCTCTGGATACTCACTGCCAGTTGGTTAGAATCGAACATTCAAAAAGTAAATAAATCAGGTAATAAATTATTTTGTGAACTGGATTTTTACTGCTATCATAGATCTATGGAATACAGGGCTTTCGCTGAAAATCCATGAAATCTATGTTGCTACTAGTTACATCATGTGTGATGGTATCAATTAGAGTTTCTTCACAAGCCAGAGTATAATGAGTTACCCTTTCACTCTGAGATACTTCTCAGGAGCTTTCAGAGTTTTGCCACAGATCAGATGAGAGCAAGATATATACCTGGAATTGCTGTCAGTCTAGAAGCACCAGCTGAATTGCTCATGTTCAAAAATATGATTTTTAAGTAAGGTTTGGGATATTTGCTCTATGTGAGGAGTCATGGAAGGTCAGAATGCAGTTTCACCATGGCTAGGCCCTGAGCTTCCTTTTAGCCCTATGCAAGTGAAAGAAAAAATAAAAAAACAAAAAAAAAAACCAAGAAGAATCTTCATCATCAAATCACAGACACTCAAAGGGAAATGAAAATCTACATCCAGAAACTAAAGAAGGAAAAGACACTAATTTGTAGCTGCTTTCTAATTAGCTCCCTAACTTGGTTAGCAAGTCCAAGACCCAAGTGAAAAGTAAATGAGCAGCCTGCATCATCCCCAGTGATTCTGCTCAAGCTGCATTTAGAGCTCCTATGAAACATCCTCAGCAGCAGCTTCTCCTCCCCCAGGGTCTTCTTCTTCCGGGTTACAGACACCTTCCACTGTCCCAGGTTTTGCTCCAAGCCCTGTCCAGCCTGGCCTTGGGCACTTCCAGGGATCCAGGGGCAGCCACAGCTTCCCTGGGCACCCTGTGCCAGGGCTGGTGGAATTTCCTCTGTGTCCCATGTAACCCTGTCCTTTGGCAGTGGAAAGCTGCTCCATGCTGCAGACAGTAGAAATCCCCAGACCCACAAAGTTTCACTCCCTGCTTGCATGGACCTTCTCACATCTCACTATGCCACTTGGAAGCACAGTGCAGAGAGCATGGACACGAGGGAACAGAGGACATACTAAACTGGTAAACCATTACAGCACTAATTTTGACATGAAATGGAGGAAACACATCCAAACCCTTCAGGCCCAGAGGTTACTTTGATGCTCAAGGACAACTACAAACCCATCACTGACTCTCCCACCCATGTGATTTAGGTAAACAATTAACAGAGTTACTACTACCTCTTACTTTAATACCTCTAACAGATTTATGGTCAAGAAGAGAGAAGCACAACTACTATTCCCCTAGGAAATCGTGTTCTGGAGTTATTAGTGAGGAGAACTGGAAAGGCAGAGCAGAGCTCTCCATTAAGAATGCACAGAGTTCCTTGGATGGCTTTGCATCACCTGTTACTGCTTCCAGAAGAGACTAAAAAAGCTCAATTTACACTGTGTTTAACTCTGTTGCAGTTGAAGATTTATTATCTGAAAGATTTTAGATATTACTAGGATTTTGCACAAGATGATCAGTGTATTTGGAAGTTTTTATTCTAATTTGCAATAACCAGCTGATGTGGAGTTATTATTTGATGTCTGTAGGATTACAGAACACAATTATTTGGCAAACAAATCGTTACCCAAACTCTGTGATCCACATTTTGCATTTATGGCTACAGGATTGTGATTTCACATAAAAAGACAGCACTTGCTAATCAAGTGTGCATTTTCACACACACTCATAACCTGTCACTCCCTGTCCTCCACGGAGGATGACAGTGTCTGAATGCAGCTCCCTCCAGATATCTAGGTCCCTCTTTGGTATCCTGTGCAGAAATATGGGAGAAGAAGGGAAATCCTATCATTTCTGAACACCTGATGGACAGAGCCTGTTGCTAGGAACAACAGGAAGGACAGACCTACTCCCTCCAGGCATGTCACTAACTGCTGGGAGGCAGCAGCCTGCTTCTTACCTGGGGGGAGAGGTAAAATGCCCAGGGAGACACAAGGGCAGGGTTCCTATGGATAGATCCTCAAACTTTTCCAGGGAATGTTAAGAAATAGGCCCTGCCAATAATGCTGCAAGGGAAGACACACCAACAAAATGCTTCCCTTGGCTACTCCTGAAGTACAAGCCAGCTAAGCTCTTCATCCCTCCCTGGGTTCCCTTCCCAAACCACATGGTATGTGATGGAATCCAACACAGATTTCCCACAGGTCAGCCTCTCCCTGCCACCATGCATAAGAAGGCAGCTTCACTGAGACATCAATTCCCTCCTTTCCAACTCCACCTGCAGACTCAGACTTGTGTGACTTTTAATAACCTCCAGAACCCTAATTATCATCTGGGCGATCCTGTCCCTCCAAAGAATGATTAGGCAAGGTATTCTGGAAAAAAAAAAAATCCCTGTTTTCTTAGCAAACAACAGCTGGGTCATGCTGTTACTCTGCAGTGTTTTACTACTGCATTTTGGAAAGATTTATGCACTTGTGTAACCCAGCAGTGGATCTGAAGAAACTCAGTCCCCTGGGAGCAACGTGAAGTATGAGGCTGATGTTCTCACATTAGGAATTTCCATCCATGTTTCTGTCAGCTCCAGCTGCCCAGTTCTGTGTCATCCCACAGATCAGATAAGTGTACTCATCATCTACACCATGTTTTGAAGGGATAAAGGGAAGGGCACATCTTGGTGTAATACATGGGGAACAGCAAGAATTACTCCACAGTAACCCCACATGTGCCCCTCCAAAAGCAGGAGCACGGCATCCTAAGCCCTCCTTCAAAACACACCAGATGCATTTTCCTTCTCTGTCATAAAGCATGGATACCAATATCTCAGCCAGGTATTTTCAAAGATATAGATGAATTAAATTTCCCTCAGTTTGGATTCTTAAACTGTTTCTAGAATCTTCCTATAAATTTATTGAGCATCAAACCCATTAAAAATCAGGTGTCTGACAGAGGGGAAAAACACTAAAACTGCAGAAAACTCAGGAGGAGAAAGTTCAGCAAGAATCATATGGTATGGAAATTACTCCTTTATGTTATGACACAAACTGCTATGTTTTAGTCCATTTTCCCATCAAAAGCCTGCTGTAGAACACAGGCTGATGAAACAAGGCTCTTTGCTCCCAGTGAAAGAATCTCTTGCTGCTCTCATTTTGGTCCTAAATTTGTAGGATGTGAAACACATGAACAAGCCTCAGCCCCCGCAAGCTGTGGGAGGATTCATTTCCTCTGGTTCCTGACCTCTAATTCACAGAAACTCCCCCTGACAAGGCAGCTCTTCTCATTCCCATATTCTCACAGAGTGCCATCCTGGTACCTATGTCCTGGCCCATAAAAAGCACATTTAACCACCTCCTGCACACCCTTCTGATCAAACTCAGCAGTAGAAATGAGCCACTTCACATCCAAGCCAGGGAGCTCAGTCCTACACAGACCACCCAAGGGTGATCCTCACCCTTGCATGTCTCTCCCAGATTACTTTGGGAATGTCATCTATAAACCAACTAGGTTCCTTCACATAGGACCAGATGCTTACACAATATTTAAACACCTCTCCTGTCTGTTAGCACCACCGTTTGTTGAAAGTTTTTTTTCTTCCTATGCAATCTGGGGGCACAGGGAGTTTTTATTGGAAAACAGTGTGAGCCTTGGAATGGCCACAAGCTGAATGTACTGACCTGTCTCCATTTTTTCAATTTTCCCTTCATACAGATTTTTCTGTGTGTTTTACTACTCTGGCGCTTGGTGCCTGCAGTTGGAATGAAGCCTTTATTCTTGGTTTTATTTAAAAATCATTTTCCTTTGTTATTGCCAAGAATAGAAGACGACTTAAGCAGATGGATGTTCCTGCTCTCATCATCTGCACAACCTCCCCGACACAGACAGAGCACATCAGTCACTTCACAGCACCTTCTGATTCACTCCTGCTCAAGATTTTTTTCTTGAAAAAAGAACTGTAAGCTTTTCCTCACTATAAAGTCTGTGTTTCCCTTTGCTACCTATGCATCCATCACCAACACTCCCTTTCTTTTATACCACACTGTGCTCTTCTGGTTCTATGTGATTACCTTTTCCTTAAGCAAACTGTTACACCTGAAGAAAAAAAAAAAAAAAAAAAGCCTAATCCCACAAACTATATCCAGCGAAGAACTTCAGAGAATCCACTTAAGTTTCAATTTAAGAGAAGAAGACTAAATTAAAGCAAAAGCTCCAGAAGCACTGGACAAAGAACAGGCTGTCCTTAGACAATGCAGGTTATTGCCATCAGTACAAGTTATTGGTGGCCCTTTCTCCACAAGACAGCTGGAGGGAGACTTCTGACCAGATGTCAGGAGGAAATTCTTCTCTGTGAGGGTTGTGAGGCCCTGGCAGAGGCTGCCCAAAGAAGCTGCCCCATCTCTGGAAGTGTCCAAGGCCAGGCTGGATGGGCCTTGAAGCAAGCTAGGGTAGTGGAAGGTGTCCCTGTCATGGCAGGGGTGGAGCAAGATGATCCTTAAGGTGCCTTCCAACCCAGACCATGCTGGGATCCTGTGATTATACAACAATGTCCATACTGAACAGAGGATGTTACACAACGGGCTATAATGAATTCACAGAAATCATTTCCATCTTCCCCATTGTTCTGATGCACCAACTTATGTGGTGAGCTGTGCAGCATCAAAAATATCCTCCACCAGAACACAGGTCATGAGAAACTCTGCTGAGAAAGAGTTCAGACACCCTCCGGCACAACAAGGTCCCTGAGAACCACTAATGTGACTGGGGAAGTGCAGAGGGAGGTCTCCCAAGCAGGCAATAGTCTTCCCATTCTTCTACCTTCTGTTCCAGGGTTTCATTCCCAGGCAACCAGGAGCAATTCCCAAATCATTTCTTCCTCCTACATGTTTCCCACCTGGGACAAAGACACTCGACGCCAGTGCCATGGCAACCCCATCAGACAGACAAGCACTTTGGTTCTTTGGGGAAAATGAAAATCCTGAAAGGAAGCTGGGAGATAAAGGCTCCTACTCCTTGCTTCCCACTGTTAGGAAGTAATTACAAAAATACTTTCATCTCAAGTGCTTGCTGGGTGAATAGGTTGTCATTTAAAAAATACTATGGTGTGAAAAGGAGGATGGAATAGGAACACTCCGGGTACATTAACCACGCTGTGTAACTGCTAAGCTCAGGGTTGGTTGTCATCATCCTACCATACAAAAGTGCACAGAAAAAATGATAAAGGAACAAGCAGGAGGAAAGATAAATTGAATACTCACTTATCAGCTTGAACAGCATGTGATCCAAACCCTGCCTCATCATCCCACTGATGTCAGTTGGAGTGTTCCCACTGACTCCATCAGATTTGGATCAGGCTTTTATATTTCTGAAACGTAGCTTAGTTTTATTTTACCACACTCCTGAGCCAAATGCAGCAGAACTTACACAGAAGGCCTCCTAGGTGCAAATTTGATTGTAAATTCTACAGGTTCTTTGCCTACTTCTGTTGCTTTTGATGTCTTTCAAGGAATACGGTTAATGATCACACATTTCAGTGATGGTTCTCAGCTTATTAACAAGGAGCAGCTTCTTTTCATCCCACCCAGAAAGAGTAATATTATTGTTATACTCCCAAAACCTCCCAAACTCAGGCTTGTCCTAACAGCATTTCCTTCCATTCCTGAGTAAAATCTATTTTGGTGAGAAAATCGTAAGGATTTATTTAAATCATGTTTTAACATGACAGCCTCATACATTTTTTCAGTTCTGTCTGCACAGCTCATTCGCTCTCTGTCCCTCAGACACTTCACCCCCAACATGGAGACTTTGCCTTTGTTTCTTTCTGCCCTTAAGGGTAAGTATTTTTTGATTTAAGAGACATTACTTGGGAGTAACACAACACGAATGCTGACTACCTGCAGTACTCAACCCAAATGAGAAGCACAGATGTTCAGTGTCTTTAGAATCAAGACTTAAATGACTGGGGCAGTTGAGCTTACAAATGTCATCCCAGGGCAATCTGACATGGAAAAGCTGTCAGGAGACTGTCATGTGTATTTACACCCATGGAGACCTCTAGACACTGTCCTGCTCTGATATGATTCCCTGAACAGACCTAACCAGATGCTCATCCCAGATGTTTAAAAACAAATGTCCAGTGTCACATCCTACCTCATTTAAGTGGTTTTTCAATAGCTGGGATTTCCCATGGGAGGCCTTGCCTTTCACCCCACAGAAGAGGAAGAGTTTCCTGTGTCCAGGGGAACCACCCTGAGCTCAGCACCTCAAACCAGCAAACACCCTGTCAATGGACATCACAAGGACCAAGTAGGATTTTGGGTTAATAAAATGATTTTAAAGTTTGGTGGTCAAGACCTACTGCTTCCCTGCACTGCCTCACCTAGCAGAAGAAAGACAGATTCCAAGGAATACAGTCAAACAAGATCCTTTGAATCAGCAGATTAGCCATGACATACAAGTAGTCATTCCTGCCAATAGCCTGTCAAAATGTGGAAAATTATCCACATTTCTCTGATATCACTGAGTGGAGAGCAGAGGTATTTTCTAAGCATAAAAGATATAAAACTATCTACAATAAAAACAAACCCCAAATATTATATGCAAGAGATCCTACTCACAGGAAAATGACTGAAAAGACAGAGGTATAAAAAGGCAATAATTAATGAAGGAATCCTTCAAGGCCTAAATTGGGTGTGCACAGACAGAGACAACAATTTCTCACAGGAATGGGGCAGCATTTCCAATCTGATTTCTTTAGTGTCTCAGGTAAGGCTTCTAAAGAAACCAGTCTCTACACAAAGGAAATTATGAAAACAATACATGCAAATTGCCACTGTCATTCCCTAGAGAGGCTATCCAGAGCCATGGACAGCACAGACAGAAATCAGCACAGGGTGCTGCTTCAGGGTGGGAAGGCTGAAGCCACACTGCCCAGCAGCTTAGGGCATCCCAGTATCTTCCCCAGAACCCCTGATTTATGGTTTCCACTTTGCACAGCTCAGTGGAGCTGCATCAGAGACAGCCATACAGCAAACAGGGGAAGAGAAGTGGGCAGGTGTGCTGACTTCCATGAGAACCAATCAATACTGACAGCACTGTGATCATTGCTAAAACCTTGCTCTCAGGATGGCAGCTTTTCCATTACAACAACTCCTACGCTCGTTCTGCCCAATTGTTTGAGCAATGTCCAACCAATCCTCAAACGCTGTCAAATCCTGCAGGAATACCAGATGTCCTGTCAGACTGCAAGCTCCAGCCACATAGCTAGAGCTGGAAGCCTTCTTCTCAGGAAACCGATTTTTTCTAAGGAAACATGACACAGTGTGTCACTGCCCAAAAAAGCCTGTCATGCTGTTTCCAGTTTTGTTACAACTTCATTGATGACAACAATTTTACATACTTAAAATTTTATCTTAAGGGTTGTTTTGTTGAGTCATTTGTCATCTGTTACTGAAAATTTGGATTCCTGTGTGTGCTGGCTGGACTCCCAAAGTGTGAGCAGACCATACTCTGCATCTCTGCCTCGAGCCCAAGCACGGTGGTGGGGGAGCAAGGACAGAGAAGAAAGAAGAGCCTTTCCATGGCATCAATGTGCAGCTCACATATAGACAACTCAGCCACTGCAAACATTTCCTCAGGCTCCACAGGCCTGGCCACCTTGCTTTAACCTTGGTCATGGAATCTACAGGCTGGAAAAGCCCTCCAAGATCAAGTTCAGCTATTTCCCTCAGCACTGCCAAGGCTACCACTAACCCATGTCCACAAGTGCCACATCTACACGACTTTTAAATCCCTCCAGGGATGGTGACTCCCCCACAGCCCTCAGCAACCTGTGTTGGAGCGTGACAAGCCTTTCCACAAAGAAATTTTTCCTAATACCCACTCCAAACCTGCCCTGGTGCAACCAGAGGCCATGTCCTCTGACCTGTCACTTTTAACCTGGGAGAAGAGACTGAACCCCACCTGGCTACAACCTCCATTCAGGGAGTTTTGATCTCCTTTCAGAGAAAGAAGATCAGGTCTCCCTGAACCTCCTCTTCTCCAGGCTAAACCCCTCCAGATGCATGAGATAAATTGGAATGGCCTTGCTGGGGTATTGAAAGCCAAGCACCCCTAGTTCTGTGCATTCTAAGTACTTCTTCTTTTATTTCCCAAACTCTTTCCAGCTCCAACAATATGGGAACATACATAAACACGGGAACACGAGAAGCTGAAAGATACTGAAATAAAGTCAGAGCACTGAGGGGTGCAGAGCTGCTCTGGCATCCTGAGCCCAGAGCCTCAAACGCCTCAATCTTCAATATGCAATGCCTTGGCTTACGAGGATTTGCGTAACAGTAAAAAGACATACAAGCAAATGGATTAAACTACATGATGATAATTATTCTCAGACACGGTAATTATTCTCACATGGACCAACCACACTATCTTCAAGGCAAAGGGGAATTCTTGGATGTGACAAAACATATCCGACCAACACAACTGCCTTCAGACCGCTTTCATTGCAACCAGCAGAAGGAGGAAAACAACCCATAGGCACAATTACTCAGAAAGAAACAGGCCCCAACATTTAAACAGGAGTTGTACAGCTTCTTCCAAAAGCTTCTGTGGGCTGGAGTCAGCTGGAGTAGATGTGCAAGCAGCTCCCCCAGGGGTACTGTACCTTGGGCGTGGACATCGGGGAGCAGGGCGGTGGGACGCTGCGCTACTGCCGACCGCCTGTACACCATGTGCATCCTCCCCTTCTCCTCCTCCATCTGCTTGCCTCTCTCCAAAGGCTCAATGAAGTACTCATCCTCATCAGTTCTTATCATTCCAGCCTGCAAGGAAGGGAGAAAACACGTCCATCACGTCATTTTAGAGCTTGAAGGCCCAGCCTGAGGCTCTAAAAACAAACACCAAGACGGATGAAGCATAAAGTGCTTGGAACACTACTGTGACCCATATATTTATTCCCCCCCCCTGAAATTTCACCAATAAAAAGAGCTTGAAGTTTTCCAAACGACTGGCAGAAGCAGGTTACACATTTTCAAGTGACTCCTCCTTGTAAGCTGTAGTGCCAACCCAGTGCTTCCTTCCCCTGCCACAGAGATGTCCAAGGAGGTGCTCGCAGAACGTATTTTTCAAGGCTCCCTGGAGAAAAGGCTGTGGTGGATTTTCAAGAAAAAAGTATGCAGTGGAAATTTTTTTTTCCACAAAAGCACATTGATGGAGCAATCCAGGAAAGCAGTCTCCAATCTTGGAATGCTATTAATTTTACTACTTTTTTCTTCTAAATTAATGACATTCAAAATTTCCATCCACTGGAGGAGGCCGGTTGGAATATGTGCTACTGTGGAGTTCTCCAAAGCTGTCCTCAGGATTCTGTGAAAAAGGGAAGACAACAGGACCACCAAAATCCAAAAGCAGCCTTTGGGGCATAGTAGCTGGAAGAAACCAGCCTGTTCCCAGCACCATCTCAGCCCTGAGGCTCAGGAACTGAATCAACTCCTTTTTTACAGACTTACTTCTCCCAGGGGAGAACCCAGAAGGAACCTGCCCAAGGTCCCATCAGCACCTCATCTGCATCTACTTGCTCCCCAGTATCTGTATCTGTCTAAATAACTTCTGAGCATTAATTCCTTTCATCCCTGCAGTTCTTCCCATCCCCCTGGATCCAGAAGAAATGGTGCAGAGTGAACAGAGGGAATGCTTTGGAGCTAGAGAGATGCAAGAGCAAGTGCTGCTGGGGTTCATAATGAAAGGTAAGTGGGAGCAAGGCCAAACCCAGTGTGGCCCAGGCAGCCCACCTAGGAGGGCTTCCCAGAGGACACCAAACCCTATATCTTTTACTGGACAACCCATGGATGAAGCCAAATCTGGAAAATACGTTTTTTAATTTTCTTTTCTTTTTTTTTTTCCCCCAAAATGTGAAAGATGCAGACAAGCATAAGGGAATAAGAAACAATATAAAGCCTTGAGAAAATAACCTACAAGGGCAGGTTAAACTAAGGAATCACTTCCTGAGCCAAAATCAACAGCATTTAAGGGGGAACATGATTCCCTATAAATATGCATGGGGTGTTTGTAGGGAAAGAGGAAAGAGCCCTTCATTCAGGGAGCACAATGGAGAGCTGTGAAGTGTCCATTAATGGCCACATTTACCTTCAGTATTAAACATTATGGGTGGGATTTCCAAAAGTATTTTAGGAAGTCAAATGCCCCATTTGCTAGCGGTTTGCAGTATGGGTGAGGCAGTTAATTCCCAGGTGAGCTTTGGAAAGGCCACCCTCAAAATGTCAGGAAGTTTGTTCAGCAGTCATACTGATGGCCATTATCAAGTGCTTCTAAAACTGATCACCAGAGCTAGGAAAGGCTGGGGCTGTTAAACCCATCCTACCATGCCATGGTCAACACCTCGAGGTCAGAGGATGCTCCCACCTTCTGCTCCCAGTCTCCATCCCAAACTCTGCTGGTATCTGTATTGTGAACACCTTGTGTTTTTGTAAGGCACAGAACCTCTCAGAAAGGAGATAATGCTATAAGTTATGTTTTTAAACTGTCCTTAGTGCCTTTGTACTACAAAGAAATAGTTTTTCAAACACTGATGTGACACCCTGGGGAACCGAGGCGTTAATGAGCAGCTATTTCTCCTAAAGCAGCTCTGAACAGTGAGAGATCAGATCTGTAAAGCTGCTTTAAGCAAATCCGCAGCACAATATGGGAATTCATGATGCTCAGAGCTTCCCTGCATCTCTCTACATGAGATTCTTCATTTGTATTACAGACATTCTTTATCTGTCTCAGGATCTGCACATCCCTCTGTCATACACAGTAATTTGGAAACGCCATGTGCTGTGGTCTTCACTGGGAGGAGCTGAAATAGGGGAGATAGAAGCTTGAAAAATTGAAATTTAATATCACGTTCAAGGATCTATATCCATCACCAAACAGAGCAGATTGTCAGTAAGTGGAAGCAGATTAATAAGCAGGTTGGAGCTTGCTCAGCAGTAGGAGGCTGGCTACATGAAGCCCTCATCCTTAGTAAGAAACAAGCAAGAAAAGTATCAGGAATGAACACAGGGATCTAAGGATGCCAAGATCCCCTTCCCTCCAGAAGGGGGTTCAGATTTGTGACCTTCCAGTCACACACAGGTGCAAATCTGGAGTAATAAAGTGGCACTGTGCTGTTGGACTCGAACTAGAAGGGAAGCATGAGAAGATCACAGCTCTCACCAGAGTGAAACAGGTTTGTGTGAAAGAGCCAGGCAGTTACTTTCCAATCCAAGGACACTGAAGGATTCAGTGGGAAAAGGAAGAACTCCCTGTGTCCTGTTTTATGGGAGAGACTGTGCTCAGGAGGATGAACCTGATTGCTTCAAAGAACAAGATCAAGTCCAACACCTGCACCAACATAGGAAAACAGACAGGATCTGTACAACAACCATTTCAAAGCATGGAGATTTCTCTAAATGCTTTGTCTTCCCCCTTCCATTCTTCAAAACATGTGGTGGGGCAGAAGAAGCCTTTATTTGACCAAGAGAACTCAAGTATCCCTCACTCTCACGAACAGAGGTTTGGTCTATCCACTTAAAGAGGGACTTTGCCATGGTTTGGTTTCAGCTTCCATCTGCATTTCCTACAAGCATCCAAACTGGACTACCCTTGTTTCCCACACAGAATCATGGAATCATGGACTGGTTGGGGTTAGCAGGGACTTTGAAGACCAACTTGTTCTATCCCCTGCCATGGGTAGGGACACCTCCCACCATCTCCCAAGGCCTGTCCAACCTGACCTCAAACACTTCCCCCAGGCATGGGGCAGCCAGAGTTTCTCTGGGCACCCTGTGCCTCAACATCCTCACAGGGAAAAATTTCTTCCTAATACCTAATCCCAAACTTTTAGTCCTTCACCTTAAGGCCATTGAAACTAAATTTCCATTCTATGGAAACTGAGCGAATTAACACCCCTCACACTTTAAAAATTAAATGCAGAAATACATATCTGGAATATATATGGAAAGTGAGAACTACTCCAAGTGTCAGAATCAGGATACCTGGATTAATTCTTACTTTGGGCCCCACATTGATCATTCAGCTTGTAACAACATCTGTCACCAAGGCTCTTGGGGACATGTGGGAGGTTCAGGTAAGGAGATTCTTTGTGCCATCCCACACTGTTTCAGTCAGTATCATCCTTGATTTCTCCATCCACCAATGCTTGGACTGCTGCAAAGGATTCAGCAGTCACACCCACACAAGGCTCTGCCTCCCAGAAAATGCTTTCTTCTCACCATTCCATCGATGCAATTGGAAAATGTGGCCAGGGCTCTCTCCCCACTTATCCCTCCTTTTTTCCCCGCTGGACAATCACAGGTGGCTGACAGCTCTATCCTGCCCCTACCTAAATAGAAGCCCTATTGAAAAGCACCAAGAGCTCTGTGTTCCCTCCATTTAATATCCCAGCCCTGGCCGAGCAGACACTGCCTCCTGCCAAGACAAACACCTGGGATCTGGAGCGGGGAGGGGGCAGCTTCTGGAGACAGCCCTCCAGTCTAAACTTCTTAAGGAGTGGATAGAAACATGCTTTTATAAAAGAGGTGCTGCCTCGTCTGAAAACCCCGATTCAGCCCCAAAACACTGCCACCTTTCACCCTCTCTGTTGGCTTAAGGTGGGCTCAGTTCGGTGACTGTGCAAAACCTGCGTCACACCTACCTGCTGCTCCACTTCCCAATCCAAAGGCAAAAAGTTCCTGGAGCTGCACCCAACACTGCTTGATTTATTGGAAGAAAAATAAAAGCAAAGAAGTATGCTTTGCCTGCAGCACATTTCCTTTGCCAGCCTCCCCCAAAACTGAGCCACAGCGGGGGACACCGATTCTAAGTCTGTGTAGCTCCAGGGTTATACCTTCAGCTCCTTGGCTGGATTATTACTTCCCATGCTGCA
This sequence comes from Muscicapa striata striata, assembly GCA_030060385.1. Lineage (NCBI taxonomy): Eukaryota > Metazoa > Chordata > Aves > Passeriformes > Muscicapidae > Muscicapa > Muscicapa striata. Next base: position 430,959 of record JAREIS010000061.1, on the reverse strand, counting down.
TGGGTTCCATATTTTGGCAAGAATCAACTGATTCTCTGGGTTTCTTCTCAAAAATCCTCTAGAAGCTTCTCAGGTTGTTGAGTCTGCCCATGATGCCACTCTTCAGTTTATGCCAGTGCCTCACCATCCTCACAGGGAAGAATTCCTTCCCCTCTAACCTGCCCTCTGTCAGGTGAAGGCAATCCCCCTTGTCCTGTCACTCCAGGCCCTCATCCCAAGTCACACACTCCAACAGGTCCCTCTGGCAGGGAAGGGAAAAGGCATCCAAAGGGACAAACTTCCCTCCTTTCACATCTTCTGCATGTTAAAGTATTTATGGCCTTGACATACTTGGCATATAAAAAAGTACTACACATTAGAGGAATGCTGGAAAAAAGTAATATTGCAGCACTGCACACATTTTGAAGAAACAGATGTTACTGATCCACTTGCTGGGTGCCTACAGAGGAGGTTTGCAGATGGAATTCCTTCTCCTACATGGATGGGCCTCCAGTCTCCATGGAGGTGTCTGGGCTTTGGGAAAACATCATTGTTTTGGGGTAAAACATCCCCATTTACCAACCCTCCAGCTCCAGCACCCTTGGAGGGAGTCCCAGAGGAGCAAGCAGAAATTCCACAGCTCATCTTCCCCTCTCTGGAAGATCAGTGTGATACAAAACCCATGTTCTAGCCCATGTTTTATCCTGGCCATGCACCTCAGAATTAAAGCAAGAGTCCCTGTATCATTTTAGGCTCCATCCTTGAAGGGTGTTTAACACAGGCAGCACAGAGAGTTGAGATTTTTTTTTACTAAGTACATGCCACAAGTGAGATTGCATTTATTTAGTAAGATTAAACCCATTTTTGAATCATATGAAAGATTCAAGCACAACACGCTGCTCAAGTCTCACAGCCACATGAATTATTAACCGAGCACCAATTTGTGACCAATCACTAATACCAGATTTTTTAAATCAAAACAAAAATCCTCTGCAGCTACCAAGAGAAGTCTTATTTGTTCAGAAGATTCAGAAACAGGATGAAAGTGTAGGAATGTTTAATATCCTCTTCCAAACCATGGGAAATACTTAGGAGGCTCTTACTTCTTTGTCATACTTAGAGTACTTAGAAGCTCCTACTAAAATACTGCAAATCATCTGCCCAGAGGAATTGAAGTCTCTCAACACACTAATTGATACCACTTTGAGGAGCAAAAGGTATTTTAAAAAGCCATCAAATTAACCAAGATCCTGTCGAATTTGCACATAAGAAAAGAAAATATCAGCATTTACTGGGTCACTGCACTGGACTGGAATTAAGTTTTTCAGTCTCCTCTATAAACATCCGTAAGAAAATTCCTTTATGCTGAAATTTCCCATGCTTGGTTTTGATCCAGATGTTGGGTTTTCTTTTTCCACCTTTCAGAAAATATAAGAAAACTCAATGGAAGCCCTTAAGAGTTATACGAAAGCACAGAGAAAAAACAAACTTTGATTTTATGTGGAAAAATACGTCTCTATTTTTTGTTCTTGGAAAACCTACTGGGATTCATTTGAACAGCAAACTGCTGCATGGAGCTGGCAGGCCAAACACTTTGTCCTTAAAGAAGGAACTGTGGGTTTAGAATATCAGTTATTCCAGAGTGAAAAGTATGCATGGAACATGCTCAGAGCAGTCAAGCACCTCCCAGGCCCAGCGAATCTCTGTAGAAATATTTACTAAGCACAAGTTTTGTCTTTGTGTCAGTTACAGCAGGTCTTTGCTAGGAACTGCTTCGTGGAGAAATGGTACAGGAGGCAGCAAAGGTTGCCAGTTCTGCAGTAAACGTGGTGTTTTCCCAGATCCAGAAGTCATGGGATGACACCAGGCATAGATTCCTCTAAAACGTGGAAAGGAAAACAAAGAGTGGGGACATCTGATAGCCTTCAGAGAAGGGGAAATGAGACCTCAAGTGCTGAATACTCCAAAAGTATAAAGCGAATAAAACAATGCCAAAATACGAAGAACTCATGATCTGGATGTCAGCATTTCTACTGTGGCACACAAAAGAAATACTGATTTATCTGCTGCCTGTATACACAACAGTCCAGAATGATGCTGCAGCATCACCAGTCTTCCAAGGTAACAGAAAACTCAGTCCAAACTACATGTGTGCAAGAGTCATCTCCTTGGAGAGAAGTCAGAGGAGGACAGAACCCTGATGCAGCTTCCTCTGAATGGAAATACTCTGTGGATCAAAAGCTGGGAAGCACCAGCTAGTAATATTTCCACCAAACTCACTGTTTCAAATTGATTCTACATCCTTGCACAAAGTAAAAAAAAAAACAAACAACTATGGTAGAATCTCTTGAAGGAAAAGGAGAAGTAGTTTCACACTTTTGGTCATGTATAAACCAAGAAAGTCAAACAACAAAGGGATTTTTATGAGTCAGGGAAGCTGATTTAGTGCTGCATGGTTGTAATTTAACTGAAGTTCTCAGCCAAGCAGCAGAAACACTCGATGAAAAACTAAGTATCTATTTAAAACAGAAGTGAAAGCAAAGATTGTTTTAATGGGAACAATAGTGCTGCATTTTATCCATCATTTCAAGAAGCCCCTGATGAAACACAGGGCCAGAGATGGAACTAGCTGACTCTTTCCGTGACTCAAAGCCTGGATGGGAGCATCATGTTTAGAGTTGCAGTGTGACCCTGAGAGAAAACTAAGAGGAAAGAGCAAACTTTTTCCTCAATGACCTGGCACAGTATTTCCTCGCCAGTCCTGCTTACTGCCCCTTTGCATCAGACCTTGCAGGCTGAATTCCAGATCCAAGTATGTACAACACTGAATAAACATGGAACATCAAAAAAGCCATGGCTGAATATGGCTTCTGTACCTCCACCCTACCTACTCCACCATCAACAAGAACTTTGAGAGAGGCTACAAGGATTGAATTTTGATAATTGCCTATTTCAGTATCTGTTCACTTTATTCTCCTGGGACACACACTTTCCCCCAGGTGACAGGTGGAAGCAGGACATGGATGAGGAATGAGAGCTCAATGCATGCACTCTGTGTGTGTTATCAAGAGCCTGCACAAGTTAAACAATCTGGGATTTATCACTAAAACTATAAAAAAGGGCTGTACTTAGTAATTTTAATAAGCTGATGCTATTTTATAAACTGTAAGCTGTAAGCCCCCAGGAATCAAAAAATTTAAGAAGCATCTGCTGTTTTGGAAACAAAGAGGGAAAAATCCAGAAAGGAAATTCTTTGCCTAAGTGCCCTAAAAGCAGTATTTTGTGAAAATGCATCACCAGGACTACAAGGTGTGATTAAATAACAGCTACAAAAGACATATCCAGAGCAGCACTCAAGCACCAGCCCTTTGTTCCAGACCATTTTTGACCACATACTGATCTGGAACAGCAGTTTCAGCCCCTAAATACATTTCTTAAAAGGGAGGGATTACATGCAAACCTGTGCTTTGCTGTACAGAATGATTTTTCAACATCAGAAATAAACTATAAATAAAAGTCTGAAGTTGTGGCAATCAAAGCAGAGACTTGTTATGAAAAGTCTCCAGGCAGGCTCTTTCCAGTTGCCTGTTCCTAAACCCCTTCCTAGAGGATGCTCACCTCACCTCACCCACACTAGAATGTCAAGTTTCTTAATTCACCTCCAAATACTGTCTCTAATCTAAGATATGAAAAAAAGAGACTAATAACAACCTTAGTCTTCTGAGCACCATATTTTCCACTCAGGGCTACATACCACACCCACATTTTGCCCAGCCTGGGGTAGTTGTTAAGCTCACAGCCCAGGTGTTCTGGGCTACGCCTGCTGATTGTTCCAGAGAAGCACTGCAGGGAAGTCCTCATCACAGGTCACTCAGATGCCAGCCTGAACTCACTGCTCAGCTTGGAGGGCGAGCAATTCTGCAGAATGGTCAGAACACCTAATTTTTAAGGCTCAAAGTCTGTGTTTGAAGGTAGGCAGGAGAGAGAGGAGGAAACAAAGGTCTTGGAAATCAGGCAAAGCTGTCATCAGATCAAACCTGTGTTAGAAGAATTTATAAGAACTAATAAAAATAAATAAATTGAGCATTTGCATAAACTTTGTGCTCCATGAAGTAAGGGTGAAGTAGTCATCTGATCTGACAATCTCAGGGAGAAGCAAACCAGACATATAAAAGAATTTCTAGATTTTCTCACTTTACACTATACTGACACTTGACTTCTGCCCTCATCACCCCCCTTCTCAATCAGTGCTCCTCCCCTCTGTGTTTTACTCAGTAAGCCCCTAGTCCTGAACAAGGGAATGCAGTTTCCCAAGTTTCTGGAGTTGCTGAACTCAGAGAAATCCCCTTTACTATGGATTACTAGGGCTGAGGAGTCTGCATTAGCCTGTGGGAAGTGCTGCACAGTGGAGGGGTGACGGGGATGGAGTCCAGCTGCAGCCCATCACACCCAGTTCATCGTGCTGCCAAGTAGAGTGAAATGCCAGTGCTAAGGGCAGGCCCAGCAGGTCAGGGGAGTTCATGGCAAGGAGGGAATTACTGTGGGAAGCGCAGTAAGGCAGGGGAGCAGGAATGTCACAGTGGTAAATCAGCCTAAGACACTGCTGCCATCTGCACCGAGCGGCACGCGGCCAGAGCCGCTTCCGTCTCCCCAGGGTTTGCTCTGCTCTCCTTGTGCCTTGCCCTCCCAGAAAGTCCTGGATGACCAGACATCCCCTCCACCACTGCCCCCAGCTCAGACTGGAAGAAACCCCTAGGCCCAAGGGGACAGTCCCAGTCCCAATCCCAAACTCAGCAAGAGTTTCTCATGTTTCTGAGTTTCTACAACCAGATGCTCTGCAGCAACTCCAGAGTTTGTCTCCAAAATGCTATTCCAGTGCACAGGGATAAAACACCATTCGCTCCTAGAAAGATGTTTCTCCATTGAGGAACTCTGTCCTGCCAGCTTGGGGGAAATCCTGCTGCAATAGAACATTAGAACCAACACAGGAACAAGAAACAAGCCTTAGCAGTTCAGTCCTGATGAAACAATGGTAATAAAAAAGGATTTGAAAAAATCAAAATGCCCTAAAACTCCTTGGATCCCACACGCCCCAACTCCTACAGATTTTTAAAGCTTTTCCTGAACCAAGTTTAAAGCCTGTGCAATTATCTCTAGTCTGAGATATTCCAGCCTGTATTTCCAAAAGATTTGCCAAAGGAAAATAGCTGTGAACATGCACAGAGACATGTTTCTTCATGTCTCCTTATCCCTGGAAAAAGGGATGGCAATAAACAAGTGAGGAATAACCTGTCACGAATGAGAGATCTAAGCACGTTTGGGTATTTTTTTATTCTCGATGGCTGGTCTGTCTTCCAGGATTTCCCTGTTTTGGCAGCTGAACACTACAAGGCAGGCAGATTCCTGAGCATCTTCCACTTGCAAACAGCTGTACTTCAAACAACTTGTATGTTGCCCTGGGCTTGAAGGCCATGGAATTTCAATAAACAAAAATACTCCAAATCATTTCCAATGAACAAAAAACATGTCACATTTTACTTGGAATCTGAAGTCAAACATTAAAGGTTCATTGCACTGGGCCCAGCCCTTTCGTTTGAGACAAGCAAGGTTAATGCTCTGGGAGAAACAGAAACCTGCACTGCCACTTGGCGTTGCAGGGATGTGAGCATAAACCAGATCCCAGCTCAAACACAGACACACATCCACAGAAACACTTCAGAGTGGAAGCAGAAGCTAAAGTCATCACACACCAGCAGCTGCTCGGAGTTTGATGCAAAGGTAGGAAGGTAACTGAGAAACTGAGATGATTTTCTGTACAATAACAGGTAGAAAGTGTTTTAGCCCATATTTCTAAATGTTTGGCTCGCTGCCTTCTCTCTATTTACAACCTAAACCACTTGTAGCATTTTCTTGAGGCTGGCACCTTCCACTCCTGAGGGATTCTGACAATAAATACTGCTGTTTTGACCAAACAACAGCATAAATACACAGCAGAAAGCTGTGGAAGCACCAGCGTTGTGACACGCAGTGAAGGAGACAAGAGGCAGCTCCTCTGTGAGTAATGAAGGGTTCTTCTGCCATGACAAGTGCAGGCACATGCATGTGGGTTTTCAGATAAACAGGGTCATTTCCAAGGGAGATTAAGCAGATGTGAAGATAGGAATTTGCAGAACTGATGGCAGACAGACAACTTCCACTGCAAAAGTAGATATGTAAACTATTTTGAAACAGAAGTGTTCAAGTATTTGGGGGTTTAAATGTAAGTTTAGATTCAGAAGAGACTGTGCAAAATCTTTACTGATGCAAATGCCAATCATTCCACATATTTACAATCAAAATTTAGCCTCAAATGCTCTTTCCCTCTTACTTATGATATCAAACCTCTTCTACAAGTTATACATTGTGCAAATTGCTACCCTGGTGATTGCCCTCACTTTCTCTCCAAGATTTCAGACCTAAATGGCTACTCTGGAGAGTGTCTAAATTCCTTTGAAGTCAAAAATAAATCTTTCCAGCACACACATGCCCCTAGAATTTCTCACTCTTGTTCCAGTTTCTGTTAAGCCATATTATCTCATTCTTCACGTCTTTAGGATACATTGAAGATCAAACATTCTAGCTGAGTTGAGAGACACATAGTACAGCAACAGAGGGGCCAGAGAAGTAATTGCAAGTTCCTTTTGCTACCCTGGGACATGCTGGGAGGAAAAAAACATAAAATAAAGCTTCAGGATTATTTATTTCTTTCACAGTCACATGATTAGAGCTCCAAGAGATGTTAAAACAGTAAAGGTTGAGATGAACAGAGAGACAAGAGTGACCCAGGAGCATTTATCCACTACTCCTCAAAGAAAAAGCCCATGTTCTCCTGCTCCAGGCCCCAAAACCATGAAAAGCACATGGGATGTTATGGGAAAAGAAGGACACATTCCATTATCCCAGGTTACCCCAAGCCCCATCTAACCTGGCCTTGGACACTTCCAGGGATGGGGCAGCCACAGCTTCCCTGGGCAACCTGTGCCAGGGCCTCACCATCTTCAGTGTAGAATCTCTTCCCAATATCCCATCCAACCCTGTCCTCTGTCACTGTGAAGCCACTCCCCCTCCAAAAGTCTCCTTCTGCTTCGTTTACCTGAAAACACACCACAAGCAGCTTGGCAGCCACATGGCAATCTGTGACAGAGCTCCTCTCCTTAATCTAATTCCAGTTAATCCAATTTCTTGTCTTCACGTGCTGTCTCTACACAACAACTTCATTCAGGCTTACTGCCAAAATCCAGCTGCCAGTCCCAGGGTCTCATTCATCAGAACCATTCTACTGGAACTACATCTAGCCAGCCAGGGGTCTGCTTGGCCTTCATAAGCACAGCACACTGCCAAGAGATTCTCCTAAAAAACCAACCAAAAACTCCCAAAACACACTGAACTGGCATTAGTTACCACCTCTGATGCAACCACTACCAGTATTTCCTTTCTCTAAGCAAGGGAATTCAAGGAGTTTTGGTCTGAATGGGGATTCTGAGCCATTTCTGCAGTTACTCCCACAATGACTGCTGCTGCTGTTGTGGAGGTGGGAGCTTTCCTAGTCAGGACTTATCTCAAAATGGAATCAAATTATGACCACGTGGCAGCTATGGGAAGTGGGAAACCCACTTCCAAGAAAGGATGCTTGTTGTAGAGTTTTTCACATGATTCCTGTCCCAAAGAGCAGGGAGGTAACCACGACATTCATCTCCCTGGACACTGCAGGCGTGTTCCACCAGCGCCCCTGCTCCTTATGGAGCACCAGGTGGGGATTGTTGGCTTTGCCTGCTGCCTGAGCCAATCAAGGAATGGTGTGTGGGCTCCAGATATGCCCAGCCTTTCATTCTGGGATTTGGGCACCTGCTCAGGCACAGGAAAACCTGTGTGTTCATGGATAGATGGAAAACAGACCCGTTACACATGTGAACCACTCCATTCTCATGTGACACCTCCTGATGAAACAAAAGTGCATCTAAGAGAACAAAAAGCACGCTCACTTTATAAATGAACCCTTTAAAACTTAACACTGCTATTCTTGGATAACAGGGCAGCCCATCATTTTGGTACCTGAGAAGCAAAGAGGGATGATTTGGACACCGAATTCTAAATTCAGTTAACAAAAGGTCACCTTTTAAGCCTGAAATTGTCTTCATTATTAATTTTCCTGTTTGCAACACCTCATGCAAATAAGAAAGGAAACCAAACAACATGTAGGTTTGAGCTTGCTCTCTCACACCTGTGACATTAAAAACTTTGCTTATCAGCCTCAGAGAAATCATCCAAAGTAAAGCAGCAGGGCATTAATAGTTTCTAAGGCATTTAAGCAATAAAGTTCTGTAAATGCCAAGACTAGGAAGGCGTGGGTAAAAGCACCCAGAGCTGTGTGCAGAGCGTGACACGAGGCACAGGTGCCGCGGAGCAGCCTTACCAGCCCGTCGCAGTTGCTGATGGCCACGGCAGCCCCGGGGACGTCGGTGATGTCCCCCACGTAGGCACAGTCGGCCCACAGGGGCTCTCTCTTCCAGGGCTGCTCGGCGCCGCTCCCAGCCTGGCTGGCGTTGGTGCCGTCCCCGTACCACTCCACCACGGCGCCGGGCGCCACGAGGCGCGTGTTGGGCGTGAGGCGCAGCTGCAGCTCCCTGCCGAAGGCGCTGACGTTGAAGAAGAGCTGCCGCGGGCCCCGCGGCGCCTCCCGCGCCCGGCGCCGCTGGCGCCTCGCCGACACCACGTGCGACACGAAGCTCCCATCGGCGCTGGTGCTGATGGGCACCACCAGCCCGTACGGCCTCGCGCTGCTCCCTCGTGAGTCTGCTGAGAAACACCACCAAAACCTAACTCAAACGACAACAAGAGCGTGGATCAAGAGCACAAAGACTGAAGGACCCCTCCTCCACCTCCCCTTCCAAAAATCCCAATTTAGGATTCCTGGTTGAACTACTAGCACAGGGAAATGTAAGGCACGTGTCATGGCTCCTCTTTTATCACGCAATCACCAAAGGGTCTAGGTTGGAAGGGACCTTCAAGACCACCCAGTTCCAAACCTCCAGCCATGGGGATAGACACCACCTTCCACCAGCCCAGGCTGCTCCAAGCCCCATCCAGCCTGGCCTTGGACACTTCCAGGGATGGAGCAGCCACAGCTTCTCTGGGCAACCTGCGCCAGGGCGTTGCCATCTTCACATAGAAGAATTTCTTCCTTTCAACAGTTACTATAAAAATTATTTTCCTAAAACTTACAGAGAAAAACCTGAAATATTCACTGACATTTATCTGGGGAGTTTCCTGTGGGTTTCAACCTTGCTCAACAGCCCCAGAAGAGGCACAGACCCTTCTGCATTCTCCTGTAAGAAATGCCACACAGCTCTGTTGTACACCTGACACAGAATTTGCTTCTGTGCCAGGATTCCATCAAGCTTTTGAAAATGAAGTGCCAAGCTTGGTTATAAGAACAATTTGCATACAGAGCTCTCAGCAAATAGAAATAGAAGAAAAATCCAGTGGATCACATGCAGCTGCTAAATTAATCCACATGAGCATTGGTAAAGGCAGTAATTTTTCCCTCTACAAATCCCCCTACCTAGCAACTTGCTGTTTCCTCCGAGTAAGAGATCAAAAACAAAGAGAGAATCTAATTATAAAAACCCAACACAGATCTGCACAAATTGGACCCTAAATCTGTACTTCTCTCAGTGCAGCTGAGAGAAGCCATAAACCCAGCAAAGCCACACTGCTGGTAATCCTGGAGAAGCTCAACGGCACAACCCTCAGCTAAGGCAACATGTCTTCAAGTAATTTCACACCAGTGGAAAACAAATCCATTCAAATGAGTTTATCTTTCAGTGAGACCTCTGTAATCTGGCAGCAATCAGGATATTCAGTGTCCAATTTTAGGGCTGTAAGGGAAGGGCCAGGTCAATCTGAGAGTCACACTGCTGCTCTGAATGGGTCCAAGGCCCAAGTATAAGCCTGTGTATTTGACTACATGAGAGTTTAAAAAGACATCTTGCTCAAAAATAGTTATTCCCTAGTCCCTTCTTCCTGGGAGAGCTGGTGAAAGCAGTATCACAGTGATATTACTGTAAATTTCATTTGAAAAGCTTCAGGATTGGATAGCTCTGATGTTAGTGCCAAGTGCCACTGAAAATTCCTCAAATAAATACACTTAATTAAGTGAGCTAAATTTCACCTGCTCCCAGTGTGGATCACACTTGATATGAGAATGAATAGAGGAAAAGCTCAGTAGCCAGTTCCACTCCTGGTAGCAAGGGCTGCTGGTTTTAAGAGACTCACGCTTTCAACAAGTTAGGTCAGTAGGAAAATGTTCCTAATGGCTTCACAGAACTGTTTTTAGTATTCTTTCAGCCAGTTACTGAGGAATCTGACAGAAAAGCAATGTTTGGTACTAGTAGATGCACACATGTAAATTTATTCTATAAATATCTAACTATACAAATACTATATCCTAGGAATGTGAAAAGCCATTTCTGAGCCCATTGGTACCTCACATCCTACAGCCAGCAGCCACAGGGTGGGTTTCAGCAGCAGCCAACTCCACCTGTTTTGCCATACACCCACAAGATCAGGTTCTAAAACTGGCATCCTAATTAGGCCATTATCCTTAGGATAATTCCCATTTAAAACACTGGGAATTCTGAGCCAGGATTGCTAATCTGTCTCTTTAGAGAAGGGACCAAATTAAAACTCTAAAGTAATTTTTATTAATTAGACACCAGGCCATGCCCAGGAGACAGAGCTGATGGGTTGTACGTTCTAACTGGGTCAAAGTAAAAACACAGATCCTCACATTCCCGGTGCTTCAACACTGGGATTTCATTCCCAGGCTGACATTCTGCCTTCTACCTTGCTGAGATTCCTCCTGGCTTCTTTTCTTTCTTCTTTAAAGCAGGACATTCAGTGCCAGAGACCACAGTCTGGTGATCAAATTCTGTGCTCACCACACGACTGAGAAACTGTTCTGCACATCTTGCAGCAGAATTCCCACACTTCCACAGTGGGGAAAAAAACCCAGCTATTTTGCTAATAAGAGCAGCCAGCTAGCCCCAAGAAGGTGGGAACAAGGGCTGGAAAATAAGAACTGTCAAGGTTTTGAGTCAGCGAAAGCCTTTTCCAGAATCTGTAAATGCTGAGCTAGAAGAGGAAATGCCTTTTGTTCAAAGGCAATTAAAATTAAATGGGACATGACTGAATCCCAAAGACATCTGAACTCCTCTGCTGACTTACATTACCCTTTTTCCACAAACTGCACGCTCTGAGGAAATGCTATCCCAGCTGTAGGTGCTCCCTTTCCTAAGCTAAAATTTCAGAGTAGATCTGCTCTGCTAATTCAAAGCTGACAGAGGTGATCAGAGCAAGACAAAAAGCACTTAACTGTACATTTTCTTCATTTTTTAAAAATCTGGCCTTAAAATGTTGCTCCAGTTGCACAATGTTTAAGTTGAAAGGAAGCACTTAAGAAGGAAGATCACATTCTTTGATTGTGTGCCAAAACATAATTAGCTAGAGAATGCCTCTGAAGAGAGCTGTCTGGGTTTTCTTTCCCCTCAAAGACTCGGGAAACTGCAGAATTAACACCACTGGCTCATAAGAGTTGTCTCTGCACTGTACAACAGCTGTGATAAACGGAAGTTCGAAAATCCTAGACTTTTTTTATCACCTACATTTGAAAAACCAGTATCTTTATGCAAAAGATTCTGTGAAATACAGTGATGAAAAATCATGCAGGTGGGTTGTCCACAGCAGAATGCCAAATGCCCAAACATCCACTGGAGAAGATGCAAAGGCACGGTTGATGTGGAAATCAGTGGCAGCAGTGGAAAAGGAAGAATTTCTCAAAGCTCAAATTATTTTTCTATGTCTAAACCAAGCTACCCAAGAAAATAAATGTGGGGGACTCCTGGCAACATCCTACTCACATGGCCCCTGCATAGGGGTCTCTTGCTGAGTCCCAAGTCATTCCACAAGGGCACGATGGGATGATGAGCAATCCCAGCAATCTGCAAACCAGAGCTTCCCCACTGGAAGATGCATTTGGATGTGGCCCGAGAGTCCTGAGGAAGCTCAGATACCTCAGTAAAAGGACTGGAACTAAGGTGACATCTCCACAGCATCACAGTGGAATTTTCTGCCTGGAATTCACAAGCTGTGACACAACCAAACTGCTGGATGGCAGACAGACATCCAGCCCTGCAGTGGAAGCACTGGAGAAAAAAGCAGTTACCTGCTGCTGTAGGGATGAAGAGGACAGCATTTCCATAAAAACACTGTGCCTTGTTCTGGGAGATGACACTTCTGTCCCTCAGATAAGCACAGTGGGATGAGCACAGAGCTGTTCTGGTCACTTAACAAGGTGATGCTTAAGAACAGATGATGATGTGGAGACAACTGGACACGCCCAGCAGGAGTTTTGTCATCACCCTTTTCTGCTTCATTGTTGGCTGGTGGCTTCCAGAAACAACAGAGCAATTTTGGTCCCTCTCAACAACCTGGGTCACCACAGAACTACCATTTGCTCTCTGTTTGGCTGCCTTTAGTTGGCAGGAATGCCCAGAAAGAAAGAGAAGACAAAAAAAGGGGACAAATTCCTTGAGAATTCCCACTCAGCACTGCACCTGAAAAGGGAGGAGGCTGTGTGGGATCTGGACATTGTAAGCTGGATGAATGAAAGCAAGGGACTGCAAGGAGAGAGGCTGTGGGAAACCTCTCAGGTATCCTCATTCCTCTAACTCACTGCCACCTGTCCCAGGGACACAGACAGCTCAGGAGATGGCCGATTTGGTGGTTTTTGCAGCCTCTGCACAGCCCCAGGTGTTTTGCAGGTGCTTCCTGCAGGTGGTGGGGCCCAGCACAGTTGTGTCACAGTTTTCTTCCAGAAGTGGCACTGAGCAGGGACAGAGCTCTGCTGTGTGGGAGGTGAAGGTGCAGCACAGCATCAGCACCTTCAGGCTGAGTGACACAATGACTTTCTCCTGACAGCTCCCAGGCACTGCAGCACATTGTGCATGAATGCAGGTAATTAAGTGCGCTAATTTGCTATCCCTGTACTGCAGCCTGTGATGATTTTTAACAAAAATAAACCCCTAGGTGCCTCAATTTCCCTAGGTGACTTTTCAGGCTACAAGAGAAGCTCAGCTGCTAACAGCAGCCAGCCCTGGGCCAACTCATAATACACACCACCAATGCAAAGTGATACTTTGTGGGGACTCAGAAGTAGGACAGTGCATTTGCATGCAATTCCAATGCAGGTTTTACCTCAAAGGCACCACAACTCTCAACTGAGCAAGACATAGTTTGAAGCTGAGGCTGCCCCATCCCTGAAATGGGGCCAGGTTGGAAGGGGCTTGGAGTAACCTGGGATAATGAAAGGTGTCATTGCCCATGGCAGGGGGTTTGGAATGAGATGATCATACAAGTCCCTTCCAACCCAAACCGTTTTAGGATTCTATGGTTCTGTACTTTTTGAATCAGAATTTACAGGATCAAGTTCAGCCCCAAATGTTCCTGACTAGAGCAGAGCCAGGGCTGTGGAAGAAAGGAAGACATTAAAGGACAAAAAGTTGTTTTCCAGATTCAGGAATTTTGCCTGATGTACTGTGTAATTTAAAAGACACATTCCTATATAGCTTATGGTTTCTGAAATTCAAATACAATCCATTTCTCATGCAAAGGACTAGAAATAAAAGACAGGAACAGCATACCACTGGAAAAACCCTCTGTTTGCCAATTAGCTTTAAATGTACCTCACTGTCTCTGTTCCCATTATTCACTGATCATGGTGGAAACCAACCTAAGCCCAGAAGCTTGCAGTGCCAAAACTGAAGCTGGGACAAGTCCTCCAAAATTCATAGAAATGCCTGAAATTCTTTTCTGAACCAAAACCTCAGGGCTGGAGGTCCAACAACAGCTGGAAGCAGAACTGTCTGGGGTCCATTCCCACTAGTAAAAGTGTGAGAGAGCACTCTGCAGGGACACCCGTGGGCAGGGACACTCATTCAGTAACGGGTGGTAAAAGACCCATTTCTCACTGGCTAAGGGAAGGAGCACATAGACTGGCACTCCCTGTCACTAATACCCTGGCAATGTCAGCTTCCACATCCCCTACCTCTTCCATCCCGTGGAGCACCCAACTACCAGCTATTCTAAATGAACACAAATCTCCTGAAACTTAAACCCCCAAATAAAGGAAGCTTCCTGTCTTCGAGAAGAGTCCCAGAGGCCGAAGTCTCAGTAAGAAGGAGCCCAAGGGCACACAGAGGCACATTTCCCTTCAGCTCCCTCACCTGCCACTGACCCTGAACTCACTGCACAGCATCTTCTTACCCAGGTCCATCAGTTTATGAGGCATAAGTGACCAGCTACGGATTTTATAACTTCGATTGGTTTGTATTTCAGAAGGGAAGCACAGGCACACAAAGATGCAAAACCGCAGCATGAGAGGGCATGCAAATTCAAGCCATGCCACGTCACTGCAACTACAAACGCTTCTGGGTGGCAGTGGTGGGGGGTGCACGGGGAATGCTTGCCTGCATACAGATCATTTCTCCAGAAATAACTAGTCTTTGAGCTAACTTCGTTTATTTCTGTTTTGATAGCAGGAATAATAGTTAAAAAGACTTACCTATTTGGATCTGCTGTTCTTTACCAGCCTGCAAAAGAGAAAAGAAACACATGCACAAAGTTGTTAGTGTAATTACTATGGGGGATGACAGAAGGCTGAAAATCACTTGGTCTGTGCTGCACTATTTTACATGTTTCTGCATTTCGTTTCCAGGGATGGCAGTTCTTCCTTAACTGAATAAACAGCTGTTCCCATCAATATACTAAGGGAGTCCATAGGAAGTTTAACACAAATAGATATGCTAAGCAATCCTGATGCTGAATGACCCGTTCTATTGTGACACTGTGCCAAAAAGTAAGTTCGGTGGCCAAAGCGGGGATTTAGCAGCAGGAAAGCAATGAGCTCCGAGAAGCACGGGTGCTGGAGCAGAGAAGAAGCAATGAGCTGACAGCTCTTTGTATCTAGGCTAGAGAATGGGAAAGCCAACTGGACCACAGTGACCGCAGGGACGGTGGCAGCGATCCGATGTTATGTTCGGCTTGGTACTTGCTCTTGCCAGCCTTAGGGGACCGAGGGCCATAGGATCCAGAGGGAAGGGACCCAGGGGCTGCCGCTGCAGGACCCAGCCGGGCCGGGGATGCCCTGTCCGGCTCCGGGCTGCCTGGATGCAGCGGTGTGCAGCACGGCAGCGAGCGGAGAGCCGCCCGCCCCCCGCAGCCGGTACCGCCCGCAGAGCCCGGGCAGCGGGGCCAGGGAGGACCCGTGAGACAGCGCCGAGGGAGGGCAGGGGAGGGCAGGGTCCCCGCGCCCGCTCGCTCCCTCGCTCCCTCACTCACCTGCCGGCCGGGCGCAGCGCGGGCCCCCAGGAGCGCGGCTGCCACTAGCCAGAGGGGCAGGAGCACCATCCCGAGCCGGCCGCCCGCGCCCCGGCCCCGGCCGCACTCCGCCCGCTCCCTCCTCCTGCCGCTGCCTTCCCTGCCTCCGGCGGCGGCTCCCGGGGCCGGGGCCGGCTGGGCGGGCGGGCGGAGGGCGCCGGGTCCCCGCGCCGCCTGTTGCTGTGCGCCCGCCGCGGCCCGCGGCGCTGATAAACCCGCGGCAGCTCCGCCTCCGGCCGGGCCGCGCTCCACGTCAGGCACGGCCCGGCCCGCGGGGAACCGCCGGGGAGCCCGCCCGGCTCCGCACCGGCACGCCGAGGCACTCATCCTATCGCTGTGCTCCCGCGGCATCCTCGGCGCTCCCCGCCCGCGCTCCGTGCGCCTGAAATCCGCCGACAAACAACTTTCCTGTCCGTCCGTCCGTCCGTGCATCCATCCATTTATCCCACCATCACTGCCTGCATCACACCCTGGCAGGGGCTCCAGGAGCAGCTCCCCAGCCCGGGACCACATCCTCAAGCTTCCGTATTTCCCATTAACCCAAGGCGGACTGCAACAGCTGCAGTCTTAAAATCCCAGAATGGTTTAGGTTGGAAAGGACTTTAAAGTTCATCTCATTCCAACCTCCTGCCTTGGGGGCCACTGGACTGGGTTGCTACAAGCCCCATCCAACCTGGCCTTGAACACTTCCAGGGATGAGGCAGCCACAGCTTCTCTGGGCAATCTGTGCCAGGGCCTCACCATTCTCATGGTAAAAAAAACTTCTTCCCTACATCTAACCTAAACTGATGCTTGTTCAGTTTAAAACCATCACCCCATGTGCCGTCTCCACAGCTCCCAAGGGTCCCACTGGACTGGAGTCTGATCACAAAGCCATTTCTCTCCCCAGCAGCTGGGAGTTTAGCACATGACACAAAAGGAAATGGTGCCTGGGCAGGGCAGAACCCAAAATCCACTTGCACAGCACTTCTCACAGACAGAAATCTGCACAGGCACACTCTGTACATCTTCATTTCCCCAGGAGATGTTATGCAGTTGAAGCTGTTTGTAACCAGTTGGTAACAGACCCCACAGGGGCATCCCCAAAGGGGAAACAACTTTCCAGGAGGGAGAAATCAACTACTCTGACATCCCTGAACTCTAGCAATATTCAACTGAGGACTGAATTTTTTCAGTGTCAGAATTAGCCAGTCTTATAAACATCTGGATCCCAATTTGAAATCCAATTTAAAACCATTTTGTTGTACTTGTGCATTACCACTCCTGTGAAACATCACAACCAACCAAAATCAGTTTCTGTTGGCCTCATGTAGCACAAACACATGATCTGCTGCTGCTAAATGTCCTCAGAATACATGTGACAGCTTAACTAGAATTTTTAAGTTCACCTCCCTGCCAGAAATCATGATATCAACATGAAAAAGAAAATACTGGTTCTACTAAATCCAGATTGCATCACAGCAATATTAAAGAGGAGAAGAGCTTCAGCCTTGATTTTCAGGAGGTACCTTGAGTATTCCAACCTCAGCAGCCCTGCTGTTTCAAAGGACACAGGACTTGAACTGCATGATACCCCCTCACAAAGCAAAAAAATAAAAGGAATTTTTCTGAGAGAGTGGGAATGCATCTGTTACTACAAGTGTATAGTCATTTCTGCACATAAAACACAAAGCTGCCTGTCACACTCAGCACCAGCAGCTCCACAGAGCCACTTCTGGGAAAGCCCAGAATGGCAAAGGTTGAGATACTGTAAAGCTCCATAAAAAGATATTTCACTTACCATGCAGCTATTCCCTGTTTTACTTCCTTCATGGATGTTCAGTAGGTGACCTCAAACCTTACTTACTGCACATTATTTAAACCCTGAACACAACCTTGTTGTCCTTGTGGGCTTTTCTGTAATGTGACACACCTGAGTGCTGTGTGCTGCAAACCACCTGTTTTCTGTTCATCTGATGAACCAATGAACGTGCACAGTCTCAGGTGTTTCATTCAGGCTCATTACAGAGGCACTTCAGGGAATCACAGAATCACAGACTGGTTTGGGCTGGAAGAGACCTTAAACCTCATCTAGTCCCAGCCCCCTGTCATGGGCATGGATACCTTCCACAGGCACAGGGATTCCAAGCCCTGGCTTCTAGTAAAGCTGTTTCTATGCTCTTAAAAACATTCCTGCAATACAGTATTAAGTCTGTTACCTCCTAAGTTATTAAACTTTGCCAAACTGGCTCAAAAAGTTTCTAAATGTCAGAGAAACCAAGATACACACCAGACAGAGCTGGGGGCGAGGGCAGATACTCCATTCTGTCATCTATCAAAGGCCTGACAGAATTGTAAGAAAGCAAGAATAAGGTGTTAAAATTAGATGCCCCATTATTTCTAATAAAAAACCACACCAAGTGCCACTCCTGTAACACACGTAAATTAAGGTAGTATTTGAAATTTCAATTAAAGACATTTTTCATCTCCCAACAGCCCAGTCCCAGTTTGGCACACTATTATCAGAGAAATCATAGATTTCTTGTGTGTATTTCTAGTCTGTTACACATACATATATGTATTTACATATGTTTATCCATATATAGAGCTGTTAAAAATCTGTTAGGCATTTGCAATTCTAAAATCCCTCAGACGGACTTTCTGCATCTGTGCAACTTTGGCTGATGCACGAGACTGACAGCCACAAATATTTCATGAACTTAGTCTGGGGCCTGAAGCAAAGAGGCCCTGGACTCTGTCTGGAAGGCTTTGCACAGGGCTGGGGTTTGGAGTGGGGAGGCTGCAGCAGGATTTGGCAGGGAAAATACTCAGGGGAGTAAAACATGGCATTCATTACCTGATCTGGAACAGTCAGGTCCCACATCCTCTCGCAGCAGAGGTGTCTGCAACAAAACAATTTCAAAGTCAGGCTTAATTGGAGCAAGACCACGAGAAGTTACTGACCAGGAGTTCTTGCAATGCTATTTAATCCAAGCTTCAAATATTCATTGTTTGAGACAAGCTCCTTGTAAACTCAACTATAACATCTAGCAGGAATATCTATAGTTGTATTTATAACCTAACTACAACATCTAGGAATAATAGCTATCATTCAGACAAATCCCAGTCTTCACTGATCCTGTCCACACACATTTTAATGCTCAGTTTTGCAGTGGCATTTCCTGGTATTTAGGAATCATTTCAATTTATTGAGTTTCTGATCTATAGATGCATTTGATGACCTTTCTTAATAGGAGCCAGTCTGGAAGGCATTAATTCTGTTCTTTCTGCTGAAATATGGCTTTGGTGTCAGAAGCTGACTACCCTGAATGACCGATATCTCGTGCCTCAGGTTCTACTTCTCCATGGAGCCTGCCTGGATGGAAATACAACACAAGGATGGAATCCCCCCTGTGAGGCAGGGTGACTGGAGACCCAGATCCTGCTCTGTGACACACCAGAACACGTGACCCTGACCTTCTCAGGTTTCCAGCCTTAATGACAAGGAGAATTTACAAGAAGCTCATTTTATGTTCTAAAACACTGCTGCTACAATGCAGAAACCCAGCTCCTCCAGCTGCCCCATGCCACAACCCCAATCGTGCATCCCACAGGCCCCAAAGCCTTTTTGGCTGAGATAGCACCATTAACATTTGAGCCTTATTTGCCACCCAGTGACTTGCCATTTGATTTCCAAACCTGCACAGAAAGGTTTTTTTTGGCATTATCTGTGTAAGAAGGAGATCCCAGTACCAAGGTGTCAGACAAAGATTGCCAGACTGTACGTGAAACCCAAGCACTCCATAAAAGACAATGCCTCTCATTTCTCCTTCATGGTGCATTAAAACTGGGAATATTAAACCATACAACCATATTTAATTGTTTTACAGCCACTATTAATCTAGCAGGTTGTTAAATGAAGAAATACAACACACCTATTATTTTTAACAAAGCAGAGCAAGATTCATGGTCAAGATTTAACCACAAGACACAGGAAGCTGGAGAGAAAAATGTGAGACATGAAAATTATAGTTGAAAAAGACATTGTGAAAAATAAAAATAAAAAGAAGCAGTGTTTGTGAATCTTGTATAATTAGCACATGCCATAAAATTGTTCCTACTCTGAGGTGATGAGTTTAAAAACAATGTGTGCCAAATAAAACGCGATTAATTCCACCCTGAATGAAATGATAACCCCGGTTCCATGTCTAGGTGAACGGCTGGATTTAATGATTCAAAGGTCTTTTCCAACCGAAACAATTCTGGGATTCGATATTCATTTCCCGCTGGCTTCACCAGCTCAACACTATTCCTTTGTAACTTAAAAAGTGCTTCATTTTAGCCACATTCTTAGAGAAGTTTTTGGGGAGGGGGATGACTGCAGGAATATATTTTCAGTGGTTGCTTTTCTGTCACTGATTCACACAAAACACGGGAGGGAGGGAGGTTTCACACTTCAGCACTCCCTTACCTCTCAAATGTAATGAAAATCAACTTGCTTGGCATGATTCCCTAGACCCAGAAAAGCAAAAGCTGCACCACAGAAATGAAAAGTGAAAAGTAAAAATCAGTAATATCCTGCTGAAAATCAGTTCCCTAAGCAAGTCGATGGGAATGGCTGATTCAGCTCCAACTCACAGCTCCTTACTCCAAAGAGTTATGATGTTACCTGATGACCCCACACAACACTCCAAACCCATCCTGTCAGTAGTTTCTGTCACTTCTATTTCCTTGATTTGATTACAGAAGGTCATTCCACGACACAAGAACAAGGACTGGCAGCAGTGGAGGACGGCTGCCAGCACTGCCTGAGGTCAGCATTTGAATAAGCACTGCAGCTGGATCCCAAGAGATAAGGCTGCTCCTGGAAGCTGCCAGCTGCTCCCAGGGCATGCTGACCAGCACCAGGGGAAGGTGCAGACTGCATCCAACCCAACCATAACCCTACACATCAGCTTGGCATTTTATTATATCAGTGTCTATGAAGAGAAGAGACAAACAGTTGATGCCACTATCTTTCCACTAAATGCATCTTGGCGTTACAGCTGCAACCTTGCAAAGGATGCCAAGACAGAGACCCCTGGCTCTCTTAGCCCTCCTGAAAATCCTGGCTAGGATCTGTGTACACAGATCCTTCCAATTCACACACTTCCTGAGAAAGTGTACAGGCAGTCAAAAATTACCACTTTGCCTTCAATTTGCTGGGACACTTCCAAATCTCTTCAGTTTCCAGAAGGAATTAAAACAGGTGCTTTGTCCCTGCAAAGCAGCTTAAGCTTAAGTCCTGATACCACTTGCTGCTCTCACATGGGGTGATGGTCATTAAATATTTAAGCCAAAACAACAGGAAGTTGAGAGCAGAGAGTGGCAAGTTTAGCAGATAGACCCTTGCCTCCCTGGAGTCCCCTTCTCTGCTCCCTCTCAAGGGGGCTCCATCTGCTTTAGGAGCTCAACACAACCACGAGGCACAGTCTCAAATACTGTTTAAAAACCAGAAGCTTAAATGAAAATGAGAAGCGAGCTTCTGACCTTACCTAGGGTCATCTCACCACGTCACAGCCGGGGTTATTTCCAGGGCAGCATGTGAGAGCTTTCACTGCAGGAGCTTCAATAGGACTTTGCATGTGGATTAATGGGTGACTTTGGCTTCTCTTTCTTACCAGCCTTTACAATTCAGGAGAACACACAGAGGGTTTCTTCTGCAGCAGCTGAGTAAAAAGACAAAAGTGAGCTAACCTCCTGACCTGCAAAATAACCTCATGGAGAAATCCATTCAACAGAGCTGCTTGCTGTTCCTGGGAAAAGGAAAAGCAGAGGAAACAATACCTTGGATGCTGCTTAAGAGGGGAAACGACAACAGCAGTATTTTTGCTCGACTTCTAGGCAACTTTTAAGAAAAGTAGAAGCAGCAGGGACTTCTAATCCTATGCACCAAAGAAAGAAGAAAAGAGAAACCTTGTGCAGACAGAGTACGCAGGTGTTTGGCTTCAGGTGTACAAATGTGTAGAGAAATCCCAGTGGAGTTAAAGGAGGCTGCTCTGCAAGCTCCAGCTCCAGTGTGTGACACTGCCTTGGCATCACCCAGGGCTGTGCTATGGCACAGGGACTGCAACTCCAGAAACCCCTGGGACCACACAGAATGGCCCAGTGTTCTGATCTGCATTTTAAAAAGGACTACAACACTACATATGCTATTATTTTAGGATTTCATTTACATTCCAGCCTGCTTGCAACCAATTGCAGGATAATACCTGAAATTCACCTCAAGTTCATGGTGTAGTTACACAAAGGTAAAGATGCCCATGAAACCATGTGGGGAAATACACCTAAACATATTTTTCTTTGTTGTTTCCTGCTTCCTTTCTGTTGGTTAGTCAAGGTCATCAGTGTTTATGACCTCAAACATAGCAGATAAGCAGACATACATACCACGTTGTTATAAAGAGGCATCATTAAAATTCATTTTAAAAGCACTATAATGAGGGTGATCTATGTCCTAGCTCCCCCCTCTTTTGGGGGTTTTATAGCACGCTTTTGGTTTTGTATGATAATTACATGGAGAAATACTTCAAAAATACAGTTATTTATCAATTTATTTTGACTGCATCCCTTTATCCAGACTGAAATATTCTGTATTAATGGCGCCTGGCTCCAGGAGGTGCTGTACAGCTGTCCCACCAACACAACCTTTCACTTTGAAAACAATTAAAAACTGCAAAGCATCAGATGACTAAGAATCACTCAGATTTCCTTCTGTGCAATATAGTTTCTAATAGGATACACACTATCAAGATCAGCATAATTAAGGCATTTCAATCTTTCCTCTTTCCATTTTATTTCCCAAATGAAATCATGGCACATTTTGCAAAGTCTAACCAGTAACACCATTTTTCCCTTGAAGCCAAAGCCTTGTACATCAAGGTTATGACCTCCTAGGCTCGACCTGCATTTCTTCCCAGCAGCTTCATTTAAGTTCAGTTTAAATTCAGAGAGCTGCCACAATAACTAGAAGCAAGAACAGTTTTAAATTCTCTGGTCTCAGCAATCTATTCTCTTCTCATGTTCTTATTTCTTCACCCTGCAGGGAAAAGCCAGAGAGAAGAACAGGAAGAAAGCCAAGTGCCCAAGTAGTGATGGAGCCAGATTCTTGAAGGTTCCCATCACATGCTTGTGAGCCCTCACTGGGACTTTTCCTTGTAAAAAGGCTTTTCCTCGAGCCTCAAGTCATGTGCAAAGTCACACATTTGTAGGGACTCTGATATCTGTGTGAATTTAATAGATTCGGCAGAGTTCAGCCAATGAATTCAAAAGTTATGGAGGAACAACCATGAGCCCAGGAGCCCAAGCACTCTGCTGCTTTTAGTGACTTGAAGTAATCATGACCTAAGTATAACTGAAGCATAGCCCTTACCTGCATTTCTTAACTGTTCCAACTTGAATTTGGAATCAGCTTTCTCACAGTCTTCCTGCAACTCCCCCTCAGTCTCCCACTCTGTGCAGCTGGTTTTGACTTCAGGAGAACTCGCAAGACGAGGTCCAAAATTCAAGTGTAGCATTGAGCCTCAAATGGCAAGTTCATCATCTGAGGAAATTCAAGCCAAATTTAAAATATCAGTAACTGCTATCACTCATTTGCTCCACTCCCTGCCAGCATCCTTCAGCTGGTTATCCCTTGTCAGAGCCTAAGGAAGAGTACCATGTCCTTCAGTGAAATATCCAAAAAATTAGAATTTGGAAACTTGGATTTTTATTAGCAAAGAACCGCATTTTAAAGAAAAAAATATCTATGCTAATTTCAAAGGAAGAAAGGACTTCACCTATCACAATTCAGTGTAAAATAAAACAGCTCTGAATTAATGATTCTCCTAGAGTGCCATGTAGCATGAAACTTTTTCTAGTCTCTTAATTTACAACTTGCTGCTTTGTGGAAGAGACACTTGATATCAGAATCTTTTCACAGGCTTCATTCTACACTCAACTGAAACTTGAATTCAACCCAGGAAAAAGAGGGCAAAGTGAGATGCAGCTTACAGCTTGCAAATTCCACATTCAAACCAGAAACACTCTGTAATTCAGCTCTAGGACATGGGCTGATCCCTTTCACCTTCTGCTTACAAAAATCACTGATCAGGATCCATCAGTTGTTAGCTGAGCCCTTTGGTCTTGTTCCTCCAATGTAACAGTGGCAGAGTGGACTTTGCTGAAGGGAATCGTCCAGCCTCAGCTGCTGGAGCAGGTGTGCCAAGCAGGGCACAAAAAAAACCCCAAAAAAACAGAGGTAATGCAAAAAAAGGAGCAAGAAGATAAGGAGTATGAGCCAGCCAATTAAGGGGAGGAGAGAGCAGAAGACAGCTAAGTGTGTCACTTCAGCTGGCAGGAGGTGAGGCTACGTGCTCACTCAGCCAGGAAAAAGAACAGAAGTTGCCACTTCTGAGTGCCAGGCACTGCTACCTGATGTGTCCTTTCATTCCACAGCACAGCAGAGATCCCACCTGGAAACACCACAGGAGCAGGTGGTGTAAAACTTCCTTGGTGGGCACCAAATAGCAAATCAAGTGCCTTTTAGGCATGCCCAAGACCCATAGTGAAGGAGGAAGCTCCCTGTGAAGGATGAAGCCATCCTTCAGTCCCACAGGACTGAATGGTGTTTCTAATTGCCCTACAAGAAACGCAGGCACAGACTCTTCATTTTCCTTAATAAAACCAAAATACTTCCTGAACTTTAGGCTCACACATTATAACCTGATTACCTAAACCTTCTTCTTAAAACCTGATAGGGAAAGTCTAAAAAGCAATCACATAGAATACTAAAACTTGACTGAAATCTCAGTCCTTTTTGGGCATTCTCTGGAATTTTTCACTTGCTTTGTGCTGGCAACAGCATGTTCTGGTAACCCCACTTTTATCTTCTGCAGTAGATTAACTCCTTGCTCTTTACAGGTTTTACTGAATCTAACACCCTTAAAGACAAACAGAATAAAAAGTGCAGAATTTGATCTATTTTTCTTTACAGCTCCATAAAGGTCTGTATTTCACGTGATTTAAACAGCAAAACCACTCATCAGCTCTGGTTGTTTAAAAGGTTTTTAAGTATTGGACCAAGTTTATAGGAAAGAAGCTTTCCTACACCACAATCTGGCTCTAACTCCTGACTTCAGGAATGGCATGTGGGGATGATTTAAAGTTACCTTTCTCTGTTGCCTGTGCCAGCAGTGAGCTGTCCCTTCTGATAAGGGGCAGAGTGGAAAGAAATCAGTAACTTCTTAACATCACCCCAGTGGGAGCTGCCAGAGGTCAGGAATCCCAGCCCTGCTGCTACTGAAGCCCTTCATTTACTGTCCAATGTTATATGTGTGAAGTGATTGAGTGGTTACTCTGTTCTGCCTACTAGGTCACCTTTCTATATTTATCACATCACTGTACAAAACACCACAGTGTACCTCAAGGAAGGGAGGCTCCACATAAAATTAAACTCTACCTTAAATCTTCCTGAAAAAGCAGCCCACTCCCCAGTTCTGAAGAGAACTGCCTTTCCTCTCTCTGCTCAAAAATTCCAGTAGGCAAATACATCTGAAAGGCTCAAAGAGAGATCCAAGGACACGAAAGAAAGAGAAACCAGCATTGAAAATATCCTCAAATATTCTGGGTTGACAATCACATTTGTGCAATAAAATATTTGTCCATTTTTGCCCAAAATATCCTCTAAAATAGCTGGGGGCTAAGAGGTGCCTTTATACTCATTGGAAGCAAAAATGAGTCCCCTAGGTGGGCACAGCCCAAGGACCAATGCAGGCAATGGAGGGTGTGAACCACCTGGGCTTTGATTTACTCCTCTTGAGGTTTCTAAGTGCTGACAACACAGGATGCTTTATTCCTGTTTTTATTTATGCTGTAATATCATTCCCAGCCCTTCTTCTTTGCATTTTTTTCATCTGCTGATATGCCCCATCTGCACTGGCCTCAGCTGGGACTGCCCATCCTGCCTGAGTCAACAGCACAGCATGGACCCACTGCTCTACTCCAGGTTCCTTTTCCAAATATAAACATATTTAGATTAATCTCACTCTATCTATTCCAAAGCACTCACATCTTTCTACAGTGAGATAGAAAAAGGAGAGATCCTTTGTATGATATGAACTGGTGTAGAAATCATGGGGTTGCTACCAGGCACCAAGGGGTCAGTACATCCAAGAGATAAGAGGTTTTGGCCTTAAATACAGACTAGAAAAGGATATTGTTGCAGCAGGAAGAAACAAAAGGAAGAGGCACCAAGTGAAAAGTAGGAAAGAAGACTCTTCAGATCATTAAAAACCACAGAGCTCAAGGTAATGGTAGGCCCGATTTTTGAAGATTCAACTTTACAGTTTGCCATTTAAATGGACACAGAAAGATACCAGGCTGGTACTGTCTTTAAAACAAATACGTAGAAATCAGAGCCTGACTTTATTAATATTCTCTACTTCTCACCAAACTGAACATTATTTCAAGTACATGATTTCAAATGCAGAGGTGATGCAGCTGCCCTTTGGGGCTATACAGGCACTCAATTATCCGGGCACACAGAGCCAGAGACAGGCTGGGACAGTGCCAGTACAGCAGCGGAGGTGGCTGGAATTAGTCTGCAGTTATATAGGGACAGTTGTCTAAAACTGGATGAAACAAACAGAAGAAAAAGAAACCTCTTGCTGGAGTGTCAGGAATCTTCTACCTCAGGTTACTTATTTCAGTGGAGGAGGCAAAAACCTTGCAGTCACAGAGGCCTGGCTCCCTCCTCAGTGCTGCAGTCCCAAATCAGTAACTCCCTCTCTCACCTCCTTCCTACTTGGCTCAGCAGCCCAAGTGTTCCAAGGATGACCTGCTGACATGCTTCCCACACCACAGACTGGGAAACCACAAAGTGTCTGGATGCATGAGTGAGACACTGAGATTCTTACCTGCTGCCTTGTTCCTGTCTCTGCATGACTTTGCTGCTGCAGCCGGTGCCAGCCACCACAGAGCCATTTCTTTGGAATTCACCACCCCAGGAGTCATTCCTGCCATGGTGGGAACCAATGCTTGGCAGCACTTCTGCACCTCTTGACTCACACGAAGCTTTTGGCTCCTTTTCCATCCTTTCCTTGAGCTACAGAGGAAAGAAACAAATTGTTAAAGAGCAAAAACAGCTGTAAAAAATGTCACTCGATGTAAGCCGTGAAATCTGTGTTCCAGGAAGAGGAAACATCCATGTTTCCAGACATATAAAAGCTCCAGCACATCCAGCACAAGAGATAAAATCAACTCATGTTCATGAGAAATCTACTTTGACAGCTCAAAGATACTTGGACTGACATTTAACCATACATGAAGAAGGTAAGAGGTTCTTCACCCTGTGAGCTCAGCTGACGTCTCTGTGCAAGGTTCTGCTTGAAAAGACAAGAGACAACCCTGCAAAATTTACAGGGAAAGGACACAAAAAGAAAGAAAATGTAAGTGGAAGTGCACAGAATTTAAGTTTCATCCAATGCTGGGCCATTTGCATAGCAGCCGAACTATCACTCCACATCTGTTTGGTTTTCCGGTTCTTGTTCCTTTTTTTTTTTTTTTTTTTTTTTTTTAAAGAGAACAGTCACTGGAAGGTCACGTGCTCAGGCTGCTGAATAAAAGCAAATGACATCCAGGTCAATTTACACTTCCAGAAACACACAGGCAGCTCATTTCTCTCAATGTCTTGGCAGTGCAGGTCTGGAAAGAACGGAGCTACCACTAGCACAAACAACACTGGGTGACATCTCAAATTAATGCAGCATCACACCATCCACAGGTAAGTGACCCCGAAAGGTCATGATTCCCAAAGTGATCTAATGCCCAGGGAAACACAAGAGTGAGGGGACTTCTGATGCATCCTGGTTCTTTCAGACATCAGAGCTCCGACTGCCAGCAGGGATGAGAAGGACAATGACATAGGGGACATCACTGCACAACTCTGCTGAAACGACTGGAGAAAAATCCTGTAAATCTTTCACATATTTCAGAAGAATAATTTGTTTGAGGAAGTGGCCACGTACTTACACAAACTGGAATCATCCAGCATTCCATGCAGCACATTTGACTTAGCAATGAGGCAGCTGCCTCGGGGCATCTTCGAGGCGCTGGGAATGACACGGATTTGCATTTGCAAAGGCACCTTAGTCATCCCTTCCCAGATTTGGTGTGTTATCATCCCACCCTGGTCTCCTGGCCATCCTGTTATCACCTGGCCATCACGTTTTCACAGTGAACAGGATGAAGCCTAAGAGCTCAACACACAGAAAATGCTGCTCCTCAACCCTCCAGAGTGCTTTGCCTGCTCACCCTAACAAATCCAGATGCTGCTCTCGGAGTTGAGCCTCGCTGTGCACAGCAGCCCTCTGTTACTGTTTTAGCTGTGGTTTACTGTTTGGAACTGGGAAGAGATCGCTCTGAGGAATGCAGCTTAAAGCAAGACTCTGCATTTTAAGTGGATGTTTCTGTTTGGAAAGCAAAGCTTCAGGAAACAAGGCAAGGCACAGAATGGAGAAGAACTTCTCAGAGGGCTGCATCGATTAGACTGCAGGAAGGAGCAGAACAGCTCAAAATAGCCAGAAGAGAGTCAATAGGAAACCTCTTGGAGCCGTCTGACATTGTGGTCTGGGCCTGGAGCCAGTGGATAAACCCGAGGGCTGGGAATGCATCATCCAAACTCTGACCCCAGCTAGATAGAATTATATGAACAATGCAAATGGGAAGAAGATTTAATCTCAGATAGCTTTGCGTGAGGTGGGGATTCATAGTTCATTACATATTTATAATGAGAGGGCTTTGCCTTCTCAAAGGCACAATAATTATCAGCTTCCAGCAGCTTTTGCACTGGAATGCTGCTATTTAACTCACTTGACAGCTGCTGCATTCAGTCACAGAAAGACATTATTACCTGTATCTTCACCTTTGCTCCTCCCTGTATATCACTTCATTCAATCCCTTCCAGAGGAACCCTTTTCTAGGACAGCATTTCCAGCATGACACAGACTTCTCCATTAATTCCTTATGGTTTCATAAATAAATAACTTCTGTATAAAACAGCATTGACAGAAAACACAACAAATGTATTTTTCTAGAAATGTCAGATCTAGAAGGGAAAAAAAAATATTACTATCATTGTAGCTACTGGGCACAAACAATATTGTTTACTAGGAAAAATTGCAGAGCAAAAGGAACATAACTAAGGGAGTGTCCTGCAAAAAAGGTTTCCTCCCTGATCCCAGATTCAGACACAACACCGGGCGAATGCACAGAAAGCTTTATGGAGCTACCAGTGCTGTTTTCTTCAGGAAGGACTGAGCACCCAGATATCCTCAGCTGGCGGGTGGAATTCAAGAGAAAACCTGGAATGACTTATGCCTCAGGAAGAGCTGGATGTTCCCTGAAGACTCCAGCAACTAAGAGGTGAAAATGACTTTTAAGATGAGCACTTAGCAAGTTGCCCCCCAGGAGAAAAAACAAAGCAGCAGCAAGAAAGGCTATTCTGCACAGAATGAGCAAATCAAGAAGTAAAACACACCTTCCTAATTTTGAAGATAAAAAAATGAGGTTTCCATGTAAAATCCAGAATTGAAAAATTGCTCTATCCAGCAATCCTACATGGAAAGGCAATTGAACTTGCAAGTGGGTGCCTGGTTTCAAAAGGATTAGTTACCTTTCCAGCTTTATATCCAGCTCTTTATAAGTCTCAGGATCACAGTAACTCACCAGCTGGATGCCATCAGCATGTGCAGTACATAAAACAGCATAAAGCAGAGGGGCAAACATCTCCTTAATTTTGTAAGGAAGGAGGTGCCAGAAGACACATATGGCCAGGGCACCATTCCAACCCCACAGGAGGACTGCCAGTAACACATCACCATTTCAAACTGCTTATCAGGGTCAGAAAAATGGAAAAAGAACTGGAGATGAAGTTTCCGTATCACACTGTAACAAAACCTTCTCGTTTTGAGGGGGAACCAATAGCAAAAAGCATCTGAGAAGAGCAGCTTTCAGCAAGATGAAGAAAGGGACTGGTTTGATTTACAGCTGTATAACTTATGGCCACATCTGGCAATATAAGGCCAGGGAATTTCTTGGGGAAGGAAATGCCACTTGATGCTTATACAATGAAAGCAGACAATGCAGAGATAGCCTACACAAAGTGAATATTTTTTCCTCGGAACATTCACCTAAAACTTTGGGCCAGGAACAATGGGGAGACTACATTCAAAATGACAGTTCTGATTGCTTTGGACCTTGATTTCCTTGCTCTCCATCCTCCTGAAGGGCTCACAACAGAGACTAAGGTATGAATTTTAATTCCCATTGCTCACCTGTAGGAAATTATTACAGGAAGAAAAGCAAGTCTTTTCTGTCAGCAATGATAATGAGATTTTTATCTAAAAATATCTTACACATGCTCAGCAAAGCCAAAACAGTTTCTGCTATTAGTTTTTTGTTTAAATTATATTCTGAATATATAGCTGGCAGAGACAGCACTTGGCTGCTCTCTGTCCTGGTTACAAGGCTAGGGAAGCCAGACAGACACGGGTCCTTAAATTCTGGCAGGTTTTGGGAAAATTCCAGATCCACTGAAGCAGTTTGAGCTGTTAGGACAGAATTCATGCTTCTCATTAGGATAATTCACTCTAATAGGCCTCTGAAGGCTTTCCATTTTTGGCAACGTTCTTTTAGTGAGGCTCAAGTTGGATCTGTATATCTTACATTGTAAAATATTTTAAATAAACACCCCATACAGAAATCTCGGTTATCTTCAGGAAAAAAAAAAAAAAAAAAAAGTTAAAACAAGCTGAAAAACCTGTACTAATACAATAAAATACAGAACAACTTCAGATGAAAGAGAAATGTCCTAAGGAAGGTTGTTCCTTTTACATCTTGGCAAAGTATCATCCATTTCAGCTGGATGTGCCTCTTGGAATGACACAAAGCTGTGCTGAAATTATATAACTCTGGATTTTACTCTGGATGTATTAAGAATAATTGCTCACCCTGAGATCTACACAGAAAATCCGTGCCACTGCTCTCACACAGAAGATCTCATCAGCTTGAGGAAAGCAAAGGAGAACTGCAAGTTTGAAAGCCAAATTACAGCACAAAAAATCATTCCAGTATTAACACCTGAATTTTCCTGCTTCCCTAGGAAGGAAGTGTAAAAGCAGAGAATGGCAAGGGAAACAGAAAAGGAAAGCAGAGACTGAAATATAAAAAAGGCAGAGATACTCACTTAGAAGTTAAGACTCTGAATACAAAATGAAAAAAAAAAGTCCATAGAAAAATAAAATAAGGAGAAAAGCAGCTGGCATTTCCCAAAGTTCTCCTACTGAAATTATATAAAAGGGAATATATTCAAATGTCTGAACAGCCCCTAGGGCTGGGATTTCCTTAACTCTGATTTCATTTCTGTTAAACAAAGGTATTATCTCAACAACTCCACACCAAAATAAAATAGAGATGGGAAAACCAATTTAAGTGCTCCTTTACCATGATGAAGACTCTGAAATATGAGATACTTCTCTCAGAGTCTACTTGGGGTAATATCAGACTATTGGAAGGTTGGACATTAAATGGCAATAGTGGATTTTCCTGTCATTAAATTGGAAAATGCTTGCTTGCTCTTAGAGCTGTATTAAATTGTGTTTAGCTGCCACTTACCCAGTGTAAATGGACTATTTAATGCAAAATTCATACCTCACACAGACAGATCAACCTGATGGCCACAGTTCAGCAAACTCCACTAAGTTCTGGACAGTTCTGGCACTTTTTCAAATGCAGTGACCTTCTCCACATGCACTGAGCTCAGTTTTAGCACACATGCCTTGGGAAATGAGAGGCAGACAGCAGCATCAATACATGCTGCACTAGAGACTGAGGTGGGGCAGAGCTGCTGAGGCAGCTCCACTGCTCCTGCCTCTTCCTTTACACCAGACACAGTCATTGATCTTCTTTCCTTTCTGGTGCCAGCTGTGACTTTTTCTCTTAGGTTAAAAGAGAAGCTGTCCTTCCCCATTCCAGTCCTCTTCCCCCAGCAGCAAGTCAGAACATAGGGAAGAAGCAGAAACAGTCCCAACAATTTGTTCTTCTCCCAAAGAAGGCACAAACAGATGATGGATGTTTTCTGCTGGGGAAGGACACAAGACAGTCCAGAGTGGTCTGTCTGTCTCTGCAAGGACTGAGGATGGAAAACTGTCCCACATGACATAAACATTCTGCAGTGTAACATGGGAAGGGCTTGCTTTCCCAAGGTAACCCATCTCTGTGCCTCTCCTACAAACATCACATATCCCACCCATAACTCCCATCTCACTAATAACACTAAGTCATTTATGTTCTAAGGTCTGTAGCCCTGATTAACACCAACTCTGAATTCTCCAAGCTGGCTCACAGAACTGATTTTCCTAGTCCTCTGCTCATGTTTGCTGCTGGTGAAATGGAGCAGTACACACTCCAGACAAAGAATGCACCCACCCTTCATCCACACACCGCACAAGTAACCGAGGCATTCCCTAAAGAGGAGTCTGAACTGTCCCCCACATCACAGTGGTACAGTCATGGGGAGTAACCACCCAAAAATCCCATGAGAAACCCTAACCTCAGCATTTCCTTTCATTACATGATGCTGAAGTCAGGTCCTCAACATCCCACAGATGTTTAGTCAGCATCTGTTCAAAGTTTCTTGTGCATTCTCAGGTATGTCTTTATTCTCGTCAGCTGTGAAAGGATGAAAGAACCAAAAAGGAAGCATTTGATCACTTTATACCTTATCACTTGCATGCCATTTATTTACCCTTCCCAGAGTAGGCAGGTAAACTCAAGTTTATCCTTCCCTTCACTCCCCTCCCTTGGTGTTTGAATCCTGCAGCCCAAGAACACAAAACAGCAGTAGCCTCTTCAGGTCTCACTAGGTTTTTGATTTTTGAACTCATTTTGTCACCCTTGGGCCCCTTGGTCATGCCCTCTGGCTGAATTTGGACTTCAGCTGCAGCAATCACCAGAGCTTGAGTAAGCTGGGCATCAAAACTCAGCCAAGGACAGAGATAGAGATGTATTATTATTTCTCTATTAATATGTTAATTACTCTGTCATGATTGCTGTGAGCACCAAGTGATTTCCCTCTCAGTCTGAGAGATGGAAGAGAACTGATATGTTCATTTTTCTGCACAATAATGCTGTCATCAACCATAAATTTGGGCTAATTCTGAAGGGAGTTATTACTCTGTAAAAATGAAGCACAGTGCTGCTGCTGCTCTCTCTTAATTACTATCAACTGGTTTCTGAAAAAATACCACGCCATAAATATAGCTAAAATGGTGGTTTTCTGAGGCTTCCCTTCAGAATCCATCAATTTCATCAAAGCACAGGCAGGAAGGCTGAAGAAGAGCCTGTGGGAGTTGATCACCTGAGAGAGTGCCAAAATCTTCATCAGTTGCAGCAGAAACCTTTCCAGTTTCAAGGAAGGCTTTATCAGACTCTGAGACATAGTGCTCCTTACTGGAATTCCTTTTGCCAAGAGGCTACTCTTTTTTCATACCACTGCTGGCTTTTAGCAGGTTTAATCCTGCTTCTATGAAGGCAAAATCTCTAACACTAAAGACAGAGGTAAAATAAGAAATGATAATAAATGAATAATATGCTGAGCACTTAAAGGAAAAACAGAGATTAATCACTCTGACTTATTCTGAGGTAAGACGTGAAACTTGCTACAGGTTTGTAAGGTTGTTCACCACTGGCATCACCTGAGCCAAAAAAACACCCTTTATCCTCTATGGAATTAGTTAAAATAATTATATTGACTGATTTTTAAACCATTTTTCTAATCAATGGATTAATTGTGTTACCGTGTGTTTCAGCTGTTATTAAGATGATGCAAAATGGCCTCAATTGCAATTTGGGAAGAATTTAGGACAGGTAATGAGTTTTAAGTACAGTAAAAACAAACAAACAAACAAAAAAAAAAAAAAAAAAAAAAAAAAAAAAAAAAAAAAAAAAAAGAAGAGAGCAAAGCAGAGACCACAGGGGCACATACAGCAGTTTTCCCAATGACTTCTGTAGGGAAATACTATTAAAATTGATAACAGATCACACACTATGTGTGTATGCTGCCTTTTAACAAATTTGAGCACATTTTAACAGAAATGCTATGGTCTGCAGTGACTGCTGGGATACAAATCAAACCTATGGCTGTTGGCTATGGGCCAGGTAAATTCAAACCATGTGACAAGGCCTCTTCTACATTTTATTACTTCTGTTTTTTTTAAATTCCCCGGTTTCTTTAAGAAAAAAATCCTTTGCACATCTCCCAGGTACAGCTTGCCTTAGTGTAAGAAATGTGCTGTGACATTAAGCTGGTGTAAATCAAGGCAAGTTCACTGATTAATGGAGCAATGCTATTTAATATTATTTATCTTATTGTTTCTATGAGTTGAGAAGAAATTACTTGGGTTCTTGTTTTAGGTCTGTTATAGCCTCATTTTTACAATTATATAAGAATCCAGTATTTCCAGTTCTGGCATTAAGTATTTTAACATGGCATTTCTCCAGCATTTTCCACTTTGCCATGACTGAACTAACACCACAGCAGAGAGTCAAAAAATTACTGCTGAAATCCATTGTGACTTCAGCACAGGCTGAGATTCCACATGGGTGCTTGGAATAAATCACTCTTGGCAGCTCCTGTAGTACTTGGTGCTGTTCCCAACATCTCCATTCCTGGGCTGATGTAATTAGAGGGCACACAGCTGGCTCCTACAAGTGAGTGCAAATGCTTTATTTAAAGATCAGCCTTAGACTCTTAAAAAAAAATCAATTACAAAAACCTTTTGACTTTCAGCTGGACTGACAGGTGACAGTCTCAAACTGCAATTGCCATTCCTCATTGCATCTCACTTCTTCTTTGTGTGTACTTACATTGAACAACTGCCCTCATCTATAGGAGGAACATCAAGGAGTCCAAGCTCTCTGATCCTGTTAGGGTTGGTCAGCTGTCACTTCCTCAGAAGTCTTTCCAAGCAATGAGAGGACACAGAAACCAGGCCCTCCAGGAGAAGATTTCTCTGCAAAGAGAAATCTGCTTTGGCTGCTTCAAAGACCCTGCAGAAATCTCAGGAGAGCTGGAATAAACTTGGAGGTTCCCAAGATTTCTAGGGGCTGCTACTGCGGCAGGAGGAATACAGTATGTCAGGAGTTTTATCCCACAAAATGGGAGCCAGAACTGCCTGACTCATCAAAAAACAGGCTTTACCATAGAAAAACCATGAGTAAGTGAGGAGAGGTTTTCTGGGAGTCTGCATTTCTTCCCATCCAGCCAGACAGCTGAGCTAGGACTTTCAGAATAATACTGAAATTAACTTCACCACAGAAAGAGAAGATAATAATTATCTGATTATTGCAGTAATGTATGCAAGGGTGATTATGAGATCTTTTAAATCCAAGCCCTCAAACCTTGACAGTTTCAGGTGGATTTTTGAGAAGCAGTAGCTTTTAATCTCATCCCAGTCAGACCCTTATTCTGATCCCAATCCCAATCTCTACTTGACGCTTATAAACACCGTTTCTTGAGAAGAAGATCTCTATGTGATAAGTCATCTTCCTTTGCAAAGTTTCTGGCTTTCACCTTCTCACCTATTCTTCAGCTTTCTTGCAGCTACTTCTAGATCTGGCCCTGATTTTAAAAGAATTTGAAAATGTACATTAATTAAAGTGCATTATTAAAAACTTCACAGCTTTTACAAGATCTCCTTGTTTCTGAATTAGCATTATAGAAACACACAAAAAAAAAACCCATAAGAAACCCCCAACCCTTAATTTTAAAAGCAAGTGGCTTTTGATATCTCTTCTCAAAAAAACCTTTGATTGATTGGCCACCATTAAAATATCTGCCCTTAAGGTTTCTTGCTGTAACTGACAAATCTGAAGAGCGGGTGAGAAGATGCTTCAAAACTCCTTTTACAAATGAAAGAAAATCTGCAGCAATGACTAACATCCATCTTAGTACACTATACATCATCTCCCTTTTGTTCATACTGACAAGTAACATATGTTGAAAACTCAGAATGAAGTAAACGTATTCAAGGTCTGTCCAGGTAAAATGTTTTTTAAGAAACAAACGAACAAAAAATGAAGTGCCCGAGCAAGAAGGAGATTTCGAGGGCATCCAGAGTCAGTCTAACACTGATCCTGCTGACTCCAAGCACAGGAATATGAGGCTGAGGAGGAATGCTTTGGAAATCCCACCACGGCATGCAAATTTTGTGGGAGAAACATATAGCGGATGTCTGTCAAAACCAGAATGAAAGAATGCATTCTACATTTCAAGGCTTGAAGGAAAGAGCTTTTATGGGCTGAAAATAAATGAACAGAAAGCAAATTTGGCCAACCAAATTGGAGAGAGGGATGGATTTTTGTTTGTTTGTAACTGGCATGGTTTTTCAACGAAGAATCTGGAGAATATTAACAGTTATGCCTAAATCTATGCTGGAAGCATTTTTGTAATTTTAGAGCCAAAACCAGCCTCTTGCCAAAACCTGTAAACTGCTTTTTAAAAAAGGAAAAGAACAAAAAAATCACCTTCAAAATGGAATTTGCAATTCTCATGGCAGGCGATCATCAGCTCCAATTAGTCCCTGGCAGAGGAATCTGAGCAAGAGTGATAGACTTGGTGCATCCAAAAATGTTTAGTCTAGACTAAACCTCACTGGAATTCTCTGCAGACCAGACCTCAGCCCTCTGGATCCCTGACAGCCATCTCTGTTGGCCACAAACAACACCACCACACGGATCCTGTTCCAGGCTTCCCTCCCACCTCTCCTTATCTAGTCCCAGAGCTATTCCCCCTTCCAAATCCACAGGCACTCAGGTACAAAGCTGTTGATGGCTGCAAGTATTTGAAGCCTGGGTAATGAACATAGGTAACACTCCTCCCCTGCCCCTAATCATCAGTACAGTGAGCATGTGAGCCTAAACCCAAAATAATAAACCCAGAAAAACATGTTCATCTGCCTGACAGCAGCCAGAAGCCACTGTTGCCAAAGAGAAAAAAATCTGGAGCTGCACTTTCTAAAATGTTGTCAGCACAATTAATTCTGAAATATGCTCTGAAAATGTGGAACGTGGCCCATCTGTCACGGCTCCTCGTGTGTATTTAATGATCAGTGAGAGTGAGGAGCATAAACTCAGTGTTTCATCTCCAAACCCAGCTTCCCTGTGCAGAGGATTCAGCCAGTAGTTAAGAAGTTCATCCTTTCCCAAACTCAATCCTAAGTGGCTTCTTCAAGAAGAGAAAGTCACCAACTAACTCCTTTGTCACCATTCCCATACAGCCACCATCACTACTGTCACTATGAAGTAAGGCTGGAGTACTACTTTTCTTTCTTTAAACTGGAAATTGGCCAGTGGCATTAGCAGAGATAATGGAACCCATTCCTCCAGAAAAGCAAAAAAGGTGATGATATGTCAAGTGTGAATACCTGGCAGCCTTTTTTAACACGTATTGCTTGAATGGCAATTCAGAGCCAGCACCAAGTTTTCCAGCACCTTTTCTCATGACTCTGAGTCCAATTTAATGATCACCACACAATGTAGAAGTTCAGTTGACTCAGGCCCAGACCTGAAATCCAAGAACAGACACATTTAGATCATTCTATAGCTTGAGGCACAGGAACTAAGTGGTCTGAGACTCGGCCTGTCCACCCAGAGACAAGCTGTTACATCCAGCTCTCATTTATAATTGTCTGGGGCTTAAAATATTATTTTTCCTTTCAATTCCAACAGCAGCTTGGTGTGCTAAATAAAGCCAGGCTGCTGTTTCACACACCAGCAGGCCCATGCATTTAACCAAATGGCCAGAACCTTTTCACAAAAGACGTAAGGAAGAAATCATTCACAAGGACACACAGGTTTACAAGAACAGTCTCCCAAACCTGTGGCAACTTTGATAAGAGTAGTATTAGATCAATACTGAATTTTGGGAATTTTATCCTTCATGAGGTAAAATAATTTTCACTGGATGCACATAAATCACTGTACTTGTTGTACTCATACCAAACCATGAACTTAACCTGTGATAACTTCCCACAATTATACACTAAAGAGCTTAGATAATTACATGTATAAAATGTAAGTAATACATAGTAAAATAAGCCCTGAATCCCATTTCAGCATTTTGACAGATGCATTTATTTCACTTAAGGGATGCACTTATCTGTTCCCATTAAAAGGTGTCACCAGGTGGGCACAAGAATCCCAGTTAATCAAGGAGCCAAATCTAATCACAGTATCAGAGCAGCCACCCATCACTATCTCCAGAGAAGCCAGAACAGACCTTTAAAGGGATTCTCAAGGGATTTAAGAGTTCTTGAAGGAAAAAAAAAAAAAAAAGTACATCTTGAAGCAATCAGGCAAGGGATTATAAATTCTAATTTAAAGATAACCATTGGCAAATTAAGCCTATTTGTTAAACAAACTTTCCTGAGGAAACAATGCCTAGTTTTTTTAGCCTCTACATGCTTATCCACTTGTCACAGGCCAGGACAGCTTCCACAGGCAGTTGCTCTCATGTTTTTGGGATAGACTCTGCCTTCTGCTGCTGTGCTGGCCTCTGCTCACACCTATTCCCATACATATGACCCTCAGAGAACATCTTGCTCTGGAAATAAGGCAGGTTCAAAGGGATAAATATTGAATTTAGCATTATTCACATTTGTTCCTATATCATCTTAAAAAGAGGGATAAAAGAGATGTCCTATGAATCGAAGCCCTCCAAGCTTTCTCCAACAGAACAGACTCTGAGGATGTACACAAAGTGCAAATGAATTAAGATCTGGAGTTCATATTCTCCTGAAAAGTCAATCCAAAATTACAAAAAGCCCTTTGAAGACTGAAGGAATGCAGGAAACCAGGAAGGCTACTCCTTTTATGCTTCCAAGGCTGTCAAAACCAGGAGTTGTTAGAAATCTTGCTCACCAGCAATTTCCAGTATGATTTTTCACTGCATAAATTTAATCCAAAGTCAATTCCTAAATTATAGCTTGATAAAATATCTGTAACAAATACAAAATATCTTATAATCTGTCATAAACCTTAGAATGACATTTTCCATTGAGCAGTTGGAATGTCCAGGCAACATGAAAATACTTTCCTGTGCAGTGTCTGTAAACTGGACTGAAGATAAGCTAAAACTAGCCACACATAACTCAACCAGGTTCTGGGATTTGCTGTATCTCTGCAGAAGGGATATGCCTTAGTGGTTTCTTTCTGAATCCCTGAAAATAACAGCTATCTTTCCACATGGAACACGGTGCTTTAAAAATGGAAGAGGAGAAAACAGGTTTTTCCTACAGTCCTGCCACAGGTGGGGTCCCACTCAGCATCAGACCTCCCACATTCCCATCCTACCTACATTCAGATACAGATTCTACTCAGATGCAGAAGTCTTAATAATATTTTCAATATAAAAGCATAGCTTTCTTTCCTCTGTGCTACTTAATTCTGCTCTGTGTTTATAGGGCTCCTCAGCAGGGAAGAGGTCAAAGAAAACGAGAATTCATTCAGGGAATCGTTTCATTCTCACAGAGTGTTTTACAGAACGGGATGGAAAAAGATGGAAATGGATATTCCCAGAGGACAGTGATGTAATACGCCTGCATGCACTGATGAGTATCTCAAGAATACAACCCTCAGCAGGAAATATTAATTCTTCTCTGGCTAAACTGAAGTGGTTACTCTTTTGAGGACTACAAGATCCATAATTCAGAATGTGATTTCTTTCATGTTCATTTTTTTCTTCTTTTAAAGTAAAAAATGCAGAATGAATACTTCATATCTGTTGGACTCAATGACCTCATTATTTGCAGGATTTCCCATGTGCAGTAGCACTTTTCTGAATCCATCATTTCATACTAGCCCTGGCAGAATTGCCATGCCCTGCCTTTTAAGGTAGCTCAGGCTGCTCACATACCTTCACTGCAGCTTTGAAGACTGTCTGGCCCCTCACTGAAGAGGACAAGAATTGAAAAAACATGCTTTATTTCCCAAGAAAAATATATTTCACACAAGGGGAACTTAGGGTGTGGATTCCCTGTAGAAGGTAGATTTAATTTACAACACACCAATTTAGATGAAATAGGATTCTCTACACTCCTTTGTGGCAAGTAGGGAGAAAAATGGCTAATCAAATTTAGAGTCAAGAACTGAACTCTCAAAGTTCTGACATATTTTTTCAAAATCAGTATAAAAATTAGACACTATTAAATCAATCATTTCTTACGTGGGCATTATAAAGTGCAATTTTTCCTTGTTCCTGTGACTGTGAACTTCAGAAAGATTCAAGCAAGCCAGGTGCTCAGAGCAGGTGAGGTTTTGCAGGGATTCCCCAAGCAGCAACACTACACAATCCCTTAGTGCCAAAACTCCTTGGTTTGTCTGGATGCAGCTCTGCAAGAGACATTTCAGAGAATGTCTTCTGATCTCAAAGCCAGATATAAATTGGCTTGATTTGCTGCTATGGCTGCTGGCATACAAAAAAACCTGCTAGCATACCTGCAGAACCACTCACCTCTCTAAAACTGGGACATTCCAAGTCACGGTGTTCATCCTGGTATTCTGAATGCTCCCTTCAAAGCCCAAAAGATGGGCAAATATAATCATAAAATGCTTCACTGTACAGATGGGCTAAGGGAGATGGGAAAAGTTCAAAAATTCAACCAATTTTCCTCAGGTTTGCTAGCCAAGCCTCCACACTGCTACTCCGTCCCAGAAACTCCAGCGTGTTGTCATGGAAGGAGAGGAAGGAAAAACCTGGATGAATTAAAACTCCAATTCACTAAATCAAAAAAACCCACCCAACAAACAACCTAACACACTAGAAGAAGAACCCTTCTGCTTCTCTTGATAATTCCACAAGGAAGCAGCAAACACATTATATCCTATTCCTGGAGGACTTTGCTCTCAAACTGAGATCCATGACCACTCTTACCTCTGTCAATGAAAAAGCAGATAAAAAAGGACTGTCACAACATTGCCTTTCAAAATCTTCACCTAAAAATGGGGAGGAAATGGTCATTTTTAGAGAATGTCAGTCACTTCTGGGAAAAAGAAATTCCTCCCTGATAACGTGCACTCAGACCCTGATGTGATCAAAGTGGTTGCACATCCACAGCTCCTCAGAGCCCCTGGAAAATGGACAGCCCTACACTTTCTGTGAGAATTCTTTCCCTTAGAGTGTGCTAGGAGGAGACTCAAATCTAGGAAAAATGGACCAGTTTTATATTTCTGAATATAGTTCCAGAAATTCTGAAATCTCTAAAATTAATAAAATTGTTTTGTGGTTTCTACAAAAAAATAATAATAATAAAAAAAAATCTTAATTTATAATAGTTAAATTCATGTACAGATACTACTAAAAACAACAAAACTCCTCTACCCAAAAAAAAAATAGAAAAAAAAATGTTCTTAACTGAAAAAACAGATAATTTAAAACCACATAAAGTGCTTATAAAAAAGTTTGGGAGTAAATTTTTTTTGTCTCTACAAGCCTCTAATATAGGAGATTCTCCTGTGGTGTGAGAGAGTCCCTGTAAGTCAGATTTAGCTGCAAGAAGTCCATGGAGTTTAGTTGCTTATCTTAGATTGTCCAGACTGCAATGGCCTGGAAACACACAGAGCAGTTTTGCAAGATCACATTTTTCAAAGGAAAATTCCAGTACTGATTG
Source organism: Muscicapa striata striata (assembly GCA_030060385.1). Lineage (NCBI taxonomy): Eukaryota > Metazoa > Chordata > Aves > Passeriformes > Muscicapidae > Muscicapa > Muscicapa striata. The sequence continues at coordinate 389,785 of JAREIS010000061.1, read as the reverse complement.
TGTTTCAAGCTGGCTGGCAATCTCTCCAGCACAGATTCTTTCATACTAGTTTAATAGTTTGGGTTTCAGCTGAAATTTGGAATTTTAAAAGGATATTGCAGAATTGAAAATCTGAAAGCTCTCAGATATGGGTGTGATCTGAGCGGTGACAAAAAACATACAAAACTCATCTACTTCCCAGTATTTTTCCCTGTCATTTCATTTCCAAGCTCTGCTGCAGGATTGAAGAATTTATCTTAACACTGTGATGCCATTTTGCACCATAAATATACAAAATATTTCAGACCCCAAGAGCTGTCAGCAGAGTGACAATCTTCTAAAGGTAGGGCTGAGAAAAATTGGCAGTCCTCAATGCAAAACCTCCCTAAGTATCCTTAACAGTATTTTTCCCCCCACATAAGAGGATTCTACTGGATCGGAAGAAATTATTTGGAAATTATACACTTGTACACAAACAGAATCCCAGACCATGGGGGTTTTTCCATGATTCATGAAAAAGAGGTCAACATGAAAAGAAAATATTTTTGACTTAGATGTCTCAAAAATCCAGCAGCAACCAAAGGTGTCCAGCAACAAAGAATCCAAATATTCTCTTTGCTGCAAAAATATGAATTCATAGGCTTTACTGAGCAGGCAAAGCTGCATTTCAACAGCTAAAATTTTACTGTACCTTCGGAAAAAGGGTTTCAGTTGCACAGGGTTACAGCCAGCTCTTTTCATCTCTGACCCAGAAGGCACAACTCCATAGTGGGGCAGCTGCCAGAAAAAAACTGCAGAGGCAAGAAATCAATCTATTGGGATTCCAGGAAAACACATTTTATTCAGTAAATAGCACCGTTTGCAAGCCTCCTTTCAAGTGATGAAGCTCTACTCTGAAAATATGCAGGAGTTACGCACGCACCTATACCAGACGTGTTGGACGAACTTGCCAAGTTGTGTTAGAAAATATGGCTGAGATAATTATTGAGCAAACCCATCTTTCAACCATCTTTGCAGCCCAGAACACCCCCAATGTCTTCCCTAGGCATGATCCCTCCACCTGCTTCTCATCTCTCAGGGACTCTTGTGTGACAATATAAAGAGTGAGCAGGAGGGAAGGCAGGGCTTGTGATCAGGCATCCTGGAATCCCAATAAAACCCAAGCCCTGGAGACATGTTCCTTTGGACAATTTCAGGACCACTATTAATCTGTAAAGCACAAGAAGTCGGGGTGTGCAACAATCACAGAATCTGTTTGAAAAATCCATTCCTGCATATGTGAACACCAAAGTGGCAAAAAATAAACAATAAACTGCTACTTAAATTAATAGTTTAGAATATCTAACTCAGTGGTTTAGAACACCAGGTAATTTTCCAGACTTTTTTCTACTGACATTTAAAACTACTTATCAGCCAATTTTTTTTATGTTTTGCAGGAGACAGAAGTTCAGGCTGCTTGGGAATAAAGGGGAAGAAGAACAACAAGGCTTGTGCTCTTATAAAGGAAGAGTCAGTGAGATTTTAGTGTCTTCCCTAAGTATTCCATCAGGCTGAACTTCATTGTGTTTAAAACAATACTACCCCATTAGGATCTCTGGTTTGGCAATACAGACTGGAGCTGGGCATCAGACAAAGGGCTAAGGACTGAAAGGGCAGAGTTTTCCACAGGAAATTAGGTACTGCTGCTCAGGCAGTGAAAGGAGCCTGGTCCACACCTTCCGTGGTGCCTGGCAGCTGCTGGAAAGCACCCAAATATCACCTCTCACTCATGCAAATGGGCAGAGAACACAGCAGCAACATAAATAAATCATCCTTGAAAAGCTCCCCAATACACAGTGCAAAAAAAAAAAAAAAAAAAAATCGGTTTTTTAATGCACAAACTGATACCAATCCACAAGAGTTTCCCTTTCAGCAGCTGCCAGGATAAATTTCCCCTTTAGGCAGATGGTCCAAAACTTGAGCCCACTATCTATGAGAAATTGCAGCTTGACTTGAGCACACAGTGAAAAAAAAACCCAGAGAATTCTGCCCAGGGAAATTAATCATTCTCAGCACCTCTGCAGAGCCAGTCTATCCCTTCAGCCCTGACCTACATACTGCACACACAGCGCTTCAAAACAACCTGACATTTAAATCCAAGCTGCCCAGCCTCCCGCTCCCTCCCAGCGCACCAACGGCGATTGAGGGGCTGCCCTTGAGATAACGACGTTTAGCGGTGCCCAGGACACTTGTGCTCTCCTCTGGACTTTCTGCACCCTGGGATTGTCCCCAACTAGAGACTGGAGATGTCACCCCATGTGCAGTCTGCAACACACCAGTGGTGTTTCAAAGCATATAAGAAAGGTAGGCAATGGACAGGGAATATTTTAAAATAATCACAGAGTCCTGGAATGGTGTGGGCTGGAAGGGACCTAAAAGCTCATCCATGCTATGGGCAGGGACACCTTCCACTAGACTAGGCTGTTCCAAGCCCATCCAAAGCAACGGTGCCATACCCACCTGTTCTTTGGAGTTTCCTTCAGAAGAGGGGTTGCCCAGACAACAACTTCACCAGGCAGCACAGAACCTGTATATTGAAACAAATTCTCCACTTAAGGTAAAGCAGAACTGATCAGGGAAACTTTTCCTGATGAATAAGTCAAAGATAATGGGTACAGGACAAGGGGAAATAAGTTTAAAAAATGAGGCTTGTTACTTAGAAGAATGGCAAGTGCCAGAAACTTGTTATTTAGATTTCTTGTTATAGATTTTTACACTGACACAGAAAAGTTACTTATTTAAAGCCCCATGCCTTGAGCACTTTTGAGCAGTAACAGAAAGACACAACATCGCTCTGAGCAACTGGTCTTTTAAACTACCAAGTCACAGCACTTACAGCCCTGGTTCTGCCCACAGAGGGTACCAGAGATATGTCACAACACGTGCAGAGGCTTCTTTTGGGAAGGGAGGGCCACTGGCTGTGTCTCTTAGGAATGATGAGACAGTAAAACTTTGGACATTTACATTTCCAACTGTGCCCACTGCAATATGAAACACATATCATCCCAGTGTTAGCGGGGAGAAAGGTCCACTCCTGGGAAATCACTTTTGCCTCCTTTCAAACATTTAACTGCAAAATCCTGATGCACCAGGACAGAGGAGAGAATCCAAGAATAAAGAGTGTCTGTCCAATGCTCTGTCCACTCAGCATCTCCATCTTGGTTATCACTTCCTTCTTACACTGCTGTTTTGGGATTTATTACAGAATCATTCCTATTGCTTTACCTTTAACTTGCAAGAGAACTGCTAGTGGGTAAAACTTACTACACAAACTAAACTTACTACCAAACAAACTTACCTAGAGAGGCTGTTTCCTTTCCTGACCCATACCCCTCTCCCACAAAAGGAAAGCATTGATTGAAGCACCAACACTCAGAGCAAGAGCAATGTTTTCCAAAACTGTAAAATATGTGTGGCACACTCCATCTGTAGCCCTTGCATCTATTACCTTCCCTCAAATTCTGTGCTGTGAGGAACATCAGTGTGAGAGCTCAGAGCTTTCCTGATGTGGGAAGAACACATGATCACCCAGACCTACTGCCTACCCCTCCCTGAGTGCCCGGAGAATGTTCCAGTAGGAAGCACTGCTATTCCATGATGGGATCTGCTGTGAAATTGCTGTATTCACACTAACAGTGACCTTGCAGATAAAGCCTGGGAAGCTTTACAACATCCTGTGTGCAACATTTTCTATTAAATACCTTGGGATGAAAGAGCAATAAAATGAAAGTTCTATAAAGAGTTTTGATTTTAATAGCTTCAGTTACTAAGTTCAGTTTTCTGGAGATTTGGCAGGCCTTCCCAGAGTGTACTGGGATATCTGAAACCTCTTTTGTTCTCTTTTTCTATTTTTTTTTCAACTTAGCTATTTGCAACCATCAATGAATAGTGGCAAAACATGACATTTAGAATTAACCCTGAAATCTTGGAACTATCTGTTAACCAAAAAAAACCAAAGCAAAATGTTAAAATGTTTCAGCCTTCAAGCAGAGTATCTTTAATCCTCTTTTAATAGCTAGGTTTCACTGTGTCAACATATTATATCATATCAATCCCTTGATGGTTGACACGCTCCAAGAGCAAAAGGGAAAGGGTTTTTACTTCAATGTTTCACAGGACTTTTGCATGTGTTCATTTGACTGGCATTTGCATTAATATCTTTCATTAATTGCAAGTTATCTGCTCATTGCAGGGAGTACAAGTGGTTTAGAGGCCACAGCCCCAGAGCATTGTGATTTAAATAAAAATCACACAGTGTCCTGCTTTTTTTTCCAGCCATCAGATGTCTGGATCGACTGCACATTCCAACACTTTGGAAAGGAGATTTTGCCTCATGTACTGGCTAAAGGAATGTTCCAGTGTCATTGCTGGGGAGGGTGCAGAGGGACAAATGCGTTTAGAAAACAACTTGAAGACCTCATCTGTCTTTCTTTCACGAAGTCACCTAAAACCTTGTGTATCCTGGGTATGTTTTAACCTCCAGGCAGCACACTTCTGCTCTCCCTAGGGTGGAACCCCAAGGATTTCAATCCACGTCAGGCTGCTCAGGCAGCCAAACAGCAGGGAACAGGTCCAAAGCCAGTTTCAATCCACATGATTTTAATAATGCCCATCAGCAAAACATGTAAATACAATGGGATACAAACTCTGCCCTCACTCACCTGACATTAGATATTCCTTCTGATATGAGAAGTCAATTTGTCTAATTCTCTCAGTCTATTGCCTTAAAATACCAAAATCAATGGAAATTGCCTGAGAAGTGCAGAAGTTACAACAGATCAACTCATTTGATCCTTATGCACAACAGGACCTTTTCAACACACCTATGTAGTCTACGAGGAATGAAAGCAAGATGTTGTTAGTGGGATTTAATAAGGCTCTGTAGAAATTATAAACCTTGACAAATCAAACAACTAATTAGATTGTGCAGGTTTGAACACCATCCCACAAAACCTTTTCCTGCTAGATTTGCTCCAGCAATGACGCAGAAAAGATTACCAACTTATCTTTATGTTAAAAGTCTTCTCAAATGAGAGTCCATGAGGAAATTTTATCTAAACTGAGGGAAGGTCATTTTTAGGCAGGATGAGGTTGTAAACTTTACCAAGTTCGCCATACAGGACACATGACAGTGGTGTTCCAGAAATCACCTTTGCAATATCCTAAAGCCATGAGGAGGTGCTGGGTCTGAGAACACACTCATGAGGAGCAGACAATACTTTGTCCGTATCTCATCTGCTATCCCAGTTCCTGATTCTCCAGGACCAACAGGGAGAATGCCTGAGAAAAGCAGGACTGCAGACAGCTTGCAAGTTTGCAATAGTTTTGATAACAAACCTGCAGTCTAAATAAAATCTCTCTCAAGTGCAGCAGAAACCCCAAAGACAAAGGGTATCAGGAGAAGAGATGCTGGTCCCACCTTTGCTGGTACCTTTCCCTGTCTAAAGAACAAATGTTGTTCTGGGGCTTTACAGCAAATGATTAACTGGTTTGGTGCTCAAAATATCTAATGCAGCAGAAAAACAAGGTATTTGTATTAACTTACACTTAAACTCCATTTCCCTCTTATAATATAGTGTGATTGTTAAGCATTGCTAAAGGTCCTCACAGCTCTGTTCCAGCTCCACCACTGATCCCACACAAGAGGCACTGCTGTGGGGACAGACCAGGGGCACACCAATGGAGCAGGAATTAGCTCTGCCCTCCAGCTCCCTGCACTTCCAGCAGCCAGATGCAGCTCCACACCATTTGGCACTGCGTGCTACTGGGCACTGTGCACGGCTCATGGTGCCACCTGGGCTGGCCTAGTTTGCACTGTGCTAGGAAAATAAAATTATCATATTTTCCAGCTTTACTCGAGCTGATCCACAGAGTAGCAAAGTTTCCACATAAAGCAAACAGTACTTTTTCTTTGTATCCTGCCAGTCCTTGCAAATGGTACAGCTGAGAGCAGGAGTGTTTAAGTGATGAGCATCATTCTAAGAAAGGAATAATTTGCTATGAACCTTTTCATGTTTTACCTCAGGCTGGTGTCAGTTGCAGGATAAACAGCATCAATCACTCTAAATATAAAAGTAATTTGCATGAAAGTAGCGTATTTTTGATAGCTGAAAGCTGACAAAGAATTTACTATTTTTAAAATAAGAAGCATTATGCTTGTACACCCGAGAGAAATCAATAGGAAGAAATAAAGACCAGCCAAGTAGCACCTACTATTAACAGAATGTTTTATTTGTTTCCTCTCTAAAGGTCACATTCCCAAAAAATCTTGAACTTGCAGTTGACTGGACTTTGTGGAGGTTCACAAAACTCAAGAATTTTGATTTTAAGCAGTGCTCAAACCAGCTCTACACCCTATGGAAGAGAGGGAGAGATGGCTGACCCGGGATGAGACCCGGGGTGAGATAACACTGGTTCTCATCACATTTAATTACCAAAAATCATCTTGCACTTATCATACAGAGAGGGGAAGGAGAGGTCATCCACTCTGCTTTTCCATAGGATTCCTACTTCCTCTTCCAAAGCACTGCAGTCTCATTTTCCTGCTGGGTTCCAGCCCCAACAACTGCAGCAAGGAAGGAGCTGCTGAGGGTGTGCAGAGCAGGGGGAAGTACCACCAGTCACATCATCCCATGGGGACTCCACCCTGGACATGCAGTCAGAAACATATCCACTGGGAGATTTTGGGATGAAACCTGCTACAAGATGCACACTACTATGGCTAGTGTTTAATTTCAAATGGAACATATTTTTCTAAGAAATAACTGAGGCGGTGGGGAATGCTGGAATTAGGTCAGAACATGAGATTCATGGAAAGTTTGCCAACCCTAGTAGCAATCCGAGCAAGGGCCAGGTTTGGCATCTAAAAGGATTGTTTTTCACTCTGATAATAGCAGTGAAAATTAAAATTGGTCCATCAAGTCCAAACCTGGCAGTGGTTCTCATGGCCCTGGTGGAACACAGACTTCTCATGGTCTGTGAATGCAGCGTATGCTGAAAAGGGCAAACAACTGACATTTGATCTCATCTCCGGGTCTGACACAGAAAATAAAAAGCCTCCCATGTGGGTCTTGTTTGAAAAGATACATGGGAAGGCAGAGGACTGAGGAACTATGTACAAACAATGGTGGGCCCCATTTTGAGTCAGAGACATCACATATAGCCGTGGTACAAATTCACAACAGATTTACAGCTCCTGTTGAACATTGGCTGCACCAGGAAAAGGTGCAGGCTGCACCACTTGGGCCCTGAAGGAATCCTGCTATGCCTTGGATCACTCTCCCTGGGATTGAGTTTGCAATACAGGAAAGCAAAGTACGAAAAATAAAAACTAGGTGTGAGAAATGGTATATGTTTTCTGTCAGAAAGCCAATGCCTGTCACCAGAGTTTGTCAACATTCCCAGGCATTAAAATCAGGCCCATTTGCAAATACTTAAAAGCAAGAAACAAACACCCAATTCAGAATCAGATATGTAAGGTTCATAGGCACGGGTGTGGAGGGATTACTGCACAGTTACAGGGAATTTCATCAAGAAGCTCATGTCCACAGGAGAGACATGATAACTGTCAATATGGACATTCCCATTTCATCCCATTAATTAAAAAAACCCAAAAAAACCCACAATACTTACCCCAAAGGTAAATGGCTGGCTCACGGACACCACAGCCACATCAGCTCAGCTGCACTGAGTTTCCAGGATAGAGGCAGCCAGATTTCTCTCTTCCATGTTTGATCTCTTCCAGGCAGCAGGAGCTGCCTGTGAAGTGCAATGACATGAATGATATGGTTGTCACTGACAGCTCTCTCTTTTGATCTTGGTGACATAAGGCAAGGCTGAAGTGGGTGCTGCCAATGCTACAAAGCCACATTTTGAACCTGTTTTTCTCTTATGAAGTCAAGGCAGTGCTAGATTCCAATGGCACAGGGTTTTGTCCAACCCTACATTCCCTGGGAGATAAGAAAGGCATTGACTGGGCTTTTAAAATATACACATGGAATCGCCCAGATGCTTCAGCCAAGAGCAAAAATGAGAGAGAATCAAGTTCTGCTTGTCCACTTACATCCCATCACAGAAAAACTTCCTATACAGACACACTGCCTACTAATCTAGAACAGACAACTGTGATCCAAATGTCATTTCAGCAGTCAAACAGGGATACAGCACAGATGATTTACAAAATGAGCTTAATGAAGAAACACATTTGGTCACAGCTGCTGTTCAGACTAGACTGGAAGAAATCCAAAAACCAGAAGGAAGCGAGAGCATTAGTAAAGGAGAGATCAAGAGCTTGCTTCTGTAAAGAAATCCCAGCTTTGAAATCCAAAATATTTAATCCTAACTACCAGTGTTTCTTCCAGACCAAGGGGAGGCATCTATAAAGAACACCTGGAGTCTTTGTAGACCAGCAAAAGCCCACCACAATTTTTGTGTGCCCTTGAACTGTGCCAGCAAACAACAAAACCATTGGCTTGTGCTTATGGTGACTGCTCAAACTATCCACAAAAGCAGAGACTTTTAGAGTGAAGAGGAATATTAGAGACTGAAATTCGTACAGATGGAGCATTCCCTGTCGTATGAGGGAGGATTGGGGTCAATCTTGTTAGACATAATAGGACTTTTTTCATTATGGATGAAAAGACTCAGCTCCTACTGTTATGAGAATGGATAAGTGCAGCTGTGGTTTAACCAAATTCACAGGAGGTTGAATGAGGCTAGTGAGACAAACTAGACAGCAAACTTCCAAAGGCTGCTGGAATATTTAAGATTCCACCTCGCCTGGGGTGGATGCCTGCAAAATATAAATGCAATTTCCATTATGAAAAGGATTACATTTCAAACTGCTGCTGGCTTATATAAGAATTATTGGGGCTATCAATCCATATCACCAAGGCATAAGCTGATCACCAGTTGGGATCAGGAAGAAATCCTCTCTGCTCCAAGCCCAACACAGCTATAGTGCTGGATAATTAATGGGATATTGAGGAGAGGCAGATTAACACCTTGCTTTAAAGTATCCAGAAATGGCATAGCAGGCCAGATGGACAGTTATCTGCTCAACTAATGCAACTTTTCTACTCTTAGGAAAACACACCATTGCTCAACAGAAATTCCCAATTATTCCTGGGTTTGGTGCCATATGAATCACTAACCACTTGAACCACTGACATTTCAGTGGTTTTACTACAATCTGTGGCTCCTGGGATGTCTCTAAGTCAGATCTCTTGTGCCACCCTCATGAATCATGACTGCAAACCAGGGAACAACCATCTCTGATTGCTATGGCAAAGCCATTAACAGATCGCTGAGTCCCAGGATGCACAGCCTTGGCTTGAGGCCTTCCAAAATCCAGCTGGATTATTGTACATTACAGTTGCTGCTCCTCTGCTCCAAAGAGCGAGCCTGACTTGTCTAACAGAGAAAAGTTGCCTTTTTTTGAGATGCTGGTGTCAAAGAACTTTGAGAGAATAAGACACGGCGAGTATTCAGCCCACATTAAATCATTCTGGCAACAAAACTGATGAAGAAAAACACAATAAAAATGCTGCAAAGAACTTTTCCAAATGTTTCTTTGAAAGAATTTGCACACAGCCAAGAGCTGCTGGTTCTGCACCAAACTCCTAGGCCAATCTGTTCTTTCTTTCTTTTCATTTTCTGAAGATTTTTTTGATACCTCTAATTTTTCAAGCTTTTTATAAGGCAAAGACAATGTCTCGCCAATGACTTTTCCTCTACAGCTCTGCCAGTTTTGTTTCTAGTGTTTTACCATTATTTGAAAGTATTTAAGGTTGCAAGATCTTCAGATTTTGCACCATTTAAAAGTGGCAAGTCTCTGCTACCTGATACGGCAGTGGAACAGTTATCAGCTTAATTATTTACACAAAGACTGTAAGGGAAGAGTCATCCAAGTAGAAATGAAAACCACCTACCTCAGAATCCCACAGCTGCTCACCTGCACTCAGTACACAGAAAGCAACTGCAGGTCTGGTTTCCTGAAAGAGAAATGGGCTAAAGATTTCAATTCCACCTTTTCAAGATGGGAGAAGCTCCGGTAATGTTAATTCTTTCCAGAACCATCTCACTGGTATTATTGCTAATTGTCACCTCTTTCCTTCATGTTCATTTTAGACAACTGACAGGAGAAATTCTCTGTTTTAAAAAGATAAAACTGAAGCCTAATGCTAAAACTTTCAGCTGCTTAAATCTTTCTTGGCTGTTCAGTTCCAATGAGAACTTCCTATACATGGGTTTTGAGTGGTAATAAAACTACCAAGAGTTCATCAAGACTCTGGTTTGATTTTGTCCCAGTAATGTTTGCCTTTAATTCTGGATAAATGGGACAGGAGTTTTCAAGCTACATTTGCTTCTGGGAAAACTATTTTCTTTTCCTTAGCACAAAATAAATATCTGCTTACTGCTACTTCATCTGAAAAAACGTTTTCAGAAAAATGCTTGGGAAATATTCAAATAATGTCACGTAATGTAAAACTTTTCCAGGATATCCTGGAAGTTTTAGAAAGCTCCAAGCTGTTCTGGGCCACACAGCCCACAGCAGGCTGTGAAATGTATGCAGGGAAAGGCATCATGTATACAGGGCTGGGAAAGGCTAGCTTTTAACCACTGTGCTAGATGAGTACAGGACAAGCAAAATCCATTTCAGAAGCTAAAGAGATGAAGTCACGTCACATTTGAGCTGCACTGCACTTCCTCAGCACTTTTGGGAGCTGTCCTGACCGGTCCCTAAGCTGTGTGTGCCTTCCCTGCAGCAGTTCAGAAGTTCTTCACAGGACAAAGACATGCTCATACGTTCCCTTGAGACTGGGCTCAAAGAAGTGGAATTCTCCTCCCTCCCCATAAATCCCTGATGTACAACAAATGACATCTTGCAGGGTTGGGAAAAAATCTTTTTTACCAAACAAATCCTATTGTTTGTTTGATTCTTGTGGTTTCCTAATGCTGGCTGCAGTTTGGGGGCAGCAGTAATTCCGTAGGCTCTAAATCAGCCAGTTGGCTGGCTCGGAGGCTGCTCTTGCAAGGACACCAAGGAGCCACTAACCACATTCTAAAGCAGAAACTCTTTCACACAAAAAATGTTCAAAAATCAAGAATTCTTTCATTAACACCCTGGGTGCTAGTCTGAATTCAGGCTCTCTCAAAGATTAGGAATGCCAGTGCAATTCCACAGCAAATGCTGGAAAGCACCCCAGAAAACTCTGTGCTGCCAGCTGATACAGTAGATCTGTAAATTCGACACATCTAAACTCAAACCTTCAGTTATGCAATAATTTAAGCTGCAGAAACACTTTCCCTGGAAGTGTTCAAGGCCGGCTTAGACAAGGCTTGGAGCAACCTGGTCTAGTGGAAGGCTTGGCATCCTGCATTATGGCAGGGCGATGGAATGAGGTGATCCTTCAAGGTCCCTTCCAACCCAAACCATTCTGTGATTCCATGATAGAACTTACTGCTTACATTTCCTTGGAACTTGCTAAAAACCAGAAGAAGATGGCATTCATTTTATAACTGGGTCAGCACAATAAATACTAAATAAATTAATAATGGCCCTGTTAGGCAAACATTACACTAACAAAGAACTTGAGTCTGCTACTCCCCAGACCATGGTTATTTTTCTAAAGAGTTGTTAGTTTTGGAAGCACTTACGACAGTCGTCGTATTTTTCAGAAATAGAACAACATTTCTTCTATCCTTTATTGGAGGAGACAAAAAATAACAATCCTAAAGAGGTGTGGCCATTAAAAATCATCTGCTATCTTTGGCTAGAGCATGAGGAGGCAGCTCCAGCAATCAAGCCAGGTCCCCAGGGTGGAAAGAAAGAAGAATTCTGTCTCTTATCCACTTTCCAGGTTATTCCAGATTCTGAGTTCTGGCAGATCTAGTAAAGAACTGCACTTGATGACACCTATGGTTTTGAAGCCAAGTCTTCTCTCTCTGCTACATCATAACTCTCCATAGCAAGGAGAAATTCCTGACTCTTCACTGACATCTGGCATTTACTTGTCACCCCTGGGCACACACATTGGTACTAAATCATTTCTAAAGTCCCTTCCAACATAAACCAGCCTATGATCTTAAGAATCAGATTATTTTCTACAAAAATGCACTGCTATTAAAAATAATAACAACAATAATAATAATAACAATAAATATATAAACAAAATCTCTCCCTGAAATCCTCACTCGACTACGGGCCTACACCAGCTATCGGCCTACAAGACAAATACTGCTGAACTATTTCTAATTTTAAGTTTTGAACTGTATTCTGAACTATTTTAAGACATATAAATGATTAAGCTTGACAGCATAATATATATAAAGAAATACAGAGCACCTTGTATCTATTTTCTCCCCTTTCAATGTATATCAAACTGTTCTTCATTTCCACCTTTTATTATCTCCCTTCCTTTTTTTTTAAATCTGCAAATCTAACTCTCGAGCAGGTTCTTCGTCCTGCTGAAATCAGAGAGATATACTGACTAAAAGGTCCTTTCCAAGTTTCCAAGTTTCTCCATTAGCTGCCACAGCCTTCCCCCCAAGATACTAATTTATTTACAGAGACATGTGAATTAAAGCACTTCACAGTGCTTTAAATAATTGTTACTGCAGAGACACCAGCCAGACAAAGAGCTAAAACCTTGGCTGGGATAGTTCTGCCTCGTCACGACAAGATTTAGTTGCTGTGTTCTTTCTGGACAGTGGTAAAAACTCAGAGCTGGGGAAGGATGTAAATATCTTCTCTGGCTGACCCAAGTACTGATGTAGAATACGTTTGCTAAATGTTCCAGCAGAGGTTAGAAAATTGCTTGGAATAGCTTGGAAACTGCTCTGAATTAGAGACAGTAGAGAAACAGCTTCACGATAATCAGAAAAATGTTCACATCCTCAATACATGGAAATATACATGGAGCATGACCTGTTGAGAAATAAAACCTGCAATTTCAAATTTATTTACTGACCTGACTGCAAGAGACTATTTTTTACTGCAACATGCACAGCCAGGTGACATGCATAAAACAAGAGCATGTGTCAGCACTTCCCCTCCAGATGTTTTCTGCCCCTGCTCACCTCCTGCCTGGCTCCCTGCCTATCTCCTCGCTCCCTCCCACCTGAGACAGCCTCTCCATGGCTTTCTCCTCCTTCTGCTGCACCTTCTAGCCCACCCCTTTCCCACCTGAACAAACACGGTTTATTTCCATTCTGCAAACTGTCAGAATATCTACTGATTTCTCTACTTGTCTACAGCGACTCAGCCAGGAAGTTGATCTTGGATGCACCAAAATATGTGCAAAGAAAGGCTATAAATCACAGTGCTGCTTCCACAGAGACAGAGCAGACAGCCCTGAGACCTCGTGGAGTGAGCCTGTTCTCACCTCAGCATGAGGGTTTAAGAAATCCAGGTTATAGCTGGGATAACTGGGTAGGGTTTCAGATAACTGAAAATTCCACTTTATCATGAATTGGAGTTTTCTGGTGGGTATTTTCTTTCATAAATATTATACACACCTGCTCCTGCAGAGGAACCTCATGTCATCTAAAAGCTAGTGCATGACTACCAATTGTCAAATTCCTGTGATTATCCAGGAACCTGCACCAATTCAGCAGTTTGATTTTCTTCAAAACCTGGCAGCAAACACAAACTGCTCAAATGTTATGTTTCAGGGGCTTCCACCTCCCCTGAAGGATTCAAGACCGGGACCATCACATTGACCAACGAACATCTGAATTACAACAATGAAGTGTCATTGCGAGATCCACAGGTGGGGATATCTTTCTACTGTTATCCTTTCTTTCTCTTCACTGTATATTTTATTAGATTATATTTTCATGCTTTTATATTGCTATATTTCTAGATGATAACCAACATGGCTACCCATCTCCTTCCCATTGAAACCAAATTGTTCTAAAAAGCCAGGTGGGAAGCGGGGCGGAGGGGAACAGGCCGAGCTCTCTGTACATAAGGCAGAGGCTCCCCTGCACCTTTGAGCCACTGTCAGCCTCTTGTCTACACCAACACGGCAGAGGCCGGCGGCATGGCCTGCCCAAAAAGGCAGAGTAATTTGTGACCTGCCCCAAAATGGCGGGAACTGACCCACAGCCTGCCCAGAGCCACAAAATGGCGGGAACTGACCCACAGCCTGCCCAGAGCCACAAAATGGCGGGAACTGACCCACGGCCTGCCCAGAGCAACAAAATGGCGGGAACTGACCCACAGCCTGCCCAGAGCCACAAAATGGCAGGAACTGACCCACGGCCTGCCCAGAGCAACAAAATGGCGGGAACTGACCCACGGCCTGCCCAGAGCCACAAAATGGCGGGAACTGACCCACAGCCTGCCCAGAGCCACAAAATGGCGGCAGCTGACCCACAGCTTGGCCAGAGCCACAAAATGGCAGGAACTGATCTGTGTTCTTACTCAAAATGGCAGGAACTGACCCACAGCCTGGTTAGAGTCCTAAAATGACTGTGACTCACCCACAGGTTGATGAGATCCCCAAAATGGCGGCAACTGACCCACAACTTGCTGAGAGGCCCAAAATGGTGGCAACTGACCCACAGCCTGCCGAGAGCCACAAAATGGCGGGAACCGATCTGTGTTCTTACTCAAAATGGCGGGAACTGACCCACAGCCTGGTTAGAGCCCCAAAATGCCCATGACTCATCCACAGCTTGATGAGAGCCCCAAAACGGTGGCAACTGACCTGTGTCCTTACACAAAAGGGCAGTGACTGACCCACAACTCACTGAGGGCCCTGAATGGTGATGACTGACCCACAGCCCACCCTAATATGGCAAGAACTGACCCACAGCCTGCCAAGAGCCCAAAATGACTGTGTGGGCCCCACAGTGAACATTAAAGTGCATCCCTGCCAGGAGACCAGAGCAGATAAAAGGAAATGACACATGGGTTAAGATGCTCCATTGCCCTGGATTCAGAAGCAGCTGAGGCCACATAGGATCCTAGGATGATCAATAGATGTATTTTCTCACTCTTTTATAACTTTTTCTTTCTTTCCCTCTTTCTTCTTCTACCATATTCTTCTCAAAACAATCATGTAAGCCAGACAAAAATAATCCAGTCACTACCTTAGTAAGTGCTTTGTTGTGTCTGGATAAATTAAAGTTGGCTGAGTTTAAGTTTGCCAATTTAAAGCTTGTGAAGCATCTTACTTTGTATGGATGTTGTTTAAAAACTTGCCATGTACCTTCCTCTACCTTTGCAAGTTTGCAAATAAAAGTTTGTTACTGAATAGCTTGAGAATTTGGCTGTTTCTCTGTACACTGCTCAGAGTAAATCAAACTACTTTCCCCTAAACCCACTGAGTGGATTAGGGAATAATAATCTTTAATTCCAAATTAGTTCTGTAAAAAAAACCAACCAACCAACCAACCAAACCAAACCAGATCCCACACATCTTTCAAATGGCTCTTGATAAATAACTGCCTTTTCTACTCTACTGCCACCAGGTGCATTACTCCTGGATCACTTGTGGCACGAGGCACTTAAAAGATGGGTTAGCAGTGTCCTGGTCACTGACGGGGGAATAGGTGGACTTAGACCTTGGAGGGATTTTCCAATCTTAGAACTATGATTCCATGACAGAAAAAAGCTTATTTCCCATGTACTCCCTGGGAACCCACCTGAAGGCTCCATTGGGCAGGGCTGCCCTCCCCCGAGTACTGACTTTGTGCTTCCAACTAGAGTTTTCCTCTACTCCAAAACCTCCCCAAACAGCACTGCAGGAGGAAAGAAAATGCAAATTACTTGCAGCTGGCTCAGAGAAGTCTATCAAACAGTAAAAGGCACTTCAGACTATCAGCTTTGGGAGAAAAAAAAACAGTGTTTCTGAGAAAAAACAGTTAGAAGGCACTGATACAAAAAAAAAAAAAAAAAAAGTGTTCTGAGGTGCCACAAAATATTTGGAAAGCTGCTTGTTTCAGTTTGAAAACTCCTGGAAGTGTGACAGTCCTACAGATGTGCACATCTGGCAATGCAGTGTGAGCTCTACCTGCTGACACACCTGTGCCAGCTCAGCTCACTTCCAGTGGATAAAAACAGTGGAGAAATGAAGCAGCAGTATCTTAACAAGACCAGCCAGGATCATCAGCAACTTTCATCGAGTCTAAAAAGATGTAGGTTGGTTTGGTTTTTTTTATAAGAACCCAAATTATCTCACCAGAGAGAAAAACAGACATGCTGATTCCTTCAGGAATAATTTCTCTACCTCATTAATAATCTTAGGAGACCAACTAATCACCACCCAAGGAAGAACTTTTAAGCCAATGAGTACTTTCCTCCCTCCCAGCACTTACCACAATACTTTGCCTAGGTTTAGTTCAATTTCAGCAAAGAAGTGTCTGAAACTTGGAGGTCAAGCACATGAAAGTCTAAGCTACAAATCAAGTTTTTCATTACAGCTTTACATTAGGGCCTAAAATAAAAAAGGACCATGAGAATTGCAGTTTTTCCAATACACTAGCAGTATGGAAATTTTGAAAAAAAAATCAGGAATTCAGAAAAAAATCTTCATTTGTTTTTTTCTAGGCAGTAAAATAATTGGATCAATGTTGCTTACAAGACAAGAATCCTGAAAATAAATCTGAGAAAGCACTTCAAAGTCATTACAAAAAAGCACTTAAAAAAGGCATGAGAACAATTATCAAAATTACCAAAATTTTAGAATTAAAAAAAGGAAAAATGTATGAAGTATTTTGAAGCTGCAATTTACCTTTCTTTACAACAGCAGTTTTCCCTTGTAGTTCTGGATAGACATGAGTTTCCACAAAAATAGAGTTAAAAATCACAATTTTTTCCTGTTACAGACAGAAAATCAGCTACTAAATAAGCAGCAGTAACTGCAGAATTTTCTAAGGCTCACACATGTAAAAGAAAGAGACAGAAACGTGTGTGTACACACGTGTGTGTGTTTAGGCACTAGAACATACTTAGTATGCTACTGTTTGCAAACTTCATTTAAAGCCCAGCCATGTCCCTCACAGCAGTGAGAAGCTTTAGCCACCCTCCCAGGATGTGCTATTAAAACTGGTGACATCTCTTTGCACAAAAACAATGCTGGGATGCTCACCCAGCTGAGGGATCCATTTTCCTGAGCACTCAGACGTAGCTAACGAAGAGATTAATTCACCACAGGTAGAACTGCAACGACTGCAATAAGAGAAAAATGGCTGAACACATTTCAAGGTCAAAACATTTTTTCAGAACTTTACAAAACAACATTTTCTCATCACCTGGGTTTCTCTCACATGAAAATATCACATCTGCTGTCTTTTTCTCCAAAAAACACCTGCAAAATGCAGCAGCATTTTTAGCAGCCAACTTTCCTGGGATAAGGGACAGAACTGGCTATTTTCTGGCCATATCAACATGCATCATTGCTTCTCAGTTTGGAGCAGTGGGAATGCTCTGATGTTACTGAGGTACCCAGTAAGTGGATCCTTGTTTCTCTTAATCATAAAAATCCTGTGTGAGTAAAAAGTACTGGTCCTGAGAAAGCAGCAGGGGAGTGACAGAGCTGACCACACCGTCATTTCAAATACTACTCCAGAACTACTCTCTTAAATGCAGGCATCTCACCAATTTATTTCTTTAATTTTTTTTTTTTTAATTACAATTACCTTCCTTGTGTCATTTGCCTCACTGCCCAGGTGATTTCTCCAGGAGTCCACACACTGGCACTGTTCAGAGTGGTTCTTGCCATGTCAGCTATCCTTCTATGGAATAATATCCCAGCATGATTCAGGAAACCTCTCCTAACAAGACAGCTTTGACACAAGTCCATCATTCCACAATAGAACACACTTTTCTTTTTAAACCAGGGCTCATATCTGCAGAGCACAGGATCCGTCAATACAATGGGATGACAAAATAATCAGTATCATTCTGTCCCAAAGGAAATGGCAAGGAGGAGGCAAATAAAATCAAGGGCAGCTTTCTTTCAAGTGTTCCTATGATACCTGAAATCATAGGAGTGAGCCAGGTATCTTCCCCTGCATCTAAGCAGTGTCCCTGATTTTCCTCCTCCTTCAGCTTTACATAATCCCAACATCAATTTTGTGCCCATGCAATGAAATACTCACACATGAAAGGGCCAGAAAGAGCATTTAATGTAAAAAAACCCCAAAAACACTCTGGAGAGACATTTGATTTTCCTATTGCTTGAACTCACATGAGGCAGCTCAGGATGATCAGCCTCCAACCTACCTTGCTGCATCTGGCAAGAGTCTGTCTGCCTTTCAGGGGAAAGAAATCAGTACAAATGCTTCCTAACCTGATGCTTTTAATGTGGAATTTACCAAAAAGTGAGGGGGTTTTTAAGGACTTGGGAGAAGTTAAATGCTTTTGAGAATTTCTTCTCCTAGCAAGTGTGAGATAGAAAACACCAAAATACTGTGGAATTTCCAGTGAAGAGAATCAGCTGCACACAGAGAATATAGAGCCTTCCCTCACATCTGCCATCTCCACCATGTTTAAATGCAACAAAAATCCCAGCAGCAGAAAGGCGGAATATGGAAGGTTAGCCAAATCTCACCTCTGTCTACCTGAAAACTTAGTGTTTGGGGTTTGGGATAACCCTCATTAATAGGGAGATGGGGCAATCAATGGAAATGAATCCACACTGCCTGTCTCTACCTTTACATCATACTGTATCCAGACTCCTAAAGCAATTTCACTCTTTGGAAATCAAGAGGATCCATGCAAAAAATTTAATACTCCAAAGAGGAGAAAAAAATGGTGCTGTGCTTTTTCAACTTGCCAAGTTCAAGGAATGTTATTGAGGGCTCTCTTACATAAATGTTCCTCGACCTCTGAATGAACCAACAGGTCTTAAAAACTGCATTAGCCAAAGCAAAGTCCCACAGCAAATGAAACATTTAGCCGAGAGTGCACTGGACTTTTGTACAAGCAGCATGAAGAGAACTCCAAATGGCAAGTTAGTGTTTCCTGTCTGGGTCTAAATGAGCCCAATAAGCTCGTGATGAGCAGCTGCCAGCATGCAGACAGTAAAACTACACCACACTGATTCTTCCTACGAGATGAAGCTAAAGCTGATGGGAACAGTTTAAGGCAAGAATGTAATGCCTGAAGGCCAGATTGCTGCTAAACGACCTATTGCTCCTCAAGGAAGGCAGAGAGCATCAGGAAAGCCATCCTAGAACCCCAACCAGGATCTCATTCCAGCTTCATCTCCTACAGTATAGCAGTCCATAACCCTCTGAACATCCATTACACTGTGCAGTAAGGCACAGCAGCCAGGAATGAAGCTGTCTGTGGCCATTTAACAGTGCACTGTGACACAGACACACAGGCATAAAGAAAACTGCTCCGACACCTTCAACTCTGCAATTTAAGCACACTCAGCTCTGCAAAACAAGGAGATTTTAACAAGTTTTGGTAAATAAATGTACATCCTTAGGTCACACATCCTTTCCTGCATACAGACATACATGTAGTTTTGAAACAAAAAAAGGATAATTCTGTACAAACCAACCTGTACCTGGTTTTTAAAGAAGAACCTTGCAGTCAACCAAATGCACTGATCCAGGGTGATTGCTACATGTCTCAGGAGGTGACTTCATGTCACATATAACACTAATGAGGTTCCCTGACTAAATTCCTTAGAGCAAAAATATTGTCTTCTGTGCTCAAGAAAACAGCTCTAAGGACTAAGGCCCTGCTGTTTCCAGGGTTCAGTGAACTCCTATGACATGCAATAGAAAACCTGCCTTCTGGCTGTCCTCAGGGTGTGAAGGAGCACAAAACCCGTAAATAAAACCTGCACTTCAAAATTCCTTTACCAGTTTTGTTTATACTTCCCTACACAAAGCTTTTATGGCATGAGAATCAAGCCTTTGGGGTGGTATATCCTTGGATTTACAAAGATACTCAGCATTCCAACATCAAATTTTAGTAATAAAAGGCAACAGAGGCTGCAAGCTTGGAACAGCAATTAGGCTTGTTCCCAAAAAAAAAAAAAAAGCAAAGAGTCTAAATAAAATAAGCTGCAGGGCTTTAATCAGAGATAAACTTTAGACAGAGCTCACACAGTTGACCTCTCAGAGCTTTTCTTCTGCAATTTCAAGGCTATTCTAAACTTGGAGAGACCTATGATGAGGAGCAGTTTATTTCCATAAACTAGAAATATTTAAATGGCAACAGTCAGAAAGGATCCTACCACGCATGCTAGAAGGCTTAGCAAAAACCCATACATTATGGAGAGAAACAAGTGTTTGTTGCTAAATCATTTCAGTATTTTTGGCAGTCATTTTACAGATAAAGCAGGACATACCCTTGTCCGGGTATGTGTCCAAATTCTGGCATAAGCAAAGGGATAAAAAAAGAAACAATCTTTGTATCATTCTACTCCCAGGAGAAGAAAATGGAGAAAAGAATGAAATCTTTATTCCACTGAGATCAGTCACAGAATTCCTGCTGGCAGCAGCAGACTGAGAGAGAATTCAGAGACTCTCTGAAAGGATGAATTTAGATGGATTCACTCAAATGAAGCATAAAAATCAACACACTTGGCCTAAATTTGGAAAAATTTTGGCCCACAACAAGTCCCAGTGATGCTTATCCAAAGAACAATGAGGAGAAACAGAAACCAACCCAAATCCACAGATGCTGACAGCATAGGAACACGGCAGCTCCTCAGCTCAGCCCTGAACCACAAATCTGTGTTTTGCATTATTTAACAGTGTTAGAAAATATCCTCTCATCTCACAGAACCTGGGGGAGAAATATCATAAAAGGCTAAAGCACCAAACAGATTTCATTTGGCCAGAATAACTGAGTTACTTTTCCCTATATTCAATATTTCCTATCTTTAGGATTTTTAGAACTTGTTCAGTAGTCAAAGCCTCAATTCTGCAGTTCAGCCCCTCCCAGATTTCAGCCTGATTTTCCACCAAGATCTTCAATCCAAATTTTGCACAGCCACAAGAGCAAACAGCTTGTGACAGCAAGTGACATGATCTAGCCTCACACCCGAGGCAGACTATTCTTATTTTGGATGCCATCCTTGGGGAGCAGGCAGCACTGGAAAAGCACACACAGCAAAGCTCTGAGCTCTCGCGGTCTGTCAGATACACTCTGCTCCACTTTGACAAGCTCGTGCCAACGTCAGCTCGCTGCAGCACTGGGAAACACTGGGAAATAACTGAAACATAGCACTGGGAACTGGAGTCACCTGCAGGACCAGCTGTCACTGTACAGGTATGCAGCATTAAAGCAGTTTAAAGCATTGCTGCTCCTACTTTCTCTCAACTTCTACAATTAGTTCACTCTACACAAGCTGCATCTGAAGGGGAAAAGGTCACCATATATGTTTTTAAAAATTGCTGTCATGTGCATAGTCAGTCTCTGGGGACTTATTGCTGAAATCATGACTCTAAATATCTCCACATAAAGCTTATCTCTCAGCCTTCCAGCAAGAGAATTTTAAGTGGAAAAATGCAAGACCAGCAAAGCTTTTATTAGCAAATTAATCTGAGCTTGTTTACTTTGTAAAATACAACAGGATTATTAGTTGCACTCTGGAGCAAGCACTTAGGCAGTAATGAAATAAAACCCATGAACTGCAAGCGATTACACAGGAAAATCAGGGACTCTTGGCAAATGGCCCCACTTGGGAATCCATGGACCCACTTCCAGTCCCTCTGCATTTCCCTTCTGACAAAGCTGCACCTTCTCCACTTACAAAAGTTAATAAGGACCTAGTGCTCAACTGTAACTCTGGCAATGCAATAAAGAAATTCCTAAAAATAAGAAACAGAAATATTTCCAAACAGCTGAGTGAGTATCAAGTACCTCTTTACAGACCCTTCTTGTTTCATTATGTGGCCAGCTGGACTTTAAGAAAATGCACAAAGAACCTGAGTTCTAAACTAAACCTAAACTAAAATCCCTTCAGCTATACCCACAAGGTTTAGGCTACATTGATATGAAACCTCCAAAAAAGTTGCTGTCTGCCAACTTTCAATCTCCAACTCTTCCTCAAAGCAGAAATAACATGCCTAGAGAATACTGCCACTATTTATATTTTATTAGATACATTTCTAAGCAACTGATTTCCCCTAGTAGAAGATTTTATAATTTATTTTCTAGACAGAAGGGGCTCAAGGTCAGGAATTCATCCAGAAGAACATGTTCTCTGCCTGCAGCAGCTCCCACTAAGGTATGCTTGATAAACCTCTGTCAGCAGGACAGAGGTCAGTTTTCTGTTCAAACTCAGGTGCTGAAAGAAAATCATTGCACTTGAGTGTTCTGGTACCTCCACTAGACCTCTCAAATAAAATCCAGCCTTTGAAAACTTCCAGGAAATCCATATTTTAAATGTTATCCTGCCAGAAAAAGTTCGCAGTTCACCATTTTGCTGAACACATTCCCACAGTGGAAAACACACACAAGGACAAATGGGAATACATCACAGCCCTCAAATAGGAAGAAGGACTAAAGCCAAGCAGATGATCTTCGCTGCTCAAGTTTAAGTATTTCAAAATTTACCATGTCTCTGCCTGAAGATTCCTGGCCCACCTCAGGTTATCTCAAAACACAAGAGTGGAAAAGCACTTCCTGGCTTGCTGCACTTGGCTGCAAGAGCACATTTTAACTACAATCCAAAGACCTTGCTGTCCTCCTGCACTTCCAAAGATCCATCATTTACCACAGGTTTGCCTCCTACCCCCTCTGGAACAACTGCACACCACTGACCAACAGTTCCCCAGAAAACTCAAGATAAACATTCTCAGGCCCAAACTCCTGAATCCACAAGGCCTTTTTCCTCAGGAATGGACAATGCTGAAGGCTGGCATTTGTTTCCAATTAACATTCTTACAGCCTGTGTGGTAGCCATTGACATTCCAAGTGGCTTTTCAACCTCTCTGTCCCCTCCATTTCACACATTTGAGCCTTGGACTCAAAATCAGTGCTTGTGACAGCATCCCAAATTCTTGGCTGCTCTCAGTACCCAAACCATCTTTCTACTGCTCAAGTGTGAATACAGGAGTGTGATTTCCCAGCAGGAAGGCAGGGTACTTGGCACAGGGAAATGCTTTCCCTACCTCTCTCCAGGCCTGGAAAGACCAGGTAATACTAAGCCTCAGTGCATACAGCACAATACCCCTTATTTTCATGAGGGATTCTGGAAACATCACGATTTCCTCCAGAAGCCCAGTCCCTACAATTAAGGCAGTAGTGGTCCCTTCCTCTTTCAAACAAGACTAGGGGATTATATTAAGTAAAAAGGCTAAAAAAAGTTATTTGCCATTACTCTAATTGCAAGGTTAATTAAGACAATCAAATTATGAATAGGTACTCTGGCAAATGAATCCACAAAGCCCAACTCCTTCAATAAAGGAACATATGGATGTGTGCACTCACCTTAATGATGAACCTAATTTACACAGGATTCTTTAAACATCCCTACCCAAACCCAAAGCCCCTAACATCACAGTTGTGTGCAACAAAAAAGGATCAAAATCATCAAGGTGCCATTGATGTAAAGCAACAATCCCTTAGGAATTTTTTTGTGATCCCTGAAACTCAGAAAATAGGGCAAAACATCTCACTCAGGAAAGCAGCCGTTGCCACTGCTTTCAGCACTACACTGAGTTTCAAAGGAATGAAGAATACTTTACTTACTACTAGAAATCAGATTAATTAAATATAGGTAGGTTAATATTATCAAGTGAAAAAAGGAGTCCTGCTGCCAGCTGGCCACATGGCTGCACAAACGGAGGGCTTTGCAAAGACAACCAGGGATTGTTCTGACACCTGCCCCCTTCTCTTGGGCATCCTCAGCCACAAAGAGGGAGCAGAATGCGAGTTCTTTGCTTTAGTTTCAAGCTCAGCAGTGTTGATCACTGGCTTACTTCAAAGGGGCATGGCAGCGAGGTGGAAAAGAAGTGTACACTGTAAAGGACCGCCTGATTAAGTTCTGAAACAGCATCCAGATGAAAACTGGAGGAGGAAAAATGCTTCAGTCCAACGCTTGCCTGCCTGTCCCAGATTTTAGAACCTGCGAGTCCCACGGCTTACAGGAGCTGCAGCACCCCCGTGTGTACAGCAGTGCACTCAACACTACTTGGACACTTTTTTTCCTTTCCAGAAACCATGGAACTGTGCCAAAAATGACACTTAGTCCGGGAAGAAAATTCTTGCACTTCAAGGAATTCACCCTAGTAACTGAGCTTTGGATGAAGAGTTTGGATTCCCCACTAAAACAACCCCAAAGAACAACCAGGTGGACTGGCAAGGTGTCAAATTCTCTGGCAGACAGCAGCATCCCCTCCAGCACCCTGTAAAAGGTGTTGGACCATACTGACATCTCATTCCTGAATGGGAGAGGGGCCATCTCACCTCACTGACAGTATTTCAGGCTAATAATCAGAGGGAAGTTAGGAAGGAAACTGCCTCCCTTTCTAAAATCAAAATTCTTTCATCTCTACTGGGTTTTGCTCATTTACTTACAATTTCTTTGAACAGGAAGCAAACAGGAGAGATGGAGACACAGTTAAGCCAAACACAGCTACAGATCACATTACTTAAATAATAAAATGTCATTCACAAAGAATATTGTACAGGCTTTTTAAAGACACTTCAATCGGGTTTCTCAGAGAACACAGAAACAGGTTTTTTCAGATTTCTTCTCTAGAAACCTCCCTCAGTCTTCTCACAGTTAAGGACTAATTCAACCTGACACACATCATTATATGTATCTTTGCTCCATCTTTGTCTCATCAACACGGACTGACAACAAAATAATTACATTTGAATAAAATGGCAAACAGTAAAGCTCTGACCCCCTTTCCTAGAAACACCAAGACAAGGGTTTTAGGCCAGACAATGCATTTGAACTGAGTCATTACTATGGCTGAGAACAGAGGTAAGCTTTTGGGTAAACAAATCCATTTTCCAGGGCACAGCCACCAAAGGTAACAAGCATCACAGCCCTGTTCTTGAGGTTCACACTGCATCTTCAAGACAGAAAGAATCAGGTATTATCCAGCAGGACACTTCAGCACTTTTGAGCTCTGCCACAACCCACGCAGGGAATTTGTACTTGCCTGACTTCAGTTCCTTAAGCTTAGGCTCCCTCCTAAGTGCATGCAGTGTTCCAACAACCCTCTTCCAGACCTAAAATAATGCAGTGAGAAATCCACCACCAAATACACTCACTGGAGGAACCTTACTCTCTTTGAACTCACAGGCAGCCTTAGGTGTGATTTTATAAGGTAAAAAGGGTGTAAAATAAACATAAATAAATGGAGAACTGCAAATCTAACAAAGTCAGCTTCCTGCATTGAACATACGGGGTCCTGACAGTTGTGAGGCATTTTTTTCAGTGACCAGTTTCACAGCCCTCTTTATGTTTCCCAAGAATGTCATGTTATTTTTTTACTACACACAAGACATAGCTGTTGTCAGCCTGCCCTGCTGCCAGGCTGGGAACATGAGCCCCTCTCAGGTGAGACTGCTGAGGAAGGAGAGGTGACCTTCCTCAGCACTGCATGGAGCATCAGCTCCCTCTACCACCAGCTCCCCAGACAAAACTTCAGCCCCCTTTGCACAGTCTTTTCCAACACCTTGAGATGAGGCAAAATGACAATATTCATTCAGAGGAATCTCTAAGACCCTTTAAAAACCTAGAACATTATACTACCTGCAATGCAGACCTGGAAAGGGCTTTATTACATACCTTCTGATCTCCTTACCTGTGGATTTTGAATTGTTAGACACCATTAGATGAGATGCTTTTGGCTGCTCTACCTTCAGTTTTGCACCTGTTTTGGAGAGTTTTTTTGGCATAAGAATATCACTGCTGTTCTGAGACTCTTAACAGTGAAAACAGTGAAAGACATCAGTGAAACCTCCCCACAGGTAAAGTGCAGTGTTACTAGTACAATGGCATCTGCACTTTTCTTATAAACTGATTTTAGTCAGAAAGTGTATCTCAGCCCTATCTGCAAAGTTCCACTAGGTTATCACAACTCAAATAAATGCTTCAAAGTCTGCATTAAAATTTCTGCTTCTGAATTTTTGTCAGTTTACATCACAGTAATAGCTTGGAATATTTTAAAAAGGTAAAGAAAGTAATTAATTACTGATTATTTTGACAAAAATCTCCCAAACCTCTTTACCTTCAGGACTTAAGAGTGAAAAAGAGGCACAGTATATGAGTCACAGTTTAACACTCACCTGCCCAATTTCTTACACTAATTCAGGAGACAAACCTGGATTTCTGGACTATTGCAACTGCAAAACAACCACCCTTGAAAGAAAGCTTCCCAGGAAAGACACATTTTTGCTGACCAACCCTTGTTCATGGCCAGGCAGTGTTTTATTTTCAAAATAAATATACAGCAAAGAAGTACATCTCACTAAAAGAGCACTACATCATTCCTGAGGCAGCTCTCCCTGGAGCTCAGTGGTGCTGTTTCCTAAAGCTGTATCTGGCGGCCAAGGCAGCCATGATGTCCCTGTAGGGAGTATCCGAGTCGGATTTGGTCCGTGGGATGCAGCAGAGCCGGCGGAAGGCGGGGGAGCGCAGCAGGAGGTTGTGGCACAGTCCCACCAGGCTCGAGGACAGCCAGTACAGCGCCATGGACTGCAACAAGACAAGCACAGGTCAGCTCCCTGCAGGCAAGGACAACACTGGCCCTAGGCAGCTCCTCTGAACCACAGCCGTGGGTTACTCCCAGGGATTGAGAAAATAACTCACCTAAAACACTCCTCCTCCTCTCATCTGCAATAATAGCTTCCATCTGAAATGTAACTGTCTGTCTCTGAGCTCTCCTGGGGAAAAGTGCCATCTACACTGAGGCTTGACAGTTCCTAAATCAATTCATATTCAACTTGCTTCAACTCCTGTATTTGAAACTACAATTGACTCAAACAACCAGACACTTTGTTTTTGCTAAGAATACTCTGCAGTAGTAAACCTGGTAAAAATGAGAACTTTGAAGAAAGAAAATTTCCTAATTTAAGAACTACACTGGTTTCCAGTTAACAAACATTTGCCTGTGTGTCTTTACATAAAGCTTTCCTCTCCTTTTTCAGACTACAAGCAGGACATTAACTCCTTTCAAGTTTCAAAGTCTTCCTCCTTGAACAAAAATATTCCAAAAAGGCAACAAGATTTAAACATACACATAGATAGAACACCTGACTTTCTTTAACCACACAGCAGTAAGAATGCAGAACACCTGAGGCCTCCGGGCTGTCCTTTAAGCCCCAGAACAGAGCAGCCACAGTGACATCCCAGATGTCACCTCGGTACTCACGGAGGGCACTGTGGCAGCAATGGGGATCATCACCACGGACACTGCGCGGAAGAAGTGCGTTACAAGCTTCTGGAACCGGGAAACTGGCATTTTCTTTTGGGAAGCAAAGATCTGAAAGAGGAGAAACTCACAGTTAGAAACAAGCTCTTTTTGAAATGGCCATACTGAGGATTAACACCCAGAAATCTCTCTAGAGCAGCATTCTAGAGGAACCTGTAGTCAAGACTAAATATTACTGAAGCTCAGGTAGATCTGAGACATGTCACATCCGACCTGGAGGTCTCAGAACAAATACACAGAGCAAACAGACTGTGTCTCACTTCTGCCCAGTGCATTTAGAGCAGTGGTAATCTGCAGCCACCTTGATGTGTCAGCCCTTTGCAGTCACCTCTGCTGGTTTAATCCACCAACCTACCTCCACCACCAGCAAATTCACCAGCCCCAGGGAAACTGGCAAAATCCACGTGGAATCAGGTGCCGTGAGGTCTGTAAACCACAGTGCTCCTCCTGAGGAAAACTGCTCTTGTACTACAGGAAAAATTTGAAGAAAATACAGAATTCAGTACAATTTGCTGTCTCAAGTGGGCCAGAACTTGAGTTAAATCACAGACCCAAGTTTCTAGGTATGTTTTATCCACATGTTAAGTATGATTAAAGCAGATATTCTTGCTACCAATATAAAAGAAGTGACAGATGCAAGCTGAGACCCAGCTTAGCTCATGACAGCCAAGGACAGGTAATCTGTGATAAAAAATACTTCCATCTCAAATATTTTAAGTCAAGGACGAAAATAAGAATGCAGTAACCTACAATGTTTATTTCCCAGTTTTGGACAAAAAAAAAAAAAAAAGTTTTTCTTAGTAACTGTATAACTAGCTGCATTCTTGCTTATAAGAACAAACTATAAAGTCTTGTCTAAAAAGCAATATATAATTTTTTAAAATTAAAAGACCCTTACACATTCACCTTGTCTACAGTATTTCATATGGAAGGGAAAAAATCCTGATTAACAGTGAGCGTACTGTGGCACGTGTAACATTACCTGCTAAACAGGATTATCAGTCTACTTTAAAGTTTAAAACTCACTTCAAATTACATTAATCACCAATTATTTCTACCAATGAATTAATTAAAGTTCAAACTATATGAAGTTTAAAACCTTGGCAGCTGACTGTTTTCTACACCAGCTTGCACAGCAAGCTCAGGACACTGTGCCCCTAAAGTGACAAGGTGTCTGTGACAGCAGAAGGTGAAGGGCAGGTGACAGGGGAGAGGAGCAGCACCTGCTGGGCCCAGGGCGCCGACGCTGCAGTTGCGCAGAGCCAGGGACACGCAGACCCACATGGGCACCTGCACCCACAGCAGCACGGTGGCCTTCAAGGGGTGGCAGTTGTCCCGCACGTACAGCTCCGTGACAATCCTCCGCATGTTCCTGGCGAAGTGGATCCTTTCCCGGGAGGAAAACAAAAGCTCAGAGCTTTGACATGGGTGATGCCCGAAGGGGAATAGGATAAATAAATAAACTGTAGGCGGGGAAAGAAAATCTAAGCTTTGGGAAATGGCAGAATCTTGCTGTAAGGGTGTTGTTTGGGGGATCTTCCTTCCTGCCACGCCTCATTCTGGAATGGATTCAGGAGGTGTGAACAATCCCCCTCATACCTGGCCACCTTTTCAGACCACCCCAGCTGCTTTCCACGCACTGAAACTTCATAGCGAAGGCGTTGTGCAAGGTCCTTAATCTCAGGCTGCAGGTTTTCCAGCTAGCTAAAGAAAAGGAGAACTGTTTGGGCACAGAGGCAGGAAATAACTGCTCCCTCTCCTCACCTCTGTTATTGGTTATCCTCGGTAAGTCAATACCTGAACACGTTTTAAACTTATTAATTATCACTGTAACATTTAATGTCTGTACAGGAATTAAATATACACATTTCCACCATGTAATTTATTACCTCTGCGGCTACTACACATATTAATTACCCTTCTATGATTTAATTCCAGCATAGGCATCAAACATATTAATTATCACTGTAATTTAACACCTCTACAGGTAGTAAACTCCTGTGAGGGACAAGGCATCTTGTTCAACATCACTGAACACCTTTCATCTCTAAACAAAATAACAATGGGGAGGTAACAGTGACAAATAATCACAGTAACAATCAAAGATACTCTTACTACTGCATGAAATGCAGACAGAATTTTGCTCTTTTTAAATTTTATGCTTTTTTAAGACGAAAATTATTTCTATCACAGCTGAAATCAGGGCAATTCCTAAGTATCTGTTTGCCTGCATTCAGGGCTTGTAATCAGCTACACGACACAACAAGACCCAGCTTTAATGCCACCTCAATGATAAAAATTAGTAAATGACAATAACAGAAACTAATAATACCACACAAATATAAATATACAATAGAAAACGTCTACAATAGAATGCATTACTTACAATATACTGTATGCAACATATATTGCTATATGTGATAGAAATAGTTAAATACTATATTAAACTAAAACAAATAAAAGAGTAATAAAAAGCAATACAGATTAGCAAAAAATGTATTTATATATATATATGATAGAAATAGTTAAATCTTATAAATATAAATTTTAAGAAGTAATAAAAAACAGTAATAAGATTAAGACTAATAAAATAAAGGCCATGACGGCACAGCTTGGCAGTGAACAAAGTCACTACCCACAGCATGAGGCCCCTTGACGCGAGAGGGCAAGACGCTCACTTTAGCAACCAAAAATGCAGAAAATATAACAAAATTCCTCTAAAAAAGCCCCAAATGGCCCCAGACCCGCTGCAGCAGAAGAACTGCGATGTTTGTTCCGCGGCCCCCTCAGCCCCGCCACAGTGCTCCCCTCAGAGCGGCTCCCGCCCCTCAGCGCCCCTCAGCGCTCCCACCTTGGCCAGGAGCCGGCCCTGGTACGCGGCCAGCGGCAGGGTGACGGCGGTGCGCAGCACGGCGGCCCCGCCGGCGATGGCGGCCCAGCACGGCAGCCCGGTGGCCTCCTGCAACGCCGCCAGCCCGCCCTCGGCCCAGTGCACGGGCGCGGACCGCGCCGCCCACTCGTACCAGCCCTCGGGGCCGCCGAGGCCGCCCGGCCCCGCTGCCGGCCCCGCTGCCGGCCCGAGCCCCGCTCCCGCCGCCGCCAGGGCCGGCGGGGCCCGCGCGCCCGCCCGCGCCAGCCGCCACATGCCGGCGGCGCCCTCCTCCCGTGCCGCGCATGCGCGGGCCGCGCACCGCCCCGCGGCCGTCATGGCGGCTGAGGGGGCGGGAAGGGCGGCTGAGCGCCGAGCTGCGCCCCCTGCGCTGTACGGCAACCGGACCGAAACGGGCCTGGGATGGAGTCTGGAGCAGCGCCGAAGAACTCCTGCCGGGGGCAGGGACACTTCCCATCACATCACACTGAGTTGGGAAGGAGCCACCAAGATCAGGGAGCCCTGCACAGGCTCACACCAAACCCTGTGTGGATGTTCGAGGTTTTATCCAAACCGGCTTTGAGCCTTGCCAGGGTTGTGCCAGTGTCTCACCCCTCTTCCAGTAAATATCTCTTCCCAATCTTGTCCTACCACTCCAGTTACTGACAGGGAATTCCTCTTGGGCTTACTTGTTATAGGCCACTTCAGATACCAAAAGGCTGCTATGAAGAACCCAATGCCTTGAGAGGCTACCTGGAACAGAGGCTGGACAGTGTGAAAGAAATAAAAGTGGGTATTTATTAGAAGCTCTTCAAAGGATTCACCTTGGGCAGTACAAGAGCCTGGCCGTGGCTACACACAAGATGGACTCTGAGTCAGGAGTTTTCACACTTTTTAGAATTTTTGTCCAATTCAAGCTCCAGGTTCTGCAGTCCTATCCTCCCAGATTGCTCTCCTCAATTTGCTGTTGTTTACACTTTCTGGGCCTGAAGCTGCAGCGGTGTCTTTGGTTCTCGGGCTGGAAAAGGATTGTTTTGTCTAACTAAGCTGTGAGGAGAACTTGCTAACACTTTATATGGAGTTCAGAGTTACATACTAATGCAGTGCACAATCTGGAAAATAGGAAAGCTAAAACTTAAAGCATCAACCCACACAACCTTCTCTCCTCCAGGCTGAATGGCCCCAACTCTCAGCCTAAAAATTATATTCAAAAGTAATTAATCATTAACAAGCACTTCATCATTCCACACTAGCTGCGTTCTCCTGCCCCAGGTTCAGAACTGTCTCTCCTTACCCTTTCTGTGGCAAGGAGAGGTCAGAACACGCTTTAGACCATACACACTCTGCAGTGTGTTCTCTTCCTCTCCATGCTTATCCTAACCCTGGTTCTGTTCCCTTTTCCCAAATAAACAGCACCTGCCCACTCCCAAAAGAGTGCATTCCTTGGTTTATTGCACAAATAAAAAGCATTTCATTGTGGGGAGGGGAAAGAGAAAGTATCTGGGACTAAAAATGGTCCAATTCCCCACAGCCACAGTGGTGCCATCAGGCTGTTACTGCCCCAGGCATGGATTGAACTGTCAGGTTCAACAGGAGACTCTGGAACTCATTGTAGTAATAAATACTGAGCACTGTTTCTCAGTGGGATTAATAATTAATTACCCTAGACAGCACTAAAGCCTGCAGCAAATGATTGCAGCAGAGGGGAAGGGCACTCACCCCCACCACGATAAGGTGTGAGATGGAGCTTCAAACCATTTTCTGAGTACTTGCTCACTTTGGGATCCATTTTGCTACCACCAGATCTTCACAGGATGTATTTCAGCAGATCATACAGCTGGAAGAAGGAACTTGCTTTTATAGAGAGCAGCACTTAAGGGCAGGCATATGGCCTTGGGTACGCAGAAGGTTTGTGGACACCTCAAATATCACAACAGTTAACATGCAGTTGATTCTGTGGCCAGCTGAGATGTTTTCTTGGTTTTCAAAGGAGGAACCACAATACAACAAAATAACATTTCTTAAATCTGAGCTGTGGATCTCCTTTAAATGCTCTGTAAAGGAACTGTACAGGGATCCCGACTGAATCTGTGTCACTGCTCATCCAGCCAGGGGTCACAGGACCTACCCTCCTTCATCTCCTGCTGTCCACAGATGACAGCTCCTGACAACGTATACGGGAATTCCCACTTGGACTCTTCCAAATAAGCCTTCATGGGCCTTATTCTGGGACAGACCTGCCTTTGGAGCCTTCAGCAGGGAAGCTCTCCCCAAATGTCAAATAGAGAATGTATGTATTCTCAAAAAAATCCAACACACATTTGGAAAACGCCCTCTGATAATGCCTGGGGTGTTTTTCTTTTCATAACTTACTTAAATTACACAAGTAGAAAAGTTATGCTTATTAATAGTTTAATGTATGAAGGAAACATCCAGATTTCTGAATATGAAGGTACATATCTCACATTAATTTAAGTCTACATAAAGTAGAGCCTCTATAACTGACATATTGAAATTTACTTTCTGCTTAGCCATTTGTTATGTAAACAATTGTACATTTATTTGCCATTCTAAAACTTCAGGATCAAGTTTACATAATTTTGCTAAATTTCTGTGTTTGCTCAGAAGCAGTTTACAGTACTAAAACCAACCAGCCAAAGAACAGCTTCAACAGAAAGTTATGTCAAAAAAAAAAAAAAAAAAAAAAAAAAAAAAAGAGGAGGAAAGGAAAGAAGAAAGTCTAACTAAGTTGAAACATATGATGGTGGGGAATGGGCGGTCACAATGTTCACAGAAAAGGTCAGTTAGTAAGTTCTTCTGCAAAAAGCCTACACACTTCAGTCAAGCACATCAGTAGAATGATCTGGGAGCACATAAACTGTTTCTGCCAATTGTGGTTTCCTCTGCAAAAGAAGGAATCTCAAGGCCAGCACGTTGATCCCACTCAGCCCAGTTGGTTCATATGCACACTGTTCATGTGAGGTGTCCAAGTTCCAGTCCACACCTGCAAGAGAGACCTGCATTAACACCGTGCCCTAGGGCTGTTCCAAGCTGGGCACAGCTCACAGGGAGCTGCAGGGCTCACGGCTCTTCCTCTCCAGGACAATTAACAGGGCTCTGAGTGTGCAGCACATCATCTGCAAGCCCAGCTCCCAAATCCTTCCAACTCCTAGAGCAAGGGACTTGCTCTCCTCTTGACATTAACTTCACACAAAGAACCTGATTTCTGCCACCTTATTTTCCCCTAATCCTTAGCTCTGGGGAATCCCAAGTCCAACCAAGTAAAGCTTTCTTTGGGGGACAAAGTTTCCTCATTAAATCAGAAATCACCTCGCAGAGGTGAGAAGCCATGTCAGTGCAATACCTGAACTGTGGACAAACCCCCTCTCCCTCACACCTATGATTTACCAGAGCTGAGAGCTGCTCCCTACAACCTGGATCATTCCCAAGCAAATTAAGCCCAGAAACATCTTTATTTAGTAACAGTGTAACAGGGATCACAGTCTAATTAAACATAAGCACACGATATAATCTAGCTAGAGCTACTGATGTTCCATTATAGTATTAGTTCCTGAGCACGAACAAGAGGTTTAGGGGAACTAATCCCTCTACCTAAATTATATTTAGTGGACAAACCAGGAAGATCAGAGCAGCAAAGAGCTACTTAGTCCCTTCCTAAAGAGCTGCTTTACGCCTTTCCTCCATGTGCTCCTAAGACAGTCACATCCTATATTACAGAGTCCAGCAGCAGCCCTGTCGCTGTGTTCCCTTCTTGAGAATGGAAAGTTTAACTAACAGCACATAAACTGGCTTTTCCTATGAAACTTTGCCCTGAGATTTCTTGTCCCAAATGCTTAACTGCACAGATAGGAATCATGGTACATTTTGAGTAAAATACACAAAGCAAAAAACAGAACAATTACCGTCTGAGGCCCATTGTTTTCTGTGGAATTTGAAACCATCTTTATCAGTGAGTTCCAAGATGGGTCAGCAGCATGAGGCCCGTTAAAGATGGGGCCTCCAGTACCATCTGTGATGGGGGCTACAGGAGGAATTATGGCATTCCCATACACAGAAAAAGGCATTCCCTGAGGAGAAGGAAAAGCAGCAGTCAGGACCCTTTCAGGAATGCACAGACAGAAGGACAGGAGGGGATTCACGCTGTGCATTGGGGCCAAGGAGGCCATTACCCCAACTTTCGGGAAGTCCATGTATCCTGCAGGGACGGGCTGATGGAATGTACCGGAAGGCGTCACGATTCCCGTGCTGTCTCTGTCCATGGCTTGGTGTGAGAACACGCCCGGGTCAGACATGGGCCTGTGGATCATGTGGCTCCCCATCCCGCTGTGACACCAGTCCACCTTATCTGCACACAGACACACAGCGTGACCCACCGCAGCCTCACCGCCCGCCAGCCTGCAGCTCCCAGCTCCGCCTGCGCCAGAGCTCAGAGCGCACGGGGCACAGCACCAGGCATGGCACCTGCACCCCGAGCCACTGCCAGGAGCTTGGGACAGTTACCTGCAACCAGAGCCTTGCCCCTGCAACTCCATCTCAACAGCAAAGCTGGAATTTGGGCTAACTCCCCCTCCCCCAAAAAACTCACATCCTCCAAAAAACTCAATTTCTCATGCCTTTGGTGCTGTGGGAAGGGTATGTACACTATGAAGACTATTTGCTCTACTTTACTACCAAGGGACACAGAAGTGTCTGTGCAAACCAAGACCAGAAAACGACCAGCTGCAGACATGTCCTCACGTTCTAATTCTGTGAAATTATTTGAGGCAGCTTGGTATTGGTGCTACAGTTCAAACCCCAGACATCCAGAAATCCAGTTTTCAAAACAACACATAAGAAAAGTGTATTTGGGGAAAGAGTACAGAAACATTTCTAATACTCAGGTACAGAAGAGCCAATCCCACTGTGAACTGAAAATCAGAATGCTGAAGTAATTGACCAAAGCAGAAAGCAAACAGCATCCACAAAGCTAAGACAGGCACAAAGGACAACTTTTACAGCCACACAATGCAAATAAAACAGTTAATTTCTAAAGCTTTACCTGGGAAAAGACCACTAGTGAAGTTAAAAAAAGGGTTTGTATTTGGGGAAAAATTCCAGCACAGTCAGTCAATTAAAACCCTCAGCTGTCTGGACTCAGTCAAGGGCCCAATCAAACAGATTGCTCTGAGGGGTTCCAATCCTCACAGGTTTTCCAGAGCAGATTGGATAAAGCCTTGAGCAATAAAGGCAGAACTCATGGCAAACCTGATTTTGTGCAGAAGGCTGACAGGACATCCAGAGGCCTAATCCAACACAATCTCAATATTCCTATCCCCCATCCCAAGCAAAAAAACCAAAAAACTTTAAAGAAATTACAACTCCACACAAAAAAAAAAAACAAAACAACCCAATCAATATGAAAAAACACTAACTGAAATTGTTAATAAATTCTGAAATACTGTATTATATGTGACTCCAGGAGAGCCAAGAGCCTTGTGCTAGTAGAAGGCAAATGGCTGAAAAACACAAAGGAAACTCAAATGTGGAATATATGGAATGTGGAATAACTTTATAAAAGCACCATCCTCAGCACAAAAACTTCTACCTTAGCTACAAATGAAATATTAACTCCTGTATAAACAAACTTCTTATCAACAAAAAACTCCAGACAGTTATCTGGAGTTAAGGGCACCTTAACTTCCCCTCTTCCTAAATTCAATGATCCTCACTGTGCTCATCCCTGGAAACCCTGTTTTTATTTTTCCTGCTCTAATTTGGACTACCAAGTCTTCACAGCCAGCATATTTCCGAACCCCTGAGGGTTTCAGAAACCTTGTTAAAACAATTAAGTGGATAGGAAAGCTAGGAAAAGTCTTGCTCCAAATCCTTTGGAAAGAACATTTCTGTGTTTTCAGGCACTCACTTCTGCATCCCCCTGTGCTGAAGACAAGATTGGTAAGCACAATGGTGTCATCAGTTCAAGTGCATCTATGAACAACACACATACCTTGACTGCCACCTATACCTTCGAAGGACCAGATCCCACTGTGTCCCACTGGGGCAGCCAAGTTGCTCCCAATTACAGAAGGAGTAGACGTTCCAGTTTGTCTAATACGTGCAGACCGTTCAGTGCCAATAGGAACAGGAACTTTTCTGTCCTGAGAAACGTTACTGGGTTTTTCTGATCCCAAGGACACTGCTGAAGGGGTGGGAGAGGGTGCTCGGACTCCAGAGGACACGGACTGAGCAGGAGATTCTGCAGGGAGAGCAACAGGAGCACTTAGTGATGGCAGCCACATGCCACAAACCCATCCTTCAAGGTCCAACAACAGACAACGGAGAGCTGGTTAATGCCAGATTCATCCACCTCATGATAATTTTATCTCCAGATCACAGAGATACTCACCATTGATTTAATCCCTTATATAAAATGCTTATCACGCCCTGGTAGCTCAGCCACTGGAGGATAAACACTACAAAACCTTTACTAAGCATCACTGTCTATCAGCAACAAAGGATTTGAGGATTATATCCTACACCAGAGCTGAATTAAGTCCACATAAACCCACCTTTTTGTTGGGTTTGTTTTTTCTTCTTCTTTTTGATTTGTTCCCTGAAGGTTTTTTTTTGGTCATTATTTTTGCCAGTAAAACAGACCAACATATTCCCTAAATAAACCAGCACTCAACAGCTTATTACTTTTCCATCCAAAAAACTCCCAACTGCAGGGACAAAGGTAGAGGAAAGTACCAGAACCTGCCCTAAGGATCTTCTCCCAGAATTCCTTAGGCAGTTCTGCGAGGCAATTTCATTTACACAGCGACTTCTCAGCAGCTTCCTGCCGAGCAGAACTCACCGTTTGATGCTGATGAACATGGAGGCAATAAACTAAGAGGGGAAAAATGCTGTCTGTTAAAGTTAGCAGCTGCAGGCGCTCCGCCCAGCGGCGTGCCGGGCGCGTACATCGGCCCTCCCGACAGGTTCGAGGCAAAGCTCCCCAGGTGTGTAGAAGAAGGTGTTACAGAAGCATAGGGAGAATCCATACTGACAATACCTGCAAGAGAAAACGGGCACAAGTGACTCCCAGAGCTCCAACACTCCATCAAGAGGTCGCCTCTATCATGGAAATAAAAAGGAAAAAAAGAAAACTTTGAGCCAATCCATCTTTGGGGGCATATGTTACAATTTTCCAAAGGAAACTGGAGCATTAAGCTTCACACTCTGCAAGTCCATTCAGTATGTGGCAGTTGTGCTGTCTACCAAAATCAAGAATGATTCCTATTCCATTAACATCAAACGTCACCCATTAGCCAAGATATTCAAAATACAAGAATTACCGCTCCCATCATGTCCTCTTCAATGAAGAAAGGGAAAAATAAAATCTTAGGGATCTAAGATGTATACATTTGTGTATCTTAGGGGCATGCAGGGCCACAGTCAAAATGCTGACTAGTATGTCAAGATGAAAAAATCCAACGCCATCATTTTCACAAAATAAGAAAAAAAGTGCTGTTTTATCTCAATCCATTAACACCTCCACAGTCCTACAGGAACAGGCAAAGATGGTCCAAACCATGTAATTTCTGGAGGCTACATAACAGGTTCTGTGACAACTCCTTGGCCTCCATTTTGGGCAGAAGGTTCAACATCTCACTAAAAAATTCAAGCAGTCAAGGAAATTATATTTCTTGGATCAAATTTAGTAATTAAAAGAATACATCTCTTGTAAATTACAAGTTCATATCAACACACCCATTTTTTTTACCATCCTAACCTTTAGAAGATGCTGCATATTTTTCTGCAGCCTCAGGACAAGGTATCACAAACTATAAGAGTCACTATCTGGCAGGGAAAAGAGGTGGAAATTAGAGTGTCTTATTATCTCAGCTATTGGAGAGGAACAGACTGGAATGGCAAAAACTCTATTTTATCAAGCCCATCAGCTGCCAAACAGTTACTAGATTTGACAGAGCACCTGAACTCAGCTTGGCTTAAAAAGCACAAGAATAAACCGTATGATTATGGTATGGACACAAGCCAGAGAGTTACCTGAGGGACTTGGAGCTGGCCTCTGTAACGGTGGCCTAAAACCTGGGGCTTTGGAAGTATCAGACTGATGTAACGGCTCCGAATTTGGCAAAAACGAGGACTTTGCTGATAGCATGGATTCTGGTGTTGTCTGAGAGGAAACGACAGACCCGCCCCAGAAGGCGTGAGCGGACGTGGGGCTGTTCTCAAACAACGTACTAAAGGGCCCGAAAGGCAGAGTAGCACTGAAGTTGTTCCCCATGGGCTTGCTCGCCGGGTGGGCCGAATTCTGAGAAGCACTTTGTGTACTTAAGGTAGAAGGAAGCTGCGCTGAAGAAGGAACGCTGTGGGGCCTTTTGATGTGGTTAACGTTGAGGACTGCGACAGAGGAGCTTTGCGCAGGGGCTGCATTCTTGGGGACGCTGCCGGTTCCGTGGACAGGCGGTCTGATGGCTGGGGTTTCCATCTTGGCTGTGGGCTGAGCGGACCCCATGGACGTCTGGGGCATGGGGTAGGTCATGGGAGCAGTGCTCGCACCTACCGCGGGAGCGGACGAGCTCGGCGCTGCTAAATTCGGAGGCACGACCATGCGAGGATCTGGTGCAGGAACCTGAGGTTGCTGGAGAGGGGGCCTGGCCTCTGGCAGAGGAGCTCCCGGGGGCTGCTGATGAGCAGGATGCACAGAGGAGCTGCTGGTCCCAGGATTGGGCTGCCTGCTGCTGGTCGAGCCGCCCGCATCCACGGCAGGCGGGCTGCCCGCTTCCGGCTCGGTGGGCGGCGTGCCTTTATTGGGAGAGGCTGCGGCACAGTCGGGAGGACTGCTGCGGGAGACGGCCGCCGGCTGCGCAGGAGGAGACGGGGACGAGGGGGAAGAGGAGGGGTAGTGTTCTTTGGCAGTAGGAGTCGGATACGTGGTGTTGGTGGGCGCCGTGCTCGTGTTGCTCGCCGTGGTCGTCACGGTGGTGGTGGTGGCGTTGGACGTCTTCACCACCGTGACAAACAGCTGCCTCCTGACCGAGGGGGAGCTCGGGTTGTTGCCGCTCGCAGAAGACCCAGGCACAGTGGAGGCCACCGAAGTCGTCGTCGCCGTGGGACTGGTGGTCAGAGAGCTTGCTGAATTCACCTGAGAGCCGCTGCTGTTCTGGCTGTTGTGGCGAGGCACCATGTGAGGTTTCGGTGAGTTGGTGGCTCTGGCGGGGCTCAGCGGCCTGACTGGAAATGGGCCCCACGTGGACTGGGCCGGGGGGAAGGTCCCTCCGAAGTGCGTCATGGGCAGCCGCGGCGGACGGATCTGCTGGAAAGTCTGAGCGGCCAGGAGCGCGTGTGCAAACTGGGGAGGAGGATACGCCAGCGGAAGAGACACCTGGAACCCGGGCCGCACGTTGTTCACGGGGTTCTTAATGCTCTTGTGAGCAGAGGCTGAGGAGATGGCAGGCACGGTGAGCGCGGAGGCCGTCTGAGATGTCGACGAAGCAGCTATGGTGGTCACTTTGATGCCCACCAGAGAACTGTTAGCAGCTGTGGTGGCAGGTGTCGAGGACCCTATTTTGGAATTGACAGTTGAACTTTTCAAACGGTTCTTTGGAATAAGTTCATCGATTTCCTTATCTGGATCCTTAATCAGAGCGTTTATCAATTGTGTGGCCTGTCTGGTGGACTCTGTGCCACCCCTACAAAAACAAAGGACAGGGAAAGTGCATCGAAAGCATTTACACACATTATAGCCAAAGACCCCCCCCACACAATCCAGCCCATCATCACCCTAACACAAACACAGAACCCCAACATTTAGGTTTCACCTTCTCCCACAAGCTGTCTTTTGCACCTGCTCGTGGTTGTACTCTTTTTCCCCACTCCATTCATCTCCTCTGCTGTATCAAGGGAACTTCCAAGGAACAACCAGATGAAGCCTTTAATTTACCTATGCAAACAAACACTCTACAAGGAGAGAACACCACAGAAGAGAGCCAAAGCAGGATCCTGCTCACCTTATTGTGATTATTCGGTCTCCAGTTTTATCCTTCTGTTTGTCAATGTCTATATGTGCTCCAGTGCACTCCCGGATCGCATTGATGTTACATCCTCCTCTGCCAATAACTCTGGAAATCACAGTTGATGGGACAGAAACCTTCTTGGATCTATATAAAGAACAACAATATTAAGTAGGAAACACTTCCATGGCAAGAAGCTGTGGGTAGGCTGGTCAAAAGAATAGAGTTATTTTCTGATTCAACCAATGCAGATCTCAACTTTGTGAGATCTCAAACCCACAAAGAAGGGAATTCAGGAACTCCAAGGAAGGCTGCACAGAGGACAGCATCAAAGGGAATTAGGGGAGTTATTTTGCTTACCTTCTCACAACTTCCTTCCAACCTTCTTCCCTTTTCTGACCACGTTTAGGACTAGCAATGGTTAGCTTTCCATTTGGAGAAGAAAGGGGAGAAGGAGCGGATTTTGTGCAAGTAGACAAGGAATTACTCGTCACTTCATTAATAACTTCAGACAACCTGCAAAAGGAATTAAATGCTGTCATTTTGTGGAATAAAAAGAAAGGATGAGCTGCACTTTGCATGCACGGTCACAGGAACTTACTTGATGGATGACTTGCCAGGGACTGCTTTCCTCTCATCCTTTGGACAAGTGACGAGCACCGAGGGTTGTTTTTTGTTGCTCTGTGTGTTAGTGACAGCTGTGGAGGAATGATTGTCACTTTTGTGGCTGCTGTTGCTATTGCTGCTCTCATCACTGCAGCTGGAGATCCTCATGTTGTCACTGTCACCACTCTCACTAGTGCTGCTGCTCTTGGACTCCC
This sequence comes from Muscicapa striata striata, assembly GCA_030060385.1. Lineage (NCBI taxonomy): Eukaryota > Metazoa > Chordata > Aves > Passeriformes > Muscicapidae > Muscicapa > Muscicapa striata. The sequence goes on along the minus strand of JAREIS010000061.1, from coordinate 348,683 downwards.
CATTCACCTTCTCAGGTTGGCTATAGGAAATTGGAAGCTGATCATCAAATATAATCTGAACATTATCAGGGGTTACTTTGTTTTTCCTGTTTTTCCTCTTGGAGCTCGTTGTGGTGATGGTGTTATTCCTCTTCCCATGAGAGCCTGCTAACGTTGTCCAGGTTGCAGATATACCTATGGTGGTGGTGGTGGTAGCACTGGGAGGCTCCATTGGGACCTCAGGATCATCTGATGCAAGAGTAAAGAAAAAGCAGGAGTAATTTAGCTGCTTTGAGGAAACCTGAGTATTTTGCTTTCCAAATCACACCTGTCCTATCAAACAACTTTAGGACTAACTCTTACAAAGCTCAAAGAAACACACAAACCACTGACTAGGAGACATACATAAATCTATGTCACACCAGCTCATACCAAATTTCATTCTATTTTAGAAATGACTGCAGTAATCACCTTCAGCTTTTAACTTCTCTTTCTCCTGAGCAGCTTGAAGTTCAAAATTCTCTTTATTTTTTGCTTCTATTTCTTCTAGTTTTCGCCTTTGTTCTTCTTTTTTCTTCCTCCTTTTCTCTTTTCTCTTCTCTCTTTTGGCAGCCAGAGCCAGTCTCCTGCTTTCTTCCCTTAGCTACAAGTCAAGCACACAGAACAGCATTAAAAGATGCCCCCTGCATTTCAAGAAATCCAAATGGTTTTTATTTCTTTGGATTTTTCTCTTTTATTTCTACTACAGCACCATGACTTTTAGTAAATTGGTTTATTTTTTTAATATTCAGGACACAAAATAGGGTTTAGACCTAAAATCCATATGAGTATAACTAGAAAATGCCACACTCATTTTTCTGACTAATCATATTCAGAAATCCTTCTTTTGGTACAATACTGGAAAATTCTTCTTTTGGTACAGAGGAAATAGTTATATTGGCATTTCCTGGTCCAATAACTCTGAATAATAGCAAAGTTCAAAGATTACCTGAACAACATGATGCTCAGCTGTAGACACTCCAATTACGGTAATTACACACACTCCTATACCCCAATAACCACTTCTACCGACCTTACCATCTTGAAGGAAGGTCAAATTGGAATTTTAAGTGATAAATATTCCCAGCTGCAACTCTTTCCACTTGCCTTCTCCAAGTCCAGTTCCTCCAGCAGAATGCTCGCATTTTTGTTGGCTTCAGCAGCCTGTCTGTCTTTGGCTTGAACAATTGACTCCATGCACAGGTGGCACTTCTTCAGCATCTCCTGAAATGACAAAGTACATCGAGTACAAAGTGCCACGTGTTCTCATTCCTGCTGCTTTTCCTCAAAAATTCCAATGGGACTCGTGCTCTGGCTGAAAGCTGGTGGCCAATGAGCTAGAGAGAATTCGTATCACTGTCTCTGAAGCAGAGACACAACACTGCTCCTTGTCAGGCACTTCCTCCCCTCCCACCTTACCTTATCAGTAATGGTTGCTATGTATCTCATGCACTCCGAGTCGGATGGGAACTGGTTTACCTCTTTCACCAGGTAACGCACCACTTTCACATGACCCTGCAAAACAAGTTTCAGTAACAACACTTTCTATCAGACCAGCTGCCTCTGCCTTACTGAGAAACACTTCAGTCCCAGCACTTCTTGCAAAACATTTATTTGCAACTCCTTGACACACGAAGCTCTCAACACTTGTTTTGAGATCTTTCTCACCTTCTGAACTAGTGAGGCACATTTCTGCACATTTCTGACACCAGAGAAGGCAAGTAATTACTTCTCATGAGGTTACCCTTACTCCAGAAGTGCTTGCACAAACTTCTGCCTTGTTGGGGGCACTTTTCAGACACCATCTAGAACAGCTTAACAGCTACAGGCTTCTACATCTGCAATGTCCCCAGTACTGCAACACCTCAACTACACTCCCTGACTAACAGAAATCATCTGTAGACTCAAATGAAGGACCGAAGTCCTTATCCTGTCTTGCAGAAGGAACCATTCCTATTTCCCCCCAGTTCCATCACATAGAAACACAATGCAATTTTCACCCCTCACACACACCAGAACCAGCCTTGCTACACTGCCCATAAAGCAAATTGCAATTAGAATTGAACACAGACATGACACACGACACACATATCTGTTTCTGAAGATTCAATGCCCAGTATTCACATTAACTGACATATTATTAAATATGTAACTAATGTCAATATGTTCTACCTCTAACAGCTAGGTAGGGATGAGCAAGACAATCCTAGCCAAGAACCAAGCCAAACTTAACATTGTACCTTTCGGAAGGCTGCCATGAGAGGAGTTATTTTCCTGTTATCAGCTGCATCCACATCAGCTCCAGCCTGGACCAGCAGCTGGACAACATCGAGATGCCCGCCATTTGCTGCCAGCCACAGCGGAGTGTTCCCCTTCTTGTTCCGCACGTCGATGTGAGCTCCCCTACAAAACCAAACACATTCCATCAAAACCCTGCACTGAGGCAAAAGGAAGCACCCTGACCCCAAGAAGAATTGGGATAAATTAAATCATGTAGTAAAAGTCAAGAGACACACAGAACCTCTCCCATTTCCTAACCCTTCACTGGGTATTTGGAAATATTATTGTAGATTGGGAAACTGAAGTCTAAATACTTTTTTTTTTTAAGCCGCTCACTTGCAAGCACCGTACCTGCTGATGAGGAGCTCACAGAACTTGTAGTGCCCTTTGTCTGCTGCAATGGTTAAAGCTGTATCTCTGGATGAAGGTACTGGGGGAGCGTTGACATCTGCACCTTTGTCCAGCAGCACCCTGCCCACCTCGGCGTATCCCCCAGAAGCTGCTTCCATTAACGGAGTGAGACCAGTCTGGGACAGGCAAGCAGGAGAAAGAAGCCATTAGTGGGGGGTGAGTGGCCAACCTGACACACTATTTATTGAACTTACAAACACAGTGGATTACTACCCTTACACCTGTAAGCACCTGAATATGTATCAACACTTTTTTGAAGAAAGACATTTTTGATGACCTTTGCAATCACCAAAATCTTAACCTTTAAAAGCAGACTTTTTTTTCTATACAGTATCTGGTTCAGTTCAGTTAACTGGACTAGAGAAGCTGACTTGGACAGAGGCAAGAAAATCAGGTAACAACAGAGACATGAAGACTTACAAGCACCTCTCTCTGGAGACCCTCCAGCTGTTTGCTCTTTACCTTGGCTCTGTGTTCCACGTTAGCTTTTCTGTCAAGCAGCAGGCTGACCACCTCAGTTCTTCCTTGGAAACAGGCCAGGGTCAGAGCTGTATTCCTGTTGGTCTCGATCTGGGCATTTATATCAGAGCCCATGTCCAGTAACAGCTTGACAGCAGCAGTGTGCCCATTCATGGCTGCCAGCATCAAGGGAGAAATGCCCAATTTACTACCAGTTCTAAAAGAGAAGAATGAAAGAATCAGAAATTTCAGAAATGTGACTGAATGGCATGGCATAAATGCACATAGGCAGAGAAAACTACGCAGGGAACACACACATCCTGTCCTCACATAACTCAGAACCAGGCACATGAGATAAGGGCTGTAAAGGGAACTTGCCTGGAATTGATTTCTGCCCCAGCATTCAGCAGAATCTTGATAATGTTCACGTAGCCACCTGAGGCAGCGAGGCTCAAAGGTGTGTAATCAGACACATTCCTGTGCTCCTTGTTTGCCCCTCGAGCTAGCAGCAACTCCACCACCTGCAGGGTTTCAACAAAGAACATCTGGTTTTCTCCCAAACTTGCAAATCTATCCAAGACAAATGCTTTTTAGACCTAGATATTGTTGGGAGATGTCAATGGTAAGAAAGCTGCTTTAATCAGTTGCTTTGCTATACCCCTTGCCTTCATGACTGGAAGAACACACCTGTGTTCCCAAGGCCACTGTAAAACTTCCTTTAAAAAAAATCCATCATGAATGCTCACAAGCATACCAAATTCAACAGCAGAGTAAGAAAAAGCAAATCTCTTCATGATGATTTCAGGCTGTCAGACCTCAGTTTCAATATGGTGTACAAAGTACTCCTGCTTTTTGTCCGCTCCTGCAGAGGACTTGACAAGAAACTGAGCTGTCTAGCAACTTAAAATCACAGTGTACACTGAGGTGAAAACCTGTGGTATCACTTCCAGTGCAATGTTAAATTTGCTTCACTTGCAGCTTTTAAGTATTAAAAAAGTTTAGATTTGACCTGTGTAATTCTCAATCAGAATGTTTTCCCATGAAATCACAGAACAAACACACTGTCAAATCCAAACATTTGGGCAGGAGGGTGTTCTGACATCATCTCTGCTGCCCAACACCCAGCTTTTTCCCTTTTTTTTCCTCAAAAACTCTGATAATGCTCATAAATGGAACCCATTTGTGTCTAACTCCTCCTTTTCAGCAAGAACACGCATGGCATTCACTTTCATATCTACATCTAATTATGATGGTGAAAGTCCCATAATGAGGCACTAATGACTGCATTCACAAGGACACCTGCACAGCACTGGTCCAGTTATCAAGAGAAAAAGCAACCTATATGAAACACATTGTAATGTCTTAATTGGAAAATGTGAAGCTCTCTGCATCTTTTTTAAACACACATCCCGTCTGACTGTATCTTTTCTGGAAGATTCTTGTACTGTACTGACACAATCTGTCATTCACACACAGCTTCTGAAGATTTAGCGGTTACTTCACCTCTTGCCTCCCTCCTGAACAAGCCAAAGACAAGGGAGTGTCCTTGGTTCTCTCAGACTGGGCTTCAATATCAGCTCCATTATCCAGTAAGATTTCCACAACACCCACATGGCCAGCTGTAGCAGCCAAAATAAGCGGAGTAAACCCTGAAAGAGAAAACATCACATGAGTTAAGCCACCAGAAAAGCAAACCTGAAGGCTTCACATGAAGTCTAGGATTACTGGGGATTTGTTTAGTGGGATGCACTGGAAAAGCAGACAGGGTTCATACTGCCATGGTGAGATACCCACCCTTCTTGTCCCTGTGTTCAATGTTAGCTCCTCTCTCCAGCAGGGTTTGTACCAGTTCTTCATGGCCACCAGCACAAGCCAGTGTCAAGGCTGTGTCATGGTTACTCTCAGTCTAAACCAAACAGACATACACAACAGATAAATACTTGCTATTTCAAGTACAGCCCCTGTTACAGTGCATGCAAACCGAAACATAACTGCATCCATGCAAAGCTTCCATAAGCTAAGGGCATGTTTATGGATGCCCCCCTTGACAGCTATCTTCTGTGTCCAAGTTCATGACAGGATTCTACTTCTCAAGGCAGCTCTGCTGGGAGATTTAAGAAGAAATCCTGACAAGAACTGAGATTCTTCAAGAACTGAGCTCTCATCTGTGCTCTGCTAACCAGATTAACTTCTTTACCACTGCTTGGCTGTGACCTTTAGAGGGTGTAACGAAGGTGAGAATTCTGTTATTAATTCTTAGCACTCTGGTTCAGCCAAAGGCTTCATCACAGCAGAATCCACGCCAAGTGTCACAAGCAGCTAAGTAGCAAGGGCTGATTTTCCAGAGGTTTCTCTCCTTTCCTCCACAGTGATCTCATGTCTTTCCTCTAATCCATGCTGCCCAAATCTTAGTCAGGTTATGTACAGCCCTGACCAGTGCACAGATAAACGCCACTTAGTATGTGTACACTTTTTGCTGATGGCCAGCTAGCTCCAAGTAAACATAAAGTTCCTCTTTTAACAATTATCTTCAATATAAAAAAGCCTTTCCCTTAGTGGAAATGAGAGCCTGAATTATCTCCTGCTGCTAAAAAAAAAAATCACAGCAATTATTAGTTTCAAGACTTTCATACATCCGTGATCTGTGGCCAACAACTTGGAAGCACAACCGAAAACTTCGTGTGCAATGCTTTAAGGCTTATTTTTGTCTTAGGATATCAGGCCAGAAAACATTTAATTTCTGTCAGTAGACAATTCTGCTGTTTCTTATAATCACACTGACAACAAAGGAATAAGAAATACAAGTGTTTAGTCATTCAGAAACCTTTTTTTGTTCAGTGAGAGCACAGAGGAAAGTGGGTTGCGACTCTTGAGGGTGTTCTGGCTTTCTAAAAGCAGCAAACCCAGTCCCCAGACCCCAATCCATTATACAACAGAGCTGTTTGCCACCACTGAATGATTCAGGATGCAGGAAAAAAGAGCTTTGTGCATCTGTGAGTGTGGCAGGCTCACCTGGGCATCGATGTCTATAGCAGGGTAGATGGGCAGCATGGCTGAAGGAGAAATGATGGGACTCGGAGTCGGCGTCTGAGGTTGGGACACTGAGGTTGCAATGCTGTGGGTAGGAGTGTTTGACATTGCAGATGCTCTTCCACTCACTGCTGTTGGACAGAAGAACCACACTTAGTCAAAGCAAAACACTTCCCGAGTGTAACAAGACAATAAAGGGACAGTAGAATGAACTCCCACTGACAGATGGAACTCCTTAAAAACTGCTCTTTTCCACAAATACGTTTATTCCACACATTGAGCCCAACCTTGGAACCTTTAACTCTTAGAATTTGAACTATGAAAAAGGTTTACTGCATTCAAAAGAAAGAGTTAACTATCAGATTGACATGTTTTCTAAAAGCTCACCACAAGATGATTTGCTCTTTTAAACCCAAAGTTCTTTCCTACAACAAATCAGCCATTATTTGGACCTGGAGTTCTGTACCTTTGGAAGCAGGGCTGCAGAACAAGTCCAACCAACAGATATCTATGCAATTTTTCTTCCAACAGTTTAAATGCTTTCATGTAGAAGTCCATCCAGCCTTCACCCCCACCCCCCACAAACGTAACAAAAAAGCAACAGGGCAGGAGGCTCACGTGGCAGAATTGCTGAGACCAGAGAAGTGGAAGCTTTGTAACAGCAGGTTGCAGAGAGTTTGGTCCAGGTGTTAGGTAAGCAAAGGTAACACCACTTACAGTGATAACAGTGTATGGACATGACACAGATAGCACCGACTGCCACGCTCCCTGAAATTCCTTCTGTCATGGGATGTTTAGAAGTGCAGAGCAAACTTGAGTCTAAAGCAGCCTTTGAGGAAAATACCCATTTTCCTACTTTTCCTCAGAAGAACTCCATGTTTTTTCTCCCCTGTCACTTCCCCAGTGTTTCTCCAGCTGTTTCTCAGGAGTAACAGTAAAGGAGAAAATTAAGCACCACACACTTCTGTCCAGCTGACAAAAGCACTCTAAACTGCAAAATGGAACAGTTTGCCAACTGATACCACAAAACTGTATCCTCACAGGCCCAGTTGTGTGCTCCCATCTTTGCAAGGCAGCTGTATTTCACATCCATTACTAATTTAACTTCTGGACTTCCTACACAAAATCCCAGCAAAAAAAACTAATAAATGGCACCAGGAGAAGCAAAGAACGCTCAGCTTCTAACAGAGAAAGTATCATTAACCTTATATTTAAGATTAAGGCAGAATTCAGAATTCAAGCTCCCTTGATCTATATCTTTGAGTGCCTTTTGAAAACTTATCTCTCAAATCACACCAGGTATGGAATAAAATTAACATACTGAAGATATGTCAAAATATTTTGACATAAGGTCAAAAATCGCATGTGTTTTAAACAGTTTCTAAGAATTCCTCCTCAAGTCCCAAAAAGGGGACTGGGGAAGCATCTTCTCTACTACAGGAGACATGAGGAAATTCTCAGGCTAAAAAAAAATTCAAGTTAGTAAAGAAAGTCTCAGTTCAGGTGAAGTCTACTTTTTACATTTGTAGTGAGGGGAGGAAAAACCAAACCAAAAAAACCTCCAATCACCACTCCCCCCAAATAAAAAAACAAATGAATACAAAAAAAAAAAAAAAAAAACCAGACGTGTGCTTCAGCAATAATTCACAAATTTAGCTCATATACCTACAGCACAATTCACTAGGACATAATATTCATTTGTGTGAGTAATCACTTGGATTATATTGATTTCAAAATCACCTGTGTGGAGTTCAAATTTCTAATGAACACGCCAAGGGTGATGAACAGAATTTTTATCGTGTCCAAACTAAAATATTCCGTTTTCAATAACCCACAAGGTTTTCACAGCAGTCTCGAGCACTGAGAAGAGTTACCAACTAGCTACATGCTAAACACACTGACAGTGAAATGGTTATTTCTGCACTCTGCTCCTTGCCCTACTCTAATGGACTAGTGCCAAAGTGAACTCAAGTCTGTACTTCACCATGGAAACATCATTACTTCATGCCTGGGATAACCAAGTCTTCAAAGTTAGGTCAGTATTGCAATATTTTAGTATCTACCTGATTTGGTACAGGACCACCTACACCTTAACCAAGCTTCTTGGTTGGAAGAGATCCCCAGGCCTATTTGACTACTCCAGTCTCAGACTATCAGTCTGGGCTATCAATCAGCTTTGTGCTAACTGGTATTTGGGACAGCACTGCTCTTTTCCTTGATTTTCTTCTGGCCATACCTCAACTCTCTCTTAGCTTGAATGAAGAGAGGACACCCTCAGAGCAGCTACCTCCTCCCCCATGCCCACTGGCCTCACCAGCACACCATGCCCTTGGCTTTCAGCCTTGTAATCCCACTTCTCTTCTTGGGGGCATCACAGGTCCCACAAGGGCTGTCTTGCTGTGGGCACAGCACTGGCCTTATGCACTGACTGCCTGTCCCTGTAATGTCAACAGCAGACAGATAAAAACTGTTCCACATTACACAGCAATAAGCCAAGATGAGGGACAGAATAAAAAAAATACTTTACAAGAAACGTATGAGACATTTCAGCTTTTCCCAACTGGTTTCAAGCCAACTCTACAGGCTTGCTCCACATCAGTTCCTTCTCTGCCCCCAATTCCTCTGTAGTACCCTCAGCTACTGCAAACCATGTTCCTGCCACACAGGATTAAAATCACTATAGAGCACTTGAGATGCAGAACATGCCTTGGACTGCAACAGTCCCAGTTATGTTCTGAACTCCAACACAAACACAGGGCTGCTGCTGTGCAAGAAGGGCTCCACGGATGCAGCCTGAGAGCCATTCCACACCTGCAGTCTTGGTGGTTGTTAGTTAAGAGTGTGCAAGACAGCCTAAGGCAGGTCAGCCCCACATGAAAGCAGCTCCTGCTCAGCTCCCAAGTGGGACACAACATGACTTTCCTGGGATGCTGGCACTCTACTGTTATTTTTTTCAGTACTAAGTCTCTGTGAAAAGCTTAAAGCCAAGGCAGACTCTTTCTCACATATTAATTTAGACAGCTGCATTTCCAACTGACTCAACCCACAAGGTATCTTCTAGGAATGCATTTAACAAGTGCTTCAAGATTCTTGAAGCTCTTTGTGAAGCTCTGTGATTGGACACAATCCTTGGAATAGTTTCTACTTTATAAAAATCTTGCTATTAAAAACAAGGTGGTTTTTCTCTTTGGATCCTTACCACACCACTTAACAGATGCAATGTTTTCATACAAGACTTACATAACTAACCCTAAAAGATACTTATTTTTACAAGCCTCACAGTGAACAAAAAATCTGCCCAACATCAGTTGCTCAAAAGCAAGCCTTTCACTTGTCCTCAATTCCCGCAGGATCATAAACAAGCCCAAAGGTAAAAGATTAAGCATTATTTACTACTTATTGTTTTCAATTAACTAAGAACAGAGCTGCACATTAAATCAAGTTTGCACAGAGGAGGTGAAGCTTTGTTTCTGTAACTGGTGCTGTAAACACAGCTCTGCAATGGAACTAAACTCAAGGCATCTCAGAAACAAGAATTTACATCCTTAAGAATACTCCAGAAGCTTCTCTTAAAGCATTACACAGAATTACTGATCAAATATTTAGCTGCTACTTAGATGTTGTGAGTTACAGTGAGCCCATTTCAGCTCCACATCAAACTGTGATTAGTGGACTTTCTACAGGCTGGTACTGAAGTTCTATACTCAGGCCTGTGTCTGTTCTTGCTTAAAAAAACACCCCATAATCAGGTACTCGACAGAAAATTCAGACTTCCTTCCTAACTGCATGTGTGCATGTACTAACAAGTGGGGCTAAGCAGTATCAAAATATTCCCTTAAATTCAGCCTGGAAATACCTGACTGCCCAAAAAGGCATGCACAGGCAGTTGGGTATGTGGCAGGTGACCTGAAATCACACCTTCTCAAGATGTGACAGGCACTTAAACACGTCTCAAATGTCCTAACTCCAGGTTTAACTTAATTTAAACACAACTCGAGTGCATTGCACAGATTCTTTATAAGTTACCAAGAACAGCAATCATCCCAGCATTTAAATTCATGTTGTCCTGTACCCCAGCAGTTCCAGGAGAGAAATCGTTACTGTTAGTGCATGACATAAGTAGTTTTATCTACTTTTTTATGCATACATGTGCTTTGATCCACTTCCAATCCTTATGTCTATGCTTCAATTCTTACACAAGATTTCCAGCAAAGAAGTTTCTGTCACCTGTAAGGAAGCTTTGCCTGGACACAAGGTCACTCATCAGGTGTCTCATTTCCAAAGTGGTGCTCCAAGTACTTAAAAAAATCACCACCTGGTAGTTTTAATCATTTACCCTACCTTCCACTGACTCTGTAGTCCTACTGTGCTCCAACTCTTGCAATACATGCAGGACCAGCTCTGGGTTAAGACCTTATTGGAGACCTGCCTTTCCTCTGGCACACCTCCCTCACCCTAACAGCTCTGCACAGCAGACTTGTTCAGATGGACAGCATTTGTAAAAATGACAGTGCATCAGCTTAACCAAGAGCAGCTTGGTACTTTTTCATCAAGGGACACTTTTTTAGGACTGTCCTACCAGTTCATCTGTGCTCAGCTAAGGAGGATTTCAATGACTGCTTTGGCATGGAAAGGGGATGAAACACAACTGAGGGAGGTGTAAACTACAGCCAACAGTGACAATTCACATTTAAAACCTACTTCATTCTTTTATTTTACTGCTTAAGGCCTTAGAGCATTCATGTCACTGAGTAAAGGACTCTCTGAAGCAATGACAAGAATTTGGTAAGGCTAAACACGCTTTCTGCTGGCATCCATTTTTATGAGCAGATGTTTCAAAAAGTCATAGGATTATCACCTTTTTTATCCAAGCAGAAGTAAAAGCTTCCAATAAGTAGAAGTTTCCACTAAGCAGAAGGCAAACTGGAGCAGCTCTTACTGTGAAGATAAACCCACAGTCCCTCACACTTTACAGGCTAGTTGTGGTGCTGCAGTTGCTCAGCCTACTGCAAGTCAGCTCTCAGCTAGTCCAAAGTACTACCCAGTACCATCATGGGGCTATTCCTGAGCTACAATCAGGCCAAAATAGAACTACTACATCCCTCCCCCAAACTGTGACGAGTTCAAAATGCCACTCCACCATACCAACCTGACCAACAGGCACTGGTTAGCTCACTCTGCGAATTCAAAAGTTAAGAAAGCTACTTTTCCCAACTCCTCAAGACAAGGATCAGAAGGCGAGTGGTGCTTGCTGTAAAGCTCATGGGAATAAACAAACACACACACACACACACATAAAAAGAAGTGGACATACCCTCGACTGGTCAAGCAAATATTATACCTGCTCAAAACAATGCAAACCCACCTGCCATGATGTCATCCAGCGTGTCATTGAGCGTCTGAGCAGGGCTGGCTACCATTAACCCTTGCTGTGTTTCTGTCAGTATTCCTTGCCCCAGCCCTGCTAGTTGTGCTTGGCCCAGCACTGGCTGTCCAACTATAACACCTTGCAGTTCTGTAAGATTTGCGATGGACCCTGGAGGTAAGGAACCTGCTGCCAGAGGCAAAGCTTGTGGCATGGCCAGAGGCTGAACTGGTGCAAAACCCGTCTGCGCAGCAGCTTGCTGAGGGTCATCTTTAAGCAAGATGGGGTCCACTTGCTGCAATCGTGCATAGTCTCCCTCTGAGAGTTGTTCTCCTACCCCAACGGGAGTCAGTAGTCCCAGATGCTGGCAAGACTGTTGCTGCTGCTGCTGCTGGAGCTGAATTCTTTGCGCTTTTACCTCTAGGTATTGCTTTTTTAGCTGCTGCTGAGTTTTCAGCTGTAACTCTCGCTCCACTTTCTGCAGTTCCTCCAAAATCTTTTGTTTCTTCTGAATTTGTTCCTCTCTCGTTTTGTTCAGCTCCTCAATCTTCTCTTTGGTGAGCTGGTCAGCGTGTGCCAATTCCAGGGACTGCAGCTGAGCGTTCTTCTCTATGGCTTCTTTTATCCTCTGCTCCAGCTCTGTCAACTTGCCCTGAGCCTCTTCTACAATGCTCTCTGGAGACTGATTGGTGATGTAACCCTGTACATCCTGGTTGTTTGTTGGCAAATGACTGCTGGACTTTTGTTTAGAAGCAGCTGTGTGAAAAAGAAACCCCCTCAGAACCAATGGAAGTGCATATGAATGGCATCCTCATTACAGAGCTACTGCTGGGCCGCTGCGAGGCACGGCCCCCACGGGAGGTCAGCGCATCCCCAAGGCCCTCCAGGAACACCTGCACATTGGGACCCAGCAGTCGGAGTGCAATTTAACAGGACACACAAGTGCACATGCATCCCACATAAAACCCCTGTGCTACGGGGACAGGCCTACTCCAGCACAATGCTTATGCTTTCGCCAAAGGAAGCGATTGTCTCGAGCCGCTGCTGATACCGAGTGCTGCTACAAGAAAACTGGGAGCAAAAAGCAAGGAGGTGCTGTCTCTTTACTTGGTGTTTTGTGCCTGGTATGGTGTTGGGACATAAACATATGCTTACAGCCCTGAAAGCGCAGCCCAAGGGATACAGAAACACCTCTAGGACTAGGACTAGGCCACCGGTTCTGCAACTTGGTACACTTTAGGAAGTGCTACGCTCTCTAGAACTAGGCATCCTTTCGCTCCAGGTATCCAGCTTTGCTCAGGTGACAAAGAGTGCCAGAACCCAGGACAGTCATTTAGATTTAGCAGGATCTAACAGGGTGTCTTTAGCCACTACATTTTATCCATAGCAGACATGATTTTGCCTGGGTCAAAACTCAGCTCTTGGTCCAGGCAAGGCAAATATTTCAGCCTTCCTGCAAGAACAAGCGGAGGACTAATCCAACTGGTCTTTTATGCAGAAGTCCCCAGATACACAGCTGACGTGCTCTGCCATACCAGGTGGAGAAGCAACAATCTGTTAATTTTGAAGGGCGAAAGGCAAATCAAAACTCAAGATCTGAGGCAGTGGAGGTGCCCTGTTTCTTCCAGCCATCCTCGCTGTATCTCCAGAACAATACAAGTGTACACACAGGTTTAATTTTAGGACATGCCTGTATTTGCTACTGCTGATGCTTGATAAAAATTGATTTTTGAAGAGAATTCTTAAGTACAGAAAGCATTAAGCGTCAAAATGGCGAGAGCAAAATAGATGAAAATTTAGTCCTAGGAGGACCTGAGCCACATCAGACTAAAGATTTTACTGAGCAAGAAATTCCGCCTTCAATCCAATTAGTCAAACGCACTCCCGGACTACTACCCTAAGGATACACAAGTTACCAAAAATCAACTATGATATGGAGGTTAATATGGGTTTTGCAACTTCCATTATCCAATTTCTATAGACTTCTGGGTAACATTTTGCATAAGTTCAGTGTGTCAGACTAGAGATTTTAACATATTTACTTAGGCAGATTTCTTGATGTTTTATGATTAGATGACTGATACTTGGTGGATAAGCAAATCCTTAAAAAATCAGAAATTAAAAAAAAATATATATATAAATAAAAATTGCAGTTTCCTTGACTGAATCCATAAACACTCTTCGTAGGAACTACTCTGCTACAGGTGCAAGCCTCTATCTTCTGCCTGGGAAGGACATTTAGAAAGTAAGCTCCAGAACTACGACTGACCTTTATTTCTGATGGGAAGGGTTGTGGCGACATTAGCAGGGGGCTTGTCAGGCTCCTGGGGTGGGACGACCATGGGCAGCGCCTGCACTGGTACTCGAGGAGCCTAAAACGTCGGATACTAACAGATTACTTTTCTCATACTCTGGGCTAGATATAGTTCAATAGAAGGTAAACAAAATCTGTTAGAAAAGTAGACTTTAATGGTGACTAAGAACATTTTAGACTCTCTTTAATATACTGAGTTCAGTAACTAACACCGAGATCACATGATCTCCACACACTTTGAGTTTTTAACCTAAAAAATTACTTGCTGAATTATACTAGGCATGGTACAGTGCTGCATTGTAGTACAGCACAGGCAAGCCACCATGGGCTATAAATTCAGTTCTGAGGAGTCTCATTTGGACATGCTGGCTTTTTCCACCCTCGGTGTTTTTTCCAGTAATACTCAGAGAACAGTAAGAATGATGAGAGCACTACACCAAAATGTTCCAAAGTCTTGCCCATTTCTATTACAGCTCTAAGTAATTTTCAGTGTGCTCACCTACAGTTTATGATATGACACGACTCACTCTATTCTCACCCTTAAACTCTCAAGAAAGTGTAAAAAGTCCCGCAGATGACGAGCCCTGCAATCTTACCCTGTTCAGATCATGAGATGGTGGGGTCAGCTGAGTGGCATCGGGTGGAGGAGCAGAAAGCAAGTTGTTTGGGTAATCTAGAAGGTAACAAACCACGCTGGTGTGACCGCCTTTGGCTGCCTCGATTAGCATAGTCGATCCGTCCTGAGGAGGGGAGATCACAGAGTCAGAAAAGAGCATCACTGAAACAACACTGCAGCATTCTGGGAGACACAACACAGTACCACTGCTTTGTACTTTAGTAAAGACTTATAGACTTGGTGAAGTATTAAAAAAAAACCACCTCTAAAATTCTTTCCTGTTTCACACAGCACTTTATAACTGGAGGGCAGCCTTTATACTCATGATGATCAAGACAGCTGCAGATGAGCAGAACATCTGCCTGTGCAAACTCCCATTTAAATCATCACAGGCTGGCTGCATTGCAGAGAATGCAAAAGGAGAAAATTCAGTTGGGTATCCCTAGTTATAGAGGAAAACAAGGCAGCTGAGGGACAAACCTTGAGTCTGTGTGTGGGATCAGCACCATGAGCGAGCAGTAGCTCCACCACTGCCAAGTGACCTCCAGCACAGGCCAGCGACAACACCGTGTGATCGTTGTTCGCTGTGGTCCTGTTCACATTTGCTCCTGCAAAAACAGAAGGGCAAACATCAGCTGAAACACACTTCACCAGGTTCACCTCTATCAAATGCAACAGAATCAACTACTCAGCAATCTACACAGGGAAAAATCCATCCTGCCAGATGTCCTACTCCATGCAAGGCAGGGACAAGAAGAGAGCCCAAGAGAGGAGATGGAAATTCCAGGTTAGTACTAAAACATCAAGCAAGCTATCGTCAAAATCTGGAAACCAACAGGCACTTGTAGTTCAACCCTCAAAGACAGTGCTCCAAAGCTGCACCACGGGGCATGGAGACCTCAGTGATTCCTATACTGCTGCTCTTACTAGGAATTCAAGACTGAAATACACTATTTTTACAACAGATGCAGTTCCACTGATCTCAGCAGAAACCACAGGTAATCATTACATGCCTAGTTGGACAATCAATTGCCCACTTCAGTTAGGATATTTAAAACAAATCCAAGGAAGTTACACTAGTTCTGGCATGTACTTAACTTTAAGTACTTAACTTTAACTTTGTACTTAACCATTCCACACTCTTACCTTTGCTAATCAAGAACTGAACAGTGCAAACATGACCTGCCCTGGCAGCTTTCATGAGAGGGGTTCTTCCACCTTCTGATTCATGCTCCTAGAGCAGATAAAGAAAGGCTTCAAAATCCAAAGCAGCATGTGAAAGGAGGCAAGCCAGCCTTGGAACATCCTTCTTTAGTGTTTCACAAACTTAAACCTAAATATTTAGCTAACATTCAAACCAAGGCTATCTTGAAGCCAGATGAACCATCCACCACCTGCCTCTGCACAGTTTAGGTGTCACTCCCGGACAAAAAGCATTCAAGGTACATGAGGGGAATTTTAATTAAACAGGTCATCGTCTGACATGCTTAACATCACTTTTTGATGGCACACTGGTGTACAAGCCTACTGGAAAGTAAAAATCAGTTTATCTCCATCATCTTAATTGCATTACAGTACACCAAACAGACTGTCAACTATCTGATGCATAAGGAATAGAACAGATTTGTAGTTAAAAAGACTAACCCAGAATCAGCTCAACAATTCTAAGCTGAATACCATGCCAAAAGAATGAAATCCCCCTTTTTACTGTCCAGGCAACCTTGAATGGCTTGGAAATGCTTTAGACATCAATCACTAGAGGACTGTAACTGACCTCAGCACTTCAGGGTAATTTAACAGCCCAAAATACATTAAAAAACATGTAAGTTTTCAGCAATGAACACAGAAGCAAACACAAGGACTATCAGATGTTGATAATTTTATATCCTACTCAGATTTTTTTAAGAAGGTGAATGACTTACCAGATCTGCACCTGCCTGAAGTAAGACATCTGCTACATCGGTGTGGCCGTTCTCACAGGCATACGTCAGGGCTGTGTCCCCTGTTGCTGTTGTTGCATGCACATTAGCCCCTGAAACAGAAGGGATAAAACCTTGTAAGCTTTATGATGGGCATTACAGAAAATATACAAGCCTTCACAATCTTTACAGGATCAAACAGCAAATTAAATTTCCCCCTTTCAATCCAGCACCTATTAAACTGATAATACTATAGAGGAATAAAAATGTAAACTGCAACTTAGGTCCAAAGAAGTTTACATCAACTCAATCTTCAAAAGCTAAATTAGAGTCCAACCAGTAAATTACTTTGGGCTCCAAAGACCTTCACAGTCAACCTCAAGAAGCTGCTAAAGAAAATGTAATGAATACAGGAAAAAAAGTACTTTTCTCTTAGATTAAGCCTTTAAAAAAGTGCTAACAAAATTACTCCAAACCTGCAGCTAATAAATATTTAACCAGCTCCAAATGCCCCTCTTGAGCAGCCTCCATCAAAGGTGTGGAACAGCCGAGCTCTATGTCAGCTCCTGCTTTAATGAGGAAATCGGCCACCTCCAAAAACCCTCCACAGCACGCCAGAGTTAATGCGGTTTCTTGTGTCTCCTCCGTCTGAGCGTTGATGTTTGCTCCTTCAAACAACACAAAACACCAGTTACAGAAGGCAGGATCAGCAAACCCCTTCCATATGCACAAGGCATCTCATTACCAAAGAAAACAAAAATCACAGTAACACAGAGCTTTTTCCCCAACACGTGCAGCTGCCTGCTGAGCTGCAGCCCGCAGCAGTTACCTTGCCCAAGTAACAGTGCCACCATCTCCTCGTGGCCCTCCCGAGCTGCCTCCATCAGCGGTGTGTATCCCTCATCATTGACCTCTTCCAAGTTAGCCCCACGTTCAATTAGCAGAGCTGCCAGCTCCACGTGCCCGCCACAGGCTGCCAGAGTCAGCGGAGACTCAAAGGAGTCCGCGGGCATGTTCACCTGAGCTCCGCTGTCCAGAAGTAATCTGGCCACTTCCACATGGCCATCCTGGAAACAAACAAAACAAGATCAAAAGATTGAAAAAATGGAAAAATTGCTTTTCTCCACAGCTTTGCAAAGACCTGAGTTCCCACAAAAGACACAAAAAGCAAGGAGTGAGTAAAATGAGTCCAAAAGTATAATTAAACCTGTTGAACAGTTCTTCTGAATATTTTCCCTAAGTATTTGGATAAAGCATAAGATCTCCTATATTGAACAGGCAGCTGTAGAAATGCTGAGCATGTTTTAGTGAGTAAGTGCTGTGAAACTCGTATCAGATCTCTTTGTCAGTGGTATAAGCAACAAGCCAGACAGAGTCCTGCAAAACTATTTCACTGCTCAGTCTAACAGCAGAGTCAAGACTTATTTTCTTCTTCCAAGACAAAAGCCAAAATGAGACCACTTGTCAGGGGTTCCTTACACATCCCAGAAGCCACCACCTGAGCAACAGCTTTCTCTTGGCAGGATTCTGGCAGGGTTTTCCAGATACCACGACCGTGCTGTCAAACCCGTTCTACCAAAAGGTAGCTCCTAAGTTTGCTTTCTTCCTTTAAAAACACTCGAGCATAGGATCTCCGTCATATTTTCAGTATGCCATAAATTCAGGAACTATTTGAAGTGGCTTTTCAGCTCCATGTTTACACTGGAGGCCTGACAGTGACACATCCAACTGTCATTCCATTCTGCTTTGTTCAGACAGAAGCGGAGACTGGCTCGGTCTCTGCGCTCCAACAACAGCATAAACTCTCCAAGCTGGTTTCCTCCATGAGGAGATCGCCATCATTCCAACTTGGAGGAACCATAATCTGACAAACAAAACACTGGAGGACAAACAGCCACTCAGGAGGAACACAAGGCTTTCCCAAGGCTGTCACTGAATGAGGTAAGTACACCTCGATCTCAGATTAACTCCGAAGAGGCTGCAAATCGCAGCCACAGCCATCCTCGCCAAGCTGGAAACCACAATTCCAAAAAGCTCTTTTCCAGACAAAATACCAAACTGCATCTGACGTTTTTCCGCTTCATTCTCTCAAGTGTTTCATACCTTATTCTGATATCCAGGGAGCAAAGCACGGTTTCCTCTCAGAAAAATATCTAGGGCATTAACTAGGACATATTCACCTTTTACATGAAATGACAGTACTATTTTAGGGGAAAACTCCAAGACTCCATAAAGAATCTTTCCTCAGGGAAATGCAGAGACGGTGGCTCATCCATCAGGCTTTGGCAAGACAGCTAAGTGCTCACTCCTGATCCATGAAGAGGACAGCACCATGCAGCACCAAAGCCTGCTTCAAAGCTTCCTATGTGGGCCAAGCAGCCTGGAGGAGAACTGCTAGTGCTTCACCACATAGGGGAATTGCATCCAAGTTTTAATAAACCTTGCAATGGGGTGGGGCTGTTGAGCTCTCCTACAACAGTCAGGAAAAGCCTTCCAACTGGTAACAGATCAGAAAAAGTCACCTGAGCAACCTTCACAAGAGCACCAGCTGCATTTTCAAGATGAAGCTCTGTGGGCATCAGTCCTTCAGCAAGAGGAAACGCCAACTAGACCAACCTGCTTTTTCCTCCCACAAGGCAAGTGCCATTGTCCAACACCTCATTTGCATTAAATCAACATTAATTGCTGTCTAAAAAAACTCTCCTGCATGCCTTGTAGGACAAGGTTTAAACCTGTGCTGGCTGTGCCACAGATAGACAGTTCTGTTAGCACACGCTCAAGCTCAGTGCTGTTCCAAAGGAGGCTTTCTTGTGCCACTGAAGAGCAGTAACTGTTTCTGCACAGAGAACATGCTGAGATGGAAGTCCTTGCTCTGCTTCATTTCACACAGCAAGGTTTTAAATACTGCTAGAGAAAGCTGCTCCTTCTCTTGTCAGCAGAGCGGAAGGTATGAGACTCTCAACTATTTGCCAGCTCTGAGCACCAGCGTGGAACTGCCTCCCTAGGAACAGCTTCCTGCAGAAATGAGGGAGAAGAATCTTTTCCTACTGCTCAGTAATTTTTAGCAAAAATTAGGTCTTATCATCTCTGTGAGTCTGATGGAATTTTGTTAGGCTATTCGAGGAGTTAAAAGTGCAGAAGAGAATGGGAAGGAAAGGAAGGCCTGATCCATAGCCCCACCACAAGAATATCCTGATGAGAAGGCAACTGCACCACCGAGCAAGGTGATTTTACCATCAGCTCCCAGGAACTGGCTGCAAGGCCATTGCCACGGATATTTATGTGGCTGCTCTAGTAAGATTTCAGGGTGAGATAAAGGACAGCTCAAGTTCTGTTTATCTACGTGACTTTCTTTGCAACAACTTTCCAGAAGTATAATGGTTTCTGTTAATCATTCCCCTATCTGAAACCATTAACTTCTTTGAATAGACATAACTGGCTGATTTTAGAACCATTACAGTTGTTTCAGGGAAGGGCAGACTCAACAGGGATTTACTGCCCTCCTCTACAGCCACGGGTTCACAGTGTGACATTACACAAGGCTAATGCCATGAAAATCCCAACACATGAGGAATCTATTCGGGGAGAAGGATAAAAAGGAAATTTAAGAAATGAATTCTCAGTTTAACAACAAAGCTCCATATTCAGATGAACACAACCACCTCAGATGGACAAAGGAGCAACATCAAAGCACTTTCACCAGTAAGAATTAACAATTTTCCCTTTCATTTCCTAGCTGCTTCCCAAACAGCCTCTGATCCTGTGTTTTCAAGGAGTACATGGTTACATGACCTACACTGAAACATGTTACACACATAACCACCTGCTTACCAGCTGCTTTAACATAATCGAGGTGTGTTAAATGCCTCCAAAAGCCAGGTTATGACCACATTCACTGCCCGTGTTTAGCACATTAGGTTGAAGTTATTTAATTCCTAAATTCCTGTATAAAGTGTTTTCCCACCACTAACTTCCCATCAAGTAGACAAAAGAACCAAAACATCACAGATTCTGTACCAGAAGGAGACTAAAAGGAATTATTTTCTCCATCTTTGGGAAGAAAAGACAGCCCACAGACTTCACTGCCCAAGCCTTACATCTCTTACCATGCACGCCTCCATGAGAGCAGTGTGCATTTCATCTGTCTTGTGCTCCTGGTCTGCACCAGCTTCCAGCAGAAACCTCACCATTTCCAGATGGCCTGTGTGGAGAAAACAGTTAGCAGAGAGAAACTGCATTTCAACACTCATAGAAAGGATCTACAGTACACAATGAAGGTCATGGATGCCCATGTTAGAACATAAAAAATCAAGTCTGGAAAGGTACATTTGTATCTCCGCCATCTACGTGCACAGCAGCTTATCAGTGTAGTTGGTAAAAAATATAAATGAAAGACTAAGACCAGCTTCTATACAGGTGCCACACAAGTACATTTATGTAGTGGGTTTAGTGCTGGCCAAATTGCCAGTGCACGTACTAGAATTATTTACTTATTTGTTGTTGTGAGATAGGATTAGGAAGAAGAAAAAGCAGGCTCAAACTTTAAAGGGCATACTCTTCCCTCCTCAATAACTGCTGTATGTGCAAAACCAGCACACTCTGCTACCAACATCAACTACTCCATGATGGCAAGGGCCTAATGAAACATATCCTAAGTGACTACAACAGCAGCTGCTGGGCTGTAGGAACATATTTTGCCTGATAATTAAACATCTTCATGCTTTTCTGGGGTGTGCAAGTTTGCTGCCCAATGCTCTAAGGGAGGAAACAAAGGTGTTGCCCTCAGCACTGACATCTAAATGGCAAGGTCCTAAACTTCCCGTGATTTGCAAGTGCCAAGTCCTTTAAAATGAATTATTTTCTGTATTTAACCAGAGGTACCCAGCATAATACAGCTGTAATACAGAAAGTTCAGCTTACTTATTCTGTAATATAACACATCAGTTCCTTATCTCTTGATTTGTTTAACAGAGCATCTTCTAAATAATCGTAACTCAGACCCAAGGTTTGGATCGTGATACTCAGGGTGTGCACACGTGTGCTGTGCGGTATCACGGCCAGGACAAGAGCACCACGGTGTCTGCTCACACCCTCTGAATTCCTGGTCGTGGGCAGCAAGGCTGAAGAAATGCCTGCCCCTTTCCCCAGCTGTGTACCTTTGTAGCAGGCCAGCGTGAGCGCGCTCTCCTTGAACTCGTTGGAGTGCGTGTTGATGCCCGCGCCGTTCTCCAGCAGCACCCTGGCCACCTCCACGTGGCCGGCGCTCCCGGCCTCCATCAGCGGCGTGTGACCGTTCTCGTTGTGGTCCTCGATGCTGGCGCCCGACTCCAGCAGCACCTTCACCACGTCCACGTAGCCCCCGGCACAGGCGTACGTCAGCGCTGTGTTGCCTAAAGCCAGGGACAACGCGTTGGGAACAGATGAACAACTACAGGAAGAGGAACATCAGTAATGGCACCAAGCAGCTCGGTGCTGACAGACTCAGGAGCTCCTTGTGCCTGTACTGATGCACACCTCTTCCCATCTCTAGCCCAGCTTCTGCCACAAAGCCCCATCCCCTTTCCTGTTAATCAGCAGAGGCACACGATGCTGTAAGAATGAAAGCTCAAAACCAGGAGCAGAATGAACTGCTGCTTCTAAATCAAGCCTTAAACACCTGCAAGGGGCTGGTTCCAACATGTTCATAGTCTTTATGAAGAGACGAAAACTACTTCAGTGAAAAAAAAATACACAAACATGGATCTGCACACAACAGTCAAAAGATCTGCCTTTGTGAAAGAGACCTTGGAAGAAGTTAAAGGTCAAGGCCATATTGCCACTGAGAAAACTACTTCACTGAAAATAATACTAAAAAAGATCAGTAAGGCGTCTTCTGGTATCCCCCTCTCCTCCTCACTCAGGGTCAGCTCTCTATTCATCAGTTACTGCTGACTACACACCAGCTCTCCCCTTACAGTCTACAAAAACTCAGAAGATTTCCCAATCTGGTCACTTCAACACAAATGGCTACCAAATTACCATGGCAAGAGGGGAAGGGGGGGCATTCTCTCACGTTTCCTGTTTTCCCCTTGGGTTTCCTGACCTGTCACCAAATAACTTTTCCGTGTACGAGCAAACTTCCCAAACTGTGCTTAAAATGTGACAACAAATCCTGTGTACTCACCTTCCAGTTACTAACTGACCTTATCCACCTCTATATGTCTCCATAATATTTTATCTGCATCCAACAAGTTTTCAGAATTTCACTTTGAAAAGAGAATTTATTTAAGTGGCAAAACCACAAGGAAGCATTCTGCCTTGCTGGGCTGAGAGGCAGTGCTCCCAAACTTCCACACCAAGTTCCCTGGACACCACAAATCCCAGCTCTCCAGCTGCTCCCAACAGTCTCTTTACCTGTGGATGACTGTGCGTTCACATCAGCACCGTGAGCTAGTAGCAGCTTGACAATTTTGACGTGCCCGCCATTGGCAGCAGCCATTAGAGGTGTGATGTCTCCTTTGATTCCCCGGTCCTCCACATTGGCATGCATTGCCAGGAGCACCTGCCGAGAGACAGGGATCAACACCACCGGGGTGACAAACTGTGCCTCTGCACTACAAACCCCCACCTGCACTGCAGCATGTGTGAGTAACGCTGGCAGAAAACAGGCACCAGGAACGCATTAGCAACATTCAGTGTACGTGTGAGACTCGTCTGCCATTTCTCACCACATTAACATCCCCTTCCACGGGCACAAAATGGTAATATATATTGATTTCACATTTCTTTTTGTACAGACAGCCAGGAAACCAACCTGTGCAAGCTCATAGTATCCTGCTGAGCAGGCCAAACAAAGGAGGCTCTCCCCTTCTTCTGTGTGCTCGTTCACACTCCGGCCTTCAATGAGCAACTTCCGCACAGCATTCACGTCTCCTTCGGAACAAGCCTCGGCCAAGCTGCGGCTAACAAGGGACAAAGCATTGCAAGTGCAGGTGGACTATGCCCCTACTTCAGTGTGCCATGAGGACACAGGCAGCAAAAAGGAAAACAAGCGAAAAACGTGCCAACTGCTAATTAAAGAAGTGCCAGTTTTACACTTGAGGTTTCCCAGCTAACTTGGCTGAAAATGAAGTCGTGTTCATATCCACTCCTGCTATTAATTTTTAACAGAAGTTTACAAGAGAACCATATGCAGGATATCCCAGGACCAGAGGACAAGGAAATCATCTGTCAATCTTGAGAAAACTTTATTTGTTCAGCACTGTAACTGTTAATTAAACTAAAACAAATCACCCACATCAGTCTTCCTCTCTAAGAAACTTAACCACTCCCCTTCTCTGCTGTGCTGAAAACACCAGGATCTTGTAACCAGATACAATTTTGACCCATGGAGAATCAGTTCTTTAATATGTCTCTTAACTACATATTGACCTTTTTTTTTTAATTTCCAAGAACCTCTGTCCCTGTAACAACTTTGGCAACCACCACCAAGAAATTCCCAAGAAATTACTTTGTATAGAAGGAACAAACTTCCAACTAGCACAGCAACGCCTGACTGTTGCTACTAACGCTGTTTCCACTGCACTGAAGCCTGATGACAGCCTGGAAGGAAACCTCCTGCTTTCCCTTCTGAATAGCCCAGTAAGAAAAAAATCACACATAGAAAGCCATGAAGTTCAGTACAAGAGCAGGAACTCCCTGGCTGAGGCTCTATCCAGGGCCCTATGTGACACTGACCACTACGGAGCTCCAGTCCCTCAAAACTGCTTTCCTTCCTCAATTAAAAAGGCATTCTGAAGTTCCCTAAAATATTTTTTTTTTTGAGCTCAAATCTTGTTTCATGCTATCACTGAATGACCCATTTTGGGATTTGTGAAGAACTGTTTGGAACAGTTCTAAGGCTCATACTATTGAAGAGCTTAGAAATGTTTCTATAGCTGGTCCCAAAAAACTGCTTGGAGTGTCACTCTGTAATTCTAAGCAGCATTAAGTGCTTCACTCTCTACTGCAAGGCCTGCCAGTCCACAAATATTTAACCAGGAGCAGCAAAGGTGATAACTTGGCACTAATTCCACTTGAGTAAGAGTTTCATCACTCCACAAGCACAAGTGATAGAACAAGAAAAACTGCTTCTGGAAGCAGCAAAGGGCTGGCAAAGCCCAGGAGCAAAGCTGGCTTACTTGTCCGTCTGCCCTGCATTGGCTGTGCTCTCGGCTCTCATCCGGGTCAGCGCAGCGGCAGCTTCATCCAACGCGCAGCTCACCGAGGACGTCAGCCTGCGCAGCACCTCGGGATCTGCAAAGGCTTTCCCATCCGCCGTCGACAGCTTCCCTATGCCTGCCATTCCCATCCACAGCCGGCGGGACGCGTGCCAGGAAACGAGAGAACACACAAGTGGAAACTGAGCCATGAGATCTGTCGGCAGAAACATTCCAAGCACAACCCACCACAGCTTCCAAAAAGAAGGGTTTAACTGTTTACAACACGCATTAGAGGCTGCACGTGAGTGAAACCCTCCAATCCACAGAAGGAAACAGTTTTCAGCTACTGAAACTCCTTAATATAAGCAACTATTAAAGCTTTGCACACAGCAACTACTACAAAATAAAACCTACTCAGCAATTTAGGGTTGACATAATGGCCAAAGTCCGGCATCAATTTTGGCTCAGGCTTTTAGAACACCAGCACGGGAGGAAATCTGATTTGAAGCACCTTCATGTGAAATTCTGGTGTTCCAAACCTTGGGATACTTTAAAATAAACCTTTTTCTCTTCCATGACACCCTTGCCAAATCCACACTGTCGTACATTTTGCAGGTGTGCCGTGCTCCTATGGATTAGCCTTATGCAAGGGATTCCAGTATGGACTCTTGTAAGGGCTTTGGGGTTAAACCTGTACGGGACACAAGGACTTACCCGCAGCTTCAAGTAAAGCTTCTAATCTTGCCTGGGTTTCGGGATCTACTGTTCTCAGGTCAGCACCATCAGCAGTACTTGACAGCAGCAATTTAGAAGCTGTTTCCAACATAGGGTTTTCGAGATCATCCTGATCCAAGATAAATGATTCCACCTGAAAAGTAACAGATCTGGTTTCAGAGTTATGTAACTGACCAAAATAGACTTAAAACACAAAAAAACTACAGCTGCAGTTATTATTTGAGCATTTTTTATTTTTAAGGACTTTGTTGGCTTCAGGTATCTCACTTTGGGTCTGATGTCTCCTAATCCAACATCCAAAGAAAATAATCAAAAGGACAAGCAACACCTTCCACATTGTATCAACATTATTACAAAACAACTTCATGTCACAGCATTTTTCTCAAGAAAACATCTTCTTAAACTTAATCCATAGAATATGCAACTGTACATCTGCCCTTTTTATAAAACTTTTTAGATGCTGAGTTGTCCAAGTTCTTCTGTAGACCCTGCCTTCCTGTGCTGCTAATTGTTTTTGCTGTGAAATATATACAAATTGGGATGAGTGTTTTAGAGAAGAAAGCCCTAATACTAATTTGTGTTATCCTGCCTGATAGAGGACAACGGAATCAAGTAGTTTAGAGAACACACTTCTCTGAGTGTTCCATGAACTCACTCCACAGCCTGTGAACTAGTTGCCAAAACAGTTAGCACATTATAAAGACTAAGTTAAACATCCCCCTACAAAGCACAACAGGTTCCAAAATCCCCAGTTTCAAAACCCAAACCCCAATCCCAATCCAAAACCAGAATAAATTTAAATGCCAGTCTGCCCAACAGAAATCACATGTGCCAGCCACCTCTGCAACAATTAAAAACTGCAGTCACCACTGGATAAAAGCAGCCACCGTCTGTATCTGCTCCCACATGGAGTACACCTTGTTGAGACAGAAAATAATTTTATTCTTAAGCTTCATTTGTGTCTCCAAAGTTTCATGAGCAGTCCCATGAGCATCACAAGTTGAGATTCCTGCAGATCAATTCCCCAAGAATCCATCTATGTGGGCAGACAAACCACAAGAGCAAGCAGTTCATCTAAGGACTCCTGGAAGGTCCCTCCAGCCTCCCTTCCATTCTCCTGTCACAAGAGGGGAGCTCACACAGCTTTTGCCTTCTGCCGTCTGTCTCCCTCTCAACACCTCTAGGACAAGCTCAGCTTCAACCCAAAGGCCTTGTCTGCTAAGGCAGGCAAGCCTGAGAACTACTTCCAGTTTTCTTCATTTCATGCCTTCAGCACCACCATTGAGAAACACAGCCTCTGGTCAGCTCTTGGCAGTACACAAACACACATCTCAAGGGCACCTCTAAAGCCTCCCACTGCTCTTTTGCAGCCTCTCTGCCCTCCTCCTCCTCCAAATCTGGGAACATGGAGCTAGAAGGGAGGAGCTGATCCAGCTTCAGGTCAGAGTGGCTCAGTCCAGCAGCACTGCCTGTGGCTCCTCAGCAGCGCTTTTTCCAAGTGATACTCAACACAGGCTGCTCTCTCCAGTCTGGCATACTGGTGAAGGCAACTCCTAGTTTCCTCCCCAGCCCTAAGGAATCCTGCCTTGCCAGGGTCCTTGGCCCATCCCTGCTCTCTGCACCTACAACACTATTTTAGGCCTGCTCTGGTTCATCTGAGGACTTGCCATTTGTCTTGTTGCAGAGGACAGCCTGCTGCGGCAAGACAGAGGAACCGCTGCGCTGCTCAGGAGCCAAGCGACAGATTCACCCCTGGAAAGGCAAACTCCCGAGCTGTCAGAAGGATTCTTGGCTCACCCCGCTCCTGCAAAATCCCAACTGCTCAGACTCACTGCAAAACATCTCCTCCAAGTGAAATAATGAACAGCTGGTCATGGTTCTTCCTAACACTAAGAAATATTTGCTAAGAAAAAAGTCAAAATAGGAAAACTACTCTCCCCCACACATATCCTCTCCCCAAAATTAGGTCTTTCATGCAGTTTAAGTTTCAAATGGAAAAATCCTCCCATCTTCCTTCCAGCTAAGAATATGTGCATGGTGTGATTAAATAAATAACCCAAGGAGAACAGGGAGAAGCAGAAATCCACCCACAAACAACACAGCACCGAGACACCCATGGGGAAACAGGAGAAATAATCCTCACAATAAAGACTGGGGAATGTTTATATTATGTGATGTCACTAAAAACATTTCTGAACAATATCAAGAAATTAGCTCACTGGAAAAACACTTTACACTATTTTTTAATATTAAATACAGAGTAAAAATCTTTCCTATTGCAAGGTAGAAGAGATTCACCTTCAGCCTGCAGAACTTTGCATTTCCCCTGCAGTTTCAAAGTTGTTATTTACCTTCAGAGTCTCATTAGAGCTACAGTCTTGTCTTTTCAGTTTTTCTACATAACACCAAGTACCACACAGGGATAGTGATAAAGACATAGTGTATCAGAGCAGGGAATAAAAACATATTTTGGTGGAAGGGAAAACTTTACTTCTCCTTCTCAGAAAATCCCACCTTCTCCACAGAAGCTACAAATGAAAACAAAGCATTTCCATGTACCAGGTTAAATAAACAGACATTTCCTTTAAAGGGCTTCAGATGTATTTTATTTCCCTTGACTAAAATAAGTGTAGAATAGCATCCAAATGCTCCACCTTATATATCAGAATATTTCATCTGCATGCTCCGTCAGCATTCCCCCAATCCAACAATACTCTGGCAGAACCCCACTGTTCAGACAGGCCCCAACATCAGCCCTTGTACACCATTTCTCCTACTCTCTCATCCTGCAGTGACTATCTCATGTTCTTGCCTAGGTTTACTTTGCTCAAAACAATCTTCAGTACATTTGACATTTCTACTACCAGAAAGATGCCAGGAAAACAAAACTCCCAAGTTCTGGCTGCTCTCAAATGGGACTCATGTCTGTACACCCTGAAGACAGTCTTGTAAAATGCCAGTAGGTTTGTTTTGACTGAGCAACACCAAATACTGTCCATGCATTTGAACAAAAGCCAGGCTAGGACAGGAAGACAAAGCACACCTGAGCTGCCCTAACTCGCATGGCTCTTGCCATCACATAATGCTGGATCAGACAGAGACAGAATTCAGCTCTAAAAGATGCTAAAAGATGGCATAAAACTGCCTTCAGCACAGATCCCATTGTGGCCCCAAGCCTCCACATCATCTTGCACAGATGCAAACTAAGGTCAAAGAATCAACTTCCTCTCAGAGTTTCCCTCAGTAAGAAGACACAACAAAAACCCAAGCAGTTACACATAACGCCCAAACAAACAAACAAACAAACAAGGAAACTACTCTTATGCATTAAGGACTTGAAGAAAAGCTTTGGGTTATCTACTGATTTCAAATTTACTGCTTTGAAGGCTAAACACGGATGAACATCTTTCTAATTTTACACCAGGGAAGGCAGGGAGGGAGAAGGGAAAGTACATCCCCACATACAAACAACTGTCTCTTCACATCATCTCCTCCTAGGAGGAAGAAATGCAGTACCCAACACCTAGCAGCTCATCTAGAACCACACCATCGACTAAGGTATCAAGTTAGGCAAGTCTCTCAAGTATGAGTATACAATGCCTAAATTTAGATCACAAGCTTAAGAAGACAGCAACTCTAACCTTACTCCCAGCAGAAGAACCTGCCACCAGTTCCATTAACTGAGAGCTTTAAAATGAGCTGAACTCTTGTCAGAATAAAACCTTGCTTTATGAACAAGGCAGAAAATACTTCGTCCCCAGCACCCACCACCCTCACTGCAAACACCACATTTATTTATCCCATTATTTATCCATCTATTCAGTGCATGGCTCTGCTCACTCCCAGAGCATCTCTAGCATTTGGCTAGAGATATAGTTTTCCTAAATGACATCTTTGCTATAAGGACAATCCAGAAGCATTAAGAAAAGGCTGTAAAAAGCAACTTTCTCCTTCCCATCTCAGGTTCCCTGTCTGATTCCAAGAGCCCATTTTGCTGATCCCATTCCCTGCTCCTTCTCCTTCAGGCCATCCTGCATGCTCCCAGCGCTGATGTGCCCCTGCCTTGCAGCACTGAGCCAGAGCAAGCGCTCTGTCTAAACTCAAATCACCTCTGTGACGTGCCACGTGGAGGCAGAGCAGCAAGGAGGGCACTCAGTGTCATTACCCAGCCCCAACACTCGCTCAGAAGAACCTGAGTGGCACCTTTGGACAAACATCCAGTGACATCTCTTGGAAGCAGTGCGAGCCCCGAGCTGCATCTGAGCCATTTATAGGACAGCAGGCAGCATGGTATCTCTGTCTCTGGATGCTCAAAGCATTAGTGCAGAGCTCCTCAAGCAGAACCAAGGAAACAGTGCACTGCAGTCAAGTGTCTGGCAGCCAGGCTGCACACAACAGCCCTACACGGCTGTGAAATAGCAAGTCGGGCTCATTAACCTAACAGGATTTATTTTTTAAGCTTCAGTGTTTTTAAGCACCATAATATAAAACAGCAGCATTTGAAACCGGATTTGGATGAACCACACTAGCTCAGACAAGTATTAAAAGAAATCTAACCTCTCATGAAAAAATATTTTAGCTTCAGGATTTTTGCTTATTTTTGGAGCTGGCCCCTATTTTCAAGTCTTAAAATCCAACACAACTTCGTGTCTCAGCTTTTCTCAGAAGAGTCCCATGACTTCTGCCTTATTTCAGGCACAGAACACAATTTAGAATTTGCTACATTTTTAACTTGGCATTTGGGCCTTTGGTGTTTGACACCCAGAGGGTGCCACACGGATCCTAGAAGGACCAGAGCAAAGCCCTTCCCAAGAACCTTAAGGGCAAGGAACAGCCAGTGGCTGCTGCCAGGTAGCAAACTGCAACCCCTAAAATAAACCTTACCTGACACTCCTTTTGGATCAGTTCTTTGTGAGGCACTTACTGCCAATTAACCAAGCGTTTTAACAGTTGACTTTCTCCAGCTCCAAAATTTTTGGAGAGCAGCAAAAGGTTTTTAAAGACAGCAATAAATTTAGTAAGAATTTTCAACTCTGTTTGGTGTTGCCAAGCCATCTCCAGATCAAAACCACAACTATGACCAGGTCAGTAAATAACCCTCAGTCCTACTTTGCTGACTTCAGCCCCACTTCCCTGCTTGAAGAGCAAGGAAGCTGCAGATTCTTTCCTCGCTCAGCTAAAAATGACTTCCCTACAGTGAGCAGTTTTAATCCTGATTTCCATGAGGATCTCCTCATGCCTGACCTACAGTCACATTGCTTTCCCTGGTGCTCCAGCAATTCCCATCCAAAATAATCTCAGCCTTCTCTCCAGAACCATTTCAGCTCTCACACCTCCAAGACACTGCACTGAAAAATAATTTATCTATCTATCTACACTTGATACACTACTGAGCATTTCTTGACAGCATATGTTCCACTGTTCACTTCAGGAATACACTTGAAGTCTGTTTCACACAGAAATAGCAGTGGAACACACAAGAGGAAATAAATCCCCATTCCCAGTGCAAGAACAAAGTCCAGCTCTGATTAAGAACTTGCTAAGTTCACTTTGCAAGACACTGCTAGGGCTTTTGCATGCCTTATATCTAACCCTTTGATGCACATCAAGGGATTCATGAGGCAAGAGTGAATGAAAACAAAGCAAAGATCATTTGACATGTGGCAAACTGGGCCAAGTATTTCAAGCACTATTTTTTCACTTCGGGATCCAAAATACAACATTTAAACAGGCAACCAAACCCTCTGCAAATTACAAGGTATAATACCCCATACTAGAGCAAGAACTTCATGTTTGCTCTCTCTCACCCTGCTACCTTTTAGCCTTCAGAATATCACCTCTGATGTTTTCAAAATACATGAGCCCATCTTAGTTTCAGGATAGCTTACTAGAAAAAATACTCTGATTTGAAAGATCAAGACAGAGAAATGAATTCACACGTTTTCAAATACAATAGTGAGAATAGATTTTGACTTTCACAAACTAACTACTGAGGCAAAGTATAGGGTTCGGCCTTTTCACCTGTTTTCAGGTGAAACTGCCACTTAGTAACACAGGCTTCAAGGCACTTTAAGCCGCAGATCCTCACTGCATTAATAATGCATTATAGAAAAAAATTCCATCCAAGGCTTTACTGAAGCCAAGGCTCTGGCAGTGCCTGTCATTTCTATGGGTCAAACCCTCACCACCACTCCATTTGGATGACACACCCCTGAAGAGTAAGTGATGGTTTCCTGGCTCCTTACACAAGACACCATTTTCTTTAGATAAATATCAGCTCCCTGGTCACTGCAGGGAAGGCAGACATGGAAGCCAAGTGCAGCAGATAATTGAGTGCCCACTCCATTTCAGCTCTGCAGACTTTGTGTGTTTTCTCCAAATCTATTTTCTAAGAGGAACAAGCTGTGTGATTCTCACTTGCCCTCCTTGCTACTACAGCAGCACAGTCACCGTCTGACAGCACCACTTTTTCCCTGCACCGTGAGGATGGCTCCCACTTATCTGGGATACACAATCAGATCCCTTGCCTTCTCAACATGCACTGACCCTCCCCAAACCAAACGCCTCGTTCAGCACAAATCTGAAGTCTGGAGGCTGGAACATCTCCAGCATCTTCTTTCATTTTATTCCTTTAACTGTACACTTCATTTCTCTTGCTGCTGCTGCAAAAATTAACAGGGGGAGAGGAGGAGGGAGGTGAGAGGAGCAGCATGCTGCTGAAATGGCATAACCCAGTCCCCACGACTGGCACTAGCTGAGTCTCTGCTGCAGGGACACCTGCATTAGGACTGCAGTGTGCTTCTGATGACGAGACAGGTGCTGAGGTATTCACAGGAAAATTCCCTCCTCTCCTCCACACGCTGCATTCCCAGCAGCATACACAGCAATAAAAACAAGGGGCAGGCATGCTGAAAGCCCTAGCTATGAGAAGGTTGTGAAACTACAAGGAATAAAATTCTTTTTCTATTTCAAACCCTCATTCCAAGCACTTGGCACACTTCCACATGAAGCAAATTCATGCATTAACTGGTATTCAGCTGCAACCGTTCATGCGAGAAAAATTTCATGCCAGTGTAAAAATAGCAACACCTCGTCTCACCATCATTTTAACTTCCCTGCCCAAATTTCACATTTATGTGGGGGTCAAACATGACAAATTTTAGTCTCTGACATGAATAACAAGATACAAACATCACAATAAAGAAAAAGCACTGAAACACATACCCATGCCTCTGAAAGCTGAGCTTCAGACAACACTGCTACATCAACAATATGAAGCTGCCACATTTTCAACGCAAGCCCTTAACACAAGATTGCACCTTGACTCTCCTCCCAACCCTCCCTCAACCTGGACTTCAGACAGAGACCCCTTCTTTTGGAGAAGCTTTGAAAGAAGTGACCACAGAGCTGAATAACTCGTAGGCATCACCAGAGATGTGGTGGTCTACATCGGAGCCACAGACAAACAGCAGCACCTGTAATAAATGTTCTTCCCATGCCACTGCAGAATCAAAATGCAAACCAACCCCTGCAAAATACCCAACAGCTGAGGGATACTAAAGGGACAGCTCGAGCCTATGCAGGCAGTTTTTTTGCCACTCTGTTACATCTATTTAGCAGAGACAAAGTAAAGGGATCACATAATGATGAAGAGGAGCTTCCCAGAATCACCCTCTTCCCTTACCACCAAAATGCCCAAATGTCACACCTGAACAACTGCAGCCCCCTAAGACTCTCCCTCAAGTACCTGAGGTAAGCACCATCTAAGCTACTTAACAAATTACTTACAGGGCCACTCAAACCAGAGCTGCCTTGCAAGAGCCCTGGAAAGCTTAGAGGGGTTACATTCCCTCTGACCCCCAACACTGTGCCACAGGCTCAGTAACAAGAGCTACAGAAATAGCACTCTGGAGTTTTCCTGAAGTAAGCTCAAGGACTTTAAACTTCCTGGGAAAAGCACATCCCAAGGACCATCACCACAGACTCAGAAAGATCCCTTAACATTACATGGCCAGCTCTGATGGATTCAGTAGTGAGAACTAAGGAATGCAAAGAACACAAGCAGTACAGAACAATGTAGTTCTGCAGTACTTGCTACATGAAGTTGTTTGGACTTCACCAACTCGGTATTTAAAAACTGGGAAGTACATGAAGCATGACTCTGCTCTCAACAGAAGATTTTAGCCTAACCTAAACCTGAAACACACTTCATTTACAGCAACACCAGCATCTCCAGACAATGTGTGCACAGCTGAGAAATGACTGAGGAGTCCTGCTGTGCACTGTTACATCCTATTCCTCACTGCCCTACTTTCAGGAGACTAATTATTCTCTTAAGCCTTGTTTAAGGAAGGTGAGCTCCCAAGAAAGAGAAAATCCTTCTCTAACAGTTGGTCACGTTCCTTTTCCACTGGACTCACCTTTTGCCTTGACTGTCCAAAGATAGATTTGACTAATTCTCAATACAAGACACTTCTAAGCATGCAATGAAGCACCTTGCTTCCCCAACAGATCCACAGCAACTGACTTGGACTCTTGAAGCATCTCCCTTTAAAATGGCACTTAAGGAAAAGTGAAGACCTAAAAGAAACCCCAAAACCCTAAGCCATTAAAAACACAAGTGCATTGTTTCAGTGCTACCTCTACAAGAGCCAAGGCTGAAATCTCAATGATAATTTATTGTCTTTATCACAGATTAACTTGAGGGGGCTTTTCTACACATTTTTTGCCTCCATAGACTTCAAGAAGTACCTCAAGCTTTCTTCTCACAGCTCACTAAGCAGTTATTTCTATGTCACACTCAGACTTTGCTTAGACCTTTCACTAACCCTTTGAAAACGGAGTTCAGAGTAGCTTTGCACAACTAAAGGTGGGAAAACTTGTCAGGAATACTTTCTCTGGAGTATTTTTTCCCCTGTTCCATTTGCCTGGCCTCATGCACTGCGTCCAAGTTTCAGCTCAGGACTGTGCACACCCATCCATTTCCAGCTGAAACAAGTTGTTTTTCTAAGGATTGTAGCTCAGCACAGCTGAACAATGGAAACACGACATCCCAACTTGTAAGTGGACAAAGGCAGCAGCAATAAAGCTCTGGGCAGAGTGAGCTATGGGGCCTCGCCTTCACCCAGATTTCCTAACAGCAGAACCCAAGTGTGTCCATGCAGGAGCAGCTCTCCCATCTGAGCACATGACCATTTCTTGCACAGCAGCCAGCCCTCTGATCAAAGCAGCTCCTCTAGAGCCCGTGCCAAGCAAGCTGCTGAACTTAGCAATCATGCAGATCCAGAGGAAAAAGAGGACAGGCATTTATAGCTCATCATGTCAGTCACAGGCAAGACCACCCTACTACCCCTCCCTCAATCAGAATCATCTATATCCATCCAAAATAAATTTCCCAAAAGGAAGCCTCTGCACAGTGTGTTTTCCTTGACAGAGCACGTTCCATTTTTCAGGTTAAGAAGAGACAAACCACGGACTTATCCAGTCTTCAACAATAAATGCTCTAAATTTTTACACTGAATGTGCCAGAAAGCATTTCTCAGCCAGCACAGACTTTCAGCAACTAGCCTAGTCAGCTTGGCTGCATTCCTCCCGCATCCACAAGTGACTACGGCAGTAGTACAGCAGCTACAATTCCCATAAGGAGCCTACTCCTGGTTCCTAACTGTTGTCAGATGACTTATTTCCGTCTGTTTTCCAATTCTGATCCTAAAGTCAAACTCACTGTCAAAACAGAGGACAGCTCACATGCTCATTTATACCACAAAGCTTCCCAATAGAAGACAGACCTCCATTCCATGGAAATTTGACATGCAGACCAGCTATCAAGTCAGCAGTAGCTTCAACAGTATCAGAAGGCAAGTAAGTAACCCATGTTTGTCCAGGTATTT
The DNA here is from genome assembly GCA_030060385.1 of Muscicapa striata striata. Taxonomy (NCBI): domain Eukaryota; kingdom Metazoa; phylum Chordata; class Aves; order Passeriformes; family Muscicapidae; genus Muscicapa; species Muscicapa striata. Next base: position 313,466 of record JAREIS010000061.1, on the reverse strand, counting down.
TCACCCCCACACACAGATAGTGAGATTAAGACAATGGTCAGATCACAGGACAAGAGAAACAATGGGAGCAGACATAAAGGATTAGGTATCTTGTATGATTCCTAATGCCCTCTCTAACGGACTCGAACACTGCATCCTCCCATCTCTAAGAAACTCCTTGCCCACTCCAAATCTTCCAAGCTCTTTTTTTTTCCTGGGATGAGGCCCTCCTGACAGCATTTGCAGAACCCACCAGCAGCACACACAGGCACCCACCCGTGCAGGAACAGCTGTCCTTGGGCTCTGCAGCAATGACGAATCCCCGGCGTTCCCGTTGTGGGGAAAAGAGCCCACAACACCACAGTTCCAGGAAAGCAAGATCAACCTTACTGAATCTAACACACACTTAAAAGATGCTGCATCACACCAATTTACTACTCAGACTGGATCTGGGGTACCAAATCTGATGCTTCAGAGAATTCCTCTTTCCAACCACAAAGTCATTCAGTGACCAGCAAAACTAAGAAAAAACAACTTCCCTGCTTCACGGGCAAGTAAATTTTACTTCTGTAGTGGCACTTAAAACAGCAGGTTAACATCAAGCAAGAAGCAAAGACACCTCCTTTTTTTTAGCCCCTGAAAGGATAATATACCAACCCCAGGGCAACAAAATGGCATTTTGGAGTAGGAGCACAGTGGGTTGATGAAGAGCAGGAAATGAACTGTGGCAAAAAGCAGCGTCACACACAAACTCCCAAGCCCTGTCTGTCCCCTCCATGGAAGCAAGCTGTCTCCTTGCCTGTGCTCAGGAAAACAAAGATCTACTGGGGAGGAAAAGACATGCCAGTGGCAGACATCCATCTCTCCCAGCACTGCAAGGAAGAAAAGCTGTTCTCCTCCCACTGCAGTCTGCCTGCTTGCTCACTATGCATAACCCACACCCCCTGAAGAATGGTTTTTCTCTTCCACAAGACAACACCGGGGATTAAAAGCCTTCCAACAAAATACTGAAAGCACACCTAAGCAGAGTTTCTTCCTCCTTGTTCCTGTGAAAAGGAAATCCTCCCAGATTTTCAATTCTGACCACTCTTGCACACACTCTGCCATGTGCATTTCAGGCAGCAGGTCCACAGTTACCCGTAGAACACACAAATTTATTCAGTCATTCACTGTGGCCACTGAGCATAAAACACAGTGAGCTAGTGGCCTGAACTGCACAGCACCAGTTGGGTTTCAAACAGAAATAGTTTGAAGCTGCCCACATGTTTTCTTACACAAATTTGGCAGGCAATCTTTCCCTTCTGTAAGTGGTTTTGGTCGGCTGCTCTTCACAACAGCAAGCAAGTGCTCTGTGCTGAAGGATGAGGCAGCAGAAGGGAAGGAGGACATGTGGAGGAGGGACAGGATGAACACACAAACAGCTACTCTGTTCCAGTCCAGCTCAGAATTCCCTTTGGCATGAACCAAACACTGACGTGTGCATGGGCTTCTTCACAGCGATACAGCATCTACTGGCGAGCAGATATGTAAAAAAAAAAAAGCAGGAATGCAAGAACACATTTTTCATCAAGCAATGCCACGTGTAGCTTGGCTTAGTCAGAGCTTTCCCATCCCATCAGCAATTAAAAGCACCAGTTCAGTGAACAATTAAGTTCACTGAAAGGACACCCTAGGAGAGGACTCTATCCTTCTCCTCACGGTCTCAAAGCAAAACAATTCCAAGGGCTGAAAAATCCCAAGAAATGTGGTTTCCTTGGCCTAAAACTCATCTTTCTGGACACCAAGCAGGAGCTCCTTGTCTCAAGCCATGCTACGCTAAGTGACTGATGGACAGGAGATGTGGATACTGACGCACATTAGAAACAACACAACATGGCAGAAATTATTGTTACTGGAAGGACAGAGTTTTCAAATATTTGTCTAATAATAAAAAAAGACGTGCATTTTGATTCCAGTCTCCCCAAAGTTTAAGTGAAACTGTAAAACCTTACAGAATATCAAGGTCCAGGTACCATTTCCCTCACCTTTACTTCCCAAGCCAGGAATCAGCAAAGACACCAGCAAAGCTGCTAGTACCTGAAATTCACCATCACAGCAGAACCTGGAGACCCAGAAATGGCTCCTCAAGGAACATGCTTTAAGTGAGTATCAGGGAAATGGGTTCATCCCAAAAGATCAAACCCTGTGTAAGATTCAGTTTATGACAAACTACAGAAATCCCTTTTTCTGTAAAACACTTCCTGTGCACATGACTTTTATCAGAACTTGCTTTTATCCTGCTTCCAGAAGTTCTGCAGCCCAAACCCAATTTAACCTATCAGGATCAGGGAGGGGATAGTAGAAACCAGAGGTCCTTAGAGGACATCTACAATTCTTCATGTAATTATCTTGCTGAAATAATTATTGATATTAAAAATTGCTGATATCCCTCATCATGCAGCATAACCAAGTCCACATATTAAGTAGAGACATTAATAATGTTAACCAAAAATAGTGTGGGAAGATATGACTAGTTAGGTCAAGAGCTTTGAAATTACTTTGAGCTATTCCATTTTAATTCATTTGTATTTATTCCTGTCCTATAAAGTTAAATGAAGACATAGCTGTGCCACTGTCCCAAACCACCAACCACCCTCACACACACAAAAAATGAGCCCAACAATGGAGTGAAATGAACCAGCTGAATCCTAATGCAGATTTCCTTTCCTTTTTTGGCATTTACCACACAAGTATTTTTTTCAATGAAGAACCAGTATGGCCTAGTTCACCAATCTTCTCTTACGATGAGAAGTGAAAGAATAAAGTTACAGCAGGAGACAGTTGGATTCAGTATCTGATTAGAATTCCTATTGTTACTGCCTGGGGAACTGAGCACAGAAGGAATTATTTCTAATAATTTCAACTCATTTGGTTAAAATTCTGACAAGCTTGACAGTCCCCGAATTCTTCCTTCAATACAAACTACTGTTAGGCATATCTAATAAATGAGTTGCAATTTTTTTTTTGCTCTATTTGGCACACCCAACTGAAAGCTGCAGCATATTGAAAGGACTTGAACAGCTTTTAACATATGGTAAATGAACAGACTTGTGAAGGTAGTTAAAGCAAGACACAAGTATGACTAAATCCAAATATATCTATTTTTCCCATCTATTAAAAAAGAGGTTCTATTTTTAAAAAGTAAATCAATGTTTAAGGGCAAAGACAGCAAGTTTAAGTGGAGTCTCTGCTTTTTGGTGTTTGCTTCCCATATTAGATATAAACATCATGTGCCAATTTCCTTCCAGTCACCACCACAATTTTCATTTCTACTCTCTCCTTAATGCTTCCCACCACATCTGTTCCATGAAGATATTTAGTTTTATTTATTCCATATTTACATGACCATTAAGTGACAGAAAACCACTATTTATACCAGCCAGCTCCCTGGATTTCCTTCTTGCAGGATTCTGATGCCAAGGCAGTGCAACAGGTTATTTGGAGTGTGGGTTTCAGCTTTAGAGCATGTGACTTCCTATCAGTCAACACAGCCAGCAAATTCCAGCAAGGCAAGAATCTGAAGGGATTTCAAGCACATGCAGAAAAAAGTAACAAGTACCTTGGCTGTGGAAACAACCTCTTTACACATTTCTATGATCATTTAAAGACAGGATGTATGAATGGGTGGGAAAAAAAGAAAAATCTAAATAAATCCACCTGTCCGAAATGTTGCTCTCAATTCTCTGACTGTTTTTCTATTAAGGACTCAATTTGAACCAAGAGCTTAAAAGATGAAGAACCTGAGTCCAAAGAGATCTTTGCTGATCAACTGATCCCACTGCTAGTCAAGCCCTTGGCTAAGACTTCACAGTCAGCAAGACCCTCACTGGCAGACACAACCACTGAATGATACTGACCTTTTAAACACAGTTATCTAGTATGAAGTTAGTTACTCAGAGGTTTCTCAGACAGTAATTTCATTTTCATATTACTGTTACTGAAAAAGACAAAGCAATAAAGCATAAGTAACAAGAATGGCTTCAAATTATACCATTAAGTCTGTAACCTCTTCCTGCAAGTCAAAAAGAAACAGCTTAAGACTCAAGAGAAATTCCATCTATGAGATTTTCTGTCCCATTTGTCAACACAGGAACCCAGAACCAGCTCCCTGCTCTGCACAACAGCAGGAAAAGTAACAGAAACCCAAGATAGTATTTGCTCTTCTAGGAAGATTCAACACATGCTTGTTCCAAGCTCTTTGCCTCCTGTCACAGGAAAAACAGGCAGAGGAGGCAGTAGGAAGCAGAGAGCAGTTCCAAGGAAATCACCCACCCAAACTTTAGTGCCAGGAAGCTTTCTCCTGGTCCAGTATGGGTGTCTCAGTGCTGTGTGGTTTGTGGGAGGACTGCTGCTTCTCCTCCTCATACTACAGCCTTGGACACTAACATTAGCTTCCAATATTCATCTCCTGGGGCTGGGACTAGATGTGGCCCAGACTTAGGAATGGTGCCTCCACAAAAGGGATACCGCAGCAGGGCTCCAACTCACCTGAAAATAATGCACAGGGAGGCTGTCCCCATGACCTGTGAACAACTGCAACAACTCAGCTGGACTTTGACCTGGACCCCACTGGGGAACGAGACTTCCATGGAACCCTGGGAGTCCCTCCAACTCAGGATATTCTATGATGGAAATCACTAGGAAATACTGAATCACATGGCAGCCTACACCAACTTCATACGGGCAAACTCTTTGTTAAGACATGAAAACAGGTAAAAAGTAAACCAGACAAGATTAGTAAGAGACACTGTGAGAAAGGAAACAGGGAAAGGATTAGCCTGTTTAAGAGCTGGAATGTGGGAAAGCTACTAATGCCCCAACACTGCAATATAATGCTGATTTTAATCTTCAGACCAAGAGACTACAATGTTTATAAATATTAAAAGACTTGGGCTGTTAAAGAGAAGAAAAATTGCATTGCAGAGGCCTCCCTGATCTCTGAAGTGCACTGTAGACATGACTCTGCCCCTCCATGTTTGCTCTCCCTTCCAGCAATGTTTCATGGAGCACCTGTGTGCTCACACAGGGCAGTCCCTGCTCTGTGGAAATCTTGTGGTCACCACCTAAACTGTGCTCTGCTGTCCTCTCCATGGTTCACCTAGACAATCCAAGGTGTAACACCTGATCCTTTCATATTACCTCACCTCTTACTTTCACCATTGCAGCTGCATACAAAGCAGGATCGTGGGCATACTTCAACTATCCCCCTGATTCCCATACAAAATAAAATTTAAAAACCCTCCTGCAGTCAGGAAATACTCCCTATATCACAGTAACAAAGTTTTTCTCACAGTGATTTTGAGTTTCAGTTCAAAGCAGGTGGGAGACTTCTACTTTAAGCCAGAAAGCTGAAGGACATAAAAGCACTTATAGTAAGGACATAAAGCAAGTGTTACGTGTGGGCCTGTGCTAGACCTCAGTCTGTCTCCCTAAAATCAGCACAAATGAGCTTTCAAAGAACCTGAACTCAGAGCACGTGGCTGCTGCTCTTGAAGTCTCAAAGCAACACCGAGAACACAAATTTACCCCTCCACTGTTATGAGCTTCCTAAGCGGATTTCTGAGCTATGAGCCTGAGTTCAGCGCACAACATGGACCATATCCTCATCTCTTAGGACTGAACTTACCTCTTTTCCTACCATCTAACAGAGTGCTTATCTAGACTAACTCAAGCATCAGAAACACAACTACAGGTTTACGCCATACTAGACACTCCTGTAACACAATTACTCCTTCATTGGCATGCACAAGCCAAAACCAAAAAGCTTAAACCAACAGAAAAAGCCTCGTGTCAGGAAAGTCACACATCAACAAATATATACGGTCAGGATACAGGAGCAAAAGAACCAAGTGAACAGAAGCTAACTGCAGGTTAACCCACAGTGCTGAAATTTTATTAACTTGTATTCCCACAGTAAGCTCTCAAGGCCAGATTCAAGTAACAGAGCCAAGACAACACTTGCCTTCAGCTGCAAGCAGCACAGCCAGCTCCACTTCTGCACCAAGTGCACCTTCTCTGAAGGTGGCCTAAGCACAGGGCAGCCAGGACGCTCTGTGAAATCCTCTGGGCTGACAGCCATGTCTGCCTCCAGCTGCATTAAACTGGCTCAAGACTTATTTTTGTTTCATCATTCCCAAGTGATTTTGGCCCCAGAAGCAGCCCTTGCAGTAAGGACCTCTAATACCACCTGAACCTGAGTCACTTTGGTTACTGAATATAACCAGCACACCACAGAAAACATCTCGTTTTCTGGCTTTAAATTATAACCAGCTTAGAGGGAAAATGTTCTTGAAGATTTTATGAAGAGGCAAGGTCTGATGATTATTCCAAATGTAACTAAGTAGTAAGCAATACCAATTCTTTTCAGAACAACAGAGATGACAAATCCTGCTGCCCAAGCAAGAGCAGCTCTCTCCATCTCCACACTGCTGTCTTTGAATGAGCACCAGAAACTGCTCCATGGGAGAAAAAAAAGCCCTGAAATGGGAAAAGAAGACACTCACTGTAAACAGACTGCTTGAAGTTACAACAGAAATAAGTTAGGAGGGAACTATAAATTGTACTTCTGGACCTGTCCTGGAATACAAGACAAGTACATGGCTTCTAGTGATGTGTTAAGCAGTCATGAATAGATTGCACTGCTACCAGCGTACCTGAGAGGTTTGTGAACTGACTCAGCCATACCTCACACTCATCTAAAGCCACACAAGCCATGCTTGATTACCAAGCGTGTTTTTTACCCGGATCCAGCTGGTGTTGAGAACAGGAAGTGAACGTGTGACAAAATTATCAAAAGAAAAGCCACCACATCCCACTGAGAAGCAAGATGTAGTTTCTCAGTTCACACAACAAGTCCAAATTCTGTTCTATTGACAAAATTAACTTCCCAACTGCCCTTCCGAACCGGACTGCTCATAAGCACCATGTACTCCATTAATCTGACACACTATGAAGCTGCATATGGCAACTGTGGTTAAAATAAAGAACAAAAAAAAAAAAAAACCTTTCAGTATGCAATGAGGCAAGTGAAGTACTGAAATATTTATTTGATGGCACAAAGCCCAGTTCACGACTGCTCTTCCAACCTCCCCACACAAACCCAGCCACACACAGAGATATTGGTGAAAATGTCTTGCTCATATGCCTGTGCCAGTTTATTCAGCACAGAGTGAACAGCTGACTTAATATTCTGGATGTAATTATGTTAAACAGTTCAAAAGTCCACACAGAAGTCAATACCAAGTATTCCTACTAATGGAAAATTTTGGGGCAACCTAAGCGTGGCTACTACAGGAAAAATCCTACAGGACAAGCATCGGTGGAAGCATTATTTTGTCAGAATTCTGACAGCAGCTAATAAGGTTGCAGCTTCTTGTTACAATAAAGAATGCATGCAAATATTTTGACAAGTCACCTGGCATTGAAATCCTGTTTTTGCTTGCAAAACCTGAAAAACCACAGGAACAAGAAAAAGGTATTTCATAAAACGGTTTGGAAGCTCATCTCATTCCAGCCCCTGCCACAGGCAGTGACACCTTCCACTATCTCAGGTTACTCCAGGTGCTGTTCAACCTGACCTTGGACACGTCCAGGGATGGGCCAGCCACAGCTTCTCTGGGCAACCTGTGCCAGGAACATTTCCTTGAACTATTACAGTGATCATAACCTGTAACAGAGACCTGTTTCACTCTATAATTTTGGTTTCTTGGCTGGCCTCTCCACTTCTAGCTTACCCTCGCAGGAAAGGATAATGTCACTTATTTCATACTAAATTACTGCTGCAGAGGGAGATCTACTTCTGTGAAGGAAGCAAGAACAGGCTACATTTAGACAACCGACAATGCAGTAAGAGAAATTACATACTCCACAAATGTGCCTCTCTGCTCTGCTGAGACCCCATTGTGAGTCCTGCCCCCCACCTCTGTGATCCCCAGCACAGGAAGGCAGAGCTGCTGGACAGAGTCTAGAGGAGGCCACCAAGGTGATGACAGGGATGGAGCCCCTCTGCTATGAAGAAAGGCTGAGAATTGGGATTGTTCAGCTTGGAAGACAAAAAGGCTCCAGGGTGACCCAACTGCAGCCTTCCAGCACCTGAAGGGAACTTGCAGGAGGAAGGAGACACTACTTAAAAGAGTGTGTAGTGACAGGACAGGGGGAATGGGTTCAAATTGATTGAGAGTAGATTTAGATACCAGGAAGAAATCCTTCCCTGTGAGGGTGCTGAGGCCCTGGCACAGGGTGCCCAGAGAAGCTGTGGCTGCCCCTGGATCCCTGGAAGTGTCCAAGGCCAGGCTGGAGCACCCTGGGACAGTGGAAGGTGTCCCTGCCTGTGGCACAGGGCTGGAATAAGATGATCTTCAGGGTCCTTTCCAACCCAAGCCATTCTGTGATTCCATGATTCTATCAAACGGAAACACTGGCAACAAAGATTAAAGGAGACAGAGTTATGGCAGGCAGTGGCCGAAATCCCCGGTTATGTGACCGCAATGTCACCCCAGGGGTGCGTGTCCCGCACCCCTCTCGGCGGGGGGGGAGCGCCGGTGCCCGGCCCCGCTCGCCCGGGCCCCACCGAGCGCCGCAGCCTCAACGGCCGGGGCCGGGGACCGACCCCGAGGCGCCCCGCGATCCGCGGGCCCCCTTTGTTCGTGCCCCGGCCGTACCTCCAGGATGTCCTCCAGCACGTACGCCTCCATCGCGGCCGCCCGCGCCCCGCCTCACCGCGCCGCCGCCATGCCCCGCCGCCCCCTCCCTCACGGCCGGGCCCCCGCCGGCGGCACGGGAACAGGAAATGGACCGTTCCACCCCGCGCGCCCGGCACCTACCACCCGCGCGCGGAGGGGGGGCCGCGCCGCTCCCCAACGCCCGCCCCGCGCCCCTGCCAGCCCCGCCGCGCTGGGAAACACAAGAATCCAACGGGAAAAAGCCCCACCACAACCAGCTCGTTTTTACGTGTCCCGTGGATCATTTCACCTCCTTCCCCGCCGCGAACTCGCAGAAACCCCAGCCGTAGGTGAGGCAGATACGTGCCATGCCACATTCGTTTCTGTGCCATGACCCGTCTTCCCGTCACACCAAAACCTCCGAACGCTGCTCCTCCGCCTGCCCTCACCCCTTCCTCCTCCATCCAGCTCCCTGCCGGCAGCGATTCCAGAAACACGCCGTGACTCCGACAGAAAAAGGTACTGACCGCATGGAGCAAGGTGGAGACGAGGTAGCTTTGAGGAACATCACCATCTCCTCACCCACTTCTTACCTACACACTTCCCTGCTTAAGCCAAAACATCCAATGCACCAGAAGATGCTATCCTACATGATTCCATAACCCTAGGTGACAGTGACACCAATTCTCTACGCAGCAGGTCAAAATCACTGAGCAATCATATCTGCAGCTCTCAAAATAACTAATTTTCCAGTTGAAAACATGCAGCATAATAAATCTTGTCAAGCCCACAAAAATCTCTCTCATGATGCCATTTTAGCAGAGCACAAAGGATTCCATCGGCCAAAGGAATTAAATTCACGTTTTTACTTGAAGAAACACTCACAGTAATCACTTAGTTTAATCAACGCTATCTTTCACCAAAAAATACTAATTGTTAAAAACACTCATGTAACAGCAAGAATATTCTTACTTGGATTTAAAAAGAAAGCTAGACTGGCTAGTAACATCCCAAAGAGAAATTCCAGTTGATCATTATAAATTTTAGGCATAGCTACATTCTCCTATTTAAAAATGTTGTTTAGCCACCAGAAAAGAAATTACATCCTACTCACCTATTACAAAGCCCTTAATTTTACACAAACTCAACACCTGCCTAGGCTGTCCGTACCATTTTTCCACTCTAGGGAGCACCCCAGATTTTCGAGTGTTTTACAAGGACTAATTTTCTGCAGAAAATATTCCGTGGAGTCATGCTTTCAGGGTGGCATTTCCAACATCCCCAGCAGCCCCTTGCAACTGTTGCCCTGCATATGAAATCCAGCAATAAGGCACAAACATTAGCTCAAGTACAAAGCTGTCCCTGACAGCTTGAAGGATTTCTTTGTGTATATATATAAAAAAAGGAAAAAACCAGCCACCACCTCCCACATAACACTCATGTCTCAAAAGACAAGCTATTCAGTCTTCGGAGCCTCAGAAAGAATTAACAGATACCTTATATCACACACAGACACCAAAAAAAAAAAAAAAAAAAAAAAAAAAAGAGAGAAGCTTAAAACACGCAACTTAGCACAGAGCTAGAGATACTTCACACATGACACCACATTTCCAAATGCAAAGACAGCATTACTCAAGAACAAAAGCAGCTGTCTGCTCCACACAGGGCAAACTGAACAGCATCATCTCCTCCAGCTCTGCAAAACAAGCTCCAGATTTTCAGGAGAAGAAGGAAGACAATCACCTTAAGAGCTGAATCCTTTCCCATTCTGCTTGGGAAACAACAGAGCCCTGTCTACTACAGCATCACTCCAGTTACAAACCCCAACCCAAAGAATAATTTGGAGCTTCCCTTACACCCTGAGAGACACAGGGACTTGGGCTCTACATGTGAACCATGAAGGCAGTGAAAAACCCTCCTGGCACTGAAATCAAGCCACCTTCAACATTGGTTTGAGGGTAGCAAAGAAAGCACTCCACACTTCACACTCAATACCCAATCCTTCCTCCTCTCCCCTAGCCCACTTTAATTCTGTGGCTCTCTGGTGCTGGATTAAAAAGAAGTACTTGTTTGCAAAATGAGATCTCATACTTTCTTTCATACTTCAAAAATATTTACAGTACAGAATACCAAAGTCTAAAAAACTCTTCATGTTTTACTGAAGATCTCATAGTGGTATGAAGGCTTTAACACATGCTTCCATTCTGTTCCTGAAAAATACATAAATTAAAAAAAAAACCAAAACAACAACAACAACAAAAAAAAAAACTTTCTAGTGGAAAATCAAAATAATATTTAGACCCTTGTGATTAATTTATTTTGTATTTCTACTGTGTGTTTTTGGCTTTTACACACAGGTCAGGAAATACATCCTCAATTCTGCACAGGTAAACACAAACCCATTTCTTCCTCACTTCCAAGTCCAGCTCTAGGAATTACTTGAACCGGTTGATTAGAAAAGATAAAACACATTATCTCCTCGCAACATCTCAGTTCCTACTCAAGAGCTAACGATCTTTATTTATCCTTATGCTGAAGGGCATGATCCACTCAGTGCCCTCATTTATTACCACCCACTACTACAAATCAGCCTTTTCTCCTGATCTAGAGGCACCCTAAAACCACACAGCTGTCTGAGCTGTCTCCATCCATCAGGTCCCTTACACTCTGTGAGCCTAAAACACACAACAAAACCCTCCTGCTCCCCACACAGAAGGTGGGAGAGGGAACATCTGAAGTGCAGCTTGAGGAGACAGTCCCACAAAGTTCTGTTCGAAGCCACAATGAAGAATGTTAAGCCAAGGGGAATCCTGAGAGTGCTCTGAGAAAAGCAGAGCTAGGGATGGGTACAAATCAAGGCTGGTTTACTCTGCTACTCTGCTGGTTTACAGCACTGGTAACAGTGTGGAAATGACCACAGGAGAATAAAAACCTCCACAAGAACACAGCTGCTCATGCAGAGCAGAGCTGCACACGCTCAAGAGCTCACAGACAGTTTTTAGGAAGATCTTTCATTCCACCCTTCCAGGACCACGCAAGCCATCAGGAATTCTGAACTGGCATCACGTCACCCTGAAGCACAAGCATTTCACCCATTGATCCGAGACAGATTCTGGCACCCAGAAATGTGAGCATTGAACAATTGATCAGACAATTCCCACTCTTATATCACAAAAGCACATTGTTATCTATTTCCAGCTGATCGAGCAGTACTGGTCACCAACTGTCCCAAAGCATATAAACACACTTTTTTTGTGTGTTTTCAGAGCCACAGAGCACAGTGACAAGGTTGGGTTGTTTAAACCCTGTCCCATGCAGCTGCTAACACCTTATTCAGCAAAATCATGAGGTCCATTAATTACTAAAAAAACCATACCATTCTGAGAAGAAAAAAAGGAAAATTTAAGATAGGCCCTCAATACAGAACCAATTACCATTATACCCATTAGCAGGCATTCCCAATATTTCCCTTTCCAGAAGTGGTGCACAGCCAGACAGAAGCCAAAAGTTCCTGACACAGTTAAGAACAAAAACCAGAGTGGGCTTCCGTCCCAAATTTAGTGACATTCTGATTACCTGCTAGAGTGCCAAGGAGCAAAACCCCCACCACTGTTACACAAAATACCTTGAAAAGTGAGGTACCTAACACAATGAAAAATCCAAACAAGATACACTTACAAGATATACACACAAGACAAGCATTTCATATTAATTAGAAATACCCTTGAAATCAGAAAACTCAGTTAATTCACCAAGGGAAAAACTCCATCATCAAAACCTTCAAATAACCAGGTTTGCTCTTCTAACATGAAACAAAAAACCATGACAAGATACAGCAGCAGTTGTTAATATACAAGAAAAATACTCAGTGCAAGGAATATCCACATAGATTTTTCAAAGGCTGCTTCAAACTTGTGTTGGGCCCAATTTTTGCAGCTCTCCAAAACATCAATATAACCACCAAGACACTAAAAACCTTCTCCTCTGCTACTTCTTGTATCCTGTTTTCTAAATACAAAAATCTTGTTATGCCCCAAAAGCATCATCTCTCCTTTGTGGCAGTCTGCATCAGTCACCACTTGGTGCAATTCCTAAGGTCCCTCAGCTCTATGTCAATACAAAACAAAATGAGCTTTAAACCTTCTATTTCAGGCTCCAGAGAGATTCATCCAACTCCTACTTCTAGATCCTTGGTGGTTACATAACAAGAAGTCAGTCCAAACCCAAAACCAAACCTCAAGCACCACGTGAAGTCATGACCCCCATCTGTTTTTTCTATTTTCACATTGTATATTGGTTTCTTTGACTTCACTTCTTGCTGAGGTCACAGCTCTGCAGCTGTCAGCCTGACTAAATTTCCCACATCCTTCAGGCAGGTGTTTTAGTGAATTTCAAATAAAGAACCCTATTTCCTTCCTTTCATTTTCATTACTGGGGAGGGCATGTGCAGGGATGATGGGCTTTAACCTGATAAATACTGAAGACATACTTTTATTATAATTTTTTTTAGTTCCCTCAGCCTTATAATTCAATGTCTCTCCCTGAGCATTTCAGACTTTCCTGCCAAAAGCTGCACTGGAGCTTTCACATGAGTTTTAACAGTCACAAGATGATCCTTGCTGCCCATTCTCATTATCACACCCCCTTCATTCAGCTCCGTTATCTCCCACAGACAAGGCAACTTCGATAACAAAGCCACATATTTTTCTTTTCTAACAACCATGTAACAACTTATTTTGACCATCCAAGACTATTTCCCACTCAAAAACTAATTTTTCTGCCAAGACAGATCTTCATTTCTCTCCAGTCTATTCTTCCTTTGGCCTAGGGCAGCATCAAGGCATTCCAGACCCTTCTGACACACTCAGTGTTTTCTGTTCAGTTAGTGTTACTCCTTTTGGTCAAGAGACAAAGCTGGAAAGGATGGAATTCTATTCCTTTTGATATCCTTGAGATCTAGGTTTTCCACAGCTCCAGGGAAACTAGAATCTGGAAAAGGTGTCTGACTGAACTACCTTTGAAAGCCACAATTACACATCCCAAGGTTTTTTAAATGTCCATTTAAAAGACTGCCTAACACCAAAGAGGTTTCAAGACTGACTGTTGAAAGACTAGGATACTTATGACCTGTCTGATGGAGCAACTTCCCCAATTTCCTTCATAGAACCCTCCTCTGATCTGTTCTCCCTACACAGAAGCAGTACACTGCAGAAGCTGACTCGGCAGCTTGCATGAACTGACAGGATGTGGTGGGATCAGGGAATACAAAGAAGGACTCCAAGCCCAGAGAAGCCTTCTCAAAGAGGTGGAGACCTCCTCCCAGCAATAGCTGGGGAATTAGGAATGTCAGCACTCCAGCTGCATTACCATTCCATTCCATAGATGATTTCTCATTCAAAGGTCAATAAAACCAGGTGATTAATTCCACAAGTGAATTTAGAATTAACACCATCACACCATGAGGCTAAGAGAAATACAAAGATTCACCAACAGATCATACAAGCTCAGCCAAAAAGCACTCAGTTTGTAGAACTTTTCCCAGGAACCTGAAGACAGGGAATGCCAAAACCAAGCTCTGTCTGGAGGAAGACACTCTGGTCAAGAATCGTGAGCTCATCATCTTCACTTTATCAGCAGCCTCTTATTGTTGCACCATCCATCTTGAGACAGAAGCTAGAGGCCCAATATAAAAACATACCTGAATTAAGTCTTTGTTTATCTCTGCCTAAATGCATCTGACACCTGAGCAGAGTTTTAGAGCCCAGCAAGCAAGCAGCATGCTGGCACAGAGAGAGACAAACCCCCCTCATCAGCCAGGAGCCTTCTGCCCTGGTCAGTGCTTACCTCAGCCCTATTCTTTTGGATTTCAACTCCCTAAGGCAAACCTAAGCATGGAAAAAGGAGCAAAGAAAGTACCTTTACTCATCCACAGCACTGCCCTGAAGATGAAATGAACTACAACATCAATAAAAAACCACCATGTGAAGATAGCTCCTGTGATTTTGCTATGGAGGAACTGCCCAATGCAAATCTAAATGTACCTCACAAAAGGTGAAAAAGGGAGACAAAATTACACGAGCACTCTGAAAGGGTTTTTTGGCAGAAGTGTAAGTTTACTGGTGGACATTTTTCCCTAAGGGGAGCTTTCTATTAAAAAAAAAATAAAAAATCTTATTTTAAGTTATGCAGAGAGTAAAGCCAGTAAGTTTTCCAGGACTTTGAACACACTAAAGAACCCTGGTTTGGGGAAAAAAACGTAAAATGAGGGACATGTTCAGAAAACACATCTTGGCACATGGAAAATTCTTCTTCAAACAAATGAACTTCTAATCCTTCCTCATTCCACATGCAAAATACTGGGGACAGAAAAGCTATGTGTAAGGAAGCAGCATGTAAGGAAGCAACATTCATACTAACACCTCTCAAATCCTAAGGCAGGTACTAATCCAAGATAGCTCCACATTAGAACATGAAAATTTGACAGCGAGTTCTTAAAAAGTTTAAGTGCGGACTTGTTCCATGCCAAGAATTAGGAAACCTTAAACCAGGAAAAGCCACTATTTAGGACAAAGTCTCCTACTCCTTTTTAAGTGGCCTCATCCGGCATTTACTTCTACACATGAATTCTAATTGAGTGAATATTAAATCAGGTATTTTCATATCAAATTCTAATCCAGGACCTGCTGGATTGGGATGTCCCTGTCTTCCTTTTCCTGGCTGTGAACCAGATGGTTGTTTCAACAGCTCTAAATTCAGGCTGTTCATAACAAATTTGGACTTGGTTAATACAAGATTCTGAAACCTATTCCAAAAGCAAGAGCCATAACCATGTACCTGATGTTTCTTTCTTTTACAAAACTCTCAATAATCACAGTTACTCAGCTGGCATCTTCAAATTCACTGACTAAAATGGCTGGAAAACCTACTCCATCCATTGACAGCAACATCAAGCCTGGAATTTAACAGAACAAGCTGTTGGATAAGGCTGAAGAAGGAAAAACACATAAACACAAAATGAGATACTAACATGATCTCTATTTTCGTGTAATAGGGCTGTTCATTTCCTTTTCCATCTGAGGTTACCTGGAAGATCAAGACAGACTGGGGACCACACAGCACAACTCCCAGCATTTACTACCAGTGTAGCTGGACCAGCTGCCAGACGGAAACACTTCCAGCTGAACACTGGAGTTCAACACCTCCTGTTCCCCATCTCTTCTTTGCTGGGCCTCCAGAAATAAAATCACAGGTTCAGTTTATCTCACATTACCAGAAGATACAACATTTACCTTGCAAACACTCGCCCTCAGTTCAAGATGTGCTTGCAGCAAGAGAATGATTTTATCCTAAGACTAACTCTAAAGGTGTCCAAGAGTCCAAACGAAAAAAACTTAAACCTTCAGCAGCAGCATGGCTAAACCCCTCACTGCCCTAGCAGGCAAGCTGAGCTCCTCTGTCAACCCAACTTGCTCCTCCCACAGAAAAACTTCTTCCCCTCCATCACATTTAAATTACATCACACACACAGAGCCTGACAGAACGATTTTACTATGGCCAAGTTTAATAAATGCAGTGGAATTAGACAAAAAGTTTTTTTAAAAAAACTAGGTATCTTCTGGACTGGGTGGACAATACTTTTGTTATGAAATCAATTGCTTGAGTTATTTCTATTAACAAGTATTCTAATGGTTTTGGAAAGACTGTGTCCTCTGTAACAGCCAATTCTGGGTTACAGTGAAAGCCACCATCAAAGACATCTGCCTTTATTGATAACATTATGGCAATTTTTAAAAATTTTTTTTTTAGTTTAAATTAAGTTCATTGAGAGTTCTACTGGTAACCTTACTTCAAGTCTCATTTGCTCAAGGAAGTGCTTATTGGGTGTTGCTACTTTACACACTTCTTCAAAACCAGTAAATTATTATTACTGTAAGATTTTTCTAGGCTTGAGGTTTTGGCCATACTCTGATGTAACTAAACAGTGCTGGGACACAACAGCCCATGAAGTGCTCCATCCACATCAACTTTCACAACAAGCACAGCCCTTCCCATCACACTGTGTCATTCTCTAACCTAAGTACTTTTGCAGAACCTAGCTGTGGTACAGGTACCAGCATGTTTCTAAAACTCACCTCAACTTGAAAACACTAATAAAGACACTAGTAAAACTTTTCTGCACTTTAGCAAAACAAAGTTGGCTCCTATATTTTTCCCTGAGGAGTTCCTTGATCGAGCTCATTCTCCACAAAAATACCAGCATGCTGTTATGCCAACTTTCACTTCTGTCAGAGACAGAGATGGACAGAAGGCATATGTTCATCATTCATCCATGGAGCAGACTAACATTTAAATCACTTTTTTCCCTTTGCTTGGCTTTTTATGATTACAACCACAATTGTGACTTTTTTAGTCAGTCTCCAAAGTGACTCCTTTGCTGCACTGAACTAAATGACACAAAAAGCAATGGTGATAAACCAAAAAGCTGCAGCATTTTAACAAAATCCTGCTTAATTCCTCTTTCTCCCTATCCTTAATACACTGCTTTCAAGAACTTGAACAAATACCAGAGACAAAAGTAAGTGCTGATTTTATCTGAAGAAGCTCTATGTTTTTAAGCTACACACACACAAAAAAAAAAAAAAAAAAAAAAAAAAAAAAAAAAAAAAAAAAAAAGAATTCTGTGTGACTTATCTGCTCCAGTCACTTCCAAACAGAAGATCCAGAGCAAGCATCAAGAGAACTAGTCTGCCCTTGAAGACAAAACCCCTCGCTGATCTGAACCATTCTTACCAAGTGGAGTGCTCAGAAACAATGCAAATGTTTTCTGTGACAGGGATTTAAATGAATTATCCCACCGAAAGAGGCAGTGCTCACCCTCCTCCCTGCCTGAGTTCCTGCTCTTCGCTGTGTCAGCACAAGCTCTTGTGCCTGACAAACTGGATCCAGGAACTGATCAACTGGAAATGTGTTTTTTCTCTTACTGAGGTTATTTTTTTTCAAAGACATCATTTCCCAAGTGGCTGGGAGGAGTACTGAATGCTTTTTTTTTTTCCCCTTCCTCCAAGCCCAACTCCCCCAACTTCAGTGGGATTAATACCCACGCTGATGCAGAGGCTGAACAGCACTGAGCACTTGAGGAAAAAAAAACTATGTCATATCATGACGTGAAAATTTCAGCTTCATTAAAGCATTGTTCCCCACTCTGTGGAGGAGAACAATTCACACCTGCAGAACAGTACCAAGAGGAAAATTCCACTGGCAAAGCATTTCAGGACAAGACCGAACAGAAGGCATGAATACCTGAAGTTTGGAAATGGGAAAGCTCCAGGACAGGAAAACACGTGAGTCACCTGCCAGACACAGATGCTCAAGGGAGCTCCAGCTTCTCCTTCTAGTGTTTAGCTTTTTTTCTTGTGTGTGGGAAGAAATGGGAGGTACAGCTGGGAGGATAAGAGCGACCTTCCTCCTCTTATCTCTGAATCATTCCCTGCCCCAGAGGGGGGGGTTCAGATACTCCCCTTCTGCTGCAGGGATTGTAGTCCTCAAACCTGCTCCTGCACAGCTGGACAGATGTGCAGACTCAGAAAGAGCCATTCCTTCTACATCAGCGCAAGGGAAAGCCCACCTGAGACCAGATATGAGGCAGCCCCTCAAGCAGCAGTTTGAACTTGTATTACTGTGTGCAAGATTTCCTTAGTTTTAACCTGAAAAATAAAGAATCTAGACACTTTTTGACTGTTTCACACTGAACTTGAGGAAAATGGAAGCCAAAATCCCAAACTGGTATTCTAAACAGCAATATTTCATCATATTTCCTAATGTTCCAACATCTTTCTAGCTCTGTCTTCTAGCTCTGAGCAGCTGCTTATTTGGACACATTATCCAGTCTTGATGATTAATACCACATAAGATATTGGGGTGGGGCAGGGAAAAACATAAAATGAAGGTTTACTGCAGCTCATTTCCTAGAATATACCATTATGTTATGAGACTTGGAGGATGCAGGTAAAGCACAGAAGAGGAATGACTCCTGTATATCTAACACCAGTAATTTGAATTTGTCAAAAACTGCTTTGAGTAACGCCAACAAAATCATCCTAATGACAACATCCAGCCTAAAAGAAAACACTGCAAGCACAAACAAGGATGTATTAAAGACATGCTTAGCTTTGTGGCCGATTTTCAGCCTGGTGTACGACTATTACCCCATGTGAAAATAAGGTGACACAAGAGTTAAGTAATACCTCCATGTGGCTTTAGCTCTTTGCACAGTCATGAGCTTAGGATGGCCTGTGGGGGATAACCTGGCTGAAAAACATCTGGAATACTGAGATAACCTCTCCCAGTACTGATTAACACAAAGCACTGCTTAGTGGAAACAGAGAGGAAATGCTGTCCTTCATTGGTCAACAATAGATTTTTTTTCTCCAGAATTCCTGTGGACACTGCACAATGACTGGATGGAGGTCACCAGAATCCCCACACCACCACCAAGACATACTGATATTCACAGGTAACTTCACATCAAGGAAGACTTTTTCCCCAAGTTCATGTTAGCTGAACGACCTTACCCAAACCATTTGCCAGCATTAGTCCTTCCTCACCAATGGCTTTCTTACTCAACAGATGAAAAGTTATGGACATGACAAAAGAAGTCCCACACAGGTGCAGAAGCCCTACAGACACAGCACATCTTCAGGATGTCATTTCAGTTGAGTCACCTACAAAGCCACACCATCAAGAAACCAGAAGCACAGCATTTCAGAAACAAACACACAATGTTTGCCATGGACTCTGCTCAGCTGGCCTGAAGATGCTAACAGCAAATTTAGGCAATTTTTATTTAACACCAAGTTTAAAGGGCTTGTTCCCTTAACCTCCATAACAAAGGCTTCTTACTTATCTTGGATCTGCAGCATTGATTTTTCAATTCCTAAATCCAATTGCAAATCAGCTATATCCTAAATAAGCACCAACAGTTTTGTTTTAAAACACAGAGAGAGGGGAAAAAAACAAACACACATAATCCCATTTGCCTTTGACCTTGACAGATGAGGAAATTCTCTCAGATAATCTCTTCCAGAGAAACCATTCTCTTTACAGAACTGAATTACTGGCTTAAAATGTGAGGTGTTTGGCTCCAGCCTGCAATGGGATTTATGTTTATAAGGACATTTCCTGAAGAAATATCTAAGGAAGTAAACAAATTCACATGGTGCCGCCTATATTGAACTCCACCTTCTGCGCTGGTCACTTTATGCTGGGGTTTGTTTTTTTCAAGTCAGATATCCACTGAACTTGAACTGAATAAAGCACAGAAAAATACAGCAATATTTAATAATAATAATAATTAAAAAAAAAAAAAAAAAAAAAAGGCAAGCATTAGGTCTGACCAAACTGATTTTGCTGGAACCTGGTCTAAGAATAGTAAGGAAGGGATGTTAAACAGTTTTGGCTGACACTTCCTGGGGTCAACTACAGCAGATTTCACTACTGTGAAACCTGGTTGTGGGATTCCCCTACCAACAGCCCTGGGATCACCTCTGACATTTCAGGGATTTTTGAGAACCACCCTATGGTATTCCTCTCTTATTTCCTCTTTTGAATGGAAGAAATAAAGTGGTGCAGACAAAACACAGCTGAGAAGATAAACAATGCAGCAGAATCTGAGACTGAACTGCAGCTCAGGGTGTCACACACTCACAAGGACAGGCCCCAACTAGTTGCATGTTCAGTCACATCTGTGAGGACCCAAGGACATGAAAGTAATGGCAGTGAAGGGAACATCACGCAGTGGTCAAAACATAGTGGCCCTGCAGAATCCACAGGCCTCATTCCAGGATTCTGATGAAAACTGTTAAGGTTAGAAAAAAAGGAAACAGATTTCTGAAATAAATTCTGTGTTTCAAACCAGCTGATTTGAACACTTAAGCTCTTCAAGTCTTTTCCAATTTAAATATTACAACCCTGTGTCTGTGATGCTCTTGAAACCACACCAGGACGCCCAAGTTCTCGGATGAACTTTGCCTTAAATCTGAATCCAAGAAATTCAGAGTAGCTTCTTCTGCATAAAGAAATTTTAGAGGACTGGTGGTGTTTTGTTGTTCTACTTACTTCATCTTACTAGCTCAGTTCAATTACTATTTCAATTGCAGCTGAAAAAACAAAAATGAACTTTTACTTACAGGAGGCCCAAGTGAACTAAGAAGGCCTAAAAAACAGTCAAAACATCTCAAAAAGCATCTTTGCATAGGGCAGTGCTTTCAGGTATAGTTAACTGAGGATTATATTCTGGAAGCCTAATTTGCACAGCACATAAAAATCCAGCAACAGAAAAGGGAATAAATACACACAAGTCCAAGATGGATCTACACCTTGGACCATTGCAAGATTCATGGACAAAATATAACTTGCAAAAAAGATGGACATAAAGGGCAATTATAAATTTCACTGCCAGCAGCAAACAGCCTCCAAGCACAAAGACTTGAAGTAAGCTTGTAAACAATTTTTATTACACAACTAAACCTTTGAGTGTTAAATAAGAGAAGCCCTAAAGCACTCTGGACATCAGGTTTCTAAGCAGCAACTTGCTACAAGGACCTGCCCCTTTTTCACACAATTTCACTATGAACTGAAGTGTTGAACAAAATTTGTATGTACAAGAAAACTCTGAAGGAACCTGCAAGCAGACCTCCCCTGCTATGTAAGTCCTACTGTCATTCTTCAAGATTCTTCTTCCTGAACACTGAGAAATGTCGCCGTTTTTGAACAAATGTTTTTTAGGGAAAAGGCAATTTACCTTTTACAGACAACACTGGAACTCACTACCCAAAGTCTTGGGGTTTTGCAGTAATTTGCTGCAATTTAAGAAAACAACCTTAGAGGATGCCATAAACAGTGTGGCAGCAGCTCATCAGGTTGTTGGTATGAAATTTCCATTGTCCTCCCAAAGCTCTGCACAGTGCCTGTGTTTCCACACTGAGATCTGACAGAGTTTAGACACAGAGATGAGCAAAGCTCATGATGATAACTTTTTATTCCATTCCAGCCCATCAGCTCAGCAACAACTAAGCCAAACAATGTCTTTCTACTCCTGGGGTTTCTGTGCCCTGGGATGTGCCCGGTTTCCCTTCAGAACTCCTTGGACTTGTTACAACTCCTCTGATTTTTAGAAGCAGTCTCATTAGCAGTCAAATCTAGAAGCACTTTGCTTCAGAGATTAGAGAAGTCTTAATGTATTAAGCATGGGAAGGGCAAAAAATAGCCTCGGACAAACTATCTTAAGTTTACAGAGATAATTAAGGGAATGGTTGGGAGGGAACAGCAGCTTCTGCAGCATTCCCACAGTAGTTTCCATTTACAGCAAAACCAGGAACTTACATTTGTGTTTTTCACTTTATGTGCCTTCCACACTGCCTGTGGCCAGAAGACCACAATCCAACTGCAGAGCTTGGCACAACTCAAGAAAATGTAAAAAAATTAACCCTCAAAAAACTAAAAAGCTGATAATTTCTACAGTAGGATTTTTTTAAACCTCTAAAAGCCAAAACAAACCACCAGGCTTCTTTCAGACAAGGAGCCCCCCTTTCACAGAGAACACTCCAAACACGTTTCCTCCCCAGGAGCTGCTGGGAACAATCCATTGATCAGGCCATCCTCATGTTCACATTCCTAAAAACTGTGGCTTCAGCTTGTGCATATTCTACAAGCTGTATCATTTTATCCTGAAGCCACTAAGAGAAAGACTAGAACACATTTTTTGCAAGAAACCTACATGATCAAGAACAATTATAAATGAAGAGTGTGGCATATATTTTGTTGTGAACCCAGAATTTCCTCATCCCAATATTATCCACTTGCTTACTTAGCCCTGCTTAATATTTAATCCCAGACCACCCAGCCTGGGAAAGCCTTCACTTAAAATAAAGCACCAGGGAAGCTTCCAGATGCCCAAACTGCCTTCACAAACTGCCTATATCAGTATCTACAGCACATGTCACTCTGTCCAAAAAAAAAAAAAAAAAAGTGAAGTATTCTGCTGCCTCATGATATTTAATGATCACTGGCATGTCTTCCTCTCTGCAGGTGTCAAAGAATGTGAAATAGGTGCCCATGGCCCTGAAGGCAGAGCATGCAGGCAAAGGCTCACCTCATGCACCACCTGTACTCCTCAGCTGTCTCTGCCCTTCTCATCCTGCTGCACACAGCATTCCACCTGAAAGCTCCCAGGGTATGGAGCCACTGGGCCTCCATCCCTTCACCACACATCACCACAGCAAATCCCAAAAGCCTTTGCCCAACACAGTTCTCCAAGCATCTGCAGGACTGCTGGACAACATAGCTCAGCAGCAAACCAGTTACCCTACAAGTCTTACACCATAAAAACTTCTACCTACTCAATGACATCGACTTTCCTAAAATTCACCACCAAAGAAGCATACCAACTCGTTGAGACACGCTCCCTGTCATGCAATTTATCTCAAACAGCTGGATAAAATGCTCCTGGTATCAACTTCAGCAGGAATAAAATGCAGAGTGCTGCTCAACTGTGGAAAAACCTATCACCATCCTCACCCAGCCCTTCCTTGAACCTATCAGACCCTTCCTTCCTGCCCCATCTCTATCAGAACTGTAGATACATCACTTGAAAGCCAAACTGCTTAGAAACCAAGTTCAAAGAAAAGCTAAAATCTTCAAGTAGACTTTTGTGCAGATACTACTCCAAAAAAAAACAAACAACATAATGGAAGTGAATGTTCAGCTGGGGAGGTTACAGAGTTTAAATCATTCAACAAAGCAACGCTGTGTGACTACATATGCAAATAAGGGGCTTCCAGCCTTACCGGCCTTTTCCAACTATACCTACCTGAAAATCTTAACACCAGACAAAATCGAGTTTTTAATGCTTCCCTGGGCTCGTTCCTGCATTGCATGGAATCAGGGTGGCCTTCAGGCTCGGAGAAAACGTCACTCAGCAGCTCAACACCCTGGGCTCTCTGGCCTGGCTGCACCTTCACCTGCTCCAGCTGCACCTTCACCTGCTTTACCTGCACGCTCTTTCCACGACGACCTATTCCCACCACTGGGCGCGCCAACACCTTTCCAGCCACGCAGCCAGCACTCCGGCCTATCTCCGGAGCCTCATCCCGGGCCTGCCAGCAGCACTCCCATCGCTCGGCTCTCCCTCTCCGGGCTCCCATACCCCTGGCGATACAGCACATGGCACACAGCACGGCGGCAGAGAGCACCTGCAGCAGCTCCCGGGCCTTTCCCTTCGGGACAAAGGCACACCAGGGAGGAAGGCGGCCGCTGGCTGCGGTTCGAGGGAGCCCCCGACCCCTGGGGAAAGCCGGGCGGCGCTGGCCCCGCATCCCGGCGGGCAGGGGGGCCCGGCGGCTGCTCGCCGAGGCCGCGATCGGCCGTGCCCCGCCACGAGGTGCTGCCCCTTGCCGGCTCTGCCGCAGGGCCGAGGGCGGGGGGAGCCGGCTGCGAGCTGGAATTATGAAACCGAATCAGCAGGGAAACCCCCGAGGCCTCCCCCGCGCCGTACCTCGGAGACCTCCTCTTCCTCCTCCTCCTCCTCCTCGTCTTCCTCCTCCTCCTCCTCCTCTTCCTCGTCGTCGCTGCCGTTGTTGCTGCTCTCGCTGCCGCCGCCGCCGCTCTCGCTGCTGCTGGCCGGCCGGGCCGCCCGCCCGCCGCGCTTCGCCTTGCCTGGCACCGCCTTCTTCTTCAGCAGGAGGTCGCACACCCGCACCAGCCCGGCCGCCCCGGGCCCGCACGGCGATGGGGCCGCGCCGGGGCCGCTCGGCCCCTCCGGGGACCGGGCCCTGCTGTGGCGCTGCCAGCCTCGCCGCCGCCGCCCTCACCGCCTCCCTCCTCCGCCGTCACCGCTACCGCCGCACCGACCGCCTTCTCCATGGCCGGAGAGGAAGGAAAAGGAGGAGAAGAAGGAGGAGGAGGAAAAAGAGGAGGAGGCGCCCGCGGTCGCCGCTGCCTCGGTCACCTCTAGCGCCGGCGCCGCCGCCGCGCCAACTCTCGCGATACTTCCTGCGGCCGCCGCTCGCGCCGCTCTCGCTCCCCTCGCGCGGCGCGCGCTCCCGCTCTCCCCTCACGCCGCCCGCTCCCGCTCCCCTCGCGTCCCTTCCCCGCTCCCGGCAACGGGACCGCGGCGGCGGCGACGGCCGCCAGACACCCCTTTTCCCCCCGCCTCCTTTCCTTCCTTCCGCCCGCGCCGCCGCCTCGGTCACCGCCCCGGCGCCGGAACCGCCGCTTGCGTCATCACCCTCAGCCTTCAGCCCGCTCCGCCTCGGTAAGGGCAGCAACGGGGAGCTGGGCCTGGCCTCCTCGGGGGGGCCTTCCCCGAGAGCCGCCCGTGGGCTTAGAGGTGCCGAGTTACCCCCTCAGGGCCGGCGGGCCCCGCGGTCCCTGGGGCAGCGCTGCCCTCAGAGCGTGAGGGAGCGCGCCCAGGGCGGGAAAACCCCGTGAGGGGCCCCGTGGGCCGTGTTGAGAGCCCATAGCCCTCAGAATTCCACTTAAAAGCGATGGTCTCTTATCTAGTGCGGACAGTGCGCATGAAAAAGCCATCTCCAAACGCCTCTTAAAGTAAAACTTTTAGCGAAAGGGCCAGAAAATAAATTGTTAGAGTATCACCGAAAGTGGTGGTCGGCGAAACCACAGAGTACGGAATTTCAGGTAAAAGTGATGTCCAAGGAACGGCTGGACATTGCAGTCAGGGCTCTGGTCACCTTGACAAGGTGGTGATCCATCAAAGGCTGAGGTCAGTGGTCTTGGCGGTCTTTTCCATCCTAAGCGTTTCTGGGATTCTGTGTTCTTCCACACAGCTCCCACCAAGTGCTCTGCATTCAAGAGTCACCTCCAAATCCCTGTTTTACAATTACTTTCTTACAGTTTCACTGGAAGTGGCAAACATTAAGATGCCCATGTCGATTGGACCATATTTTTTCAATGAAATCCTTTGAAAATGTCATCATGCCCTGAAATGTCATTCAGCCCTCAGGCCCCCTACCCCAGATTTTCATCCCCAGAGTGTACCTGGGATACTAATACTGTTGCCTTCATTAGGGCAGACCAAGTCCTGCATTAACCAAAGTTAACTGTACGTTAAATATAAGTACAAATTTAAGTTAAATACATTAAATTGTGGCTTCTTCATTGGAGAAATTAGCTTTTTCCATTTTGGAAACAAAAATTATTTCCTGCTGGAAATAAAAATTATTTTAACCACCGAAACACATGATTGTAAAGATCAGTGATGGCTCTATGCACTGGTACACTGTGGATGTTTTGGAATTGGTGTTTCAAACCAACGATGCCTGCTGTGGTTTTATTTTGCAGAAATGAAGAGAGATGGTTGTTATTTGACTGCTTAGGTTTTATTGACTGCTTTATTTTATTTGGCTGACATTGGAGAGCACTGGTCTGGTCTGAAATTACACATTACTTTTTAAATAAATCCTCAACTGGCGCTCATCATGGAGTCTGCACAGTTCCCCCAAAGTCCTCGTGTTGCTGAAATCCCACCCAAACATCCTCTGGATATGTGCCTCTGGATGTGCTTAAGAAAAGGACTGTCTTGCTTGTAAGAGCCCCACTGTTAAATTACATTATTTCAGCTGGAAAACACTGTCACAGACTCTTAACCTTCCAGTTCAGAAGATTAGCCTCTGATCTTCAGGGACAAGGTCTAAACTGAACAATACCTTTATAAATAGCTCTGCAGGTGATAGTTTGAGGTGATCCAGGAGGAATGAACTGAATACTCGAGCCACCTACTTCCTACTTCCCGATTGTGGCTGCACAGAAATCTCAAACCACACCAGCACGAGATGTGTGATGGCAGATCAATGACAATAATACTTTTGTCCTCTTATAATTTTTTTTTGCGTTAAAATTCATGCAAATGCATTGGTTTTTACTGGTTTCTATTGGGATGCAAGCACAGATTAAACATTTGTTATTTGTTACAATTATGTGTAACATATATGTTATTTAGCATTTATGTTCAGTATTATTTGTTGTCATCACAAGAGACAGAAAAGAGAACTGTGAGTGAATGTAGGTAATCTCAGTCCTACAACCTGAGATTTGTGGTGTGGTGTGACAAGGACTCACTTTTCCAATGGATAAGCCTGGAAGAGTGACCTGATCTTCATGTTTGATGCAAGAGGTGACTGTTTTTAAACAGAACACATCTGAGATTGCTCTGGCTGCACAAGCAGCCAGACAGGTTGTCCAAATGCAGCACATTCCCCACCAGGCTCCGGGAAGGGTGGCTGCAGAGCTGGATTTTACTCTTGGAGCTGGTAGCTGCCCTCCCTGTGTCCCTCCCCAGGATGGAGGGCGGGGAATGGCCTGGAATGCACGTTCAGCCGCAGAGCTCGGGCTGCGGTTATTCCCGGCTATATTGTATCACAACCCTGCCTTTGATACTGGGCGCCTTTGCACCTTATTCCAAGTATCCATTCCGGTTGTTAGACTTGGAAAGGGGCCAGTTCCTTGCCAATGAAGGCAGCCCTAGTATTTTATCTCCCGGTGTGGTGCTCCCAAGCCCAGGATCAGATGGAGCAGTTAGCAGCAGCACTTGTGTTGGCACAGGCAGAGTGGCCTGCCGGAGACTGTTTGTTCCGTTTCTTTTATGGCGGCGACCTCTGTTCTGATCAAAGAGTGCTGCCTCCTGATGTTGCACTGCAGAGCAGCTCCTTCTCCACTTCACAGCGCCCAGTTTAGCTTATCCCCGCTCTCCCCGCCACCCTGGCTTCAGCCTTTTGCGCTGCAGCCTTTCCAAAGAAGGGCAATGGAGCTGGAGAAGGGTTAGAGTAATCGTGAGGAATGGTTGAGGGAGCTGAGGGGGTCAGCCTGGAGAAAAGGAGGCTCAGGGAACAATCTCGCCCTCTAGAACTCCCTCTAGGAGTGTGCAGCCAGGCAGAGGTCGGGCTCTGCTCCCAGTTAACGAGCAAGAGAACGAGAAACAAGCCTCAAGTTGTGCCAGGGGAAGTTCAGATAAGAAATGAGGGAGAATTTCTTTGCAGAAAGGGCTGTCAAGCATTGGGACTGCTCAGGGAAGTGGTGGAGTTACCATCCCTGGAGGTGTTCAAGGGACAGCTGGACAGGGCACTCGTGCTCTGGTCTGGCTGACAAGTTGGGGACTGGGCACAGGTTGGTCTTGGAGGTCTTTTCCAACCTAAATGACCCTGATATTCTGTGAGTGCAACAGCAATAAAAGCACTTGAGTTCTTTAGAGAAACTCGGTTTTAGAACCACGGGGCTTATAAGATTTGATTTTGTCGTGGGCAAAAGCTGCTAACACACATCTGCTCTTAATCTTGGGATGGTTTGAATGCCTTGGGAAGGGGTGACACTTCTCCAGCACTTTATATTTTAGAAACCCAAACTAAAAGATTCTCGTAAATACCATGATAACCATCAAGACATAAAAAAGGAGTAAATAATCAAGATTTTTTTTTAATTTAGTTGTTTGGTTTTTTTTTTTGTGTGTCCCAGTTTCCACAAGGGAATATGACCCATATCTGTGTTTCCTGTTCATAGGGCTCTTAGGGAATGGATTGCATATCACTGAACAGTCGGTGTAGGCTCTAATTAGGGAAGTAACACCTAAAAAACACATTTCCTTCCCTTGGTGAGTCTGTGAAGTCAGTTAACTTTGGACACTTGGGTTTATTGGTAGCATAAAACTGCAGGAAATCATGGAATCAGAATCACAAACTGGTTGGGGTTGGAAGCGATGTTAAAGATCACCCAGTTCCAGCTTCCTGCCACGAGCAAGGACACCTTTCACTAGCCCAGGTTATTCCAAGCTTTGTCTAGCCTGGCCTTGGACACTTCCAGGCATGTGCAGCCCCAGCTGCTCTGGACAAGCTGTGCCAGGGCCTCACCACCCTCCTAAATCTTGAGAAAAATTATAATCCTTTGTTATCTCTTTCATGTGTAACTTCTGCTTCTGTATTTATTCAGTTTTCTCCAGGTTACTGGAGGAACCATTCCACTGAGCACTCCATAGGAGTAGTGGGAAAGCCTGGGTTCTGGATTCAGTGAATAGTTTCAGGAACTGTCTCGTGTGCCAGATTCCTTAAAAAGTTCTACAGGACAAACAATGTGTTGACACCTCTGCTGTGGTATAATTATCCTCATGGATCTGCTTTCAGTTTCATTTATAGCTGCTGGATGCAGTGTCATTGTCAAGGTCAGGAAGCAGGGAGCATGGGCTTTGTTTTCAATTAATACAGGGACTGAAAAAAGTTCATAACTTCTTGAATTTTTAACCCAAACTCAGGACTGCTACAACTTCCACAAGGCTAAAAAGTTGATCATCCAAATAAACTTTAAAATTAATCCAAACCTCCAATCCTGCCTTTCTCACCAGTGAACACTCTGGTTGTCTTTGGTATGTACAGTTTTGCCATTGCTGCAGCTTCTGTAAATGCTGGAATGTTTTTATTTGTGTCTTTCAGAGAACTGTGAACCCCAGATTGTGTTGTCTCAACACACACAGCAAAGGGATTGGCTCACTGGACGACCTTGGCTCACAGCATGGAAGATCCATCTGAAATGGGAGGCAAGATAAATTAAAGTTAGACCACCACATCTTGTTTTAAACAGAAATAATAGAATTGAATCTGTTCAGCAAGTATGCAATCACTGCTGTCCAAAGCAAGGGGAGAAAGAAGGAAAAGAACACAAATGTTCGCACATTTAGAAAAGTGCAGTTTTCTGTGATACGCATTTTTAGCTTTGTCTCAACCATTCAGTTTTAATTCCAGTAAATTGCACATGAAAAATAATGACTTAAAACATATTTTATGTAGCCACAGCATTTGGTTTAAATTACATTTTTTTAACTATCACCATTTCTTCATTACAGCAGGTAATATATCAATAAATGATAAAGAAAATTAAGCCAATCCAGACAGATGGAGAATTAAAGAGGAGCAGCGCTAGCCTGGGAGAAGTGCACCGAGTTACAGCAGAAGGTAAATTTACATTACTGCTTACACTCAAACCCTTCCACTCTGAAAGCCCCTTTGGGATCAACTTCTGCCTGTTTGGTGCACTAAGTCTGGTGAGTTTGCCCTTGGCTGTCCTTAATCAGAAATACACATTTATATCCTACTCAAGTGTCTTGCAAATCATTTGTGTTCTATCTCAGATAATTATGTTGCATGTTCTATTAGTTGCTCTTAAAACATCATGCCAGCTTTGACCCCTTCCTCATAGGGAGAATTGTGAAAGGAAAAACAAGTCCAGAAAGCAAAACCTTTTAACAATTTATTCAATGAAGAAATCCCCATGTGCTCTGTTAAAAAACAAAACATTTGTTCTGCTATATATTTAGTACTTGGGAGTCTTGAAGAAATGGCTTAAGCACTTGAAATCCTAAAATGCATTAGTACTCTGTGAGCCTTACATTTTAACATGCATGAATTATTCTGAAGGTGTGTTTCAGGCTCCTAATTTGCTTGATAAGCTTTCAAAATTATTATCCTTTGTGAGTATAAAACTGAAAAACACCATGGCAAACAGGGGAAAAGGGAACCTGGAAAAATTCTGGATTCGTCCTCATTCTTTTCAAGTGTGGTCGAAGGTAAAATAAAACAAAGACAAAACAAATCCTTAGATAAAGTGAATTTTTTTGTGTATTTCATGTATAATGGATCTGTAATCCAAAACTGTAAATGACACCTCTCAAGCCAAAGCCACATCACCTATATTTGAATATCAAAGTTTACATGTCAAAGTAATATTTTACTGGGTTTGGGTTTTTTTTTTGGGGGTTTAAAATTTTTTTTTATTGCTGACATTTAAGGCAGCATCAGCTGTGGGCTGCACAGGAGTCAGCTAGAAGGTTAAACATTTCTTACACTTTGTGTTTTGCCTGGGTTCAACCAATCCATAATGATAATTTCTATAGTAACCACTTTTTAAGTAAACAATTGATTAGTTCTGAAATTAGTCCTTGAAACAGCTTCTCCTGGAGCAGCTTGGAAGATCTCACTGCAAGCAGCCTTCTGCTGGCATGCAGAACAACAAGGCTCAGGCTTTTTTTCTATCCTCATATAGAGTGTGCCTTGAAAATATTTATCCTCCCAGGGCAGTTTTATCTCTGGATAAGGAAGGGAGTGGGAATCTCCATGTAAAACTGGGTAAGACCTTGGGTTCACTGAAGGCACTGTAAGAAATGCCTTTGATATCTCAGCAAGGCACTTAAAGTGGAAGAACATTTTTACAAATTTCTAATTAGAACTAGGAAAATTGTCTACAAGTTTTTGATGGTCTAAAGTTCCCTAACCCCCAAGGTCCCATGGAGCCTCTGTTTTCAACAAAACCTGCCCTCATTTCTTCACTATGTGCTGTTTCACTTACTGTGGGCTCCTGCTCTGTTTTAGAGGCCCTTGGGAACAGGTTTTTTAAAAACAGACTCCATGTTTGTTATTTCAGTTGGACTCAGTAGGTGGAGCTAAAAGCCGGCAACACACCTGCAGCTAAAACTAGTCTGATTTTAACTCTTTCCAATGCTTTGGAAATTATTTTTTTCTAAAGCATTTATTTCTTGAATATGTATGTCCTGAAATTTTCATATTACTATGAAGTAATAAACATGAAGTGGGTTTTTTTGTGTGTAATTTATTTCCAGCAAGCTAAACAAGCATTTCTGTCTGTGTGTGGCATTTACAATGCAGTTGACTTTATTGCTAGCTAGTTACAAAGTTAGGAGCTGCCTTGAATAGCTTTGTGTTCCTGAATCAGTGACCTTTTCAATAAGGAGAAAAAGTGCTGGTGGGATGAATTTTCTTTTGGTCACTTGTCATTCTCTTATTTTCTTCTTGATGACTCTGAGTTCATTTATATTTTTTAAATCAGAAAATGCAACATATGTCAAACTTATAACTGCCTGGTGAGTAAGCCTATGAATGTCTTGAAAGGTAAATCTGGATCTTTTATTCTCCTTCATGAATTTTGCTGCACAGCCTCAGCTCAGTTTTCTCAAGTGTGTATTTTTCAACTATAGACAATATAGTAATTTCCAGTACTTAACACTGTATTCCAAAACTGGAGAGCTTTATGAGCATTACCTCATATCTTAAGGAACTTCTCACATTCTATATTTCTGATGCATGTCTCTAATTTAAAAAGACTCCCATAAGGACAAACATTCTTCAAGAAAAATGCCTCCATAAGCCTTACACAAATAAGAGCACCAAATAAATTACACATCATTACTCATCAACCCATTAAGTTTTCTCTCCATTATTAATCTAACCCCAGTGAGGGCTGATCTCTTTTTTAGACACATCATTGTGGCAATTTTCTATGATTGTCACTTTCTTTGCCCACAGGAACATTAAATTTTACTCAGTTTTGAGGTCCACGGCCTCTTTGTGCAAATTGTTCAATTAACAGTAGGTGGCAGATTTCTCCTACCTGAGAGCTTGGAAAAAGCTTCATGGGCTAGTTCTTACGGAATGCTGGTACTTGTTTATTCAGGACACACCACAGCTTTCCTGGTCAGAGCTCCCTTTTAGGAAAAGATTAGGCTTGAACATCAGTTTTAGAGTCATCTCAGTATTACCTGAGCTAGGACCTGCTTTTTCCAGATACATTTCCTACTCTTCCACTAATCAATCTAAAAACATTTCTGTGATTTGGTGTGAAATAACTTCCTTAAAATATTGTAGGGAGGGTTTAAAATCTGCATGGAAAGATCCAAGATACAATCTCCCTTTTAACAAGCTCGCTTTCCAGTGAAGTCAGGCAAGTTTTGGCACTGACTTTGAGGTGACCAGAATTAGGTCAATGCTGAATGTATTTCAAAATCCTGCATAGAGGACCTGGTAACTTTTGTGAGTTGCCAAAGGGCTCCTTAAGCAATATCGGTGTCCAAGAAACAGGAGTCTCTGCTTTGTCCTGCTTTAAGTCAGTCCTTTCTCAGCCTAAAGTGCAGTTCCATACTAAAAGCAGGAAGGGAAAGCTTGATTTTCCTTTCAGAAGTGGAAGTAGATAGGCTGCCTAGCTGATAACAAAGAATGAAATAAAATAATCTTGCTTTTCTTTGAAAACTAACTAACTAACTAATACACTGAAGTTCCTTGGGAAGCCTAGTCTCAATTTCAACTTCTCCATAAATAGTTTTTAATTCCAATGTTATGTTGTTCTGGATTGAATTTTATGACCAGCTTGAGTGTGAGGTTTTCTTCTTGTGGGTGGACAGGTAGAATAACCTAAGCCCATGTCAGTGGAGTTTCTGTTTTGTGATAGTGGGATAGTGGGAATGACATAGAACACTATAGCCACGAATCTCTGATAGCACACATCCCAAGGTCCTGGGGCAACAAGCCACTCTCCATCATCTTGCAACAGTCATAGCTATCAGGTGAAGTCCCCAGTGACTGTGAAAAGGGAAAGTTTTTATAAGAGGAGTAAAAAGCAAGACCCATGGAATTATAGACCTCTGAGCCTCACCTCTGTGCCAGGGAAGACCTCGGAGCAGATCTTAATGGAAGCAATGTTGAGACATGCGCCAGACAGAGAAGTGATCCAGGACAGCCATCACAGCTTCACTGAGGGCAAATTGTGCCTGACCAAACTGGTCCCCTTATGATCATCAAATCCAACCAATAACCCAGCACAGGCAAGTGCACCAATAAAGCATGTACAGTAATTGAATCCAGAATGTTTCACTGGAAACATCAGAGTTTTACTGATAAACTGTTCAACTTTCATAAAATCCACAGTTATATTTCCATATTGGCTCTGACAAACCTGCAGGGAGGGCAGGCTCTGTACTTGAGAGATTTCTGTCAAGTGATGCAAGAACATTTGTACTCTGGGATGTCAAAGGATCCATGCCAAACTCCTCCTGGGTGACAGCAAAGAGGCTGCAGTGCCCAACAGTGTAGCAGGACCTCACAAACCATGAGATTTGTGAGAGGCCCTTAGCATTTCCAGGCTTCCTGGGCTCACCAGGAACAGCCTCCTCAATCTTGACTTAGCTCTAGGCTGTTCTCTCTGCCAGGAGGAACTGGGAGAAATTGGGTTCAACACATAATTTGCCCAGCTTCCAATCTCCCAGTCCAGGGAGCCAGGAATCTGTGGAGATCTGCACTGACTTTAAGGGAAGCCTTAAGCCTCTTGGCACTAGGAGTAGCTCCAGTGCCTAGACACCCACTCTGTGTTTCCAGCACTCAGAGTCAAGGAGGACAGTCAGAAACACAAGTTCACCCTGAATTGAAGGTGCCAGGTAAGGGCACTACTACATTAACCGTTAAAATTGAATTTTCTGAGTTGTTTTTGAGACCTGCAGACAGGCTGTGGATCTGCCTGACTGGCAGTATTGAAGCACTGTTGGTATGAGCAAAAAGGGCCTTTGGGCAGAAAGCAAATGTCAAGGACTGTCAGCATGGGGGTGGAGGGCACCACAGAGGAATGCCCTTGCGAGTATAGCCTCTGCCCAATTGATCCAAAAGACAACACCAAAAGCTTCATGTGCAAAGCTTGTTAATATTTCTATGCATGACTTAAGAAGGATACTCAGTTTAGTGTTCAAATTTAAAAAAAAACAAACCGAATGTGACAGTTATTTAGGTTTTGCACAGCCACAGATCTGCCTGGTAGATCTCTTTAGTTCCTCTGATGTATGGACCAATCTTTTGATAACTTAGTTAAGAGAACCACAAGAACTATACACATCTTTGCTAAGTTCAATTACAGTTTTTGGTCTCTGATGAAATTTTTCTGATTCTGGGAATGAGGTACTGAGGAACCTTTCTTCTGAAATCAGGTCTTCCTGAAGACCCTCAAATTCAGAGATTGAATTTCCAACCCCGATTATTCACTCCTTCCAAAATCAGAATTTATAAGCACTACTCTAAAGAAAACTGTCATTTAAAATAACTATATTTTCATTTTTCAAAGTTTAGGGTTTTACCTTAAGAAATTGTTTGCTCAGGAATAGAGGAAAGGCTGAGAAAAGAATTTATCTCCTTAACACTTGAGCATTTACAAATTGTCTTAAACAGATGAACTAGGATCTTCCCAAGAAAGAAACCAACAAAAAAACCTTCAAGGCCCTAACAGCACAAGAGAACAATTATAACAGTACCACAGACTCTGTTTCTATGGAGGTGGACATGAAAGAGAAAATATTTATCAGCTTGGCAGTTTTTAGGCCAGAATGGGAAAATCATAAGTTTATAATGAAACT
The DNA here is from genome assembly GCA_030060385.1 of Muscicapa striata striata. NCBI lineage: Eukaryota > Metazoa > Chordata > Aves > Passeriformes > Muscicapidae > Muscicapa > Muscicapa striata. Next base: position 278,552 of record JAREIS010000061.1, on the reverse strand, counting down.
AAAAGAAAAATAAGTCTAGTAAGAGTGTCAGCACTGCCAGGTGATGCAGTGACATTGTGGGGGGCAGCTGCAGAATGGCAGAAATTTTCCACAAGTCCTACAGCCCCTCTAGACATACAGGATTTTTTTCAACTCTTAAAGTGTTTCAAGTGGAGAGCAAACCCAGTGGCTCCCAGAAACATTAGTTCATTTTGCACATCCTTTGTTTCTCACTCTAGCACATACACCTGCTCACACTTGAAAAAAAAAGATTGTAGCCATATTTTTATAAAAATTGGAGGTTACAGATCAAAAGAAAGGCCTAAAGAAATTCAAAACAAAAAGATGCTCCAAACATTTCCTGCCGTTCCTCAAAAGTTTTCAATGCTTCTTTTATTGCTAAAGCTGGAGTACATCAAAGTTAGGGAGGAAATATTAACAACCTCTTGCCAAACAAAAGCTTTCAGCTTTGGCTCTTGACTGTACCACGTTAAATGGCTCTTCTCTCCTGCCAAAGGCCATCAGGTAGCATTGCAGAGCAGCACAGAAATTGCAAACTGAGTGCCAAAATGTTTCTAGGGCACAAGTGAATGCACTGGATTCCAAAGGCCTCTGGGACTTTTGTAAGAGGAAGAAAGATCCCCACCGATAGTCCTATCACAAGCCAAACACCAATCACACCACCACAAAGATTTCCGTTCCAGAGACCATTATCAAAGGCATTGTAAGAAACACTGGATGAAAAAAATCTTCCTGAGAAGGAAATTTTATATTTCCTGAATAGAGCAATGCTGCACCTTGGGTATTTCTTTCTCACATCTATTTTGCATTTAGATACAAAATTTAGATACACCCATACCAAGATATCACACTGATTTTTTTGAGGGACCTTAGAAATGGATAATAGGTTAAGGCAATACTCAGCTGTTTTGTGGATTACCTACATGAACTGGCAGAGAAAAAAGTCATAGGGACATAGAAAATAGAGACAAGTTCTGAGAAGACTCAGAATTGATATCCTCAAAAAGCAATGGAGGCTGTAAATTTAGATCTATTCAAGGAACTGAATGCTTAATAGACAAAGCAAAGCTGCTCTTGTACCTGCTGCCAAAGAACGATGTTGGCAAATGGTAACTAACAAGGAAAGCAGCTACATCACTACATTGTGGACTTGTGAGACAAAGGGATCAAATGTACAGGACCAGCAAGAATCGTCATCCTTGTCAATTGAAAAATCCTCATTTGAATGCTCAAGAGCTCACTAACACAGCAGGAGAGTGGCTGATGCCAGAAGATGAACAGCTGAGTATCAGAACTCATTGATGAGGGGATACAGCTGCCATGCAATGCTGTCAGCTCCACCTGAGCAGCTCTCTGCCTGTTCTGCCACAGTGACCAAACCCCTTCTGTCTTCATGTTTGCTTGTTTTCTATCAGCGAGTCCATCGCTGTTCAAACAAAAGCCATATATCTGAGATGTCTGGCTCATTCTGCACAGGAGCCAAACATCAGAGATAAGAATGGCAAACATCAGGCATCAGGGCAGGAAAAAAAGTAATACCTGATATCTGTCCATGTGTCCAGAGCTGCAGACATTTATTTAGAAATATACTGATCATTACGGTTATTAAAAAATAGCTATGCACTGTGGCTACTGGCACAGGAATGTGTGCCCCTAGGTTTGGTGTGCGTCTCATGGTACAGTCCCACAAACAGAACAATAGGTCTTGAAAAAAGGAAGAAACAGCAGGAAATAAAACTGAGGGCCACAAAAGTAAAGGGTTTCTTGATGTCCTGTGGGTTTTGAAAGATTATGTAGCACAGTACTTACTTCCCAAAAGGGCTTTGATAGTTGTTCTTATGATACATCACATTTGTTTCTCAGGAGCCTCATGCCATATTAGTACATTTCAGTCCACTTTGTTTCTACTCTTCCACTTTGCACAGGCTGGTATGATGAAATATTTTAAAATTGTGCATCCTTTTCATCTCCAGGTCAATTACTCTTGGAATTACTGTCCTTTGCATCCCCACAGCTGGAGTAAAACTAGTTATCACCTGTAAATTTAGACATAAATGAGTGTGAAAATGGATCATCCTAAAATGCCATTGATAAATTCCTCTTTCTAATACCAGGATAACTTTGTTGGCGTGAACTCAAAGCAGTATGAAAGCACTGAGTAGGAGAAAACTCAGTATAATATTTAATATTGTTAAACAAACATGAGCACTGAAGTTCAGCCCTCAGCAGTTATATGAACCATTGGCATCAAGTACAGGACAGACAACAGAAGATATCTAGAAATAAACATGGACCCTGTATTCCAAACTTACATATTAACTCCAGGGGACCAGGAGTGTTCTTGCTAACACTGCACAATGCTGCAAGGGAAAATTCCAGAGAGCTCTCAAGAAGCAATATTGCAATATTGCTGAATTTCAGATTTGCCCTCCCAGCCCTTAGCTGTAGTTTTCTGGAGACATCTTTGGTACAGCCTGAGAGCATCTCAAAAGCTGTTCAAAGACATCATTCACCAATACCACAGTTTTTTACTACCTTATAGTTATCCACAAAATACCTAAGTGTGTGTTTCTGTCCCACTGAATGCTCTCTTAGTATTTGAAAGGAGATTGGTCTTCTCTGAGAGAGGGATATGGTCAGTAAAATAATTACAGACTGAATTACCAAGCTCTTTCCTCAGATTTTGTTAGGCTAAAGCAGCACAGGTCTGAAAAACACAGATTGTTCATCAATGCCCATCATTCTCCAGAAATGTGGGATTTTGCTACAACCACCTGAAAACAATCCCAATGTCTAACATTATGACATTTCTAACATTGCTTTTCTTCCAACCTGGCTTTCCTGCACCCATCCTTCATGTAAGAGTTATCCAAATAACCCATAAATTCCCAAATCAGAGCTTTGTTTATTTAAATCACTAACACAATGCAGTCTTTTACCTACAAAAATATCAGAAGACTTGGGAAAATGCAGAAAATTTTCTACAAAAGCAACAGCCTGTAGAAATTTCATTGCATGAAACTATTCTGTGAACTCACCTCAGTTTTATGTGGTTTTTATTTTTCATCTCAGTTTTTATTCCTGGAACGCAAGATGCATTACCTTGGCATTTTCCTGAATGAAAACTGCCTGCAAATATTTTGAGCTTAGACATGTCATTTGCTTTATTTCAAATCTCTTTAAAAGCTCACACTCAAAAACAAAAGGAAGTATTATGCATGCACTTAGTCAAATCTCCAGAAAACTGATCATTGACTTGTTCCTAGTATTCCCATTATGAATAATACAGAGTTATGGCCAAACTGCCCACCCGAGGAAGAAAAACAGAGTACAAAAGAGAACCTTAAAGACTAAGGAAGTGTTTAAAGACCACCTGCTTGGCTCTACCATGTGGGTGCTCACAAAGCAAAGAGCTGCAAGGCAGCACACACCCTCCAGCTGTGTGGGTTGATATCCACACTCTGGGGACATAAATTCATAAATAAATAAATTAAATTAAATTAAATTAAAATAAATGATAGTATCTCCCACCAGGAAGCTACTCTGCACTCAGCAAGGATCCAACCTTGTACTTGTTTGGGAATTTTTGAAGCATCTCACTGGGTGCTAGAAAAGTAATTTTGATTTTATTCCATGTCCTGGGCCTCTGTGCAAAGTGCACATTTCTTCCTGTGTCTGATCTCTTAAGTTTGTGACTGATCAATGGGAAATGTTTCAGAGAGGAGAGCAATGTTTAATTAAGAGATTACTCTTGGGAGGATGTCAGTACAAATGAGAAATTGCAAAAATTCTGAAATGGAAGCTCTTGCAAATGTTTACCCATCTGTTTGGCTGTTTTCTGGATATTGGTGAACAGCAGTATGACAGAAAACCAGAGCAGGCCCTGACAAATTCAGGTGCTCTAATCAGCAACAGATGTCTAGATTAGCCATCTCATCTTAATAACGTGATTTAAAATTAAAATTCTCTAATTTCAAATGGACTGAGCCCTCTCTGGGTGAGTTGTTGCTATACAATACCAACATGCTTTGCTTTTGAACAAATACTAGCAAAAAAAAAAAGGCTATAGGATTAGCCCTGATGACTTTTTTATCTGATGCCTTGAACTCCTTGTTTGTCATTTGATAAGGAAATTTACGCAAAACTTTATCTTTTTTGGGTGCTGGGGAGTTCAACCTCTTCAGGACGAAAAGGCCCATAGTAACAAGACTGAATAAATAACTAATATCAAATTAATTTTTCACAAGGGCAGCTGAAGTTTTGTAATCATCTTCAGGCCAAATGAAAATCTACAGATGCCAGCTCAAGGGTTAATATTTTACAAGCATGGGTAGTAAAGGGTATATAAGCAAATGCTCTTCCTTCAATCTTCCTAGCATTTTTGAGCAATTTTGCTCACACCATAATCTGAAACCATGAAGTGGTTAACATTAATTTCATTTATTTTTCTCCTGAGTTCTGCCAGATCCAGGAATCTGCAAAGGACTGCACGAGATGCAGGTAAGAAAGGACTAATTAGTTCTCTTGCAAATCTCTATTCTGTCAATTTAATGTCTTTAATACAGTTTCACAAACAATTCATGAGAGCCTGATCTATATTGACCAGAAAAATAGGATTGACTTGAAAGGAAACTAAATTAAGGGACAGTGGGGAGATGGCTAGGACACTCAGGACAACTTAACTGGGCGTGTGGTGCCATGCCTCTGCAACACCTGTGTGGAGCATGAACAGATGTCAGTGACTCAGGATCTGTTCCTTTCCAGCACAGAAAACGCTGGTGCACTGTGCTTTTGGAAGTTCTGCCTTTTGACAAGTTAATAACTTAGTGTTCAGAAGAAGAACGTTTGCTCTAATCAAACTGCAGCTGCATTGCTTTATCTGCAAAGGACATGTTTGCTAACCCTAAATAACAAGTCCCAACAGTAATTTTGAATATCTGAATTAAGTAGCTGCTTACAGAAGTAAATATTCTAATAGAATCATAACAATCACTAAGGTTCCCTCAGAAAGACAAGCAAACCTAAGAGTTATCTGTAGGTATCTGTAGACAAATGAACAAGAAAATGTTCAAGTTCTTATGCTCTCAAGTATAAAAGTTGGGTGAATGCTGAATACTTGTGCAAATCTGGCCCGTGGTGCCCAGCATGTATTTTTCAGTGTGACAGTGACAGTGAGCATCACTGCTCCCTCTGTTTTTCTTCCCAGACCACAAGAGCCCGATTGCCCACCGCTTCAATGACCTGAAGGAAGAGACATTCAAGGCAGTGTAAGTGAACGCTCACCTTCCATCTTCTGATTGGTTTTTATGTCTCTCTTCATATTGTACCCAAAAGGGAAAGCAAGACACACTGTATGAGCTCACAAGGAGTGTGTATGTCTCACTGAAACACTGACTTAGCCCCTACTGTTACTGCAAAACCTAGAAATATTTTAAGACCTGCAAACGTCACAATGACTTGCTCGCCCTCTGGGAAAAGAACTCATTGCAAACCTTGTGAAAAAGCCTCTGCTCCTTCTCTGAAAACAGAACAGCCATGAGGAATACAGATTTGCTATCCTTAGAATGAATAGAAATTATGCTGCACTGAGACATTGCCAGGAAAAAACCACAAACAAACCATTAACCTCAAAAAACAAACCGGTGAGAGGTTTTCTGAGACAATTCAGTGATTTTTCATTTCAAATTGGTTTTGGGAAAGACAGAGGGCCCTGACAGACATCTAAATACTGAGAGAAGGCAGCCTGAAGATCATAATTTATAATAGTGGCCAAATCCAGCTTAGGTCATGGCATTTATGAGTTTGCTGGTAAAAGTGACAGAAAACTCCAATCACAGTCTTTTCTGGCTTGTTTCTAATTTATTATTGGGAAGGTAAAATGGTTATTGGGAAGGTTAAAAACATGTTCAGAAAGGAGGTGGATCCCACAAGACAGATGTGGGATCTGACACTATGCTTGGAATGGTTTTCTGGTTAACTTTTGTGCATGTCATCTGAACAAACAAGTTTAATTCAGAGGCACCTATGAAAATACTGACTGCTGTTTCTCATTTTCATATTCCACACTGTGCTTTGTGTTTCAGAGCCATGATCACATTTGCCCAGTACCTGCAGAAGTGCTCCTACGATGGACTGTCTAACCTGGTGAAGGATGTTGTTGATTTGGCACACAAGTGTGTCGCAAACGAGGATGCTCCTGAGTGCTCTAAGTCACTGGTAGGCAGTGAATCCTTCAATACTCTATTTCCCCTTGCTCTATCCTCCCTACTGAAGGACCTACACCTGAAACTTCCAGGTGTGGCTGTTGTCACAGGCCAATGCTCAGATTTTAGTGCTTAAACAAAAGAATTTGGTTTTGTGAGGTTCTAAAACTGCCTTTAAGAAGTGCCTAAATGATCCATGGAGCCATATGTTGGAAACCAAATACCACACTTTGGCACATTCATCTTAGCATTGCCTGAAAATAAATGTTAGCATTTTGTACAAAACCCCAGCTGTGAAGTTCAGGCCTAATTCTGGGTATTCAAGTGACCCAAGTGGGTGGATTTTCACACTAGGATGACTTGAAAAGGTGTGTGTGCTAATTTAAGGCATGTAGTTTATGAAGGTTTAAAAAATTCCTCTAAAATCAGGTAACAAAAGAAGTTTGCAGGTATTTAGGACCCCTGGGCATCTAACAGTTTCAGCTAGACATAGTTTCCTAAAGGTTTCCATCAAACCCTGCTTCAATTAATCTGAAAATTCTGTTTAGTCAGATTATAAGTAAAAGGAGATCAGTGTCTTGCACGGAGTATTTTAAATTATAATTAACCTTTTTCAGTAAAGCACTGGAACAGTTTTGATATCGGACTACATAAAATAAAGCTTTATAAAATTATGTGAAAAACAGTGGATTATTTTGATTTATGGTCTAAATCTTATTCAGTTAAAATGTATTTACTATGCAGCCTGGCTTTTCTTGTGCAGATAAACAGACGACACATTGCACTGTCTATATATAAACAGTGATTCTGCCCCTTTACAGCCCACTGTGTTCCTGGATGAAATCTGCCAAGTGGACAAGCTCCGTGACTCCTACGGTGACATGGCTGACTGCTGTGGGAAAGCTGACCCCGAGAGAAACCAGTGCTTCCTGTCCTACAAAGTTCACCAGCCAGACTTCATTCAACCATACCAGAGACCAGCTGCTGATGTCATCTGCAACGAGTACAAGGACCACCGGGTGCAGCTCCTGGGAAAGTAAGGACAATGGCCACTTCTGCTTTTTCATCCTGATCACATTTTCTCATTTCATGCGAGAGCATGGGGTTAAGGACCACATTTTATAAATCTTTGATGACCTTTCTTCCCCAAACCTGCTGGAAACTCACCGTGTTTCCAATATTGATTTAATAACCTACTTGCTCCAGCTTCCCACTACTCTTGGTGTAACTGGAAAGAATGAAGAAAGATAACAGTGAAAATGAGAAAAATAGGAAATAAAATCTTGGTGAAAGAGCCATAGATTAATTTTTCACATTGAAAAATCAGAATTTTTAAGTATCTGACAACACATTTTTAAAAAGCAGATGTACATCAAACCAGATGGCTGCCAATAACTGGAGTTCACCCTTCACTCCCAGTTACTGACTCCTGCCTTGGGAAGAGTGAGATTTAGCAGAGCATTTCCTATCAGCAGGCATTATGTCTCAAGAGTAGATTACTAAACTAGATTTCTAAAGTAGACTTCTAAACTAGGAAAAAAGTTAAGAGAAGCTGCAGGAGGTTTAAGGCCATTTGCTGTTGTCACTGGAACATGGAACTAAGGCTTTCCTTTTCCTTTAGTTTCGTCTATACTGTTGCAAGAAGAAACCCCTTCCTGCATGCCCCAGCGATCCTGGGTCTGGCTGCTGAGTATGAAAATGCACTCAAAAGCTGTTGTCCAGAGAGTGATGTTGGTGCTTGCTTGGATGCAAAGGTACAGCAAATTTGTCTCTGTGTATAAACACTAAGCAACTGAGTGAGAGACAAGTACAGTTCTCCTGTTCATGCAAATCTTTGCATGAAGAAGTTGGAGAGACAGGCCAGGATTGATGGATGGGATGTAATCAGTTTAATGTGACAATGTGTGTCCTCTTACCACAGGCAGCTGTCATCAAGGAGAGAGCCAAGCATATTGGTGTGAAGCAGAAGCATTCCTGTCGAGTCCTGGAGAAGTATGGTGAGAGGACCTTCCAAGCAGGGTAAGTTCCAATCACTTTTTTTGATACAAGGTAGACTTGTCAACCTGTGAGTGAGACCTAGCAAAGGCTCAGCTGTGAGAGCTGCAGAGCAATTAAATAATCTCTGGAGCCAGTCCAGAAGATGGAGAATTAACTGTTGGAGTGTCAGAACCAGAGATTACAGTGTGTTTAATCCACACTTTTGCCAAAGCTGTACCCTGTTCCAGTGCCTACAGCTTTCAGTGATGGACACATTGCTAATAACAAAGTAAGGTGCTAGTCTGAACCTTAAGCCAACCAAAAAGTCAGACTGGGCAGAATCACAGTTGTTAAAACATTTGTTTGTAAGATAAAGAAAGGCTTTTACAATTAATAAGTGGATTACCTGTCTGGGCACAGAGAGGTGCTTTTGTTCTTGTGGCCAGTCTGACACACTATAACATTGACGAGGATTATCTTATAGACACAGTCAGCTTTTATTTAAAGGCATAATCAGGACTATTTCTACCTATGCCAAGTAATTTGGAGTACCTGCCAGTCGCTCAAGAGTGATGGGGAATACTAGGATGGGATTCTTACAGTTGAGGCAGAACAGAAGAACCACAGACTTGTTCCGTTCTGGCTTTTCTGGTGCAGCTGTTGATGCCCTTTGGTTTTCAGCCACCAGAAATTAGATGAGAAGAATGAGTATTTTCTTGAAACAATCCTAATCTACCCTACCATGTGTTAGTGACTTGCAAGGTTTGTGCTCCCTACGGTGCTTTAAAACAAGTGTCTTTTTCTCCTTTTCTGCCCAGTAAACTTGCTCGTATGAGCCAGAAATACCCCAAGGCTCCATTTGCAGAACTCGTTAAGATGGTCCACGATGTGAAGGATGTCTACAAAGAGTGCTGTGAAGGGGACATGGTAGAATGCGTGGATGACTGGGTGAGCTCCCTATTTTAAAACAATGTTTGCATTGCATATAACTCAATCATAAATAAAGGAAAAGAAAGAAGAGGCAGAACAGCTCTGCCTGTCAAACCATTAATCCAGCTTTCCTGCAGTGCCAGTGATTGCTAGAGAACAGATTAACAAACCCCTGCAACAGTGAGATGATTTCGATATTGCCTGGCTGACTGAAACCTGGGCACGCTTGTGGAACCAGCTGGTTCCAGTGCTCTGGGGTTTTGTCCTCTATCAGAGCTGGGCATCTTGTCAGGACTGACAAGATCCATCAGGCATCCCTGTGACAGAGCACTCCATGATGTGCTCATGCCCCAGTTATTTCTCTTTTTGTGCAGACAGCATTTTTTTGGTAAAGTGCTAAGTAAATAGCTGACCTGAGTGAAAAGGGAAGAGTCTGAAGCAGAGAGAGCAGGCTAATGAATCCTTAAGTTATTATTTCATAGTTTGTCTGATACTATGTATTAATTTTACAGTCAGCGCTCGTGGCCTCTTTGTGCTCTAAACAAGACGTTTTCTCAAGTAAAATCAAGCCCTGCTGCGAGCTGCCAGTTCTGGAACAGACCAGGTGCATCATTGAGGCAGATTTTGATGACAAGCCTGACAATCTTCCTTCACTGGTTGAAAAATACATTCAAGATAAGGAAGTGTGTAAAAGCTATGAGGCAAACCATGATGCATTCCTGTCAGAGTAAGTAGTGCCAACAGCATTTCAGCCAAGCTCACTGTCCACCTGAGGAAATGTCCCTGCTATTACTGCACAGTGCTTGATGAAAGCAGCACGTTACTCAGGAGCTCTGTCTGCCCCTGTGCCTTTCAGGTTTGTTTATGAATATTCACGAAGACACCCCGAGTTCTCCACACAGCTGATTATGAGGATTACCAAGGGATATGAAACACTCCTGGATAAGTGCTGCAAGACAGACAACCCTGCCGAGTGCTACGGAAATGCTGTAGGTGCAAAGCTTTGTTTGCAGATGCCTAGAACGCTTGCTTGGTCCCTGCCATGAAAGAATTGTGTTGAGAAGCTCCTACAGAAGAGCAGACAGAAAGCTTTTGGAGATACTAATTTCAGGGGAATTTAATGGTGGGAGATGAAGCAGTCCACAGCCCATGGCAAGGATACAGGGTTATCTCAGATGACAGAGTAATTCCATTTGTCACACTACAGTATTTCAGACTAGTCTCACTGTCTGATGCCTCCGTATCTCCCAGGAGATTCTGCTTGTCCTGAGGCTGACAATTAACAGCTCAGTTATTCTCTGAGCTCCATGGCCTACGCTGAGTATGGCTGCTCATGGATTGCAATGGCAATGTGCATGACCAGCACGCAGAGACACCTCAACTTAGGTCTGAGCTGCCACACTCAGCCACACACAAGACACAGCATAAGCTGAGCTCCTGAAAGCTTTGGTCAAGAGATGTTCCCCTCATGGTTGATAATAATTTGAAATATTTTCTTGATTTAAACAAATAAAACACAAACCCCCTCTGTTTAGAAAATAAATCCAACAGGGAATTAATTTAAATTAAATTTTAAAAACATGGCTGCCTTTTTCAAGGAAATTTCTCTTAGGACTTGAGACCCACTAGGGAATCAAATCCTGCCTATATAATCCTGGCTATATGGAAGTGATGAACCTTGCAAAACGAGTATTTTGTAGTTAAGGTTTAGAAGAGGTCAGAAGTTACATTTGCATAACTGGTACCAGCAAGTCCTGCTCTAATATTACCAATACATTTGTACTTGTTTGCAGCAAGAGGAACTGAACAAGCATGTCAAGGAAACTGAGGATGTTGTGAAAACAAACTGCGAGCTGTTCAATACCCATGGAGAGGAAGAGTTCCTTAAAGGGTGAGCAATTCCTGATAACTATTCTGGAGTGTAATGAATCACACTGGCTGCTTTGGGCAGATTGATTTGGTCTTCACTTCTGTTTTCCCTTCAGTGGGCTAATGTGCTCATATTTGAGGAATGCTGTACTAACAGTCATTTTGATCTGACTTTGTCAGAATCCTGGTCCGCTACACTAAGAAAATGCCTCAGGTATCAACTGACACCTTGCTGGAAATCGGGAAGAAAATGACAGCCGTTGGCAGCAAGTGTTGCAACCTTCCTGAGCAGAAACGCATGTCTTGTTCTGAGCACTATGTGAGTACATGGATTTTTTCTGTTCCCTTCTTCTCTTGGAGATTTTTCCTGTTCGCAAAAACACTGAATTCTGGTGAGATGGCAAACAGTGATTTTTCATAAACAGCATGCTAGGCATTCACCTAGCAGAATTCCAAGTCTGTTCATTTTTTAATGGATGTGAGAGCCTAAATACCTATCTGATGGTAGCTTGTGAGAATTTGAGTTAAACTTTGCTTTCCCTCAGAAAGCAAAAGTAAGTTCATAGAATCATAGAGCCATAGAATGGCCTGGGTTGGAAGGAAGCTTAAAGATCATCCAGTTCCAACACCCTGCGATGAGCAGGGACACCTTCCACTGGACCAGGTTACCCAGAGCTCCACGTCTGAGACTGTGGCAGGTTGCATTTGGAAAAGCTAAACAGTGTCCTAAAACCCTCAAACCTACTGACTGCAGCCCAATGCCCAGACTGTCTGCAGATGAAAAAATGCCTTACTCCAGGAATACCTACATATTTTAAATTTTAAACACTTGCCATTTCCAGCAGGTGTTACATTCAGTAGCCTCCACTTCCAACTATGCTATTGTGATACAAGCATCACCTAGCTGCTATGTTTTTGGGAAGAGGTGACTCACCTTTGCCCTTCTCTTTCCAGCTGAGCATGGTCATTGAAGAAATGTGCCAGAGGCAGCAGACCACCCCTATCAACGACCAGGTTTCACAGTGCTGCAATGAGCTCTACTCCTACAGGAGACCATGTTTCACTGCCATGGGTGTAGACACCAAATACGTGCCTCCACCCTTCGACCCCACCATGTTCAATTTTGATGCCAAAATGTGTGATGCTCCTCCGGCTGAGCGTGAAGCAGGGCAGCTGAAGTAAGCACCAAGAAATATCTTGTAGGGAAGCTTCTGAAGTGTAGCACTTTGGGGAGTGCAGAAGGAAGCTACACCCTGTTTTGTCATCTGGCTGGGGCTCCAGTAGTGGCAGAGAGAACCAGATGGAACTATGTGTTTGCACTGACCTGGTCAGCACATAACATGGAAGCTTGGAAGAAACGAATTAGAATTTTTTCTCCACTTAAAATCAGTTTTTTAACTGACCAGTTTCATGTAGGCCCACTGACAGTGCAAATCTTGAGATGTACTTAATTAAGACAATATACAGTTCATTTCCCTAAGTTTTTCCCCACCTGTAACTGAGTTAACACAAAACAAACAGGTGGTTGTGTTAGACTGGGAGTTTGGACTCACCAGCAGGCACAGGCTAATCTGGGTATGACAAAAACCCCTCCTTAAATGAGCTGTGCCTGGGAAGAATGGTGTCTTGTAAAGTGGGGAATGTGACTACAGCAAGCAAGATGCACTGTGTCTCGTGGCTTTGTTTCCAGATTGCTCATCAACCTCATCAAGCGCAAGCCCCAGATGACAGAAGAACAAATAAAAACAATTGGTGGGGATTTCACTGCCATGATGGAGAAGTGCTGCAAGCAGGCAGATATTGACTTATGCCTTGGAGAAGAGGTACTTTCTGTCTCCTTTTTTAAAACAAAACAAAAAACCACACACACCAAAAAAACAAAACCACCAAAAAATCCCTACAAAAACACCCAAACAACTTGTACAGGAACCTGGAAACTGCACTAGAGAGTTGTTCTGCAAACTGCTGTGGTCACTTGTCCATGTGCCCTTAAAATAAACAGCCAGAGCTTATTCTGTAGCTTGGCAGCACAGATTATAGTCACTTATAGAACAATTTCACACCAAAAGGTGCCTGGAGGTAATTTAGTTAAACCACCTGCTCAAAGCACATCTAAATCCTAGATTAGATGAAGTTCTGTCAGACAAGCCAAGTATCGACAAGCCACAGTTGAAAAATATCCATGGGTAGAATTTAACTATCTATCTCTAGCATACATGCACTTTCTTTTGTGCTACAGATCCTTACAAAACTCTGGGATTACCAGTAAAAAGTGCATCTGGATCAATTCTCAGAACTGCCTAGCAAATACAGATATATTGGGAGTTCATGTCACAGAAAAAGGTTCTCAGGAGCCACATTGCATTGCCAGAAAGTAAAAATGACACTTTGCAGTACCAGCCTCTTTATAATGTAGAGCTATTACTAATACCTTAAACTGCTTATTAATTTGAATTATTTTTTATTTCTATCCAAAATGTTACATAGTTAAATATATTGGGAAGACTTAGGAAAGAATTATTTTTTCTCTAATCAGTTCCAAAAGTTTCTTTGCTACTTAGGCAAATTTGGAGGATACATGACGTCCAGGGGCACTGGGTTCTAGGGCCAGGAAGTACCATCAGAATTATCCTTTGAACCACAACTCAGGCACAAGTTTAGGTTAATAACGGTTCCTTCTTAAGCACAACCTACTTCTCTCCTTGGTTTCTCTCTCACAACTGTTTGTGTTCCTTTTCTTAGGGTGCTGCCCTAATAGTCCAGAGCAGAGCCACACTGGGAATTGGTGTTTAACCCACGGCAGGTAAGAGCAGTAATGCACAAACATTGTCTGTCAGTCTGTCTGCCCCTTCCTGCCCACCCTTGCACCCACTTAAATTCTTTATCCCCAAAATGCATCCAGTTTCCCTTCATCCACCACCACCTCTGCTTTCCCTAATTGTTTTACCATCTGCCACTGCACAGGGCTCAAAAAACTTAAGTACTACCAGTACACTGCCATTTCACAAAATACTCCCTTTTGTCTCGCCCATCCAGGTTGCCATTGGGAAAAACATGAAGAACAAACTTTCCATGTAACTTCTCCCACCCCTTATCCTTTTTCTTTTGGTACTGAATGAATATTTCATGAATCTTCTGTGTTTTGTCACACTATGTGCTTTTCAATTCCTTTACTTAAAGAAAACAAAAAAAATAAATAAAGGCTTTATAAAACTGCACCTGTCCTTGTCTGCTGGTGACCCCACAAGGCAAAGCTCTGCAGTGCTGCCTGCACCAATGGCTGTTCTAAGTAGAATACATGGGCAGAGTCTACATTTCAGGTTTAATTCTGTTTATTGCTCTTGCAAAGTTTTTATGAAAGAATAAGAAAGTTGTATGACATTTAGCTAGACTTTAGTATCCTGATTCAATTGCATGTTGATTTTAAGCTTTCCTTCAGCCATTACAATTACATATTAAGAAAAGTTTCAAATTTACTGCTCGATAAAGAAAATCATAAGAAAGGAGTTCTTCTAAAAAAAAAAAATTAATATCAGCCACAAATCAAGCATCTATTCATTTGCAACGGGTTGCAAACAGCCCTGATTTAAGACACTTTTCATGTCTTAACTCATTTTTAAAAATGTGTTTTAAATTTTCTCCTGAAAAGCTCACCACCTAAATCATGCCACCCACACCAGGAAACTCCCCAGAAAGACATTTCCGGGACCTATGCCAACAAAACCGTGTGTTTTGCTAGGACGTATTTCATTTCACCGGCCCGGGGAGGCTTGAGCCGTGTTCTCCCCCGGCCCGGTCTCCAGCCCCGGCAAAGCTCCCGGTCCCGCCTCCGCTCACGTGCTCCGGGCTGCCGCTGCCGCTCCGTCCGCACGGAGCGCGGAACTGGACACGGAGCACCCTCCCTACCGCTGCTGCTTCTGCGGCCAGCGCGGACACCGCCCCGGCCCCGATACCGACCCGGCCCAGTCCGGCCCGCCCCGGAGCCCGTGTGCGGGCGCCCCGACTCACCGTGCCGGGATCTGTACGAGAATCCGAGCTCGGTGCTGCCCCGGGACAGGCGCGGGCCGCGCTCTCGGCGCCCTGAACTAGACCAGCTCGTGGGCAGAAGCTGAGCCGAATCGGGCCCTGCTCAGCCGAACTCACTAATGGGACAGACAGTAACGTTTGATCCCGGAGCAACTGATGGACAGGCTACAGTGATCGATCCCAGAGCAATTGAGCTGCAGGCATTACCAATCGATCCAAGAGTGATTCGAGCATCAGACATAACCGTTCGATCCCAGAGCAGTCAATCGACAGGCATTACCAATCGAGCCCGAGGCGATCGATTGGCAGACACTACCAAACCGAGCCCAGAGCAATCGATCAGCAGGCATTACCGATCAAGCACAGAACAATCGATCGGCAGGCATGGGCACTTGAGCCCAGAGCAATGGATCGCAGACCGGACTACTACATCTCCTACCCAGGTGTGCAGCTTCCCTGTGGCCACAACCCGGTACAGCAGCCCCCCCCCACCCCAGATCTCAAGCACGACTATTCGAGCCCAGAGCAACGGATCGCAGGCATGAGCGATTCAGCCCAGAGTGATGGATCGTCAGGTATGGGCCTGGAAAGGGCGGGGGGGAACCGGCTCTCAGCACAGGAGTCCTGGCCCGGACCCGGCCCATTTACCAGCAGCGGCTCCTCTGCCTCAAGGATCAGCCCCAACCGCATGCCCGGGCAGCGTCCAGCACCGCGTTACAGCCGAGTCACCGCCGCGGACACCGCGCCCGCCGCTCCCGAGGCCCGGCCCGGCCGCAGCCCCGCCATTTTCGAAAAGGCCGCGCGGCGCAGGCGGGCTTACCTCAGCGGCGCTCCGCCCCCGCCGCCGCCCGGCGCCCCCTGCGGGACTCACCGCGGTACCGCAGGCGGCGCCCCCAGAGCGGCCCGGTGCCCCGCTGAGGTGCCGCAGCCTCGGCTCCTTCTCGCTCGCTGCCCGTGACGAGACCTAGCCCGGGGGCAGAGTGAAACAGCCCCTCCCATCCCCAGCCCTGTGTCCCTGCAGGGCCCTGCCCCTTCCCAGAATGGCACCGGTGTCACCCCAGGGGCACCGAGGCCCGGTCCCTGATCGCTGGCGGTGAGAAGCGGTCCCTGCTGCCAGAGGCTCCCGTGGAGGGGGCCTGGCCCAGTCCCATTTCACAGCTCGAGACCAGTTCCCGTCCAGAACTGCCCTCCCTGTCCCTGCAGCAACACACGGATCTCACACACTGTAGCCTCTGGGATGAAGAGGCTCGTTTGTGCAGCATGTTTTATTGGAGGAACACGAACCGTGGTTGACACTTTTACACCCAGAGCCTTTTTCTTTATTTTATTTTTTTTTCCCTAGGCAGTTTGATGGAGCCAGAGGCCTGCTGCACCAGCACAGCAATGCCTGTGTGCAGACGGCAGGAGCGGATCAGCAGAGGCTGACATGCCAGGGAAAATCCAAGTGCTCCTTCTCGGGAAAACATCAGCAGCTCTTGGTGCCCTTGCTGAGCTTTGGCAGAGCTGCCGTGCTGTGCACCTGCCCCACCCGACAGGCTCGTGTTTCTTCGCTTTGCTGAGCCAGGGACGGGACTCGGTCCTGATCACACAAACAATGAATGATCTTCTATCCCAGACAGACAACCCCTCATCTCCAGGCACAGCACACCACTCCTCACCAGCTGCTGGCAGGGCACAGGGGCCAGCAGGTCACACAGCAGCCAAATTTGTGTCCTCAGGCCCCTGGGACAAACGTGGTGACCACACATTGCCCAGAGCAGCACTTGTGTAGCTGCACGTGGGGACTTGCTGGCTGTGAAGGCTGTGGGGCCCACAGCCATGTGGCTTCTGTGGGCAGGGAATTCCCTGGTGCCCCGCTGTACCACTGCTGGCTTAACTATTGAATGTCACCCCTCAGGGCACTCAGGGACTCCAAAGTTAGGGACAGGCAATGAAGCCTGCACTGCAACAAGGCAGCCAAGAGGAACAGCAGGTCAGCATCGGCAGAAGCTGCTCTCAGCTTTAATTCCTACACACAGACACTGCACTTCCCACTGCTCCACCCTTCCGAGGGAACAGCAAGTGCGGCAGAACCATCACCAAGGTGCCTCCTTTCAGCCAGGCCCAGGGAACACTCAGCAGAGCACAAGCCAAAGGGACAGTGGCTTCCTAAGCTGCTTTTCTTGCCCTTGCAGGAAGCCAAGCTTTACCCAGACATCAATGGCTTTCCCTAGGATTATCAGGCAGCCTGCTGTCTTCTACCATGTCCAGTAACTCACCATTCCAAGCTGTACTTCTCCACATGACATGCAAAACCCCACCAATGGCTGTACTGCAAAGGCTTCTGTAGGATCACTGGGCTCTGTAAAGGTACCAGAGCGTGGGCACTGCCAGGGGAGCAGGCAGCACAGAGCAGGTCACTGCTTTGTGACACCCCCCAGCTGTGCTGCCATCTCCCCTTTATCTCCACTACAAGCCATCCTGTCAGCTGACAGAAGGTGCTCTGAGCAGCTTGAAATACACATGACTTCTTGGCATACATAAAAGCAGGTCCTGGCTGACCCTGTGGGGTTTCAGATGCCATTATCTCCTGCCCTTCCCCTCAGCCCCAGGTAACAGGAACCAGCACCATTTACCTCACAGCTCAAGGCACCGAGGTCTGAACGCTGCAGGCCCCCATCGGTAGCAGAGGGGACTGTTTCTCTGGAGATCCCTGGAGATCAGCACATCTTGTAGCTGTGGAGGGTGCTCCTCTGAGGAATTTTTGGAGACTCTGGCTTTGGGACTTCTATAGGATCCAGTTTTTTCATTCCAGTATTCCAACTCACACAGCTGTATTACTTTTCAGTCACTTCGTAACTGCCTGATAAAAATCAGGAAGTATTACAGCCAAGACATGCCCTCACAACAACATACAGCCAACAGTAGCTAACAGGAACTTCAGAGATTTCATGATTCGGCCACACCATACCTATGAGCAGTGAAAGAATAATCCTTTTACCAACCTTTTTGGGTAACTGCCAACAAATATGAGAAGTAAATAAAACAGGAAATCAGGGGCAATCACTTCTGCACCATCAAGAGTCAATAACACTAAAATGGAGAGCAGGCAACTCCAGCCTGGTTTTTTTTTTTTTTCAAGACAGCTCAGCTCCCATTCCTCCCAGCACCACTGCAATAACCATTTAAGCTGTATCCTGCAGCCAGATGCTGCAGCCTGGCAGGGTGTGGAGGAATCCCAGCTCGGACACGTCTGAGAGGAGCTGACATCCTCCGTGGGCCACACTCACCCCAAGGTGAGAGAGGCCACCAAAGTCAAACCCTTCAAAGCAGGGTTCAAACCCTTCAAACCCTAAAAACAGGATGCTGTGCTGCTGCAGCTTGCCACTGTCACCAGCCAGGTCAGCAACGATGCTCTTACAATCTTTACTGTGAGCCACGGCTGCCAGGGCTCCACAGCCACCTGCATGCAAGAGAATTAGGGACATGGATAAATGCTGCAGACATCAGTAGTTTATTGGTATGTTTAGTCAAAACACATTCAGAATGGAAACTTAAAAGTAAAAATACTTTCCACCTGCAACAATTAAACTAGAATCTACTAGCATATAATGCTTGACAAGTTACAGCAATAAAGATGGTAATCCACTGTCTCGAATACCTACTAAAGTCAAGATGGTCAGCCAAGTTTGTTGAAGTAGAACCGTAATGACAAAATACTCCCACCATTCACAAATCAGCGACTAACAGTAATGGTCAGTGAATCCCTTCCTTTGCTCTAAGAGGTACATTTACTATTCAGAGGATCAAGAACACGTGAGTCCACAGTACAGCAGGTGAGCTATCACCATGTAAACTTCTCTGGATGATGTTTCAAGGGTTTGTGTCACTTAAACAAGAAGCAAGCCAAAAAGCAGAATGGCTCAGGAGCTCTTTTTACTACTCCGTTTTTGTTGTCGATTATTCCCAGTGCCATTTGCCATACAAATGAATTAGGTGGCAGCAAAACACCACAGCACTACAAAAGGGAAAAAAACCTCCAGGCTACACAAACCACACTGGTGGCAAACTGCTAACTGATGACAGCAATTTGTCCGAGGGCTTCAATCCTAAGGAGTGGAGTTGTGTGGCAAGCAGTTCAAGTACTACAGATTTCCAGGTAACAGCTGAAATTGCAAGACCTTCAACAAAAAAACTGAAATATGAAAATGCCAATTGGTAGAAATGTGTCCCAGAAAAAAAAGTGTATGAAAATAGTGCAAGACTTACCACGGAACACAGAAGACCTCAAGTCTGGGAGAGGACAGACAGATGCCACTTCCCTTGCCTAGCAAGCATCAGAAAAGATGTGCAAAATCTTCCACGTTACTCGAAACAGCAAATGGTTGCATAATCTGGAGACAGACTGCCAGGCTGCCCTCCCTGCTTCTGCCTCAAATTGCCCTTCCATAATGTGAAGTCTTCCATGCTCAGAAGCAGCTGCAGCGGTGGCACTTGTGCACAAACACCCGCAGTGCTCCCGGCCCAGAGCCAGGCCCGGCCCGGGCCCGCCTGCAAGCAGCACTTTGGGAATGCGCTCCGGGACATCATCCAGAGCACACCTCTCCAGGAGAGCCCACCAGTCCAACCGCACGAGAGGATGCCTCCTTTCCATCCGCCGGCCAGAGTGTCAACTTCAGCTGAGAGTTACGTGCAAAATGAGTACAAGTTTTTTAAAAAGTGCAACTGGAAAATGCAGGAACTTAAGAGCTGCTATTTAGTTCTCTGAAAATTGCAGTATCCCCGTTTGATAAGCTCACCTTCACAAAGGATGCTTAGGTCTACCCATTACGAGCTGGCCAGAAGTGCCCACCATTCTGGACTGACTTCTGAAATTCAGGTCCAAGAGAGATCGGAACTCCACTTTCTTTAACTCTGACACTGATTAGAGACAACCTGGAGACTACTTGGATGCCTTCATCCTCCCTTCCCCCCCACTGCAAAAAAACCAGGCGAACTTGTTAATTGAAGAGCAAGGTGGATGATCATTTTAGCAATGTTTACTCATTGAAAGATACTGCAATTTTTTTTAATACAATTTTCCAATTATTTCCTTTAAATGCTTTGCAGCCGCTTGGCTTTGCAGCACAGTACTTCATACACTATACTGTACAAAATCACCAGCAAGACTGGAATGATGTATTCATAGAAGGCACCATCATGCTTATTACATTACCAGAGAACTCAAATACAGTCAAGACAAGTTTCACTGTACAACGCTTCTCGAAGGGGAAGGGGAAGGAGGAGTGTGTTGAGCAGCCATCCCTGCACTGAAGAGGGGCAGATAGAAAAATCTGACGTGAGCTATCAAACCTGTTGCGTACTCAGGGCTACGACTTGGAAACTCTGGGTTCTGGTTACAGCTAACTGCATTCCTTCTGGAACAGAGGTGTAGTCTTATTAAGGTTTGTGTGTGTACAGAGGTTGGTCACAGCAAGCAGAGCAGATGCCCGCATCGTTCCCCAAGCTATTCTGTCTGAGTAAGAGGATGAAGGTTTTCCCTCCGATGCCTCCTGCAGCTGTCAGTATAAATGAGTTCAGAGGACCCATTAGTGCATTTAGATGAGTGCGTAAACACGAGTTTGTCTGGAGCCAAGTGTTCTAAGAAGGAAAAATAAAAAAGGCAAGCTTCTCCAATTGCACAAATTGCACTATTTGTGTTTCCAACAGTAGTAGGCAGAAACGGTAACACTTACACCAAATGTGCAGCAGAGGGTTTTTGACTGAAAGGACCTGAATTCTACTGGGCATGTCCTTTAGTTCAGCTTCTGTTGCAGATAGTTAACCGGTCTTTTGTTTTGTTTCTTTTTCTTTTTTCTTTATTTTTAGTCCTCAATTCTCCAAGTATACATTTATAAATTAAGAGCGTGACTCCTGTTGTGAAACTGGGGAAAAAACGTCCACCTCAATTTAAACCGGAAACCAAAGGATGTTTTCACATCAAAGAAACGATCAGAAGGGCTGTGTCACATTCCAAAGCTAAAAATAAAATTACCAAGAATGCAAACACGATGGATTATGTAGCGCTGCCGAGGCGGAGCGCCCGCAGCGGCGTTTCAGCGGCGCTGTCCGGTGAAGCGGCCCTCCATCTGCGCGCTGCCCCGCGCAGAGCCCAGTTTCTGTGCCATGCCGCCCCGCGGCGGGCCCCTCTCCGTCCGCTCGCGCATCATGCCGCCGCCCACGATGCCGCGGGGCCCGCCCGGCCTCTCTCGCTGCGGCGCAGGTCCCTGCGCTCGTCGCCGCCGCCGCGCGTCTCCCGCTCGCGGGCGGCCCGCGTCTTCTTCTCCTCCACGTTCAGGCGCACCTCCCCGCGGAACATGATGGGCTTGTGGGGAAAGCAGTCAGGGCACACGTTAGTCACCGCGGCACGGCACGGGGGCGCTCCAAACGAGCGCACGACAACTCTGCGCTGGCTGCTCGCCCCAGCCTTCCTTCACCAACACGCCCAAGGTAACCTGACCTGCTGAGGGCTCCCTGCAGCCCTGCACAGCACCACTTTTACGTTCACTTGGGCAGGCAAGGAATTGAGGTGTTTGTCCCATGGAAAGGCAGCACTGTCTTTAACCTCTTCACTGCCAGCTTTAGTCCTTCCTCTTCAGGGTTGAAGCTCCTGAAGAATTGCTGTACTAGGTCTCACTCCCACATTGCAGAAATGAAAACTGCTGCTTTCTCCCCTCCAGTTCCTCAAAGCAAAACTGCAAATAACCCTGCTGTCCCCCTCGACCCCAGGGTGTGGCACTCAGAGATCCATGGCATGCCCTTCGAAAGGCTACCTGTTCCACTTCCAGCTAAAGGATCTCTAAACTTAAGCTCTGAGCTCTGTGTGGAGTATTTGTGTAGAGGTAAAAAACCCAAATTCCACATGACGCAGTTTGAGGAACGCTGGCACAGCTTTTGAAGCTACACAGCACTCCCAACAGAAAGGCTATGCCAAAACTGTTTTTCTTTCAGCTGTTTTTTGAATGCCAGAGCCAATGGCAATGCAAACTAGGATGGCCCACAATACTTGTGGTTTAGGGCTTTTGGTCCATCCCTGGAAGGGAACACTCAGTACCCAATGCCAATACTTACTTTTGCAACTAAAATTCGCTGGACCGGCTCAGAATCATCAAATACCACAAAACCAAAATTAGGCAGCTTTCCTCCCACTCCTTTAGTATTGATGCGAAGTTCTACCACATTGCCAAAGCCTGGAGAAAGACAAGGGAAGAGACACTTTATGGAAACCTGCAGTGCCAGTTCTATCCTCTGCTCATTCCAGACATCTGTAGTGCAGCACTGTGTAAAAGCTTACCCAGGTAGTCCAAATCAGCGTTACGTGACTTTTTAACACAGTTTTCCATCTTAGTCCCTGCAGCTGGCATCACTACTTACTCATGAAGAACTCTTTCAGCTCACTCTCATCAATATCATGTGGTAAGTTCCCAACAAAGAGCTGGTGGCTGTCTGGATAGCGAATTATGCGGCGATTATCCGACTCATTCTGCTCCATGTCTCCCCTTCCTACTGTCAACACAGAGAGGAAGGCAGAAGCACTGAGGTTAAAAGATGTGTAAATCTGGGTGAACGCATATGGGGCAGCAACAAGCATATTCACTCCAGCCAGCCTGGACTCCAAGTGAGATTCCCTCGTTTCCAGTTGAAGGCAGCAGGCAGAGGCAGTGCATGACCAGCCAAACACAACACAGGCACAGAAGAGCCTTCAGGAGACACCCCTCATTAACCCCTCCCAGCAGGCACAAGCTCACTCACGTTACCTGGCCGAGGTCCCCGTGGTGGAAATCCTGGTCTTTCCCTGGGACGCTGCTCACGAACGCGAGGAGGTTGAGACTGAGCTTCAGGTTTAGTTTCCACTCTTGGCTAAAAGAGAACATGTGTTATTTAACACTGGCCCAGTAAAAAACAACCCAAACCCCCAAACTCACCAAAACAAAAACCCCTACAACACAAGACATGGGTAAGTGGCATGCACAAAACAAACTCTGAAAGATAGACATCAATGTCAATGTGTTTGGGAGTGGTTTTTTCACCTGTCTAAATCCCTCTGTACCAATCCAGGACTGCAGTGTTCGTTTTTCACTGTTAGAAGTTGCAAAGCAACCATCTCTCAATCGGAGCATCTCCCCAAAACATGGCTAAGGCAAATTTTCCATGTTTGACCAGGCATTGAGACCCCAACATTCTGCTATTCAAAAATCCCTCAGCCTGACTTAAATCCTTGAGGCCATAAAGCTTCCTCAAGCCAAGCTCAAACTTCATGGATTAGGAGGCAGTCCAAGATGAACACAAAGAGATGGGCAAATCTCATGTTCTGCCCAAGTCCCCGAGAAATTATTTTCCTCCGGTGCCAAACAACTATACAGAAACTATCAAAAAGAAAGAGGAGAACAAAAGCCCTCGGAAGTGTAGGAGTTCCTGATTTGAGTTTCTACAGACTACATCTCAGCACACACTTAAACTTTCCTCACGTCAAGACCATGGTGCTCAAAGTACACCCTTCATATTCAGGTACTAGAACACCCATTCCAACGTTTTGCAACCAGAAAAATTATTCTACGAGAAATAGAACAATCCAAACGTTTCTATGCAGACTGCTGGTCACTGAAGCAATTCCCAGTATTTTTTAAATGGCATTTTCTGTACAACAGTTAAGCAGCTGTTAGTGTGCTGGGTTCTTGTCTTAGAAAAACAAAATTATCCTTAGGAGCACAAAAATACACAAGCAGGCTGCAAATAAGATAAAACACAAGGTGAACAGCTATAGACCCAGACTGCTGGGGAGAAACAGTTTACATTAAACATCTCCCTTATTTTTCTTTAAGGCTCAGGACAACTGGCAGTTCCACACAGAGTACTTCCTAGGGGAAAAAGACTGGATTTTACATGCAACATGCAAGTTCACCAAATGAACATCTTAGCCCTCCTATCACTTGTGCTCTATGCAGCTAGGCATTAGCCAGTCCCCACAACACTTCTAGGGTCACTTTTTCAGTTCTGAGAAGGAGCATGGAAAATCAGCCTTCCCGCTAAATCTTGTTCTGTTGTATTTCCTGAGTCACTGGAGCTCCTTGCCATCTGTCACTCACACATCTTGAGCACATCATAGATTACAGCTCAAAAGCAAAACTTGGTACCTTCAGACCCCCACTTCTTAGATACTCCTTGCTATCAGGCTTAAACTCCCTCCTTCATCAGCCCCAGCCAAGATCTGCTAAGTCACTGACGTGCTGCTGCTAAATCCCAAGTAACAGTGACCTTGTGCCTGCCTGCTTTGTGCTTCGCTCAACTTCTCACCAGCACACAAACAGCTGATATGCCTGGCTGTTTTCTATGGAGTAGCACCCTTTTTATAGGAAAAGGCTGCCTCAGTGCCTCAAGAGGAAAGCCCTTGTACAGAACTGTGCTCCCCAAAACACTGCCACAACTGGCAGCAGTACAAGACTCCAGAGATCAGGGCTGCCATTTACAGCCCTAGCAGCAGCTCATTGCAACTCACACCTTCCAGCATGTCCCAGCAGGCACAGAGTGGGTGGAAGGACACTGAGTGAGGAGTTCAAGAGACCCAAATTACCACAGGAGCCAAGTATGCCACAAACCTCAGCCTGGTAGAGCTTTGACAACCATTAAGGAAAAGGTGGCATTGTCTCTTCTCTTCAGGAGCTCTTGTGGGGAGGGAAAGGGACTCATCCCAAAAGACAAGAGAAAGACAAAAGACAAGAATCAGGCCCTGCCTACCCCTGCTCCTCTGCAGCCCTATGACAAACAATGCAGTAATACAAATGGGAGATAAAAATAACTGCAAATGCTATAAGGAAAAGTCCAAGTTTATTGATGTAGGCAGGTTGATTTCTAATCATCTACAATTAGAAAAAGAGCAAGAAATGCTAATCTGTTTCATTCCACAGCTGTAAGGAAACAGCCCTGAACCCTTTTATATCCAGAACAGTACGTGTGCAGTCCTTAGAGGAGTTAACACTACAGGGACTGTATTCTTAACTTGATAGAGGGGGGGTAACTGGAGTGATGCAGAGAAAAGAATGAGCAGGGCAGTTATTTCTTTGCAACATCACTGACACCAGCTACAACAGCATCTCAAAGGAGGCACCACCCACCCACCAGGGCATCTTCTGTCCTCATTTACGTGCACAGTGTCTGGCACGTGCAGTGGATGCACGAGAGCAGGAAAAAGTTGCTACTGATTTGCAGCTCCTTGTTCAGGTGCCTTTTCTACCAGATTTCTACATTCTATGTCTAAAATATGTTCAAGAAATGGAGTTCAGAACTGACTAATTCTGGCTACAGAAGAGCTGAGAGTTGAAATTCCTGCCCTGTCAGTATTGTTCAGAAACGTCCACACACCATTACTTAAAGTCAGAGCAAAAGAAATCAAAAGGCACAAAGCACGACAAGCAACAGAGGCAACACAGAAGAGTTTAAGGGGACATCTCCAAGCTATCTACTGCTCTCTTGGGCAGATCATTTGAAATGATTTTTGCAGCCACACTACAACCATCCACCTTCTCTGTGGCAAACAAATAAAAACCAATTTTGGTTTTGTGCAATGCAAATCTATCCTGCACTAGAAAATCCTCAGTTTTTATAGGTTAAATACCACCTAAGTGTTCAAAGTCCTTTTTAAGCTGATCGAGACAGACAAGACTTCCCAACTCATTACACAGCCTTTATTTGATGTCCATGATAGTTCCAGCAAACCAAAAGCAACACCATGTAAAGTGCTGGGGTTTGTTTGGTTAGTTTACTTTCATTTTTCTCTTTTTCTTCCCTGTTTCTTTTTTAACATGCATTTGGCTGAAGGCAAGTCCTACACAGGGATCTCTCTGTTACCACAAAATTGAGAAGAAACCAGTGCAAGAACAAGAGCTGCACCAATCCAGCTATTCTACTGAAAACTGCAGCCTTTTGGAAGCTGGAGCAACTCAAGACACAGCGCTTTGCACACCCTATCAATGCATGGGAGTAAAGGACACATATTCTGGTTTGAGCACTTTTACACAGATGGAGGAAGCTGAATTGAAAGTCTCAGAATGTCTCATACCACCTTGGCATAAGCAGGAGCTTATGAGCTGCCACCAGGTCAAACTTGCTCTCCTCTTTTCCCTCCTCACCCAGTCAACCTAGGAATGGGAAGATAGCATTGTCCTGGCAAGGAAATGTGAATCCTTCCATTCCTCACACAGTCATAAGTTGGTACAGGGTTCTATATGACGAGCTAATTATCCATGGATAATGGAATCCAGCATAGTCTTGTGGATGTTAGCCTTACAAGGCAACCTTGCACCTCAGAAATGGTGCACTCTCTTTTTACTGCTGGGCCACTTCCATCAATGCCCTTTTCAAAGACACTTCAGAAAAGTCCCATCTTCTGGGGAATTGGTGTTTCCCCTTTAAACCAAACCATATGCCATTAAGTTAGGTAAAAAAACCCAGGAGTGATTTCCTGTTTCCACAAGAACAGATTTTAACATTACCATCACCCAAAGTCACACCAGTTACATGTTCGTGCCTTTACTTGCGACAAGGAGGTGAGTGCATTAACATTTAAGACACAATTATTTTGTGCAATTTAAGTCAAACAAGTTGATCTGTTAATTTAAAAAACTGAAGCAGTTTGCAGAAGTAATGAGACAATCCAAGGTGTTCACAGATGGGTTACCTGTGAGACTGGTGCTTTAACATGGGGTGGAATTCCAGAGGAAGAAACAGTACCACTAGGAGGCAGGTTTTTACTGGTCACTGAAGCCCAAGAGAAAGCCTGCAGGAAATGCAACAAACCTAGGCTACTAATCATGGCAAACCACTGACATTCCTACAGGGAAACTCGTCTGCTAAAAATACACTTTTGTTTCATATCTGACTATTAAATAATGACTGTGCAAGCATTACAGTGGAGGTACAGAAGGGTTTGCAGTTCCAGCTGCCTGTGGATTCCAACGGCACGGAACAAGCATGCCCACTACAGCTACTCGAGTGAACCCAGAGCCCTCAGCATTCCCAGATCACTGCTTTCCACAAGGTAACCAAACCTAGGACTGAAAACCCTGCAGTGTTAAGTGTCTTTTGCACCAAGAAAGGAAGCAGATGCCTGAAGTTCGATCAAAAATGGAGAAGAGAAAAAGGATTGGAAAAAAAATACAGGAGACACACTGGAGCTAGAAAATGACCTTGCTCCAGCTCTCCCTGGCTGCTCCCAGCACTTTTCAAGCTCGCAGGTATAACCACACCGGAGGATGTACAGTGTGCACTCTGGTTTTTAAGATTAGGCATCCTGCCTCTAAGGAGACAGTCAATGCCCCCAGATTGATTTAGAACCTATGCTGCAGCAATTTTGCAAGCATCACTGTGTTCCATTTCTTTTCAAGGAAAGAGCAGCGGTTCCTGTTGTATGAGATTTTTGGCAGTGGTAGCTACAGGTGTTTTCTTAACCTGCTAACTGCACATTTAAAAATGTCTATACATGCATATATCTACACACACACTTTACAAGAAGACCTTAAAATCTACAATAGGTGATGAGCAGCACTTAAAAATACCATTGTTTCCTTTTTTAGTGAAACTTTGCATTTTTACAAATTCCAAGGTCAAGCCTAGTTGTTCATACAGCATGACACTACAGAGAGGTACCAGTTCAGCCACCCAAAAAGGCGAAGTTTAAAGGCCAATCTGGTTTCCATCTGCACTTAGTAGCACAGATACGACTTGTAACTAACCTTTGGTGGTTCTTGTGGTAGCGAAACAGGTTCTACAGGAGGTGGAGACGGAGATTTCTCTTCTAGCTCCTCAAGGGTCTTTTCTTCTACTTCAGCTTTCAGCTCCTCAGCTTTTGTTTCAGATTCCAATTCTGCCTCAGGTTCATGAGAAGATTCTTCCAGTGCCTCTTCTATCCCATTGCTACAATAGTCAAATGCATTTTATGAGCTTATCAATTGCTTTGCACTTTATCACCTTTTGTAAGCTGTGCTATGGCAACAACTCTGGTAGGAAAAAGATTGTTGTGTCTCCATTTGCTACAACATGGTTTGTACCTATACAATACAGAGAGAAGTGAAGCTGCACTCCTGCAGCTCTGTCCTCCAGCAAATTTTACTTCTGCTGAAGCAAAGACATGTTCTACGGTTCTCTGCAGACAATCACACAGCCTTTTAACCCTGGAGAAGAGGTGCTCAACTCAACAACTGCTGCCTCTACAAGAATACAAACACAGTGAGGACCAAAGGACAATTAAGCTACACACATAATCAAAGCCAATTCTGGAATGAAGCTTACTGTTTCTTTACCAAAACACTACACAGCTTCCTTACCAAAGCAGCTGTGAGTCCCACTTACAGAAAATCACATGCATTTTCTCTGCTCTGTGTGGTTGAAAGGTAGGGGATCTGACTATCTTCTCTCTTCAGCCACCCCAAAATCCTACTTTACCTCCAGCCTGTATAGCTCATGCCACAGGTCACCACCTGCCCAAGTGACTCTGTGATAAACAATGCCTTTACAGCCTCTTTCCAAGTGACACAGTAAGCCCAAAGCAAGACCTGACTTCATGCTTTTAGGCATCCAAAACTTGCTGCATTATCTTGAGCAAGCCACTGCCAGAATTCCAACAGATTCCACTTTTCCATCAGATTTCTTATGAGAAGCATTGACTTGTTTTTAGTACTACCTCTGATGCACTCAGCAAGTATTGTCTAGTGATGTGATACATGGCTTTTTACAGGAGAACCAGAAAGTTGGTTCCGGCCCTCATTATGCCACTGCTATGTTTCAATTAAAGCACAGGGCTTGGTGTTGTTTGCTTCTTTGTGTTTGTGGGTGTTATTTGGTTGTTTTTTGTATTTTTCTTACAAAATCATAAATATCTTGTTTCTTTAATCTTGCTGAGATTTGCAGACACTCAGGACAGAGACCTGTTCTTCCAATACAGCCGTACAGCAGCCTCTCAAAAATACACGTTTCTCTCAGTTCCAAGTGCTATCCAAATTTGAGTAACATATCAGGATGTCCCTGCTCAGCGCAGGGGATGGGACTAATGACCTTTAAAAGATCCCTTCCAACCCGAAGTATTCTGAGCTCCACCATCCTTTTGTTAACGCACCTGTGACATTTCACACCATATCAGACACACTCTTATTTATGTCTGAATTACAGAGATTACACTAAGCGTGCAGGTACATGTGGGTCGCTCCCTTTTCATCTCACTTTTGAGACCAGAAGTGAAAATAAGTGACAAACATTAAAAAAATACCCCATTTCCTCTCTTCAATAAAGAAGCAATGTCTCAAAATAATGCAATGTTAACTTAACACAATCCCTATCAAACTAAGTGTATTTTCCTAAACTACCTGTTAAATCACATCCAGAACCTAAAGCCAAACTATTCTGTCTGTCATTTTTATTAAAAAAGCAACTTGATATAATAAAAAGGACTTCTTACGTTACAGGATGGTTCTCATAGTAAGTACTGCTTGCATTCTCTTGCACAGGTTCAGGTGATGGTTGTCTTTCCTCCTGCTCTTCTTCCACCTCTTCCTCAGACTCTGACACCAAAAAAAATCTTGTCATCTCTTACAGATCTTCACAAGTGTACACAAGCAGTCAAAATAAAAGCATATTAAAGTAGTAGCAATCAAAATAAAGCTTCACCAACAAAACATGGTAAAATTAGTTGCAAAAAAAAGATGGAAGGGCCTGCCATTCAGTCAAGAGGCTTGGCTGTTTATGATCTTCACAAAAAGAGGAAGCCAGAGGTATTACTGCTAGGAGGTTCTGGGAGGAGGTTTTCAGGATCTTTTAAAGCAGAGGGTGCTTTTCATATGGTGGCAGTGAAAGAAAAAGATGGCACTATTATCTCATAAATCTCAGTGCCTCAGACTAAGATGATGAACCTCAAATACAAGGATGATTGCCTAAAATGCTCTGTTCCACAGACTTGAGATGAACAAATTCCAGAAACCATCCAGTGAACATATGTACATATGTTCTGGCTACACTCTGATTTGCTCTGCCTCATTGAACAGAGGGAAAAAACCCAACTCAGGTCCAATTCAGCCCTCAAGTAGCAATGAATCACTGAGTATCATGATGATGTGAAAGTGAACTGTTTCATATTTGAAAACCAGTTACACTTTTTCTTCAAATCATGCACAAATTTGACTGATCACAGAACACGAGTGTGCCTGCTGCAGCTAGGGCAGCAGAAGTCCTGTTGCTCACTGCTCTGTCAAGCCTCATCCTCTGAGAACCACTTCAGCCCTTCAGGGAACACAGCACTACTACAGGACCTTCATTCTCCAGAACATTTTGAACCAGCAGAGCTTCAATGACAACAGCTCTGTGCCCCACGAGAAGGCAACACAGGAGAGAGGAACAAGGATGACACAAACCCTAGGCACGCAGTCCTTCTCACCTTCATCAAGTTCTCCCTCTGAATCCCCAAATACTTCATCTTCGTATCTGAAGATATCATTATGGACATAGAACTTGTTTGGAACAGATCCCTGTAAAAGAGGAACATGCAGTGTTTAGCATATATGGAGTATCAGCAAGCAACAAAAGGACAGACAACTGACCTAAGTTTTGGGGTACACACTGACATTTTGCAATAGGACTATGGCACTAAACTTACCTTCTGAGTTATTTTCTTATACTCTAAGCAAACAATTGAACAATAGCTTCTGCCCAACTGAAAAAGGAAGTTTCAAGCAGAATAAAATCTACTAATTTTTCTGAGTCACAGCAGTCATAGGTTTTAAGGTTTTAACTAAGCGCACAGCCCATCAGTTTCATTGAGGAATTTCATTTTTCCCTACTACAAAACCTTTACAATAAAAACCCCGACCTTTCACAGGGCGGCTGTATGCTTACAGCATTGTGCAGGGAAACATACAAAGAAATTCAACATGAACCTAAAACTTTAATCGCCAGCCACACAAAAGCTCGTGATACATCTGGGGAAAGAAGCAGAAAGAACACACGACACCTTTTATCTGTGCACAGCTTTGCTCTCACCAAGAGCTACATTCAAACTTGTGCAACCCATGCTCACATTTGCCATTAGACTTGAAACTACACAACTACAGCAGAGATTTGATCTACAGAGCTGAACCTTACTACTTAAAAAAAATTATTTGTGCCACTGGCAGCTCCCAAATGCAGGCTTCAATCTTCTTTGTATTACTGCTCCAACACTTCAAGTCCCAGAAAACAAAACGGCTCAGGACGGGTCCAATACACTAGTTTCTCTGCACTCACACACTGTGACACATTTAATGATACCCTCCAGACCAAGTCTTAAAGCCAGATCCTATTTTTTGTCCCAATACAACAAACTGCAGCTACAAGTGAGGTCAGTTTTTTTCCATCTTTATCTGAAGTTTGACACCATCTTGCATATACTTACTTCTGGAGCAAGCACAAAAGTCTGCATGAACTTCCTCATGGGCTGCCCGTTGTTTGACAGCTCTCCCATGACTTGCACAACCACCCCGTCGCTCAGAGTGGCGTGAGCATCCACGTGCCGGATCTTGGTGTGGCACTCACTGAACTGCAGGGACATCACCTTCTTGTGTATCTCCTACAAGGAGACAGATGCATTTTAGCTGCAGTGACCTCTGTACTGAGCTTTACATCTTCCACCTACCCGAGTCTCAACTGAGCCCCAAAGAGCACTCCCCTGAGGCTCAAAGAATAAATACAGGAACCAAGAAGTGT
Source organism: Muscicapa striata striata (assembly GCA_030060385.1). Taxonomy (NCBI): domain Eukaryota; kingdom Metazoa; phylum Chordata; class Aves; order Passeriformes; family Muscicapidae; genus Muscicapa; species Muscicapa striata. The sequence goes on along the minus strand of JAREIS010000061.1, from coordinate 246,807 downwards.
CTTCCCCTGAGTCTTTCTGAGCTCACTTAACTTTTCATCTCAAGTCTTTAACTAGGATTCAAGTATTTCTCAGAGTAGCCAAACAGCATATGACTTGCTATCCAAGTTTTCCAGCTGTTTTAAAATCCATGACCTATTTTAAGGCTTTAATATTTTTAAGGGCCTGTGAAAGGGACAGGATTTAGCCTGTATTACAAAAATAAGAAAACCTCCACATTTACCCAACAACAAAAACTACCAGCCCCAAAACATTAAAAAAAAACCCCAAACCAACCCTTTACACATCATGGAAGTACCAAACATCACGGGAGCAGGGAACATCTGCATGCCAACACTTTTGTGCTGCAAATGAGATGCTGCCCGTGGAGGGAGAAGACACCAAGCCTGCCCTGGACAAAAAGCCACACCGGTCAAAGATGTGGCTGCCACATGAAGAGATGTCCTAGGTGACAGACGATTCTGATAATGCAGTACAACCAAAGCAATCCTCAGTTCACTTCATTCATTTCTTCAGATAGTTATGCTCCACTTCAACAAAAATCCACTCACACCAGAATTTCATGAAATTCACAAAGATCGATTCTTTCCTGAGGAACTACTTCTCACTGAAACAATATACATTTATAGCCCAAATCTATCAGGTCCTCTCCATTTTGTTTCCCATCCTAAAGGTATTTCCTGCAGCCCAGATGCAAAGCTGAAGAATCAAACACAACTGCCCATCAAAGCAGAAATAAGCAAACAATAACCCTCAAGCTAACAAAATCCTATCTGTTTCTGAACAAGAAGCAGTATCACAATCCATTACTCACCAGGGAAGAAAATCAAAGAAAAAACCTTGATTTATTCTGAACATTAATGAGGATTACAAGACAAATTTTAATACTCACAGCTTGACCATACACTGCTTCTTGCGGTTTCCCACTGGCATCCAGACCTCCATGAACATAAGAAGAATTCCTGCCATAAAACCTGCAAGCAAGGAGAGGTACAAGTCACAAAAGTGAAAAAAGAGAACCAAATCCAAAAAGTGTTTTAGCCAAAAGTTGTAGAGGTAGCAAACTCCTAAATCTGCCTCAACCTTTGGCTTGCATCCTTTAAGGAAGGTGGCCATTTTGGCTGGAAGGCTCCTCACCCTCAGGACCCCCTGCCTCTGACAGAGGCATCAGCCCAGCGAGGTGCAACCCTCCTGCCACTCCTCTGAACCCTGTTTTCTTCACAGCCTCGGCCAGCACCGAGCTCATTTTTTGATATTTGTATACGTACACTCGCTTCCAATATTTTTCTTACATTTCAGAGATCCTTTGGCACTTTCATTCCATTTCCACCTAGAAATTCCATTTCCAGCCTAGAATAGTCTGATTTGATTTGGACTGCTACTGTTGGCTTATGAAGCATGTGGCAAATGCTTTATATTTTCAGGACATTTATATTAATAGAAAAAACCATCATATCACTCTGTGTTTTTATTTAGGAGCATGTTTTGCCTTGGGGGTGATGCCATGAGGTCCAGATGCTAATATGTACCTTTATTATCCACCCTTGTACAGTAAATATGAAATACAGTTGTCATGAATTACTTCTATGATCTCAGTGTCACCCAGAGTGGCAAGAATACTGAGTATTTCTCTCTACTCGAACAAGCCAGTGCAAGTGTTACCTGTGCAGGAAGTCAGGAGCTTTGTTTAGCAGAGTGTAGTACTGTCTCACGAACTCCCGCCCCACGAGCAGGGGACTTGGCTTCTCCATCACCATTTCTTTGGTACTCAGTGTCACACACTGCAATTGAAAATATTCCGTTAGTCTGAAGGCACCCCCTATGAAACACAACTTCCCCATAACAGGATAAACATTGTGATATTAGAATTGAAACCATTATGCATACAGGGCCTTAATTCCCTGGAAAATAATCAGTTCAGGACATCCACTCCCACCTCTTTTGAGTAAGAAAATTTATCACTTTGACATGATAACGGGAACAGTGGACACAAAGTCCCCTATAGAACAGGTGCTCTGAAAACAATAAAAAAACACCCTGAAACAAACTAACAAAAACTGTTACAAATCTCTTGCACCATTTATTTATCCCTCTGGCTGATGAATATTTAAAAAGCCCAGTTCAACAGCCCTGCAAAGCAAACAGGAATACACTTTCTTAGGGCAGCTGGTACCTTTGCTTCAAAAGGTTACTGACACATCTGTAAGATGAAGAGGGGAGCACCAATATGGAGTAACCATGTGGGCTGGATTCACATTCCATGGAGACAGGGAAGGGAAACCTTAGTACCTCAGAGATGACCCAAGACTCAGGCACTACTTGTCCAACCTAACTGCATTTCACTTTCATCAGAATCATCTCAGTTGGAAAGGACTTCCAGGGGTCACCTGCTTCAACCTGCTATACTTCCAGCTATCCATACTGTCCTGCAGATCATCCATGTCAGAAAATAATTCTCAGTATCCTGAAACACTTTTTGAATGTTTGCCAGTACCCAGCATGTTGCTTCTGCCAGCTCACTTCAGACTTCCACTGTCTGAGATCATGAAATTCCCTCCAGTTCTGACACAGATGCTTCATCTACTATCTCTCTCCAAAAATTAATGTGTATGCAAGGCAACAGGCAAAGATGATCAAGTTAAAATCCAAGTTTCCAACTAGGGAAATAATCCTAGAGCAAGATTTTTGGGTTTTTACCAAAATAACCTTGACCCATCAATCTAAACCAATGGTCAAACAAAAGACTGTTTGCAATTACAGCCAGACAGCACATAAAGCATATCAAGTAAAACTGGGAGATTAACCTCAGCTTAAGAAGGGCCTCTAATAAAGGCAGAACACACACAATAACAATGCCAAAAAAATCTCAGATCCTGTACCGCAATGGAACTCTGAAGGAAAAACCCACATGCTTGTCTCAAATAGTTTATACTTCATGGACAACCAAAATTACCTCAAGCCAACAATCCAAGCCACAAGACAATACCAAGAAATGCTCCCAAATGCAGTTAGTCAGGAATCACACCTGAAACAGCAGTCTCAAAAACATGCAGGTAAGGCAGAAGGAAAAGCCTGAAACACAAGCCTTGAGACTAGAGATAAGAAATCAGTAAATTTATGATAGGGTTATCCAAATCCCTATTGCAATATAGGGTTTTTAAATAAACCTTTTGATACAACTCAGCGAAACTCTGAAACACAGTATTAGTTTGGCCTCACAGGAAGCCCCAGAGGAAGTAATTATGCTTATGAGACACAAAACCAAATGTCAAAATACTAAGAGACATCAAAGATTTGAGCCCTGTGCATGGTCAAAGCAGGAGCAAAGGAAAGAAAACAAAACATGAGCAATTTGAGGATCTTCCCAACACAACTCACAGTACAGCAATGGCATGCACTAGGAAATTCCTCTTAGAAAGCAGCCTTAAAAGAAGCACATCTCTGTTTTTACAGGTGAGACTATCCTTTTTACTGTCCCCTGCCTCACAAGCAGGTGATGAACACAAAATTTGCAACAGGATCTTCACCATGAGCACCTGGGAGAATACACAAAGATGAAACCTCATCAGGATTTTTTTAAAGAACCTGTTAAAAAGCAGATGATAGCCACCATATGTTCTTATGAATACAGCAATAAGCCAAGTATACTTGTTAACAAACTGCTGGCATACCTCAGTGAACACTGAAAATGTCTCTGGGTACAAAACACAATAATCTGTGACATAATAACCTCTTCCTACACAACAGGAGATCTGTACCACACTACATCTCCTCTTCATTGGAAGCTGTCCTATTTCCTCACTGTGCACCTCTTCCATATTTCAAGTGACAGCACCACTGATTTACATGACCCCATCACACAACTTTAGAGGATCTCTCAGTATTACTTCTTTCCATTATTTCTTCAAAGATCTCAGTAGGGATAGCAGAGCCTCAATGAACTGTTCAAGTCTCCCAGGTCATTAAAAAGCAGTGAAATAAAATCAGAGGTACTCCTTGCTAGCAACGTGGGTGCCATGAAACTAGGTTTTGTAAAGATTAAAATCTCCACGTGTCCCAATTAGAATAGCACCTCCCTAAAGTCAAGGACCCAAGCCTTAGCAGGCCCAAGGGGTTTGGAGATAAGGACACCAATGAAATTTAAGCCAAAAGTCAGGGCATGAGCATCAACAATTTAGCAGGCCAAATTTACAAAGAACTCCTGCTATCTCCCTGGCTTACCAAGCACCAAGGGAAGCCCCATCGATATCGATACTCTATAAAAGCTTTGTTTCCAGCTTCCATCAGTACACACCCAAGAGTCAGTGAATAACAGACTAAGAAAGAAGACCCTGAGTGCCCTTCTGAGCCAAATGTAATGAGCCACATTCTTAGATCAGCTGGGGCAGCCATTGAGAAATGAGAACTTACGGCTCGAGGCACTTGTGTACACACTAGCCAGAAACAAGATATTGCTGTTAGTCTGAGACCCCAGCACTGAGGTGACAATCACCTGAAATCAAACACACTCATCTGCTGGCTTCTTCATGCTGCAACTGTACTGTTAAAAAATCCCTCACCATGTACAATGGCCAAAAACCGTAAGCCACATGGGCAGGGTAACAGAACACCCATCCAGCTGCAGCTCATCCACAGGCACTCCTGCCTACATCCAGCTGACATAACAACTCATCACCAAGATCTAATTTCCACCTTATCCACTACTTCCACTTCCCCTGTCACCAGGAAGGCACACTGGACTTCCAGCACTTTCTCCAACCAAGGAGAATCAGGAGCCACACAAAATGTTCTGCAGTGCACTCGTAAGCTGAAAGGCACGCTGCAACACAGAATCTTCCTACCCATGACAAGACTCAGAGGTGAGGAACCCAATTCCAAAACTAAAGAATACACACATGTGCCAGTGAAATACTCCTTGCATCTTCAACTGGTGTGACTCAAGTTTAAAACAATAACTTCAGCCTACAGGCAGGATTTCTTCCAAGACAACAAAAACAATGAGAGAATTGGCACAGAAAGGAATTATTTGTCATTTGCAGGCAAAAATTAGCAAACAAACAACAGCAAAAAACTATTTTCCTCCAAAGAACAGCTGCTCAGTACTGAAATTCACCGAACACCTTCTGATGGCCATGACAAACAAAGCAAGGAACCAGCCTTGGCCACAAGCTGAAGCTGCTGAGGGCTCACGGGATGAGGTACAGCCCACACAGAGACAACTGTGCTCACCTACGTGAGAATCAACTGCGATCATTTCTCATGTCCACACTCGAGTGTGGCCATGTAAAATCATTCAACTTGTAATCATCTTCATACACAAAACTTTATTAAGCTGTGCTTGTCCCTTTTTTAACTGAATGAAAAAAAAAAACCAAACCCCAAATCATCATCCATCAGTTTGCACAAGAGGGCAACAATTTGTTTCTGTACAAGTAGTGAAGACTGCTACATGTTGAGTAGTGAAATGTGAAATGCTCCCTGGCATTTTGATCAACATGCAGCTCTGACATTAGCAAAGTTTTTTCCCCTATAATATATGCAAGCATTCTCATTATTATTATTATTATTATCATTATCATTATTAGTTTCCTTGCCCTGTAGAAAGCAGAAATACGACTCCTCATCTGTGGCAAAGCACTGTTACCCGAGGCCACGACTGAGCTACAGAATGGTGGCCTACATCCTAAAATTTAGGTATCCAGAGAACAAACTTGGGCACAAAGTCTTAGGTTGTGCCTGAAGAGGTACTCCAAAGCCATTTTCTCCTGTTTCAAGACAGACTAACAGTAGTGAAGTTGCCTGGATGTTTCATCAATTCTATTTGGGAAAAAAAACCCAAAACACAAACAAACAAGAAGAAAAGCTGAATTGAATTCTGACAGTAGCTGAAGAAATCATCACCTGAACATAACCTCCATCAAGAGAAATTTCTAAGCTTTGCAAGGGAGCTGTGGGCCTCACCAGTTGCTTTAATAAAAAACTGTAAGCAAAAAAAGTTTTGTTTTATTGACAAGCAAATTTCATCCTCTGAACAAGTCATCCATAGAACAATTGGTCTGTAACTACAGGCACACAGACATCAAGCTATCATTTTATATAAATCTGCAACAACATGGCTTGTTTGCACATCCCCAAGTTTGCAATTCTTGTCCAAGTTATTAATCAGATTTGAATATACCACTTAAAATGAATAATTTGAGAAAAATGTTCTTGCAAATTGGGAAGGTGTCCTCCACACAGCGGGCAGACTAAGCAAAGCCACAAGGGACACAGTGCCACTCTGCACACCTCTGGAGCTGAAGGAAAACAGAAGGGAAGGGGAGAGCAGCCTTCACAGTCTTGGACACGTTTCTTCTGCACCCAGATTATCCCATGCGAACTGTGTCTCTTGCTGTAGACAAGCTAAAAATAATGCTTACAGGGGACGCTTGCTCCTGCAGTCCATAAGCACGACTGAGATGCCATCACTGCCACACATGGTGTGAGCAGCCACACCTTGAATAAAGCTAAAAATCCAAACTGAGAGCCCAGCAGACACAAGGCAGGGCATCCGAGAAACAGCCCTGCAGAGGCTGGGGATACCCACTGGAAAGTCTAAGTAGCACAAACTGCTAGGAAAAAATCCCGAGAGGGCAATCAAAAGTCCCAGACAAGACTCCAGTAGTGACAGCTCCATCTCCCTGTCATGCCCTGCAAGGTCAGCACTCAGAGCACCCTCCATCTGCAACAAGGAACACCAACCGTGTGTAATCTACCAGAATCCCTTAACTTTATGACCTCCTTTACTCGTGTGCTACATTCTGAACTGGCTGAGCCCAAAGGCACAGCACACAATTCTTTCAAATCAAGCTCTCCTGAGAGGTTGGTTCAGTTTTGGTTTGTGGTTGGAGTTTTCTGGGTGGAGTTTAATAGCACCCTGTATCTTGGGCACACAGCTGCCACAGGGAAAGACCATCCTCTGGGCAGTTAAGCCTGCATTGGTGCAGTCCCAAAGGGCCAAGAGCCACCCGAAGAGCAATAGTAACAGTGACCTGCTCTGGGGGAGCCACTCCACCTGTGTGTCACCATCCCAGACCAGGTTCAGCGCCTTTCTCCCAGTGTCTCATCAGATACACCTGTTAGTCTTACATATTCACCTTTCCGTGTTATTTGAGCTGCAACACAGTTCTTTATTTGTTAAATGCCATCAAAAGCAGTGACATCCAGCACCGTAACTACCACAGCACAAGACTCAAATCCAACCCTGTGCCTTAAGGTACAGTGGTTCCTCAGAGTATTTTCAGTGCTCTGAAATAATCTTAAACGTGAGAATAGATGCTTCATTTGAATCCTCAGTTCCATAAAGGAGAACATTCATATGGACATCAGTGGCTAAGTGGATGATGGACTTTTGGTTTTCTCTTCAGTTTAAGCCAGTTTTCACAGAAAATATTTTACACTCCTAATGAAAAATCATCAGATACAGATCATAATTTCACACAGCAAGCCCACATCTGCCAAGCAGACTATTCTAAGAACACTTCTAATGGCAAACCAAGATCACATTTCTGACATCCAAGCAACCAGGGTCCACAAGAAGAAAGAATCCTTAAGATTGACAAGCTTTCCTAGGGGATGTGTGGCCCTGTACCCACACCCACAATCACAATGGATACAGAATGCCTTCTGAACAATAAATCAACACCAGTTTGTCAGCAACCACTTCTCAGCTCAGAATCCAACTGACAAATCCTATACTGTCTTGCAGTGCTACAATAACAGAGCCACATTACATTCAGAAACTTGGGTATGGATTGATATAACTTCCCCTATTTCTCAACTGTTCAAAGTACCTTGGGCATCTTTACACTTCTTTCTGAATGAAAGTAGATCATTTGCACACTGAACTGGAGAACACACCGAGGGCTTGGGAACTGCCAAACCAGCATGGAAGGCCACAATATCTATATGACTGACTAAAACTTTCTGGTCGAAATTAAACAATAATCTCATATTGTCTCATTCTCTCCCATGATAGTCTTTTTATGCAGCGGTACATGGCACCAAGCTCAAGACCCAGGCTCACCCAGCTACCCAAGGGATTTAAAAGATTTGATGTGGAGATGCTCCTGGGCAGCCACACTGGAACTGCAGTGACCTCCGAGGGGAGGCAGAATCCCGAGAACCCAATGAGCTCAACTCAGGTGACAAACGGAACAGTCCAGAAAAGATCTACTCAAGGCATCCAGCTCTGCAGAATAAAGGGTGCTTACAACAAGTTCTGCGATATCACTCTGTGCACAAACGGAGCAGCCCAGGTTATGGCTGAGGAAAGGGGAAGCGCAGAAAGGTGAGGTCGGCAGAGCCGGGGCAGCCCTTACAGTACAGACTTGCAGGAGAGCAGCGGGGCCCGCTGAGCCGAGGATGAGAGCTAAGGGAGCCTCAGCAGCCCGCCCGAGGCCGGCGCAGCAGCACTCATCCCATGCCAAAGCCCACGTACCCCTGGAGGCCCCTGCACAGGGATCGATCCATGAAGCGAGACGGGAAGCGGCGACCGCAGGGCCCAACACCACAGCCAGCACCGAGTAACGCGGGGCTTGGGGGCGCTTTTCCCCGGCCTCCCCGCGCCGCCCGGGGCGAGGCGGAAGAGCCGCCAAGGTGACGAAGAACAAAAGCCGCCCCCCCCCGCCCCGCTCCGAACCGAACCGAGCCGAGCCGAGCCCGGAGCCAGCGGCCGGGGCGAGCGGCGAAGGGCAAAGCCGGGAGCCAGGGCGCTGCCCCGCTCGGCGCCTCAGCGCCGTTCCCGCCGCTGCCCTCAGCGCCGCGCGCGCCGTTCCCGCCGCTGCCCTCAGCGACCGTTGAGCAGCCGCCCCCCGCACACAAACAGAGCCCGCGCCGGGGCCTACCCGGCCCTCCGCCCCCACGCCGCTCACCTAGGGACAAAAGTCTCGGTGTGCGGGGCCGGGGCGCGTTTTCGCCCACGCCGCCGGGAGCTGCGCGGAGCCGGGCGCGGCGAGCGTGTCCCTCGGGCGGCGCGTGCCGCGGCGCGGGCAGCACAGGGAGAGCGGGGCGCGGCGGCGGCGGCAGTGTCACAGCCGGGCGGGCGGGGGAGGGCGGTCGGCCGCGGCTCCCGAGCGTGCGTGCGTGCGCGCGCGCGCCTGCGCAGAGCGGGAGCACAGGCGGGGCAGCCAGGGAAGGGCGGGGTGTTCGGCGGCGCTTTCCGCCAATCACCACCGAGCTGGCGTGGTGACGTCAGACGGGAGCCGTATTTAGCAGGCGGGGCCGGGAGGGAGTGGGTGAGCGTTGTCTTTTTTCACTTGTGTTGCCTTTTCCCGTTCTTCCCCGTCTGTGCTCTAGTGTCCGGCCCTTGCCGTGCTGCCAAGGCCCCATCGTAGAGCGTGGCCGGGCGAGTTTGGTTCCTGCCCGCCGCAGCCGTTCCGCTTGGACGGAGGTGTCTAGCCTGTAGAGCCATGGTGCGGTCAGTGTTGGGATACAACAGGGTCTGTGTAGAGCTGTGCGCCCGTCCTTGGCTCAGTTAGAAGTTTGCAGCTTCTCTCAAATGGAAACATTTTTGAGTTATGCTGAAATAAGAATCTCTCCATGATTTCAAGTCAAATACTCGAGAGCTCCTTTACAGGGTGGGGGAATTTGCCTCTCCGAGAGGACAGCTGGGGCTCTGTCAGACATCTCTTTTAGAAGCAGCTCGCTCTCCTTCTCGGGGTTGTGTATGTGAGGATGGAAATATGAAATAAAGTTTGGTTTGTGGAAGAGTCTGGTCTTGATTATCTCCTGTTTTCTTGCTAAGGACCAGTATCTCTTTATGCCAACTTGAACACATCAGGTGAGTTCTGGTGTGTGTCTGCACTGGCCCAGAATGGCCTTGAATTGTCACTCTTGGGAAGGGGGAGCCCTTCCTAACCTTTGAATAACTACACACCTTTGCTTTAGGAGAAGGGGATTTTCTTTTCTCAGCCTTGTTACGCTGCTAGTGGGCAATAAGGTGTAACAGGATCTGTACATTTACGAACTAGGGCTGCTGTGAGTGAGCTCCAGCTCAGTTTTGTAGCACTAACAGGCTGAGGGGACAAGCAGAGTCAGGGCTGCACAGCCCGGGTATGCATGGCTGAGCTCAGCAGGGCTGGGGGTGCCCTCCTGTGGATCAGGAAACTGCTGACATGGCTATGGTTGCTATAACCACCTCGTTGTTCGGTGACCAAACCTGACTGAAAGGTTCGTTGTTGCCCAGCAAGGGAAAAACACTGTTTTATTCTCCAATTGATGGGAAAAATGGCATCCCCAAAGTTCTTGATTTAAATTGTGGTGTGAGAGGGGTTGTCTCCCTGGAACGAAATGAACTAGTTTTTGGAACTGATCATCTTGGCACTTTCTCTACCCATGTGCTGTGGTTGCAATTAAAATTGCCTTGACTGTGTATGTAGAATAAGAAAAACACTGCCAAACCGTACCAGTAACCATAAGGTTGGGAGCTGCTGTGTGGGTGCAGTCCCTGTAAGGTCTGCAGTTCTGGTTCTTGGCTGTTGCTTCTCAGCAGGAATCCAGAGTACGTTGCAGTACCATCCAATGGGGGCATTCAGCATCTCAGAGTAATTAAAATACTTGGTGGTGCTCTTCTGCTGGCCTTCAACCATCAGTCTTATCTAGGTGTTCTGATTCTCCCTGAGATGACTCAGTTTCAAAAGTGTTTGGACACTTCCTACTTGTAGTCAAGAGTAGCTACCACCTTGCTGTGTTTCATTAGAAGCGAATGCCATTTCTGAGTTCCAAGCCTCACCGCCTGCCTAGGGGTTCTGTGGATGGGCAGGCCCCGAGGCGCGGGGGGAGCTGCGTTCCGCGGTGTTTCCCCGCGGCGGAGGCAGGCCGCCCCGCGGCCAGCGCCGCTGGGAGGAGCCGGCAGGATCCCGGCCCGGCCGGCACCGCCGCCCCTTCCCTTCCCGCCCCGCCCGGCCGTGCCACGTAGCAGCGCAGGCGCGGCGGGCGCTGCCGCGGGGAGCGGGAGCGCCGGGCCCGGCCGAGCCGCCATGAACTTCTTGCGGGGCGTCATGGGCGGCCCCAGCGCCGGCCCGCAGCCCTCGGGAGCCGACACGGTGAGCGGGGCGCGGCCGGGCCGGGGGCCGGGGCAGCCCGGCTGGGACCGCTGCCGCGCCGCTGGCAGGCGCGGGTGGTGCCCGGTGCTGCTCGGGGCCCAGAGCCGCTGGCTGGAGCGGGGAAGGAGCAGCCGTGCCCAGCGGTTCCTGGCCTTCGCTCTGTGCCGGGAGTGTCCCCCGCAGCCCCGCCGTGCCGCCTTATCCCGTGTTTGTTGTCCCTCCTTCCAGATCCAGAAGCTGTGTGACCGGGTAGCTTCGTCCACGTTACTGGATGACCGGAGGGATGCTGTCCGTGCTCTCAAGTCATTATCCAAGGTGGGTAGCCAGCTTCCTGAGCAGTGGTGTGACTTTCTAGTGGCGTTGTCAGGCAGTGTTAAAAAGGCTTTGTTTGATATTTGGGCTCTGCCATTAACCATTTGTCCCTTCTCCAAACAGAAATACCGGTTGGAGGTCGGCATACAGGCCATGGAACACCTCATCCACGTTCTCCAGACAGACCGGTAAGCGTCCTGCGGCTGCTGGGGCTGCGGGCACAACACGCACACACCTGGTGCCCTGCACTGACAAAGCTGGCAGGGCAGCTGCGTTTCTGGCAACTCCTCTGCCACCCTGGCTTTTTATGCTGCCAAACAGCCTCAGAGCCTATTGGGAGGTAAAAAGAAGAGAATTCCAGGATGAGGGACAGAAAGATAAGCTCTAGAGTGAAGGTGCTACCAAAGTGTGTCTTAGTGCTTCTCAGGGGCATCTTCCCACTACTATAGAAAGATGAGTCCAAAGGGATCATGTTAAATAAATGCACTGTTTGGAACAATCCAGATCAAGCTGTTATTGGGCAAAAGGCGAGCGAGACAGAATTAGAAGGGAAAGAATGAAGTCAGCAGGTGTGTGTTTTTGCTCATGTGTGTTAAAAACCCAGTTGGGTTCAGGTGAACAGGACTCCAAGGTTGCTGCAAAGACAGATGGCATGAGTCTGAGTGCTGTGTGGACTAGAATGTAGTACTTACGCAATCCAGTATTTGGAATATCTTTATTATCCATCCCTGCAATCACTGCTGCACCTGATAGTGCCTCCATGTTGTACTGTGGAACCTGTTTGCAGTCCTTGGATTTAAGCCTCAAATACTGGTATTGAGGTAGCCAAACGTATGGGGAGAGTCATTCAGTCTGGATTTGAACATAAAGCCGGTAAATTTATATGAGACAGTCCTGAGGCTGTGGAATACCTAGATGTGCATACACTGGAAGGAGGAGCATGTCCTTCCATGCCAGTACCAAGAAGAATGAGGAAAGCTGCAGTTCAGTGTCTGCAAGGAGGCCTCCTGCTCCAGTTATGGATCTAGGACATGAAACCCTTCAGTGCTCAAACCAAGGCTGCTGACTGAGGCCCTTCTTGCCTGGCCAGTTATGCTAGCTGGGAGGAAGGTGTGAGCCTGCTGTCTAGGCAAGCCCATGTTATTCCTATTCTGGGGGCAGGGTAGTTCAAATGGAATGCCTGACATGGTGCAAACAGTGAAAGGGAAGGAAAGGTATAGGAAGGGTATAACTGTCACAGATGAGAAGGGGAAGCCCTTTAAAAAACTGGGTTAAGGAGCCTACTTTCATCCACTTATCTGCTCCGAGGGCAGATTTGAACTTTGAGAATGGAGGCGGGGCTCTACTGATCCACTTGAAGGCTGCCTGAACCCTTTAGGGCAGGGACTTGAGGCTCTTCAGTGCTTCTTGGGCTCCAGTTCATCCTTTGGAATTTGTGCGTGTTGGGGTTCTGCGCGCATATCTTGTGAGACTCAGGCTGCAGTTGAAAAAAAAAAATAAAGTACGTGGGGGTTTGGGGTTTTCAGATGAAGAAATGCTGGCTTCTAGGAGGTGTTGCTAGGGTCATCTGCTGTTGCATGTCAGCTGGACCAGTTGTTGGGTGCTGTGGCTTCTTGGAGAGGGCGTTGTGGTCTCTGTGTGATCAGTGCAGGTGTTACCTGTTGGAGTTGGTGTTACTGTTTGGTGTCAGTCATGGTAGAGGTGAGGTTTCCTGGACTCTCAGTGGAAATCAAAACCAGTTGAACTGATGAAGTGGTTGATAAAGGAGTCACAGGCTCAGCTGTCACCAAGACCTAGTGTGATGGGTCTATTGAACTGGGAGGCTGTTGGTGTGACAGAGGCTGCTCTTTTGGTGTGTGCCCAGAGGTCTGATCTTCTAGTGTCCACCTGAAGTGCCCTGCAGCTAGCTTTCTGCAGAAGTGGAAAATGCTCTTTTCCACCTGTTTGGTTTGGGTTTGGATTTTTTTGGGGTGTTTTGTTTTGTTTTGTTTTGTTTTTTGTTTGTTTGTTTTTGTTTTGTTTTGTGGGTTTTTTTTTGTTGTTGTTGTTGGTTTTTTTTTTTTTGTTTGGTTGGTTTTTTGTTTGTTTGTTTGTTTTTGTTTTTGTTTTTTTGCACTGCAGCTGCTTTAGCAGAGAGGTCAGTGACTGACTGAAGTTGTCTTCTCACATGTCACTGTACTCATGTAAATCATGCACATGTGCTGGCTTGTGGCCCATTGGCAGTGTTGCTGTGAAGTTTACGATGACAGCAGGTTTAATTTTATTAGAAAAATAAGAAAAATATAAGTACTGTCTGTGTCCAGTTTTGAGTTCCTTGGATTCTGGGGTTTTCCTTTGAATTAGTTAGAGCCTTTACCCTGGAACAGCAACATACCACTTCTTAAGTGGAAGACATCATTTCAGTTGTTAAACAGTTTACTTGTAGGTTGCCTGAAGCTCTGTCTCCTGCTCAAGTGCTTAAAACTTCTTCTAGAGAAAACTGATTTCTTTAAGTTTTCCAGTTCTGTGAATTTGGCATCCTGGAGCCTGAGTCAGCTTTTACATGTTCCAGACTTACATACACTAGAACTCCTATGCCATGTGTTTATTTTGTAATATGAAGTAGTGATCTGATAGAGGACTTCTACTGGCTTGTTGAGATGTTGCTACATCCACCAGGGATTATTTTGAAAAAAATTTGGCATTTGACTGTGGAACAGGGCAATACCACTCAACTATTGGTGTGAGAGAAGGCACTGGGGTAAGGTCAACTTGATCCTTAACTGCTTTGTTTCTACATATATTAAAAGGTTTTTGAATTTCAGTGTGACAGTTGAAAGAACTGAAAGAATTTGATGCTTAATATGTCGACCTAAGAGATGTCCTGTTTTCCCCTGAGGCACAAACCTCAGTTATCCATGTGCAGGACAGTAATGCACAGGTTCCCTCACTTCCTCATGGTTCTGCTCTGCTGTTGTTTGTGAACTGAGGGCCCCTGACATCTCATTTGAATGCTGTGGAAAATCACCACTACCAGAGGCAGGTTGGCTGAGGTGAATTGTGCTGGATTGTTGCCTTGCATAAAGGCTGCCTCTTATGGATGCCTGAGAAGTCTTGTTTCTTGACTGGTTTTTACTGTAGAGTAAAAGCTGGACAGCTTCAGCTTGAACAGAATAATTAATGAGATGTGGGATGTGCTGAACAGCAGATGGTGGCAAGGCAGTGAACAGCAGAGGTGGGATGCTGCTGTCCTCATTTTGTGGTGTCTTATCTTTCAGCCAGAGAAGCAAGGCCTGCTTTTCATCATGTGTACATGAAATGTCCTTATTCTTTCAGAGCTGCTGTCATTTCCCTAATAAGGGACCTTAAGAAACCCACCAAGCTGCAGCCTTGCTTTTCAAGTTTCCAAGAAAGAACTGGTTTGTTTTTAGATGTGGATCAGTTTCATTTCTGTGAAAAGGGAAGTGCAGACTTTGTGGTAGTGTGCTGAAGCAGTAAACTGACAGTGAAGGGAGAGCATAAGCAGGCTGGAGGTGTGATCATAGCTGCCAGATGAGACTGTTTCCATGGACTGAAAGGTTAGGTGGTTGTTCAGGCCTCTGCTCTGAACCGGCCTAGCAGCCTCATGAAATGCAAATTTGTCTTTGGTGTGGAGGCTTTACTTGGAATGCCTTGGAGATGTAGTGAGAGTAAATACTTAGAAGCTGGAGTGAGAGATTTGTTTTGTCAGTCTTTTTTTCAGATGCTTGATAGAGTAATGAAAATGCTGTGAGGGGTGTCCTTCTGCACTTGGATATACCTTTCTCTGTGGTCTTAGGTTTTATTTTCCTTTTTTTTTTTTTTTTTTTTTTTTTTTAAGCAACTGCTTTCATTCTCCTCTGGTATAAGAGCAACAGAGCAAGTAGCAGAAATAGCTGTGTTCTGCCCCATAAACTCTTGTGCCATGTCTTAGTTGTAGCACAGGGTTTACAGATGGTTCAGCCTCGGTAATGCAGAAAAAACAGGTATTTCCTGAGAGAAGAGTGTGGGTGTGAGCAGGTGAACTCATGCATTGGGGTTCCCTGCAGCTGCCTGGGGATGCTGGGGTTCAAAACCCTGTAATTATTAGGTTTAGTGGGTTTGGTGACACAGAGGCTGCTGCTGCATTCCCCTGGAGCTCTGAGGTTTGGCTCTGGCCCTGTCTGACAGTGTAGCACAGAGGGTCCCACCTGGGAAGTGCTGGAGCTTGTCTGCAGCTTCTTTGGGTGATCTGACAAGTGTGAAGCATCCCTAGGGATTTCTGCTGATATTGGAACAGGTTGGAGGGACTGACACAGAAGATTAAAGACACACCTACAGTGAAGAGTCCTGTGGTCATTTGGTTTCACCAGACTTCCTGAGGCTCACCTGAGGGAATGGAGCTGGGAAAAGGAGCTTGGCTCTGTTCAGGGAGCAGATAGTTCATGGTTATGTGGTGCTGCAGTAAATCTGTGCTTCTTACTTGGCCTCATGCTGCAAAGGGAACTGCCTGGGCAGGAGAGCAATGTTGTAAGAGTAGTTGGAAATAAGTCATTAAAGACAAGTGGTTCTTTCATTTGCAGTTCAGATTCTGAAATAATTGGCTATGCTTTGGACACACTCTACAATGTTATATCGAATGACCTAGAAGAGGAGGAGCAAGGTAAGCACTTGGTAGTAATAGTTGTATTTACTGTGGCATTGCTTTCCTTGGTGCTTTGTTGTTCAAGTTTCAGCTGTAATACTGTGATTTACTAACACTTACCTAGACCTGCTTTGTTACTGTGTGTAGCTCTTAGGATAATGCTGAAGATCTTGTATGCAGCTTGCATTAAAGTAACACTGGACCTCTTGCTTATTAATTAAAACAACTTTATTCTCTGAACAGGAGCCAGGTTGGAATGTGATAACTTTTTTCTAGTTTGTAAGTCAAGAATAAAGTTCTTCTCTACTGTTGGCAAAGGGTAGTTCTGGCTGTGAATGTCAAATGAGACATTACCATCTCATGATTTAACAAAGATGTTGAGATGTAAAATCTCAGGTACCAGTGGTAAGGTGCCACATGAAAGCGTGAAAGCCTTTTTCAACCCTGCTGTGGCAGTGGAGAAAGAGATTTAGAAAGATTCTATTTATGTTTGTACAACTGGGTTGTGAAAATCCATTTTTTAAGGCCATTAAACTGGTATCCAAGGCCAGTGAATGTTTTTCTAAACCATGTTTCAAATTGTGCTTGGCTTAGTTGGCTTTTTTTTCTATGTTCCTCCAGTTCCCCATCTTGATTAAAAAGGTTTAGGACAAGATTAGAGTTTGATAGTGCTGGTGAATTCATTTTTCTGGTAGAGGCCTTGATTATGGACTGGACAAAAGTGTTGGCAAGTTTTTCTAAAGAGCAAAGAACTGTCCAGCTGCTGTTCTGTGTGAGAGATGACCAGAGTTGTAAGGGTTATGGGGTGCTTCAGTTTGAGCCCTTCCAGAAGCACTTCCCACTGGAGTCCAGCTGCTGTAGGAAGCTGGGATGGCTGCTTTGGGAACCTGAGCTTATGCTGTAATTGATTGTGCTGTGTGGCAAGCTGTTCAACTGGTAAACCTGTCTCTTGTTTCTTTTTATTTTACCTGCACTGACAGATGACTCTGAAGGTAAAAGAACCTTTACTTATATAAGCATGGTGCTTTGTTTTAGCCTAGTTTACTCCTGCTGGTAACACCTGCTGCTGTTTAAAAAGGACACTGTAAAAGCTTGCACTGGAACTCAGGGAAGGTGTTTTGCCTTCTGCTCTATCCTTACTCGTTGGAGCTCCAGTGTGTTTCCAATTTGATTTCTCCTGTGACTCGGCATGTTGAATGCCAGCAGATCCCCAGAGGCTGCAGTGATGGTCAGTTCTTGATAAGGGTGTCTTAAGATGTGCAGCCCCAAACTGGTAGCATTTTAAGGGACCAGTTTGTGAGCAGAGTTTCTGTTTGCAAGAAGCCCTGAAGCTGGACAGCAGTGCATGAGCTGCACAAGAGCATCCTTCAGTGTCTCTTTTAAGCAATGCATGTTAAAATACAGTATTCACTTCTACCCTAGGTTACCACTAATGCTTTGCATGTTCTCTTTTAAAAACTGATTTTATTTTTTAGAACTAAATTCTAGTCTGCAGTGCTGCTTGGTAGTGAATTGCTAAGAGCTGATCTTACTAGATGGAAGCTGTTGGCTTGGTTTGTGATAGCCCTGGGAATGTGTAGATTTAAGGAACAATTATGGGTAGAAGGCTGGTTGCAAGATCTCTGGTGTAAGTGGAAAACACAGTTTCCCTTTGCCTGTTTGTTTTTTTATTAAACGTAGTAGAAGAAATACTTGAAAAAATGTGCTTTGGCCCTTTGATAGAAGAATAGAGAATTAGAGTAAGAAAAACTAACTACAGCCTGGGAGAGGCTGTGCCATTTGTGTATGCTGCTCAGGTTTTGACTTAGAACCTGCAGCTTGTGTGAGGGCAGCAGTTGGCATCAAGAGTTCAAACACTTGCTCTTTGCAGCTGAGGGTGGGACAAGGGCAAGATGTTCAGTCACAGCTCATGGACAAGTCCAACTTCTAGACTTAACTTTGAAAGTAGAATGTTGAAGCTTTCTGGGCTCTCTCTCCTTGGCCTGTAGCCAGCTACAGGATGTGCAATCCGTGTGTGATTGATTCCCAGCTGAGTTGCCTCTTGTTCTACAGCAACAAGTGCAGAAGCTGAACTTGTGTGGAGTTTTAAATCTTCATTCCTGTAAATGAATATCTGTCAGTTCAGGAATGGCCTAGACTTGATAAAACCCTCAGCTTCAGAGAAGTCACAATAGGACTTCTGTCCTGCAGGTGCTACGTGCCTGGGCTAGAGCTATTTTTACACAGTCTGTCTTCCCTTTTAACACTTCTTCTAATGGATCATAATTTCTGCTGCTAGAGTGTTTTTTTGGAGAAGATCCAAAGACTTCTGAATTTGGCCAGAAATTCACTTGCTTTACTGTTTATTTTCTGTTTATTCTATTAAAACAAACCCTTTCCTTTTGAATTAGAATTGATCTTGCTCAGTTTCTCAGCTGACATTCCTTAATTATGTCAACCAGCAGTACCTACATGCCACTGTTTTGTGGAACAGTTAGGTAAATTCTCACAGCCTAGCAAAATAGCAGGGGAGCAGAGATGTTGCTTGCATAGGGTTTGGTAGTTTTGTGGAATACTTTTGCATTTGTTTTTTGTTCATGCAACAGTGATGCATGAAATAATTAGGTGAGACAATTAATGTGCTAGCCCCATTCTGTGTAACTGTAGAGCAAAGAATGGAATGGCACTCAATTCTAGCACTTTTGAAATCAATTCAGATTCCAAGACTGAGAGGTTTTGATGTTTATCTGTGTGACTCTTCCCTTCCTGACCTTTAGGACTTTTTCTATTGCTAAACCCAATAGAATAATTAAGATATTTGGACCAGTTAGCTTCAGATGATTTATGTTCCTAACTCTTCAAGGCTCTTGGTGTGAAATGTATTTTGGTTTTCCCCATCAGTGCAGGATACTCATGAGGGGCTTCTCTCTTGGATTAGTGGAGCTATATGGGGATGTAACTGCTGAGATTCAAAAGTTACATTTGAAACAATGTCGGGTGTTCGTTTTGTGAAAAGCTCGTTTTGGTGTTTGTTTTGAAAATAATTCAATTAACATTTATAACAGTGACTCAGAATCTTACCGTCACCCATGGCCTTGTTTTAGTAAGAATAAAAATCACAGCTACTGAAGTTGTTCCAGTTGTGTTGTAATATGTTGGTTTTTGCTGTTGCAGAAGAAAACTCAGCCAAACAAGTTGATGATCTGGGGAGTCAGTTCACAGAGATTTTCATTAAACAGCAAGAAAATGTCACTCTGCTGTTGACTCTGGTGGAAGTGAGTAACTGTGTAATGTTCAGGCTGCTGGGAGATGGGTGGTGCTTTACCTAATAGGGAGAGCCATGGTTTGTCCAGTGAAGGTGGGGCTGGAGGTGAGTCAGGACTAACCTGGCTCAGCACCGTTGGTGCAGCTTTTAAAGCAGAGCAATGTGGAAGAGAATCACAGAACCATTTAGGTGGGAAAATGCCTCCAGGGTCATAAAGTCCAGCTGTTCACCCAGCACCACCATGTTCACTGCTAAACTGTGTCCCAAAGTGCCACGTTTCCTGAACACTTCCTGGGATGACTCCACTGCTGCCCTGGGTAGTCTTTTGAATGCCCAACCACCTGTTCAGTGATGAAATTTCCATGAATAGCTGATCTGAACTTCCCCTGGTGCACTTTGTGGCCATTTTCTCTGTTCCTGTTGCTTGAGAAAGGGGTTTAGTTAGTTAATTAGAAACAATAAAATTATTGCCCCCCAATCAGCTCTGCTTGTTCCTTGTGCAAGGTTTATTTTTCAGATGATCATGAAATCATCAAGAGACAGTTATGTCTGAGATGCAGTTCAAGTGGAAAGGATGACTGCTTTCCAGCAGCATCATATACAGCTCATTTTCCAATGGTTTTGTCCTCATGAGCTGCCTTTTTACTTTGAGCTGTTAAAATTTTTGTTCCCATACTAAGAATATGATTGTGCTTGAGAGAAACAACAATACAATACTCTCTTCTTTGTTCCCTTTATGTAGTCCAACTTAAGTAAAAAACATTACATTGAACTTTTCCTATATGGAACCTATGTCATGCTCTGAGCAGTATTAAGGAACTGTCAGTGTATGAGTTAAACAGTGAGGAGTTGGTTACTTAACATGCTCCTCTCCATCTTTTCAGGAGTTTGATTTCCATGTTCGTTGGCCTGGAGTGAAGCTCCTGACATCCCTCTTGAAGCAGCAAGGGCCTCAAGTGCAGCAGATCATTCTGGTCAGCCCCATGGGTAAGTGCTCAAATCCACTGCTGATACACTTGGAGCTTGATGCTCAGCAGATGTGGCAGAGGCCTAGAGGAGCCTTGAGCAAGATGTTTTAAAGGCCTCCAGCATGAAAAAGCTGCACCTTTTCACTCTTTTTTTTTTAAACCTGTTTGTTGCAGGTGTTTCCCGCCTGATGGATTTGCTGGCAGACTCCAGGGAGGTGATCCGCAATGACGTGAGTGCAGAGGGTCTGCAGGGTCCCTTGGCATGCTCTGTGTCAGTGCAGGGCCTGTGGAGCCAGAGCCTGCTGTCCATGGGGGATGGCGAGTGCTGAGCTGCAGGGCATGGGGGTGTGCCTGTGGTCCTGCCTGAGGATTATGCTGCTTATTCAGCATCCTCCCAGCAGATGTGAATTGTGAAAAATCAGTGGGATTCTATTACAACCCAGGTTTGATGCTCTTTCTCTTCCACCTGTCCAGGGAGTCCTGTTGTTACAGCAATTGACCAAAAGTAATGCAGCCATACAGAAGATTGTTGCCTTTGAAAATGCCTTTGAGAGACTTCTGGATATCATAACAGAGGAAGGAAACAGTGATGGAGGTACAGTGCAGTCTAAGACTGAGCCTTGTGCTTCTGCAACTATGAGCTGTTGTTTCCAGGCTTATCTTAGTGGGTGGTTGGAGCTCTGTCAGTGGGTAAAAGGATCACAATTTTTAGACTGGTTGTAACAAAATAAGCAAAACCAGACGGACCAGGTAGCTGTGTTTCAGTGTCATTTGAAAAACTGGCCTACTTAGTGAAAACATCAGGACACTCCTCTGAGCATGTGTACGTGGGTTAGTGTGTCGTTGCTTGACCTAGGCCTGTGCATGTGTCTGCTTGGAATGGCAGTGTCAGATGTGTGTGCTGTATTTGTCACTTACCCAGTTAAGCATCTGCATTCTTCCCACAAGATCTTTGGATGCTTGGAGTGGCTGGAAGTAACAGCTTGCTGAGTTCCTTCAGCTCTACCTACAACTTCAGTTTTCTGGTCAGCTTCTTGACAAGTCAGTTACCTGTTGGGAGGGGAAAAGAATTTTGAAAAGGAGCAAAAAACCATGCAGCACTTGAGGGCTTGGGTTTTTTTACTAGCAATGGGTTTACTACAGTCTCTTTCAGTAGTATGACAGGGTGCTGTTCCATGACCTTTCTGTGGGCTACAGGAGCAGTTACTGCTTCTCTCCCAGCTATATTATTCCAGGTATGTTGGCATGGAAATATTCAGCAAACCTTTAATTTCAATTTAGGCAGTTAATATTCTTAGGAGAGTTGTTATGTAAATTCCTATGTGCTAAGACTTTTCTGCTTTACCCCCTACTACTTACCCATTCCTCTGATAAGAGCAGCCTTTATCTGAGTGTAATTTGAAAACTAAAGAGTAGCTTTGAAATAAGTTGAAGATGGTAGCCAGTAATTGTAGAGAATGAATATGTGAGCCAGAAAGGGTTGCTGCCTCGGAGTCATGATGCAGTTCAGGAGGAACTTCATTTGTGTGCTTTTGATAAGGACAGTGTAGTCTGATTGTGGAGCAGGTGGACTTTGGGACACAAAGTGTTGGTGAGGTTTAGTTGGCAGTTTTTCCCATTTACCCACTTGACTTATATGAGCTGTACATGCTTTGGAAATTTGCTTTGGGCTTGTGGAAGAAAAGCAGCTATGGTTTCACAAGGTTCCTAGTTATTGATCCAAGCCTAATGTGTGTTAAGAATGAAGAGCTCAGAAATGCATGCTCTGTTCCATCTAGAACATCCTCAGTGTATGGACAACCTAATTTGTTTCCATGTGGCATATATTGATTCACTGTATACTTTCTCATCAGGCATAGTGGTGGAAGACTGTCTCCTCCTGTTGCAAAACTTGTTGAAGAATAATAATTCCAATCAGAATTTCTTCAAGGAAGGTTCGTACATTCAGCGTATGAAGCCTTGGTTTGAGGTTGGAGATGACAACTGTGGGTGGTCTGCACAGAAAGTAACTAATCTTCACCTGATGCTGCAGGTAAGGTGCCATTACAACTCCTCATTAGCAATGCCAGCTCACTGGCAGCTCTCGTGCAGTGAGAAGTGTCATGTCACAAGGGTGCAATCCAGTTTTTCAGCTCAGAATCATCTACCTGTGCTCACGAGCTGTGCTGCTTTCAGCACAAAGCCTGTCACAGGTCAGTCTGTGATGGCTGGTGTGTCACATAACTAGATGTTACCTGAGATATAACAGAGATCTAAACTAAAAGCATATTTAGGGGTGTTCTATGTAAGAATCCCCTGGTATAAAACTGAAAATCAGGCAGCCAGATGTAGAAATGAGAGAAATGAGATTCAGTTCATTATCTCCATTCTAAGAATCAATTCTGTTTTATAGTGAAGCCACAAATGAGTTTGGTTTGGTTTCAGAAGGTGCCAGGCTCTGCTCACACAGCTGTGTTTCCTTCTCTGCAGCTTGTGAGGGTCCTGGTGTCCCCCACAAACCCTCCTGGTGCCACCAGCAGCTGTCAGAAGGCCATGTTCCACTGTGGGCTGCTGCAGCAGCTCTGCACCATCCTCATGGCAACCGGGGTTCCTGCTGATATCCTCACCGAAGTAAGAGGGCAGTGGGTGGGGAGGGGTGGGAGCAACCCCACGGGTGATGGGAGCAGGCTGCAGGGACAGCCAGCTGCTGCAGGGACAGTCACTGATCCATGACTTTTCTTGGTTTGGGGGTGGGTTTATTGCTGTTTCCATTTTTTGGGAGAGTCTACAAATATTCTAATTTGATAGGCTTCCAGTGATGAGGGATTTTAGCTTCTAGAAAGCCCTGCCAGCAATGTAGGATGAGGGGTTTTTCCCTTGATAAAACCATGTGCTTGGATTGAGTGTGGATTCCTCTATTCCAGTTCTTAACTTAAAAGGTTTCACCTTTCCACTTTCTAAAAATGTCCAGTTTAGCTGTTACTTTGCTGTTATAGAAAAACTGATCTGGCATACAAAATTAAGCTGGAGAGGACTGAGCTAGGTGTCCCTTAACCTTTGCTCAGCATCTTTGACAGCTGTTAAATGCCTTGATTTAATGCACACTGGTTTTACTTAAGTCTCTGAGCTGAGACTTTGTGATTTTGAATACTGAACTGCCAGGGTAAACTGGAGTAACTTGGAAAGATCTGAGACAACGGCTCAGATTTAAACATGGATTTGACTTTCTTCTCTGCCCTTTCCCTAGACCATTAATACTGTATCGGAGGTCATCCGAGGATGCCAGACAAATCAAGACTACTTTGCCTCTGTAAATGCACCTTCTAATCCACCAAGGTAGAGGAAGAAAAGTGTTTTAACTCCATTAGGTGATGAGGTATTGGTATGGGCAATCCAAAGGATTTTTTTACATTCCACACTTGGGATTATGATCTGAAGGAGCAGCTTCAAGTTCATGTGGGGTGTATTGGATACAGCATTAAGGTGTCAGGTGTGATTTCAGAGAGACGAGGCCTAGAACTGAATAGTAGATTATGGATTGTAGGTTTAATATATCACGTATATAGTGTTTTTCATGTGTGTAATATTTTGTTTATAACTTGTGATATGTAATATTGAATTTATTATGTATGCGGTATGTAATATCTTATTTATCACTTATATATCAGGTATGTGATATATCACTTATTATATGATATGTGATATACATATAATCTAATATATTATATAATAATGTATAATATATATTATAGATGATAGAAAACTTATGGTATATTATATATATACTATATGATATATCATTTATAATATATAAATATTCATATGATATATGAAATATGTGATATGTAGTATATGGAAATAAGGTATATGTAATATATCTGATCTATGTAATATATACAATATGTTATGCATTACATGTAATACATATATTACTTATATATTACATATATGATACATATCATACATATTGTATTTCATGTATTACATATCACATATTTTATATTACATGCTACATAAAATTATGTAGATATAGTATATGATATATAATATGCTATGTGATATTTTATATATGATATATATTATATATGAGATCTATTATATATTATATAATGCTAGGACTGGTATTATGTGGCACCTGAACAATAAATGAGCGATAGCTGAGAAATTCCTCCATGGGGATGAGCTGCTGTTGCAGTCAAAGGAGGATTTGAGGCAAGGGAGACTGACAATCAGTCTCTTGTTCTGCATATAAATAACTGATAAACTTGTAACACCTTGGGTTTTAATACCCTGTTTTGAAATAGTAATAGATGCAGTGATAGGCCACAGTATCTTTTCTTAGCTGTGGAATACATCCATATTATGTACCTGGAGCTGTTTTCATTTGCAGTTCAGCTCTCAGCTTCTCCTTAGTTAGTTCCCTGTTTTTCCTTGCTTTCCCAACAGGCCTGCAATCGTAGTGCTGCTCATGTCCATGGTAAATGAGAGGCAGCCGTTCGTGCTACGCTGTGCTGTTCTCTACTGCTTCCAGTGCTTCCTGTACAAAAACCAGAAGGGACAAGGAGAGATTGTCTCAACGCTTCTGCCATCCACCATTGACGGTAGGCCAGGCACCACCTCTGCAGTGAGCTCTGAGCTCACCAGTGTCTTGTGAGAAATTACTAAATTACTTACCTGCTGTTCAGTGACTGCCCTGGGGTAGGGTGATTTGGCTTAGGTTTGTCTAAAACCTCATTAGTTAGCTTCCTCTGTGTTTTACCTGCATTGTCTTAAATATTTTGCTGGTGATGTGGCTTGTTTTAATCTCTGGCAGCTACAGGGAACTCTGTCTCAGCGGGTCAGCTGCTCTGCGGGGGCCTCTTCTCCACCGACTCCCTGTCCAACTGGTGTGCTGCCGTGGCCCTGGCCCACGCCCTGCAGGAGAATGCCACGCTCAAGGAGCAGCTGCTGCGGGTCCAGCTGGCCACCAGCATCGGCAACCCGCCCGTGTCGCTGCTGCAGCAGTGCACCAACATCCTCTCACAGGTACGGCACCACGGCCTGGGGCTGCAGCTCAGCTGTGCAGGGGAACGTCCCTCCTGGGCAGGGCCAGCACAGGGAGACAGCCTGGGTGTGCAGGGGAATGTCCCTCCTGGGCAGGGCCAGCACAGAGACACAGCCTGGGTGTGCAGGGGAATCCCTCCTGGGCCCAGCACAGGGACACAGCCCGGGTGTGCAGGGGAATGTCCCTCCTGGGCAGGGCCAGCACAGGGAGACAGCCTGGGTGTGCAGGGGAATGTCCCTCCTGGGCAGGGCCAGCACAGGGACACAGCCTGGGTGTGCAGGGGAATGTCCCTCCTGGGCAGGGCCAGCACAGGGACACAGCCTGGGTGTGCAGGGGAATGTCCCTCCTGGGCAGGGCCAGCACAGGGAGACAGCCTGGGTGTGCAGGGGAATGTCCCTCCTGGGCAGGGCCATCATGGGGACATGAGTGTTAGCTTGATGAGATGGAGGGTTCTCTTCTGCAGGCTGTTTCTTAAGCTTTCTTTGAAGCTCCTTTGAGGTGAGGACAATAGCAGCAAATCTTGCTTTCCCATCAGATTGCTGCTTGATGCTGCCTGTTCTTTGGCCCCAAAGCATCCAGGCCTTAAACTTGGTTTAAAGGACAAGGCCAACTGGCAGAATCCCTACTCATGTTGGGTTTTTTTGCTGAAGTGCCTGATTGGTGTTTAACCTGAACCTGCTAACTGGAAACATAATGAAAAAAACAGGCTATCATGAACCAATGGTTGGCTTTGTTCTGCAAAGAGAAAGGTTTTTGAGTTTGTTCAACATGTTAATACCTGGCTTGGCAAATGTCAAGTGAAGTTTGCCTCCTGGCCCATGCCTCCTTGTGACACTAACCTGTGTTGGAACCATTCAGGGAAAAAGCCTATGTAGAGTAGGGAGTTGGTTAACTCTGGTGGCAGTTAGACTTTGCTGCAAGTGAAAATAACAGCTGGAATTTTGAATTTGTTCCTATGACTTTTCTCCTGCTTTAGCTAAAAATAGCCAGTATTCATTTTTATCCTATTCCTAGTGTTTGTGTAAGGTAGAAATGCTTGTGATTCTTCAGCACTGTGTGATAAAAGGGACTCAGATATGGGGGGCTGTTTCTGACATTTTCACTTGAAGGTTCTCAAGTATTATGTGTGTAACTTGCAGGGTGATAAGATCGACAGACGGGTATGTATTTTTTGGCACAGCTTGTGTATTTTCCTGCCAAAAGCAGGCCTTTCCCTCTTGTCTGGGGTCTGCTGGGGAGGATTTCTTTAACTGCTTTTTGATGTGTTTCCACTTACAGCTTTGTGTTGCAGTGGTTTGGGTTTTCCCTGGCATAACAAACTCTTGGTGCCTCCAGGGGAATATCTGGGGATGCTCCCCAAAACTATGGGATGTGTATCTTGGGCAGCATGGGGGCTTGCTTTCCTGGGGCAGACTAATGGACCATCTGTTCACATAATAGGTGGGATTTCTTGTAAGGAAAACTCAAACTGTTAGAAATAGTGTTTTCTGAAGGGTGTGGAGGAAACAGCTGGTAGCATTAGAAGTGGGGATATGCTAGAGGAAAAACTGTTTTGCCTGCCTGCCTAATTGTGAATAGCAGGGATCTCGTTATGACCAGATGACTCCTGAAGAGTTGATTTCCAGGCTGTTACTTAAAACAGTAAAGTTGGGTATTGGTGGCACAAAAAAGTATTTCTGCTGTGGCGTTGTTGTATTTTACCCTGTTGATGACAGCTGGTAACAGAGCTGTTACCAGCTCTGAACTGTGGAACAGCAGCCATGGGGAGCTGTCATCTGTCAGAGTAGGTGTTATTATCATGGTATGCTTAGAAAATAGCCATTTTTTAGAGAGGATGTTTTGGGCTGTGTGGAAATCCTTAGGCAGAACACATCAATTTTACCTGTGAACAGCAAGCAGTGCTTGAGAATAAATGTGGTTTGCAGCAGCTTCCAGCATATGGGTGTGCTGAAGTGTTGGGCCGCAGAAGCAGAAGTAACTCCCATGTTTCTCAGGAGGGAAGGGCCATTGGTACCAAAGCTGGAGAAGGCTGAAGTATGGCCACTGCCAGCAACAGGGGTTATTCCCAGTGTGTAGGGGCTGGCCAATCCTGCTGGGACAATTGGAGCCAGCGTTTGTAAATGGGGGAGGAAACGCTTTCACTGGTTGCCATCTGAATGTTGACTGTTGAAAGAGATGGATGCTTATCTTAGCTCAGATGGGCCCAAATACCTGCAGCAGAGACACAATTGGTAAGAGTCAGTTCGGAGATGAAAACTAATTTTGTATGACAAAAATAAATTCTGCAGTTAGCATTTGCGTTGCTGACTTAATGTGCATATTGTGTGAACCAAAGGCCACTACAGAATTATTATTCTTTTACTCAGAAAATAATACTAGGAACCCCTGACACTTTTAAGTCAGCAGGGTAGGTCTTGGTGATGCATCTTTTCCAGGGAATCCTTATGTGACTAAATGTACACCTTGTTCCTTCTTTTAAAGGGGTTTTGTGTATGTTCCTTCATGTCACCCTGTATTAAACATGCAGAACTAACACATTATGGTTTTATATTGGTGCTGATTTGCATTGAGTAATATTTCACATCTGTGTTGCTTGCTGGTTTGCTCTGAAAAGAGTTTGACGTGAATGGTTTGATCCTTGTTTTATCCAAGAATTCAAGCTGTTCAGTATAACTAACGAATAAAACAGCAGGGTGGAAGTAAGTGAGTTCTGATCCAATACAGCTTGGGTTTGTATTTTAGCCTTCTCTGTGGAAAGGTAATGATGGGTGTGTTTGTTCTTTACAGGGCAGCAAAGTCCAGACCAGGGTTGGACTACTGATGCTGCTTTGTACTTGGCTGAGCAACTGCTCCATTGCTGTCACTCACTTCCTTCACAATCCAGCCAATGTGCCTTTTGTATCCTTGACCTGCTTGTGGAGTGGAGCCCCTTGCTTAGAGGGCTTAAATCAAGTTAAATGATTGTCCAGATCAGTTTACAGGGCTTCTGCAAAACAGAAAATGCAGGGGGCCAAGAGACCAGATTGGCCTTTTGTTGCCAGTGCTCTGTAGGCACTGACCTGTGTGTAAGAGGCACCTACCAGAGCAGTGTGGAAAACTGTCTCAAGTCTGCCAGCCAAATAAGTTTTTAGTGCAACAAGCCTGTTGGTATTTTTAGTGTGAATTAAACTTACACTCGAGGCAAGAAGAATGCTTTGTGCTTCCATTAATTTCTGTGCTTGCTTTTCAGGAAAAACTTAGTCAAGTACATGAGCATATGAAGCTAAACTGTGCACCTTTATCTCCACTGCAGGTGTGCTTTGGAACAAGTAAATCTCTCAGGTTAAACAGACAGTTACTGGGAAATATATGGGAAACCACCGATCACCCAAGTCTTTCAAAACAGGAGTTAACTTTGCAAGGGTTTTGTCAGCTCTTTGTCCTACTTCCTTACAAAACTTGGGTTTGTGGGAATGTATACAGGGACAAGTGTTACATATGTTGTGATTATCAAGTATCTCCAATATCCTTATCAAGAGTTCCAGCTCACAGGGCAGATAGCTGAAAACCTTGGAGAAGAGGAGCAGCTTGTCCAAGGCCTGTGTGCGCTTTTGCTTGGCATTTCCATCTACTACAATGACAATTCCCTTGAGAATTACAGGAAGTAAGTATGATAGGGAAATAACAGGACTGTAGGGAAAGGTTCTGTGAAAGGTGGATGGTGGTTCAAGAGGCTTTTAAGTGAGACAGCAGTGGGATTAAGACTTGAGACAGAGAATACAGAACTCACCTTGATGGAATGATGGGCTCACTTCTTGTCCAGTTGTTGCACTGTCATTGTTTTCTCTTGTAGAGAGAAACTGAAGCAGCTGATTGAGAAGAGGATTGGCAGGGAGAATTTCATTGAGAAGCTTGGCTTCATTAGCAAACATGAACTGTATTCCAGAGCTGCTCAGAAACCACAGCCTAGTTTCTCTAGCCCAGACCACATGATGTTTGACCATGAATTTACAAAACTGGTAAAGGAATTGGAAGGTGAGATGTTACATGCATTTCTCTAGTTGTTGTCATAAACTGATGGATGACCTACTCTCACACAAACATGCTGTGTTACTCTTGAAAGCAGTGTGATGATACTAAAGGTTATGGTAATAGCTGTCAGTAATCATATACCCAAGATGTGGTTTAAGTATTAAGTAAAAATACTCTAACTGTATTACCTGATATTCTTAGGTATATTCTTAGGAGATGATGATCAATAGATTGTGAGTTATCACACTGGCCAAGAGGTCCCACGGAAACTCAAGTATTGAGCACATACAATGGTCATAGAAACTTCATTTGTTGAAGTACATAATCCAGATACTTGCCATTTATAATTGATAAATTTAAAAAGGTGAATGCTGAAATTATTGGCTTGTTAGGAAATGCATGCTTGATTTAGTCTGTGCTGCAGGGATTGTCATCAATCTAACATCTGACTGGTGTCCTGTTTATTAATAGTGCTCTAAACTTAAATCAATCCAGAGAAAGAAAGGAAAAAAAACCTTAAAGCAGCAATGGTAAAGATGGATTTGCCCAAGCAGTTTCATCTGCACATTGCTTTGCGGTCCTAAGTCTTTCACTTATTTGCAGAATGTTTTGGGCTGCAGCTGTAGTGGAGCCATAGTGGAAGTAGAACACGGCTTTTTTGATAGGATGTACTCAAAACACCCAGTTCAGACATTCACTTGTCTGAAACAGAAAATCAGTAAATGTGCAAAGTGCAATCAAGTCACCATTTCTGTTAAACCTTTGTGACAGTCCCTTTTTTAATGTGCAGGTTGAGCTTGTAATGTGGTGAACTTAAACTGTGAGGCTGTGAGACTGTTTTGAGGACAAAGATGTGAACTGGGCTCGAGTTGACAGAAACTGTTTTTGACAGGTGTCATAAGCAAAGCAATTTACAAGTCCAGTGAGGAAGATAAAAAGGAGGAGGAGGTCAAGAAGACATTGGAACAGCATGACAACATTGTGACTCACTACAAAAAAGTCATTAGAGAGCAGGTAAGAGGGAGCTGGACCACAGGAGTGCCTCTAAAAGCTGTTGGTTTTGTCTTTTGGAGGCTCTGCAGTGCACTTCGATCCCCCTGGTTCCAAAACAGTAACAGGAATCTAGCAGTGCAGAAATGTTTCTAACAGCACTCATGTCAAGGTTGAACTGAAATGTCTGTGTTTGGAACACTAGTTAAGGTATTTTTTTTTCCTTGGGCTACATGCTTTTTACCTGTTTAGTTTCAAATGAGGAACCAGAGAACTCGCAGCCCTCCAGAGATGCAGTTCTTAGTTCTATGCTCTCACTTTGGTGACAGGTGAAGTGGGGCCAAAAGAAGAAATGATTGGTGGAGTTTGGCTATGCCTGCTGGGATTGGACTCTCAGAACCTTTTTCTGGTGTAGTTAACTTGTGTGGTTGCTGCAGCTTAGATGAAGGAACAAATTAAACAAAGTTTACTTAATGTAAACTGCTAAAGGGAAACTGAAGCATGTGTTTTGTGTTCTGAGATCAAAGCCTGGGGTATATGAGGCATTAGAGATGCTTTGGAACAACCAGAGGCTTTACTGAACATCTGATATCTAGTTACCATAATTTCTTTAAAGGCTCCTGAAGCAGTAGACTAAACAAATGCAGGCTTTAGTATGCTAGATAAAAATTACAACTAATAAATTTTCCACCTTTCTCCTTCTCCTCCTGTGTTGATGTGACAGGCTGCTGCTGTCTTTCCCAGATGTTTTTCCTGGTCATAGCTAGCCTAGGTCTGCAGGGAGCAGGTTTCCTGCTCATCTGCCCCAGGTAGCACTGAATGGTGGAGCTCAGGTGTTGCTGCTTTCCTTCACTTTCCTGCCACAATTGTGTTCAAGAGTTACTAGTATAACTATATATATATATGATTACTGTACATATATAATATGGTGCCTTTTTTTTTCACTTTCACAGGACCAGGAGCTTGAAGAACTAAAACAACGAATCAACACTTTAACATCTCAAAATGAACAGCTCCAGGCTACAGTCACACAGCAAGTGTCTCAGATCCAGCAGCATAAGGACCAATACAATCTCCTGAAAGTACAGCTAGGTAGGCTTCATGACCATATAAAATCATCTTGCTCGTGCAAAGATATTGTAATTTCTGGCAAGCTGCAGCAGAACTCCAGCAGAGACAGCCTTGTCAGTGTAAGAGCTCACACTTGTTGTGGGAACTGCTGAGGGAGGCTGCCTCTGCTTTGGGTTAAGTTAATCCTAACCAGTTGCTGCCTATGCAGGTTCAGAACATGACCAGATGGGCCCTGGAGTGGGCTGGAATGAAAGTGTGAGCTGGGGAAGATTGTATGGCAGATGTGTAAAGTGAAGCCTGTTACTGTCACTAGAGAAATTGCCAATTTAGTGTGTAAAGCAGGACAGTATGTTCTCCTTACCCCAAGGTCAAAATGCCTGATAAGGTGTACATGACATGATTAAAAATACCCAAACTGCCTTCATGATTACTTGGGATTAAAAACATCTAAGCAATCAATTACCTGCAGTATTTGTTCCTGCCATTATTCAGGCAGCATACATACCTGAAGCAATGACAATGAGAGCTCTTCATTGTTTGTTCTGTATTACAGGCCATACTGTGCTTTGCTCCTTTAGTTAGAATGAGAAGGGCTTGTATTGCCTTGTGGGACAGGAGCAGGATGTGTAACAAGCACTTTGATTGGTGTTCTGCAAACTAAGTTGTAGAACTGCTTGTTTGACCTTGATTGTAAACTCTTGCTGTTTAGGAAAGGACACCCAGCATCATAATTCCCATGGTGACACATTTCAGATGAATGGCATTCAGACAGAAGAAGTGAGCAAATTGAAAGAGGAATTGGAAGAGTGGAAAAACAAGCATGAGCTGCTGCAAGGGCAGTTAAAGGAAAAGGATTCTGTGATAGAAAAATTGGTAAGTGCTGTCTTGGCAGAACTTGCTCCAGCTGCCAATTCCTGGTTTCAAGTGTAACTTGCCTTAAGCTATGCATGTCCTCATTGTGCTGACATCCTCATCCTGAGTGCATGCCCTAAGTAGGGAATCTGGTGGGAGATGGCTGGAGCAGAGCCTTGTCTGCCTTGCACTGTTGCCAGGAGCAATCAGTGCAACTGTAGAATAATTTTTTAGCTGTAGAATAATTTTTCAAAGCATGGGGAAAAAATGATAGGGATCTGCTGGGAGCTCAGTGCCTTGTCACAGTGCAGGGTTTATCTAGTGCATTTCCCTGCATTTCCCTGGTGCAAGGTCCTTCTGCACCCCCCTCAGAGGACGTGACCAGCTGCTTTCATCAGAGAGCTTTGGTGTGCATTGCTCAGCCTGCTTACTGCTTCTCTGCTGGAAATTGGATCATGCAAGAACAGCTAGGGGTTTTTTGACGTGACTACATTTAGAATTCTAGTACTAAAGCTGATTTTTTTTCCCCTGTTTTTCTTACAGAGTTCTTCCCAGTTGGAAATGGGAACTACAGAGCAAGCTTCACAGATCAGTAAATTGGGTGGCTTGGAGCACAATGATGAGCTACAGAAGGTGAACATGTGGTATTTCAGCGCAGCTGTGGTGAACAGGTGTAGCTTGGGATGGGAAGGGAGCTTTACTCTTCAGGGAGGAGCGTTGATTCCTGAATGTGTTGCTGTTTTACATCAGCTGTCTTTGTGATGATGGTCCTAATCTGGGAGCATCAAGGTTATGTGTCGTAAAATGGTTATTTTCACTAAGCAGGTTTGAACCAGCAGAAGACACTTAGACTGACTTGCAAAATGTGTTTATCCAGGGTAAAACATACATTTAAATGTTGATATTAAAATTTCCAGGTATTAGATGTACAGCACAGAATAAATAACTGGAGATTCAGTTCTTTAAGGTAGTTGTTGCTCAAAAAATACGTGGCAGAGTTGCTTTGTTTGGAGAACTAATGGTGCCTGGATCAGTAAGTCATTGTGGGTTTCTGCACCAAGAGGGGCAATGTGCAGAGGACACCAATGGGAGTGCAAGTGGTATGAAACACCTTCAGAGAAGTGACCGAGGCTCAGATAGGAGCCTTGGTGGGGCAATCCACAGAAAAGGGTTTGGAAGAGCCAGGTGTGCAGTGGTGCATGTTGTTGCCGAGCCTTGTCATGTAAGGAAAGGGCTGTTGTGCCTCATAGAGAGGCAGCTTTCCTGTTAGATTTGCTATTATGAAGCAGTTAGTCTGGGAGCATGTAACATCAGGAAAATTTCATGTGAATATTCTGTTTGATCAAATTAACTGAAAAGTTTTGTCTCTGTTTCCTGAAGGAGTTAGAAATGGTCAGGAGTCAGATGCAACTCCAGTCTGCAGAAATCTCTAAGCTTCAGGTGGAGAATCAAAAGCTTCAAATAATGGTACCAGTGAATTGTTTATTTTATCTGTGGGAACTAAATCTTCAAGACTTGCCTTCCTGCCAATGTCTGTAGCTGATTTCCTATACCAAGCTTGTTTTAAGTGCACACATCAGCAAGTGATTTCGGCAGGGTTTCAGATTAACTAACAAGTTACCCAGACAAATCCTTCATGAGCACAGAGGGGACTTTTAGTCAATTAAGTTCTCTCTGATGCCACTGGTCCTTGCTCTTTTTAAACAATTATAAACTTGCCTCTTCCAAGCTTATGCTCTGATTAAAGTCAATAGCCTTTGTGAGACACAGCTGTGATATCGTACACATGATGGAGATCATTATTCTGACAAGCAGTAAAAGGTGATGTGTAGTTGAAGGGCAAGTGATAGGGACATCTGTCTGAGCAGGCCTCCAAATGCTGCAGAGGTTTTTTTGTCTGTGTACTGAACCAATAAGGCAGTAAAGCCTTGTGGCTAAATGTGACTGAATTCAAAACTAATGAACAGCTGTAGGCAGGGAATGTTGGGCTACAGACCCTGAACAAGTTGTCTGAAAATGTTGCAGACGCTTCCCCAGCAGAGCTAACAAATGGTGCTGCAGGAACAGGGCCCCACAGCCAGCTGACATTCAAGTGTTTAACGTACACAGGCTCAGAGAGGCAGACTCAGCTGCTGGAGGGAAGATGCCATTGCACAGGTGCTGGCCACGTGTGCTTGTGAGGATGCCTTTTGAGGCAGAGGTGTGTCCCGGTGTCCCTCCAGCTGTCAGGCTGCCTCACTGCCATCCTTCATCCTGCTGCCTCCCATGCCTGGAGGACTGGCTTAAGTGTGCTCCAACTGGAGAGGCATTGCTCTCAAATTTGTGCCATGTGGCAGTTGTAGCTGACAGGCAGCTGCCACATTTTGGGAATAACTTTGTGTAAGGCTGACTGAGATGAAACTATTGCTATTTTTAGTAGTCTTATGCAAAGAATTGCATATCTAGCCTAATAAAAAGAATTCTGTGGCACTTCAGAAGTATCAGAGCAGAGGTGGATTGCCTGAAATAGGGTCTGCTTAGAAAAAAAACCTACAAGTCTTTCAAGTGCAGCTGCTATGAAATAAAGGTTTCACTTTGTCTTCTTCTTGGTGTGTACAGGTGTGAGACCTGAGAAAGCACAGATCTGTTTGCTGATGCCTTGCAGCAGGGGGTGTGTGTAAGCACCATACCTTAGTTATGCTGTAAAAGGAGGATAGGCTTTTTAAAAATGACTGTGTAATGCCTCAGCTTGCTGTCTTGGTGTGTGCAGCACTGAGAGGGAATTCCTTGTCCACAGAATGCAACTGCAGATTCCGTGTTAGGAGACAGTGGTGCAACAGCAGCAACGAGCTCAGAATTGGAGAGACGACTGGAGCAAGAAATAAAAGAACTGAAGGTGAGTAGTGAGTGAGCACTAAACCAAGCCATTGGACAGTCAGCCTTCAATTAGGAGGCTTCTGCAGTAGCCAGGGCTGGTGGAAGTGGTTTGTTTCTTAGCATCCACAGTGTTGCAGGCTTTGGAAGGGAAGCTGGATGTCTCCTTTATTTTTCACTTGGGAAATGAAAACTTGTCTGCCTTTGAGTTGCAGTCTAGGGTGGTGCTTTACTCTGACACGGACAGTCCAGTTTGACTGGGAGGAAGGTAACCACTGATAATCCTGTTCCTACTTTATCCAAGCTGTAATAGTTTGTGTAGGGATGTGCAGGTGTGTGTGGGCACAAGACTACAGGAAATAATGGTGGGCTGGAGCCTGCTAAAGGTTGTGTGTAGAATGTGTTTGAAGGATACAGGCTTTAGATTTTTACCTATGCTTGTATATTGTATGTACTGTATTGTGATTTGATGTGGGATTTTCCTTGTTGCCAGAGTGAAGTCAAAGCTCTTTCTGAGGAGAAGGAATCCCTAAAGCAGCAGCTGGACTCATCCAGTAGCACGGTTGCTATATTGCAAGATGAAAAAAGTAAACTGCAGCGAGAAGTTGCAGAATCCAAGAAAGAACAGGATGATCTCCTGGTGCTTTTGGCTGACCAGGATCAGAAAATATCTGCGCTGAAGATGAAATTGAAGGACCTTGGTGTACCGGTAAGCGAAGGAATGGGACCAGTGAGCTCCTGGGCCTGAGACAGGTCTGGGCACGGTAATACTTGATCAACAGACTCTGGGGAGGCCCCTTCCTGTGAGTACAGGGGAGTTAAATCTATCAGTTACTTTTTCAACTTCTGGCAGCCATCAATGACAGTTGACCACTGCCTGCTGTCCCCAGTGGCCAGGCATCTTCAGCAGAGAAGTAATGAGCTGTGGACATTATGAGATGACAGCTGCATTTAATGAGCATTAATTGATGTAGCATAGTTGTTTTAGGTCATCTTTAAGTTTAGTTGCTCTCAGCATTTGTCTTGCCTTCTAAAGGTTAGAACAGAATAAGGGATAAGGGACTGCTCACAACAGATCCTGTATTTCAGGTTGAAGATGAAGATGATACTGAATCTGGAGATCAAGGGGATGAAGATGAGGATGGGGATGAAGAGGAACAAGATGAGACTGCTGCTGTGTGTTACCATGAAAACTAGATTGCATTGTTTTGGGGGGGAAAAAATCTATTACTGGTGTACAAAGGAAAACATCTGCTTATGGGGAGCAGATGGGGAAATGACAACCATGGGCCTAGTTACCAGTTACTCAAGTGTTGGAAAATCCTTTGTAGTAGGTAAAGCAAACAAAAACACAGTTTCAGTTCTACATAAATAACCCAGGTTGTACTTGTTTAGAAGTTGCTTCAGACACTGTTTAAAGCAGGAAATGACAATGTTGCTGCCTCTGTTCATTGTCATTTGCAGTTCTGTGCATTTGTCTATGGTTTTAACTTCCTTGAGCTCTTAACATAATTAAATACAAAAGTATTTGGTTTAACATCTGTCACATGGAGTCATTCCCCCTGCCTGCAGCATGGAGTGTAGTTTTGGCTTCCTCTCAGGAGCAGAGGGAGGCAGAAGGGTGGGGATGGCCTCTGCCAGCCCAGGCTGTGGTTCTGGGGGTGCCAGGGGCCCTGCACACAGGTGTGTGCCTGGACACTGCCCGGGCTGCACTTGGAACCTCCCAGGGAACCACCGTGCTCTGCTAATACCTTGAAAGAGTTGGCATTGGAAGCTGTGCAACAAACGTAGCCTTGGGGTGAAGAATTGCTGTGGAAAACAAAGACCAGTACACTCTAAGATCTAAGGTGCTACTGAGTCAGCATAAATGTAAGTTAAAATCTATTGACTACTTCAGTAAGGAAATGAACACTACTCTGATTTATATAACTTATTGGCTCTTTATGAGTAAATAAAAGATGAAATTTTAAAAGAAAATTAAGAATGGTAAATGCATCAAATTCTTTTTTTTTTTGTAATAAAGAGAATATGTCTACTTTGTCCTCATTTAATTCTCTTGTCCTAATTTAAAAACCTACATTTTAATCTGCATAAGATCATCTACAGTCAGTCTACTCTGGTGGATTGAAGGTAATAACACACCACAAAATGAGGCTCTCACCACATGAGTAGAGAGGGATGGGGGTTCTGTTTTTGTTTTTTGCAACACTGCAGTCTTCACTGATGGTTTATTTTTAAGAATGCTCCAAGGAGGTTAAATGAAATAATTCTGTAATCAACAGCTAGTTTGAAGAAGACCAGGATTCACAGGCATAAATAGTAGTTGCAGCCTGTGGGTTAGAGGCTGCAGGGTCCTGGTGGCTGCTGGGGCTGTGGCTGTTCCCTGCTGGCACCAGTGCCCTCCTCAGGGAGCTGCTGCTGCTTTATCCCCCACACCTGAACAAGGCAGCCACAGGCACTCGTGGGAGCCCATTCCCCATCACTGGCAGCTGGCTCAGGAAGCAGGTAATGAGGTGCAGGGTAGGGAGTTCAGGAGACAAACTGGTTCCAAACAGGTTGTAAAAAAAAAAACCTTGTTCCAAGTGCCTTTCCCAATTAGAAAACCTGCTTTGTGGATTATTTTATTGCACCATCCTAGTGGTCTGTCTTCCTGCTGGTAGCAGCTGTGTCTGGTGATAACTCTATTGTTGTCAAATGGAGGTATTCACTTGTCTGCATTTTTGGCTGTGTTATGAAAATCAGATTTATTCTTAGTTCTTTGGAATCTTTCCTTGTCCCATGGTGGCTGGGATAGCATGAATACAGGGGGGGTTTCCTCACTCTGCACAGCGTTTGGGTCCCTTGCACAGGGTCTCTGTCAAAGCAGGCAGCTGCTGCCAGCAAGAAGGGCAATCCATCTGAGACTTCTGCTTTGCTTGTTGCATGTGCTTACACTGATGCAGAGAAACAGAAAGCGGTGCTGAGCTGCAGAGAGCACTGGCAGAGAGGAATCTGATGAGGATGTGCTATCAGCAGAGCTGGGGCCCTGTCTGGGCCAGGCTCGGCGGGTCCCTTCATGTACACCCTTCCCATGCTGGCTTTCCAGGAACAGTCATGTGCTGCACGCTCTGAACAAGGGCATTTCTTTATCACAGGTGCTACACTATTTTCTGGACCAATTGTCAGGGAAGCAAAAGCAGCCTGACCTGTAGTAGCAGCCTCTGCCAGCTGCTGGTCTGCAAGCTCAAAAACTGCCCAACCTGTTCCACTGGTGTGAAGTTTTTCCTAGAATTTATTTTCAACAAAGGGTACAGCAGTGTGCACAAGCCTGAGGGATATTTTTTTTGTGTGTATATTTTATTAGAAAGATGCCTCCCTTTCCTTAATCCATAGGAATGAGGAGATGTTTGAATGGGGAGAGACTGGAGACTAATTGAGAGGGAAACTGGTTGCCAAGCAATCAGCCCCTGTCCTGTGTGGCACCTGGGTGGGTAGGTGCGGAGGTCTGTGGAACACAGCCCTTGGGGCATCTGACAGTGCTGTGAGTGGCCAGTGACTGAGGGGGATTTAATGCTGGCAAACACCTTTTGAGAGAGCTGAAGGGCCCTGTGCCACCTGCAGTGTCATCTGCCATTGTCCCATTGCAGAGTTCCTCCCTTAGCCCCTAAGAGACCTGGAGGAGAAGCAGGACCTTTTCTCCTTGTCCTCATGAATGCCCAAGTGTTCAGCAAGCAGCATCTCCTTTACATAGAATGCTGACTGGGTTACCCCAGTTTTGTGCATTTATGTGCAGATGGACAGCAGCAAAAGGACACTTGCCATCAAACAAGAGCAGAGCCCCTGTGGGGGCCAGGTTTGCACTTTGCTTCTGAAGACAAACTCTGCTGTGGAAAGAGAAGTGCAATAGATCGCCCTTTTGCTCCCTGCCCCTCCCTGCCCTGCTCCTGAAGGTGTGACTCTCTCATGCCCCTTGGCCCATTTGCACCTCACAGCCAATGGCACTGCTCAGGAACAGCCTCAAAGCCTCCCTCTGCAGAAACGTCTCTGGGGCAGTGGCTCCTCCAACTCGAGTCCCCACGCTCACCTGGTATCCTGACTCAGCTGAAAGGACCTGAAAGCCCACAGGCCCTCTCTGTGGAGGCAGGCGGTGAATCTGTCATTACCTAGGTAGCTGTGGTACTTCCAAGCTGCTCTTTCCTCATTTTATAGGCCCATTGTGCAGCCTCTGGGTTTTACTCTACATACCCAGCTCCTTTTCTCCATGAAGCAGATGCTGGAACATGACATTTATTTTATTTCCTGATCAAGAAGAGGGTCTGAACAAGCTTGATCACAAGTCTTATCGCTTCTATAAGAAACCAATAGCCTTATAACACTGTTCTTGATAAAGGACATCCTGCTGGGAGCAAACGATGATGCAATGGCTTTGCAACGGCATCAGCTGAGGCTGATGTGAAGGTCAGGCCAAGGCTGAAAATACCATTGGTACAGTGCTGTGCCTTGAGGCTGAAAGTGTCACTGCTGGGCAAGGGGGACAGTCAGGGATCATTAACGCTGCTGGCAGGCAGCACGTGCTGTACCAGAGGCAGCTGAACAGACCCTGGGGCAGACAGCCCGCCTGATTGCAGGGAAGTGCCAGTGCCAGGCAAGAAGGGATGTGGCTCTTCAGGCTGGAGCCTCTACACATGGGAAGGTCCTTGAGAAAAATGTGCTCCAGGGTCAGTGTCACAGAGAGGCCTCAGACAGCCCCGGGACAGCAAGTGACCAAGAAAGATGAATGAGCCCTGATCCCTGGTGAGAGCTGAGGCACAGCACTGCTGGGACCCCCAGCCTGTCAGCTGCTGCAGCCCAATCCTATCTCTGTGCCATGTGGGGTGGCCGGGCTACGTGACAGACAGGGCAGAGACGTGCTCCCTGTGCTCCCCTGCTTCCCAGCTCCCAGGGCAGGCACCGAGCACACAGCCCACAGCATCCAGCCCGTGCTACAGGAATGAGCCATTTCTGACTCCTCTCTTGCTGTGCCTCCAGTTAGACAAGGGCAGAACAGCCCGGCTGTTGTGCAAGTCCCTGGCTGTGTCTCAAAATGTCACCATGAAAATGAGCAGAGCAGCATGGATGGGTGCCTGGCTCTGTGCTCCCTGCATCTAAGGGATTCACAAGGGCATCTGAGACAGCGCAAGAGGACTACATTTCACAGGATGAGAAGGCTCTCCAAGTCTCATCACCAAAGAGGGGTTCCCAGAGCTTCCCTGACAGCTCAGGAGCTGTCAAGAGCAGTAGGGCTGTAGGCAAGGGAGGAAATCCTGAACACCTTGTCTTATACCGGGGAGCCATATGGTGAGCCCAAAGAAGGCAAGTTCTGCATCCACAACAGGAAACCAACTTGCTCTTGGGCTTCTTGGCTCTACACTGGAGCCATGCTGGAGCCAAAGACAGAGCTGGTACTTATGCCCTTTTCAATCATCCTGACTCCAGATTTCCAACAAAATAGGATCCAACTCACAGAAGTCTAAGGAGAAGCTTTGTCAGCACTTGCATGACTCTAAATTTGTCCCTTGAACTCCCAAGTCACCTGCTCCTCCTCTGCAGGCATATTTATTGCCTGTACCTTAACATATTTCTATGGATTTTACCTGAAAGACCTCACTCATTCTGATTCATTCTGTATCATGAGTCCAGGTTTCAGCCTGCCCTGTCTGTTCCTATCTTCTCTCTATAACAAAGGGTCTACAGATTTGCTATTTGCAGCTTAAGACACAAAGTAGTTGCACAGTGAGGCCAGGCTACTGCATGCTCAACATCTCTCACTCTACAGGTTCCTTCTCTGGGGAGTGTTTATACCTGTAAATCCATCCCACACCTGGACATGGCACTGGGTAAAGAACTTATCCCCCACAGACATACGGTTAAAAGGCAAAGGAGAAATGGGGCTTTCACATTAATCGGGGGAGTCATGACATACACAGATTTAAGCTTATTGATACAGGCCTTCCTGGCCCTCAAGCAGGGACAGATTCTTGCCACTGAACACTCACAATGGCATTCAGGCTAAACTGAGAGCAGGCCAGCAGGTTTGCCCCAGGCTGCATTCTTCTCCCAGTGGCTCGGGGACATGTGTGCAGCTGGGAGGGAGAAAGCTGCCACGGTGATAATTCATCCCTTGGCATGGTTCTGTATCCATCACGGCCTGCCCCGGCGATCCCGGGAACGTCTTGCTCGCAGGGATCCCAGCGCTTGCCAAGCTGGGGTGTGGCCAGCAGATGTCAGGGTTTACTCACGGATGGACCAAGCCCAGCCGCCTGCGGGCTGCAACGGAAGCCTTGCAGATGCGGAGAGGACAGGAGTGGAGTGGTTTCCAAGCTAACTAGATGGCTGCTTTTGGTTTTGAACAGGGCTGTAAGCAAACTGCTATAATATAACTTACTCTCCTGATATCTAAT
This sequence comes from Muscicapa striata striata, assembly GCA_030060385.1. NCBI lineage: Eukaryota > Metazoa > Chordata > Aves > Passeriformes > Muscicapidae > Muscicapa > Muscicapa striata. The sequence continues at coordinate 205,361 of JAREIS010000061.1, read as the reverse complement.
CCTGGTAATCCTCCTCCTAAAATAGTTCTAGTAGCTGGCTCAGTGTCAGGATTTAAGTTTCTTTGAAACAAGGGAAAAACATTTTCCAAGGTGGATAAAGCAAAGACCTATTAGGATGCCTGGTGATGAGCAAAGGGGCAAAGGGCTTGTGTGGCCTGTCACAGCCACAAATGAGTACAGGAATAGGAGGGGCTACCAAGGGTCTGACTTACTGGATCTGCTTGTGGTAGGAGGCAGTTTTGGCCCAAAGCAGCAAGCTAAGACAGCAGGCATGGCATGCCAAGGTGGCAGCAGCAAGATGCTCTCCATGGAGCTTAGTTCTCTCCTGCTGCTCCCACTGAGCTGCCCCGGAAAGGGCACAAGGGCAGGAGCTGGTGCAGCAGAGGCAGGGACAGAGCAGGCTCTAACACAGAAATTTTAACTGCTCCTTTCTTACTAGAAATGAATGAGGTTGTGTCAGCCTGCCAAATGTACAGGCATATGCCAAAGGTAGGGTGGAAACATGCCAGGCTCACTCATCGCTGCAGGAAATCCGCTTGGATAAGAACAAACTTTCTCTGTTGTTTTTTTTAAAACCTCTTAGACACCTACGCTCACCTTGCCATCAGCTGTCTGCAGCTGATGTTATCTTACACGCTATGTGCTTCACTGCGAACGACGGGGGCAATCGTTGGGCAACTGATACAAACTTCTGCTGGGAGCACGCTCAGCTGCAGGTACCCCATCACTCCCTGCTCTTGCTGGCAGCACCCAGCAAGATGTTCCCTTCCTGTGAGAGGGGAACAGGCAGCCACAGGGGCTCCCCTCACCCTCAGCTACCATGTGCTCTCCAACTCCACAGCAGTGTCTGGTCCTAGTGAGCTCCATCAGCTGCCCTTCCCCCGAAGCTGAGTGCTGGTTGTGCACTCTGAGGCACTCTGGGTGCACCATTCCTACAATCCCTGACCTGGCCATCTAAAGTAAGTGCCCCTGCCCTGCACACAGAGCGTGCGAGGGCCTGAGCTGGGCCCAGTGCTCAGGGTGAAGTGCTCTGATGTCAGTACTGTGGCACTTGAGACCATTTCCCAGCAAAGTTTCATGTACACTTGAGTCACTCTGCCCTTTGCTCTAGCAATCTCCTGCTTTGACCTCAACAGAGAGCAGAAAAGAATAAGCAAGATATCTGCCCCCCCCACTTCTGCTTTTACCCTTCAGCGCAGTTTTTACAATGGGGTGGCTATGTAGAAATTTTCTTCAACCTTCCTGTTTGAATGTTCCTAGTGGTGCTCCCAGCTCCTCGTCTGAGGAGCAGACTTCTGATTCAGCAGATAATGCGACTGTCACATGGCTTCTTCCCTGTTGCTTGGGAATACAACAGGACATTAGCCAAAATATGTGCTTCTCAGGTACACACTGTTTAACCTGTCTAGGCCCCCAAAGAGCCCCCCAAGTCCTAGACTCCTCAGGAAAGAAAGAAGGGATGGAAATCCCCATTTCAGATGGCTTCTCTCTCAAAAAGGTGTCAGACCAAGATACCAAGGGGCAAAGAAAACTCTAGAGGAATGCATGGCTCTGCACAGCTCTTTGGCAGATGAACAGAGATAACTTGGAAGCTGTGCTTCCGTGTTGCTCCCTTTCTTTCTGTTTGGTTTCCCCTTCTATACTCTCAAGGTAATTTTTGGCAAAACAAAACTGAGCGAACTCTGTGGCTTTACAGCAGGCAGAAGAAGGCACAGACAGCTGCCAGGATAGATTCTGCCAGTTGCAGAAGGCAGGCCTCACTCCCCCAGTCATAAAATTAGAAATGAGTTAAACATGCAGCAGGTGTTAATGGGAGGCACGAACCAGCTGGCAAACCGCAGGCCTTGGAAAAGGTACAAACCAAACGCAGACAGGAAATCCCCCACCCAGCCAGGACCTGGAAGCTGTCTACACCTGAAGGAAAAGTAACTGGATGATTTACTTTAGATGGATTATTTGCAAATGACTGATTGTGAATGACGTTCATTCTTGGTTCTACAGTGGCACTATCAAAGGAGTGAAAAGCCAGCCCTCACTATCTCCTGTGCTGGTTTCCTCTGAGCACTAGGTTCTCCGGGCGCTCAGGACCTGCTCCTGAACTCCCTGAGTCACTCCATCATGACGCAAGTGCCAAAAGGAGTGCTCCTGCCAGCCAGCCTCTCTCTATACAGCTGGGTCACAGTCTCACACAGGGCACTCAGGGCTTGCTGAGGGATGTGCAAAGGGAATTAAGTCCATGAGCTGTCAGGAAGGCTAAAGTTATTGGTAGAACTAGACAGGGATGCCTCAAGGACTGCTGCTTACATAAAACATGTTTGCTCCCACCTTTACTACTCCTCCACAGCGATCCAAAAGCTGGAAAGATTACAGGGCAACACCTAGAGGGGGGTATTTTACAGATAAGGCAAATATGGACAATACTCACAAGGAGGAAGCTGGCTGGGACAAGAGACCATACTTTTCTCCCTGGCATGCCATTTCACCAGGCCTGAATCTCTGCTTGAGCTACAGATGGGACATTAAACTGGTCAGAGAGACACCCAGCACAGACACTTCCACATGGCATTTTTTCAGCACAGAAGCCACTCACTGTGAATAGAAGGAAAAGGATAACCAAAGGCCTCTGAGTGACACTCTGGCAGTGACAAGCTGTGCTTCTAAAAGAGGTACGAGCTTGCTATCTAACTCTTAGTGTACCAAGGGAGCATATTTACATTGCAAACTGTTCCTCAATTAGTAAGTATTTTTAAAGCTTTCCAAATAAACTTCAAAGCAGGAGCACTTCCTTTTGGTAGGGAAGGGCTGGCTACAAGTGGAAGCTCTGAATGTCACAGTCGGATCACTTCCTTCCTGCCATCAAGACTCTCCCCCACAGGTGGGCTTCTCTTCCCTTTGTTTCCAACCAGAAAAGCCTAATGAAATACAAAAAGGCTCTGGGGAGGGGGCTCAGAGTGGGCTGCTTATCACCTCTGTCCCAGTCAGAATTACTGCAAGAAAAGCCAGGCCTTCAAGGAGGATGCCCAGGGGATCCTGGCCTGCTGTCCCTGTGCCCACCACATTCCCCAGGTCAGGCTCAGACTGCAGGGCACATCCTGGTTTAACTGGACACACACTGTCATTCAGAAACGTGTGTCTTTTGGAAATATGACTGACCCTTTGACACACCATGAAGGTGAACTTAAGAAAAGCAACTATGCATTGCGAATACTTGGACAATTTCCTCTTGGCACATAATTGCTTGTTTTGTGACCTAAACCCCAGTATTTTTCCAGTGCTTCACAAGGGGACAGGTTACTTAAACTATCTATAGATGCTTTGATCCTTTCTGCAATCAAGGCGGATCAAGAGACGTGACAGAATTCCTGGTGCTGCCATCTTGAGCCATGCCTCATGTGACCTGCTAGTAGGTGCCGTGGGCACACATTATCAGCTCCATCTATTGCAGCCATCAGAGGTCCCTCCCTAGCATAGGGATGCTTGGGAAATGCAGGATACCAGGCATGCTATGCCGTGCCATTGGCTCCTGAGGAGGAGGTGAGGAAGTCCACCTCAGCAGTACTTTTCCACTTGCTCTCCCACCCAGGAGCTGGTAATCAGGCTGATGGGACAGAGGTCACATGCAGCTTGGAATCCCTCAGTACTTCAGTGATGCTAACACTAAGTTATTCTCAGGTATGAGAGGTCTCAGGTGCTCCTTCCTTCCACAAAGCAGCTTCCATTATCTAGGGAATGATTTGTATTAATAGTCACTTTAACCTCTTTTCAATCAGCAGTACTTTGAAGCTTTTTCTATGGCTGGGTAGGAGCAAAATTCCAGAGCTGTCAATTTCCCACAGAACAGGAATCCTAAAGGACACGAACTTGCTGTCTAGGCAAAGCAATTGCTTCGTTGCCATAACATGAGTGTGTTTCAATCTGACAATAGTGACAATACTTTCATTGTCAAAAGGCAGTAATGGTGTATTGCATACAAGATATGAGATGGTAATAAACGTAACTGTGGAAGCAAATTTCAACACAAAGAAATGAATGAAAATTACAGGTATTTCTTTGGAGTCAGGATAAGGGAAGGGGAGCAGTCCCTCTGTAAAGGAAACTGGAAGGGAAGGAAGAGGGAGATTTGCCTGCACACGAGCGTGGCTGGGAAGCCAAAAGACTGGCTGATGAGCAGACACACCCAGCCTGGGCACCAGTGGTGCGCAGGGCTGAGGATGTCAAGGATATTTGGAGGCCTGGGACAAGCTGCAGGCTTTTTGGACTGTGACCCACTGGAACAAGTTAGTCACATTTTGATCCATTGCAAAGGAAACCTGGAAAAGCCTCCTCTTCTTTAAGTTTGTATCACCACTGCAACAGCAAAGCTTAACTTGGAACTTCCCACACTGATCTTCAGTTCCTGAAATCTCAGCCTTTCAAAGTCAGCATTCCCATTTGACCGCCTTATGTGGCTCTGTTATAAAGAACTTACATACACAGGGAAATTGCTCCATCTCCTGCCTAAGAAATTGTGTGACATATAAGCGAAAGAACCTCCAGGCAGAGCATCTGAGACAAACTTCACTAAGTGGCCTGTTCCTCAAAAATTCCATTTCCCATAAATATTTTCTCCCTTCGTTTCCTGTGTGCTACTTGTTAATTGTTTAAGTCAAAACACCGTGTGGCAACTGCTAAGATATGGAAGCTGACTGTAACTGCCCCAGGAGCAAGTGAAACTCCATGGATGAGGAGGGCAAGTAAGTGAAAATGGGTATCACTGATATGGCAAAGTGCAAACTGGTAAAACAATAAAAAGTGCTTTTCAACTGGCCTTGAAATATAGATGAGAGACCTGCCCTAGGAAGAGTTTTTTAAAGACCAGAGGGCACAGTTTTGGGCTGATGTGGCTGTCTGTGACTCAGGGCCTCTCAGGTCATTCCTGCTACTGGTATGAAAAGAAAGAAAGGGTAGAAACTTCACGTAGGACCAAGGCAGCTTCTCACTTGAAATGGGTGGGATGTCACCTACCAGACTGGAGGAAGGCAGTGGCATCCCAGTTGCCCCTTAATGTCTGTAAGCAAGTCCAGAGGAGACACCATCTTTAAAGTCCCTCCTTTCTCTCTTGTCCCTAGGAGGTTAGGAGCTTTTGTGCTGTCATCCCTGCTCCCAGTGATTTCCCTTCTCCTTTTTCCATAAAGCATCATCTTGTCCCCAGCATCGACTCATCCCCTGCAGCCTGCACAGGCAGCATCAAAGGAACCTACGGCAAGCTGTGGCCTGTCCCTAGGAATGCCATACACAGGCAGAGGGAGCAGAGGGAAGCTCGTAGGACTGACCTGGCTGCTGGAGGCAGGGAACTGCAGAAGATAAAATGCACCTGTTTTATTGAAGGCGTGTTTACATCAAGGATGAGATCCTGCCTCACTCTGCTAAAACTGTACAGTGGAGTGGCTTTTCTGGAACAGCTCCCGAATGGGCTTGTCCAAACAGCAGCCGGGGAACATCAAAAGGTGAAGAGATCACCCACAGATAAGCACCCCAACTGTCTGATCCTGAGCTATCCCCAGGCACGGCTCAGCATCTCGTCTGCCCACGACAAGCTCTCTCTGCAGCCTGCCCTTGTACCTGAGCCCCCTTCTGTGGTGACTGCTCCACGCTCATGCCAGCCAGCAAGTTCTGATCTCCAAAGAAAAGAAAACCCTGAGTGTGAAGCCCTTGGAGCAGAGAAGGGAACGGAAGCACAGGATTGGGTCAGTGCTCGAGCAAGAGAGTCCTCGGTGCAGTGACCCAGCCACAGTGGGAAGTGTGTTTGCATCAACCGTCGCTCCGTAATTATAGCAACAGATGACTCAAGATCAAAGTGCTTTTGCGAATGATGTGGCAAAGTAAATCAATGGAAATCTGAGCTTTTATATCTTTGGATCTGTCTTTACTGCTGACTTTCTGTCCGGCTTTAACCTGCCCTGGGATAACATCTCTGCTGCCAGGCAGAGCCCCGTGCAGAGCCTGGCTCCATGCAGGCTCCTGCCTCCTGCCTGGCAGGGACCAGGGACAGGAGCAGGCAAGGTGGCCCTGGGGACAGCAGCCGCTGGGCTTTGGGGCAGATGCCCACAGTTGTCAGTGCACAAGGAACGTTTGCTGTCAGTGAGTCACCAGAGCCAGGTGCCTGCGTGCTTTGTGCTGACACGCCGAGGTGCTGCTGGTGCTGCTTCCAGGGGCTGCCCCTCCCATTATGAGCACCCCAGCAGGCAGCTGCTCCTCCGCTGGATGCAGCCCAAGTGCTCCAGAGACGGCTTCTGATTCAAGTGCTACTGGCCTTGCCCACCAATAAAGATAGATCCCAAGGAGGGCTGGACAGGAAGGCCTCTTTATTCAGGGTGACAGGGCACATGGAAAGGGTACCACTTGCCAACCCCTCCGAGTATATCCCACAATCACCCTTCACCTAGGCTGCATCTGTCTCATCTGCTTTCTGTCACATATGCTCCTATCAGCTTCTATCGTGTGTTAATCATGAATTTTGGAAAGAGTTAATTACTTTGCTAAGATGCTAAGCCCCAGCTGTAGCTACACCAAGTGCTCTCTTGGTGCCATGGATTGGCAAGAGCTCCATTGATTCCACACTGATCTCTTGTGTGGTTGCACACTGGCTCCAGACATCTTTCCTGCACGGTTCCTGGCTAAAGGTGTTTGAGTCACAAGTGGCAGAGTGTGGAGAGAAGGACAGGGTGGCTATGGGTTAGGTGAAAAGAACAAATCCAAACTTACAAAGTGTTCCTCAGGTGTCTGTGAGACAGTCTTGATCTCTTTGGGTATCTCTGTTGCTTTAATTTGCTGTTTTCAATTCCACAGGCAGTGCCTCCTGCACAGTTATCACATGGCAAGGAGGCCCATGTTGGATCAAGGTGGATAAAGTTTCCCCTCCTGGGACTAGGCACCAAGGCCATCTAAACATGGGATTTCCCAAATTACATCAATCATCTGGGTTTTTCCTGGCTTATGCTGAGATGCTGTGCTGCTCCTACCTGCTTATTTCCCAATAGAGCAGAGAGGCTTAATTATTGCGTTGCAAAGTTCCCAAGGGTCTCATGAATATTGAATTGGAAAAGCAAGGTATCATGATGTCCTAAACCGTGATAAATTGTTACCCAAACATTTGTTGTAATGCAGGGGAAGTCTGCCCCCCAAACCAGCTACAAGACATGCATTGTCATCAAAGTCTACAAGATGAACAGGCAATTCATTATCACTTTGAGTAGTGCTTTGAATGTTATCATTTGAGCTTCTTAAAAGGTTAATCTTCTGTCCCTGGGATCCCGATGAGGAACAATTAGAGTATCCTGTGGTGAAACACTGAATTATTATTAATGAAACTTGTGCTGCCCTAGAGTTTTAATTGACTCAAGTGTTTAAACACATGCCTGACTTACAACGTGCCAGCATTCTCATTCCTGCCACAGGAGCTATCAATGGTTTTCATGCAACGCCAAGAAATATTAACTGTTAAAACCATGTTTGATCATTTACTAACCTTTGTTCCTCACACGAGCATTTAATGTGCCCTTAGTCAAAGCAGGGCTTTGACTACATTTTTCTTTCCCTTAGGACTTAAAGAAAGAAATGTCTGGATTCTGCCAGGGCAATAGGTATCCAGAGATTTTTGGGTTCCTCAGAGCCACCCTTCAGCTGGGGTCTGTAATACCAGGAACTATTTTTGCCAAAGTTTTCAAGACAGGAGCTAAGCTCAGACACTTTCACATGAAACTGAACTACCAGGATGTTTGACAGTGCCCATGGCAGTAACAAGCTGTATGGGGCCATGCAGCTGAGGTGCCAAGTTCCGGCAGGTTACGTGCCTGGCACAAAGTGGGGGGCCCTGGGCCCCCCACTGCACCAGGCTCACGCTGCAAGGACAACAGAGCTGAGGCTTTTGCTCACATGCAGAAGGCAAAGGGAGGCTTGCTGATTCTTTAAAGGGAGGCAGAGTTTGACATCAATCTGTTCGCTCATCCTGCCCTTGCAGTTCTCCTTTCCCACTGCAAGCTGTGAGACAGAGCCAGAGAGGTGTCAGGACCAGGCCTGGTGCACTACCTGTGTGTACAACCAGGATCCAGCTGCATCTCAGCTCCTCCATGGAGATTCCCAACCACTCCCTCACTGCTGGCAGGATTTCCTGGGCCATGTGCTGGAGCAGATGCAAGCTTCTTGCAGAAGAAGGCACAGACCTGGCTGGATTTGGATCTTCCTGGGAGCAGGCCAATAGGGAGCAAAGGCACTGGTTGCTGCCAACGTCTCTCAGCGAGGAGCTCTTCATGCAAGTCCCATCTGTGTCTCTGTTCAATGTCATGATCTAGGAATGCAGCTACTGCTCAGGCAGTTGCCAGCTGGCCACAGCGAATGCAGGTGTGTGTTTTTTATTTGTTTATATATGTAAATCGAGTCCAAAGTCTCAAATGATTATGTCATGCAATGCAAGGCATGTGACAGGGTGGTTAATAGTGAGGGGTAGACAAGGATGACAGGAAGAAAGCATTTCAAAGTGGCAGCTGTGAGGTAAATCATATTGGAATTGGGTAACCTGGTTTTAGGGGAGAGGTTGGAAAGGAAGGGCGTAGCACTGGGAGAGCTTTTTTTTTTTTTTTTTTTTTTTTTTCTTGGAAGGGTGCTGATCCTCAGACTTGGGCCCTGACTTTTATTTTACATCTGTTACTATAGGCTGTATGTGTGCCCACCAACCTCAGTGGAGAGGGGCCTGACTGACACCATGAGAAGCCTGAAGTTATTGGGGTTTGCTACAGATTTTGGGACATGCTCACAGCACAAGCAGTGGCTCTCTCTCTCTCTCTCTCTCTTCTCCTGGTCTCCCTTGTGGCACATGAGAAAGGGCAGAGGGGGAATGAAATGGGCTGTGGATGGGACGCTGCCTGCTGGACTCACACTGGCTCACACAAAAGGAAGGCTTAACCTGAGTGGAAAATGCCCACTTGAATAGCAGCTGGATCTGAACCTGTAATTACCTGTGCCATCACGTGTCTGCTCTGCAGCTGTGTGCACAAACAAGTGGCTCGTCCATGGCTGCTGGTTCTGCACATTAAACACTCCTCGGCCCCGCTCTTTGAGAAAAGAACAAAACACCTGCTCTGATCCTCACGGAGAGGAGTGGGGACCTCTGTACGGACTTCCAGGAGAGCTGTACCCTGACACACCAACAGCCCCACGGCACACATCAAATGCTGTTGTTCCCTAGCAGCCTGCTGATGTTATCACTGTTCCTTTGAGGAGTCAGAAACAACAAGATCCCACAACAACAAACCACAACGTCTCTTGTGGTACAAAAAGACAGCTAAAAAACCACCACCACCAAAAAACAACTAAAAAGAAATCTTCCCAAATAATTGCCCAAAAAAAGAGCATTTCATGTCCTTTGTGGTTTTCAGGACCAAGCATCTTACAGACAATTAACTCATGATCTGCCAAACAAAGGGGACAAGGGACCATCATGAAAGACAGACATAAAGGAGCTAGAAAATCAGATCTGGAGAGGAGAACAAGACTGTTACAGAGGAATCATTACTCTTATACTCAAAACTCTAAATAAGAACCACATTTACTGAGCTTTCAGGCTCACAGTCCCACGGGACAAGGAAAAGCTTATTTTACATTAAGTGGTATGTTACCTTGCAGGTTCTTGTTGGTGGCTGCTGTCATCCAGAGATTAATGCTGTTCATGGCACTGCCTCATGCAAAGCACCACAACAGCCAGAAACTGTTTCACCTTCAGCAACTATTGGCTTGGTAGAATTTAAGGATTTTAATTTCTCACCATGAGTCTTTTTAATTTTTGAAGTATAAGACTAATACAAAACCAGAATGAGAAGAACTGGAACAGAATCTCTCATAAACACAGTGTCAAATTTTACAGGCTGTTGTGGCCTGTATAGTTCTGCTTCATTTGTTTGTTTGGTTTTTTTTTTTTTTTCTTTTCAGAAGGGATTTCCAAACTCTTAAGCTCAACTCTTCCGAGGTTCTGAGTCCATAATAAACCAGCAAGGTGATGTGAAATGTATTAAGGACCAAACTTGTGCCCAAAGCCAGTCCAGCAGAAAGTAAGAGGCATGCAGGCACTCTGCAGGGATCCACACCGACATCCTGATGGGATCCTTCAGCCAGGGAACCTGAGGCAGGAAAACTAAGTGGGTTTAAACTAGACCATGATAAATGAATTAACTGTATTATATAAAGTGTTAGTTTGCCATGTCAGTGTCTGGACTTGATGCACTGAATTACTTTCCAGTCCTTTATAAAAGTGCTCCCTGATCTCCCTGGATGTTGCATGGATGTGGCACAGAGGGAAAAAATCAGACTGTCTGTATGCAAAGTTTACTCATTAGATATTTACACTAACATTACAACCTACAGGACTGCTCTGTGTAGATGCTGACCTGCATTTTGAGGTTGAATTGAAGGCATTCACTCCAACAAGCCACATGAGCTTGGCCATTTCCTTGCTACATACCTTTGGCAGGTCTGCCCTAGAAAAGGAGCTACTCCAGATCTAGAGTGATGCCAGGAGGGTTGAGCAATGTGCCCCTAGACTGCTGTGTCCTGTCATCAGGAGGCCATATGATTTCATGCAATTACCAAGGCCTAATGCTCTCATGGCCCTTTGGACTGACAGTCCGTTGTCTTTTCCAGAGCTGTTAGACAGAGGGGAAAAGTATTTTTTCCAAGTGGTGCTGTTTGTTTTTCCACTGTGAACTCCCCCAGCTCCCTGGTGTCAAAACACCTGGCAGGGCTGCCATGTTGGTAGTGCTTGTTTGTCCTGTTGCTGCAATGCTGTGGTGGCTGGGAATTTGGCTGGCCCTGGGGAAGCGAGCCACATCAAACAGCCGCGCTCGGAGGCACACGGGGATTGTGCTGCCTGTGTGCTCCCTGCTGGCATTCAGGTAGGTTGGGCCTTGGGGGGAAGATCATCCTCCGAGGTGATGTCGTGATGGGAAGGATCTCCATAAATGATACGGGGTTAATGTGAGGAGCACAGTGATTCTGGGTACCACCACCAGTGCAGGAGACACCACAGGCCCCAGGTACTGGCCACACATGGCTCGCAGAAGACTCATAGAAGACAAGCTGTAAGCTTGAGGGAAGAAATGCCACGTAACCTTACAGAAGTGAAGTGCTGCATCCACATCTGCATCACCAGGTTAGATTGCCCTCTCTTCAGAAGGCCCACAAACCCAGCCAGGTGAGCTGCAGCCCCTTCTACTGTGTGGCCTCACATAGAGAAGCACCTGCAGATCCAGTTCAGTCCCTAGAAAAACGTGAGCGGAGCAGTGGTACAGACCATACTTCAGGGTGGAGACTCTTCTCCCCAGCCCAGCTGGCAATTGTTTGTTGTGTAATGGTGCCAATGAAGTTTTGTAACTCCCTCACACACTGGGAGGATTCATTTGATCAAAAGAGCAATTTCACTTTCTGGCATCTACCATCCATCAGAAATTCCAGGCCAGAGCTTTAAAGAGCAACTAATGACTTAGGATCTTATGACTGCTAAACATTTCAACTGAGGCACCTCAGCAGACACGCAGAGTCCTCCAAACCTCTTCCTCAGAACAGACATCAAAACTGTGGGTCACCCCAAAAGCCCTACCCAGGCTGTTGATGTGGAGTTAACAGTTGCTCAAGATGAGTCACAGAAATTCTCCTGAGCCAAAATGCCAGCTCTAGCCCCCAGATGAAGATCCCTGCCCAGGATCCCATCAGGGAGCACATGCACCCTTCCCTCAGCTATGGGATCACATCTAAGCTTTAGGTGCAGCAGTGCCACAGGCACAAGGGGCACAGCCTAGGAACACTGGAGGGCTGTGGCAGAGGCTATAAGTCCTGGCAGTGCTGACAGGCTTAAAACACAACCACACTCAGCTCCATGCCAGGCTCTGAAGCTCTCACAACCAGCTGGCAACATGTGAGGGGGACACGGACACAGGGCAGGGCTGAAGACTGAGGGTCTGATGGAAGCCAGTTCTGTTTTGGACATGCTTTGGGCAAGACTGGGCTTTCTTTGTGGGATCCTGCAGATAGTCTCTGCAGGGCACACCTAGCTAAGCAGCTGCAAGACCTTTCCATCCAGCGAGACTGACCCTGTCCAGGAAGAGTGAACCCAGTGAAGCTTGACAACTTTCTTACAGCTTTAGTTAAGTTAGTTAAGCTCTGAGAAAAGCATCCTGCCTCCCGGAACCCATCCTGAACTCTGCCCTACACCAAACCCTAGCAAAATGGTACCTGCATCTGTTCCACTGAGGCATACAGTCAAAGAGTGACTCATTGTCACAATCCTTATTCATGCATTTATTGCCTAGATAACTCTCCATTAAGCTAATGAGTCATTCTTTTACGCCCACCAAATGCATAGTTTGAATGCTGCTGATTTCTGCTATTCATAAATCAGAAGGAGAAAAAGAACAGACAACAGCCTTGATCCAGAAAATTTGCCTCTAGTGGCAAGCTCAAGGTTTCCCATGTATATTAACAGGAACAAGCAGGGCTCCAGTACCCTCTCCAGACAAGCACTGGAGAGCCAATGCTGCTTGGTGAGGTGCCTCAAAGCAGTCTGCTTCTAGAGCCAGAGGATGTTGGCCAGGGCTTCGCAGGCCTTGGGTGCCCAGGGCTTGTTAGCCATATTTGAAGCAGCTTTGCTGAAATGAGCAGGCAGCTTTATTCCAGGCATCACTAAATTTTAAGTGGGGCAGGAGATAAAATATTTGGCATAGCATTAACTATATAGATGCACAATCCATGCAAACTTTTCCAGTGTATTAAATGAAGAACTTCCAGGTGTTGCTAGTTTGGCAATATTTTGAGTCATTTATTTTTCACATGCCATAATGTAAAGCAGTAGCTAAATGCCCTCTTGACCTCTTTCAGTGGTGCTCTGCAGCTGAGATGAGCTGCCTGATCCCTGTCAGTAACACAGGTGACCAGAAAAGCTCCACTGGCCTTGGCTCTGGTTTGTGCTGCCCTCACAGGCCAGGTGTGTGACAGCAGCCCTTGGTTTCACACTGACCCCTCAGCCAGGCGCTGACAGCTGCTTATGGCAGCAGCCAACTGGTTCAGCTTCTTCAGGCTTATCACTGTTTGCATAAACACTGGGATCAGAGCAAGAATGAAGGAAGGACAGGCTGAGCTTTAGAAAGGCTTTATCCTACAGTTTTTCTTATCTGCTCCACTCTGTCTGTCTGTCCCCTCCATGCCTGTTTAAGGGACTTGCTCCCCAAGAACTCATGATCCCAGGCTTCCTCTGGGTTGGTATCTAGAGCTGGAGCTTGCAGGCTCTCCAAGGCAAGCTTGCAGTGCTCTTGCAGTTCCATCCAACATAGTTCCCTCTCTGCTCAGTTCAGCTTTGAATCCAAGGAATCTGTTCTGGAAGGGAGCAGGGAGTAAACCAGTCCACATGCACTTGTGAGGAGGCAGGTCCCATGGCTCCCCTCTGCCTCTGGAACTCCAGACTCCTCACTGGACTGCTGGGGCTTTTGCAAATATTCCATGTCTCTTTTTCTGAACAACTAGGCACATATTTAATTGCTGAGCTCTTCTTGCTAGACACTGCTGCTAGTTCCCTGAATTTGAAGAGGATCTCAGGACTATCATCTCTGCTAAGAAAAAGTTCTCCCATCTGTTCCAAAGGGGAAGGATGAAATATTGACCAATACTGAGAAATGTATTCTCCTGGTTTCAGAGGCAGTTATTGGAATGTGCTTGGTATTCAAATGATAATTTACACCTGGAGCAACTTGCTGAGTGATGCCTTATATCACACTGTGATAAAGGGACGTGTTTGAAGTTTTTGAAGGCAGTACCTCACTATCATTCCCTTTCAGTGCTGTCACTCAGAGCTCTGCAGCCGTGTCAGCAGGTAGTCAGACTAAACTTCACATTCAACTAAATCTAAAACTCATCTGGGCGTACTCAGTCATTGATTAAAAACAGACACTGGATAAAACAAGGACAGCAACCTTTTCCTGAGCACGTTACCTTAATACAAAGAGCAGTGGAGTGTTTTCCCCCAGTGGATGGGAGCTGCAGACCAAGACCCTTGCAGCCACCCCTCGAGCCCAGCGCAGGCCATGCCATGTGGATTTTGGGGTGTTGGCTCCTCTCGTTTGGAGGCTCTCTCCTACAGACATGGGGTTTAATTGCTCCTGCCATCAGGCCTGACAGGGGAGTGCTAACACACCCACTGGCTGTGAGCAGGCCTGTGACTGCACATCAAAGCTGATCCCACCTCACAGCAGCAGCCACGAGCACATTCCAGAGCAACAAGAGCCCTGTGAAAGGTAGACAGAGAACCCTGTGGCCTCCGAACCTCCCACCCACTGCTGAGTTCCATTAATTAATTAACTCTGCAGCTTTGTTCCCTTATCATAATCCTCCCAGCAACAGCACGATAAACTGTTCTTCCAACAGATGCCTAAACGAGATGATCCCAGGTCTTTGCAACTTGAATCAAGGGTGGGAAATTCACAGCTTTGTGGTGACCTCCAATTCATTCATTATACAATCGGATCTTAATTGCTCTAAGAATGTGATTCTAGTAAATCTGGCCTCTAGTACCACTCCTATTAGAGACTTCTGTTGCTAAATCTTTTCTGCTAAACACAGTCAGTCCATCCCTTGAAGCCTTTTTTTATTTCAGTGGGCTCTGAAGTATTGAAATATCTGTAGAAGTTCACATGTTCCCCATATTGACCCAGTGAATAGATAAGGACCAAACTCAATTCAGCCGTTCCCAGCAGCAGCAGTTTTCAACAGCTCATGGGGGAGCCCCATGCTGTGAATGGGTAATACAGAGAAACATCCTTGGGTTGCTCTTGAAGGTGATTCTTCCTTACAAGAAAACACTGTATGGAGCAAACTCATCCCAAAACCCTGGTATCTAAATGCAATATGTCTAAATATAAATACAGTGCAAGAGATTGATGCCACTTGTGAAAACTTCAGATCCAAGGGACCTTGACTGAGATCCTCCCCCCCAGCAGTGTGCCAGCTGGGAAAGCTCAAAGGCACAGTCAGGTGTCCCCAGAGCCGTCTCTGGGGACTCAGTAGGTGGCAGTCTTCACCCTGAGAAAGGTGCTGGGGGATCGCTGGGCACCGAGGACATGAGGTGGGCTCTGGTTGCAGTTGACAGCCCAGCAGGTGCTGCCTCTCTGACTCCAATGTGTTCCAAAGGATCTTTATGCATAACCAATGTAATTAAAAAGGCAAAATGAATTGGTTTGGCAATTTGGAAGAGGTTTGGATCAACAGAATCACTGCTCGTTCATAGTGTAAGCAAGAAGAGGAAGCAGTGTAGTCTTTAGTCTTTCCCTATTTTTAGGGGCAAATTTGGTACAGGGACGAAAATGGAACCCATGAGAGTTGTGTTTTGGGACAGAGACAGTTTTGGGCAGAGAAGAGAATCCTGCAGAGCTTTATGTGGGATATAACTCACAAGCCCAAAAAGAGGGGAACACCTTCACCATGCAAATCAACATTCATTCTTTGAGGAAGGTGGAAGGAGAAACTAGGGAAGTGGGATCTGGCCACAGAAGAGGTGAGGCACTCCTGACCATGAAGGAAGTCGCTGATTTCAGCCTGCCTCCTCCTAGAGCCATGAACAGGGGCCAGCCCCAAGGGAACAGTTTGGTGAGGACCAGCATCCTCCACCTGAGCAGGACAGGCCTGAGCAATAGGGGCAGGAGCCTCTTCATGGGGTACAGCTGGAATGGCCTAGCTGATCCTGGCCTCAGCCTTTGCATCCCACAAACCCAAGGTGCTCCTAAGCATTGTAGTTTTGAGCTATGACACTGGACTGCTTGCCCAAAGCTCTTACCATCCCAGGCAGTGTCATGCTGAAAATGAGGAGGAGCCAGTGCTAGTATGAGAAAGCACCCTGGTTTCCTCGGTGGACACGGACAACACCTGCCTTAGTACTCGGCATTACACCTGCCTGCCTTTTTCTCTCCCCCTGAGTGAGCTTGAACAAAATAGCAAACATATTTTCCCCTCTTACCCAAAATGTAGATGTATACTCACACTCCTGGTATTCTCTCACAGCATCTTACATAATTTGTATCACCATTGGTTTTGGGGAGATGCCAAAGTCTGAAGGAATGTGTACAAGATCTACCAGAACAGGGTTTCCCCATGTTTCTGACTCTATAATCCCCTTATTCAGAGCTAAACCAATAGGCTCAGGCCTCCTAAACTGAAAATCTTTGCCAACTCCCTCCACTGCCTTTAAAAACAAACAAGGAAACCACCAAGTTCATGCCCAGTTATTACTATGACAGAGAAAACAAGAGACACAAAGCAAAAGAATTTGCCACATGAAGCTCTGTAAGTGCTAAGTCCATGAGTGAGGAGACATTTGTCTTTGTTCCATGTAGTCAAACATGTCCTAATCATTAAAACACCTTCACTCCAAAATTGCAGCTGATTGCTTAGTCACAGGGCACTTGTTATTTAAGCCAGGGCTTTCGCTCAGGCCCCAAAGTGGTGATACTACAAGACTACAAGCTCAAGCAATAGGCAGGGCTTAGGGAAGAGACGTCTGTGAAGAGGTGCCTGACTGGTAACTACCTGGGGTGGTAGGACTTGCCTGGGATCCCTCTGTTGCCACTACAGGTAAACTCAAAGCTGCAACTCAGAACAGGCTCCTCACAGTGACTGCCAGGTATGGAAATCATTGGGTGTCCACTAAATGCTTTGGTGATAAACTTTGGGGGAGGTGATGATAAAGGGCAGAGTTCCCTCCATCCTTGCAGTTGTCCAGCCCTAAGCCCCCTAAAGCGAGCAGTCTGTGACACCAACAGTGACAGAATGTAGCTAAGGCTGACAACACATTTACAGTAGCAGCTACATATCTACCTGGAAAAGACTACTGTCACTACAGGGTCTAAAGCAGGTAATTGGAGAAAGGCACACCTAGAGGGTCATGCTTGCAGCATGGCTTTTGAAAGATGTCCCTCCTAACCCAGAGGAACAGGCAAGAAGCAGTGGCTATACTCAGGGAGTCTCCTCTAAGCATCACCTCCTACAGCATGATGTGGCAGACAGCCCTTCATGAACCCCCGAGTGCCTAACATGCTTGGAAGACTCCCCTGGCTATTCCTTCACTCTTAAATATCCACAGACATCCCAAAACAGCCCAGGGTCCTTGGGTGGCACAGACCAAGCTATGTGTACACAGCTAATTGTGCTTCTACTGTCTGGCTATGGAACAGGAATGCTCAGGCTTGCAAAACACCGTGAGAATGCGAGAATGAAGTCTGCAGACTTCTTCCTTGTTCCCAGTTTACTCTGGAATAATAGTTTACTCTACCCAAGCTCTTCCTGATCCATATCCACAGATCAGCATTAGGCTCAGCACTGCAACTGGCATGCAGACAACAGGGCAATTTTCTCCTCAACACCTCTCTCTGGCAGCTTTAAGGATGTCATGGCTCTTCCATGCAAGATGGTGAATCTGAGGCTGGTACTGGCTTTGTGTCACTGCCTTTCAAGCTTGAGCATTTAGCCAGCAGTTGGCCCCAAAAGTGCAGTGCCATTTTCCAGAGCAGGTGTGGCCGTTCTGTGGTTTCTCCTGTTCAGGTGTTTGGGAACCCTGGCTTTTATTCCCCGGTTCCCTGCCCACCTCCCGCCAGCTGTTCAGGTCTGACGTTTGGCCAAGAGCATCCTGGGAATCTCCAGTGGCACCTTGCTGGTCTGGCTCCAGCCTGTGCCTGTTTGATGTGTGCCCCTCACCCGGGAGGCCTCGTGCAAACAGGAGTGACCCACCTCTGGGTGCCACCCGGGGAAGGCTGTGCTCAGACACCCCATCCTGATGCTAATCACCCGCCTTTGATCCGGTTCCTTTCAACTGCACCGACCATCTTCCCCCTGCCTTCCTCCAGGCTCCCCAGGGAGCCCTGCACAGCTGCCAGGGAACGTGGCAGGAAGTGCCACATCCAAGAATCACAGATCTCAAGCCTTGGCCAGGATTTTTGACAGGTAACTGAGGAGGTTTGTGTTTTGCACCACCGAAGTCAGTTCCAGTTTGGATGCATCACTGCCTAGCCTGGCCATGCAGATACTCCGTGGCGAGAGCAACCACAGCCTCTGGAGAGACAGTACTAACCCAACACACAAACTTCATGCCTGTCAGCCCAGAAAAGGGGAGTTTACTTCACTAGCCCAAAAAGAAGTAAGAAATTCAGTCACTAGAAACCAATGCTAATTTCTTGACTTCATTAGAGACAGGCAAAGCTGCACTCACAGCCCCTGCTGATCTTTCTGTCTGCTTCTAAGTGTATTTTCTATATATCAGTATCAGAAATGTTAGCATTTGACAGTTATTTTCATTTTACTCAAAATAAGAATTTAATGAGGTTTCCATAGTAGGTTATCTTCATGGTCTGGGGATAAATTTTATTTTGATTTTTAGTTAGTAGGTTTTAAATAGTTGCTTTTGTCCCCTTGATCCTTATATCAGGCTGGATATCAAACTCACAAGCATTTGGGAGACATTATTCCTAACCAGAATCCAAATTTGACCCCAGAGGCAGCTTTTTTATTTTTTTATTTTACTTTTGAAATCCAGAACTGAAGATCAGACCCTTGTGTGGGTTTGGATCCAGGTATCCAAGAGAGAAGCCAAGTACTCAGGGCCCCTCTGCTCCATCTAACTCTCCAAACTAATCCAAAGGAGTGCATCCCTAGGCAGTCTGTTTCTAGGAACAGTATTGTAACTCATTAATGCTAACAGCAGTTGCATAACACACAGCTGAAATGTGGTTGTACAGTGAGCTAAGAACATATCCCAGATACACAAGGTACAATTGCCAGGCAAAGTTTCTAATGGACAGCTTTCCTTACCATCACAGCTGAATTTATCTCTGATTACAAATGCTCTGGAGAGGCCAAATTTCCGGATATCAAAAAGCTGTGCTGCCAATTCTAGCATAATTCTCTGCTTAAACACTGCATGAGTGGCGATGGTCTGGAAGGAGGTGTGAGCTCACCTTGTCACTGCTCTATTTGCAAAACCTCAGGAGCAGAACCTCAGGAGATGTCCAGAAGGGCCCTTGGTCAGTCACTGCATCTAACTGAAAGGGATTAGAATCCTTAATCATTAGGATTAGGGATATCTTCGAACCCTCAGGGAGCCCTGAAGCACTGAGGTAGAATGGAAATCTCAACTTTTACAAAACTGCTGTAGCCTGGTGTGCTGCACACAGGTGCAGAATGGATTTCTTTCGTATTCTGCAGCTTTGGGCAGTTCCCATGACTCAGAGCAGCTGTCTCATCTGTAGCTGGCTTGCCATGAGAATATTAACTGTGCCTTCTTAGGGCTCTGTTTCTCTTCCTCTGGCACAGTCTCACTGAAATGCCCTCGACTGTCTTTAGACAAACAAGCTCTGGATCATATTTCAAACCCAAGGGTGTCTCTATCCTCGGGCCATCAGATAACAGCCAGTGGAGCTCCCTATGTACAAGCAGGACTTAGCCCTTAGTTTCTACAGCACACAGTTTTCCACCAGCTGCTCCCTGCCAGCAGAACTGTGGTGGGTAATGCCCTCAGGAGACACTTCTCTGTGCCCTGCCCCTCGAGCTGACCACGCCAACCCGGCACGATGCAGCAACAACACACAACACACACTCGGCTGCTCGAGGATGCTCCCTGCCCTCCCCCTGTGTGGGGGGCTCTGGTGCCACTGTAGTGCCCAGAGGGATGTGGGGTTTATCCTGCCCTCCACTCAGGCCAGAGCCTGCCCTGATTGTGGCCCTTGGCAGGGGACTCCTTGCCCAGAGCCATAGAAAACAGTGTTTAGCTGTGTTGAAGGTTGCTCCCCCACAGTTTTTGTGCCTGCCACAGTGTCACTTCCATTTGGGAACGTGTCCTGATTGGAGCTGAGTGAAATGAACAATGAGGCTGAATTAGGAAGACATGAGGCTGTGAGAGGATGAAGAATGGTTCTACAAATTTCTGAAACAACAGAAAATATGAAATAAATCTGAACTCCCTGCTGGCACATATAGGCAGTATGAATAAACATTATAACTATGTGAATAGCACACAGCTCCTAGCAGCTGGATCACCCTATGAAACAGCAGGCAGAGGAGTCTGCTACTCTGCAATAGGGGAATCGTGCTTGGCTACGTTATGTAATTCATTCAAATTCACACTGTATAGTAACATAATTTTTGAAGACCATACTGTTTGGCCCCCCAAAGTGATTCCCAGAAGTTATTCCTGCGAGGAGCACACACCCAAGCCAGTCAGAATTTCTGGAATGACATTCCAGTTGCTCAACACCTGGTTATGCAGATAGAAGAGAAAACAGAGCGACGCCTTAGCCAGTATAATAGATAAGGGTGTGAGAATCCAACTTGCTGGCTAGCAGATGAAAGGGTGAATGACCTCGCCCCACGTCCAGGATTACTCAAGCCAGAGATGTCAGTATCAATACACACATCTTCCTTCATAGTCACAGGACTCTCCTCAAGGCTTGCTGCTGCCCTCAGATCTTAACCCCAGAACAGAGGGAAAGCACCATGCCTGACGAACAACCAGCTTGCAAAGTTCTTTGCTTCTGCAAACCAAATGCAGAGAAGGATTAAGGAATTCTCTTTTATTATTCCATCTTGTGGAAGACCTTCCACCTCTTCCGATAAACTTGTGCAATTAGAGGGAGGTCAAAGTAACGGGTTCTCTGTTTTCCTCAAAATGAGACTTGTGGCTTCACTGTTTCCAGTGGTCACAGGAACTGAGCACATCCATTCTATCCCATGGAATGACTGAGATACCTTCCCTGTTCTAAACAGAAAGCAGCTCCTCTGGGTCAAAATCACTGAGTGTATCCAACTTCTTTATTTATTGAACACCTAACAGCTTGAAGTAAATACCATTTCCATCTGTGTCCTCAGTGTCCATCAAGACTAGGCCAAGAATTCTCAATTTGCCTCCCTAACCAGAAGAAACTATGCATGTCAATACACACATTTTCTTGGTTTTTATCTCAATGTCAATTATTGACTATTAACAGCCTTCCACAAGACCGAAGTTGTCACACCAAGCACTCCCAATCCACAAAGAACCTTCCTTCTGCCTCCTTGTGCATGTGGCCCATGGAAGACCTCCCAGTACAGGCTACATTCGGCCATGCCCAGAATTCTCCTTCATCAATTTGCTTTAATCGAAGCCAATGGCCAGACTGTTTACCTGTTCAGTGGGTAAACATCTGTGAAATCCACCAAGGGGTTTATTTGACTTAGTGCACAAAGTCTGTATTGGTAGCTACAACTCATGTTAGATAAAAAAGAGAAAAGGAGGTGAGAACAAACAATTTCTGTAACAGACAGATGTGAGACCATGACCAGCCAAGGAAACCCCCTTGGCCAGCACTAGAAAGCCCCCCTGAGGTTTCTGAGTGCTCGTCAGCCAGCTCTCTACCCAGAAAGCAGAGCATGGGATAAGTGACCAAGGGTGTTCACTTTATCAAACCGATGCCACTGAGAACAGACACATTAACAACTCCTTTGATTCAAAATGGAATAAAAGATAGGAAGTCAATAAAAGATTTGGGTTTACCTCAAAGCACTATTGTGCCTGTCAGCTGAACGAGTGAGCTTCCCTTCAATATCTTTGGTTCTATATGCTTTCTGGGAATGGCATTGGCTTCCAGGCCATTCAATATTTGCCTGCATGAGCAGTGTGTTTTCCCTGCTGCTCACGTGCACTGCTAACGTACTTTCCCCAGGAGATGGAATGTTTGTCATACCAAAATAGCAAATAAATGAATGAAAGTTCAAGCAGGGCTATAAATAGAAAGGGCAGCAGCCTTCCACAGTGCACATATAAGCTACTTCACACCCACTTCCTTTTGTCTGCCATTAACTCTGAGATCTGAAGCAGAATAACCTTTCTGCACTTTGGAAGAATGAACAGCAGAACAATTAAGAGACCAATTTGTTATGAGGAAGTCACTGAAGTGCTGTGTAGAAAAAATAGACAGATATTAGATAGATAGATAGATAGATAGACAGACAGACAGACAGATAGACAGATAGATAGTGCTGTGCCCCACAGGCAGAGCTGTCAAATAATAAATTTTACCAAGACTTACAGGGAAACCTGGGAATGGCTGAATGGAACTGCATTGAGTGAAATTCCACTATGCCTCTTCTTTAGCCATCCCTCTGGTGCATGATGTGTAGCAGAGCTAGAGCTCAGGAAAGGCACAGTTGCCCCTCCTGATGGAAACCAGCTTCTAGGGCTGTGGGTTGCAAGGGAGGGAGAAAAACATGTGATAACATGTAAAACAAGACAGAAAAGCCAAAAAAATAGAATTTTTTTTTCTTTTAAGGACAAACCCACTTGCTTTTCCTACCAAAGGCAGAACACACTGGCACTATTCCAGTGGTGCTTTTCCATGTAAATAAATGGCTTCTCATATTGCCACAAGGTGTGTGGAAGGGAGGGGGTTACAAAAGCAGAAAGGTGGCGACATGCTCCAAGAGGTCATGTCAGCTCAGGTCTCAAAGTTCTCAAGCCCTCACATTCCACTGCATTTTCCTGTGCTCACCCTGGACCTGGCCAGAAGTTGTCCTGTGGAGAGCTGTTAATAGTCAATAAGTGACATTGAGATAAAAACCAAATAGACCTGGGAGAAAGTAGTTCAGTCACGCAAGGTTAGATTAGGTGCAATTTACTATTTTTAGTTTTAGTTGTTGGATACCAAACACAATCTCACTAAAAAGAAACACCTGCCCCAAATGTAGGCTCATAAAAATGTAACAAGTTCACAGGTTGGGTTTATTGTGGTTTCAGTGTGCAATAAGAGAAGTGGTGGATAAAAGGAGCCTTTTCTCTGTTTATGGAGGTTCTTTGGAGTTTGCCATGTGGGACACTTGGCCTGCTGGGAGTTTCATGCTGCTTCTAGGTACAAATGCAATACTGAGTAATAAAACAAAGTATCACAACATGTTCCCATGTGTCTCCTTGTCTGCTGAGAACTCCAGACCATTTCTGCACAGCTGTCGGAACAGAGCTCCCAGCTGATCCTTGAAATTTTGCTCCTTGCAATGGAGGTAGCTGTACTTTTTTTTTCCACTTGAAAAAGGTTGAGGAAATGAGATGGAAATGCTGACAGACCAAGTTCCTGCCTTTTCTTCTGAGCAACGGGATGTGCCAGATATTTGTTCTCTCTTATCCTTTACCTTACTGTATTTCAACAACATAATGATCTAAGAGGGCTCATGCCCTGTGCTGAGGCTGGCTGGAGGGGTGACTGTAGCCCTCCTGTGATCCCCTGGTGCATTGCCACTTGTTACCCTGGGACTACATTTACCCAGTCAGACGCACTGCCAGTCTGTTTTCTGTTTTGTCCATTCCAAAATACCCCCAAAGGGAAGGGGCCTGCATGAGAAAGGAGCTATAGCTGTGTTTAGAAAAGTACTGCAGCCCAAAGCTGCTTATGCCAGGAGTTGCACGTCTGTACACAATGTGAGCAAGGAAATAATCTGTCTGGGAAGATGCTGCTTCACATGAAAGCATCTGCCTGCAGCTAGATTCCATCAAAGAGCAGATCTGTGGATTGATTTTCCCAGTATGACATGTTCCATCTGCAGAGCACTCCAAAGTTCTTTTATTAGCTGCGCTGTTGTCCGTGATTGAAGCAACAAGATGGAACAGCTCCCGAAAGGCACCCAGCTCCCAAACACTGCCCCAGCAGCACAGAAAGTGCCAGGGTGGGGGGTGGCAGAAGCACAGCCATGGTGCAGGGGCAAGGGAGTACCACAGGAAATGCTAGGAGCACGGACAATGGGAGTGGTGATATGCAGCGCTGGCAGCCGCATTTCCCAGTCTGTGTTTTCAGGGAAGCCCTCCTCATGCTCTGGGGACAAAGGCCGAGACTCACCCTGTGCACAGCTCACCTGAGCCTGAGCCTGGCACCAGGAGCGCTGCAGCTGCGGGCACTGAGAGCTGGCACCTTTGTTTGCCCTTGCTGTCTCTCCACTTGGGCTCTCCACAAGCACGGGCTTGTTTTAATGCATTTTTATTTTATTGGCAATGATGTCAGAGGCAACCTTTTGATGACTTATGACCCACAGAATGCTAGGTACCACTGGCTTATGAAACAATGAAGGAAGAAGAAAGTCAGGAAGAAAGTTTGAATAACATTAATTAAATAAACTCAGCAACCCAAAGGACAGAAGTGGCACATAATTTCACAGTGAGCTGCCACAGATGTTTCAGGAGGAGCTGAGCCTGAAGCATTTTTGGGCCATAGCACACAGCACACCAGCTTGCTGGGGAGTGGGCTCTGCCACAGAATATGTAAATACTGTGCAAGTGGTCTCAATGAATCCTTGGAAGAATCACACAGATCTGCATATCCATCTTCAGAAATGGATTTTATTAGATGGCCTGAACAATGTATTTGACACAAGTGTGCTTTTATACCCTCAGCCTATCAGAAAGCCCTATTAGATCATTATGCTGTTGAAATACAGTCCCTTACGTGTCAGAGGGAAGCTCTTTCTAGGCCATTCTCTGTGCTTTTAGTTGACAGGAGAAATACACTGCTTCTCAAAAGCATTTCCTACTGATTCACTTCTCTTTATCATCTGATTTACAGGTCTGATCTTGACTTCTCACCACACCCAGATCTCCCATTGACTTCAAGGAACAGGGCTCTGTGGGGGCAGTGTGAAAGTCACCCAATAAAGGTTTTCAAGAGGAAGCTGCTGAATTCATTAACTCCAGAATTTACATAGGTCTAAAAGATGCCAGCAGGTTTTCTGTGGCAATGAGGAGCTGTGTCAATGGAAGTGGCCTGCTCCCTGAAGAGCCCCCGTGTCTGCAGTGACAATCCTTCCCAGTGACAATCCTGGGCAGGGTATACAGCACCTCCACTGCATGCTCTGCCTGCATCTCCTGCACTCCCAGGGGTGAAGGAGCCCTCATAAACACTTTTTGTGGCTCATGGGGGACTGCAAAGTGTACAAACTCACTGCCACCCTCTGCAACAACACCAGAAGCCATCACCTCTAAGAGACGCTGGAACACATTACAATGATTTCATTTTCTCCACGAGGAATTTGCCACAGACACTTAGATAATCCTCAGCTCAAATTAGAGACTTCTCGTGTGAGATGCTCCATAATCACAGGAAGCATGAGCTCCCTTTAGACAGGAACAAAATGCAATGCTTACAGGGCTGTGATGCAGTGCAGACAACCACAGGCAATGCTGCAGCAAGGGAAATGTTGACCTAGCCCCCCTCTCCAGGTCCTGGTTTGGAGAGGCACTGGGACACACTGAGTGGACCCTTAGTACATGGTACATCCACAGTAGAGTGGTCTTGTGCCTAAATAAACCTAATACTGCAGTGATTAATTATAAACCCTGCTTCTGTAACATTGGGATGTAGGAACTTTTCCTTCTGCTAGGGAGAAAGAGAAATGACACCTTTGAACAGCATAATTTGTATAAATTACTGTGCTTTTTACCCACGGCTCATCTGCCAAGTTCTCTTGTTTGGGAGGAGCCTGCATGTGTTTTGATGTGCAAAGCAGGATAAAGGAATACCATTATTAAAGGGCTTACAAATTGGACAGGCAAGCCCCGGGTGAGAGGTCACTCTGACTGTACAAAGGAAAGTTGGAGCTGAGTGAGGAAGCTCAAGTTTGACTGAGAGGACAGGAAGAAGAGTTTTCTTCTGCAAGACTGCAGGTCTGTCTGTCTGTCTGCAGAGAAACCAGCCTCAGGCCCCCAGAGCTTCTCACTCTGCCCATTTGTAGAGGGTGCTGAACACATGTGACAACAGAATACATCCCACCTCATGCTCCTCAAAATTACTCTACTACAGAGAGGAACTGGAAACAAGCTCCTCAACCTGTGTGGCTGGGGAGGGGTAAGGAACAGGAGGACAGCTGTCTCAATGACCAGGGAAGCTTCAGCTATCCTTCCCAGAGGGTGATATCTCCCTGGGATGGAGATGGAGCCACAGCTTCATTTGCTCCAAGAGAAGGAGCCCTAGACAGATGCATGCCTGCCCTGGGTATGGGGCTGAAGGGCCACATCATAATGACAGCAATGATACTTGTTTAAAGGACATCAATGGACAATGCAGCTCAAAGGGATGCTGCAGCCCTCAGGAAAAAATCCATCGTTACGCCAGAGAGGACAGAGCTGGTGAACATACACTGGGGTGTCTGCTTACCTGCTTGGAGCCTGCCACTGCTCCCCACATCTCAGGCTGACATTGTCACCAGTTTCCACTCACCAGGGGTAGGTGGAAAACACAGGCTTCAGACACACAAGAGAAGTGTCATGAAACAAAACCACAAAAAGGAATCAACAACTTGTGTTTCCCAGAAGGCTGAGGGGGGCCTAGTCCAGCACTTCCCAGAGAACAGTCTGTGGTGTCACTAGCTATGGTGACAGTGCTCTTAGAGCAGTCCTTCCCTTTTACAACGTTAACTCCAGCAATTATGTGACACTATCATTGTTCGTTTTAAAGAAGAAACAAAAAGGAAATACCTTGGTAGCCCACAGGGTTTCAGAAAGATATTGAACTGCTTGACCCCTGAATTCTGAAGAATGATTAGCAAATAAATGCAAAATATTTAGTCTAAGATATCGTGTTATATCAAGTTTATACCAAGCCTGAGAGTTTTTTGAGGGCTGTAATTGTGATTTCTGAGTGAGGGTTTAGTTACACTGTGCTGTAAGACAGCTGTCCTTGTTGTCCTAGAAACTTCCTATCAAATACACTTCATTTACAAGCAAAGAAATGCAAATGTAACTTGTGATTTGAGACTGCTGACTCCTTACTCTTTGGCCCAAGCTGTGCTCTGGCAGTAATTGTCTAGACAGGACAATTTGGGATGGCAGCTTCTAGTCAAGGCCTCTGGAGAAGCCCGAGGTACACTTGAGCTTTTGATTCCCGTTCAAGCTCTTGTGTTCAGCCCCTACTTTAGCCCAAGCCAAAGAGGCTTCCTTTAGTTATTAACTCCTTCCCTTTGTGAATCTCACCCAAATGTCATCCTAGAACAGAATTCTCTCTGCCCTTAGACACTGCTGTTCTCCACGCTGCCAAAGCTTTGCCTGTTCTTCCTTTACAGTTTCATCAGGCTGTGGCAGTAAACCCCAAAGACCTTCCTAGAACTGTGTAGCCTGGATGCAGCATGTCTCCCTCCTCCTACAGTGTCCTGCAGAGGCCAGAAAGGCCAGGAGGCTGATAGAAGGTATTAAGAAAACACAGCTGTGCCACAATGTACTTTAATGATTGGTACTATCTTGAATCCACTTGCAGTCTTACCCATCCCATTGTTCTTTTTTCCCTTCAGAACTACAGAACTCTAAGGTGATACATTTGAAATGGCTGTAGCAGCAGGAGAGATGAGTCCTTTTCACTTGAAAAGAAACAACTGAAGGGGAACGTGCTGGAGATCTGCAGTGAAGCAAACAATGCGAAGAGGGAATGATTTTTCAGTTTGTCCTCTAATACAAGAAATAGGCAAAGAACAATTGCATTTATGAGACTGTACGTGTGAAATGGAAGAGCCGTTCCACCCATTGATGTGTTCTGAGGCTGCTGCCTGGATGAGGTCACTGAAGACAGCATTCTTTTTCACTTTTCTTGTCCACCTTTTGCCTGTGGAACTCACTGCCACTGACTGAAGTGAAAGTCAAAAATATAAACTAGTTCAAAAACTACCTGAAAGAATTCAAAGACAGATCATCAAAGTCTAGAGGACATACTGGAGTGAACGTAATGCTATTGTTCGTGTTTTCTCTTTTTTCCTAATTCTTTTCCTGCCTTCCCATTTTCCTTTCTTAAACCTATATACCATCTTCTGGGCCACAGAAGTTTTCTGTATCCGTCCTGGGCTTGAGGAGATGGTTCCTTTTCTTTGCCTTTCGGCCATAGGGTGCAACCACATCTCACTATAGCTAAGAGTTAACAATGAGGTTTTAGGATGTGATGAGATGTTTTCTCCAGGAAACAGATTTCAAGGTAGCAGAAAGCTTGGCAGACCACGGATTGGCAACTAATAGAGAGCATACATTGTCTCAAATAGCTGGGCTTAGCCTCAGAAGTGTTTCCTAAGGGTTGCATGTTTTTGTTCATTGGATCCTTCTTTATTTTTCAACTTAGTGCATCACTGTATCTTGGACTTCAAGTACTGCAGATCACTAGGAAGGCATGTGACTGTGTTATTGGAATGTGCTTTGTTCTGGATCTGTAAAGTCATAAACATTTGACCACTGTCTGTGCACTCAAGAGGTCATTACCAGAAATGATCCATGACACACAAGACACCCATGTCCAGCCCAGGGGAGAGCTGCTATCTGCTGTGTGGCAACACGGCTTCCTGTGCAGAAGAGGGCTCTCACAGACCCACCAAAACCAACAAGGATCTTTGTCAAGTTACTAATTCATCTCTGTTTCCAGCACCCCTACAGAGTGGTTTATAGTTTGTGAAATACTAAATAAACACTGAAAGACACTTTGGTTTTACGTCAGTGACATGAACTCTTTTCCATCCCTTGCTCCCCCCATCATTGTCCCATGGGTTTGCAGAGATGGGCCTGGCTTTAGGAAGTGATAAGAGAGGGGGGAGAGGGCACAGGGAGATTGCTTGCCCCAGGGCAAAACTCCAAATGCTCCAGACAGGAGAAGGAAGTAGCATGCCAAAACCAAGAAACTCATGTAAGACTCTCAAGTGTTTTGTCTGAGGCGGTGCTGGAAAGCAGCGCTGTTCTCTACCACAGCAGAAAGAGAAATAGGGCTGGGGGAAGAGCTTTGTGCCACAAGTGAGACACAGGTGCTTTGTGAAGGAGCAGCTGCAATGGCTGTGCTGCTCGAAGAGCTCGATGCGGCAGGGAAGACTCATCCGTGAGAGGAGCGGTGCCGATGCCGCTCCCCGGAGCTGCTGAAGGACAGCCAGGCCCGCAGTCGGCACGCTGGCAGCAGCTCTGCGCTGTGGCCACCGCGGGAGCTGCAGCCCTGCGCCGCTCAGCACGGCTCAGCCACCTCACTGCTGCGGAAAGCAGCTCCCGCTGCCAGGGGAGAAGGCGCGGACAGAGGCTGTTCCCCGGGGAAGCGGCTACTTCAGCGCAGAAGACAAGCAGTAAAAAGCAAGGGATGCAGTACCAGGCTGGTTGTGCTGGGGCGCTGCTTCCCAGCACAAATCTAAAAGGTGCTGGCAGGAGGCAGCGATCCCTCGGCAAGAGCCAACGGAGGAGGAAAGGCAGCTCAAGGGTGCAACCTCCCTGTCAGGGTCTCGTGGCTCCCAGGTGAACGTGAGCCTGCTTAGCCAAAAAGGTAGGAGGGAATTAGAGAGTGCTTTTACTTTGTATTTGTAGAACAAAACCAGCAAAATCTAAAAGGATTCATTTCTCCACAAAATGTGAGGTGGGCAAACACAAGAAGCTGCCTTGTTTTCACTGGAAGGCCAGCAGAGACTTCTGCACAAACAAGCATAGATGAAGTAATGCTAGATCTCTTTTTCTCTTACTTGCCATGTTATAGCCAAGATTATTATGGATATCTAGGAAGCTTCACTGATAACCTGGGTACTGTGCACCCAGAACTAGAAGTTTGATGTCTAATTTATTCTACATATTCACTGCAAAACCTACATGTTGATCTGACAGGTGGTTTTGGTTGCTATGTATATCAATATATTTTGTTTATGCTCTGTCAGGCTTCCCAAGTGGTTACAGAGCTGTGTGGATGATGAGATACAATATAGAGAATATGGAGACCACTGGACAGGTCAGAGGCTTTTGACAAAGGTCACTTTGAAGCATCTTGGAGCACCAGATACTCTACCTCCTTCACCATCCTAAGCTACATCAGAGGGAGTAAGAGATGTTGCTAGCAGAAGTTTAAAGGAGGGTGGGAGACTGAAGTTGAAGGTTTTGTCTCCCCTCATGCCTAAGCAAAGATCCCAAATCTTTATTAATCATTCCCTGGGTGCACTGTTGAAGGGCCTCTCCCTCCGTGTCAGGATGAAATACCTGCTCTTGCTGACCTGACAGCCCACAGGTGCTGAGAGTTGCAACATGCTTCAGAAGGCAGCACTGAAACCCTGGCCCCCCGATGGTATCACTGCACCACCAGAAGAGCTGCAGGTCATGCAGAGGAAGGGCACCACGACCTGGGAGGTCAGCAGCTCCATGACACTGAGAGGTGGCTCTGGGAGAAATGAAACACTTGGGACCCAAAACCAGCAGAACAAGACTCTGAAGCAGTGCTTTATCTCAGGCAGGTGCCTAGATCAATGGGCTGTAAACTGTGCCTTTTTCTCTCCCCTCAGACTGTGCTGCTGGAGCTGCCCTTCCCCACTAGGTGCTTAGTGGTCTCTTTTACCTCCCTGCCAGGAGCAGGACAGCCAGCACAGTCCCTGCTCATTACAGGTACAACCAACCTGCTCCTTTCTCAAACGTGACATTCTCAGGGGAGTATCTTCCCATCGAGCTGTTCCTCTGCACTAATACCGAGCTGGGCTGAGGGTTAGACCCCAGATGCCCGTGGCCCTGGTTTGAGGGAACATGGCACAGCTGTTCTTAGAAGTTACCCTGGGAGTGACCCTGAGCTTCTCTCAAATCTCACAAAGCAGATGACACCAAAGCAGAAGCACTTCAACAGGAGAGGAGGAGATATAGAAGTGGCTCCCGCTGGCTTAACAGCCTGCAGACAAAGATGTTCTCAGCAGGAACAAGAGGCAGTTCAAGCCTCAGTCTGCACCTCACCAAGGACATTTTCTTGAGGGCTGACTGGCAATCCTTGCAGCCACCACCTGTCCCTAGAACATGTTGTTCCCCCTCAGCTGTACCAGCACTCTTGGTAGTGCACTGGAGGCCAGTTACTACAGTACAAAAAAGTGATATTGTCTGAGATTAACCCAGAGGAAGGTCTGCTACAGCTGCTATGATCCAGGCACACAAACCAGATTTAAGAACCAGTGGTTTGGAAGAAGCCCTTTCTAGGGCTGACCAAGTTGATCCTGACACATCCTTTGACTCGTGTCCAGGCTTTTTCAATTCACAGCACTGCTATGCAAAGGTGTGACTGCTCAAGCAGTGGTTCAGCGGTCTGACACAAGCACCCTCACCCGCAGTGCTCACTCCCAAGCTGTACAGACTGCCAAGCATACTCTAGATTCACCCCAGAGCTGGCTGGTTCACAAATCTGTCCATCTAGGGCCCTTAAAAAGCAGGTAGGAAGTTTCATTTATTTGGGTACTCTTCGGAAATATCATGTCTGTACAGCCCTCATTTGGCTGTCTTGTGTGAATGTATTATGAAACAGACTCATTACACACACAGATAATACTGTATTTTTGCCTCCTTTCCTACACAGGACAGGGCCTGCTCCAAGGATGAATCAGAGAACACTATTGTCTGTAGCATCCCAGCTTCAACATCTGTTGAAATTGGACAATAGTGTCTAAGTGAAGCAGGAAACTGTAGGAAGAGGAAGGATTAGGGCAGCCAATTGCTGCCCTGAGGATCTGGCTGCTCTCCTGCCCTGCTGTGCAAAGGAATGAACCAGAAGTGTTCAGGGCTCCTAACTAAGAATGTGTGCACACAGGCCTTTTCTGAATGCTCCTCTGCACAGCCTTGCACTGGTACTGCAGAAACACAGGAAACTCAGACACTGAAAGGAAGAAATGGGTTTGCTTTTAAGCTTAGTGTGTTACCAGCCTCAGTTTAGTCTGCACTACACGAACCAGCTGAGTTTTTCAACAAGAGCTGCCAAACACACAGGTATCACAGGGGTGGAGGGCTCAGGAAAGCTCAAGAACCGTCTCATTGGTTCAGTCTGCAGGGTACTATTTGAAGAGTGGATTGCAGCAAGGCCTCAAGACACACTCACATGGAAAATGAGAAAACTTACACCAAAGGCTGGCTCAGAGCAGCCTTTTTCCAGGAGAGCTGTGTGTTTTTCTCACTAGAGAATGAGTATCACTGAAGCATCGCAGGCCTACAGCCAGCCAGATCCCCCTGCAATTTAGGTTGCTACAATAGCTGAGGAAGGGAGTGTTTTGTTTAACTGTAGCCAGGTTACAGTCACCTATAACTGCGCAGGTTTCCGTTCTGGAGCACTGGTGGGGTAATGCAAGTTTCCTTGATGCCACAGGCCTGTTAAAATGAAGTACAGTTATTTAGTGCATTGGTGACATAGTGCTCTCTGGCATTGCAGGCCCTGTGTGGGCTAGTGTGCAAAGTGAAGTCACGAGAGGTTTATGGGAGCAAGGATTCCTGCTATGCTCACCTACTTAGGAAGGGCATTGGGTAAGAGGGGCTTGGCTCTCCAGTTGCCTAAGCACAGGGAGACCTACATTCCCCACACATGGAAACAGCCAGCCCCAAAAGAGCCTCTGTGTAAAAGCCCCACAGGGCTGAGGGCAAACCACCCAGTGCCTACAGCACTAAGATGAGTTTCTGTTTTAAATGGGGAGTTGAATTTGTTTTAGTTTGGGATGTTCAGCTGGAATCACCTGAAGCCTTAAAAAACACAAAAAGATGGCCTGGTTTGTGGCTTCTTCCTTGACTCTGTCCACATTGAGGCTTGCTGTGGAGTTACGGTGAGGGGAACTGCCAAAGCAGATGGGTGAAGGGTACAGTAAGTAGAATGTAACAACTTTATTATAGCAATGATCCATCCAGGCAATGAAATTACTGCAAGTGGTTGGTTCTTTTCAGCATCTTTAAAGGATAACTCCTCAAGCAGGTGCAAGAGATGGGCGCAGGCTTTGCCCCACCGACATCAGTAGGAATGGTTTCTTTTGAAGGATTCCTTGTGTGGAAATGCTCCTCTGCTCCCCTCCTGGGAGCGTGTGAATTCTCAACAATCCCGGCTGCTGTTTAGCTGCAGAGGTGACTGATTTACACAAAACCAGATAGCAAGAACTTCCTGAGATGACCCTGTTTTGTGAGGAGATTCTAATCTCATGACAAGTTTGTCTAGCCAGATAATGACAGTAATTAGCCAGGAGGCAAGAAGGTGGATCTAGGTATTCTGCTTCATGAGTAAGAAGGATGTTTTATGGCAGTGGAATTAGGAGGAGGATGGAAACTGCTAATATGCTCCAAAATGGAGTTGGAACAAACAGCACAGTGCAGACTACTCTTGGGACTCCCCAGCCTGCTCTCTTCCCAGAGCAGAGAGGCCCTTTTCCAGAATAAGACAGTGCTGAGCCCATGCTGCCATTTGATATCAGCAGCATCACCTTTATCATTCCTCCTGCACAACCCAGTTTTTCTGAAACATGCAATGTGGGACAAAGAGGACTAATGCAATAAACAAATGCCAGCGTTTCAGATATTCGAATACAATTTGTAGTGGACAAATGAGCAAATAGGAGAGGCAGTCTCAGTAAACACCATACTCATTCTAGGACACAATAAGCTGAAATATATCCCTGCAGTTCCTATGCTGCTTGGTAGGTGCTTGCCTGCTGCAGCAAGGGCAGACCTGTCTTATCTCTGGTAATTTCTAGTCAAATATTTGCAAAGTGCTTACATATGGGGTAGATAAAAACCCACAGGAATGGAGAGAATAGAGTACTTAATTCACAAGTGAATGCACTTTTTTTCCTGGAAAAAAAGAGTCTTTATAAAGCAAAGGTGAGATGTTCCTTGCAAACAGGTAGCTCTGGTGGTATCAAGGGATGCTCTTTTGTCTTTCTGGGGTGCTGCCAGACACCCTGAAATGATAGAGTGGAGAGGAATGTGAGATTTCCCCCTTTCATCATAATGGTTACTTTGAAGCCTAATTACAGCCATTTAAAGAGCAGCCTATTAGCCATGCTACTGCTGATGGCTGCACTGAACTGCATGGCCTGACAGGGAGCTGGCTGGGCAGCTCAGACATCCCACTGGAGTTTGGGAAAGGCACAAGGCAGCAGCAGGCATCGTGGGGCTGGCAGCCTCTGGCCTGCCTGCTCCAGGGCGCTGTGGGGAACAGCAGCACTGTGGGACACTGGAACCCACTGTGAGGTGATGCTTCATGTGCCACAAAGGCCAGTGCCTGCCAGGGACCCTGCAGGGCTTGCTCACATAACCCCAGGAACTCTGCAGCTCAGGACTGTGACAAAGGATGGCTGCAAGGGAAAATAAAACCAAGAGGCAGCGCATCAGTTGTGGTTCCTTCTGAAAGCACGTAAGAGCCCCTGCTGCTCCCCAGCTGCTGGAGTACACTCTGTAGACAGAGCCCCACCATTTCTGTGGCTGTGACCATCACAAGGCCTGGTCACACTTGGTGCTGCTTTTCTCTTGCAAGACTTGCCCCCTCCATTATGCTTCATGTTCCTGTCTCTGTGCACTCCAGAAACCAGGCAGCTCAGCCTAGACCTTGAGTGTCCAAGCACTTCGCCCTCACCCAGGAGAACTACAACTGGTAACCCAACTCTAAAATAAAGGCCTAGCACAATGGTGTCCCTTCAACAGAGGAGAAGCAGAAAGCTGAGAACACTGACTCTCTGCAATCTCATCTTCCATTATGAGTTAGACCAACTAATTTCTGCAAAGTTCCTCACGCTGCTTGTCACAGGTGGGCCACCCAGCACCAGATACTCACCTGGTGTAACTGGAATAGCTGTGTCTACTGGAAGTCTGAGGGGGATATTCATGAGCCGCAGGTCTGACACTAAAGAAGGTGCTGTGCCTCTGGTCACACAGCAAGGTTGGTGAAAGCAGCAGGGTGGCACTTGAACTTGTCTAGTTACAAACTGTGGCAGTTCAGTGCCGTGTGACCGACCAGGGACACCCCTGCAGCAGAGGCGGGATCCTCGGAGGGCTGAAGCTGGGAGCTGGGGCAGGAATAGCATCAGCTGTCCCAATACACAGTGTTCCCACTTGTGAATCAAAGCCCTTACTAAGATCCTGTCATGTCCAGACATGTTTCATTCTTATTCTTGCAGACATAACACGAAGGCAAGGATCCATCTTTTTTCAAGTGCATAATTTTTTTCTCCTTTTGCAATGGGAGAGGAAGACAAACTGAAACGTGCTTGCTGGAAGATTGGAAACAGGAAGTTCTGTTTGATTTGCACATTCCCTGTTCCTAATGAAAAGGAGGAAATATAAATCACAGTCTTTTATTTCAAATTCGGCATAAAAATTTGCCTTCAGGACAATGTCAAATAACAGACTTCACACTCCTTGGAATTAGGCTGATAGGAAGTACAAGGCAAAGGCTCACTTATGGGAGCATTTCATTTAGTTACAGGTCCCCATTCAAATCTCATCTTTGAGAAGCCCACAAAAATAGCAGCAGCAAGATAATAAATAATAGCTATTTTACATAACTTTTACACATAAAAATTATTTTACATAATTTTAACCTATTAAACGCTTCTTTCCTCCTTCTGCCTCACATCATCAGGAATACATTAGTGTTGGGGAAAAGCACTTAATTGAAATATTCTTATGGAAAGAAAATAAACCTTTTTTTTTTTTTAATTATTGTTTTCCCATCTTTTGCTTTCCTTCCCTTATGTAATTTGGCCTCATTTTTAATCTTTTCTGGTCTTCCTTCCATCTAGGAACACTTCTGGTTATACTGGAAATTGAGACAAAGACATTCAGCAATAAAGAAAAAGCATGAAGTGAGCTTATGTTTTGAATTTGAAAGAACAAAATCAACTTGAACTATTCAGTGGAACTGTCATGAGTCTTCTAACAAAGCAATTCCGCCCTGTGTCAGTTGTGTATGCAGAAATGTTCTTGTGTCAAAAAAGTGTTTTTATTAGAGGTGTTATCTTATTCTGGTCCAAACTGTCTTATGTATCTGCCACATCTACAGACACAGAGATAAAAAATTCTACAGAAGAATTACAGTTTCCACATCTATGGGAGGAAAAGAGGCTAGATGGACTGCTCCTGCCACGTGGAGTTAAATCCCTCCCTTATCCCCTGCAGATCCACACCTGATATTTGCGCAGTGACCAACACCAATGAGACTTCAGATAAAAACTTCATTAAATTACTGCAAATGTGTGATGCTGGCATTCAAAAGCAAGTACTTCACATTACTTCTGCTCAGTTTGCACTTCATGACTGTCACAGTGTTGGCATATTTATTTGGGAATTTATAGTGCTAGAGAAAGGGAAAAGGTCTAGAGACCTGATTGCCTGCTGTCACGGTAACAGACATGGCCAACTGCATGGTCCTGAGACGAGAAACTGCCCTGCACTGTGACCTGAACCTCCTCCTTGGAGCTGCAAACTATTGGAAGCCTTGAGCCAGAGAAACAACTCTTTAATTTCACATCAGGTGCTGTATTCTGGCTGCTCTACTCACATTGACAGGCATCTCACTTCAGCTGGCCTGTCCCTGCCCGGGTCCCAGCCTTGGGAAGGGCTGGGTACACGCAGCCTGGGAAGGCAGGGCATGGATGGCACCACCCCACAGCTCAGCCTACACCTGCTCCTTCCCAGCTGAGCAGGAGCAATACTAGATCTGGTCTGGAGGCATGAGGCCTGTGCAAGTTCTGTCTAACTACAAAGCACTCAGGATCAGCAGTTTCTACAGACAAAACTGAGTTTGTGTGGCTGCACTATCCTAAACACCAGACTAGAAGTCCTTCCTGATCTTCTTCTTCTAATATCTCAGAGCACAACTCCTGAATCTCTCCTCTCTGAAGCAGCTCATCAATTTTGATCTGATTTGGCTTCTCAAAATTTGATAAACATGTAAGTGAAAATGTGCTTTGGAAGACAAACACAAACATCCCTGTTCAGCAAGCTGAAACAGAAAGATTCCCAGGATTTCGGTAAAACATTGTAATAACCACCATATAATTGCAGGAAGGTTTAGCCCAGTGAAAGAACATTTCCTGAGGTTAATTCCAAGCAAGCTATTATTTGAGCAGAGGAATTAATGAGTTCTAGCTCACCAAGTACCTCTGTCCTTTGTCCCTTAATCTCCCCACCACAAAAACCTCTGCCCCTGTGTCAAACGTAGATGAAATTAGTCAATGCCTTCAAAAGTTATTAAGAGGAGACTGATAAATGATGAGACAGATAACACACTCGTGCAGGCTCACCTCCTCCAGAATCCAGGCTCAAAATGACCCACACACCTTCAGCCCAGCCTAGCAATTACCACTGCTCACAGTAAATAACAACACAATATAAACAACATAAATTCATTTGTATGTAAATATGACACTGCTGTTCCATGCACAAGCATAATTCATGTTGTTGAGGCTATAATAATTCAATGGTTGATTTTAATAACTATTCCTCCTGGTGATACAGAACTTAAGTCTGCAGGGAGACCTTCCAGCACCTTCCAGTACCCAAAAGGGCTCCAAGAGAGGAAAAAAGGGACTTGGGATAAGAGCATGGAGTGGAAGGGCAAGAGAGTGTTGCTATCCATGGCAGGGAGTGGGAAGTGGATGGTCTTCCAGGTCCCTTCACACTAAAACCATTCTGTGATTTAATGGCGATTGCTAAGCCTAGTAAAAATCCCAAAGAGGAAGCAGTGACCCAAAGTTTAGATTTAAACAACAGAAGAGTTCCTGTGTCTGGCCATCTGCAAGTAACACAATGAAACTCTTGTCACAAGCAGCACAGGAATCTTCCCCTTGTACCTGGGCATTGTACAATGAGTTAAGTGAGATGGAGCCACCCATAGATTGTTCCCTCAATGAAATTTCAACTAAAAGAAACCCACTCAAAATGAGATATTTTTCTGAAAAACTCCCATGTCTGAAACACCTAGATGACCAGCACTAGGATCTGACTATGTGGTTAGAGAGTAGCTTTAATGCTCTGGCTTGGCAGACTCACAAAAGGTCTCAATATACTTGAAAATATATCTCAATATATCAGACTTCATCTGCTGCTATGCTATGATTCCAGCTCCTGGATGTGAAACCACCCTTCTGCATGTCTGCTCTACCAGTAGCTGCTCAGAAGGGCTTGTTTCATGGGATTTGCTGTAAAAAGCCTGCATGTTCATACCCTTCCCTTTTAATGTGAATCTAGGAACTCTTTTATGCAGTGCTATGGAAATGGTTGTCATGACAGGAGAATTGTGACTTCCAGAAGGGAATACATAGGAGCAGATGTCCATAAGTCCGGCCACTCCTGTAATCATCACACAAGGAAATTTCAAAGAGTTATACCACAGTTTCAGAGTTCTCAGTGAAGTTTTTATACCTGAAATTGCTGAATTGTCCATGTGTTAAAATTGTCTGTGTATTGAAAGCACATTCCTAGCTCCAAATTCCTGAGCTAAGGAAAATGTCCCTCTTTGCATATAACCCATATGAAGACCCTGGGGTTTTGTTCTACTCCACTCTAGCCAAAGGCTGGTATTGTTAATCACCTCCCCACTGCTCACGTTAGCAGAAACTTTTGCCCAGGTACAAGTGCAGACAAATCTTGGGCTGTGCACAGTGCAGCTGGACTTGGCCTTTCTTGCTCTAAGTCCCTGTCACATGCTGCAGGCAGGCCTGAGCCCAAGCCCTTTGATTAAAACAGGGTTTCCTGAGGCTTCCCAAGGCTTGCCTTTGGTGTGCTCCACCTGCCAAGGGGAATGCAAACAAAATTTGATTCCCAGTACCAGGTAATGCTGCCCTAACACAGATCAGCCTGTGTGCATTCAGAATCACAGCAAGTGGGGCTATTTGTCCTCCTGCAAGCCTCCTTTGCTGGCTTGGGTATTTCCCTTTTCCTGTCACCCATGCAAGAGTTCACTCTGGTGGCTTAAGTAAAGACAAGCCAGAGTAAAGGGCACAAATACTTCTGCATGAAGAGCTCACAGTGCCCAGATGGGAAGAGCCCCCGAGTGCTCAAGAAGAGGAAAGTAAAGGAATATTAAGGCTGATCAAAAGAAAGGTCACAGAGTGAAGAATGCTGATGTGGGCCATTCTCCCCTGTGCAAGCACTTAGGTGTGTTTATAGAGGGGGAGACAGTCTTCCTAGGGCAAGAGAGCAAAAAGGGCAGTTCTTAGGCTATGAATAGGAAACTGGCACCTGGCAGCACAGGGAATCTACTCCTGTTTCTCAGCACAGCCTCTGTCAGTCCTGCATTCTTGCTGCACACCAGGTGCAATGCTCCAGCACCAGAGCCTCTCTCATCCTTTTCCTCTTCCAGGAAAGAGCTTACAGGACAAAGATGATTAATCTCATTTTGCAGGCACAGAAACTGAGGCAACAAAGAAGCTGAAAGGAGTAATAAAATCCATACCAGCCAGTGGGCCTGACAGTTGTGCCTCCCCTCCTCCAGAAGGTTTTTGTGCATGGAAAATCACTAGTGCAAACAAGAAGCACTCCTCCCAAGTCCCAGGAGAGAGGATGTTGGATTTTTCACTCCCAGATGGCGGAGCAGCTCAAAAACACACAGCCACAGAGACCCAGCAGTGTTTAGAAGAAGCCTGAGGAAGTTAATGGAGTCAGCTCTATCTGTGATCTTTATCTGGGTGGCTCTGATCTCCCCACTCAGCCCTGTCTGCGGGGATGCCATGCGCCTCCGCCAAGGCCTCTGGGAAGGAGCCCCCAGCTGCAGACAGCAGAGGGCAGGCAGCAGCACAGGGGGCAGTGGTGTCTGGCACAGCTGGCCTCGCTCCCTGGCCCAAATCAAACACCAAACCACACGGCACTTGCAGCCATTATGAAAGGAAACGTCAGAGCCACCAGGCCAGACTGCAAGGCAAGAAGGCTGTAATGTTCAGCTTCTCCCTGTTTCACTTATTCTCTTTTGCTCAAAAATTCTCAATGGTTAAAAATGTGAAATCCTTTAGTTTCAGCACCTGTCATTGCAAATGCAGCTTCTGCAGATTCACAAGCCATTCTTCCAAAAAAACCACAAACCAATGAGTTTAGGGAGAGAAAAGAGGATTTTTTCCCTTTCTGAACTTTTACCCAACATAGCAAACTTAGCCACTGGATTTCCCTGCTGGACTTTGCTTTAATTGAATAACATAGCAAGTCCTCATTACCCCCTATGAAGTCCATCATCCCTAATACACCTCGGAGGGCAGCATTTCTGACTGTGCCCTGCCAATCCCTCTGCAAGGTACAGCATGGTAACATGTGATTTTGGGGACCTTATGACTGCTGTGGTCAGGTGCCTTGGGTCAGAGAGGATAGCAAGGAGGTAGGCAATGTGCATAAAGCAATGCACTGCTGTGGGAAAACCTGGATTAATACTGGCTTGACTTGCACTGAAGTGTGTCAGGCTGGGCTCAGTGAGACACGGCAGTCTGAGTCTAGAGAGGCAGTGCAGCTGAGAGACAATGACTTGCCTCCAAAAGCTGCATCTGAAGGAGACAAGCGGATCTGTGTAAATGGGCCTTCAGGAGACAACCATAGCAAAAATATGAGATAGCACCTAACAGCTAGAAATACAAACACACAGGCAAGCACTTACGTAGTGAAGCAAGAGCTGATGGAAAAATCAAAATGGAAAAATGTGGTTTCTTCAGGCTGAAGTGAGAGAGGAGCAGCTCTTGTCTTTCCTGTGCTAACAGTGCTGAGCTGTGCCTTACAGCATGTCCCAGCCGAGGATCCACAGAGCAGCTCAGCCAGCATGCTTAACCAGATTTTCCACCACACCTTTGGGCTGCAGCACACTGTCATTATATCATGCATGCCTGAAATATCTCAGTAAAGACAGGATAAAGGAACCAAGGGACCTGTTCCTGACTTTGTTCACTGGAGCCAGCAGCAGCTCTGCGTGGCTCTGAGGGCTGTTCTGGAGGGGTGAGGCCAGCCAGTCCCCAAACACCTCCCTGCTCATTCTCTGTAAGCAAGGCCCAGCATCTGCCATGACTGGGCAGAAAGTGTCCGCGTTGTTATGGGCACACAGGGCCCTTCATGCCTGGGTTCAGCCTGTGCCACAGACAAGCTGTGTCTGCAGGCACGTGAGGCAGTGCATGTAAGCATCCTGAGTTACCCCCTGAGAGGTGCTACTGCATGCCATTCCCTTGCAGACAGATTTCAGATTCAGAAAGAGAAAACAGCCCAGAACCTGGACAACTGCACAATGCTCGGCCAATGCAGAATCCACTGGGCTTGGGAAAGTAAAACAGCAACAAAACCCACATGTTACTTGTGAGTAACTTCAGCAAAGTGTACCTGAACAGCTCAGGTAGGTCCCAGGGAGGCCAAATTCCTGTACACACACTTGCATTAAAACAGGGTTCCACGGCCTGCCTGCTCCATCACGCATACTCTGGATGGCCTCTCACTTCATAATACTTTTCAATAACTTAGGAAAAGTTATGGGTTCTTCCCATTCATGTGGAAAGGTGCTGGGGGTTTCACAGCTCATTCACAGCCTAGCCCCAGCCACAATTATTAGATCATCCTATTCTTCCAAGACCCACACAACCCCTCCAATGGAAAAGCATGAGTCTTTCTATAGGATGGACCCTGTCATTAATATCAGGAGATCATGTCTTACACTTTCCTCATTCCTTTCTTCTGAGTAAGACCTTCTTTTGCAAATAGACAAGGGAGGGAGAGAAGAAAAGGAAGTCAACTCCTTCACTGCCACACAATATGCTAATGTCCCCAGAGTATTTGTTTGGGGTTAGTTTGAGCCCCATCAAATGGTTTTGCTTGACCAGGACCAAGGTCTTATTTCCACCTGTAGCTGGGCTGACACAGGGCCTTTGATCTCCTTCTTGCAGGACATTCAGACCACTCATAGCTGGTTGCAGCACTGTAGAAAACAGCCTAGCTGCATAGTTCAACCCTTAGAGCAGAGGAAGGTCAGGCAGCACTTCAGCAACATTGACACATTCAGGTTAGTCCAGAATAAATTGAATGCTTTGGCATATACAGGTGGAGCTTGCTTGTGCACAAAACATCTTCTCCTTCCACTTCCTAAGTTCAAGCCAGCACAAAAGCCCAGCTTCTGGGCTGCATGAGAGCAGCCTTGTGCTGGCAGGCAGAGGCATCATTCCTAACTCTGCCCATCTCTGCAGTCTCTGCCTCTCCACTGCCTCATTCCTTTTCTGTGGCTGGCCTTACAGTGCTTGGTATTGCTCCACCTCAGATGTACTTGTCAGGTGGCTTCACAAAGACCATACCAACTCTACTTCTGCTTTCCCTGCTTTTCAGTGGCACCCAGCCTTGGCTCAAAATCTTGTCCTATTTCCTCCACACCCAGACTCATGTCAGGTCCTCACTGTCTCCTGCTGAAATCAAGAGCCCATTAAAAACTTCTTCTGTCCTCCTAGCCAGGCTTGGCACTCTCACTCACCACATTCCTGGAGTACATCTCAAAAACCCCAGGGATTTGCACACAGACACAATCACAGGAGAAACAAAGAACAAACAAATATCAGGACACAGTAGGCTGCAAAGTGCCCAGGTAAACCCAAACACGAGTGCAGTTATCTACCTGTACTTCCCTGCCTCCCGAAGAGAGAACAATAACTTGATGAAATGTTGACAATATTTGTTAGTAAGAGACCAGCCTCTTGTGCAGCTGTGCTGTATACTTGTTTCCCAACGGGTATTTGTTAAGCACTTACACTGGAGATGAGCAGAGCTGCCAGATCTTGCTGTCTCTTACAGTGGTGAGACATCAGCGAGTTCACAGGAGGTGATGGGACCAGATCCACAGCTGCAGAGCAGCATTTTCACAAGCCTTCAGCAGGGGCCCAACTCTGCCCTGTGGAGATCAATGGGGAAATACCACAGTTAGTGACTTCAGGGTGTGCTCCTAGCTTTGGAAAACCAACTGTAGATTTCAGCAGGACTTCTGCTGTCATCCGTGAAACTTGGACCAAACGATGTGGTTATGCTGCACCTGCATTTTGCCTTAAAGGATCCCAAACTATTTATAGCTACTTGCGTTGTACTTTGAGGTGTGTTTGGGTGGGTAAGCAGCAAGGACAAAGCCAGGCACCCAAGTCACCTCACGAAAAGATAAAACAAAGATATCTTCAGTAACGTGCAGAGCAGAGAGAAGCAGCAGGCAGGTACCTGTGCACGCATTCATGGTGCCCTGTCCCCACCGGGCAGCTTCTCTCACCTCATAGAGTTATTCTCTTGTGACCTTAGCCAAGTGAAAACATTCACAAACACAAAACTCCAGGTAAAACAAAATGTCATCTTTTATTCAGAACAAATAATTCCCTTGCTGTGAGTGACTTTTTTTAATTTTACAGGAAACAAAAATAACAAAATATAAAACCTGATAGTTTTAAAAATAATTACAAGATTTTTGACTGAAATTAGACCTTACTGCAACATTTCTTTTTCCCTGAACTAACTTAACAGATCTGCCAGACAGCCAGTGTGATCAGATGAAAGAAAAGCAGCATGTTCCCCAAAAACGCTCTCACCTGTAATCACAGTCAGACCAGCAGCCACTGGCTCTTTACTAAAGCCAGATTCTTTACCAATAACCCTCACTGATAATCCTAGGGCAGAATTTCCCCTGCAGTCTCCCCATGTGAGATTACATGTTAATCAAAGAAAAACAACCCAAGTATTAGGGTGTTTTTCTTTACCTCTAAAACAAACACAGAAGCCTTCAGATCACACCCATTGTGTCACATACCTGAACCTTCTCACGTGAACTTCGCTGTCTCCTGCAGCTGTGTGTGCTGACAGCAGGGAGGTCACTCGGGGTCCTTGCTGCTAGCCCTGAGCAGCACAGCACACTGGCTCTGCTCCCTACAGGGCTCATGGCTGCCACATCTGACTGCACCTCCTCATCTTGTGCCAAGTCCCAAAATTAGAAAAGAAGAGAAAACCAAAATGACACCTCCAATATCGTACAGCAAAGGGAAAACCAAACAAGAAGAGCCCAAGCCCTTTCCTCTCCAGCACAGACTTTCCAGAGGGATACTCAACCACTCCTGAGATCCTCTACCTTCAACATCCAAACAGCTGCTCTTGCAGCAAAGGCCATTCTGAAAGGTGCCCTGGATCTCAGACATGTTCCATGCTCCATGACAATGGAAAGAAATTTTTTCTTGTTGTTATGTACATTAAAGGACTATGAAAAACTAGAAGAGGCAAAGTCACTTCTAGGTAAACTGAAGCAAAGCGAATCAGTCGGAGCAGCTAGTGCACCGTAGGGGCCACAGATTCCTAGGGTTTCCACAGTTTGTTCTTCCTCTTCTGCTGGAAAACAGTGTCCACATAGAATTTGAGCCCCAGGATTTCTAGATGTCCTACAGGTGAGTCAGGGCATTAGTTCTTCAGAAATCACAGCCATGTCTGCAACACACATACAAACCATCAGCCAAACTATCAGTTTCTGAGTCACTGTGAGAGACAGTATCTGTTTTATTCATGTGGCTCTCATTGGAGTGCTGGAGTCACTTGGAAGCACAGTACTTTACTGGACTGCAGAGTGCAGAGGCCAAAAGAGAAGTCCAGGATCCTGAAAGGAAAGGGAGCAAGACAGCACTGGTACAGAGCACGGGTCCAAAGGGCCTACACCATCCAACCTCTGCCATCGTGTGTCTCAGGATCATCTTTAGAAGGAAGCTGTACTTTGATCTTTGCAGTCAGAGCCTTTTTCTGGAGTTCTCCTTCCAGTGACTCTTTGATTTTAAT
The DNA here is from genome assembly GCA_030060385.1 of Muscicapa striata striata. Taxonomy (NCBI): domain Eukaryota; kingdom Metazoa; phylum Chordata; class Aves; order Passeriformes; family Muscicapidae; genus Muscicapa; species Muscicapa striata. The sequence goes on along the minus strand of JAREIS010000061.1, from coordinate 160,807 downwards.
GCCATGCATATTCTAAGCCAAGCTGTACTAAAAATAGGATTTCTTACTAAGAATGGCAGTGGCATTAATCACTTTTTGCTCCGTTCTCATCTCATGCTCTGCTGCCACGCCTCTGGCTGGAGGAGTGTGCTGCAGTAATCATCCACAACTATGTGCTTCTGTGAGCAAGTTTTGAACCTTTGCCATCCTCTGGAAGCTCCCACCGTTTTTTCTTTCATGTGCTAATACAGCTCAGTGGCTTATCTCCTTTCGCATCCTTGGGGCACACCTCTCTCAGACTGTACACTGACAACCCAACCAAGTGGGAAAAACACACAGGAGATAGAGCCATCCCTTCCTCCCCCTGGCAGCTTGAGCCAAAATGTAGCTCTCAGCTGAAAGTGATGCTGTTCTTACTTGCATCCAGGAGGAAACAATTTGCCCTGCTGTGGGAAGCTACTGCATCCTTTGGCTTGGACCATCAGCTACACCCCTCCAAGTGCTCATCAGTTACTAGCAAGGAGGCTTTCAGGCTTTCCTAGTGGCAGGGACACTTTTCCAGCTCAATTTCACCAGATGCAGGGTATCACTCCTCCTCACTATGCCTGGAGAGGGGGTTTGGGAGTTCAGACACACCTCTGCCCAGGTGTAATTTTGTACTCAATCTCTCTATATGGAGGGTATGAAGTTTTTTTTCAGCTTTCTTTTGCATTTTGCACATCACTTCCAAGTACAATAACATGTTTGCTCCTGGCCATCCATGACATAGGTGCAGCCAGTGCCAGAGCTGACTGTCACTTACTTGCTCTGATAAGGGGTTAAGTACATACAGGTAAACCAGGGCGTATGTTCATAATGCAGGTGGCAGTGATACTTTAAAGGAGGCACCTTCCTTTGTTCCCTTAATGATTCATTCATTGGGAGTGTGGGAATTAACCTATATAAATTTTTGCTACTAAGTAGATACACCTAGATCCTGAAATAGTGGATGGGTGAGAACCAGTTGCAGAGTCTCTACACATTGTCCTGGCAGCACAGAAAGAAACAAACCCACAGCAGTAGGCTAGGAATAGATGACTGCATGGCATTTCTCACAGAAAATTCTCTTTACCTCCTGTTTTCCAGCGACTCACCAAAATTCCTCCAGGGCTGCAGGAGACACCCCTGAGAAAGGCCAGAGCTGACTGAGACCTTCACCTGGGCTCTCTCTTCTGGGGGCTGGGCCTTTCTATCTAATACAGCTCAGACTAGCAGGCAGCCACACTCTGGTTGCAGCAGCACTGGGAGGAAGGTGTGGGATTGCATCAGGAAGACAATACGAACAGGGAGGCCGGCTTTCCAAGCCTGGCTTGGTGCCTCCTTTGTACACTGCAGCTCACACCTCATCTGCTGGGAGATGGAGAAGAAGCATTTCTTTACTGAAGGCATGTCACTAATGGAGAATTTGGCTCTCACCTGGCCAAAGGAGGATAGAAACCTTCTGGGAGGTTGTGCAGAGCAGCATGAAATCCCCAAACTAACTCCTGTACTCCTAGTATTGTCTGATTCTGTTGGAAAAACCTTTAACGCTCAACAGTGGATCAGCCTCATATTAATTCCAGAGGACAGACTAGTGCTGGTTTATGCAGTGGAAGTTATAAATTCCATGAGCACCAGAGGAGCTGTGTGGGCTGACAGAAGCACGAGGCAATGGTCATTGCCCTGCTCCTGGGTTCCTACAGCTTTGAAAGGAGGTCACAAAGTGCTCCTGTTGCAGTGTGGTGAGGTCTTGGTTGCTCAACCTCTTCAGGAAAGGCTCCACAGGAAGAAGTAAGGCCTCGGACACTGCAAGACCTGACTACACCTTGCTGGAACCTCCAGACAAATGTCCCTCACCACAACAGCCAAGAGCACACAGCTTTGGATAAAAAGGCAGGAATAGCTTAGAGAACACTGTACTGAAAGAAACAGCAAAGAGGTCCTGGAGGGGCATCATCATCCCACTGCAGTTGGGCCAGGACACCAGAGCAGTGCTGGTACACTAACAGGACTCTCAATGGCCACAAATTAATCACGGCACTTAAAAATGTGCAAATAGACCTGAGGCTTGCAGGATATCCTGCAACTGTCAGGTCTTTGTGCCACAGATTAATTCCCCCCTTAGTTGTGCCGATTCTCTGAGAGGGCACTGCACATTTCATATATCTGACAAGCAGTGCTGAGAAAAGGATGATTAAAAGTGTCAAGTATCACCAATCTCAGCTTCTGAGGGAAGGGAAAGCAGAAGGTCAGGGTTCCTGAGGAAACGCAGCTTAGAAGGGCACATGTGTTGGGGGGAAACAGCTATTCACACACACAGTGCCCGCAGAGAGACACAGCAAGGAAGAGCAGAGGCACCAGGGGCTACACTGAGCAGGATGAAACCTCCCCAGCAGAGCAGCACAGACAAAACCACCGGCAGTGGATCTTGGGTGCCTGGCATCCCAGTGCTGTTGCCCCCATGGCATCAGGCAGGTCTCTGTGCTGCAGTGAGCCATGAGCACGGCCTGTGTCTGTGCACTCTGGGAGGCCAGGCCAGGCAGACACGCCAGGCCAGGTCACACAGAAGGTGTGTGGGCACAGCAACCCAATGCAAAGCACTCTCTTGTGTGGCATATCCTGTTTCTCCCCAAGACATGTATGAGCCGCGCTCAGCCGTGCTCGTGGGTGATACCATCTGTTTAATCACTGCTCTCTGTGCTACAAAGTCATCCCAGATGCTTTGCATTGGAGAAAGCTTTTCCAGCAGTCATTAGTGAGGCAGGGGGGTGAAGAAGGAATTGTCAGGCTGCTTTTTGCATAGGTCATGGCTTTAGCTAACAGCCTCCCCTCAAGCCTGGCTTCCTGCTCCCCTCTCCCCCGGTAACTGTGAGTCTCCCTACACCTCACTTCGGGAGGTACTGTACAGGAATATTTCATAAACAGGCCTGAGGGTTTGTCTGCTGCCTGTCGTACTTCCTTCAGAGCACACGAGATCAGCTGGGCTGGAATGTCAGCCCATATCCTGCTCCTCTGCTGCCTGGATGAGAGACTGAAACTTTGCTGCTGCTGCTGCTGACTTGTCATTCATGCTCTCGGGCTCCTAGCTTAAGCCACACTACAACTGGCAGACAGACCTCCCAAATCTTGACACTGACTCAAAATTAGGAGAGGAAATAAAGTTAAGTCTCGCTGTTTTCTGAAGTCTTTACAGTAATATTTAGGTCATACACTGAACTCCATCCCTTTCATCCCTACTGGTTCTAGGGGCCATAAATGCCCTTGCTCCAAAGAAGTAGGTGAAACTTCAAGTTCCCAGGTCATGCCTCCATGCCAGAAAGCCAGTCCTTTGTCTAACTGGGCATCTCCAAGGACTGGCCCCCAAAGGGAATGCCTCACAGTACCAGGCAACTGTACACACTCAGACCTGATGTGCATGAGTAAAAAAACCCCAAACTTCAAGCTCCCACAAATTTTCACACCAAAACACTATTCATATGAAAGCCCAAAAGCTACAACTGTTTCCTCACTGAAGCACCATGGCTGATAAAAAGGTTCACAGGAAAGTCATGAGCACTGATAACCCTGCATAAAGCAGTTGGTCCAAGACAGCCCTCTGAAAGGCTGGAGTGCTTTCCATAAAATTATCTGCAGCATCAGCTGTTAATCATCACAGACCAATTGATCTAATCTTCCACTAAACAACGGCCTGGCTCATCCTTGTTTTGATAGATGCTAGTCTGTGATAGTCCTACAGTTAAGACAGTAAGGCTTGACAGCACTTCTGTGCTGTTTCACTTATCACTTCACACTGTCCCCAGCTTCAGAGCCCAGAGAAAGGTTAACCTGCTCTGCTTCTGCCAGGTAACAGCTGTTCTACTTTCAGGATGGTTGGATCACCCAGGGTTTGGTGAGGTAAGTGGATGTCCTTGCAGGAGCTCCTGTGGGAGGAGCTTTGGAAAACCAGTCAGGACAGGTCCTGCCAGCCCTGGGAGCATTACTGCTCCCATGCTGATGCAACTGGATCCAATCTCCTGGCAGACCCGCTGGCTGCTTTCCAAAGAGCTCCCTCCAGACTGGCTTGCACACTGAGTCCAGGGGATGGCTGTGATGAAATTTGAGCGAGGGGACAAAAGGCTTTCGGCCTTCATTAAAGGTGGGAACACTTGATGAAGATAATGTTGTTATTAATTGGCTCCTCCCAAGAAAACACTAGCTGCCTTGTTCTGCTGTGAGTTTACCATTCTGTGGAGCATCTCCCCAGCTCCAGCAAGGCCCTGGATGGTGAATCATTGTGTTGAACTGTAGTGCAATCACTTGGGATGTCTGAGTGGGATTCATTTGGAGATTCTTGTGCAACATTGGTGTGAGATGGAAAAGCACAGAGTTATTTCAGTGGCAGCACTTAACCTACTCCCACTCAGGATTCAGTGTGTAACAGCTTTATGTCACATGCTCTGCACCAGAGCAGGGACTGAAACACATCCTGAAGATGAAACAGCCTACCACAGAACATTGTTTAAGTACACTCAGAACCAGCTAAAGCCAGAAACAAGGTTTTAGCAGAGGGAAAGATGCAAATTCAAGCCACGTGCTCAAACAACATTCTCGATGCACTGACAAGGCCTCAGTTACCCATGGATGCCTTCTGAATGAAAGGTCTTTTTGGCACAAACCAAGATAATCTCAACAAAAATAAATATTAAGAGCTTTAATCGTGTCTTAAAGCAGAATTTTTCAGAGAACAACAAAAAGATGAGATCTTCTGAACATGCAGTTTCCCTTGAGTCCCCACTAAATCCATGACAAGACTCAGGCTGATATAGGGGCAATGATGAGCACCCCACCATCACTGTTGCACCCCTGTACCAACTTTTCCTGCGATTAGTTTTGCCAACAGACACACATTGTTGAGTCTTGCACTGCTTGCTCATTAGCATTGCAGTAAGTGATTTCTTATGTAAATCATGTCAGCCCACAGAAAAACCAGTTCAATTCCAGTCTGCATTGCTGGGATGGACATAGAACAGAGAAGTGCTAATGTTCTTTTTTCCTTTTTTTTTTTTTTTTAATAGGAAACCAAGGACTGAGCGTAAAAAGCAGTCATTGCCTATCTTCCACTATAAGCAGAAATCCACTCACATCTCCAGACCTTCCCAAATACAAAATTCCACCAGCTATCTTTTTGCAGGTACTGTCACCAAGCTTGCACCTACAACAGCATTTTCTGTGCACCTAATTAGAGGTTTGAAGCACTGATGAGCATTTTTGTCTGTGGACCTCATGACTTCTTTCAAATGTTTATCTTTTAAAGTCATGGCTGCATAGCTAATGGCACTGTATCTTCTCTATGTGATGTCTCATAACCTTTTAAGACTGTAAATGTGACAGAGAAAAGTAAGTGTGTGGCCATGCTCAGAGGATCCCAGTGCAGAAAGGGAAGAGATGCTTCCTGCTGAGCCTGTGAAAAGCCCTGGAACTGGTGTGCACTGGCACTATGATGTGCACTTAGACAGCACAGGGGTCATTCCTAAATGCACCTCACTATTCCTTGCCATGCTGTGGTATGGGAAAAGTGGCTCAAATCCCATCCTTACTCTGGTCCATTTTGCTCGACTCTGCTACCCTATCCTTCCACCTCACTCCCCAGCTGAAATCCCAACTGCTGCTGTGTTTTTCAGGCAACATGCTATAGTGCTTCCCTAGAACAGCTCACAGGACTGACACACATCACTACTGTGCATGTATTTGAAAAGCTTTCATCATAAATGAGGGGGACCGAGACTTGACAGAACATTTGTTGCCCTAAGCCCTGGTTTGGTTTTGCTCTGCTCTGCTCCACCCAGGAGGTGTCTGCCTTTCATCCCCAACAGTAATCATCCCCAGGCACAAGGCAGGGAAGTGCCTTTTAACTACAAGGAGCCAGATACGGTCTGAAAGCAATGCAGACAAGTATCAATGGGAGCCACGCTAACTCTGTACCTACCCAAATTACACTTGCAAGTTTCATTTGAAACTCCTCACCTGCATTTGCTGTGTGCACCTCCAATAATTTCTGAACATAAATGACACTACTTCGCAATGTGAGGGCAAACAATGCAAGAAAAGTGTAGGTCTTGTGGGTAAAACCTGGGACAGCCACCAGGCTCACCCCTTGTTCAATCACCAACAATTCACATTACCACCCCAGCAGGGATGCAAGGAGAGGAAGGGAGACCTGACAAGACATTGGCCTGAGATTTTGCTGAGATGCTACAACCCTGCACCAACAGGAGCTGTGGGTGCTTTAATAGAGACATTTTAAAATAAATTCCTTGCTTTAAACTCATAAAAGTAATTTCTGTTTCCACTTTTTTTTTTTAACTAGGTACCTGCAGTGCTGAGAAGATTTCCTTTCCCAAGCAAGAAGAACATAACTAATGGTACATCAGCAGCATGCATTTTTTTATCCTCTGAAGAATAGCAGGTTTCCAGCACCACCCACAAACCAATCCAGCCTCTGACTTGCCATCTGATGCCCAAATAAATTCATTGCAGCAGTGTAAGGAAAAAACACACCCAAGGAAGGAAACTTATTTTCCAAGGTCTGGAACAAAGCGTAAAGAGGCAGTTAGAAGCGATGGCAGCATTCTCTGACTTTAGGGTGCATGGTGTTGGTACATCACCAAAGAGGGTATGACACTTAGGTTAAGACCTATTGGAAAAGCTGGACTGGATCAGACTCCCAGACTATTTAGCTTTGCTTTTTGTCCCAAGATGCAAAGAGAACAGACTACATTATTTCAGTTAAAAAATGCTGAGCTAAGAATTGGCTATTTTTCTGAACCATATGCAAAAAGTTATAGCTAAATGACACAGAAAGCCTATAAATGAAAACTTGTTCTTTCTCTAAAAAGATGCACTGACTGTCCTCACTAGGAAAAGGCATTTTGGAAGCATTTCTCTGCACTGGACTTCGAACGTGCTACCTCAAAAGTCTTCTTTGGTCGAAGAAGGCACAAACGCTGCCTCCTTGGCTGTGGGCCTATCCAGAAAGCAAACAAGAGCTGTTTCCCTCCGACACTCACTGGCCTAGCTGCCTCAGCCGAGCGCCTCTCGAGTCATTGACAAAGCCAGACCTGCAGCAAAGGAGGATCACTGGCTCATCAGAGGTGTAACCAGCAGAGGAACGATAGGTATGCACATCTTTATTCACAAAATGAGAAGGAAGCTAGGTTTGCTTATTAAGGACTGTCTGACCCTTCTGCCCACTGATCTGTCTCGTGTCAGCAGAGTCCAACAGGGACAGCAAAAGGCAGCCCTTGCTCCTTGCACATTCTCAGGCACTGCCTCCAGCAGTCACCAAGGACACGCAGCCACGGCTTGCTATCCAAGGGAATGCCTCAGGAGCCAGGTGAGTGCAGGATTGTTCTTTCAAGTGGGACATGCTGTTAGTACATCAAGAAACCCTTCCAAATCCAGCCAAGCATCTGTCCCAGTTCACAGCTTGCTTTCAGGCATGCCTGCTCAGGGAGTTCACTGAAGTGTCAGTACTGCTAGCTAAGTACATTGCTATAAAAAACACCCAACATCTTCAAACCTTTATACCAGTTATTGGAAATGGCATCAAACCACTCAAATGGGAGTGAAGCAAACCACTGCACAGCTGTTGGGGATCACTGACAGTACAAACACCTTTAGAGATGGCCATCTGCACCTGGATTTACCCAGGAAAGCTTCTTACACTCAGAGTAACGTGTGCTGCTGCTCTGAGAGAAAAGGGGCACACTGGGAGGTGGGCAGGAGGAGGGAAGCCGAGTCCAGAAGCAGACAGGAAGCTCCCTGGTCACAGACTACTGCAAACACTCAAAAGCTCCATTAAGTGCCCAAGAGATAACACCGTGATGAGCTATCGTTCATTCCACAATGGTCACAGAGAACAAAACGTTCAGGAAGGATGAAGGAATTGTGCAAGAAGGCATGACCATCACATTATCCCCGGATACTGATCTGGATATCAAAAATACCTTGCCAAATCAGCTCTATGTGCAGAAAATTGTGCAAGCACATGAGGCTTCTCCCTCAGGTCTTAGCTGAAGCAGCTACAAGTGAGAAGGGCACAGATACTCTCCTCTTGAAGCAGCATTGCCCATGGAAGCTGAAGGAAAACCTAGAAGCATAGCTTATTAATAGGACATGTGACCAGAAATCCAGGCGTCCTCAGTGAAACCAAGGTAACTCCCTGGTGAGGGGAGAAAGTCAAAAGCCAGATGATGTACATCCTGAAGAGCAGACCTGGCTGTGCAGGATCAACAATAAAAATTACCTTCGCCCTTGCCTTGCAGCAAATCAGATTTTCTTGTCACACAAGCACAGCATCCTTGGACAGCAACAGACTTCTAGACACACAGTTCCACCCATCTATTGTGGGTTCTTTTAAGCAACCAACCCACTGGACACTTAGGTCTAGACGGTGCTTGTGCATCACACTTCTGTTCAGAAGCTTGGAGCAGGCTGTTATTAGCCAGGGCCATTGTAGAAAAAAATCCATTACTGCTTGCTAGAACTTGTAATTGATTAAAGCACCATGAAGGGAATTTTTACTGTCTTATATAAATCAATTCTGGATTTATAATTACCTGTGCCATTCACAGACAGGGAGATTTGTCCTCAGCTCCCTGCACTAAATTTCCCAAACACAGCAAACAGTTCCAAGTGCTCACAAACCACCACAGGGAACAGTGGCAGTTGCCTCCCCTGCATGAGACAGCAGCCCCTCTTAGGCACAGCCAAGCTCTGCTAGCAAGAGCTGTAGCAGTGCTGGATGTGACTGCCCAGGAGCAAAGCACAAAGAAGAGCTCTGCAGTAGAGGTGCTGGCCACATCACCTCTCAGAAAACCTGGCTGTAACCTAAATCCCTAGAGAAGAGCAAGTCTTCTATGAAGTCTGCCCTCCACTGTTGCCTCTCCAGTTCCTAACTCCTTATGTTTGGAAAATACTTCCCAGCCCACTTAGTAAATCAGAGTATTAAAAGCACAAAACAGATGGAATCTACAATTGATACTGGTAGCTTCACTCCTGTCAGGCTTAGAAGCTGGGGAGGGAAGAGAGAGAACAGATGTTTACCATCCTAGTGTTGGTTTAGCCTAACAAATAAAAAACTTGTTACTTCCCCCAAAATGCAGCCTAGACAGAGAAAAGTTTCTGGAAAAGAGTCTAATGGCTTTTAAAAAGGAGTTACAATCCATCCCCAGCCTCACTAGGCCATGGCTTGGTTACCACTGAGATCAAGCTTGTTTACTCCAAAGCAAAAAAAATCTTGGCAGGACTGACAGAAACAGCTTTTCTTGCCAGAGCTCTAATAGCAAATGTCTGTGGAAAAGCCACTTGGAGAAATGCTGTTTACTTTGGTAATGAAGCAAGTTCCCTGGAATGAAGTCTTGCAATCTTCCCAAGAGATGTTGCAATACCCTACCTGTACCTCAGCTACATACCATACAGGCTGCTCTCAGAGCCTGGGAACTCCCTGGCCAAATCAGGAGGCCAAGGCATCTCAGCAACTCCAGGCAGCACTAAGCTCTAGTCCTACACTAGATACACAACCTGCATCCTAATTAAAACCAATAGCTGGGGCTTTTTTTCAGCTCTACTTCAAGCTAAGCCCCAGCCATCAACACCTCTTGAAGAAGCTGATGAAAAGAGGGCCTCAAAACCATATTCTCCATCCTCTTCTTTTTAACCATAGAAAGCCAAATTCTCCTCCTAGAAACTCTTTTTCAGGCAACTCTGAAATTAGAGCCCAGCTCACTGCTAGAAGTGCTTTGAGGGAACATTAGCACAGAGTTGGACTAATAAATACCAAGGAAGAAAAGAAACTCAAAGCGGACAGTGGAGGCCAAGGCTCCCTTTCTGCTTAGGCCTGAGGCTATGCTGCTTTTCCTCATTTATTTAAGACCAGGTTTCAAGCTGCTGTCCACATTGTCTCCGACTGCAGAGCGATGAAAGACTCTTGCCATTCAATATTCCAACTCCTGACTCGAGCGCAAAGGGCTACAACATCTGCTCAAACCTCAGCCTGAAGTTTCACTGCCCATGAGATGGCTGACTTAGCCTCTCCCTAATTCAGGGACTAGAAGATCCCTTGTGGCTGAATTAAATGGATTTCTCACCCAAACAGGTACTTGCATTTGTACATTTTGTTTACAAACAGCTCGCACTCTTGTAAGAGCACCAAGCCCATGCCTGACACATGGCTGCAGTTCTTCACAGCAGTACTTGGTGTTGAAATTCTTGCTTTGAGGAGAAACCAAGCTCTAATTTCAAGTGTTTACATGTACTCCTTAGAGCAAGAAAAAAATCTTACCATGATTAGGTTATGTAAAAAGTTTAATTATAAAATAAATAAGTTTGTTATGGAAACGTTAAATATTAAATACATTAATAAATATTTACACATTTACAAAAGATACAACTTGACAATTAATGGTGTTTCTCTGCTACCAGAAGAATTCTGCTCTGTTTACACAGAACACAATCACTCTTCCAAGAAGAAACTGAACTCAAATAATCCTCTGTGCTCAAGACTGCACGGACAGTTAAGAAACCAAGGACACCTGGGTCAGAGAAGATTGAGGTAAGATGAGTTCATCACACCTGAAGGTAGAGCACAAGAGACCACTGCTTGCAAAGCATCAGTGCCTGAATTAAATTCTTCAAAGGAACAGGTTCTTAGTCAAGTTTAAGTGATGGGACCTGATGTGAAGTCTTTTGTATTTAAGCACTGCTTAAAGCAGCAACATGTATCTGTTTAACAGAAGTAGCTCTGTGTTTACAAGAGATGGGTCCAGCCTTATCAGCTGGTTTGAGCATGGATCTTTTCCTTTAGATGCAAAGCTTCAGGTCTTGCATCTACTGTCTCAGCATCCTGAGGAGACTAATTTTAACTCGGGCCAGCACACACACAAATGAACAGCTCCACTCATACCACGAGTCCTACAGAACTCGGAGGGATCCCTTCCACACACACAGTAACAGAACCCAGGTGTGGCTGACAAACATCTGTCACCAACACCCTGCAAGTCACAACTACAGATGAAGCTCTTGGAAGCCAATATGGATAGGGAGCACAGTGACAACACAATTAGGTTTTTCATCCACTGAGGTCTAGGGAGAGAAGCCATCCCAACCTCGTCCCTTTTTTGCTTTGGTAGAGGGAAGGAAGGGAATTTTCTCCCTTCCATCCATTGCTGAAAGCAGCAACAGGCTCTCGCCCTTAGAGTTAGAGCTGCCAAAGGAAACTTGCTAAGAGAACAAAGTCCATCCACACCACAGCAAGACCAGAGCTCTAGCACAGAGAGAGAAGGCTCAGTAGCAGTAGTCTCTAGCAGGTCTTGACAACAGGTCCTGTCCCCCAACGAGCCAGCTCCTTCCACATCGTTGTGCCAAAATGCAGTGATAACTGGTCTCCTCAGCAAGTGATTCAGCAGCAAGTGGCCTGTTGACATCTCCTTGCAGCAGCCTCACTCTTGATGAATCAGGGCTTAGTGGCAACAGCTGCAGCCCACAGTGTCCAGGTGGATGTGTCAGGTAGCCAGAGGTACCCCCCGCAGCTTGGCAGTGGCCACTTCAGAATTGCTCTGTAATGGGCAGACCAGGCACGTTAATCACCACCCGAAACACAAGCACCCTGTGCTAGCACCATGGCAGACCAACGAGCAAGGCAGGCAGGTTAAGGATGTGCACACACCTGAGGACACTCTGGCAGATACTATCCAGCTTCAAGTAAGCTTTGAGCAAAACCCTCCACTTGTCACTGGACAAAGTTAGAAAATACCTAGAGCTGACATGTGGCAAAGCAAAACTTCACAGTTCTGCCAGAATTTGTCAGGACTATCTTCTATGGCTTCCTCCTCAGCTTGTAGTGTAACTGCTTTTCAGTAATGGTGCTTGAGTCTGCTGTTACACTTGGCCTCAGCAGAGAAAAACTTGCCTGCTCAGTAAAAGCCACAAGATGACTCCCAGAAGCAATCCACCTATGCCAGGGAGCTTTGGGCCTCAGCTGCTGTGACAGTAGCAAACTTGACTGAGAGGCTATCTGTGGTGCTCACAGAATTCACAGCTTTCTTTTGGTCCACAGCTTCTGAGCACCAGAAACTTCCTCAAACTCTCCTTGCAGCAAATACATGAAAATGCTCAGTACTTTTCTTCTAAGAGGTGATGATGCTGTGGCACCATCTTCCATGACTGAAGTCTACCACTGTTTCCTGCACTACATTTGCATCTGTCCAGCTATGCAGGACTTATTCGTCATAGCTCTACTTATCTCAGTACAGCTTCCCATCCTCACTTGGTCCTTAACACAGCCAGAAATTTAACAGAGCTGTTGAACAATGTGTACAACTCGAGGTGGTTTGAGAAACCAGAAAACCAAGCCAGCTGCTCACATGTAACCTATGTGTTTCAAGACACTTGGAGAATTGAAAGCAAATGCTAGCTTGGAAAAGAAGCATGCAATTCCCACACAGCCTGGAAGGACTGAAAGGTGTTTGAAGTCAGCATTCATACCTGCTTTCTCCCCATTTACACACCAACATGGCCATTTCTATTTTCTTGTCGGAGTTTTTTCCTTTCTTCTTTCTCTTCGTACTGAGGACACTTTTTCCTGACCCTGTGGAATTATTAGAGATAATTTTGAACCCTGATGCACATCCTGTTGTCACCAGCCTCCCCATCCTCTGCAGCATTTAGATTAATGTTCTTTGAATCCTCAAGCAGTTCCAGGGAGTTTCAAGCAAGACAGTTTTTAAGCATTCAGCATCAAGCATTATCTTCTGATAAGATTGAGGAACACCTGAACTAGATGTCAACACTTATGCCTCACAGAGATGGAGCTTCTTGACTTGAACCAGATTAGGGAGCAAGATGAAGGGAGGTTATTGCTGGGACTGAGCAAAGCACCAGCAGATTTTCTGGGTGACAGATTTCCTAGTGGCTTTAGCTTATAGCTGCAGAGCCCACACTGTCTTCCTCCTCTCCACAGCAGAGCCCTGCAGGCTTCAAATCTAGTCCCTGTCCCTTGAATACATAATAAGGAAGCCCCATACTGATTTCCCCTCAATTTCTCTAGTGTTTTCTAGTGACTATTCCAAGCAGCTTCTCTGGATGAGGGTACAGATTCACATGCTCCCACCGTGTGGGAGTTCAGAACATGAAGCAAATGCACTTCAGAAACTACCAATAATCATTTGCTCTTAGAGCACTACAGAACTGATTATCTCTCCTAGCAGCAAGGAATGAGGCAGTGTTCAGAGAACAAGTGTTCATCCCAGCATTTTTCAAGTTCAGAGTTAAATATGAAGCAACACTGATATGACAAAGGCGTCCCTTGTTTCCTGAATTGCAGGAAAAGGTACAGCACGTACCCAATTCGGATGATGTGCTGCACCAAGATCTAAAATTAGACTGAACCTTGGCGTTTCCACAACATCCCAAGCCCTACGGTGCTGGAGCTGCAGTGACAAAACGGCAGGACTGTTCCGATATTCCATTTGTTACATGGTTTGAAACGCGTACCCAGAAAAGCTCTTTGAATTTATTCTCAACAGGACTTCAGATTCTGACAATCCACCACACTGAATTGCAGCAGCTGGTTCAGCTGAAATAGTGTTCCCGTCATACTAACAGCAAGCAGAATTTGGGACCAGCAGCATTCGCCTCCCCATTTGCTTTCCCTCCAAGTGAAAGCATTTAAGCCCAGCAACATCCATTAACAAACAGACTCTGAGAGCACCGTTTCCCACCCTCCACGTGTGTATGCAGCTGCTGGATAACAGCCCTGCAGGAGGCTATCACACTGCTGGTTGCAGGTTTCTCCACAAGGATTAGGGAAGGCACTGCTGCCTCAGCGTTCATGCTCCTCCTGAGCTTCCTGCTCATGTTCTGCAGCACCCTGACTACCCTGGTTGTAGCAAGAGCAGAAAGGCTCTTGGTTGACAATATAAGGGTCACAGACCTTGCTTCTATCCTCCAGATATATCCAGGCTGGGATAAGAACCCATTCTCGGCAGATGCTTTTCACAAAGGTAATTCAGATGGGCCATGCACATTCTGGGGTTACTGGGCATAGGCTCAGCCTTAAGGAAGACAGACACCAAAGAGGATAATACTTACTGCACTATCACAATGATAAGCACAGTAATGAAGCTGACGCTTGAGAGCAGGACAGCTACCACTACCAACACAGTCTTTGAGTAGTCTGCCACATCATTCTTCCTTTGAGTCTTCATGAACTGTTCACCACAGCGCTCACCAAAAAAATCCTGATGACACCTGCAAGTAAATATTAACACAAGTTCTTATCAGCTCTTGCGCTGTCTGGAGCCAAGGACACCCACACATACTCAGACCTGACTTAGACATCTTCCGAGTTTCCCATGAATATCAAGATGCTCACTTCAGAGCGTGTTCGTGAAATGCAGTCACTGCTCTAGCACAAAATTTGTCAGCATTTCAACAAGTCGAGATTAGTTTGGGTGTGATGTTCCAGAAAGACACGCCTTTTCATTCTTTTGGTTTGAGTTTATGATCAACTGATGAGTTCAGTGGCTTGTTATGCATCTCAGATTCCATCATCACTTAAGTTACATGGCAGAGATTCTCAGTCAAAATACAGCAGGAGATGGATCTATACCAAATGGACACTGATTTTTCCTCTGAGCCCTCACATGCCACTGGCTCATGGCAATGACACCTAACTCACGGTACAAGCAACTTACTTGCAGGTCACCATCTGGAGATGTTCGAGGTATATGCACTCTCCATGGATGCAAAAGTTTTTGTATTCCATTTCACAGGGAGTCCCTTTCTTCTTGTTTTTCCCTTTGTTTTTCTTCCTTCTTGATTTGCCAGCATTCTTCTCTCCCCCCCTCTTGGCTGGCTTGGGTTTGACCACAGGTTCAACTGAAAAAAGGACACGATGATTTGATATAAAAGTGCTAGAAAGCATGATTCTGAAGAAGCTGAATTAGGGAGTTTGGTGAGAGCAAGGAGGATGATCGTCGCAGGAGAATCTGCGACCAGGAAGCACAGGATGCAAGTGAGAATGCTGCTGGGCACCTCACACCCAGCACAAAGGCAGCAAGCTCAGCAGCTCATTAAAGCACAACTCTGCTACCCTTAAGTCCTGTGCCATGCAGACCAGAGGCAGCAGGAGCAGATGAGCCAAGACCCACCAAAGATGAAGAGCAGCAGCAATGCAAGACTGCAGCATTTCACAGCATAAGATATTGAGTGCAGCAGCACAGCTTCAAGCAAAGGCCTGTAAAGAACAGGGAGTTCACACTGAGCCAAGCCACCCTCTAGTTCAAATGGACTCGGATACAAGGCTAACAGCTCCGTGTCTCTAAACTCCCCATTTGCATCAGTGATGAAAGGCACTGTAGCTCGCTAGATAGTCCTGGGCACTTGCTGAGGCAAAGCAGCTTGCTATCCCGGTTGGCATACTTGTTTCTCCTAGACAACCTGCAGAGCTGTCTTCAGAAGCAGAGAGCTCCTTTCCAGTTCTCCTACTTTGTGAGAGATGCTGAGTGCAGGGAAGGAGGGAAGGCAGGAGTCTGTAGCAGTCAGACTTTTACTTTGCCACTTACTGCTGCCCCTCATTATCTCAATTAAGACAAACCTCTAGAAGAGTGTGGTTTAAAATCCTGGTGACTTAGTAGCCCTCGGATTTCAGCAAGGGCAATCACGTTCCTTTCTCTGAGGAGAACAAACCAGCCACTGACTAAGGGTCAGAAGCTCCAGAGCTGCCCCATGCAGCAATCAAAGTTCAGTAATGCCTGCTGGGACTAATTTGACACAAAGTCTTTGCAAGAACCTGCTCCCTGCACTGCTGGCCCTAACACCGGCCCTGGCAGTGCAACGCTGCTGCTCAGGAGTAACAGTTACCCCAGGGATTTAAATAGGCCCTAACAAACAGCAGAACTACTCACAACGAACTTCAATTTCACTCTTGTGCTCTGAAGACCTAATGAAAGTAATTCTTGGATGATTAATGTTTTACCCACAGCTCTATGCATACAGGCAATCACCACAATAGGACACAACTGGATCTAACTACTTCCTAACCCTGTATTTCTGGTGCCAAGAGCCCGTACAAAGAAACAAGGTGTAGCTCACTGTTGTCTAGACAGCTGATCATTTTCACTTCCAGAGCAACAAGCCTGGCTTGAAGTTACTTAAAAGCAAAAATGCCTTCAGCAACCAGAAGTCTGATTAAAATGGTATGAGCTATATTAATATGTAAAGGAGGTTCACAGTTCCTGCAGCAAGGTTTCCTGTGCCTGGAAGTGTGAGCTCACTCCTGACAGTCAAAGGCCCCTGTTCCGTCCCGTCCAACTTGATCTTTATGTTCGCGCTTTCATAATTGAGGCCGCTTCCCTCCCTCCCTCCCTCTCCCAGGCTCGGCTTGTCAGCTTGATCTCTGTGTCCCTGTCTGCAGGCTGCATGGCCAGGAAAGCCATCCACAGCTGAATCATAACAGCTTCAAGGTTTATCCACAGATAAACCTCATGCCAAGCAGAAGAGCTGGTCTACAAACCAACCACCTTAGGTAACAAGTCTGGTTTCTGTGCAGTCACCAAGCCAGTAGTTTTACAGGCTAAACTGCTCAATAACACCAACAGGCGCGTTTCCCCCACACATCTTCATAGAGAACTCAAGCGCAAGTCCACCAATTCCCTCAAGTGACCACACAGAGCGTGGTCCCACTTCGTTTGAGAGGTCTTTCAGCCACATTCAAGTCCCAGGGTGCTTCTGCAGGAAAAGCAGTAAGTCAGATCCCCCCTGGAGGCAACAGGGCCAGCCTACTCACACCTACTGAGGCTGAAATCACTGGTAGATACCTGGCTTGTACTACAACTACACTTAGCTCAGAACCAACAAAATACTTCCATTCCCACACTAAGGCAGACTGCTCAGATGTCCTCACTGCTCAGCAAGTGGGCAAATTACAATAAATACACACAACAGCTATTGACAGTGAAGCACTGCCCTAAAGATGCTTAACAGACTTTCCTGTGGTCACTTAAGGGATTTCAGCATCTTCTTTCCCAAGAAAATTTCCATTGACTCCAATCCAAATAAGCCACCATCAGAATCTACACAGAAAATTCTTAGAGCACGACAGACAACTTGATGTAAAACAAACCCCTAGGGCCAAGCAGCACCTGTAAACTTCACTGATGCTTCTACACTAAGCAGGCTATGACCACAGCCCTCCTGTGAGGTTTATCAGCAGATAAGGCTACATAGCAAGCTACCAGCTAGCCTCCAGTAGCCTCCACACACCCTGGGCGCAATCACGCCCGGTTCCCACCCCGACAGCTATTTCCAAAGCAGCAGCTTCAAGCACAAGCACGTTTTTGCTCCATACTCCACGAGCTAAGCGTAGCAGCGTTTACAAGAAAGAAAAGGCGTAAGTCGGGACTCGCAAGTTGCGAGATGCCAGCCCCAGCGCCGCCGACTCACCTCGGATCAAGTCGTCCACGATGTACTGGTGGACGGGCGGCGCCTCCTCGTACTCCTCCTCATCCTCCTCATAGTCAGGGCCCGACATGGGCTCGCCCTCGCGGCTCCCGAGCTCCCGCTCCTCGTGCCGCTGCAGCTCCGTGGCGTTGGGCGAGGACCCGGCGGCCGCACGGTTCGCTTTGAGGGAGGGGAAACGGCGCCGTGAGCCGGGCACGGAAAGAAGGAAGGTAGGGGTCGCCGCCGAGCGCGGCACCGCGGGGCCCCTTCACTCGCCGCGGGTCCCCTCCCTCACTCGCCTCAGCGCCTTCCCGCCAACGGCCGCCGCGCGAGGGCCCCCTCAGGCGCGAGCCCCCCCACCCTCAGGCGCGAGCCCCCCGAGGGCCCAGGCGCGAGCCCCCCCTCAGGCGCGAGCCCCCCCCGCCTCAGGCGCGAGCGCGGGCTCCCCCGAGTCCCGACGTCCCCGTCCCGTCCCGCACGCACCTGCCAGCACGGCCAGCGCGGCCATCAGCACCACGGCCCGCATCGTCCGTCCCGGGGCGGGTGGCGACAAGAGACACGGAGAGAGCGAACGGGGCAAGGAGTCGCCGTAGCGTAACAGGTGCCGGCGGCGCGCAGCGCTCCATGAGGAGCCGCCTGCCGCCGCCGCCCACTTTATGGGCGGCTGGAGCTGGGGGCGCGGACGCGGAGCGGCGTCACGGGGCGGAGCGCAGCGGGGCGGGATCGTGGGATCCCGGAGTCTCCGCGTGACGGAGTCCCGGAATGATAGGAACAGTCTCGCCATGGTTTCTTGTTTCAAGAGGCAGTGACTACCACCTCGTTCCACCCCCTTTTTCTACCCCAGGCTGCGCCCAGCCCCGTCCTGGCCTTGACCACTGCCAGGGATCGGGCACCCACAGCCTCCCTGGGCAGCCTGCACGCCGCGCGGGTTAGTGCGGGCACACTGTCTGTGGGCTGGGTCCGTGCTCCTTTGCAGCCCCGATGCTCCCCGCATCTCCCCGAGGAGTGTTTTCCAGCAGTACACCCGGCCATCAGCCCCCTGGCCTCGGTAGCCGCGTGTCCCTGAGCGGCGCACGAAGAAGGCTGAATAAGCGGTGGCACCCACCGGGCAGGGATGAATGCGCTCCTCGGGGCACTGCGGCTCAGCTGCCCGGCAGAGCTCCCCGAGGGCACCTGCCCACGGCCACCGCTCCGGGCTGCTGTGTGGAGGAGCGGGAAACAGACCTCATGAAGAATCCCAGAATCAGGCTGGAAGAGGCCTGTAGGATCACCAAGTCCATCCCTCAACCCAGCACTGCCACTGTAACCCCTAAACCACTAAACCACATCGCCCAGCACCAGATCCAGATGCTTCTTGAACACCTCCAGGGATGGTGAGTCCACCGCCTCCCTGGGCAACCTGTCCCCGTGCCTGAGCACCCAAACAGTGAAAACACTTTTCCAGTATCTAATCTGAGTCTCCCTTGTCTCCTCTTAAGGCCATTTCCTCTAGCACTCTCACTGCAGGCACAGCAGAAGCGACCAGGTGCTCCACATCACTACAACCTCGTTTCAGGTAGTTACAGAGGGAACTGCTGCTTTGAGGGGAGAAAAACTGGGACAGCAGGTTGTAATGTGCTGGTCTAGCATGGAAACCCAGAGAAGCCCAGGGTGTCGAGGATGAAGGGATTGGTACCCTCTGCTCCAGTCCCACGGCACAGTGGGGCAGGAGGGCAGTGGGTGGCAATGCTGAACTGGGAAAGGAGGATCTGGACCTTTTAACTGAGAGAGGACAGAACGTTACTCACGGCTCAGGAAGCTGACTGAGCCTCTGCTCAAGGTGGCAGGGATCCAAATCATTGAACCAAGGGCTCAGTCGTTGAACCTTCTCCCTTATTCCACAGGCACGCACGATATGAAGCTCCCAGTGCTTTGCCAGGTCATGCCAACTCCAAGAGGCCATGCCCAAGAGGTCTGGAAAAGAAAGATGCTGAATCAGTCACTCAGATGTTACGCTGACACAGACAGCTCCAGCAAACCTTCGACAGCCCTTTTGTGCATGGTGCAATTGAAACTGTCTGAAACAGCTGGCATGAGCTGACAGCTTTACTTCTGGGGTTTTTGTTGTCTATGCTCAGAGTACAGCAGAGAAAGGGCAAATCCTGCTCATCACTGCAATGCCACAGCAGAGAGCTCTGCAGGCAGTCAACAAGCAGCTCCTGGGCTACTTGGGGGACAGTCAGGGGCTTCACAGGGCTCCTCCTTTCTCCCTCAGACTGGAGTTCCCTTCCTTCCCACAAGACCTCCGTAAGTCTCAGTGCCTGGAGTTCACAGAGATCATTTGCATGTGTGGGGAGTTTCTCCAAAGGCAGAGACTTTGGGGTTTGGGGTTTCTCCTGCTGAAACATGGGGTCGGTGATTTGATAATGGCCAAAGCAAGGTGTGTCAGCCAGGAATCCTCCCTCTCATCCTCCCTCCTTCGGTGCTCAAGGCTGGCTTCCTCAACCAGGCACCACAGCTTCCCCCACAAATTTTGTTTTTTTCAGTTGTTGAAACATTTTAATTTCTCCCATTTTTAAAAATCAGATTCACTGGAAACATTCAAATTTCTTTAAGTCCAGTCTGAGAAATATACTGAGCACCGAACATTCCAGTCCCGTTTGCTGCACTGGGCCAACTGCTGAGCAATCGGAAGAGGCTTAACGGGGGAAAGGTTGAATGTCCCAAGTGCAATTGCCCGTGTTACCTGCATGTTTAGAGACCAAACATGACATATCCAGGAGCTGACTCACCATGTTCCCTCTCTTCTCCACTCTCCAGCTGATAGCTCCGTCTCACTGACTGCCAGCAGCGAGGAATTTGGCTTGCCATGCTTTGAATTTGTCATTTCATCAACTTCCTCCTGCTACTCCTGTCATCTTGAAGAAGGGGCAGCCTGGCACCAATCAGCACCACTCCTCAGAGTCCAGAAAGTGCAGCAAGATGGTGATGAAGATGAAGATGTGTACCCAGTTACACACAGAGAGGTTCTGGTGGGACATCGGGGGAGCTCTTCCCACATGGCAGCCTCGTGGCCAAGCCCTGCTTGGCTGTTTCTTGGAGAGAACACCCTCCAGAGGCCACATGTTTCAGGACATTCTGGGTGGGATCTGCCACAAGCCCCAGCTTTTCTGTGTGCTGTGAGGAAAAAGGCACTAAGCTTGGCCATTGCCCTCTTCCAGGGCTGGAAGGACACTTGGATTCTGTTCCCAGGATGAGCTTCCAGAGGATATCCCCAGGCATGGTGCAAGGAGGAAAAGCCTTGAGGGGGGCTGCAAGACTCACCCTCCCTGTGCTGCCCCGCTGCAGCGGGGCCTGTGGGCGAGTTGCTGGGGCTGCAAGGGCAGGGCTCACCTTTGGGAAGATGCTGGTTCCCTGTGGATGCAGAGTGCCACCTACTGAGCCACTGCTGGCTCCCATCAGCACCCGGGGTTTTCTGGCAGGACACCCAGGCTGGAGCTGCTGCTCAGAGAGTCCTTGCTCTGGAGTTCCACGAGCTTGGTTCCAGGGAGCAGGGAGCTGCCCCAAAGGCTGGCGAGCCCAAATGGCTGCAGCTTACAGATCCCCTGTGCAGGGATCCTGTGCATGCTCGGGCACAGCTCTTGGCACCTGCCTTGGACCAGACCTGGTTTTCCATAGGCTGGCAGTGAAGTGAGGTGAGGTGGGCTCAGGAGCCTGGCTAGTCCTCCCTAGGCCTGGACCATCCCTTTGAAAACCTTCAGTACAGACTGGGCTCAGACAGCACCTGGCAGCACCCAGTGCAAGTAACATTGGTGATATCTCTTTGTCCCCCTGATCCCTGTCCTTGTTTGTGGAGTAGGGGATGGCCAGCACACAGTCATGGCTTCTCAGCTGTGCACTGATGATCCGGGGCATAGGCATGGACTTGTGGAGGAGCAGTGCCACCCATGCTGACAGCTGCCAGGCCTTGGAGGAACAGACTTGGACATCATTTCTTCCAGGACAGTCTGAGTGCCTACTGGGATCTTATTCACTCTCTTTACTTTTGATAAAACCCCTGAGAAATGCGTGAAGGGAAAGGAAGTATCTGAAATACCATCCCATTAATTTTCATCACTGACATCAAATGTTTATTTTGCAAGGGCAGGCACAGCTGACCTGGTGTTTGAACATGAGTTATCCTTTCTCATCCATCCAGCTGAGAACAGGTGGAAAAGGGTAATGACTCAAACCAAAGTGGTGTCTGTCTGGACAGCTCACCAGACTTTCACTTCACTTTTGAGCTGAAGACACCACTATCTGCTGCTATCAGCAGCTCCCTCACAGGCAGGAAGGGAGCTTTGAAGTGAGGCATGTGTGACTCCGGCTCCTGCTGATGTAAATCAAGATTGCTGTAATAAAGAGCATGCAAGTGCATGGCCAGGGTGTTGGGGAGGAAGGAAGGGAAAGGCCTGGATATTGCCTTTCTGGATATTAGTAGGGTCTGCTGCCTCTGAGACATGCAGGCGTTGAGGTGGCTGAGCCTCCCTGTTGAGAAAGCCCTCAGCAAAGAATCATGTTCCTAAGATGGTGACATTCTCCCTGTACTCTTCTCCTTTCCTGGAGCCTTTACTGAAGTAGGTATCACATGAGCAAAACTTGTCCAGAAAGGGAATAATTTACGCACTGTTCCCACCGGAAAGTCTGCCCGGTGCTCTGTGTTTTCCATCACTCCCCATCTGAGCATGTCTTTTGGAGCACGCCAAAGGAGAAAAACCAAAAAGAACAGAATCTGCTGGCCCTGTGATGATAAGATTTTGTGGAATTTTCTGTCACTTATATCAATACAAATGAAAAAACAGTCCCTCCTGAAAATCTAAGGGGCACCTTCTCAGACAACATCAACTCCAGGGACCAAGAGCATCCCTGCTTAATCTGATGAAACATGCAGCAGTGCTAAGGAGTGTGATGTTACCAAATCCCAGCAGTGGGGTTTTACACTTGCTTCCCACAGGTGCTCCTGAATGGCAGGCAGTGGGGAACACAGCCTGATCATTTGCAAAATGCCCTGTGCCATGTTGTGGCTCCAGTCGCTGCCTCTCACTGGTACTAGGCAGAGTTCAGTAAGACATGCATTGTTTTTGCTTCAGGGATGGGGTAACATGCTGCAAGCCTGCCCAGGACAGCCATCCTGCTGCCTGCTAGGAAGATTTTTGGGAAGTTGCCTGCTGTTAGCACACTGTCCTGGGCTTCAGTTGTTCGGTTTCTCACACAGCGCGCATTGAACAGCTCTCCTTTGACCAAACACATCCTCCAGCACTCACCTACTCATGTTTTTGTGCAATGGCTCAACCTGCAAATGCTTGGGGGCCCATCCTGACCCCAGCAGTAATTTTAAGGGCCTGAAGCCAGGACGTGGGTGAAGCAATACTGGATTTACACTAGAATGGGGAACTGTCCCTCAGCTAGCAATCTTCTCTAAAATACCACGTCCTGCCATGCTGCACTGAAAATCGCTGCCCTTTCTTCTATTTCCCTGAGGCAATTCACAGGAACTTCTCCCAGGACTCTCTGGAGAGGGCAGGCTCGTGGCTATCCCCATGTGCACTCCAAGCCAGGCTCCCAAATGGTACCCCAGTGCAAACCCACCCTGCTGACACCACTGGATGGAACGGGGATGATGCTTTAGACAGGAACCTCTAAGGACACAAAGGTTCAGCTGTTGTAGCCAGTGCCTGACACTCATTTACCCGGCAATGTTACTGTAGCCCTTTACCTTCAGAATGATAGTGTTTCACCTGCAGGGCACATTATTTTACTTATTCAGCTTACCTCACCATTGTTAGATGAGTAAAATCCTCTGATCATCTCTCTCGTGTCTCCAGTGTTGCAGCCCAGAACAGTGCCTGGCAGAGGAGAGCACCCAGCTCATCACCTCCCAAAGCTGTGTGGAACCACTGGATCATTCTGCAAGGGCTCAAGAAGTCCTCATTCTAAAGAGAAGAGAAAAAAAAGTTAGAATGTGAAGCGTGCCCAAGGCAGCAGAAGCTGTGTGACTACTGTTCACTGTTTTGGAGATGGTCCAGCTCGATCACAGGATGCACTGACCTGGAGATCAGGTGTAGTTATGTGGGCAGGGTGGCTGCTGGAAAAATGGTGCTTGTACTTGGGAAAATAGAGGTGGTTTTGCCCTGGTGTCTTAGAGACTGAGCTGAACAAGAGCAAGAGCAGAAATCTTCAAATTAAGAGAAGACTCCCCAGACCAAAATGCCACTGTATGGTGGTATAGATGGAGCGGCAACAATCTGGGCTTACCTTTAAGGGTCTGGGCCATGGAAGTGTGGCTGACATAAAGAGTGTTGGTGCTGGTGGAAGCTGCAGCAGGGATTCTGACTCAGTTTGTTAGATCTCTTTCCTCACCTTGGGGGCTAGGGGTAAGAAGTCACCTGGGAGATGTCTATCACAGCTCATATGACAGCACAGACTCTGTGAGCAAATTATACAGTACTGCCTGTTTTGGGGGAAAGCAGCCTCACATAAGGACTGGGAGCATGTGACAGAGACTGTGATGTTTTCCCCCCATCTTGCACATTATTTCCAGTTGTGTCCAGAGCAGCAGAAAAATAAACTGAGGATTGTTTGGGAATTTTCTCCTGGAAATGCAGCTTAAGTCTTAGGTTTTATGCTTTGAGGTCTTGCTAGTGCCTTCCCAAGGTGCATCAGGTGGTGAATTTTTGTACCTATTTGAAGTAATTTGGTATGTGGAGAAAGAATGAATCACAGGAGAAGCCTACAGCAATTAGCAACTCCTTTCCTCTCACCTTTGCCATAGCTAAGTTTTTTCCCCAGCACAAAGCCCAGGCAAGGCTTCCTACGCACAACAATGATTACGTAGATCACTCTGGATTTTGATTTTTTCACAGGCCATGAGCAAGCAAAGAAACTCGGGAGAACATTCCATTTCACAGGCATGTTAGTTATGCTCCCTTGGAAATCCCATTGTTGCTGTGCCCTTGTGACTCCAGCTGCCCTTAACTGTGCCAGGGTGCCAGCAAAGGGGCATGAAATTTGGCAGATGTAGAAAGGTGCTGCTGGAATCAGTCAGTCCTGGCAGCTGGAGCACCTGTGTCCGCATGCTGAAGCCGACTCAGTGAGGGCTTTGTAAGCTGCTTCCATCCATCAGCGGGACCTGAGCAGGTAGAGCACCTGGTGTCCCCCTTGCCTGTGTGTCACCTGGTGTCCCCCTTGCCTGTGTGTCACCGGTGTCCCAGCAGTGTGGGGCCAGTGTGTTCCCAGGACAGGCCTGCTGAGACATCTCATGAGTAAGGGCTGATTTGCATAAAGATTGCACACTCATGTTGCCAAGGAGGTTTCCTAGGCACAGGCTCATTTCCTCCTATAGGTAGGTTTGCCCTCATGTAGGAAAAACCCTATTCTTGAAGGCCTTGGACAGGACCCAGTTTACTCTGGCACGCCACGATGCCATCTTGGCATGTTTGGGTCCGCCCAAGCCTGACACTGCGCCCCTCTGGAGCAAAGCCCAGCCTCTGCTTTGAGGTGCACTCAGATACCCCACTCTCAAAGCAGTGCTTTGCTGACAGAAGGCCTCACCACTCCTAAAATGTCTAAAATGTCTCACAACATCACACTGTACCAGTGTCTGCACGGCTCCTCTCCTTGCAGGCTTCACCCAGGACATTTCAGCAAGAACAGAGGTCTGCTGCTGCAGGGAGGGAGAAACCTGGAGGTGGCAAGTGCAGGGCTGAGAGCTCAAGCTGCCTGGGATTAACATGTTTCTATGTAAAAAGAGGAAGAAAATTCAATAGTGCTTAACTACAGTTAGGGTTTAAAGACATTTTATCTTAACATGCATGAAATAGGCCACTAAGCATTGCAGCCAGACAGCATTTTTCCCTCCCATTACCAGAGTGGTGGCAAATAAAATAAAAAACACTTTAAAGGAGCTGAGCTGAAAAGGATGCATAAGACCATATGAAAATTCAGAACTGGTCCTACAGTGACCAGTAGAATCATGTTTCAAGTATTCAATATAAGAATCACATTTGAAGTATCCTGACCCCTGTAAATGCCAAATTCTGCATTTTGCAGGTGTTAGGCACTACACATGAAGCCACAGAGGAAGTAAACACTTTGTTTTGGAAGAAACTGAGAGGAGGAGAGCTGAGGCTGCTCGGGGCCCTCTTGACCTGCAACAAGTGGCCTTGTGCTCAACCTTAAAATGCCTCCACAGAAGGGATTTTCACGCTGGCTCTGTCCCAGCCCCGCTGCTGAACACGGGGTCCTTCTCCTCCCAGCGTGTGCCCCAGGGACAGAGCCACCATGCCTGTGCCCATAGCCCTGGAGGTAGTTGCTCTTATCCCTGCAGCCCTTCCCCAGAGCCCAACTGGATTGTGTCTGTTCAGTGGGGCACAAATGCAGCCTCTCCCCAACCTCTGAACTCTGCTGCTGGAAATGGTGACTCCATGCTGTAGCACGGGCAGAAACCTGCAAAGGAGATGGGCAGGTAAACATCACTGCAGCAGCAGAGAGGGGAGGCCATGGGACAGCTTTCCCTGACATGGGGCTGAAGGCCAAGGCAGGAGACACACAAAGTGCATTTCCTTGGCACCCCCGAGCGCCAGATCACTGCCGTGCAATCAGAGATCCCAGGTGTCCATCGGTGGGCTCAGCGCCTCAGGGCTGAGATCACTGCCCAATCCCTGGGAGGGCAGGTGACTCCTGCATTCTCAGACCATGAGCCTGAGCAGCTCGTTTGCAAGGTGATGAATTCACAGGAAGGGCGGCTGTGGGATGAACAAAATCTGTCACGGAGCTTGGCATGGCTTCCAGCCTCCGCCAAAGGCAGGCTGAGCTCAGGGCTCCTGCAGAAGTGAGGGGTGAGGCTGGAAAATGCTCTCGGTGGCTGCACAGCTCTGAGACAGCTGATGCCCACCTTTGGTTTGCAAAGAAAGGAAAACTTTGCCATTAATATCAGGAAACGGAGTCTTGCATTAGTGATTAACCACTCCAAGGACAGGTGAGAACATTCCAGAGAAACTCTGCATTTAGGATTGGGACAGACCAAGGCCATGCATCTGCCCCTTTGGGAAGTCTGGTTTTCCAGCTTCCATTTCTAATCTAAAACAGGGCATTATGCCAAAAATATTACTATTTTATCCATGCTGGGGGTGGTGGCACTCCAAATTTTGCATTAAGAAAATGCTGAGAGCCATAATTTCCATCTCTTTTGGATGCACACAACAATATCAGTATTCCTATTCTGTCTTTTTTAGATGAGCATGTCACTGCTTTTCTACAGGAAATTTCGCAGCTAACTCCCCGTGGCCTGCCCTAAACAAGGCACGGAGGCTGTGCTCCCACCCTCCTCTGTCCCGACGCCCTGCCAGCCTGGGATGACACTCCCGCCAAGACCTGGGGATCTGGGAGTGCAATCTTCCAGGTGGCCACTAGATGGGAACGAAAGCAGCGCTGGGAATGTCAGGGGCGCCGAACCTGTCAGAAATACCAGCTGATGGACAGATTTTTGATTTTTTTTTTTTTTTCTCGTCTGTTTGATACGATTTCGTTGGAATAAAACAACTTGGGTGAGTTGGGAAAGAACCAACAAGCTTTGACCAGTGAGGGAGCAGAAGAAATGAAATACTACAGCTCAGTTATCACAGCAGAGAGGAAATAGAAATAAATAGGTGAATGTGCCAAGAGAAGAAACAATCCTGAGTCCGACTACCAGTCTGATTTCTGATATTTGCCCTTCCCCCTTTAAGTGCTCCTCTCCTCCTGGTGAGCGTTCACAGGGGCTGGGGGAGCTGACCCCGAGTCAGCTCCATGTGTTTGGGAGGTTGCAGGTGCTCTGATTTTGTGAGGCACTGAGTCCTGTTTCCTCCAGACTTCGCCTCTGCATCCTTTTTGCTGTCAAAACCCTCACCATCCTTTCCTGCTCTCACTGAAACTCTATTCTCTGATTTTCTGTCCCCTTATTACAACTCCTTGGTCAGGTTTCCATCATCCCCCTCTCAGCAGTGACCTGAAGGCTTATTCTCCTGTTGTGTGTATCCAGATGGATATCCCACTCCCATCAGCCAGTTTTTTCCCATAAAATTAACCTCCATTTCCCTGCCTGTACTGCACAAATGACAGCAGCTCTGGGAGAGGCAGCTGAAGTGACTTCTCTTCCTTTCCACGTGGCTTTTCCAACTTCCTCAGCTTCCCATTATAATGAAGGGCATCAAGAACCAGCCCAACAAACCAGACCAGAAAGAGCCACTGTCACAGGACCATTGGGAACAAATGTTCATGGACAAACAGTGATTCCAAACTGTGTCTGCTGCCTGCTCACTACTGTATCTCATCTCCTAAATTCCAAGTGGATTTTCCTATCAAGAGGCTGATGCCCTCTAGTGACTGGGTTAGAAGGATCAGACTGGCATCCATCAGGGTAGTGCACATAGATTTCTCAATATTTTTGATCAGTTTTCTTAATCTCCAAGTTTGCAAGGAAATCTTTTAATCATATAGGATGGGATTATATCATGGGAGTGTTGGGATCATTTAGGTTTGGCCCTGGCTTTATTAAAATAATGATGTCTATTTGTGCAATGCTAAAGTTCTACATTTACTGATGAAACACCTTCCATCTATCCTTTCTTATGTGCATCCTTTCTTCCCTTCTTCCATCTATTCATTGGTCCATTCACCCATCCTTTCTTCAGCACAGACACAAAGGATGACTGCTACTGACCCAGGTCAGACATGTGATGAGTACATGACCTGTGAGTCTTTCCAGCCCGCTTAAGCTCCTCTCTCCTCCCTGAGCTCCATCCCTACCCTTCTCATGAGCAGCCCTGGGCACCACGAGGTGCCAGATGCGCTGTGCAATCCGAGGCTTGCCTCAGCAGGGACAAGGCCCAGTTGTCCAAACGTCCTCTGCCTCTGTGATGTAACCAGGACAGTCACCGAGGCTTCCTGAGCTCGGGGCTGACGCACTCCGAGGAAAGCCGCCGAGGGCAGTGCGTGATTCCCAGGGCACTCAGATTGCCCAAGACGAGGCAGGCCAAGGCAGCAGGCCTATGGAGACAGGAAGGTCAGCTCTGGAGCTGCCTGCACTGTCACAGCAGCTGCCCTGGGGCTGCAGCTGCAGGGTGTGTGACAGGGGGGTTGCTTATAAACACTCTGGCAGCCAGAGACATCGTGCAAATGGCAGCTCCAGCTTTGGTACCTGGGCATGGCACACACACTGGAAATGTTTGTCCCTCAAGAAGTGATGAGGTGGTGGGTGCCTTAAGTTGCTGTGAGGATGCAACTCATCCCTTTGCAGTTCTGTAGTTGATGGCTGCTTCTGGAAAGGTTTTTTCTTCTTAATGCCCTCTTAAAACAAGTCAGCTATGTAGTGACCAGGGCAAGCAACACCAGTGATGTCTGCACAAAGCCAGAGCATTTTGGAGGGTTTACAGTGAGCCTTCATATGAGCACAATCCTTCCACAGGACACCAAGAAGTAGTTTTTTCTGTTGCTTTCTAGGTCAGAGAGCCCCAGGCCTGAAAACAAGCATCAGCTGGCCTTTGCCTGAATCCCAAGAGGCTGGAATGAGTTTCCAATAAAATATACACACCTGTGGGGAAGAATCCCAGGGCAGGGTTACCACAAGGGCAAATCTGGGATGAGACAGGTTTGAAAAGGATGGGGAGATGTCAAACAGATCACCCTCGCAGCTATGGGAGCTGTGGCTGCTCAGTCCTCCAGAGAGCTGCCAGCACAAGCGTTCCAGGCAGAAACCCGGCACAGTGACGTGCTGGTGGCCCTGAGGACAGGCTGATGGCCACCTGTCACCTACCTGTATGATGACCAGGTCATCAGGAGGGTTTCTCCAGCACCACTCTCTAGTCCCTGACCCCCCCCCCCCCCACACACACTGCTGTGAAGCAGTTTGTCACAGGCAGGGAAAAACTGTCCTGGCAGGAGCATGTACCACTCCTGCAGCAGGCAAAGCTATTGTGTCAGGAAGGCTTTGGCAGGGCCACCTGGGAGACACACCACGGGTGCTCCCACTGCAGGAAAGAGGCAGCCAAAGGTGACTCTGACAGTGGGTGGTGCAGGTGAGGAAGAGCTGCACCAGAGGGACAGAGGTGGTGCCAGAAGAAACCATGGAAAGAATGAGGGAGGTTCATTGTCAGAGAGAAATTATTTGGGGTGTGTCCCCAGGACCCGGCTGTGTGGTTGCTGGACTGGCAATCTACGTCCAGCCAGCACAAGCTGTTGAGGTGGCAGGCTGGTATGTGGCCCTAAGCTCTGCAGTTTCTCAATCATGTGCAAGAGTGAGAAAAACACAGGTGCTGGAAGGGCTGCTGTGGGCTGGGAGTCAGATGAGCAACAGGATAGGTGGAGAAAGCCCAAGCCAGATCAGGACAGTCAGCTAAAAGTTAAGACAGATAAAAAACTCCTAACAAATCCTGCACAGGCCTGAAAGTGGACTATTCCTGTTAGATGTGTCTGATCCAAAGTGTAAGACAAGATAAACCCCAGGCTGCTGCTGTACTGCAGTTGTAACCTTCTGCAAGAGCAGCAAGGGGCACGTGGGTTTGAGTGCTGCAGCAGAAAGATGCATCTGCAGCTCCAGGGGCTGCTCAGGCCCCCTCTTGGGATTCTCCTGCCAAGTGGAGCAGAGGAACAAAAAGGTCAGTGTTTAGGGTATAGGGCTCTGGGCTGAGTCTCTCTGGGAGTTCAGGAAAAGTTTTTGGAGGATAAACAGGGACAGGCCAAGAGTAGCTGACAGACAGGCAGGGAAGCCTGAGGGGGAAAAAGATGTGTCTCACATATCCTAACTGGGTCACAGCAAGAATGGAAGGAGGCTCCAATAATTGATTTTTGCCACATCTTCCCACTGGGAAAGGCTGTGTAACAACGAGGCTGTGGCCAGGATTGCCATTAGCTGTCACCAGTTACCCAGCAGAACAGGTTCCTGTGTCACAACTGGATTACAGAAGAAGGAGAGAGGAAGTGAAAAGCTGAAGACCAGCTAATAAGGGCCCTGTGACACAGAGGTAACCCAGTTAACTGGAAATGACCAACAATCCTCTTCTAGTTCCATGCTGAAGGACACAAGGGTCCAGGCAGAGCAGGGAAAACCAAACTCATGTCAACCACTGAGTGACCTGGACTGAGGGCAGGGCAAAGACAGGCCTGTAGCACTGCCAACAGTGAGCACTTAGGTCACCTCAGAAGGTGGCAGAAGGTAGCCACAGGCTACCTGCAGAGACCCAGCACAGCAAGCATAATCCCTACAGGATAACCCACTGTCGCACAAGCAAGGGATCACCGGTCTCACACCCACAGACACCCAACAGCACAGCCCCACACTGCCTGCCTGGGTGTCTGGCAACGACCGGCAATGACGTAAAGGTTCGGCTTTTTCCCCACATCTTCTGAAAGCCTGAGAAGGGATGGGATTAACAGGGGTGGTTCAGGTGATGCAAGAATCCTTCCTGTTCCAGGGAGCCAACACCTGGGGTTCAGCTAAACTCAGCAGGCTATTTTATCATTATTTTAGGCCTACAAGATATATATGGCCAAACTCAAAAATTTTCCTTGCCCGGCTCCACGCTGTGCAGTGGATGCTGTGGCAGAAACGCTATGGGGAGGACTCATGCGGGTTCTGAAGCAGGTGTCCTGCTGTAGCTACACTCACACCCTGAGCTGCCATGTGTTAGTGTGTTCATCGGCTTGTGCTGCTGCCTCCCTGCTGAAATCCAAAATACAGCCAGCACAACCTTACTGAGGGTATGGAGGAGCCAAGAGCCATGCTAGTGTCATCAGTACATGTTGGATATGTTGCACTCGGAGCTGTCCTCTGAGACTTCCTCCACTTGTGCCAGTTAAAACCATCCATTGGAACTAAGGTGCATCGATACACTTTATTAATAAAACTGTGGTTTCTCTCTCCAAGAATAACTGCTGAGGCTTGAAAGACACTGCTCAGTCAAGCCACGCTGGGATTCACTCTTAAGATCATTGAGTTCAAGCATTAATCCAGCACACTGCCAAACCCATCAATAGCTCATCTCCCCAAATGCCACATGTACATGTCTGTTAAACCTCTCCAGGGATGGGGCCTCCACCACTGCTCTGGGCAGCCTCTGCCAGGACTGGACAGCTTAGAGCGAAGAAATTTTCCCCAATATCCAACCAAAACCTCCCCTTGCACAGTTTAAGGCCGTTTTCATTTGTACTGTCCCTGTTTCCTGGGAGCAGATCCCCTCTCCCTCCCCAGCTGCCCCTCCTGTCAGGGAGTTGTGGAGACACAGAAGGTTCCCTCCAGAGCCTCCTTTTCTCCACACTGAGCTCCCCCAGCTGCCCTTCATCAGATGTGTGCTCCAGACCCTCCCCCACCTCCCTTCTCTGGCTATGCTACAGGCTCTCAAAGTCTTGCCTTTCATGAAAATTTGTTGATAAAGACACGAAACAGGACTGGTCCCAGTACTGTGCCCTGGGGAACATCCAGTGACAGGCTGCCTGCTGGAGGTAACTCCATTCACCACCACTCTCTGAAATCAGCACACATTTTGACCTTGTCTAGAACTTTTATTTCAAGGAATACAAGTGCTTTGAGTATATTCACAAGAATAAATATAAAATTCTTCTCTCAAGAGCAAGAAGACGAGTTTTTATAAAAATATATCTCTATCCCAAAGAACCACTTCGGTGGGATTCCCTTTTGGGAAATATTATTTAATAAAAAAATAAAACACTGAAAATAAAATGCTTGACCTATGCTTATTGAATCACCAAACGATTGAAATTTTTACAAGGTTATAAATATTGTAAATATTATTAACAAAAATAATATTTAAATAGATGGGTAGCTGCTGAGTCCACCAAGATGAACAGAACACTGGCAGAAGCCACAGTTTCTCCTATAGGGCACCAACTTCCTTGTATTCACTGGTATTTGTTTGTCTCCTCTTGTTTCGGTACCTGGAGTAGAAGAGAGAAATGTGAGTTCTGGAAAGCCAGCTGCCTGTGGGGAGTGATGAGGAGGGGAGGGTAAAGGAAGGAAGGAGAAAAAAGCTGTATAAGCTCCTCACATTTGTTATAAATCTCTAGCAGCTGGGCTCTGTCTGTGCTCATTTCCAGGTCTGATATCACTTGAAATGCAGTCTCCTTTCTCAACTCTTCACTGAAAATTCCACGCCAGCATTAAAGTCTTCCTGCTGGTACTAGGTTTGTCTTTGAGAAATCCTGCTGGTTACCATCTAGCTACCTACCAGATGTGGGAAGCTGAGCTCTCCCTCTGGAGTTGTTCCACCTCCTCAGCTCTCTGACAAATGCTTACCATTTGTTTTTAGGCTGGAGAATGACTCCTGCTGCTTTGGAGAAGAGTACTGTCCCCCATGGTGACGCTGATAAGGCAGTGCTCGTGATATTGCACTCACCACAGTAACACACCAGATCAACAAATCAGCTAGTAGAAATCCAGCTGCTCTCCAGTCCCTGATGCCTGAGGGAATGGCATTACCAATGAAAGCACTAGAATTTTCCTATTCCCTGTCCACTCTCTCCTTGATCTCAACACACCCTCTAAGCCAGACATGAAGCAGCCTACAGGGCCCCAGTATCCCAGTGCACAGGCACCTGGGAGTGCTGCTGCCTGGCCTGCAGTCTGGGCCATGCCACGCTGCCAGCACACTGCCTGTCCGGAGCACTTGGAGTGCAGGTGGGTGGGTCTGTGTATCGGGCTGTCCGGTGAGGTGCTCCAGGCTAGCTGGGCTGCCCAGAGGATGCCTGACACCTCCAGCTGGCCCGAGCCACCAGAAGCACGAGTCTCACCTCCTGCAGATGTAGTAGCCGGCGAGAGAGAGGGCAGCGAGGAAGAGCAGGACCACGATGACGGTCAGTGCCACGTACTCCTTGCTGAGGGGCTGCCGGACAAGCTCCGAGTGCACGCACCGCACTCCGGAGAAGCCCACGTCGCACCTGCGGGTGAGAGAGGCACGGTCAGAGAATGGCACTGGGTTACACCTCAGCAGCTCACGGAGCATCCCACGCTGCTGGCCTGCTGCTTCTCAGGGACAAGACACTTACACTGACATAACTCAAGCCCACGTGGTCCTGGAGACAGGAAATTGTTCCGGTAAGCAAGCAATACCCTTAAAAATGCCTAAAGGGTCTTTATTCCAGGTTGGATCAAAGGAGAGACCTTGGTGCTGTGCCTGAGTTCTGGATCTCACACTACTATAGATACAGATGGACAGGGAAGCACATCAGAACCAATGTCCCAAGTCAAAGCTGCGTTGGTCACTAATTTCAGGTGTCTGAGACTTCCACAGAGATCACTGGAGGCAATACCTGTGCTTAACACTTCCTTAAATGCAGCTGAGCATTACAGACATGGCATTCCATTTTCTTGTGAGAATTTAATACTTGGCTGGATTGGTGTTTCACTAAGTGGCAGTGGCCGCCAGATCAAAGCTCACTTCAAAGCCCACCTCAGGGAGATCTGCAGGGTGTGTGGGGCCTGTCCATACCTGCAGTAGTGCTCATCCAAGTCCACGATGTACACACACTGCCCATGGAAGCAGTAGTCCTTCATTTCAGGCTTGCATCTCGTTATCCCAACTTGGGCCACACGTGGGCTGTTCTCTGTTTGAACTGCAAAGATATTTCATTAGCACCTCGGGATGTGGGCAATGTCCCTCAGAGAAAAATTATTCCCAAAGCACCTCAGTGAGGCTGCCAGGCCAAGGAAGATGGGAACCAAAGATCTGTTATTTACAAAGAGCTGTGCAGTACTTACTGAGCGCTGTGGTGCAGTTCTCCATTTCACCAGGCCCACATAACGGGATCACTGTTGTGCCCAGGGCTGCTTGCAATAGGTAACCTAGAAGAGAATAAAAACAACAGTCAAAACTAGATGCATTCTGAGTTCAATACTTAAGCTGTTGTAGTAATTAATGCAAGAACAGAAGCTTCTCATCATAGTAGGAAAGACCCCAAATTGAAAGCTGAAAAAATACAGGTCTGAGTGATGTGCCGCCTACATTATATGCAGCAGCCCAAAGAAACACCTCTGAAACACAAACTTACAATGCAGAACAAAGATTCAACAGAAACCTGGTGTCTGTGACCACCTCTCAGCCACACTCTGAGTGAAACTGGGCAGGAACAGGCTTGGAGAGATTACGGGGAGAGGCAGGAATTAGGCCATTTGGTGATTATGTTAGGTTTCTGACTGGTCTGGCATGGCACCTGTGCAAGGGAAGTAGACAGGCTTCCACAATTAGGCATGACAATCCAGCATTCATCACAGGAGTCCTTTTGCTGATAAAAATCAAGATATCCTTGACTCACAACAGCCCACAGGAAGAGAATTTCCTAGGAATCTGCAAGTGAGTGCTGCTGGTGACTCAGCACACCAGGTCAGTGCTGAGCTAAGCTCTGCACCCCACCACTGGCTTCAGAGACCAGAAACTACTTGAGGCAGGCTTAACACAAAAGCCGGTCTTTACCAGCAAAGAACTTCCTCAGCCCTGTCCTTGCTGAAGACAGCTGAAGGGCTGGACAGTTCCTGTGCTGACACCCATTCTTTTGGCAGCTCTTGGGTTAAAGGCCTGCTTGCAAAGCCACTAACACAAGATACCAAACACTCCTCACCTGCCCATGGGCTTGGAGAGGTTACTGACCACTTCATGGACTCTGGGCCACTGTAACTTAGCAGAACACCAGAAGAAACAGGCACACCTTTCAGGTATTCCACCAGTCAAATGAACATTTCCAAAGAGGATTCAAAAGCCAGCACAGGTACCTGTAGCTTCATGGCTAGACCATGAGGAATAGTGAGTGAATAGTGAATGTCTGCCCTGGCTGGCCATGAAATGCACCTGGCTAACACTCCTGCTGTGGTCACAAATTAACCTGCTCATGAACTGCTTAGTCATCAGCCCCATTCCACGGAAGTCTGTAATTTGTGTCTTTGGGCTGTTTGCCTCTATTAACTTGTCAGGTCATGCATGTCTAATGGAGGGAGTGTGCCTCCATAATTTCCTGATCGTTCTAATTCAACTCCAGTTATTAGAAAGTTTCATTACATCTCAGGGTTAAATCTAGTAGTGGTAATTAATGGATTTCCGGCAGCTCATCTATTTCTGGGTGATTAGTAGGCTTCCTTTATCATTCCAGCTACACACAAAACCAGCAGGAATATCTAAGAGGGACAGGACTCCTTCCTGTGTTTGCATTTTTATAAACATCATTCCTCCTTCTTACCTCCCTCTACACTGCATTCCTTGCCAAGCTAATAAGCCAGATTTCCAGCAAGCTCTAGAAGAAAGAACAAAGCCCAGGTCCCCCAGAGCCAGAGCAACAGTAACAGACCCATGATGCCAGCACCTGTACCAGCTGGAGACTCCTGTGCCAGCTAGCATGACTCAGCAGGACCTGCCTTTCCCTCCAATGGGGCAGGACATGCAAGTTTACTTTCAGGGTGGGATTTTTTTTTAAAGCACCAGTGTGCTCACTGTAGATTTCCTCAGCAGCAGCAGGTTAACACTTCTGTGAGGCCAGTCTGAGTTGCTAAAACAGAAAGTTCAAGTGTGTGAAAGAAGAGACAATCAGCTGTCAGTGACAGTGGCAACCCAGAGACCTGGGGTCCCAAAAGATGCTGGAAAAATATTTACTGAGTCAGTTCTTCTTCCCAGGAACTAGGGGGACATTTCAGGAGTGCACCATGGACTAAGCTGCTCCCTTGGCAGGGAGGAGACATGGCATAGGACAGCAGCGTCTCACTAAGGATACATCATGTCACAGAAAGAAGTAAGGACAGAAATTAACAAAAGTCAAGGCTAAACGTGCCAGAGGTATCCCAGATACCCACTTGTTAAGCAGATGGATTAAGCCAGCTGAGGATCTCATGCAGCCTACACATTTCTGTCACAGTTTGCACACTTCCTTGACCTGGGCATAACCCAAGCAGCTGCTTTTTAAGCTGGAGTTCCCAGTCTGAGACTTAGCAGAACCTAGCTTTGGCATTTGAGAAAACCTAACATAGGTCCATGGAAGAGGCAGGTCAGCTCTCCTCTTGGCTCCAGAAGGAAGCATGGCTTTCCAGTTAAAGGCCACAACTCAGACATCTGTGAGGGGCAAATTAAAAATAACCTCCTCCTCCAACACTGCCCAAGGGCTTTCCCAGTCCCAGCCATGTGCGGGTGCCTCCTCCACCTGATTGCAGGCACTCAGGGCTGGAAAGGCTGGACTGCAGACCTGGATATCTGCTGACACCCAGAAGTATTTGCTGGTTTTGGGCAAAGTTCTTCCTGCTCTGCACTGCTGTGTTTTGCCCTTTCCCCCATGCACATATTTCCCCTCTGACATCACTGGGAGGATAAGGGATCTGACCACAGCAATGGCAAAGGAGAGCCTTTCCCAGGATATTTATCAGATGATACATACTAAACACAGCACCTGGGAGAGGTTATATTTTTATTCCTTCACTGTTCATTAAGCAAACACAGGGTATAAGATAAGATTAATGAGGTGGTGGATTTTCATGTGTGTCTTGCAGGAATGTGAGTGTTACATGTCATATTCCTACATCACTGCATGATCCAGCTTCACAGATATTCCTGCAAGGTTGACACTGACAGCACCCACTGGAACAGGAATAATGCTGCTGCTTACTTCATCCCATGACAGATGAAAGGAAAATGAGGGCTGGTGACCAGCTGCCTTTGTTTCCTGCAGCCTCAGTCAGAGAAGACCCACAAGGGTTAATCATCAGTTTGCCCACTGCGAGTCAGCTGCAGTTCCCAGTGGCAGGATGACTGCTGAGGATGAAGGATGCACATGCAAGATACACCAAACTGAGGACTGCCCTGAGGAGGAGTTACACTAGGGGAACTGTCAGGCTTCTGAGAGCTCAATCATTGTTTGAGTTCGCTTTGTCTGTCACCGAGACTGCCAGTCTTGTACCAATTCACCTGAATGATGCCACTTCCCATTTGGCATCTCTCTGGTCTCTCTGCCACAACAGCAGCACCTACACCCTCCACATGGGCTGCACTTCCAAAGCAGAAGTGCCCAGGCGACACAAACCTGAAGGATCTCAGCCCATTCTACCTCCAAAGAGAGATCAAAGTGCATCCCTATCACCAGATTTTGGACATCCAGGGCATGTCTTACTGTTAAAGGCCTTATTTGTCTAAACCAAGTAGGAACATGGAAGTTAGTCCCACTGGCTTTGTGAGCATCCCTACTGCCACTGTTCAATTGCAGAAAGCAGACTCACAGTTGTGGATGTCCAGGATCAAGCCACAGCAGCTCTAAGGCACCCCTGGAAACACCAGTCTGTCATGGGAAGACTGGTGCTCCAAAATTGCTACCAGCTCACATCATCTTCAGCACTGTACCAGGACTTACCCTTAAGGAGAGACAATGCAGTTATGTGCACCCAGTCATCCCAGCACTGCTCCCACTCCCCTGGAGACCTACGCACCAGAGATCTCACTCACATGCTGCCCCTGTGCCCTGGCCACACTGCTTTCCACCCCTTGCATGGGAGCTGAGGTCCCTATGCCACAAGAGCAGAAATCCATTATTACTTCCAGCCAGACACACCGGCCACCAACACTTTCCCCACTGTCAGATGCAGCAATCTTTACCTTGAGCCAATTCGCTGACAGCCAGGAGAATTCACCACAGGAACACAGAAGGTCAGCAGCTCCTGGAGCTGTCCGGTGAGCCTGCAGGTCCAACACCTGCCTTCCCCACTGAGTGGGCACTACAGTGAGCACAAGGAGATCAGTGCCAAAGCTCCTGCAGCAACCCCCAGAAAAGGAAGGGCCCAGGCTTATGGCCATCACCACCATACCTGCATGTGGCTGGCACAGCACCATGTCCCCTCAGGAGTGAGTGCCATCTCCCTCCCACCACTGCCTTTCTGCTGCGCAGTCTCCACGCCCACAATAGCCAGGAAATGAACCTGGCAAGGACTGTCACTTCAGAGGAAACCTCTTCCAGTCTGGCATAACACCAGTGACAAACAGTCTTCCCAGAAGCAGCAAGTTCTGCTTACACTCCTGCCCTGGGAGGGGAAGGCAGTAAAGTGCTCATAGCACTTGTTATAATGCCACCCAGCTATGACTAATTCATCCCTTACTATTAGATGTTGTGCCTGCCCCGGAAACAAAGAAATTCATATACAGATCCATGAAGACATACCAGTTCCTACCAGTGTCAGTTTTGTGCAAAGCACGGCTGACTCACACACTACAAGATGTTTAGCCTGCTGTCCTGGCAAGTGAGATATGTGCAGCAGCTGATCCATCAACTCTTATGAAAATACCCAGCTAAGACAAAAGACACAAACTCATACTGCAGTGGGCTTTGAAGGTGAGGAAAACATCTGTCCCAAAAGAGGAGTCTTGGGAACTGATTTTGTCCATCAACTACAACCTCGAGCCCAACATCAGGAGTGTGAGAATATGCCTTGTCATTAAAGTAAGGTGTGAGTGTGCCAGGTCTCAGGACTGTGCTGCCCACACAGCTCAAGTTGCCCAACAGGGCCAGCTCTCAGCAGTCGCCACCTGTCACTGCCAGCGCCCCGTGGAGGTGTGTGACAAGGATCAGCTCTTGCACCACAGCACACCCAGGTCCCAGGACTCCGATGCTCTAAGGATACACGTGTTCACTTCAGACTTTCAGGTAGCTTATGTCATACCATAGAGGAACACACTCCCAGCAAGGAGGTGGAGAAGTGTCAAGCAGGAGGAGGCCACAACCTGTTTTGTTATCATAACTAAGTTCCTGCTGCTGTGAGGATTCACCCACTGAGCTCGCCCAAAGCATGGCCAGGGTGAAGTCAGCAGGACCGGGCTACAAACAGGACAAGTCAAGGTGAAAGACAACAGATTGCACTGGGAGCAAAGCTGGGGAGAAGGGAAAGAATGTTCTCCTCCACTCAGTCACAGGACACACCTGGGCATCGCACAAGCAACAAAAACACCCTGTAATAACACACCGCAGAGTGCGGCGTGTGCTCCACTCCTCAGCTCATACAATCCACCCGAGAACACCTGTCAGCACCCGGCACTTCATCTCGGAGAGAAACCCATCAGCTTCATTTGAAGGCAAGCTGAACTTCATGCTTTGATGCAGATTTCGCAGTAGCCAAAGAATGCCCCTGCCCCAGGATGCAGCACCCGATGCCTTCCCAGCCCCTGCCTGCGGGAACGCCGCTTACCGAGGAAGAGCAGCAGGCTGCGAGCCGACAGGCAGCCGGCGTCCATCGCCCTTGGTGCCCAGGGAGCAGAGGAGGCGGCAGAAGAAAGGACGCTGAGGCACGAGCGCCACAGCGTTGTGGAAGCAGCCGGGTGACGGCCCGCATTTTTATGTGCCCGCGGAGAGGCGGGGCCTGGCGCGGTGACACCCGGCTCAGCCTCCGCGCTTCCCGCCCACGGCCGCCCCCCGGCCATGCCCCGACGGCACAGGGCACGGACAGAGCCGGGAGCGGGGGCAGCTCTGCCCCCTCCGGCCGTCGGCTGGTGCCCGGGTGCATGCGGTGTCTCTCGTTAAAGCAGGAAGCACTGCAAATAGTACCTGGGGCCGTAAAACTACCCGAGTCCTCTGAGCAGTCTAGCCCAGGCACTGATGCCCGGAACTTCCTGGGGCTGTGGATGCCCACGGCACAACCTCGGGACCGCTGTCTCTGCTTTTCCTCAGAGCATCCGTGCGATGTGCAATGGCATGAGGCCCTGCGGACCCGGAGCCAGCTGCCCAGGTAGCTCACACAAGGGACACAAGGGACCATTGGGCCATTGCATTGCCATAAACACCACCTGTGCCTAAACCAAGGTTTGGGAAACACCTCAGGGTGGGCAGCAGGAAAGTTGCTGGCCTAATCTTCCATCTCCTGGCATTTCTGAGGTGACCCTCAGCACAAATGAGCAGTGGTCAGGGAGCCCTCAAGCTAGGGGCAGAAATGGTTTATTAAGTTACAGCACAGTCACCAGGAATGCCAGCAACTCACCTGGCACCTGCAATGGTCTTGAGCTCGGGGGGGGGTGTGTGCAATGCTCCCCCTCAGCCCTTGGCCTCGTCATGGCCCAGTAGCGCAGGCAGTTCCTGGAAGCAACACCTCTTTCAGTGTTTCAGATCCTTGAAAGAGCAGCCAACCAGTTACAGCTACTTTTTAAAAGATTCCTTTCAAGCATCCTGTTGAAGCCCACACACTCTGCCACTGTATTAGGCAAGACCTCATTCAGCAGTTACATCCCACCACCGGACGACTGAAGGATCCCACCCACCAAATCCCTACTGCACACATTTGCCTAAAATACAAAGTGTGTTTCATCTCAACAAGCTGCTCAGCAATGATGGTTTACTTATTTTCCTTTTAAAGGAAAACTCATCTTCCCCAGCCTTACCTGTCTCTGTAAAGGCACATCGATACCCAGTTTATCAGTGGCACTGATAAGCTTCTCTCATAGTGAAAGGAACCTGAGTATTGGAACTGAGCTGCACTGTGACAGCTGATAACTCAAGTCCCCAGTTTCTCATTTTTATACGCAGTTATTGAAACAAGAGAGGTAACTGCAGAATACCATGTACCACATACACCACAGCTCCCTGTGCAGAATGCAGTTCTAAGTAATAGAGACATTCATTAAAGGGGCTGCAGTAGATCCAATACAAATCATACTCCTTATTTCTGGAGCATTTTCTTAGGTCTACAGTGGCATGGAGATGCTGAAGTGAAAAAAGGCAGCATGTTGCTACAGAATTGTGTGTCAGCACCACTTATTAATTACCTAAATGGTACGAGAGTTGGCAAGATAAATGTAATAAAGCTCAGTGTGAAAGCAGCATTTAGAAGGATGCCCTTCACAGCAAGTGGGACATAACATAGCTGGAATCTTTTTCTAAGTCCCCTTTTTTTCACCTCTCATTAGTCATGCCATGCAGATGGTATCTTTTTTGATGCCGCATGACTGTTTTTGTTGCTTAATTTATACTGATCCCCCTTATTAAGGATTTTATTGTCTGCTCTTTCAGGGATCACCATGAGTAAAGGAAGGAATTGCAATTATTAGCAACGTGTTTCTGCGTGTGGGCTTACGGATGCCTTGAAAAGCAGCATCACCAAAGAACTTCCACTTTATAATTAATTTTACCCTTAAATTCCTGCATGATTTATCCTCTGAAAGGCAACATTTAATTATAGTTTTGTACCGGTACCCAGATACCAAGTAACGCTGACACAATTGGAGCAATTCATTGGAATTTCCTCTTTCAGATCTGAATATATGGAAAACAAGTATCATGCACACATCTTTGCTTCACCTTTCTGTAACGTGCTTTGTTTCACAGTACCTGATTTCGCATCCGGCATCCCGGCGTGCGGCTTTCACCATCCCCTCCTCCACGTGAAGGACGCCTCTTGGGGTAAGGCTAGCACACACCTTAAGAGCCAGTTTTCCAAGAGGCCTTGCAGCATCAATGGGGTCATGGTAAGGCAGGCTCATTGCATCCCACAGGTCC
This sequence comes from Muscicapa striata striata, assembly GCA_030060385.1. Classification (NCBI taxonomy): domain Eukaryota; kingdom Metazoa; phylum Chordata; class Aves; order Passeriformes; family Muscicapidae; genus Muscicapa; species Muscicapa striata. The sequence goes on along the minus strand of JAREIS010000061.1, from coordinate 118,831 downwards.
CGGTAGGAGCGACAAGTCTGTGCAATGCTGGGAGGCAGCCCTGGTTGGGCAATAGAGCATCACGGGTGCATCTCCGCTGCTGGCCTCAATTTCAGTCGGGGTGAACCGGCACACCCAGGGCATGGTGCCTGTGGATTTGTGCCCCTTGGCACCCACCCAGTGAGTAGCCCCCTGGATGCTTTGACATTTCAGGTTTTTTTCTTTACAAAGAGTAATGAGGATATGAGGAAATACCCTAAGAACTTGCACGAAAGACTTGCTTGCTTTTATTGCCTTGCACGGCCTTAATAACCACCTTTAAAGATAACCTCTTTTCACCAAGTACAGGGGCTCAGCTGAAGTCCTTGCTTCAGCTTGCCACAGTCCTTGCGATGTCTCAAGAATTCATCTCCCCTTTTGGGACAGAGCAGCAGATTCAGGGCAGTGGTTATTGCAAGGGTAAGGACTGAGCCTTGTCTGTCAGTGTATCCATCACTGATGGCACACAGCAGTTTCTATGAACAACGTGTCCTTTTTGATTTAAAGAGCAAAAAACACAGCTAAAACGTGTATTTTTCTGTGGCGTCCGTTTCCCTCACAAGGACTTGCTGTAGAAGAAGACACATGTTCACAGCAATGAACTGCCACTTTATCTGTGTGTTTTTACATAACTAAAACCATACATGGCAAGTGTCTGTACCACTTACTTTAGCTGCCTTCTGCAGGACTTGCACCCAGTCCTTTTATGCATTGCTGCTGTGGTCATTGATCTGCATTGGCTTCATCTCCTGAAAACAAAACACATTTGAAAAATCAAAATTTTTCTTGCTAGAAAGTATTTTTGAAATGGAAAGACACTAAGTGCCCTAGTCTTGCACTCACCACTGTTGCGCACACGTGCAAAGTAGCAAAAAGCAGCAATTCCATAAAATCCTGGGAAAATCAGCCAGAACTTTTCAAACAGGATGAGTGCACATGTCAGTACGTCTGTAAGCAGACTTACATACAGCAAGCTTTCATTGCACAAAATGAGAGATGCTCAAGAAATACTCTCAGAAGGCCAGACATCAATTGGAATGCACCTCACTCTTGAGAGCATATTATATGAACTATAGAAGATAAAGTTCCTGAAGGGATATAAAAGGCATGTTGATGTGGCATTGGAGGCACAGTTCAGTGGTGGGCTTTGCAGTGCTGGGGGGAATGACTGGACTCAGTGATCTTAGAGGGCCTTTCCAACTTAACTGATTCCATGATTTTGTGATAATCATAAATGGTAAAAATCATGGGACTCACGGGAACACAAATGCCCTAAGAAGGGAATGTATTTTTAACTGGAACACGTAGATGCAACCGTCTGGAGGAAATGGAGTAAAGAAGAACCTTGAGCCAAATTACTCCATTTAAAGGTCAGTTACAAATTTGCCATGAATGTGAAGGATTAATTAAACAACCAGTCTCTCCTATAAACTATGAGAGTTCAAATTCTGCACCCAGGGCTGAAAGTAGTCGATGCCTCTTCCTGTAAACACTGCATGAGGTCAAAGTTACTGGACAACATGTATGTTTCGCTATTAAAAATAAAGAACAATTCCCCAAATTCACTGATTTATTTGCCAACTTCTTGGGTCAGCATTAACCAGCAATTTAAAAAAGAAAGGAAAAAAACCCCAAGCAGCTAATTGTCATCCATCTCAGAAAGATAGCATTGAAAAGAGAGACAAGCCTCCCAGTTGATGCTGCATTCCTCCCTAAAGGACAGTTTTTAAAACTTCATTCTCCTGGCTTGTATGACTTTGCCATTACTCTCCCCTGGGCAAATCCTGAATGGCTCAACACATCTCGCGGGCAGCAAGAACTTCTTAATGCTCAGCTGGTGATTTCCCTTTCCTAATTACAGCCCAGTGCTCCATGCTGAGTGATTTCTTAGCCTCCGAGGGGTTGAAGCCTTTCTCATTTGTGGAGTCTTTCCATGGCTTCTGCCTTTACTTGGTGCTAAACAAACCTGTGCCCTTGCTGAGAGTGCTATCAAACCAAGCCCCCCACATTTCACTGTCGCTAAATCTATTAATTGTTTCTCCTTGCTTTAGGTGAACTCTTTAGAACAATTACATAGAACAGGATAATAGAAGGACAAAACTTGAAGCAGAGGGGATTTCCCCACAATATGTAGTAGGTTGCAAGCAAGCTGGGAGAACACCTGCCCCCTAACCCATCAGTTCTGTGTGCTGTTCTGTGCATCAGCACCTCTTTTGAGTTTATAAAGTCATCTCTTCCACAGAATTTCTCATTCTCCAGAGACAAGGATTAACTGCTGAGAGACAGAACAGATGCAGAGATGAAGACTGCCTTCTCTGACAAGTCACCATGTGTACACATGGGTGCATCATTTATGCTCCCGGGCCAGGAGAACTGAAATTTCTACATGGCAGCATGTTCCTGTATGGTCCACCCACTCCATGGTTCTGCCCAGAGAGCGACATCCACCTCAGGATAGTGAAATGACAGCAAACCCACTGTGATGGGGACCGCTGTGACTCACCAGCTGCTATCAGGTTTTCTGCACAGCAGTTCCTCTGGGCTCTGGGCTCTCCATCTCAACCTTCCATGCCTCTCCTGTAACTCCCATTGGGACAGCTGGTGCCAGCATGAGGAAGACAAGAGGAAGGCACTGTCAATGAAAAGCATAGACCTGCTGAAGCTCAGGACCAGCCCCTAAAGCCTGAGCAATATCTGCTACACACACACCATCAGTTGAGCCCCTGACTCCTCACTGCTCCATCTGGGAATTTTGGCCATCACAGGCCTCAGCTGCATTGGCTCCAATCCCTTTGGCAAGTTTATTTTGGCCTTTGATAAATATTTTGCTCTTACATCTCAAGCATATATGAGCAGAGGAAGGCCTGACTAGCAGGCTGTTTCCCTGCCTTTGCTTGGCCTGCTAAATCCAAAGCAGGCTTGAGCTGTGACTCACCCCGTGCTCCAGGCCCTGCTCCACCACTGGGACTTCAGCTGTCCCCAGACTCCACGTTTTGGCTGCAACACAGCAATGACTGTCACCTGCATGCCAGCCAGGCACACGGGAGCTGGGGCACCCTGGGCAGGAGCAGTGTGTCATTAGGGATGATGGAGTAAACAGCAATCCACGTGAAACCAGCTTAGCCAGCACATGTTCCAGAAACCAAATCTAGGAAAGAGCCACAGGTCTCACAGCGTATTTGTTTGGCCTGGTAACCAGTGCTAAGCATTGTAGCAGATGCACTTAGTGGAATTCCCCCAGCCACTAGCATTATGGGACACTCCCACTACTGTTCTGATAATTACTGTTAATCATTACTATTACTGAAGTGACAAAAAAAAAAAAAAAAACAAAAAAAAAACCAAAAAAAAAAAAAAAAACTGTGAGGAGGATCAGGCCTTTATTGAGCTGGCTGTTGGCATGCAGAGGTGATGAGACAGTCTGCCCCAGGGAGCCTATAAACACAGGTGCCCAATTCATCACTGCAGTCATATTTCAAACTAGGACACTGTGGTCCTCAATGAAGCTCTCCTACAGCTCCAGCAAAAATAATCCATGGCACTCCCTCCAGCTCACATCAGCTAGAAGCCAGGCAGGATATCATGCTCTCTGCCTGCAGGTAGATGGGAAAGAAGCTGATCAGGAATACTTTGACATTGCAACACCCAACAACACATTTCTATTCGGTGTTTTCCCTGACTGGGCCCAACCTGCTATGAAACTCTGTATTCTTTGATCTCCAGTGAATTCAGTACCACCAACTCTTGAGCTCATGAGTCACATGGAATGTGGAAACCTCTAGGGTTTGGTTTGGGAATGACCAAGACTATGTGAAATCATCTTCTAGTCACCTTCTTCTCCTCCCATCAATGGTCTGAACATCATCTCAGGTATCCAAGTCTCCCTGGACACTGTTCCTAGGTCACACATGGAAGAAATGGATTAGCCAACTTAGCCACTGACTGGAAGCCACAGGGAATGACTGTAGGCTTCTGTGGGGCTGAGAAGGGGAGGGAGAGCTCCTGCACAGGTGGAAACCATCTGCCTACAATGCTGATTTTCCCTGCCATTGATGCAGGTCAGGCTGCTGTCAGCCACCAGGAAAGGAGACAAAACCCAGTCCTCTGGTCAGAGCTGGCTGTTCCCCAACCTGTCTCAAGAGTGCAGCCTGGATTCCTCCCACACTAAAAAGCAAAATAAAAGGTATTCAATGCTTGCATGTTTCTCTGCTCCCTCAGCAAGGAGCTGTGGGGTTGTCTTAGGGCCAAGGGGAGGTGAAGGTCCAGGCCACAGGAAACTTGTCCCATCTCTCCATTCATGGGTACAGAGGGTGCTGGTCATTTGAGGTGCAAGTAGGAGATGGGACAAGACAGGAATCTGCAACTGGATGTGCTGGGGGGAGGTGGCAGTGGCCAGTTGGACTGACTGTGCCACTTCCCGCATAACTGCTCCGTGTGGTATCTAACATCCACCCCCTCGTCCTCGTTCCTCCAGCTTAGTGTTATTTAAGAGAGGCAGGAGATTTCCTTTATGACACTGGGAGCGCATGCGTGTAAATCAAGTGGGACAGGACAAAGGCCAGGGCTGGGTTCAATTAGATCAGTGATGCTATTAAATTAACAACAGCACTAAGCTATGGCTGGCAGTTCTTGATCAATCCTCCTACAGCCAGGGTCTTTGTCCTTCATATAGAAAATTAAGGGCTAGGGAACACGATAAATTAGCCAAGGCTGTCAACCAGAAACTTGGTCTCTGAACCTCGTTTAACTTCTGAACAACAATATTTCCTCTACAAGATTTTCAACAGATATCCCTGAGAACCCCTTTTTTGTGAGGCTGCACATCAGATGCTCAGGATGAGACACTTTTGGCCCCTGACTTGCAGCATGCCTGCAGCTGAGGTCACCCCCTCAAGCATCACACACTCACTTTCCAGCTCCACACCTTGATTAAGCTACCCTGCCCAAACCCAGCACACAACAGGCCTGACATCAGCCTGAGGCCCATTAAGCCAGCACAGGAGACAACCTGTCTCAGGTGAAACGTGCCAGACCTGAGAGCCTGTGCAGAACACAGCTCTGCTCTTCTGTCTCCATCCTGCCTCCTCAACCCTTCCCACTGTTTTGTTCCCGTAACATTCCCCTTTGTGAACCAAGAGAGAGATTTCCAGGAAGAGCTACAGTACACAAAGCTCATTACCCATCCTTCCAAACCAGCCACTTTAAAGGGCACACACAGGTTAACTAAACTAAACCAGAGGTCTCTGCAAGCCCTTTCCCAGTGTCTGCCTGCACCTTATGCAACATGCTATGCATCACTGCGAGTGTCCAATGACAGCGGAGCAGCTCTGAGCACCGTGTCGCATCACCAGAGCTGCCGACCGCGCCGCTGGTGTCAGAGCCGCCTCTTACGCACATCTGAGCAACAGCGCAGCCTCTGGGCAACAGCCTTCGATTGTTTACATGGCTCCCATAAACAGGATACCACCAATTTGTAAATATCCTGTCAGGAGCCCCTCAGCTGCTCTTGACCAGTTTGATGCATGCCCGCCTGCAGCAAGTCTGTCTGTCTCCCCTGGGGCTTCGCTGGTAATGTTGCACAAGCCGTACTGACCACGCACTGCCTCTCACGCTACATACCAAGACTTCTACTTCATGGCTTCTGCACTTGTTTGGAGAGTTGGGGGATTTGGGGAGCATTTGCTGGGGAATTTCAAATCAAAGAAATGATACGTTACTGTTGGCATTATTTCCTGGAGGCTTATGCTGTGTAGCTCTCACTCAGAGAAGGCAAGGGAGTTACATTGATATGAATGCTTGTTGGTACATCTTACCTAGAGAGGTAATCCCTACAGGTAGGGATTTTTTCTCTTTCATATAAACAATCCATTCCAGCCGAATGAGGACAGTGACCCACAGAGGAAAAAACTAAATTTTCTTGTGAGTTTCTTCAGTGTTGCAAAATAGGGTTTTTTGATGGTCAATGAGATAACTGTCTGTAATTAGCAAATTTTCTGCAGTAAATCTAAAGATACCCTTCAAAGAGAAGTCATAATACCAAACTCTTATGTTTTGGCAGTGCATCTCAGGATAGAACCTCCTCGCAGAGCTAGAGAGAAGCTCAAAGTTCCTTGTCAGTTAAATACTTTTAAGATAAAAGCAAGGCACACCTATATCCTGCTTGGCTCATATCTAACTAACTAAGTAGCCAGCTGTAAGGGATGGAGGAATTGCTTCCATGCAGAGGGAAGCTCCAGCTTGGAAGCAAACAGAAGAGAACTCTAAGAACTCTGGCGTAGAAGTAGAAGCACCAATTTGAGTCACTGCTCATCCACATGAGAACAACCAACTACTGGGAGTGTGCTGATGCCAAGTAGTCTGACAGGGCATCCTTAGCTCCAAGATCATGTCCTTGAAGAACTGTAACTCCAGGCTACAGTCACGGTAGCATCAGGTCAGATGCCAGCAAAGCATTCAGCTACTTCCTCCAGACTTTGGTGAAAAGGACAAGACTCATATGCCATGTCACAAGCAAGAAAAAACTTGAATAAGTTTCATTTCAGTCTGATTCCCAGCATAACCTCAGTGGTGTTTCCAAAATCTTTCTAGACAGGACCCCATTTTCTTCTCCTCTGCCCCTGTGAGTGGCACAGACTTCTCTGGTATCATCCCTACTGACACCTGGAAATGTCAGGCCTGTGTTACACCCCTCTAACCCATCATTAGCACCACTGGAACAGAACACCTGAAATAGATGCTCGCTATAAAGGAAATAATCAGGAACTTGTTTAATTTGAAACAAGGGGGAAAAGGCAGCAGTGTGAAGTCCTGACCCTACTTGTTCTAAGTGCATACCGTACTATGAACTCAGCTGGGATGCAGACTGCTTTGCAGACAGAGCAGAAGGAAGCTGTAACTTACACCCACTACAACTGTACCTACAGCCAAGGAACGAGATAACTAAATGCCCTTGGGGAGATATGAAAGGCATTTGAAGCATAAAAATTGCTTACCTTTCCCTTACCAGGTAGGCAGATAAACATAAATGTCTGCTCAATAGTGCCTGACAGTGTGATGCAAGCCCTAAAAAGCAAGGAAAATTAAGGCTTAGAGTAAACCATGGTGCAAGGACATGCATCCCCAGTGACAGAATGCTCCCCATCGTCTCCAAACGAAGCAGTTCCAGAGAAGTGCACGAGTTGGCAGAGATCACGGGCCCAGTGAGCGTGGGAGAGCAGAGGCTGGTGCTTCTGTGCAGGACACAGAGCCTGTGTGTTTCACACGGCCATTCCCAGCTTCCCAGGTGCTGCGCCGTGTTCAGACTTTCAGTCACGTGCCTGCTGGGACACACGCAGCTCACCGCATGCTAAGGGAGGGTGGGAGTAATTTGCTTTACTGCTCCTGCCAAAAGCCTCTATTACTATGTTATGAAAGCTCTGGAGAGGCAAAACATTCCTAAAACCACTTTATTAAAATTAGTAACACCTGAAACTCCCCCCAGTTGTTTATGGATGGCAGGGCTGAAGGAGGCAAGGAGCTAAAGCAAAAGCAGAGGCAGAGAAGGCTCCACTTTCTCTGAAGCATGACATGGATAATTTTCAGCTGGCTGCTGAAACATTGCTGGCTTCCCCCAGAGTTCACACTGGGAGCAAGACTGGTTCTCCATCTACAGATGCAATTCATATATATGTATGGACTAAGTGCTGGTTTACCATACCCCAGCATCTCTGAACTACCTTCAAAATCTCTAACACTTTCATCCCCCTGACATCCTTGTAGCCATTTGAGTATTTGTCTGATGACAGCAGGGAGACAAGCACAGCGTCTGCAACTAACCAAAGACATGCAGACACAGGGACTCCTACCTTTGTCCCTGTACTCCACTCCAGCCCTTCTCATGGATCACTTCCTCTGTGGATGCTGAGCCAGAGCAGCACTGCTGCCTCCAAGGCTCCTGTTTCTTATGCTGCAGTCCGGATCCATGCTGTGGGAGAAGGGAAATTTAAGCACGACCAGGGAGAGAGATCTAAGAGTGAAAACTCATCAGGCCATTATATTCCCATGCCATGACCACTCTGTCCCTTCAGCCTGCTTGTACTGGAACATACCAGACTCTGTGCATAGTGGGCTGAGCCTAACAACCCCTGCTATTCCCTTTGCTGCTTGCTCACCCTTGGCACAGGCTAAATAAACCCTTAGTTCCCGCCGTACACCAGGTAGCTTGTTACCCAACAAAAGAGACAGGAGCTCGAGCCTCGGAACTAACAGGCCACCTGAAGCAGATCAAGCTGCTTTTGTATCACTGCACTGTTCATGGTATGTGGAAACCTTTGCTTGGACTTCTCTGGCAGTGACTTGCATGGAATCATGTGGAACTGTAATTATGTCTGATTTATATTAATTGTAATTTCTATCAATTATTATTTTGCATTCTGCACAGGACCATAGACCCTGGGGGAATTTGCATGTGGAAAGGACTGGACGAAAGCTCTGGTGCAGAATAAGAAGACTGTGCATCCCTGATCTGCTCCTTTTGCATAAACACCTGCCCCTGTGCCAGGGCAGAGCCCCCCACTCCAAACCCTCCATGGGCTGCAGAAGGGACACAGCAGGGGGCACTTTACTGAGTTCTTTGAAGGATAATGGAACATTTTCTGCAGGACTGATCTGCATGAACCCAAGCTCTGGGTCAACAAAGATTATTTTTATGAGAAACAAAGACAAACTTGCTGTTCAACATTACCAAACCACTTGATATCTAGGGTAGAGCCTCAGCTCTTCATCAGAACAAGGTATGGTATGCACATTAAAGTCAGATATTTTTTATCAGACACATACAGGGCGCCTCTGTCAATATTTGACCAGTATTTTGTTCTTCCATGTCACCTGGACACTGATCACAAAAAAATATCATTTGGCATAACAGGAATTCAGCACACAGCTTAAGTGCTGAAGTAAGGATGTGCAAATAATGAAGCAGTGCACAGTCTTAAATGTATTACAATGTTTGGAAGACAAAGAGAATTCGTCTCCCATCTGTGTCGTGTTTTCTTTCAATGCACATACACAGAACTATTTGTATTGAGGGGGAGAAGCAGTCTCACTTCAATTCACTGAAATTATGGACAATGCACAGACCCTGGGAACCCTGTGGCAGCCCAGGACATCAACAAGCTTTACCCAGATTGTGTGTGCCTATACACACACACACAAGGCCAAGTGCCTCTGAGTTTCCTCCTCCACCTAGGGTTTTTGACCTTCAAGTAGCATTCAAAGCACACTTACATCTCTGAGTTGCTGTCACTAAGTGTTGCACATGTGGGCTTCCATCTCTCACCTTGCTCTTCTTATGCATCATGGTACTTCTCACTCAAGAAGCCACCACAAACAAAAAGGAGGTGCATAGCACCTCAAAAGCCATAAACACCTAAGTACTCATGGACTGAAGGCAGTGCAAGTAGCCTGAGTCTGCACCCACTGAAGATAGCAAATGCTCTTTTACACCCTGCAACAGGGCTTGGAGTTAGAGCTGACTGGAAAAATCAGAGCCCTACTTCAAGATTAATTGTCTTGAAAAGCCTTCAGTGGAAGCATTCCACAGTACATTTCACAAATCCTTAATGGTTTAAAAAGCAGACAAACTAACCCTTCCTTGGAATCATCTTTTAAAGTTCTTTCTGGCTGCAGTTTGAATTACATGAGGGCACCTGCTCCTGGCAGGGAGACACGCATTTTGGGTAGGCCAGGATGGATGAGGCTCAAAGGACCTCTGATGGGCCGGAAGGAAAAGGTCAGGATGGAATGTAACGGGACACCCAAGTGGGTCAGACCACTCCAAATTCCTCACTGTCATGCTGATGTCACGGACACTTCTGTGCAGGCCTTGGAGTGTGTGTGTGTGTGTGTGCTGGTGAAAGGTTGTGCCCTTCCCCCGCGTCACTTTCCATTCTTCTTGGGAACAATCAGGAAGAAACTCCTAGTGTTTCTTGGCTCCTGCACACACTTTTCACGCACAGGGAGCACCTAGTCCATAGAGAACATTTTTTTCCTGCTGTAATCTTGATGGAAAATGTCGTTAGTGATGGAGAAAGGAATTCAGGAGACGGCTGAGAAGTGCCTGAGGGAGAACTTTCATATCTATTTGCACAAGAACCATCGTGAGAACATGCCACCAAAGAAGTCAAGAGAAGCATTAACAAGGCAAGGGGAAAGGGCAAGAGAATTTCCTCTCTTTCAGCTCCTTGGGAGTCCTGCCTCTGTTTCAGAACATTGATTTGCTCTGGCAAACCTCAACAGCTTGAAAGGGCACTGCTTTGACAGCAGCAGCCTGACACACAGGGCAGATTAAGCTTCCAAAGTATTGTGTCAGAACTACAAAGACTTATACCCAAAAACTCAGCACCTGAGATGCCGAGTTTCCAAAAATCACAAACACAGATAAGGCCGCTTGGAGGCCCTCCTTGAGTTTCCCTTCTTGAAGGGCATCCCTTCGAGAGATGCCCATGCCACAGCCTTGAAAAGAAGCAGTAAAACACAAAATTCTCAGTGAAATCTTGCATGCCCTGGAAGGGCCTGTAACTCAAGGTCCCCCTCCCGCCCGTGTCACTGACTCATCCCGCCCTGCTTCCCCCACCCAGAGGTGGCTGCTGGGCTGCCTGCTGCCAGATCAGGGATGCATTCAAGGGAAGTGCTCGGGTCCTCCCCGTGAGGCCCAGCTGTTGCCCCACAGCCTTTGCATTCCCTTTGCATTTGGTGCTGGCCTCTCCTAAGGCAGCTTCCTGGAACAGCGCTGACGGCCAAACCTGCTGCCGCGCTCTGTCAAACAGCACAAGTCAATAAAAAGCTGCTCACCCATCGTGGGATTTGCCCAACAATGGCACACAAATAGGCTGAGCCTTACGTACTGAAATGATGTCAAACAAATTAGCTTTGCCCGAGTTACTCAGACATTCTTGCAAAGCTAGCCCTGTCCTCTCGTGTCTCAAGCCTATCTGTGCTGTTTGCCAGAGGGAGCTGTGGAGAGGCCTCTCTGCACAGCAGCCTTGGGCAAGGAAGAGAAGTGAAGGGTTCTTGCATTCCCTGTGCCCCCCAAACAAAAACAGCTGAATAACAATTTTTTAAAAAAAAGTCCAAGAGCATTACAAATTTGGATTTCCAAGGGCAATGCTGCCATGCCGCATTTGGGTCAGTCCTGGCCAGAAAACACACCTGGCATTTGAATATCAGGTAATCAAAAGGCAGTAAACTATATTTTTCCTTATTAAAGGACAACATACCTTCATAAACAAATGCCACTAGGGAATCTATACAAGGAAACTTCCTTGTCAATATTCACCAGATAAATTCAACAAGAAGTTTGGATTAAAAATTAGCAGTTAAGTGACTCAGACACGGAATCAAAACCTCACCTTTGGATACCATTTTATGAATTAGAAAACTGAGCCCAGAGCTAAGGCAGGTGACCATTTACAGATGGCCCTAATTCCACAACAGGGCAAAACTCCCAAACCATCAAATGGAAAACTCCCCCAGAATAGCTATACAAGACATGCCTTGACTACCAAGTTCAGCTCATCCCAAACTGCTCCAGAGAATAAACATTTAAAGCAGTTTTTACCCTAATTTGTCTATGAAACTGTGTTTCATAGGCTATTTTTATGTCTGTACTTATGAAAAATGGAATTAGAATTTTAATTTGACTCGAGCAACCTCCCATTTAGAGGTTTGCTTGCCCACAGGCCATGGGCTTCATACCAAGTCAAACCCTGCTCTCAACCAAACCCAGCCTGTGCCCCAGCTCCCAACCCCGGCAGCCACATGGAGTGAGCCCTTCCCACCTGTGCAACCAGGAGCCAAAAGGGCCCGGGGTATCAGTGCTCCCAAAGCAGCCCAGGGAACAGTTCCCTCTGGTGCACACCTCGTGCTGCTCACAGAACCTGCTCTCACTGCCACTCGGTTCAGCGAGAGTAGGGGCAGCCCCAAGTCTAGTCATAGTACAAGATTTTATTGCTGTCATGATAATTAATGACTACTTACACCGAGATTTTAATGAGTGCCTGCACTTTTTTTTGTTTGTCTCTTAACTGGGTCATAAAGGAGGAGTCCCAGGTGGTTTCCTGGATTTGCAGTACAATAGGGACCTCTACAGGCGTTTTCCTGTTCCGAGCAAGGGTCAGGACAGCTAAGGGCAGCCACACCAGAGCTCTGTGACACACAGACCACGGAGCAGCCAGCACTGGGCTCCGTGCCAGCATTCACTGAAAGCAGCAGGGCTGTGAAGATCCTGCCTATGACAAGGCTGGAGCTGACTGAATCCAGCTTTCAGATTATTCATCTGCATCGTGCACTTTGCCATGGTATTTTTCAGAATAGCTCTAAAAGTTAAAACACAAACATAATCCGCATTCATATCACACGAGAGAGAGAGAGAACTGAAATGAATATTCAAAAAAAAACTCTTGCTGTTCATCATGGAACTTGCATTTTATCATATCTGACCTATCTTTTCCCTCTTTCAAGACTTACTGTGTTGTTGATCTACCCAAGCACCATTTCTTAAAAGAACTCCGTGAAGAATAATCTGCTCTTTAACAAGGATGAAGTTCCATGTCTCTCCCACACGACTTTAATCCTTCCTTGTTTTAGGTCTCCACCAAATATCATTCTTAAAGTCTTGTGTCCTAGGTTTGGTCTAGAGGCAATCCAATAAGAGCTGCAACCTTCAGGGGTGACAGGAGATGTTCTGAACATAATTATGAAATCAATTACGTTGCCAAATTAGCCTTCTCTTTGTGGGATACTTTGCCACCTACAGTGCACTTCATGGATCAGAAGTGAAACCAAACATAAAATGGGCGTAAAGAATTACAAAGCTCTAAAATTTTGCTGAGAGGAACATGAATTTTTGGGTTTGATTTTTGGTTTTCGGGTGGCTTTTTGGGGGGGGTTGTTTTGATTTCCTTTTTTTGCATCAACTAGGAAGTAAACAGTTTCACAGCTAGTTCTTAGTACACAAACACAATGCACTACTACTGCAGCAGCACAAATCATATTTGTACTGCACTGTAAGTGGGATGGAAAAGAAATCCTGGTGTGTCATTATCCAAATATACCACAAATTTTACTACAAATAAGAGAAAATCTCTAAGGAAAAACTGTCTCCTATCTGCCTGCCAGCCACCAGTGTGCCCTGGCAGGTGGCAGGACAGGGACCCTGCACACTCGAAGCATCAATCCAGCTTCTTACACAAAACCAAAGGCAGTGTCTTTAAAACCATCTTTTTCCCAGGCTTGCATCTCACTGCTTCAAACAGACCTTGCTGGGATCAGGGAAAACTGCAGGCCACCCACACACCTGAGCAGAAAATGGGAGTCAGATTCAGGGAGATGTTCTAGTGGCAGCCCAGCACACCTGCACAGTGGCTGCAGATGCCAGTGAAGCAGGTTCAGGCCTGGGTGGCTTAAGGGCAACTTCGCTTGAGAGATGTGCTGCAGGAAAAGCCAGTGTGGTTCCACGAGCCTGGACCATGCACAGGGCAAGTGCTCTGCCCTTCAGAAAGGAACATCCTGGTCTTTGAAGTCTCTGACTTGGCCCTGCTGAGACACTGCCCCTCACAGCTGAGGCAGCCCTGCCTGAAAGTCACACAAAGGCAAGGGCGCCTCTTGAAATGAGAGCTTTTGGCACATGCAGCTGGAATAGGAAGGAGAAGCTTAATTATGCCACTACAGAAAGAGTCTGAGCCTGATAAATGAGCTAAGAAAGATGATCCTGATCCTCTGACAGGCCAGTTCTGCAGGAAATTCAGCACTGTAAGCAGCAACACACCATTCCAGGCTGGCAGCATCTGTCAGTTATCAAGGCAGGGCTCAGCAGGGCTGGCTGCAGGAAGGGATGTGAGGCCATGCAGACTCCCTGAGCCAAAGTGCAGCATGAGTCAGCCACACAGAGATGAATGCCTCGCACACAGCTGGGGCTGCTCTGAGCCTGTGCTGCTGCACGATGGCCACACAGCACCCAGCGCTGGAAGCCATGAGACCACTTGGAAAAAGAAAACTAAAATAAAGCAACCATCATCTTTTCCTTCCTTCCTTCTCATCTTCATCTTTCCATTTTATTCTCATTCTGCCCTGATACATCTCATTTTGCATGGCACAGGCTTATCTGGTGTTTCACTCTCCAGTTTTTCTTCCACTAGCAGAAAAATGTCAGCAAACTCTCACTTCCAAAGCTGCCTTGGACTTGAAGGCCAACTAGAAAAACATATTTCACTGTGTCGTGTCCTGCTGAATTGTGGCTCTTGAGGAGACCTTCCTTTTCACTTATGTGTAACCAAACACTGAAAAAATTAAGTCAGTGCATGTTGCTGTAGGTATAAAATAGCTCACTGCAATGAGTAAATACCACTGAAGAGGCACTTGCATATCCTGCAGATGGAGAAGAGCTGGTCCTTGGGAAGTGAATCCAACACCAGCAGTGCGAGCGCAGGAAGAGAACTCACTGGTGAAAGGGAGATTCACTCATGTGACAAAAACTCTAAGGCTTTTCATTCTTTGGATATTCAGCTCTACACTTTTCTCCAGAGACCAATGAGAAAGATCTCTCACCTGTGTTTTCCTAATAGCAAGCACATTTTCAATTTCCATGTGAGATGGGCAAAGGGTGGGTTTTTTTGTGAGGATGGGCAGACCGCAATTTACACCTAATTGCCCTCTCACCACACATGTGTGACAGAAAATGTTAGGGCCACTACTGAAAGCTGACTTGAAGACTGAAGAGCACAATTTATCTGGCAGTAGAACCTACAAAAAGGTCAGAAGAACAGAAAAGAGCAAACAGAGCAAAGACTGGACGATTTAACTGGAAAAGAAGACAAAAACACTGAGAGTTGGAAAATGTTAGTGCCAATGTGTAGAGGAGAGGACCGGTGTTCATCCACTCTTCACCAGCGGTCCTTTTTGTGTGTACATACGCTGCTTGCTCCCTCTGTTACACGGAGTTCCAAGCAGTGTGTGGTACGCTGTTTTATTTACTGCCATCACAGAGCCAACATGGCTCAGCTACTGATCAGGATCCCCACATGAGAAGCCCCCTGAAGTTCAGGCCATTCAAGTGCCACACGCACCTTTACCCTTTCAAACCCCACCTTTCATACATATTGTCACCACAAATACACAGGTTTTTCAACAAACAACAGGCACCCTTGTTGTTAACTCACATAACAAAAAAACTGAGCTTTCAGCAGGGCACCTGAATTTAGGAGCCAATATTACTCCACAAGATCTCAAAGTACCAACTGCCTTTTCTCTGGTAGATGGCTGAGCACCGCAGATGAGTCTACAGTGTGCAACAGCTGAAATGAAAATCTGAGAGCCATCTCTAGGCACATCAGCACTGGCAAACACTCCAGCTGTCAGTGAGAAGTCCCAGTTAGTGCCACCATCTTCAGAAGCAGTTTTCTTCCCTCTTCCTTGAGCTGAATCTTCATACCTTCCCAATTCTTTGTAGATAATATGAATAGAACCAAGCATCAGATATGGAATCTGTTAGCCCAGGGTGGAACTGAATCCCTAAAATAATGTCTTGCTTATTTGAGTGGTCACACCGTACCCACAATGTGCAAATGGAATAGAGAAAGTCTGTTTCCTGGGAAAAGATGTAGTGAAGTTTCACAACACAATTCCAGCTTCTCTAGCAATTCAAGTCATGTGCAGAAATTAGGGTGCAGCAAGGCAACGTTCTGCCTGAAAATGGAACTGAGGAGCTGCTACAGGATGTTGGAGGAGACTTCTTTGTCACAAGTATACTCCATAATCCATTTTGAGAAAGGCATCTGGTTGCTTTGCTTATGAAAACATAAGAACACGCCATGCCTGGAGGTGTCATGGTCTAGTTTTCCAGGAATTGCCTACTCTCTATATTCTAATTTAAGGAAGGTTTTGAGAACCAGACATTTTCCTCAGTCCATAGCATTTTTTGTCCTTTATAGCATCAGAAGCCCATACTTGGCCCAGCACACCAAAGGTAACTGTTGGGTCAGGAAAGGGCTGCTTATCCACACACACCAAAATCAGAAGCCAAATGGTTTGTGGTCAGTGCATGATGTCCATAACACAGCTCCACTGTGAGGGAGGTGGTGCTTATCCTCCAGAGGAGAAAGAAGAAAACAAAACCAAACCAAACACGCAAAAGACCAAATCAGAACACTGCACGAGCGCTTGAAATGACTGAACGCACCTAAACCAACCAGTCCTCCCCACAGCCAACACTGGGCACAGCACAGGGCTGAGAAGCCTGCCAGTGACCTCAGCTGCTGGGACCTGAGCACGAGCCACCCTCACCCAGGAGAGGCAGTCTCTTCAACACCACACAGAGCCTGTCAGTCCTGCGGGAGCTCCCTTGGCGTGCTCCTTCGGCATTCCCTGGAGTCCATCTCCTCACGAGGCCGGGGCCCTTCCTCCTCAGCAGGCAAACTGGTGAGTGTCCAGCGCCAGGGCTTCACAGCGCCGTCTCACCCACACACCTTGTAGGGGGATCTCAGCTTCCTGCATCTGAAATGGACACGTGATTTGTATCAGCCAAACCCCAAACTGCAGCAGCCTGCACAGAACCAAAACCTGCTCCCCTAACTCACTCAGGCAGACCAGAGGAACCCCACATTTCAGGCAACTGCACCACCGGCCTCACTGGTAGACCAGAAATCAGAGGTATAGGGTGTTAGTTCCTTCAAGATCACATCAAAGATTAGTAGCAGGCAAAACCACAATCCCAGTGCCCTCAAAACTCTGCCCACTGAACCTCAGATCAATGTAATTAAAGGTTCCAGATTTCCCATACCTCTTTCTTACATAGCAGTAGATGATGGCAAGTATTCCACTGGTCAATATTCCTACACCAATTCCCACAGCAATGTAGCGCTCATAAGAATTATGTGCATAAGAATTTAGTGTTAAATGTTCACACCTCTCTCCATTATAACCTGCAAGGCACCTACAAAATAAATACACATCATACAAAAATTATTCAGAACTTGTTTTGCTTTCCATTTCAAACACACGTTAGTTTCCATAAGTTTTAAATAAATCACAAGAAGTCTAAACAAGGAGGGGCTGAACCTGGTGCTCACTCAGAACCTCTTCCCTCCACCAAGACAACCAGCTATCCCAGTTTATCTAGTTTAAAGCTAGCTCAAGTACTGCAGTCACAGCAGCAACGCAGTCTCAACATCCCCTCATCGTGCAGGGTGTGGATCGAGAGCACTGTGCTCTGATCCTTAGCTGCTGTAATGTCTCCAAAGGCCAAGGCTGCCCACTACGCATCCTAGAGAACTATAAGGGACACCATGGTCCCAATTGCTGTGTGGTTGTGGAATAGGGGAGTTGTACTTGATACATTGGAAGATCTTGTTCTCTTCTTAGTACTCATTGTGAACATCTAGTGATCCCTCTAGTACTTACTCCAGTACCAGCAGTGATTTGAGATGGCACCATGGCAGTGACCTACAAAGCTGTGAATTCCCCCTCTCCCTTCCTTAGTTTCACACTAGCACAGCACTACAGCCTTATCAGCACTCCTGAGTGCACCACAGCACTCAGGTCTGTGCCCAGCGTTAATCCTGCAAATACCTGACTGACACTGTGAAGCTGCACATGCAGCACACGAAGAATCAAAGCCAGTGTCCATTTTAAAGAAGGATATAAAAGGCAGCGTTCCTTACTTGCATATGGGTTTCCTCAGTTCACTGTGGAAGGCACAGAGCCCATTGATACAATAGCTGTGGTGTTCCTCAAGGCAGGTCTGCATCAGCTTCAAGAGCTTTGGCTGCTCCGTATAATCTGCTGTGAAACAGAATAAAGTCATGCTATGCTTAGGACAAAACACTGTTTGAACATATCTTCACATCTGAAGCAGAACAGACACTGTGTGCAGCAAATACTCAGTATGCCAATTTACTGTGTGGTGTCTCATGAGCTGATTCAGTCAGCATTGAACAGGGCAAGCTTCTTAGACAGTCCAGCACAGCTTTGAGAAAGGACACACTGTAAATAAATCACCTGCTCTTGAGGAACATGGACAGAAATGACTATGGGAGATTCACACATGGTAACATCAGCGCTACCCAACCTGCAATCCAATCAGAAAAACTATCCCAGGAATAGCAGGGGTCACAAGGACACAAAAAGAGCACTGCATTATTCTCAGAATCCTCCCCAGTCTGAATTCAATTAATAGTTAATTATTTTTTTCTTTTCTTTATCCCAAGACAAACTAATGCATTCCTAGTGCTCCTGCCTGCCAGCTCTGCAGCCATGAGTGAGAATGAATGGTGGGACTCCTCCCTCCCTTCCCTTCTCCATGGTTTAATGTTAGCTGAGTGTCCCACGACAGCTGCCAGGACTGCCTGGATGGTTTTGCTGGGCAGAAGCACAGTCCATGGCTACCCAGGTTCTGAGCTTGTTCTAAATTTTACGCAGCCGGGTCAGCAAGCACACTTCTTGCTCAGAAAACGCTACCTTATTCCCAGTGCCTCCAATGGGAATAACTAAGTCATGGGAACAGGGGTGCAGCAGGTGAGGAGAAAGCTCCAAAGCTTCACCATCACTGCAAGCATCTGTTCTAACTGGTCTCTCTACCCAGTTACAGGAATCACTGGTGGGGTGAGGTGTCCAAGCAATGACTTACTATTTCAGGGGACTGCCTCAGTGACAGCTGAAGGTGATTTCCTAACCAAGCGCATGTCAACACCAGCTTTCAGTTATGACCACAAGAAAAATAACACCTTGCAGCAAGGTGACAAGGTCTGCTCCACAAAGGTGACTCAACAAAGGTACAGTAAGCAGAATCTTTCCTTTCTGACTAAGTGCTGAATCAAGGTCTGGAGATAGTACACTCCTGGAATCATTGCCAATCATGGACAGAAGCCTCAAGCCCCCTTGAGGGCAACTTGTGATCCCACCACACACTTTTCAGGATTAACAGCACCAACCCTCTAAATTCCCAATCAAATTCCAGTCTGAGCCATTTAATGACAGGAACCTCCTCTGTGTGCTCTTCCAAGCTATTTTGGGTTGTTTTTTTCTTCCTCCTCTCTGCAGCTTTATCAGAGATGACACGCAATGGCAAACAGCTGCTCTTGCTAGAGCAGCTCTCAACTTCAGCTGTGAATGATGTGGTTTGGACACCCAAAAGGCATGATGCTATCACTGACACTCAGATCAAACAACTCCTTTGAGAACAGTGCCTCTCAGCCCTGACAGAGTGATCAGACTCCTAGCTTAGCAAGAGACTTACAGAGAAAAAGCAACAATGCAGGTCTGCTTGAAAAAATGACATGTTGGCTTACTGCACTTCCTCAGGAAAAGCTACAAAGGTGGGAGAAACATGTCTTGTTTTAGAATGGACGTCTAATGGCTGAGAAAAGGGCATCTTATCCATCCGTCCACAGAGAAAAAGTTACCCACAAGTTTGTCTTTGCACTGTGGGGCCTAGAAACACAATGCAAGGGAGGAAGTTGGTGCTGGCTAAATAGGAGCTCTAGTATCCAGCTCTGGCTCTTTTCTGGCTGGCTCTGGGAACGCTGCTGACAACCTCTGGAGACAGGCTTGTTGGCCAAGAGCACAGTCAGCAAAGGACCAGGCCTTAGAGGGACAGACTTAAGGAAGAAGTTAAGGAAGGGCAGTTTTCATTGAGAAAAGACAGGACAGGAGATGGATGACCCTACTGGCTGCACAGTAGCACTGTACACTGTTCTCTGATGAGGCAAGCACAGTGGAAAGCACATGGTCAGCAGAGCTGCACTGCAGGGCTCAGCATGCCAAGGAGGTCCAGGATGCCACGGACTTGCAAAAGCCCATTCTGGTTAGGTCTAAAGCACCTGCAGAACCTCTACCTAAGCTCTCCAGGGAAGAGTTTCAGAAAACAGACAATGGCACATTCATGCTTTTCCCAGGAGCCTCCTAAAACAAACTGTTTTGAATCACCATTTTAGCACAAAGTGCACTAGAAAAAGACTAAAAATAACCTTCAATGCAAGCCTCTAGCCAGCATTTCCCACTGCCCAAAGTACCAGTCTTCTGCTAGGCCCTGGGAAGCTGTCTGTTGCACAGGTTTAGTCTTTCATTTCCATCTCTTCCATGAGAGGAAGACAGAAAATAAACACAAGGTACAAGTTCACACCCCAGAGGCACAAAATCTCCAACCACCTCTACCCCAACTTCCACCAGATGGATTTCCACATCCCAAAATCCCTCCTCGCTCGCATCAGTGCTGCCGAGAGGTGGCAGACTTCCACCTACCCACACGAGCAGAAAACCTGGCTTTGCGCAGGTACAGGAACCTCTCCTGAGTGCTGCTGTCATTAGAAACCCAGGTAAGCCTGGAGCAGCCTGCCTAGAAAGCATTTGAGACAAACCAACACATTCCTTTGTCGCTGTCAGGAGGAACAGCTTGGTCCATTGTGGCTAACATCACCTATTAAGTCTACACACAAAAATTCCATGTGCTAATTATTTTGACATTGCAAGAGTACAAATTACCTATGAAAGAATGAGTCTTGAAAACAAAAAGGATGGTTTCCTAGTCTGCCTCAGAGCATTATGTTAATTCCTAACATACTGTCTGCCTAGATACTAAACAAGCTGTTGAATAAACAGGTCCATGTGCCCTTTCATGTCACGTGAGGGGAGAGAAACATGCCATGTAAGCACTTGACAGCTGCCTGCAACTGAGTCATTCAAACAGATACACCTGGCAAGATCTGACATGAAATCAAGGCTACAGGTACTTGGAAGCTCAGGCTTGCCAAAACTAACAGACTGGCAACAAAAGGAATCAGTCAGTAAGACCATGACAGCTCAGTCCTCAAGTATGGTGCATCAGGGAGGAAAGGCAGTGGGAAAGGGGAGGCAGGGAAGGGCTCAGTCTGAGGTCCAGGGCCTCCTTTACAGCCTGCATGAAACCAGCAGATGCAATCAGGAGATTCCATTTTTTTCCCAGTGCAACCAAGACCTTCCCTACTGCTGGCTGCCCATTCTCTGACAGCCCAAACACCACCGGAAGTTCTTCGTCCATGCTGTGCCAGCTCCCAGCTCCTCTCCATGACCTTTCCCCCTCTCCCCTAATCACTGAGCCTAAAACTCCCCAGCACTGGTGGCAAGTAAAGCCTGTGTGACATAAAAGAAGGAAATAGGGTCAGATCTTGTGAGAAGCAGGTAAAGAGATTGAGCAGAAATTGATGGTTTTCCCACAAATAGCACCTCAGTCCCAAAACTATCTGAATCCCACAAGAAACTGCCAGTTCCTCCACTGATACGGAACTGGGAATTCACGATCTTAGAACCCAGTGTTATTGAACTCTACCAGTAAATCTTACTAAGAACTTAGAATGCAGGAAACTGGAGAGATTCAGTGAGTTTCTCTGGTGTCTTTTTAAGCACTTCTTTTCGATCTTCTTTCTGTAAAGGCTGTTCATTAACTTTTCACTGGCTTTGTAAGAGGGCCACCAAAACATCCTTTAACTCGCTGTGTAAATGTGTGCTTGAAAGCTTGTGAATTTGATTCTACCTTTGAGTGGAATTCTCTCAAAGGAAAACGCTGGTGTCCAGTTGACTAACACAGCTCCAGCTGCCACAAAGGTTCACAGACTACTGCAGACATGGCTGTGACCCTGTAAATCAGCCTCCTCTTTGTTGAAACATGACCCATTGCTCCTGCTTTCTAGAAACAACACAAACAGGACACTTAATGAGCCACAACGTATTTCCACTTCATTATCCTCCTGTTTGCAGCTCTACAAGAATTGTGTCACAGACAGACTAAACCAGACCACAGTGCTGCTCTGATAAACCAAAGTACTGCAGTCAAAAATCAACACCTTCTCGACTTAATATGAGTGTGTATACATATTTTATGCATATATACATATAAGGAAGCCACACATACAGTATGTGCATGGCTGAATGTATATAAAACACTGTACCACTATGAGAGATCAGAAATTAAAATAAAACAGCTGAACTTGTTGTGAGAAAAAAAGTAAAAAGCTTACAGATCTACTAAAAAAAGCTTGGAAGACATCCAAGATGATGAAGATGATTTGTATGCCTGTTTATACACCTTGTAAAGTACAGAGACATTAAAAAGTATCACAGTTAGATTGCTCTCCTCCTTTACTGACCTGCCAAAACCTCATTCCCAGATCGCACAGCTCTCCCAAAGCAATGACATCACCAGCATCTCAGGTAACATCAAGAATGCAGCTGGCAGGATAAACACAGCTCTGCTCTCAGATGTTGGCAGGTACAAGAGCCTGAGCTCACATTTCATTCAGAAAAGAGAAAGGAAGAAGGGAGAGAGCCAGCACTCAGAGGAGGGCTGTTAAAGCCCAGACAGCCAAAAGCAGAACTGCAACAAAGACAGAAACTGCTGAGTAACAGCTCGTGAGAGGCATCGCTCCAAGTCGCGCCTGTTCATTCTCACTTCTGCGCAGTAAGGTGCGTGCTGAGGACAGACAGAAACCAAGCACCAGGTAAAAGAAACAGAAATTGCCATCAGAAACACAGGTCATCAGCCTTAAAAATGTCTTCTTCAAATTATGACTCCAGTTAAATGATCCTTCAGCTGCTCATTGATGAGTCTGCCCCATCTGGGTGGCAGCTCTTATTCCACAGAGGCTTCAAAGGCTCCATGAAGAAATCAGCTCATCCCACAAATAAAACTCAGAAATCCCACAGTGTCCAAGGGATAGAGCATGACAGCAGCTAACATCAGATTTTGGTTTGTTGGCTGGGTTTTTTTCCTAATTGACAGATTAACAGAAATAAACAGAACAAAAAAAGCAATACCTTCAGCGTTGTTTTTTGTCCAATTATTCCATAAGTCAGTGCTGAGGGATGAAGCAGTAATAGGTGGCTCTTCACTCAGTGCCCCCATTGCTGTGTAATGCAAATAGATGCTTACTGGAACAGAAAAGCTCAGTATATCTATTCAAGGTTCATTTCACTCAGAAAGCACTTCACACAAGATGCACTTCAAACAAACCCCAGAGAAGGCAGCAATACGATAACAATGCATTTAGAAAACCTTTACCTCCAACTCCCTTTTGACAAAGCATAATTATGACAGCGGGACAACAAACAGTGGCTTGCAAATTTCCCAAACCCAAATCCATCCTGTTTTCCATTCTATTATCTTGCCAAATTTACAACACAGATATGTGTAACATACTACAACCTTACACCTATTTACCAGTTTAAGTAGCTTATTTTCAAAGAGTCTAAATTATACCCTATCAGTTAAAATTTCATACAGGTTTCAAACAGCTGAAGCAGCTCTGCTTCCCAATGTCTCTGTCTGCATGCCTCCCACCCCACCACCTATTTTGGAAGGAGAGAAATGCTGTTTGACAAAGCCTTGGACCTCACACCACAGAAAAGCCTCTTCCAAACCTACCTTTCAGCAAAATATAGATTAGCATTCCAAATGCCATGGCAGGCAGCTGCTTTAAACACCTTCTCAGGTCTTCTTTCCAGGTGGCTTGCTTGCTCTGCTTATCTGTGCTCCCGTGTTTTCTCTTGCACTTATACGCCAGGAAGCGTCATCTCCTGTTCTCACCAATCAAGAAAAGGTGCATCTGGTAACAACCTAACCCCCAGGGCAACCACACATTTATTTAGGAAACTGCTATTATCTAGCAATGGCATCAGCTTTTCTTTTGAAACCCTGGTTTCCTATTACCTGTGGGCATAATTGTGCAGGCAAAGGTAGAGTTTTAGAGTGAGACTGGGAATCTGACAGAGCAGAAGAACAAAAAACCAGCAAAACAAAGGTGAGCAAAACAAAATACGATGTGAGTGTTCCCTTCATAATGTAGGTCTTGTATGACTTCCAGGAGGATATTTACCCTCAGGATGCTGCACTGGAGTTCAGAGTGCAGAGACCAGTCCCTGCTCTGCTGATGTTCCTCCCCTGGTCCTCCCTGTCCCTCAGTCCCTGCCATCCAGAAGAGGAACATCGGGAACAGCTAGTGCCGAGATCAGGCATCGATCAGACACAAAGATAATGGATGATGCTCCTCATCAGTGACTGCCAGTGGGAGGCCTTTGATCCCAGGCTCCACAAGCCTGAAGGCTGTGCTAATCACTCTCCATTCAGCCTGGCTGTGCACAGCCCTGAAAGCAAGGCAGCCCACTGGCTGGTGCGAGGCCTGGGATTGCTGGCTGGAGCTGCTGGGCACAAGTCCAGAGCCAGCCAGGCACAAGCAGCAAGCAAACACAGACTGAAAGAGCAGGTAAGCTGTTGCCTCCTATAGAGTAGATCCCTTCACTTCTGCCAGAAAAGCCCATCTGTGCCTCTCCAAGTGACTATGCTTGATGAGAACAATCTTAATTTTCACATAAAGGGTTTGCAGGGTCTCTAGAACACATCTGCCAAACACGCCTCTTGCATAAACCACTCTGCATAGCCTCAAATGCTGTCCAGCTTCCTTGGTCACAGGCAGCTTGGAACAAGTAGGACTGGTCTCCCTGAAGGGTACTGACGTGCCCAGACTAGAGCAGGTAATTGGAAAAGCCCGGTTCAGTAACACACAGACATCAACAACCTGACTGACCAAAGGAGAGCTACACACTTCACCTCAGCAACAACTCCCACTTCCTCAACTGTGAGCTCCAAGCAACAAAAACATTCCACAATTTTTATCATTTAAAACCAAAAGTCTTCTAATAACTGCCCTAGTAACTCTGGTTAGCTCAAGTACTCCCTCTCCACTGCATTGTCCTCAGTGATGTGTAGAACTACATCTAACCACTTCATGTGTTAAGGGAAAAACACAAGCTAGTTATGCATATTTTAATTATGCCTTTTCCTGCTCATGAACTGCATTCCAGGAGGCTTTTCCCTTCCTTTGCTATCCCGAATTACTGCATGCCTGCACACTGATTGAGTGCAACTTGCACACTCCCTGGATGAAAAGGAGTGCTTATGCCTACCAGAATAACCTCTGCTATCAGTCCCAAGTGGGGATGAGGTTCATGAGCCTCACTTTCAACACTCAGCTGCACAATGGCAGTTTAATCTGCCCTGAATCCCAGAGGAGGCTTTGTCATGAGGCAACACAATGGGTGTGGTAGGCCTGGGACAAGGCTGCAGTGGGCAAGGCCGTGCTCTGTCTGCCGCAGGGCATTTGTCCTTGGACAAACCTTGACCAGGTCGGGCACACCAGCGTGCTTTCTGGGCTGTCTAATGGGCCCTTCCCTCTGGATGCTCTCGCAGTGCAGAGCGCTCTCACAGGTGTCTCTAGCAGCTCTGCCGACAGCATGCTGCAGAGCCAAGCCCAGGCCTCACTGGCTGTGCTGTAACACTCACCTAGCTAACACAGGATAAAGGGGAAAGACTTGCAATGCACAGTGACCTGCTTGTAGGGCATAACACAGGCAGGCTCACTCCAGGGACACCAGCACAGAGCCATAAATGGTTATTCATCAAAAAACACAGATGATCAGAGTTAAATCCAAGAATACAACAGCAGTGCAAACAGATGGACACAGCAATGACAGAACCTGCAGGGTCTCCTCATTTACATTAAACAAAGGAAGAACACAAACGTGCCCCAAACCACATCAACACCCTCCAGCAAGACCAAGGTAACAGCAAACAACTTTTATTCCATCTCTCAGTCATGAGTTGATCAGTCCAAGTACAGTCTTCATAGCTGCCTTGATCCTCCTACCACCCATATTACCACATAAATTTGTATTACCACTTACATCAAAAAAGACAAGCAAATGCCTGCACCACTGGCATTATATATTTAGTAATCATCCTGTCCAACTTCTGCAAACGCTGCGCTAAAGCAAACTCTCGCAGTCCATCATCAGAACAGTCAGCATGGAAATGATGCTCCACCTTGCCTTCTTTATCACAGGAAGTGCATTTTCCCCTTTAACGGCAATAGAACTCAGCCAGTCTTTTTCCTTCCCCTTCCAAGTTGCCTACAGCCCACTAACAAACTCCTAAGGCTCCTGATGAAAATAAAGCACTAATCCCAGCCGAGATAAAAACATGGAGACCAATCCCCAACCTGTCTACCAGTGCCTTCAGAGGGAATGTCACCAGAGCACACACTCAGCTGAACAGGCATCTCTACTACAACTTCTACACTGCACAGGACTGTTCTAGATCCATCAGGGACCAACTTTTGGGAATAAAACAAACTGATCTTATCCCATATGTTCTTCTCCAGCCAGCCAAATAATGTGGCCATTGAAGCCAAGGCTTACAAGAGGGACTGAAAAAAGCCCTCTTCATGCAGTTTCGCAAAATAAGAGAATAATTAAATGGCTTAAAGTTCCAACACAAATATTTAATTGGGGATAAAGTTTTGGTTTTCTCCTCTTTTCACCTCCTGCTGCACTACATATGTTGTGCATATAGAGCAATTTTAACTACATTCCACTCAACTCCATTTAATTTTAATCAACTATTCAAGTTTGAATTTTTGTGAGATGGGGATATTATGCACCAAAACAACTTGTCCAGACATGGAGAAAAAAAACAATTCCAGCCTCAACTCTAGATACTTATTCATGTTTACCTCTTGTAGATGCTTCAAGGCAGAATTTCACCAGTGTTCAAGCTTACTGGACTATCCTAAAACATTTACCCAACATTTGCCTTCATGTCAACATTACTGCCTGGCCACTGCTGGCTCTAAGCGTTCAAAACTCTGAACTACATCTTGAGTGCTTAGTGACCTCAGAACCCAAACCATGTACTTAAAAGATACCTAGCATGTCTTAGTTTTTATATTGTTTGAACAGGTCTCAAGTGTTTACAAGATCTTGATAACTGCCCCAATATATAGGTACAGTTGTAATTTATGCTTCATTCTCGAGTCTCAAACACGTAATTGACCACCACCAACAACATACCTGTGTAGGCTGCGTTCTCCAAGTCGTTTTTGCTCCCAGTAAGTCAGTAGGAGGTAACACAAAGTATTTGAACATTTTATAAACCATCAAATTTAACATACGTGACATGAAAAAATAAATACAATGTAGAAATAAATATATCTGTAGTAAAAAATAAGTGTTTTGTGTATCAATTAATAGAACAAATCCGATTCTTCTTCCAAGGTAACCCATTTGCTCTAGTAAACGAGCTTTTTAGTGACCAGGAGCGTATTCTTCAGAAGCATTGCAACAGTCATAGGTCCTACCCCTCCCGGCACTGGAGTGATAAAGGCAGCCTTCTTCTTTACTTCTAAGAGAAAAGAGAAAAAGGCAGTGACTAAGAAGGTTTCCCAAACCCTTTTCCCTTCTGCAGCCCATGTTTGCACAGAGGGCTGAGACTGAGGTACTGCAGGGAAGGGACAAGCCAAGGCAGAAGCGTTCCTGCAGCCATGGCAGGAATGGAACACAGCCAGGACTGGGGCTGGGGGTTCTTCTCCTCACTGAATGTAATAACCAGGGCCAGCTCTGGGCCAGGCTTTCACAACCTGCTCCAGTGATCCACCTGCAGCACTCTGCCCTCTCCCCATGGCAGCACAGGCACTCACACAGCTGCACTCAGATGGAAGGTTAATCCCAACCAATTCTTTTGGTGAGGGGCAATTTTTGCCCACATGATCTGGCTGACCAGCTGTCCCAGGAACATCTGGATGATATGAGGTAGGGATGAGCCCAGCAGAGCAGTAAGGATGTGCATCACCCCCATCTGCCAGCTGGGACACTGCACCTGCAATATCCAGGAGAACTATGGAAGCTGGAGATGCCATTCCATAGGTAAGGAGGTGACCCCCCAAATCTCTGCTCCTGAGGACCAGACTGCAGGGCAGGGGATTGCTGGAACTACTGCCATTGGCAGCAGAGCAGCAGCAGTGTCATCTAGTCAGCCTCTGACCGCTACATCCTAAAAAGACACCCTGGGATCACAGAAGGAAACATAACTGTTTGATTTGTGTTTCTGCTTCACAACATAGACAAAGATGGGAGTTTCTTCAAGGAAAAATGCAATTCCAGTGGCAAAATTCCCATTGCAATTTCAGCCACAAACACTCACTTCCTCTAGAGAAGACTATTTTTTAAAATCAGTGTTACTAGCATGCCTAGATTAAACCAGGATGCAACGGGGCAGGTCTTCCCAAAGTATCACAAAGGAAAATCTTACTGATTAATGAGCTCCAACCATGAGCCATGTTAGACTATTCAAATTCAGTGTACACCTTGAGTGCATTTAAGTTAACCTGCTTGTATGAGGAATTCACATAACATAGTAATAGTTTGTTAGTTTGGGGGTTTTTTTTTGCTTGCTTAGCAATAACTTCTTGGTAAATCATATCCCACTTCCAGAAGTATTGCTTTTTCAAAGGCACACACAGAGGAGACAACTGAGCAAGCATTAACTGACACATACTTATTCAATTCCACTGAAGTCACTACAGAAGTCACAGAGCAGACTCTGCCTGGCTATGAGAAGAGGTTAAGAAATGGAAAACTAGGTACCTGGCTTTGGAACAACCAAGATCACTTGCTACAGCTTTAAGTGCATTTTCTCGACTCTCTTGAATCTATGTGATGCTTAACTGTCAGGAATAAGAAGGTCTCAAAAAGAGAAATGCTATAAAAGCATTTGAAAAATTGGATATTGGAGGTTTTGAGAAATTATATTTATTAGATTTGAAGAGCGGGGGTAAATGAAATTAATAAAATGCTGTCTGAACCCCCATGGCAGGGACCTCAGGAGAGCATTCGCAAAGTTAACAACAAATATCTCATTGAACTGAAGAACAGATCAACTCTCATTGAGGAGAGGTGGTAAACATAACCAGGAGGGTTCTAATTCTCTGCTGACTGGCACCACCAGATATACTGTTAAAATACATGGAAAGGAAATCAAGTAACACTGCTTTTTTTTCATATGTAAAAAAAACAAATTAAGATGTCATATGACAGTTACTCTTAATATCCTCAAAAACAAATAATTAACTTTTTTAATAGCCATACTATTTTAAAGTACCTAACCATTTTAGATAGGTGCTTACAGTTAATACAATTACTTTGAATTCTCAGATTAATGTCATAATTATTGAAATGTATCCACATCTGAAGAAAACACAGCCATTAACACAAAGTACTGTAGGCACTTAAAACTGAAATATGTTTGTTTCCACAGCAATGTTACCTACCTCTTTTTGTGGTGTTATTCAAACCGTTCCTACCTTACCTAAAAAGAGGACAACCTACAACCAGACAGTGCATTCACTCAAGAAAGCTTTCTAATGACTGTCAGGTACAGCACACATTGCCTGTGGTGTTAGCAACCCTACCCAGCAGGAAACACACAGTGCACTGTTTTCCCAAGTTGTTGGGGAATTCTGCCCGTGTTCTATTGCTATGGAAATCCCTGTGGGTAGGTGTGGCAGAAGCCAAATTTTGTGTCAGTTAGCATAAAACCACACAGATAGCTTATGCACAAAGCTGATACAGATTTTTGAACATACAACAGGTGTCCGTGCTGGGGAAACTACCACCTGATAAGTTTCTGTTGGTAAAAGTAAATACAGATATGGCGAGTGCAATTTTCCAAGATGAATGCCAGTGACCAAAGAGGGAAGATACCCTGGCCTCAAAAACATCAGTAGACTTTCCTTTCCTGGTCAAATGAAATAGGCCAAAGCACAGTTCTCACAAACGTGTGACTGATCTCATGTAGGCAGGTGAGGCACTGTGCTGTCAGTTCCATCAGGTCCCGCTTCTGCTTCTCAGGAATCAACTAACTTTGTCCACAGCTTTACTCCTGCTTTCTCCACATAGGTGCTGGTCTCCCAGGCCTTCCCCTGACAATCTGGAAAATGCAAGTTAGATGCCTATGGGGGAGGAGCTGCTGTTTTGCAGCTTCTGTAGAACCTTGAAATCTTCCTTTGATTCTTCAGAAGAAATGAAATGTAGATTGTTTCCTTGAAAAACAGGATCCACTGCTTTGGAAACAGCCCTTCATTCCTAGCTTCCTTTAAAGCTGAGGACATCAGACACCTAATAGGGTTAATCACACAAACCAATGGCAAGTCTCAACCTGAAGGCAGTTCTGGGTCCTGTGCATCTGCATTAAGTGATGCAGAGCAATTCCTGCCTAAGCACTGTTTCCACACGGCTTTATGAGTCCCTGTAAAGCTACAGCAGATCCCTGCACCCCTGCAGCACTGCCCAAGTGTGAAACCTTGTGCTCAGCAGTCACACTAGATAGCCCATGCTCTGCTCCACATGTTCTGGGATTCTTCTCACGATGCACTATGGGTACCAATCAGCAAGCATCTATTCCATTTCTCAGAGCTCCTTCTTTTCCTTATCCTTGTTTCTCTTACTGCAGCTATTTTAACTGCAATATCTAGGAAAGCCAAGGAATTATGGCCAAGTGATGTAACTCAAACAAAGGGTATCAGTAAAGGGCCCTGAACAACACCTTCTGTGCA
Source organism: Muscicapa striata striata (assembly GCA_030060385.1). Lineage (NCBI taxonomy): Eukaryota > Metazoa > Chordata > Aves > Passeriformes > Muscicapidae > Muscicapa > Muscicapa striata. The sequence goes on along the minus strand of JAREIS010000061.1, from coordinate 88,370 downwards.
GGAGAACCTTGACTGGCCCTGCAGCAGCTCACTGACCCCAGCCAACCTGCTTCTGGCTTCTGCCACAGCCTGAGACCAACCTTCTGATTCATTCCTTGCACTTATGGAGCATAACAACAACAGGCAATGGTTCCCCTAATCGCTGCACGGCAGCAATATGGGGATGTGATTACACAAATTAGACTGCCTCATAGCAAAATAAATGCAAGATTCTCAAAATCAACTCAGAAACAAACTAACTAAAGCTATAAAGCAAAAGCACCTGGAACATCCACATCCTGATTTCGTGACCACTGCTTGGGAAAGCTGCACAGGGAGCTAATTTGGAAAGGATTCAATAAGCGAGGAGCAGCCCATAGCCGGGCAGGTATCGCAGTGAACGCAGAGAGGCAGCAAACACCGTCAGACACAGCTGCTGTCACAGAGCCCAGGCCTCCTGCACACTGCTGCCAAGCTGCAGCTGAAGGACCACCACTCCCACTAGTTAACTGGATTTGAACATTGTGGTGGTCAATCTCATTCAGAGAAAATATGTAACATAGGCCCATCACCTTGGACCACATCAACGACTTGTTTGGGCTCTCTTCAGCAGCTCAGCACTGGGAATCCCTCCCTGCTGATGCTGGCACTAATTTTCCATAATCTCTTGCACACCAGCAAGTCAGAACAGTTCTCATGTGTAAAGCTCTCCACTGGTATCACAACTACATCACCTAACAAAGACCTTACACAAAGGATTTCTTTTCTACATAGACATCTAATGAAGGCCCAACAATAAACACAGCTGTTTGTTAAAAATATGGAAGGAATTGTTAAGAAATACAAGCAACTTTGGTTCCATTGCTATTCCCAGCTCCACTTCCAAAGGTGAGATACTACAGATCGTGTTACTACCCTGCTCTACCAGTTACTCTTGCCAATGATGCTCCACCCAAAAGAGCTGTTTCAGCAAAATGTTCTGGGTAAGTTGTTGCTTTATTTCACGTTCCTGGTCCTTGTAGCTCTCTTACTCCCTTGGCATTATACCTGTGGCAACAAAAGCCTATAAAACAGGGCCAAGTACACCCACACATGCACTACACTGCTCATGGAAACACATCTCCCTTTCTGTCACAAACTTGCTGCCCAAAAGCAGCTAAAACAGCACTGGGGATCACACAGGGATGCCACTGCTTCTCCTCCTCCTCCCTGCCATTTCACTCTTCCTCCCAAGGCTCCCAGAAACCAGGACAGCCACTCCCCAGACCACAAATTTCAGCAAATTCTAAATAAACAAGCACTCTCCATGTGTTGTTATGGTTTTACATGGAGAGCTGCACAACCAGTTTAATACATCCCTGCAGTATCAGGCTGGGTCTCTCAGGGCTTTGTACCTGACCTCCACATGCACAGGGTTCTCCTGTCTTGTTCTTTGCGCTGCACAGTAAACTACCCTGGACCAAGCAATTACTGTTTTTTTGATGTTGACTCAGCTTGGAGCATCAAAATAAAGAGGACACATGGGGATGTGGGAAATCACAAATACTGTTTTAAAGGCATTCCATTATTTTCAAAAATGAGTACACTGAATTTAACGAAATACATGAAAAAAACAAGTTAAATGCATCCTTTTGTTGTTACAGAGATAAAAATAATATTCACTCTCACCTATCCTGCAGAGATTAGAAGATGGGATCCAAGTACTGCCAAGATAAGCAATTGAATCAAAACACCTTCCACTCATCGCCATAAAATTAATTTTCACTACAGGAACTTTTCAGCCAGATGACCTGGTGAAGGAAGCCATTTCAATCTATTTTTGTAAATTAAATTTGAACTCTGATTGCCCACTTAAACCTCTGCTCTCCCCACAGCCACATTTTTCTCCTAAAGAAGTGGATGAAGAGACAATAGATACTGGTGGGCTACATGATGTTACACAGGTGCCACACATCATGCCAGTCATTTATGTGCCTGGCCTTAATTAGCATAAATCATTTTCACTTAGGCTTAAATAGAAATTTGGCCAAGTGATCAGACAGAGGAAAAGGACAAAATTACTTGCTACACAAACATGCTGGCTTGTTGCATTTCCTAACTGCCAGATCAAATACTTGCCAAGGGTGGTTTCCTTGCTAGTGTTCAGGACTGTATACACTGGGATGTTTTTTGTTGTTAAAGATTTAGTGAAACTTTCACCGATACCAATGAACCAACAACAACTTCCCTTTGGCAATGCACAGTGAGATGCTACTTGTAACTGCAGTGGCATAACCCAAGCTGAAGTTCCTGCCTCTTTTTTGGATCTTCCCTCCCCCCAGGTAAAATCTCAAGAACAACCCACAGCAGACATGACGAGACAGATACAGCGCATTGCTGAAACTCTGAATCACAGCCTTGCCACTGAATCTACACCTTTATTGCAGGCACAAGGTCCCGTGTTTGAAGAGAAACAAACAAGAAGGATGCAGGTTCACGCTTCTCAAAGTTACAGCTTTTGTACTCCCACACCTGCTGAAGCAAACCTAAAACCTGAAAACTCTCTGTACTTTAGTTCAGCCCTGAAAACAGAAAATAGAACCTTTTATTTGTGATACCACAGGCAGGATAAGAAAAGAAAAAAATTTTCAAGCAGTCCTCCAAAAGCTTTATTTTCCTGGAGCTCTGTTGCACACATCCAGTTAGACATTTCCAAACACATTCCAAGACAGTCGCTCAGCTACACTCATGCAGGTAATCTCACTGACTTTAACAGACAGGTAACATGCATGATGAGTAAAAGCAACAGGGGACCTAAGGGAGTGATGTAATTACAAATACAACTGGCTAAAACCATTCTGAATATAATTAAGTTTTGAGACATTATGCCAGCTAAGATGTTAATAACTGTGAAAAAAACCTGTGGGTGATGCTCATACTTATCAAAATAAGGAACTGTTGAGAACCATTAATAATGTGGGTAAATGCTGTCTAAGCTTCCCACACTCAACCCTGCCAATAAGTGCAACAATCCTGCTATTCCAGTCTGGAGCTCCTCCAGAGCAGAGATATTTATTTAATCAAGTTACATTGTGAACTTGCTCTGCAACAAGTTAAACATAAAAAGATCAATATATAACAACAATTTTTATCTGTTAGGCTTGCCTGGACCAAGATATCAAGCACTTTTAGATGAACCCACATTAAACTTCAGCATAAAGGGTATTTCTAAAGCAAAGTTAACATTTTGACAGACAGGCGTAGAGGAAGAGTGCAAAAGGAGGCTTTGAGAAGATGTGGTTTAATAATAAGCCCCCGAAAACATTGTCTTGAGACCCTGCCTACTCCAAAAATTTACCATAAGTGAAATCTCACAAACTTCAATACATTCATCCAACAGATTTGTATAAAGAGTGTTTCACTGACCTTCGAAGTCCACATCCCCAACTAATTTGGTTTTTCCCGTAAGAGGATCATGGATATGGTTGATGCCTACATCAATCACAGCAGCACCTTCTTTGACCATATCAGTTGTAATCAACTTTGGGATACCTGGAATCATCAACACATTTAATTACCTAGCCAGGTAGTCTGAGGTTATCAGTTTTGAATAATATCAAGTAGTGTGCAAGCACAGCTAGGCACGCACAAAACAGAATTCTTGCAGTTGAATATTTCTTAATACACCCCATACTGAAAACAGCTATTCTTCAATTACACAGTTTGTAACTACTACTACAGAAAAGAGGAGGGAAAAAAACCCAAAAAACCTCCCACCAAAAGTTGTGCCATGGCATTGGTTTTGGTTCAAGAAATACACCCAGCCAGTAGGGAATTTTAACCGTCATGGCAATCCCAGAACACAACACTAACCTCCCACAGAAGACAAAGCACCATTTCTTGCTATTTACAGCAACTTGGGAGACCTCTGCATTTGACCCGAGAGGCCCAGCCCAGGCACTGTACACCTTGTGGGCTGCATCTCTGTGGTGTCCTGGGGTAGGAGTTTTTTGCTATTAAGAAATTCCAGCTAAAACAGCCACAATGAGCCACCTCAGCTTTATCATATGCACTTTCTTCCACACATCTAAATGTGAAGAACCTTGATATTCATCATGAATCTGTGCTTTAGTCAGGACCCAGAAAACATAAATGATCACTTCAAAGTCCAAATAATGACATGTATCCATGGCCATGACTCCTGCCAGGAATTTCTTCCTTACCTTGCAACCTCTAACTTCCAGTAATGGGAATTTCTAAATTAAAGATTACAATTCACTTTGAACCTTGAGCAAGAGGAATGTTACAGTATCTCCAAAACGTGAATCTGAACTCCCCCTCCCCATCAAAGCAGCTTTCTCTCCAGGTGGGGAAATGGCAAAAAAGGAAAGAAACTAAATCCATACTGTCTGAAACTGCAGTTTTACTGTAGGGAAGCACTGGAGTACAGGGCTCTGGCTCCATGCACAGTGGTAGAGCACAGACACTTTAGTCATTTGGATACAGGCAATACCTGAGCACTCTTTGCTCTCCATTTCTCACTCTCCCATAGGACACCCGCTTGAAACTCTGCCTCTCATGTTGAGCAAGCCAAGATCTCAAGCTCTTTCCTAGCCCGTTAGATAACATCTGACTGCATCTCCTTCATCCCCCTCTGATGTAATCCATGGCAACCTGGCTGGTAATTGGATAATGCCTCAGCCTTACAGGGGTAACTGATCCGTGTATGATAGGGCTGGAAGCACATTAACGGAAGCTGCACAGTTACACCCTCTGCAGAACGGTTTGATAATACGCCAAATACTTAATAGCAACAAATGAACTAACCCCCAAACCAAATGAGCATATCTATTTACTTAAACCTACTTTACATACCAAGTAGGAAGGAATAAACATTAGAGCAGCTTTTCCTAAAGTGCAATGAGTGAAAAATATGTAAAAACCATAAAAAATGATTAATCACATTTTAAACAAAGGAAAAACAAGGCCTAATCTGAGTTTAGATGCAAGGACTGTGAAACAGACTGAGAAAGGTAACCAAAATAAAGGGCCTGATTAACCAGCACTTCCTACGCAAGAGGACCACAGATCATGTCCTGAGGGACAGCACAAGCAGTCCAAGCAGAAACTGATCTGGCATTTGGCACAGTCATTACTTTTCCTCTTTACCCCCTCTCCAAAAACAGCAGGCAGATGAGCCCTGTTTCTCTCAGCAGATGGGAAAGCCCAGAGAGCAGAAGCAGCAATGACCGGTTCCAGAGTCCTGCTGCTTCCATCACTGCCTTGCCTGCCCTGCAGTGGCTCAAGGAGCACTGCTGAGTAAAGCTGCACTCAGACTTCTGCCACGGGGCTGGGACCATGGCAAAAAGGACAGGCTCCATGGGATGTCTCTGCAGGCATGGAGAGCAGGCCAAGATGGGAAATGCTGTGGTGGGATCCAAAGTGTCAGCTGTGCTTAACAGCAAACAACATGCTTGGGACAGAAATCCAAAAGCTGTGTGGTACTGAAAGACATTTTAGAGGCAGGCTGGACAAGAAGAGGCACTGACAGAACTTAAGATGCAAGGAGTTGGGTAGGAAAAAGAAAGAAGGAATAAACTGCATGGACAGTTACAAATCAAGTAAGCAGGAAAACTGGTGCCCCAAGCCTGGGGGCAAATAAATGAAAAATAGCACACAGAGATCCATCTTCTCAGAGTCAGGAGTAACAGAGAAAAGAAGCACCTGATTCCAAGTATTACCAAAACCATGAACGCAAGTGAACACAAAAGCACTCAGAGGTGGAGCACCAGATCAGAACAGACTCACTGCAACAAGTCACTGATCAGGAGCCAGGATGCAGATGGCTCTTGTCAAAGTACTACGTAGGAAAAGTAATCTTGGTCTTCAGTGCAGGCACACACAAAAAAGCTCTTTTCCATTTGCACACCTTCTGCAGCAGCCTGTAAAAGCAGCTGTTCCAACTTGGCAGGGTACAAGTTAGCTTTTTTGCAACACTCACTGAACAGGTCACCCATTTCCGGGGAGTGTGCGATCCCAAAGGTACAATGTGCACAATTCTCATGTAACAAAAGGAAGCTTGGAGTGATTCCACCTTTGTAAAGCACAGCCTTCCCCAGGGCACCCACTGGGGAAGGGCTGTGTGCTGTTTGCACAATCTAGCCCTAGGTTTTTTCATCATTCCAAGTATATCTCAGGTTGTGTAATGAGTGCTGTATCACACTCCTGTTAGAAATGACACAAGGAAAATAATGTCAAAGGTAAACATGGCTGAATTGCTACTGGACCATTTAACTGCAAGCATAAACAATGATAAACCATGTTCAGCACAAAAATAAGACGTGATAATTAAACTGGAAGCAGTGAATTTGGATTAAAAGTTACTGGTTTATTTCCAGTTAGCACACCATTTGTTGTCTTTTACCCACAGTGGTGAATTCGGTCAGGCCCACAGTTCCACAATTAGATGTGGGAGAAGTAAGTTGTGTCTCGCTCCTGGCCTGCCTTAGCAAAGAGGCAGTGAAGCTAAACCCTGAAGGAAAGGGCATCTCACTTCAAAGTGACAAGCCTGAGATAGGTACCTGTCTGTCTTCAACTAGAAAACAAGGAAGTCGTGGGTCTTGAGGAGGAGAAAGAGTGGGAAAGGGAGCAGAAAAGAGCAAAGACACAATCCTCTTGCAGTCCAAGAAAATGATACAAGAGAAGGATGATATCCCTGAGCTGCAAAAGGACCCAGAATTTTACCAAGGTCATAGTAAGTTGGGTTGCTTGATTTTTTTACAGTTAATTGCATTTCTACTTGTAATACCTGTAAACAAATAACAAAGGCTGCTTAGAAGCAGAGTTCTGCCTTGTTTCTTTAGGACAGATGAATTAAACTCTAAGTATTTCAGTTTACACTGCTTTAAGAGTATAGACACTGATCTTTCAGTCCCTTTCCTCCAGGAAATTACCATTCTCTTTCTCTTGACGTGATAATTGTAAAAGAGAAAAAAAGTCCCGCCATTAATAACATAGGTTACCCAAACCTCCAGTTAATTTGGCAAGGTTGGCCTTAATTCTAACAGCAGAGGAATGATACCATGGTTTTATGAATGCAGCCTCCAGCTGACTTAAAGAAACCCTCCTGTCAAAATTTAAATGACTCATGATTTTTCCATGGCACAGAGAATGTTTTAATTTACATAATTATACCTGTATAAACTATGCACTGACTGGCTCCCAATCTTGAGTTCACTCTGAAGTCTCCCTAAGGGAAAGGTGTCACATGTGATGAGAAACAGTTTACGAGTCCGCAAATGTGAAGGGCAAAAACAAAGAGCCAAATCACTTGCCCTTCCTACAGTGAGAAATCCTACCCACTGCAACACTCTCAGCAAGCATGAGCACTGATTATTCAGTGAAATAGCCAGTGCCATAGACACAGACTGCACAGTCCTCTTTTTAGGTCTGAAATGCTGCAACTGTGGTATTAACAAAATCAGTATTACCTGCAGCAACTATTACAATGTCAGCAAGCTGCGTATGGATCTTGAGCTGCTCTTTTGGGGTGTATCTGTGAGTAATGGTCACTGTAGCATCACCTGAAACAGAAGAGAAAAGCAATTAATTCAGATATAAAATGCTATAAGAAGTACAGCATTTACTTTCAGGTGCAAATTACTTACTTTGCTACATTAACAACAGTAAGGATGATCAGATTTGTCTTGGGATGAGACTTTTAAATCAGCATAGGCAGAACACTCCCAACACTCGCTTCTCACCCATATGAAAAAACATTTGTTCTTAAAACTTCTCCCAGGATGAGTTCATTTATATATTGTGGACTGAATTCCCTTCCATGGCTTCACTGCATTCAGTGGAACTCTACAAAGCAAACCCAGCACAGAATCCAGTGTCTGCTTCATTAAGCCCAGTTTGTACAGGGTGCCACAAGACTCAGTTGCTTGCCACAAACAAAAGCTTCAATACAAGGCCACCAGTAGAAGCTCAAGAAGCACACATCCCTCAGCTCCTGTGGACACCCACATTTCTGGGCAAGAGCTAGGAACAAATCCTCCTAGTAAGACAGGAAGAACCCTTGTGTTGTTGGACAGAGATGCTGAGGAGGGACCACAACATCAACAGTCACAGGGAGAGGGTCTGAAGTCTCCAACAGTAGGCGTGGTACTCCATCTAGGACTTGCCAAGCAAGCAGCAAAGAGAACAGATCTCCAAGAGGATTTCTCCCAACCCTCCCTGCAATTATTTGTACTGCACAGTGCTCAAGTGTTACATACCCCCATCTCTGCCTTCCACTCAGCACAGACACCTGCCATTTTACTTGCAATTAAACTAAAACCTCATGCCTTCTCAGGCATGACCATCACATCTGCTTCCTTTGGAATGTGACTGATCTATTCTGTGCCTCTCACCTTATTAACTCCCTCAGGCATCACATCTTCAACCTTGCTGTGCTCTGGCTTCTCTGCTCTTTCCCCTCACCTTTTACCCCTCTTCTTCAGGCTCTACAGTGCACATCATCTCCCCAAAGACAAGAAGATCAAGACATTTGCAGACAATGAAAATAGGAAAGTACAGGCTTGAAAAAAATAGAGGAGTCTTCTGCTTTAAGCAAAAGAAGGATGTCTTGCCCAAAATCGCAATCATTACTCAGCAGGAAGGCTGAGAAAAATGAATGGACAAAATCCCAAGTTACGAGGCTATCTCTGAGGAATAAAATTGGTGCTAATTTGCCTCTAAGATTTTAGTGAGGAATGTGTCTGTAGTCAGCTCCTGAAACCAAGTAATTTCACTACCAAAAAGGAAAAAAAAAAAAAAAAGGGGGGAAAAAAAAAAAAAAAGCCCCTACCTTGAGAACAGCAGTCCAGAAGCTTACAGACACCTCAGAAAGGGGAGGTTTTCCATTTATTTGTGATCATGCCCAAACAGAAAATAAACAACTATTTTTACACTGCTACTTCTGCTGAAAGAAGAGGAATATATTTAACAATTAAGATTGCACATCATACTCCCAAGTGAATTCCCTAGCTTATAAAACAGAGATAGTCTCTTCACCTGCCTACATAGAACATTATTTATTTTGGAAAGTGTTCACTGAGCTTTACCACCTGATCAGATATTGCCACCTGCAGGACATGAATGTATCTACATATGAAATATCGCATATTAAGACAGTCCCCAATTTTTAATTTTTGTTCATAACCTATAAAGAAAACCAACAACAAAATAAGAAATAAAAAACAGTACCATACACCGCCCCCCCCCCGTATAATTTCTCAATAAAAAATATTTTATTAAATCAGCCCAGCTGATGAAAAAACATTTTTGACTGATCACCTGAGAAAGTTCTTTTTTCAGCATTTCATTGTAGGTCTTCTCTGGTCCCTACCTTCCTGAGTTAAAAAAAAACAAAACAAAACAACAAAACCAACAATGAAACCATGGTCTAGCCTGCCTTCCTTTCCACACACCATCCAGGCCTGACTCTTGCTGCCCAAAGCAAAAGCAGAAATTAAACCCACGTGCAGAAGATGATCCAGACCTTCAATGGGAGCCCCATCTGTGAGCCAGGGAGCAAAACTCCACCAAATCACCCCAAATACAGAAGCATTTATCATCATGTACACAGCATATACATACACACTTAATGCCAGCTCATTGTCAGAGAAGTGCATGTTTCTTTGTTTTTCTCATTGCCAGCTGCTTTATACTCTGTGCCACTACTTATACTCCGTACAGACTGGAAAACTGAGAAACAAATCCATTTCTTCAGATTAGGCAAAGATAACTTCTACAAGTTAACTCCTGCATCTAGGCTCCAGTGTCACTAAGGGACTATCTGAGCATTCTTCTGTCCCCACACCAAATACGTGACGTACTTAGAACCACTGGCAATGCCAGCAAACAGAGGTGCCAGGCAAGTCACCCGACATGTCAGGAACCAGAACACTGGCAGAAGACCATGAAGCACCACTAAAAACTCAGACTGGCCCCCCAAAACAAGCTGCACTAGCAGACAGCCAAACAGAAACTAGAAAACCAGAACACAAGATAACAAAACTGAGCTCTGGATCCAATCCACCCAAAAGCTGGACAAACAGTATTTAGTTACAGCTAAAAACTGCCCAGGCAGCTGCTGAGGGTTTTGCAACAAGCTGCTGATGAAAGCATCACGGGTCAATAGGTCTGCTCATTTCCAGGTGGGAAACATGCAAGTAGCTTGTAACATGAATTTGTGTTGTACCAAACCTACTTAAAACATCAGCTGCGCTGCCAATAACAAAAAGTCACCCAATATTTGCAGTAAATGGCAAAAACACTACTCATTTTCATGGGAATGAGGATGAGAACAGACCTATGCACCAATGGTAATTACAATTCAAGCACTGAGAGAAGTTACAAATAACTTTCCCACAGAGGCTGAATGGAAAAACCAACTCTATGATTAGTATAAAGCTTTTAGTGTTTTATTATATTAATAACAGATTTCACTCTGCTCCAGTTAAACAGGCCTGGGATTAAATGTCTGTGTTTACCTCATTTGTGCACACCACCATGACAGTTTCTAACATCAAAATGAAGTAGCAAAAGGGCAGCATTCTATCTAAATTATATTTGTTTTAATTTCTACAGTACATATAGGCTTCTGTAATTAGAATTACAACAATATTTCCACCACAACACCCTATTTCCAGGGAGATATAAACTGCACTGCAGAAATATCCCCAAGGCCAACAAGTAATCATAGAGCTCACACTGCAAAGTTCCTTGGTTGGTCATCTGAGTACTTTCATAAGCAACAGCTCACTGACCTAGCACAACACAAGGGTCATGCCACACCTTTGTTTTATTCATAAATAAATGCATATGTCTGTATATGTACACATATGTATATGTGCGTGCTCATGTGCATAGGACAAATGAGACCAATACTGAACAAGCCTGAGGATAAACAGCTATATTGTATAAACATCACGGGAGCCTCTGCAGCTCTTCCAGGCCTCACTGCCAGTATTACCCTCAAGGACCAGTTGAAATAGTAGCTGTTTCAAAAGGAGGAGGCAGTGATGACCTAACACCAGAAAAAGTCAAGTCCAGAAACTGCTCTCCTGAGAATAAGCCAGGAAACAAGTTAACAAATTGATCTTCTTGGTCAGCTTGCAAGTACTGACAAGCGTGGAAAGCTTTCTCTTTAATCTGAGTCCTCTAGTCAGCTTTATTTTCAAGACTTCACAAATGGAAACATTGGGACAACATTCCTGGACTTACCTCCAGGCCTTTCGTGCTCTCCATCAGTATGTAAAAGCATTGCAATAGGCATTCCAACATTTTTAGATCTTCCAGCTACAAGAACATTTTTTCCAAATGTTTGTATTCCTTGTAGGAAAAAAAAGAAAAAAAAAATTCCACTATTTTGATACATGTAAACCCTTCTTCTCAATCCCCATGACAGAATTACTTGTTGTTGTGGACTGCTGACATTAACACAACTTGAAAATCCACAAGGCTGAATTTGAGGGATGAGTCCACAAAACAACTTTCAGCTTTCACCTTGTAGAAAGAAAACTGACGACTCATTCAGGTTATCTGAATCACCCCTAGCAAGGGCTTAATTTCCTTGCTCCAGCCACAAAGGGAAGCACTTAAGTCTACCAGTACGAACATGTACGTTCTAAGTAAATTACAACTATTGAACACACATGCCTTTTTCCCCTTGTAGTACTGAATTAAGTGTTCCCATTTTTTTGTTCTCGTTCTTTCCCCTTCTCCACAAGAACTTAGGCAATAAATCTTCCATTTGACAAACAGAACAGCACAGAAATTTTCCTGCAAAATTATAAAATTCAAAAAGTTATTGAAGTGCTCCATCAAATACAAGTGTCTACACTTAATTAATAGTTGTGCTAATAGCACAAGAGCCCATCTACTTGGCAACTCATTATTATTCTGATTAATTCTCTAAAAAGTTGTTCTTCAATCAGCCCAATGCACTTAGATAATGTAGACCTTCTAGCTCACACCTGAGTTCAGCCTTTGTTGGTGTCCCAGGATAAAAAGTCTTTCAGGGCAGGTGAGTCTCTTACCCGTCCGTTTAATGATTTCCCAGACAGCAGCAGCAGTGGCAGGGATGATGGAAGGCTGATCCAGACACAGGCGCCCAATGTTCATGATATGGAATCCATCCACATCCTTCTCGGGGGCGATGGCGTTACAGACTGCCCGCTCGTCGATGTGATCTAGGAGACACACAGCTCTCACCCACAGCTCCTTCACACGCCGGTGCCATCAATACCACCAGAGCCACTGCACAGACAAGCACACAGCCCGGACCTAGCCAGGCTAATTAATTACTGCTCTTGACTGAACAAACTACACTCCCCCTAAAGGTGATTCCACCTTTTCAAGCAGTTCACTGAAAATCAGGGTAAGGTGCTTGTCACATGTTAATACAACAGATTCTGTCAAACTATGAGAGCCCAGCATTCAGCTGAGAAGGAGGACCACAACTACAAGAAGAAACGTTTAAGAAAGTCACTTCAGAGTCACTTCTGCAATCTTAAATATTCACTTATTAAATACAAAGTGGCTCAAAAACCCCAACAAACCACAGGAGAACAGTTATATGCATTTTTCTAGTTTCTAAGCCCATAGAGGATACATGAGCTAATTTTTAAACCAACTCATGGAAATCTCAAACTAAAATTACTTTGCAGGTCTAGCTCTCCTTTTCCAACAGCACTATTTTTTTTAGTCAACTATTAATCAGTAAGACCAAAACATATGCTACTTCATTAGAAAACTGAGAATACACAAAACTGTTGGATATTGGTGATCACAAAACACTGAATATGGCTTAAATGACATTGCCTACAAATAAGATCGTATTTATAGTGAATATTTTTCATATGCACTAATGATAGGGGACAGCTCTGCAACTGCGTAAGGCTTACACTACATAAACATTAGAACTGATTAAGAAAAAATGTTTGCCAGACCTCTCTCCACAGACTTACAAACACAAGTATAAACCTGGAGCACATAACACCTCAGAGGAACAGTTCCACAAAACATTCCATATTGACCCAAAAAGCAAACTGCATTTAATGACTAACCCACAGCCTGCAGACAGTCCCAAAATGGGACTGTGGCGACTGACCCACAGCCTACCCCAAAATGGCGGAAACTGACCCACGGCCTGCCCAGAGCCACAAAATGGCGGCGGCTGACCCATGGCCTTATCCAAAACAGCAGTGACTGATCCACAGCCTGCAGTAACCCAGACCTGCTGGAAGGTTTTCTCCAGGAGAAAGCCAAGCTGATCCCCAGGGCGGGTAAATGGGGAGAAAGCCACTCACCCTCTGTGGGTTACAGAGCAGTTTGGTATTGAACCTCCTGAGAACTGGGTTGTTTCTCCCAAGTACCACTAAGAGTGAATCAGAGTACCTTCCCCTAAACCTGACAAGCGGGCTGGGGCTTGACAATTTTCAACTCAGAGCAAAAGTGCTTTTTGCATCTCTTGCATCACCCACTCTAGCCACAACCTCAAGAACTCTGCAACTGTGCACCAAGATACCCCAGTGTCCAAGTCAGAGAGCACTACAGGAGGTTTTAAAAAAACAAAGGAAAATGAGTGTCAACAAGGAAATTCAGATGATGCCAGTAAAAATATTTTAGAGACATAAACAGGATGTTTTAATTTAGTAGGTTTTTGTGGTTTTGCACTAAATGGAGCTAGATAATTAAAAGATAAGCATGTTGTAGAATTTAAACCATGGTAATCTCCTGTTGAAAGATTTCCAATTAAAAAAAGCCCTAGAATTAAACCAGGTTGCTATGATTTACAATTTCATTCTCCATTTTTTTATAACAGGAAGTTTCCTTCTGAATGCTAAAGAGAAAAGACTGCAAAAATTAAGATATTAAGTACATTGATGAAAGAGTCTCTTAGAGCTAAAACTTGCTTCACAGAGACTTAAAGCAAACATAACTTTGTTTTTATATCAACTAGGGGATTAAAAAAATAATAATTTTGGAGTAACCTATTAAAAATGGCTTTGCAAAAGAGAACTTGCCACCCTTAGGCAAGTCAGTTGTTCATCCAACACAAACTTGGCAGCCATGCTTCTCCTTGTGCCTGGGACGAGCAGAACACTGCTCTGAAAAACTCCTCCTCCACACTGTCTGTCTTTAGCTTCCCAGAAACAGACAGATAATAGAGATAATCATGTATAAGGAAAAAAACAAAACAAAACCATACTTTACATGGATATTTTCCACACTCGGTTGATTTACAGAAATTCAGAACAGGGTTCACAGCACTGGGAAGAAATGCAGCTGCACAGCTGGGGACAAGTGAGCAGTGGGCCTAAGAAGAGCATGCACTTTCCTCCAGGGATGCTCCCAAAGCACTGTCCTGGGCAGGCCACCCCCAAACCAACTCAAACTGCAGACACAGTCTCTCTATTATTTAATGAGCAGATTCTGTTGGCCCCAAGAAATGCATTTTCCTGGTTTGCTCCCACATGGCTGCTTTATTTCCAGAGGAACAAAATAATTTCTTAATTACATGATTGTCAGTCTCATAGAACACCAACTGATACCTGTACAAATTTCCTTGCTGTCATTCCAAGCCACTCTCCAGGCCAGGTTCCACTCTGCTCTCCTCCTCCCCCTTGTCAGCTAAACTTGCAGCACTACACTGGACATCACAGGGCAAGTATTTGCACACAGAGAAACTATCTACACAACAACTGCCTCTGGTGCTGGCACATGAAAAATAAAGACTGGTTTTCAAAAGGGAAGACCAATGAAAACAACAACATGGCATAAAAGGATGTTCAAAAAAATACTGTATGGATTTTCACCTTCTGTCTCAAACAGATTAACATTTCATGGTCTGACAGTGGAGGTACAGTTGACACCAGGGTCAATCCCTTGTTATTTTAAAAGCTTCTCATGCCTTCTCTGTGGGAGTTTCTCACAGGCAGCTCCAGACAACACTGACTCCTTTCCTCTGCGAGATTCCTTCTTGCTGCTGCATGACCAGCTAACTCCATCCTGTCCCTCACATAGAATCCCACCCTGTCCTCTGCACAACCCTTCTACCTGACAGCACAGCCCTCTGACTGCAAGCAACTAACAAGCAGCTAACCCACTCTTTTATAACACCCACCCTCGCTGGGCAGGCAAGGCTGTTTCCACTCCTCTGTAATCAGTACAGCTCTAATTCATTGGGGGAGATTGCCTTCAGCACTACCCTTACAGAGCTCCTCCCACAGTGGCCATCTCCCAGGTAATTCAAATTAGGATACAGTAAAGTCTCCAGAAAACTACCACAATGCACTCAAAGGTGCACAGAAAATAAGTTCTCCTCAGGCAAAGATGACAACCATAAAAGTTAATTTGATCCCAATAGTGCAACAGAGCAAAGCTATTTCTGATTCCATGCTGAACCCACTGTTGATCCAAAGCCATACCTGATGCAAAAAAGCCCTAAAGCCTACACAACAATTCTGGAACAAGCAGCCTCCACTGATAAAATTTTCACAACTTCTAGGCTTTGTCTCCTTCCATTACAAGGAAAGGAAAAAAAATTGGAAAATTACCTAACCTGACTTTTGGCTCTTTAATCTATTAAGTTCCTTTGAGGAAAAAAAATAATTCACTTATCTGAGTTTATTTGACATCTGTTATGGAAAGAACTTACTGAAGATTTCCAGTTCGTGACAAACTGCACATTTAACTTTACTATACAGACACTGGAATATTGACAAAGTTCTGCTATTGATTAAATTGTTCTAAGGCTTTTCTAACACAAACAACAGCCATGCCTATCTGATAGTTGGATGGAGGCCAATTAGTCTTCACATAGTTATTGTGACAGATGCGTCACTGTTCTTGAGAGGAATCTTTAACCAATTTTAGGACTAACCTTTATTGAAGGACTTCAGCATTTCATTGTAGAAGCATCAAACATTTCAACTGACACAGCCAGAATTATCTTCGGGCTTTTTTTCTTTTCTCACATTGACCATGTCTAAATTCATTACATTTCAAGACTAAAAGAAGTTCTGAACTGTGCACTGATTAAAGCAGACACTCAAGAACAGACTGTAGTGACCTGATATCCCCCTCATAAATGTATTTCTGCAAGTATTACCTAACCTTTCCCTGAGTACCCCCACTAGAGTAAGACACAAGACACATGACACCTCCCATTTTTGGGGAACACAAGCCTGCTTCCTTTGCTACAGGCTTCAGGAAGGACAATTCCCACCCCCAGGCTTCCAGTGCTCCATCTCTTGCAGTTGTCATCGCTGCAATGAAACTTTGTTAATCACCTGCTGCTGCTAATCTCTGTTAGTTCGGATCTGTAAGGATGTGGCTCATTACATGTGTTGTACTTCCACCTTGTGGCAAATTTATTTCAGTGCACAACCCATTCCAGGCAGCTTTCATGTAACACCAAGTGCAAATCCTTCCCATCATGAACGCTACTGTTTATTAAAAATACAACCAAAGCATCTCAGCAGGTGCCCCACTTTTGCCACTTTATAGATAAAAAAGAGTTGTAGTCTCTGAGTTTTTTTCTTTGCAAGTTTTATCACTGCAAAAATACCACACTGCCAGCTACTCCCCAGTGATATTTCAGTGAGATTTTATTACAACTTAGGAGAAGGTAAATAAAAAGCCCAAAAATTTAGTTAAGGCTTTAAGGACCTTGGCATAAAGTCCACCTGGAACATTAGGGCCAACAAAGAAAACATAAACAAATGTTTAAGGCAAAACCTGGAATCACTATGAGAAAGGCTATAGCATCATCTGCTACATAGCATAATCTAGCATGATACTGAGGATGAAAGAACTCAAGGCAACAAGGCAAACCAGTGCAACATCCTAAAAAAATAATTAAACTGGATAAATTATGTGAAATGCCTTGAAACACCACTCTGACTGTTCATTAAAAAAGGCAAGTTTTAAATATGAAATTCTTCTCAGGATGTGTTTATTTCTTTAAAATGAACTACACATTCAAAAAAAAAAAAAAAAAAAAATCTCAGCTAACCCTTCATTATACATGTCCTCTTTCCAGAATTGCTTATGCCCCTAAAGCACACTTGCAGCCCAGAACTACTAAACTCTTTCCTCTTACATGGACTGTATATGAGGAGTGGGACAAAGATGTCACATACCTGGGAGAGGCAGCTGAACTAATAAACCACTAACCCTTGAATCCCTGTTGAGTTTTACTGTCATGTCCAGAAGCTCTTCCTGTGAAATGTCTTTAGGCCTCAGTATGATCTCACTAGAAATGCCTGATAAAAACAAAAAACAGAAGATATGTCAGAATAAGCAAACTGAGTGATGTGCAGTTCAGTCATTTATCCCAAAAATCTGCCTGATCCTTAACAACTGTTTCCAAAGACCATTTTAGGATGCAAAATGAAACTTAGGGCTCCCATTCAAATCACATTGAAGCTACTTTCTTCATACATCCATGCGATTCCTTAGGTCTATCAGAGAAAATATGGAAGAAATTGGTGGACAATTTAATTAGGACACTGAGGGGACTGCTCCTGCTTTATTTTTTTCCTTTTAAATAAGGGTATCTTGCGCTTACCAAAGGAACACTTGTATGACATACCCACAGCTGCAGCTGCTTTTATCTTGTTCCTGACATAGATGTGACTGGCCGGGTTGTCTCCCACTAAGACGACAGTGAGGTGAGGCCTCTGGTTCCCAGCGGATACCCAGGATTCCACGTCCCTTCGGACTTCTGTCAAGACCTGGTGAGCAAGCTTTGTCCCTGAGATAACGGTTGCTTCGTCACTGTGAAGATAAAAAGATACACAATATTTGGGTCCAAAATTTCACCAGGAAGAAGACATCTTAATATGTGTGATCCACCATTTCAAACACTGCCAAGTATTTTGATTAATGCACTAGCATCTCAAATATCATTTGAAAATTATTAAGACACTACAAATCTACAAATCTACATGGGAAGAGTTTCCCTGCTCTCTTCTCTGAAGAGCACAGATGTGGAAGAGGAGCTCCCCAGCCACAACTCACCTTCCCAACACACACAGCCAGCCACGTAAACTTACATGAACCCCTGCATTTTGGAATCAAACATGAGAACGTTCTTATGCTCTTAGGTTTTACTGGTTTAAGGAAAGTTACCCACTTCCCACCTCAAATTTCCTTTAAAATGGATTTGACATAGGATTATTTGCACTATTTTTGTCTTTTCATTTTTGAAATCACAAAGATGCTGCCTTCAGCATTGGCACCTGTGATCTGCTGAATCTCTTTAGTCAGCTTTCAGCCAGGTCTTAAGACAATCACATAAAGATGAAAACGTTGGCAAGCAGGAGCTCGGAGAGACCCTCCCATGCGCACCCAGGCAAGAGCTCAGAGATGAAGTGCTGCAAAACCAACACTGGAATCCCTTTGCAGAGCGCAATAAATTAAACATGGGGTGATTACTGTCAGGACACTGATGTCCACTGCACCAAAGCGTGCCCTGTTTGCCATCAAATTATGAACATATGCTGTAATTCTGAATTAATCCACTGAGAGGCTCTTTAAGGTACCGGGAGCAAGCCGACGTGTACTCACAGATCCCCTCTGGGAGGGGGCTGGAAGGTCACATTGCAAGGGCTACTTCAAATTCAAGGGCACCGCTTAAACCCTCGCTGGATCACCAAGGCCAGGACCACGGCCCACTCGCCGCCCGCTCTCCCGCTGGTTCTGCCCCGTTTCCCCGGGAAAAGAACCGCGGAACGCAGCGGGGATCTGAGGGCATCCGCCCCGAATGGCGATCGCGGGGGACCCGATCCCGCTGACCCCTCAGGCCTTTCGCGCCATTTGGACCCGCCGCGCCGTGAGGGGGCGAGGATGAGGAGGAGGAAGGAGGAGAACGAAGAGGGAAAAGATCCGATCGGCGCAAGGTACCTGGCGGCGCTGCGAGGGGAGTTGCTGGTGCTGCGAGCGAGGGCTCGCCACCGCCTCAGGGGCGCCCAGCCCGGGCGCAGCAGCGCGGCGCAGGAGGAGGAGGCGGAGGAGAAGGAGAAGGAGAGGACGGCGGTGCCCGCCGCCATGTCGGCCCGTCCCCGCGGACGGAAGCGACGCCGCAACCAAGCGACGAGGGGAGGAGGCGGGACCGCGGGCGGGACCGGGATCGCGGCCAGAGCGGGCGGAGCTCCGGGACGGGTGGAGCTGAGGGAAGGGCGGACCTGAGGGAGGGGAGAGGCTGGGCACGGGTGGCCGTGACAGGGACGTGGAGCCCCAGGGTACAGCTGGAGCAGCGCAAACGATGCCCCAAACACGGGCTTCGGCTGCAGCCCTTGGTCCCCTGAGCTGCTGTTCCAAATTTGGAGTGGGCAGACACAGAGCTCCACGGACAAGCAATTATTCCCTGCACCCTCGTGTTTTCTGAGGGGGGAAGCCTCATGGAATGGCTTGCAATTTGCATATTGGTGCCTTCTGTCACGGCCAATGGCAGATTTTATAGTAAAAAAGCCATCTGTGCAGAGCAGAACAAGAAAACAAACCAAGATCTGAAATAGCATGTAAAAAGCGTGCCAAAATAATAACAGCAGCCTCATCAGCCTACTGACAGCGGGAAAATTCCTTTATAAAGCTGAGAATAGCTTTGGAAAGATGTGTCAACTTTGTGAGGCTTCGTGTTCCGCTACGGTCCAGGCAAAGTTTTTGATGAGTTAGGTGTTTACAAAACGAATGTGGCTCAGGTGCTTTCACAGACAGTATGCATGCTGGGTTTTAATGGCTACTCCTTTTTAAAATGCTATCCTTATCACATTATACCCTAGATAAAAACACCCCATTGTCCGCCTGCCCCTCAGCACCGCCCCCCCTCAGTATCCCCCGTCCCTCCGCGCACCTGGATCTCGCTGCTTGTCCCGTCTTCTCTCCTCGTCCCTTGGTGGCGGCTCCGCTCCCACCTGAGGGGTCCGACCGCCATGGCTGCGGCCACCACAGGGCTCTTCTGCTCCTGCTCCGCGCTGCTGCTCCCGGGCCGGGCGCCGCGGAAGAGATGGCGAACCTTCACCTTCACCTTCACCTTCACCTTCACCTTCACCTTTCACCTTCCTCCCTGCTGCAGCGCCAGCAGCGCCAGGTACGCGGCGCCCATCGGGGAGTTCTCCTCATCGCTCCTTCCTCCTCACCCTCCTCACCCTCCTCGTCCCCTCACGCTGAGGCGGGAAGCGCGCGGGGGCAAAAAGGGCGCGAAACCCCTGAGGGGACGGCGAGGAGCGCTCCGTCAGTATTTGGTGGGGGACCGACGGTGAAAAAAGAGTTCTGGGATTACTTTCAGAAAGGAAATAAAGTAAGTAACAGTAAAAACAGTGATGAACATTTATACTGCCGCTCTCAAATATTACTGGAACGTTTAAATGCATGTTTTCATGGAGAAACAAGCGAATAATTTAGGTCTGATTTATCTGATATAGAAGTTCCCATACTACAAAATAAGTGATGGACAGTAACTATTCCTTGGACAATAACTATTCCTACTAGACGGCTGTCTTTTGGGTTATTCTAAAAGAATCATTAAGAATTACAGATGTTGCCAAGAATTCTAGGGTGTAGTCAGTCTAACGACACATTACAAAATCTGTGTGATAAGGGGATCTTCCCGTGGATCTTACATTAAAGCTTATTCTATTAAATAAAAAAAAAATCACAAATTATAATTTTTTTCCTGATAACAAATCATCGAAACAAACCCAGCATTTTATGTTGATTTTACTTGGGTACGCAGATGAAATTAGCACTGCTACTGAAGTCGCCAAAAGATGTCTTTATGAATTTAAAACAAATCAAATCCGCGCTGAAGTTCCCGGCAATCCCCATACCTTTTATGTCCATTCTCTTGTCACTTCCCAATCCCTTCTTCAGCTAACTTTGGTTTTGACAGATATACTCACCAGATGACTTAAATATTAGGGATAACACTCAAGTATAGACAATTGTAGAAAGTAACTTCACTCTGGGTCAGTCACATAATTAAAAAAAAAAAAAAAAAAAAAAAAAAAAAAAAAACACAACCAGAAATGATATGTCAGATCACAATTTTCAATGTACTTTCCATCTTTAAATTCAGCAAAGATGTTGTATTGCTGATGTTATCTATATAAGCCTCTCTAAGATCGCGGCATTTTCTTTATTGAAAGTGCATGACTTTTTCCAAAGCATCTTGAAAATTGTGTGGACTCCAAGTGAGCCTAATACATTCGGTATTCCCTTTTACATCTTCACAATGTTATCGTATTCTTTGTGGGGAATTAGACACACTGTAGAAGTGTTGTCCCATAGCTGCAGAGCTCCCCACTCTTCACATCTGTTGCTTTGTTGAGGTTTGGGGGGTTTGGGTTTTTTGGGTTTTTTTGTTGGCTTTTTAATTTTGTTTTGGATTTTTTAACAGCAGAAAGTTTGTGCCCAGCAGAGATTTGCAGGTCTCTACCTTTCCCTTGCTGAACCTGTGTGGTTTTTCTGTCAGGCAAGGACGGACGGCTGCTGCCCATGCGTTCATTCCTTGCAGGGAGAGCAGCGGAATGCCGGCATTTCGGCATGCACGGTGGAGGTGAGCGGCTGTACCGGGCCGAGCAAAGGGGCAAAGCCGTGCCCGCCGTCCCGCTGCACCGCAGGCCGACGGAGCCCGCCGTCCCCTCAGGGGTTTCGCGCCCTTTTTGCCCCCGCGCGCTTCCCGCCTCAGCGTGAGGGGACGAGGAGGGTGAGGAGGGTGAGGAGGGTGAGGAGGGTGAGGAGGAAGGAGCGATGAGGAGAACTCCCCGATGGGCGCCGCGTACCTGGCGGCGCTGCGAGGGGCGCTGCTGAAGAGCCGGGACAAGCAGCGAGATCCAGGTGCGCGGCGGGACGGGGGATGCTGAGGGGCGGGCGGTGCTGAGGGCGGGAGAAGCTCATCCTTAAAAGTTAAATCTCCACAGTCGGTAGGGAGCTTTGTTTTGAAAAAACTGTACGGTATTTCTTTTTTGTGCCAAGCCGTTTCTGCAGAGGGAATAAGAACCTGCTTTTCATTTATCCTGAGTGTGGAAACCCCTTTAAGTGTAGCGCCTTCTCTTGCAGTGTGTTCAGTTACTTTAATCAAATAGCTGTGGCGAAAACCCCCAAACTCTGTAATAATTGTTGCGGTCCTGGCGGGTGATAGCGTCTGAGTTTACTCTTTCTGTGTGGAACAGGGCAGCGAGCTCAGATCCATGGAGCAAGGTGTCTGGCTGGGATTTTGCAGAAGCAAGTGTTCCTCTACTTTTAATGTTAAATGGAGTACATTTTTCTAGGACATTTCCTGCCTTCTTAGAGCAGTCTTTACAAACCACTGACATGTTATTCAGATGGTGACAGAAATACTTTTTGAGTACCTTTGCAGAGTAAGCATGCTTATTTTCTCCATGAAAGCGTTTTGCTTCCATAGTCTGCAGCTATGGAGAACTAAGCAATTTCCTGGTCATTCCTCCAAATATTTTATAAATGTTTTCAGTTCCTCAAGTTCATTACAATATAGCATAAAATACGCTATTTACTCAAAGCTGGAACTTTACATGTAAAACAAACTCTTTCCAATTCCATGGGGGAAAAAAGAAAAAAACTAAAACAATTTCAAGTGTTAAACGTAATTTTAAGTTGCAATGATAGGCTTACTGTGACTTTGTACATTTGATTTAAGTGAATGTCTTAGGGTGCAGTGAATGTCTTAGGGTGCAGTGAATATTAACTTTATTCATGCTTATTATCTTGAGAATTTCAAAGAACAGATAATAACAATTCCTGAGTCCCATGAGGACTTTAAAAACCTAAGAGGCTTTGATGTGTCCTGCTTTACTAGCATTTTTTTCTTGGACAATGTACTTTCCTGCTGAAAACTGGGTGGGAGGCAAAAATCCAGAGTTGCACAAGATTTTTCCGTTGCTGCTTTAGTAGATTAATTTGTATCTGAAGAAAAACATATGACACAGAGCAGAAGGGAAGAACTCAAGATGTTTTCGCTAAGCCATGGTTTTCAAAACGGCATATGAAATAGACATTATTTCCTGCAGGAAAATTATACTTTTCAGCTTTTGAAAGAACCCAGTTATTGTCAGTGTTTTGGTGTGTACTAGGCAGAGAAAGTAAAAAATCTGCCTTGGGATTTTGCAAATATCTGCTGCTCTGGTGAAGGGAAGCTGGGTGTAGCTCTCTCTGGAATCCACGCTGAGACAGACATGGTGTAACAGGGCAGTGTGGTCATTTCAGACACCATTCCCAGGGGGAAAGCCATCATGTGTGAAGACATTCTGGGGTGTGTTGAGAGCTTGCCAGTGCAGGCAGGACTTTCTCAAGGCTCTGAAGAGGGAGCAAGTTTCAGGGCCACCTCTAAATGGCAGGAAAAGAAAGTGGTGACAGGAAAACGGAAGAACATTTCATGCTCTCTACCTCTGGGTGTGTAAAGAGACAGATTTACATATGCCTTCATTTGTCTGTCCCGTGTTCTGGGAATCAGCCAGCTCTCCTCAGGTGCCACAGGAGAGCACTCATGACTCACCCATGTCAGCAAGGCCAGGATGGGGTTGTGCCTTTGGATAAGGTTTTGTAGGGTTTCATGTGCAAGCAGCAGTTGATTTGTCTGTCACTAAACAAGTATCGTGTACCTAGTGACAGAAGAGATTGTTTGCCCTAGAAATGTGCACTGAGGAATCCAAACAAGGGGATTCTTGGCTTTTAGAAGTGCCAGAGATCCTTGTTACACCTGGGACCTGAACTTTTTTTTTTTCTGGAAACAAATTTGCTGTGGCAAACTTTTGTTGTTTATTACCATAGCAAACACTGTTACTCCTTCCTGCCCAGAGAAACGTGTTTTATTTTAAACACAGTCCACTCCCAGGTAAACCAGAATAGAAATTCCTGCAGAATGCAGGGGTGTGCCTGGGTTCAGTACACCCATCCTGGGGTTCATCTCTCTTCATATCAGCAGCTCAGAGCAGCTTCACATCAGAGGGTTTAAGTAATGTGCCTCTGAATACAGAAACACATTTTCTTGGTACAAGGTGCCCCTGACACTTCAGAGAGCTGATCTGCAGGTGTGTCCAGGAATCCCTCAGTACACAGAAGTCACTGCTTCCCTGCATGCCACTAACCCAGCTGACCCAGGTACGCAGGCCCATTTAACATGGAATTCACAAAAACCCAGGATATTTTTCAACAGAAAAACATTTTTATTGCATCATATATTTCATTACATTATCATGAGAAATCCGCCTTTTTATGTACAATTTTCCAAAGCAGAGTAATGAAAATTAGTTATTCTTTATGAGTTATGACAGTATGTCATACAAGTAGACATAAAATGTCTAAGTCTCTCCAGAACACTTACTGTTCCTTTAGATATGTGCATAAATACCAAATACTTCAATGTAAACTCATTTATAAACAAACTAACTAACCAACCTCAACATTATCTGGTTATAAACCAAACCAGTCACGGCACAAACCCCCACAATTTCATAGAAATTATTAAACGCCTCTAAGTATTGAACAGGGGCAAAAGACTTCAGGGGCAAAATTTGTGATTTCATTTGACAGTATATTGTGCAAAAAGGTCCAAGTCATTTTGCATTACAGGCTGGTGAGTTGGAGTAGAAAAAAGAGATTCAGCAAAACATCCTTGCTTGAGCAAGGTGTTATTCCCTTCTAACTTGAACAGGCACTGAAATGCTAAGTGCCAGACAGCACTCTCATTATTCCTGACAGAAGGATTACCTCAATCATCGCAGGATCCATTCAAACCTCTCCTGTCACACTCTGCAGACATCTGCAAAATTATCTTCACGATGGGCCCATCTTCTTTTCAGATATGAATGCTGTTTTATAAGCACTTATTGGCAAATAGTATTTGGCAGGAAGGAGCTTGCACAAAGGAGAAAATTGTAAGAATGCTGCTGAGAGGTGTCCAGCAAAGCTTCCACTGTCTTATCAAATGGATTCTATCACTTTACCTCAGTCAATAAAACCATACATAGGATTAGGCAGTAACAAATATGAGGAGAGAGAATGGAACACAGAACATCTGATTTACAAACTCATCAAAACTGGAGACGTGAAATGCTGTGTCCTCATAGCATCTGTTTCCCGGTATCCTGTGGCAAACAGGTAACTTCATTCCAAGATGTTCCTTCCCTCAGAGCTTGTTGGATGGACTGCAATAAGCAGAATTCAAATTGTAAAGCCAGCTAGAAATTTTTCCCTACGTTTTCATGCATACACCAGATAATAAATCTCACAGGGCATGTGGAGAAGATGCCCGATGGTGATGATGGAACATACTGTGGCTAGATTTGCAATTAATCAGGCATTTGTTGTGGACACTGTCCCTGGACACATTTTTAGCGTAACTAACTAACAGCTTTCCCTACAGGAATCAATAGCAGTTGCTCGTTATTCCCGAGTGGAAGCCCCTCCAAAAGCTAGGTTTTGCCCCAGGCGCTGGCGGCAGCTGGCCCGGCGGGTACCTGCGGAGGATCCTGGCGACCAGGAGCTTGACCCAGGGCGCGGCGGGGTTCAGGCACACCATCTGTCCCTGCTTCATGGTGGCTCTGCGGGCGACACGGGAGGAGGTGAGGCCGGGGCAGGGCAGGGCCGGGGCCGGGGCTGGGGCAGATGCCGGGCACTTACATGACCTCGGGCACGGCGCAGTGCGGCCCCTCGGCGATGAACTCCAGGCGGGCCAGGCGCCGCGGCGGGATCACCTCGGACACGGTCCGCACGCAGCGGCAGCGCAGCTCCCCGGCCAGCGGCGCACCTGGCAGGCGGGAGGAGCTCTCTGAGCCTCGGCTCCGGAGTCCCCTGGAATCCCCCGGAACCCCCCGGGCCCCGCGCACCCCTGCCGAGGCCCGGCCGCGAACGGAGGGGTAACCCCGGCTCGGCCGCTTACCCTGGCATAGAGCGGCGGCGGCCAGGAGGAGGAGGACGCGGAGGTGCGGGCTCATGGCTGGTGCTGGCGGCAGAGAGCGTGCAGGAGCCGGCGAGGCAGCCCCCTTTCCCTCCCGTGCTTTTATTCCCTGCCGGGAGCTGCCGGGGGATTTCCCGGAGTGGAGCCGGGGGGCAGAGCCCCGCTGGCCCCTTCCCACCGGTGGGTGTGTGGCGCTGAAGGAGCAGGGCAGAGAGAGAAGAGCGGCCGCTCCCGGCAGCGGCTCCTTCAGGTTTGGGAGCGAGGGAAGCGTAGCACTGCACCGTCCCGAGAATCGCCCAGGGTCGGCTGGGACCCCATTCACTGAAAGGAGCCGGGGATTTTTGGCGGGGTTCTCTGTTAGCTTTCAGGGTACTGTGCCGAAGGGGAATTTGGGTTCTGGAGCTTGCCTTGCTGCCTAACCGTGTGCAAAAAAAACTTTTATTCAGCGGGCATTGCTCCCTTGAGCACTCCTTTTTAACCTAGCTTTTGAAAACCGGAAATCTTTTTTTCCTGCAACTAGGAGACCCTTAGGACCCTATGGACCGCTAGGTTGCATACCTACACTCCACTACTGAAAGCTGCCTGTTCCACTCCTCTGCACACATAAGTTCACTCTCTTTTTCTTCATTCCTGTCGAGGCATTTTGCTAAGTTCAGTTATAAAGAGGCAAAATAGCCGTTTTCTATGAGCTTATAATGAAAATCAAATGCAGGTTTTCTGCATTTTATTTACACGTAGGTTTAGATCAGTCATTGCCAGCACACTTTCTTTTGTAAAAAGTTTTAGTAAGAAATATAATATTGCACTTTATTTGCCTTGTTTTGGAGTTGTTTTTTTGTTTTGTTTTGTTTTGTTTTTAAGTAGCCGATCTGTTTTCTTCCACAGACATTTTTGAACATGAGTGGGTTTCAGCAAAGCAATTTATTCCAGGGTCAGGCTGCCATGTGTCTTGCCCCATGTGCCTGAATGCCTTAGATTACATGTGCTGTCTGAAAACAAAACCAAGTCAGGGCTTGGAACAGATAAGATACAGCAAGTAAAGCAGTCCTAGCAAGGGATTAAGTAGATAAAAAGCTGATGGGATACAAAGACTCATTCCTGGGCTCCATCATCTACAGCTCAGCTGCTTCATACAGCTGCTGGCTCAGTTTCTCAGGAGATCAGCCCTGCGGGAAGACTGTATGTCCCAAGTAAATGGCGATTGTCCTGTGTTATCAGGAAATATCTGATGACTAATTTGGACCCCTTTCCAGACGCAGATTGGTAACAACATCCTTGTAAGCAGTTGGCTTTTAAGTTGCCCTTAAAAGGAAATTACATGGCCACCTAAGGGGCAGACACTAATTAGAAACCTTCACTGCAATCCCTTGAGATCCCTTGAGATCGTGGAGGTGGAATCCCCATTCCCTCAAGCCTTGGACTGCAATTTCCCCATACAGTTGTCCCAAGGAGGTGCCATGCTCTTTGCAGGAAGAGGGATTTGCCCAGCTGTAGAAAACTGAGGCAATAAGCAGGTAGGATGATGCACAGATAATCTGCTTCAGGTCATTGCAGCTGTCTTTGGCAGATCCAGCTCTGAATGGATGTGGGGGGCAGATCACTCACTCCTTGTCACTCATGCACAGTCCGATTACACATTGTTCTTGGACACTACACATGAGTAAGGACAGTTTACGTGACAGCACTTGGCTTTGTGCTTGCATGACTCCTCACAAGAACTGACCCATCAGACTCATTCCACAGTGGTTACTGCTGAGGAAATTCAGGAAGTCCCCTGGGGTCTGGAGTGTGAGGCTGTTTTTAGACATGGAGCAGCAATGTGTGAAGCTCTGCGGCCAGCTCTCCCTTGGAGCCATGTGCCAAGAGGAGCAGCACTCAGGTCAGGGACATGCTGCTGTGCAGCAGATGTACAGAGCCTGGTTCTCTGAGTCAGGACTTGCACAAACAGGCTGGAATAAGGGAAACGGGTGTCTCTGGGACTATTTCAACATGCAAGATCATCTGCCTGCGCAAGGCTGTGTACCTGCAGACTTCAGATTGCTTCTAGCTCCCTTCTGTGGGAATGTGAGTAAGGTCTCCTCAGTCCAGATGGCAGCAGCAGCAAGGCTGAGCTGTGCAGGAACTCTCTTGAATTATACCCTTTGTCCTGTCTCCCTTCACCACCTTTGGGAAAATTCCTTTAGCAAGTGTGGAAAAGATAGGGAGCAGACAGCATCACTTTAGAAAGCTGAGTTTTTCCCCGCCTGCTGTCCTACCTCTTTTGTTATCGGTAAGTTTGTCATGCACTGAGTGCAGGTGGTACAGATAGAACCATGGAATGGTTTGGAGTGGAAGGGGGTCTTAAAGATCATCTTGAATTAAGTTCAAATTAGTTATTGGGAGTGGTGGTGTCAGTGTAGCTGGGACAAGACTCACCATAATGTTTGTATTTGCCCCACAGAAGTTCCCATTCAAGTCACCCACCTCTTTAGCAGAAGCTGCCGTGTGAAGATACACCAATATTCTGTGGTTCCATGAAATCTCTCAGGGTCCTTTGTATCAGTCTTGGGGTTACTGGGACACAGAAAGCAGTCCCAGCCCAGACAGGCCCTGAGTAGGGACATGAAGAGAATAAACATAAAGAATAAACCACTTGTCTCAATCGCTTTCGCATTATCCAGTCCTTATTATGTGCAGGAAGTGATTCGGCTGCTTTGTTGCAGGCTTTGGCTGTGTGCATTTCTACAGCAGGTATTTGTTTCCCTTGGCACCTGTAATGGGAGATATTCACTGGCAGCAGGCCCAGGAGAGCTACAAGACAATTAAACAAGAGATGTCTCACTTCAACAAGTAAGGACTTCTCCTAAGTGCACTGGAATTACTTTGGAGGATGTGTCCCAGGTCCAAATGTAAGGTGAACTTTCATCATGGCCTAGAAACCATGTAACATGGCCAATCTCTGAAGGAACAGTCTTATTTCCTCCAGGGTTTTGATTAGGAATGATTTATGTTCTGATCTGTAAAATGTCAAGTCACTGCTACCTAGTACTGTCTGAAGTGAGAGGGTATATACTGCTGATATCCTCTCATCTTCATTATGTTACCTTTTTACCTATACCAGTATGTTTCATAGTATCCCCAGGCCATGATGAGATGGTGTTCCCTAACACCTATGATTGATTCCTCCTGTGGATTCAGCTCTGTCATGAAGTATATACATACTTGCTGGAGACAGTAACCAAATTTTAAGCTACAGTTTTGTGCAAAGTGTGGTTTATACCTCTCAGATGTTTCATTTCCTTCAACTTCTCTGTGTGTTTGTCAAGTTTTGAAATGTTTCCAGTCCACATGCCCTTGAAAATAATACCAGAGGATGTAAGAGAGAGAAGTGTCCTGTTGTTCACGACCTTCTGTCGAGGAGAATCCCAATTCCGTTTTGCCAGCTGCATCGTGGCACACGCCACACGTTGTTGTGTGCTTATTTCTGTAGTACCCTTTGAGACATGAAAATTCACATTTTAAATAATGATCTGTAGAAAATTATGCTCAGTGTTTTCCTGCCCACCTTCCTGTATCTCCACCTAACTTTAACATTGAGGAGCCCTCAGGTCTTTTTGTCTCCCTTCCACAGAGTGAGAGGTTCTTCACCTGTGAGCACTGCTGGGAATCAGAGCGTGAACACACGCACACACTGTTGGTAGCTAAAAGGAATGTGTTTGTATTATTCAGGATTACCTTGGCAAATAGAATGGGTTGGCTCTGAAATCTGGATATCATTTACCATTTTTTCAGTTTCAGGTGACAACTTCCCTTTTCTGAGATTGTTGATGGGACTTCAGGGACTGTAGATTAGTTGTCACCTTACTTAGTGGGACTCCTGGACATACAACAAATCCCAAAAAGTGAGTGGCTGGTGGTGGACTCACTGATTTACACTTAACATATAAGGACAGAAGGAGCTTTGAGTTTGGGACCCAATTGTTTAAGTGATTTGTTCTTACCTTTGCTGAGGGGGAAGAAGTTCCTGGCTGGCATGATCCTGGACAAAAATTACAACTGTGAGACTCCTACCCCTGCACAGGTGTTCAGTTAATAAGCCTTTGAGGTCATCACAGCTTCTGAAAGGGAGAAAGAGCTCCTCTGTCCTTACCAGCAGCAGAAAATGCTCTTCATGCTGTGAATTGCCTGCAGGCTCTTGCCCTGGTATCTGTGTGAACTTCATGTGCCCTAAAATATAGGTCCTCTATCAGGGCATTGTTAACTATGGTGAAGCCTTTACTTCTCATGGGGACCCCTCAGAGGAGCTATGCAAACAAATTCCTCCCATCCTCATGCTTACAGCCTGATAACAAAGGTTTCAGTAAACTTGGAAATGAGCTGTTTGGAAATAAATACATTAAAATTTGTTCCATCTGCAGAGAGCTGGAAGTAAACAAAATATGAATATCTTAAAAAATGAACCATTCACCCCCTCAAAAAACTAGTCCAAAATTGACATTCCCCCCAACATGGTTTGAGGCAATTTTGGTTTTCAGACTCAGTGGAGCTGAGTAATTTTTGAGAGTGTGCTTTGGATAGTTGTGGTCTTTTGGTTAAAGTGATAGCATCACCCGGGAAAACAGTGACACGAGACATCTGACCACAAGAAAACTGGAACGCTCATTGGAGTCATCACGAAATCTCTGAAGCCTTCTCTCATGACACCCAGACTTTAATCCTGTCTGTTACTCTTACTGGTTGGGTAGCAATGAAGGAAAAATGAAGAAGTCATACTTGCCTTACACCCTAGCAGACACCGAAGCTGAATACTTTCTCATTCCTCAGGGAATGCTTTCTTACAGCCCCTTGAGTGTCATGTGTGGGTTCAGTCTCCAGTGTATTTGGATTGTAAAAATGAATTGGATTGTTGCTGACAATAAAAAATGGCTGCTTTTGTTGAAAGGAAGGAAAAATAATAACGATGCATTTGCTTAATTGTTACTGAATTATCCAAAATAGCCTACAGAGCAGCAAGAGGGACATGTATCCTTTCAGCTTGTTTTAGGGAGGTGTTTAGAGAAGGAGCTGTTTGGAGGAAACTCACTGATAACATTTTTGGTAAATGTGATCACCTCTGAGTTTACTGTCCATGGTTACCTTCCCTATAATCTTGTATTTCTTTCTTTTTTTTCTTCCTTTTTTAAAATTTCCAGATAGTGTGACTCCAAAGTGCTTCAATATGTGCAGGGTACAGGACTATGCCAACACATTGTGCTAAAAGTTATGGCAACAAACATGAGCAAAGCATTTTTTCTTTCTTAAGAACTAAGAAATTAAAATTGTTAGTGAGTGCTGCTGTCAGGAGTAAACCGAGGCGGCAGGAGAGTAAGCAAGCTAGGAGCATTCTATGGAAAACAGGATGAGAAAAAAGCAGCATTTGATTCAATTGAAATTTAGCATTTTTGCCTTTGGTTTTCTTCTAAACAGTGAAAGTCCCTGTAAAATGAAATTGATGGGGACATTGACTGAAAAGAATAATTTTACTTAGCTCCAAATACTATCTTGCTGTGATTAGTTTAATTAAGTTGAACTTTGCCCCTAGCTCTTGAACACAAGCTTGAATTTGACAAAATCCTTGCTTTCTAATGAGGTTTTTTTTTGTTTGTTTATTCAAATCCTCATTTTTCTGGGAGAGCAGCAGACTTTACATCTGGATGGCCCTGGTTTGTATTCCTGGTAAACACCATTTGAAACAAGCTGTACAGGTACTTTTCGTACATTTTCTTCCTCTTTTTTTTAATAGTAATTTTAGTGTCAGAAGACATTGCATGCTCTCCCTCATCCTTTCCTCCAGGCAGGAATAATTTTGTGAGAACTTTCTGACATGGAAATGACTCCAGCATTTGGCCTGCCAACAGGTCAGGTGTGTGCAGGTAGATTGGCAGTTCTTTCCCATGTTTACTCCTCAGCTGAGTCTCCTGCTGACTTTGGTGAGAGATGTATGTATGCAAAAACACACTTGGGTTGTCCTTGATGGTAGCAAGAAGTGGGTGAAGCTGCAGTGCTACATAGGAACCAACGGGAACAAAGCCTGTTTTCTTTGGCTCCTCTCACTGAGGTTGTGCTCAGGGTGAGCAGTGCTTACGTAAATTGCTTCTCTTTTGCAGAATGATGGCTTTTGCTGGCAGAGGTGAAGTACCAAACACAGAGGAAAGCAGAAAATGAGGAGCTGGTAGAATTTCGACTACAGGGATGCAGTAAGTCAGTAAATGTACATTTATCAGCTTGATTGTTGGTCTGCTGCTGGCCATGTCTGGCTCAGCAATGAACCAGCTGTGTGGCTGTGCATTCCGTTTTTTGATAAGTCAAACACAAAGCTTTCAAAGGGTCAGGTCTTTAAACAAGTCACTTGCTCTTCACTGTATTGAGTGACTCAGTGCCTTTCACAGAGGTCTGACACCTGCATGAACAAACACATACTTTTCAGTACGAGCAATAGATGGCAGGGGGTGCCATCCAGAACAAAGTTCTGTCCTTTGGTCCTTTTCTGGGCTTAGTATATCTTGTTTCTCTTTATTTTTTACTTTTGCAAAAGCCTGACCAAAGGGAGGACAGGAGTCACTCATCTGTTGCTTATGATTATCTGCTGCTATGGCAGGTGGCTGTGCTTTTCTGAGTACCTGAGAATAGCTACTGGCTTTCAGTTGGAAACCTTGCCTTTTAGCTGCACTGTAATTGTTTCGTCCGTGCCTGTGCCACAGTGGCTCATTCGCACACATTCTTATTCCTTCAAGAAGTTCTGCATCCAGCAAAAAGAAGCCCATGTGGTCCATGCTGTCATTCACATGCCCTGTCTCACTGTTTATGAAATCTAACACCGATGCTTTAGATGCACTTCACACAGAAATGGTATTCCAAGCTTTTGCAGTTTTATTGACATTTTGGCTTTAGCACAACAGTTGAATTCTGATTCTCCTGTCTGCTTGCAAGTAAGATGTGTGACCTTGAAAACAGAAGAGGAAAAGAAGAATTGTCAGTATTTTTGAAGTCTCCTTATTTCTGTGTAAACATGTAATATATGTCTTTAATAAAATAATCGGGTTAAGAGGGTGGGCTTATTCATTTGCTTCTCTTATGAGCTATGAAACTTTCATCATTCTGGAAAATCATTTCAAGGAAAAAGCAAGAAATCATGAATCTTAGGAATGCAGTGTGAGTGCTATTTCAGTGCTTAATTTTTTTGATTTAAATTCTGGCATTTTGTATTAGCTGAGACAGAAAAGTTGCCTAATTCTCCTTCTCAAAAACTGAAGGCTCCTTTGGAGGTAAGTTAGTTAACTGGGTCCAAATATGCTCTCAAGACACTTCCCTAATGACTTCTTATTTCCACAGGTTTTTATAGGGTGTCTATGTTTGAAAAAGTTTTCTGCAAAAGGTAAAAAGATTAGATTTTCCTCAGTTCACCTGTCCTCCAGTAAGGAATAGGAGAAGTTGACAGACTGATACTGAGGTTCCCAATGTGTGCTTTGGGTGATGCAGTCTTATCTTCACACTTCTGCTAGTGTCCTTGGCTGAGTCACTGGAGATGGGATTTGGGAAACCTAGTGCAACCCTTTTCCTTCAAAAGAATATTGGTCACATTCCTCATGAATTTGAACTTCTATTGATTAAGATAATTGGACCTATCAGAGGTTGATACTTGTTAAAATAAATTGTATTTGTTAATGATGAAAAGTTATTCAGCATAGCTATGTTGAAATCTGCCTGTAGAAAGTTGCAGAGACGTCACACTGCTGCCTGTTTCATAAAAGGGCAGAGGGAACAGAATCCGTGAGCCTGGGTATACCTATAACCTTCCAGATTCTTCCACAGAACCTCTCTCCCCAGAATTCCACAGGAATTGTGAAGCAGTCTTTGCACTGACTGACACCAATGGTTGTTAGTAGAAGTAATTTAAATGCAGGTAATATTTAAGTAAATTTTCATGACAGTTTTCAATAGCAGAGATCTCAGGGTTATTTTTATAGGTGACAAAATTCTTGTTTCACTTGTGCACACAGAAACAAAACACCTATTTACTCACCCCAAAATTTCCATGGCAGTTTGTCAAATTTTCAAAGGATCCATTTCCTGCAGAGTTGCTCATGAGATCTTGTTAACAAGAATAATAATTATGAACAAGAATAAATGCTAGGAACAAATCTGCAATATAAACTCTATCCTATGTGTAATTTTCCTGAGGGGAATGGGATTTTCCCTTGTTATGTGATAAGAACTTAAGAACAGCAGTCAATTTAGGATGGGAAGCAGTCCATAGTCTTTCAAAAGCAAGTAAAGAATGGGTTGTGCGTTTGTCACCTAACACAAAACCAGGATGTTTATGTTAGCCAACATTATGTTTATGTTAGCCAACAATCAGCACAGACAGAGAAATTGAGGCTGAGAAACTCATGTTTGCATCCTCTGTTCTTCTAGGAAGAATTAGAAGTATTTTTCAGGGACTTTCCAGTATTTCTTCCCATTACTTCCTCTATAGTTTGCAGTGTTTATACATTAGATAGGAATATACTTTCATTATTACAAGGACAGCGACCACAGAAACTCCAGGGGACAAATTGCTGTTCTCCAGACAGGAGCAGAACTCCAGCAACCAGGCATGGGAAAGGGCATTTGAGGACAGGGAAATGGCAAGGGGTCTTTGCTTGGTCAGTTGGTATTTGCACTTCTCTTGCCCCCCAAATGAACTTGTTGTGAAAAAAAAGGAAATAAAAGTGGTTTGAAAGGAAGTTGAAGTAAGGGGCCGAAGAATAGAAGAGGACAGAAAGGATATATAAACACCTCTACTGCATTTCATGATGTGGAGGGCACTGAAATGAAAAGCAGGTGACGAATGCATGGCTTCTGCATGGCCTGATAGCTGCAGGGCCACAGGGCACATTGTTTAAAGTGGCAGAGCTCCTCTGGCTGATGCTAAAATAAATATGGTGAAGGAGAGGACCGGCATCAGTCTTACTAAGAGGGGTCTTCAAGAAGCAGCAAGCCAGACACAGCTGTCTTATTTTATGAACACAAAGTTACCCAGCAAAAGTCCTTCTCCTGTTTTATTACTATCTAGATTGTAGATTAAAATGAAATAAAAGTGTCCATCCCTCAAATAAACTTATACTATATGTAGTATATAAAGTTACACTCTAGTTAAAAGCAATAGTCTTTGAACTTATGCCCTTTCTCTCTTATTCCCTGTTTCCTTCTGGAAGATTTTTGAGAGAGGCAGGCATGGTGTTCAGCACACTGCATTTCAGGGATCAGAATAGGAAGCAGTTGTTACACCAGGACAAGTGCTTGCTTTTTGGGTACCCAAAGTAAAAGTCACAAATTCCCATTTTGGTGGTCAGATAGTGGCCTTTTGTTGTAGTAAAGATTTACAGCTGTGGGGCTGGACACTTTGCAGTGTTTAGGCATCTGGGGGTAAAAGTCTTTTATCTGTAAGGGAATTAAAGAAGGGGCTTTGCTCTAGAGCCCACCAGTCCCTGTGGATTGGGAACAACCTGAGGAGAGGATTGTGAGCCACTTACGCCGCCCAAAGAGTCTGCTAGTGCAGTCAGGAGTGCCAGGTTACTGTATCAGGGGGAGTTATGGTACCATGGACTTAAAAATTCTCATTTCAGTTCCAGAAATCAGGCTGGCAAAAAAACCCCCAGAATTTTCAAATAAAGTAAATGAAAATTTAAAATATCAAACAGATAACAAATGGGGTTTTTTTAATGTAAAACTTTTAATAGTACATTTATAGGATTAATTACATTCTCTCAATCAAACTCTATGTATGTAAAATGCTGTTATTTCCATTAGCTGATGGACTAGCTAATTACACATACAATCAAGTACAGAGTAATGAGAACAGAAATGAATAGCAGGAATGAAAAATCCAGTAGAAATTAAATAAATTATAATTGTTTTCCTTCTTACATAGAAACTGCTCAATAAATACATTTATAAATACTGTGGAAATCACAATACATAAATATCAGTCTTACACATTCTGTAGGTTAGGTTTTTCAAGTTAGACATTACAGTTCACAGTCTGGCCACTGGCTGACTGTGGTTCAGGAAGCTGTTGTTGACACAACATACTGGTGCACTCCAGGGGAGCAGGAGGATTCATCAGTTTGCTGGTGAAATAGCAAAATTACCAGGCTTAGTGTAAATAAGCTGTGCTGCAGGTGCATTGCACCTCACTGCATTTGTTTGGCTCAAGTGGCTGCCAAGGGTTCTCCATCTCCTTCAGCAAACCACTTTTCCTTCAGTGTCACAGGCAGCATGTCCCATGGACAACACTGGCCTTTGCAAAAGAATTCCTTAAATACACACAGTTAAATAAATAGATAAATAAATAAAACCATCCATAATTAACATCATAACACTGATGCGGGATGTGGAAAATGGTGCACTGCTTGAGTGATGTTTTTCCCAAACATTTCCTTTGACAGAGGAGCAGAAGCAGTTTCCAGATTTTTTCTGTCCCGGTGTTTCTTAGAGAGGAGAGTCAGAATTTTGTTGAGCCCTGTTAAGAAATGAGGGAAGAGGATCATTTAAAAGAAGGTTCAAGTGACCACTGCTTAGCATTGCACAAATAAATTAGGACTCTGAGTCTCTTTACGATTCTTTGCACTATCTTGAAGCACAAGGAGAAAAAAATTGATGTTTTGAAAGCAGCTACTGAAATCCCAGCGTGTGCATGTCTAGTGTGCAGCTGGGAAACCTCTGCAGCACAAGCTCCTGCAGTTACAGCAAGAACTTCATTAGCTCAAAAATAGCAGCTAAGTAAGGGGAAGATGACTTTTTTTAAGTGTTATTTTTCAAAGGGAGGCAAACACTTCTGTGCTTCCCTGCAGAGTTGCTGGTACTCAGAGGTTTAGTACTGACACATGAGCCTGAGCAAGGACCCTGAAGGACAGCCAGAAAAACTAAAATTGATTCTGTAATTAAGCAGGAAGCTTCCCTGTTCTTTAAATTTGATTAAGAAAGAATGGGAAGTATCACTATGGAATCCTTCAATCTGGCTTTTTCTGGGAGGCTTGGTACTCAGCTGCCCAAATAGAGAGAGAATGGGGCTTACCTGGCCAAAATTGCCTTTACAATCAGCTGCACCCAGGGAGCAGTGGGCTCCAAGCACACCTCTTTGCCATCCTTCAGAGTAGCTCTGCAAAAGAGAGAATAAAGAAAAGTCAGGAAACTACTGCATGGATTTGTTTTACTCACAGAATGTAATCCTTCATTTTTAGATCAGATAGTATAAATTCATGCCAACTACTCTAGGTTAGACTTGGCTGTTTTGCATTATGCATTATGCAGCTGTGGGGACCAGAACCATCTAGAATTGTGTGGGTCTCTGTGTATGCTCTCAAAGCAGTCCCACATTCCCAAAAATCTTTCCCTCTATATATGAACACTTGTTTGGGGTTTGTTTATATTACTAAACACAGCGAATGAAACCTCCAGTGGTGAAAAGGTGCTTGAGCAGAATAAGAATTTTAACATCTTAATGTCTTTGTGCTGTTCAGACCATGTTAAGTTGATTAATTGTTTCCCTAAACCTGCTTGTTGGAACTTAGTTTTTCTCCTTGAGTCTGCCTGCCTAATAAATGCAGGACTCAAACTACATAATCACCTTGTGTGCTAAAAGCTGGCAGCCCATGAAATTCATATTCTGCTACTAGAAATATTTAATATGTCCCCTGACAGATAAACAGTGGTCAGTTGAGGAATATATAAGAGATGACAAATATATATAGAGATGGCAAAAAACATGATGTTTCACTTCAAACCATCCCTCTCCAAATAAAAACAGGTCTGGCTACATGAGCTCAGCATGCTGTCTATGGTACTTGTGAAGCCTAAAAGCCCAAAAGCAGTGCAGGGGAAGAGGAAGGAACCTCTTGCAGAGCTACTTACATCACTTCAACGTTCTTGCAGTGAGGGCCACTCTGTGTCAGCTTCACATCTTGAATGGTTTTGGGGGGAATGAACCTGGAATGAGTGGCTATGCACTGGCACCGGAGCTCAGTTCCCATCCTCGCCAGGGTCCTACCTGTGAGCAGAAAAGGCACATCGGGGTTTGACAGGTGGTCTTAGGGTCAATGGATCAGGCAGAAAGCACAGCTGCTCCATTGTAACCTCATCCTCAGTTAAAATACTGCATTTGTCCGAGCTGCCTAAATCCTCACCTGATAGGGAGGCTTACTCAGGTTTCAGGGGAGCTGATGCCTGAGTATATTGGAAACTAAACTAACAAATCTTTTAAAAATGAAAACCCATATACTTTGTGATGCTGGCTACGTGGTATGGTCAACTGCATTGTTTTAATATCTGGATCAAAAATCTTGGCCACTCTGCAGAAGACAAAGCCCTAGATTTGTTCATTAATTGGAGGTTTGCCCATGTTTCTGTGTTCGTTTTGTTTGCTCTCCCTTTCCAACTGTGTATTACTTGCTTGAGGCAGCATGGTCGCTAAGTAACAAATACGAGATGATAAACTGTTATTTGTGTGGGAAGGGAGAGAAACATTAAAACACTTCAGAACAAAAATCTGTCTCTAGCCACGGAACTGGTCTCTAGCCACATACACTTCAACTAAAACAAGACAAAGCAAATGCAAATTGCATCCTTAAAATATTTCCCACAAGATGTCAGTAGCTCATCAGTCCAAGGTCTACATGGTAGATTTCTGACTGAAGAGAGGTTCTGAAAATCTCTCAAAAGAGACGAATTTAGTGAAAAAAATAGAAAGCTACTCTGCAAGGACAAGCATCTCAGTTGATGCCTCGGCAAAACTGCAGCCAAGGGGACTTTGGGAAGCTTTACTTACCTTGAGACACAGCTGCTGAGATCAGGAAAAGAGCCAGGACAGCTACGAGTTTGCTGTTCATGGTTGGACAGGAGCTTTTTGCTGGGTTGTTTGGGTCTAGTTCTGTGAGCTTGAGTCCCAAAGGATTGTTGATGCCTGCTGTGTGTAGGGATTGTTGATTCCTGCTTATATACTGTTTTGTGCCCAGCCTGTGTACTCTGCTGGCAAGGGGATTGCGTTAGAGGAATTTCCCAGATGCAGCAAAAATGAGTCACATGACTGTTGTGAAACTTCTTCCTAGATGACGAGGAATTATTTTGCAGATAATGATACAATGCATTAATTTATTAAAATATGTCTATGGTAGTCACACATTCCAATTATTTCCATAGACTTGTAAATTTTGTGCTTTTTCTAAAGCATATCCTTGTTTAACAATATAACTTCAGAATGGTTTCACTTACATTTATGTTATCACTAATTAATATTTTCTTCAGGGTTATAACTGTTCTTTGTAGGTGTATCAGGTCTATACTTGAGATACTGAATTTCTTATTCCCACTCACGGTGAAAGCTTCTGCTTACCTGATCTAAGCCACCAGACTGGAATTCAGGCAGTGCTGAAATTGCTGAGAAGCTCTTTACTGCGTCAGGATTTTACCTCAGCACTGTTTTGACGTAAAATATTTTCATTTTAGTTATTTTTTTCCTCTGTTCAAGGAGCTTGATACAAGGTAAATTCACCACTAATTCTTTTTGTCTAGGAAGGAATTGAGGCTGCAGTATTCAAAGCTTTCTGTAGGAAGCAGATATTGAATTCTGAATAGATTTGAAAATTATGCCTGTACTTTTCATGTCACACATGTTAATGAATGATAAACAGAGGAAGCTTTATATGCAAACTAAACACCATGACCTGCTGAACACAATGGATTTTGTTTCCTCCATAAATCCAGATATTTTTAATAAGTCTTTTCTGAAATCTTTTTCAGCAACTGTGACCCTAGGCCCTAGCAAAGAGACACAAGAGTGAGAGTTATGGCACTGTACAGACTTTTCTGTTAGACAACCTTGTTGCATGAATGCTGAGCATTTGTTTGCTGTGTCTGGGGATAATATCTTGCAAGGGAGACAATTCCAAGGGAAGATGGGCTCAAATGCTGAAATCTTGCTTAAATTAAGGTCTATATTTTCAAAACTGTCTGGAATATGAGTGATTAGGAGAAAGCCTTCTGTTTCAGTGCAGTAAAAGCATCATTCTTTTGACATGATGACTTTTGCTGCTCACTGTCTTCAAACTCAAAGCTTTGTGGTTTTGGGAACTGTGGATTGAATGAGATACTTCTCCCCAAATCTGGGGACTTCATAAAAACTCATCTTTAGCATGTAAAGCATTGCAACTTATTTATGGTAAGAATGGACGAGTTTGCCCATAATTTATTGTTGTTTCCTGTGTGCCAATTGTCATTAACTTGGTAAAAGGAATTTTGTGATAAAAATTCATTTGTTTCCCATTATTGTGTGGGCTGTCCCAGGAAAAGATCCAGCAGCTTTGTCTCTCCTATCTCTTACTGAGTATTAAGTCGACAAAAGATACTGATTCTGACCCCTGATGCTGCTGCTCCTTAGCTGTGTCTCTTAGAGAACTTCAATGAAAAATACACTTAGTCCTCTGAAGGTGTGAACCAGAAGAGGGTTTTGCTAGGAACTTAACGTTATATTTTATTGCTTATATTCTATTATGATATAGATGTTGTCATATTCATGTGTGGTTTCACTGGTGCCAGATTGCAGATATTGGAGTTTTAACCAGTTTACTTGGAAGGTTTTGCTGGTTTTTTTTCCTTTTGACTTCTCTCTGTGTCTCCATATATGTATGCACACACACAGACATTAAATTAACATTAGATTAGAGACTCCACTTTTCCTAGTAACTATTTGCAGCCTTATTATGTAATTTTGGTGTGTGCTGCAATGTTATTAATATCTGAGGAAATAAAAGAGAATTCCCCTTCAAATCCCCAAGTGAAATCAGTGAGTGCTCGTGCCCCTGACCACCAGGCTCAGCTATTTCCTGCATGTAGCACTAATGCATCTGCAGAAATTCCCAGGGCAGAAGTGAAGCCAAGAGCCTGCTCCACCTATGATAAGCCCTGCCCCTGAACAAAGAGTGAGTATCCATCTAAAAGAGCAGGATGTTTGGAATGGAATATAAATCCCTGCACTTTTCCACCAATGTTACAGTTTCATTGGGACTGTGTGAAGGGGGAGTAAGAGGGACAATTGAGGTGTGAAAACGTCGAGGCATGAGAATCAAGGCTCTCCTAAGCTGCGTTTCTGGGAGTGCCATGTTTTACCCGAGTTCTCCCTAAATCCTTCAACACTGTGCCCAGAATCTCATCCAGGCTTTTGTCATGGGAACTGCAAGTCCATTATGAGATTCTGGCAGCTTGTTTTACTGCCAGCCATCAGACATGACTTGTGCAAATGGAATTGCTGCTCCTTTTGAGGGATAGCGTCACTGAGTGAGCTGATACTGCCTCGAGCAGAGACCTTCCATGCTAAACCCTGCAACAACCACGCTGGCAGTGAGCAAAACAGCACTTACTCAACAGTCTGATTACTGAAAGTGCTGAAAAGGAAGCAAATACCTCCCGTGCCTATGTTCTAAGGCAGGATATAGCTTGTGTTCTCCATGTTGCAGAATGGAAACTGGTGTTTTTTCATGACTCATCACCCTGTGTAATGAGCACAGAAGTCAAAAGGACATCTGTTATGATCTCGGCCAGGACCCGTTAATCCTTGTCCATAGCAAAGGATGCCCCTGCACAAGGGGGCATTCAGGTGTACAGAGGCTGAGCTTCCATCCGTTACTGGTTTTAGTCACTCCAGGTCCAGAGGAATGCTCCAGCTCCTGGGCTGATAAAGTTACTCTAAGAAAATTATGAATCTGTCTTGTTTTAGACAAATTCCATCCTCTCCCTTGAGAAGTTGTGCATATAAGACCCAGAGGCCCAGGAAGCAAAGCTTTTGCTGGAGCGAAGGAGAGGTCAGTCTATCTGCCAATTCCTGCCTCCTGTGTGTCCTCTGTTCCAGCTACTCTTGTACCTAGGGAAAACCTCACTCTTCTGAAACCACCTCCTTTTCCCCACAAAGGCCTTGGCATTCAGCTGCCATTCTTGAGCTCCAGAGAGCTGAAGGAACAAATACAGGAGCTGGGAAATAATCGCTTCCGCTGCTCAGAAGCTGTGCCCAGTGTTGTGCAAACACTTGTGGAAGTCTGCAATGAGGCAAAGCTTGGGGAACAGATGCGTAAAAAGCAAAATATCTGCTAGACATCAGAATTGCTATAGGAGGAAGTGGTGGCAAGGAAAGGAGAAAGGCTTAGGTCAGCTTGTGGGGTTTTTCAAACTTCAGTGTTTAAATATAGATGGTTATGTAGCCTTAGTCAGATCAGAGTAAGTGCTGGACTTTCCTGAATCCCTCTGGAATCACAAAATAGCAGCTTTTTAAGTTGATTTGCCTTTTAATATATGTATTTATAAAAACAGTTGTATGCTGCTACATATTTATTTTTTATATGTATTTTAGCTCTGCTTGAAAAGAGTCAATTCTGTATTGAAGTTTCCCCTTTAAAATTTGTTGTGGATTAAATGAAATGTTTAATTTGCTCCAACTCAATATGAAAATGTATTGACAATATTAATACAAGATATCAAATAATATTAGAACAGGATGCATTAATATTACCTGTAGTGTTAACATAAAATACCAAAAAATATTAACAAATATACATACTGCAAATAAAACTTATCTACCTGGCATGAGCAGAAGAGATACTAGGTCCACCTAGAAAATTGTTAGGCACCAGCACCTGGGCTTTACCTGCCCTATAAGGGCATTTGCCTCTCATCAGCTTGGCTGGAAGTGTTTTCTGACTATGCAAGTAAGACCTGAAGTGGCAGGAGGAAACACATGGTAAGTTTTAAGAAGTTCGTGCCAGCAACTTTTGATTAAATTAGAAGTGGTAAGTGGCCACAACACACATTACACCTTCATCTCTGACTCTTATCAGAGAGATCTGTTTGGCATAAAAGCTGTAACATGTAAATTTGATGATCCTATGGATCTCAAGCTGATGGACAGGTCAAATTTTGCTGCTCACCAAAACCTGATGGTGCAGCAGCAGGAAGGAACAGTGGATGTGTTCAGTCAGCTTGTGGATCCAGATCTGAGTCCAGAGCTGCATTGCTGAGGGGGCTGCTGGGGGTCAAACTTCAAACACCACCTGCCATCCTGGGGCTCACAAGACTGAACCCCACAGGGCACTCATGGCATTTTTGAGTCCCCCATCACTCTCACTCATGTGTGTCTAGTCTGATGAGTGCTGCTAGAATCTGCATTTCAGCACTTTCTACCTCAGAAATTAGATTTATATTGCTAGTCATAAACAGTGTGAAGCAAATCACTAAGTATCTTTTTGACTGTAGAAAGAAATTAACTCAATGGAAATTGACACATCAACATTAATGTTTAGCCGTATAAGCATTCCCCTGGACCCTGGAAAAACAACACAGAATAAATATGTAAACTGCAAAATCCTTTTGTAAAACAAAAAATGTGGTCTATTAGGGTGTCAGATAGAAGATGGTACTCATAATTCCAAGGTCACAGCTTCAATCCCTATATTGGCCTTTCATTTAAGAGTAGGACTTGATGATCCTTCTGGGTCCCTTCCAACTTAGACTAGTCTGTGAACAGACATGAGACAAAAAAATTGACCAAATATTTTCAGATATAATGAAATAAATAATGTGTTCTTTTCTTCACAAATATGACTTCTAAACTTCTCTTGGTATATATGTATATATGTATGTAGGTGTGTCTCTGCCTGCATCCTCCTGTCTGAGTGGAAACTGCAGCACAACAAATAGAAGTCACACAGGTGATGCAGTCTCTCTATTTATAGCTGCTCCCTTCTGAAAGCAGTGTACTCCCAGTCTTTACCCTGAGGCTCAGAGTACTTGGAAATGTTGATGAGACAGGAGGTAGTTCAGGTATCAGCCTGTGCTTGCTTGCACCTTCCTTACACCCAGTCAAACACCCTTTAGCTAAGGTCACTTCCAAACCCTCTTCATTCCCTGATCTGATATTCCTGTCATGCACCTAGCATCATCTCGAGATCTCTCTCCTATGTTCTGATGGTCAGCCTGGAATGTCTTACTTCTGTAAAAGCTTTGTAATTTTTTCCTATGTCAATCACTTTGGTTACTTCCTGCAGGGAATTTCACCTGGTAGTTTGTTGCCGAAGCAGTGACTCCAAAGGTCTTTCTGCAGTCCTTTATAACTGAGCCTTGTTTTCATATCTTCATTTAGCATCACCAGAGTACTTCAGCTCATGGCACATGACCTTCCCAGATCCTGTGTGCGGATCTCTGCTGGCCAAACCAAACAGAACCTCACACAAGGTGTAAGAATCCATGGGTGATGTTCCTTTATCAATGAAAGTTGATCTTCTCATTGTGCCCTTCATCTCTATATATTCACCTGTTACTTATCCATTTCCAAGACACGTTTCTTAGCCTCATTATTTCCAGTGTTTGGTGATGGTTGTGAAGGGGTTTCAG
Source organism: Muscicapa striata striata (assembly GCA_030060385.1). Classification (NCBI taxonomy): domain Eukaryota; kingdom Metazoa; phylum Chordata; class Aves; order Passeriformes; family Muscicapidae; genus Muscicapa; species Muscicapa striata. The sequence goes on along the minus strand of JAREIS010000061.1, from coordinate 44,008 downwards.
AAAGGCAGTTTGACTCTACCTGTGAGACCTGCCACATCCACAGTCTTGTTTTCACCTGCAAACAACTGCAACAAGCGCGTGACAGATTACTTCCTTCAAAGCTGCACAGATGCTTTCGCATTATGTGTTTATTCATGTGTTTGCTAATTGTATCCATTTTGCTTCTGCTTTAAGTAAGGCCATTTAGGGTAACTAATTTCATCTTGTTTATTCTCATCCTTACAACACTTAAACATTTTCATTAAACTTGAGCTCCTTGATCTATCACAGACAGATGTTTAGAGAGAATGACAGCAAAGAAAATGAGAGAAAATCAGCAACCATCTCAGAAAAAGAAAAATAATCAACTGTAGTAATGTAGCAGAGGGGGCATTCTCAGCAGCAGTGTTTTCTCCCATTTCATATGCTTGCAGAAACCCAAGGTTTATTCTTCCTTGACTTTTCTTTGACTGGTGACTCAACATTGTCCCTGGCCCTGTAATTAAGTATAAAATTAATTCAGAAATTAATTAAAGAAATGATCACTATTAATACCAGTTAAGGGAGAGCAATGAGTGCTCATAAATCATTAAATACTTATTTTTACTATACCAACCAATTGACATTTGTGCAAAGAAAAAAAAAACACAACCAAAACTGTTCCTGCATGAACTGCTCCAACAGAAAGAACTTTGCCTGTGTGCAAAGCAGGGATTTGACTGTCCCTGTCTACAGCAGTGAAAGCTGTTGGAAATGCCAGCTGCATGTCTGAATCACACTCAGAAAGAGGAAGTGAGTCTTTGAGACCCTGCCTTTTGGAAGTGTCAAACACACAAAGCGTGCTGTGTCTCAGTAGAGGTTTAGGGGTATCATAGCCATGGCCTTTTGGGTAGTTTAACACACCAGGAAGATATCAAATGAAACTTTCACTCCTCAAGCATGTAGAAATATTGCTTTAGAGAGAACTGATGGAAAGAATTACTAAGGCCTGAAGAGAGTGAACACTTGCATGCCAAGAATTTCAGTAAAACGAGCTTCTACAATGAGCTTTTAAGTGCAAGTGTTCTAGGAAAGGAAAGCGCTTACCTGGCCAGCAGAGCCTTTACAGTGAGCCGGACCCAGGGCCCAGTGGGTTCCACACACACTTCCCTGCCATCTTTCAGTGTAGCTCTGCCGAGAAGGGAGCAGAGAAGGTAAGGCCAGGTGTGTCCCTCACACTGCTCCTAATGGATGGACATTTCTCTCAGCCAGTAGATGGAGGACCTGCTTGGTTTTGTCTTATGTGTTTGGGGGTTTTGATGAATTATGCCAGCACAGATGTTTATGCTGTAATCTTGCCATGAACCTAATGAATCTTCTATTTGGTTTCAGTTTTCTGTCTGGCCATACTTTAGCAGACCTTTCAGGAAATTAATTATCTGGGAAAGTGTTTTTTTTTTAAACCAAACCTGGCTTAAATTACCAATTCCTAGTGAGGGGGAACGGGATGCTATGCAGTGCTGCACAGAGGGTATGATTGTACAACCATTATTTGATTAAGAAACCATAGAAAAAGCATAAAAGCCTGACAGAGCCCTTCTGTTTACTGATTGCATTGGTCTGGTTCCTGTGATTAGTTCCAGGAGTGGTTTTAAATAAAGCTTACTGCATCTTTTATTTTGTACCCAGATAGAGTATAATCCAAATTCTCCACTCCTCAAACAGGGAAATACTCCATGTGCAATTCTGACACAGGAAATAACTTGGGGCCTTTCAAACTTTGCCACATGCAGGTCAAGTCAGAGGAAATTGTTTTAACTCATGTCAAGAGGATCAAGTTTGCATCTTTGCTTGATTCTTAAATGTCTAAGTTATTAATTGTGCCCTCTGTTGTGGGAATCTGATTCTCCCCTCTGATGTTGTTCATAAGTAAGATAACAGCAGAAAGAGATTTAAAACATTGTCTGGAAGCTGCTAGTAACACTGGCTGGGAAGTAGCTTATTCCTTCGGATATGAGGCCTCATTCCTGACGCCTGATGTCCCTGAAGCTTTGCTGGGGAAACATCCTGCCACTCAAAGCACATAAACAAATAGGATGAGAAATGCCAAGTCAGATCCTCCTGTAGAAAGCAAGATGCTATTTAGGAAAGGTGCTCACATGATTTCCACATTTTTGCAGTGAGGTCTTCTCTGGGTTATTCTCACATCCTGAATAGTCTTGGGAGGGATGAACTTGGAATGAGTGCTTATGCACTGGCATTGGGAGCCTCTTTCATCCGTCTTCTCCAGGGCCTTACCTGTGGAACAAAACTCTGTTGTGTCTAGGTTCATGAACAGTCTCTTTATTTGAAGCAAACTGTATTTCCTCCTGTAGCCTCATTCTTGTCCCTCAGACACTCTGTTTTGCTGGATGCTGAGATAAAATTAACAGCATCTGCACAGCACAGCAGCTGCATTTTCAGAACTGCTGGTGTGCAGGTGCACTTGAATTTAAACTTGGATTACAAAGTTTCTGCCATGTTCATCTGCTCATATTCCTTATTCTTTCTTGCAAATGGGATAATTCTTGCTCTGTCATCAATCTGCCTACCAACAACAAAACTGCAAAAAGGATTAAATTGTCATTTGTAAAAGAAGAGCTATATTGACATATTTAGGGAAAAAGGTCCTGTTTTAATTTGAACACTTATATTGTGGCATAGGAATAAATTCATTTGCAGACAGAAGCATATTTTACCCCTGGAAACATCCACAGCATCCTAAGAGGTACAAATGATCTGTTTTACTTCTGAATGACAGTTTCCTGAGGATGCACTTCTCTTGCAAAAAGCCATCATGGACCTAGTGTAAGCCCACTTGCATTTGCATGTGTATACTTATTAATTGCTTTCATGAGTTTTAAGAAATCATTTTCTTACCTTCTGACCCTGCCATTGAGACCAAGTAGAGAACCAAAGTGACAGCAAGACATTTGCCATCCATTGCTGCGTGCATTTTCTTCTTGACAGAGGTCCCTCTCTGGTGCTGTTTCCCATCAGGTTTTATACCTGAAAGTTGCACTCCCAGCAGCCTGAGCACTGAGAGGTGGGTTTTGCACATGCAAGTTTCCTAACACATAAGAGTGTTGCATAAGAAATCCAAACCTCTGCAGTCCATTCAGTGGTACTTCAAACTTCCCTTGATTTTGCTGCTGTAAATTTTCAATTATTCTTTAAATTGTTATTGTTATCTATCACTTTCTGTTTGCACTTCTTCAAAGGATATTTGCTTTAGCAAACAATGCTAAGCTTGCACTTGGAATTCAATACAGCATTACCAGACATCCCTGTGAGCCAAAATAAAGGCACTTTTTCCCTCCTCTCTGACTATAGAATTTCTGGTATACTCTTTGCATCATGCTTAAGTGCCTTGTGCAAAAACATTTATCCAGCATAATTACAAGAACTTTTCATCCCAATCTTACAGACTATATTTTGATATGTATCCAATTAAGTTATTTAGTCAGTGTTTTATGAGGACAAGACACAACTAATTTCTCTCATTCTCTGAAAGGATTTTGTCTTTTTCAGTTTGGCTAAAAGGATTTAGATGCTTTATTCTGTACTGAAAAGTCTGTTTAGTCATTAAACAGGAAATGATGAGCTTAAAATGACTGAAGCATTGTCACCAAAGTCATTTAAGCCCTTCTGAAACTTTCATCTGTCCAGAATAGGAAAGGAGAAAGTATCTGGCAGTAAGGGCTGTAATGATACCTGGTTAAAATAAGCACTTAGGAAGTTACTTGTTTTTTTTTCTAACCTCATGCATTTTGAATAATCACAAGTGCTTAAGACAGCAGATAAACACGTCATAGGACAAGGAAGAGCAGCCTGGTAGACTTGGTAGACACCAAGTCAGAAGAGCCACAGCGCTTCTTTTAGCAGTCTCCAAGAGGACTGACACACATTTTTGGAAGCATGAGGGTGATTGTTGTGCTTCCAAGGAAGGTGTTCTGTGGCTGCACACAGAACAGAGATGTGATATGTTGTCATTTCTACCCTTGGAATCACATCTCTCTGATGAGCCTACGGAGGAAGGCGCATTCTACAAGTGCAGCCATTGCTCACATTTTGGGCAGAAGAAGTATGAGAAAAGCGCTTTCTAGGCTGTGGTTCAGCTCCCAATAACTTGGCTGGGATTTTACTGGTGGCAAAGGTTAGGTGTTTTTCTGTATTACACTAAAACTGAGGCCAGTCCTTTAGGATGCATTCACACTTTTATGGCTGTGCAGATGCAGTGGTCCTGCCCACCCTCTCCCCATTCTTGGCTGATACTTGCAACATCCTTATCTCCAAATTACATCTCTGAAACAAGGTAAAAATCCCTCGGAATTATTGACAGGAAGGCCTAGACTTGTTAGACAAGTCTGAACAAAACCTGTCTCCTTGAGAAACTTTGACTCCTTCCCATTCTGAAGTTTAGCAGGCTGTGCAATGCAGTGCGGTGGGACAGGGGCAAATATGGGGACAGGGAGGAAAGTGTGGTCAGAATAGCTGTCCTCTTGCACAAGAACTTGCTTAAACACTGCCAAAAACTCCCTTTATGCCGTGCACCATGAGCAAACATGAGCTGATTGTGCAGAATGTGGAGTGGCTCCTTGTTGGAAAAGACCAAACCTAAACAAATATCAAAATATTTGCTCAACTTTCTCATTTCTCAAGCGTTCACTGATCGAATTTCAACATTCCTCTGTAAATTGCTGTGCTACAGGTAGGTATGAGGCCATACAACTGGAGCTCTGTTTCTTAGGATTTCCCCCAATGTAGTCCTCCCTCCTGACTGGAATTAGGGAGGATTCCTGAATGTTTATCAGATTTCCCTGTTTATTTAAGTTAATGAAAACCCTTGTTTATTGCCATGTTCTCAGCTGCTGTGCTGTCAGAGCACTACTCTGCAATGGCCTTGCAATTTCTGTGACTAACCAGTATTAGTTCATTATTATCTGGTAATCTTATCATTCAGACTTCTGGAAACACTGAGTCTGGCAAGACAAGGAGAAGAATGTAGATAACTTTCATAATTCCTCTGATTGTTAATTGTGTACACTTCACAGAGACAACAATTAGTTGTTTCAGTTTGCTGCCCCCCCAAAACTCAGACCCCTCCCTTGCCCTTTTGGGAACCCACAAACTGATACAAACTGAAAGAAAATGCTTCCTCTTTTTTTCAGTTCTCTGTTCCAACAAGAAAACTAATAACAACCAATATTGAGGTGAAAACATTTCAACAAGCATTTATTAGGTAGGTAAACACAAACATCATAAATACATAAACAAAAACATAAATAAATAAATAAATAAATAAATAAAATTTATTCTATAAATAAATAAAGTCATTTTTTCTACCCAAAAGATGGCATTAAAATAAATGTTTATAATAAATAATATAAATAATAAATGTATACCATCACAATGCTCATTCACAATAAATAATACTTTGAAAATGATGACACAAAACCTGATGTGCCAGAATTTTGACATGTTAAGTCTGGAAGCTCCCCTCTTCAGCCAGTAGCCCACTGTGAGTGGCAGGGACCCAGGTACAGCTGAAGTTACCTGTCCATGCTTTGCTGGGGAGAAGTTGATGCTGGCCTTTTCCTAAACTGTGAGGACACTAAACTGTCAGCAAAAAGGGAAGGAGTCATTTAGTGAAAGGTCCTCTGGACATGCACTGCACTGTTTCAACTGTGTTTAGCAGAAATTATTCCAGAATCACCTCCATATTCCTTCACAAGCCGTTTTTTCTGCCTTCTTGTCGAGGTGCATGTGGTTTCTTTTCTACATAATGAGGCCTGTTTAAAAGACTAAGAGTGTTGTTGTCCACTAACTGCAAACCAGGGAATACATTTTCTAAGTGCTGTGACATTGTGGATGTAGGAGGCAGGAGGAGGTGAGCTGTCAGAAGCTGGGCGAGTGTCTTCCCTATTTTTGCCTCCCTGGAGGAGTTAGGACATTTTTCTTCTTTGTTTTAGGACACTGTCTCAGGTTTGCTGTTGGCCCTAGAAAGAAAGAATATGGAAAAGGAAGCTATTAAAAATCAACCATACAACAGGCAAGATTTGCGGACGTCAGCTGAAGTCCGCCACTTTGTGCTTTTGTTCCCAAGACCCTGAAAAGTTGTGACAGAACCCAAGGGACACTGGTACGTCATAACATTCCCAAAAGGAATCGATAGCAGTGAATTTCTGTGGTTTGATGCTTCACTTGACAACTGGAGCCTGATTTCCCCCCCATTTATCTATATGCCATTAATTTGAAAAACTGATAGCTGCTTTCTACCACTGCAAGCATGAGAAAACCAATCAAGTAATACTTGGATTTTCTGAGCAGTTGTGCTGCAGGTTTTCAAAATGCCTGTGCCTTAGGGCAGAGGAAGGTAACCTTCCCAGAGATGTGTGGCACAGTAGGGCTACAATAGCTAATGCTGTAATTAAGGCTCAAAGCAATCACAGTGTTTGTCACAATTAGTGAACACAAAAGGTAATAATTGCCCGAGGAGACAGAATTTTGGAGCACTTCACACCGTCTGTGTTTGGTAGTTAATTAAAATACCGGTTTTCAATAAGCTGTGCTTATTGAGAAATGACTCACTTGTCCAGAATTGCCTTGATGATCAGCTTCACCCAGGGAGCAGCGGGCTCCAGGCACACTTCTCTGCCATCTCTCAGGGTAGCTCTGCAACAGGGGAGAAAGGAAGGGAAAGTAGCTGTTTAGTGAAATCCAAGGCAATGTCACCTTTCTCTCGTAACATCATTCTAGGGATACACTGACATGTTCCACTTGAAGCTCTGTAAACTCAAGCTGTAGCCTAACATAAAGGGATCTTTTTCACTGGTTTAGTATCTTCTCATATCTGTTTGTTTGATGCATTAAACCTCCTGCATGACTCTCCCTCTTTTCAAAACTGCTTTCTTCCCCCAACTGGCTTTGTATTTGTATCGGTCTTTCACTGAAGAGGTAAACCTTTCCATCTTGATTCAGAAACTGTACTGCCCAGTCCATAGGAATCTGGTTACTTACAGTAAAAGTTCTGGAATTATTTGTATGCTAATGGTAGTTTTTTTCATTTACGTGAGTAGAAGTATGATCACTTTTTGGACCTAGCCCTTAAAAATTATGTTTTGATCTTTTGCTCAGCATGGCTCCATGCATTTTCACAAGCCAGTAGAATTCAGAGCTTTAGAAAGTTATTTGCTGCCTGATGATTGCGAATTTAGGTCAAAATATTGCATGTGTTTAAAAAGTAGAGATTGACAAAACAGCAGACAGTTCACAACATGCAGCACGTTGTCTGCAGGAGCAGGGAACGTCGCTGTCCTGCTTTCTGAGCAGCTGCTTCTGCCGGCCACTCACACTGCTCACAGAACTCTGACAACCTCTCAAGAGCAAAATCTGCTTCCTTCTTGTTAAGTAATCAGGAAAGCTTTGCAAAACACTTACATGACTTCAACATTCTTGCAGTGAGGTCCGCTGGGAGTGAGGTTCACGTTTTGGATGAACTTGGGATGGATGAACCTGGAATTGGTGCTTATGCACTGGCACCGGAGTTCGATGGCCGAGCGTGCCACTGCCTCACCTGGAAAACAAAAAAAGGTGGAGTGGTTCACTATTTTCACAGGAAGCATAAGGGGTTTTTTGCTGACAGCATTAGGAGAGCCCTTTGCTGCACTGGTACGACAGCACAGTGTCTCCCCATCAGCGTTTGCTCAGGCTGTTGGTCAGGAGAGCTTTAGGAAGGGTTTCTTTACCTTGGGTTCCAAATGCTGAGACCAGGAGCAGGATCAGGACAGCAGCCACAGCCTTGCCAGTCATGATGCAAGAGCGTGCCTTCCTCGTGTGGCCTGGGCCTGGCTCTGTGGTGGAGGGAGCTGTGGCAGACCCTGGGGTGCCAAGTGCCTGTGCTCTGGGGCTGGCCGCATTTATATCCTGCCTGGGCCACCCGGGGCACTCCGGCATCACGGGTGGGTCACAGCCACGGAAACTCCGAACCTGCGAGATGCTGCTGTGCGCTGAGTCACAGGTGAGTGGGTAAGCCCCTTTCCCTCCATCACCACAAAGCTGCCTCTCAGGAAGAGAAAGCACTTTGTGAAGTAGAGATATGCCCTGTACTGAGCTGCGTGGTGTCTGTAGAGAGTTTTCCACCACAGGTTGAAGGCATTTGCTCTGTGATTTTCCACCCCTGTGTCTTTGGACTTCAATTTTATTTTGTTCCACTTTAAGACATGACAGAAGTAAGACCCAATAATTCTAGAAATTACAGGTACTAGCTCTCCTTGTCCTTATATTTATGTACATTAAGAAAAAACCTTTTATGCTGAGATAACTTTAGCAGAAATACTTACAGTATTCTTTTGATTTTGATTATTCTTTTGAATAATCTTTCAAATCTAGCTTCACTGAAATAAGCAACAGTATCACTGAGACACAGAATATGTAAATATGATATGATGAATTGCTTTACCTAACCTAAGGTGGATTTTGTTTTTTGAGGATGACTGCTTCTACTGGAGCAAAAACTTCTCAGTTATTTGCTGCTTTGAATTGGGGCAAAGGAAAATTCTAAAAGCTACTGCAGGTTCTGCTTCTGAAATAAAATGAGGCACTTTTGAAAATTTATATTTGACCCTACAAAGAGAAGATTTCATCTGATTATGATGAAAATAAAGAAAACTGAAGATAGAATCATGAAGAAGGATTATTCAAAGTCAGAGGTGTTCAACTATTTCTTTTAACAATAGACACAAAACTATAACACAAGTTGACCTTATTTGGGTTAAGCATTAAGGACTGCCATTACTGTTCCTCTGCCAGGTAATGGGGAAGTCAAAGGAACAAAGCATGGGGCCAGATATGAATGTAGGTTATTTTTCTCTGACTGGTCATGAAGGTCTCAGAGATTTACATATGCCAGACTGAATCCCACTTGCTATTACCATACCTATGACTGTCTATAACTAGCCTTAGAGCACACAATCTGAAGAGTAGCTATTCCAGAAGCTGTGGGATTAAGCACCTGATTATCCTGACACTTTACATCTTGCAGAAAATACATCTGTATTAGCTAACAGATAAACAGATAAACCCCTAATCACAGCCTTTGCTTGTCAGACCTAAGGTCTGCCTAGGCATTGTCCTTTTCAACCATGGCAATCAGCAGGTGTCTAGGAATGTGTAAGAAAAGATTAAGTGTCTTTGAGACTTATCCCTAGTAGTCTGAATCTGGTTTCATTTGCTGCCTCCTGATTCTTCTGCAGGATACAAGAAGTAGATATTGAGCCTTATCCCTGATTTCTAGTGGCTTCATAATTCTGACCTGAGAGAGGTCTCCAGGCCAATCTTTTTTTATGAAGTGCTGTCCTGTTGCCTGACAGGAGCACAGAATGGGCAGTTTGTTCCTAACTCTGGACTTTTTATTTTCCCCTCACAGACTATTTCCACACACAGTAAGCTGTTTACATAAATGCAAGCTAGAACATCAATGGATAATCTTCTGGCCTGCATACAAAGAGAAAATGGAAGGATGTATTGCATTGCCCAAAGAGTGTGGGTTTTTTCCAAATAGATCCAAGAAACTGTTATTCCTCTTTAATTTCATTAATGGTTTTCAGTATCTCACAGAAAAAGTTATTCTTTCTGTGCTCTATAGGCAATGAAACTTTTATCCTTTGTGCAAAACCATCTGCCTGTTTAGTTTTAAGGAAACATCATTTCTGCTTTTCTTGGTCCAGACAGACCCAATGTTTGTGGCTCTGTGTTTCCACTCAAATATAAAGAAAGGACTTAGGTGGTTTATGTTTATCAGAGACAACATAATGATTACAGCATAACTAATCTTGATATGTAGCACTGGGAACAACTGAGTAGTGTTCTGGATGCTATACTTTGGCTTGTAATTTAGTATGGGGGGAGCAGAGTGCTCAGGAGTGGCCCTCAAAAAAACCCAGAGTTGACAAAGATAAAATCTCTCCTGTGATTACAGAGAGAAGCCAGAAGATATGAACTCTGAATTAAAAGGTCACATGTTTTATTGTAAACAGTGTGACTTGGGCCAAAGAGAGCAGATGCTGTTCCAATTGATTTAAAAGGACCTTATTTTGGAGACGTGAGGTGGGTGAATAAAGGGCTGCTGAAATTCTAGTTCACACACTCTCTGACTGAAGAGAGCCATTGCTAAGCCTTAAATACGAGTGTCATAAACAATATCTGGTAGCCCTCAGCTGTATAAACACTTTTCTTATCATAAGGGTCATGAATACAGTTATTGAGAAGCTACAATTTTCTTGGCATGAGAGTGTCTTAACAGCTACCAAGAGATAAGATTTCTGAGTATTGATGCTTATTGGTAGCATATGACACACAGGAATGCAGACTGTCCTGCATCCAACTTTTGACTAATCAAGGCTTCCACATCATTTATACCATAAAAAACCAAGGGCAGGAGAGAGGCTGAGGTACCCAAGTGAAAACACTGTAGTTTCCCAGTTAATTTTCTGTGTGCTCCTGCCTTTTTCTGACTTGAGTGCCCAGGAAATTTATTTCCTTATGCTCACATGAGCAGTGAGGAATTTCTTTCCCCTGGGGGGCTCCTTGCAGTGCCTTGCCCTCATTTCACTCTATGACTGTTCACCACTATCTTTAGTAATCGTTCCTTATGCCGGGAATTTTAGATCTGAACATGTAAAAGATGATTTAAAAATTGCTGAGCAGCTGAGTCAGTCCATGTGGCCTGACGGGGTTTTTTGAAAGAGTATTAGGTTCAACAGGAAAGGGTAATCCTCTTTCTCTTTAGATTTCCTTTAGGCAAATTCTTCCGTTTAACTTCTTACAATTCTGTGACCCTATACACAAAATCTCTTCATATTTTTGATCTGCAATAGGAAAATATCTCAACTTCTTTGTGTTTTTTTTTCCTGGCAGTTGGGGTCCTTAGTGTCCTCTGTGAGACAGTCTCTACTGTGAACCTTTCCTGAGGCAAGTTGGCTGACTTGAGAGGGCCAAACAGAAGATTAATGACAGCTACAAATGCCACAACTCTATGACTTTCCCCCTACTATTCCTTAATTAGATATCAACGAACTCTCCAAGATTTTAAGTTTGCCAACTTTCACACTGAATTACTTATAGATGAAAAATATAGAATAAAGGGCTGTAATTAGAAATGTAACCATGAGATTCACTTTTGGTATCTGTCTTCTGATGAGCTTTTGCAATGTCTGATCAATCCTGTCCAAAAATATTAATTCTCTTTTGTTTAGTTTATGTGCAGTTCTGCAAACCTAATTTGTTTTGCTGAGCCCTCCATCTCAGGAGAGGCCCACTGAAATTTGTGTGGCTGCCCCCTCCCCTCTTCATGAAACTGCTTGTGTTTGCTATTTACCCTAACTTAAAAAATAGAAATAACATTTGTTCATTTTTAGAAGTGCTGGGTATGAAATGGAAGGCCTTTGCCAAATCAGTCCTGCACTAAGCAGGTGTTACAAAGGTCACTGTGCAAGTGGTTTAAGAAAGGAGTATTAATTAGTCATAAAATTGCAAAGTCTTCTGAGAAGAAGGATGAGAGGCAGAGCTCTGCTGTACCACAGCTCTACTTCCTCACAGCACAGGAGATGATGATCCCTATTCCTGTATTTTCCGTGCAGCCCGTGATTCTTGCTGCAGAGAAGCACAGTTGCAACATCTCTGCTGGTGAATAGTTTTTTTCCACCTGGTCCTGCTGATGAGCAGGAGAAGCTCTGTGGAGTTCTGTCTCAAGAGCACATGGCACACGGATGTCCCTGCTGCACAAGCAGCTGCTCCAGGAATACACAATTGTATTACACACCTAAACCCATTGCAAGCACTTCCTTCTCTCGCTCCTGAGTTTTCTGTTAGCCAACATGATTTCCCAGTGCTCATCCTGCTGGATCTTCTGGGTCCTAGTGCTGTGCATTTAATACTCCATGCTTGCAGCTGGACATCTAAAATTCACTAATGGTGTGCTGAGCTTTGCTTCGGCAGTCGCTGAGCTTCCAGCAGACTATTTCTGGTTGACTCAGAACTTGGTTCACGTTTTTCAGCAGTTTGAAGGACTCCAGAATTACAGTCCTTCCTTTCTGGGCCCTTTAGCAGACTCACAGTACAAAAAAAAAGCCATTTACTGATCAAGTTTGATGGAAAATATCTGTCTTTGTGTATTCCTGGGTTTTTCCCATGTATGTAGTAACTGCATAGGAAATGAAATCATCTCCAGAAAGGGAAGTAGTACTGGGGAAAAAAAAAAAAAAAGAAGAAATGGATAGGATGCTGCCTGAAACATTGTCAGGGTGCTCAGGCTACTCAGCATGCAGTCAGTTTTTCAAAGAACAAAAGAGAGAGACCAGTTTAATTGCATTAGTTGCATTTTTAAGAAAAAAAACTAATTGCAGTAGGATTACTCAGGGACTTTCCAGTATTGCAGCTGGTATCACCATGTATTGTCTTTCCTATTAGATAGGTACCTTTTTTCATTAATCATCATATGTAACTGCAAACCTATTACAATACAGGAACAAAAGAGTTACTCAGAAAAATATTTTATTCCGTGTGACAAAGCCAAGACTTCCAGGACTGAGCAGAAAGAGTAGTTGAGAATAGGAGAAGGACTGGAGAAGATACTTGGGAGTAGCACTTGCTTGTGCTCCCTCCCTTACTCTCCAGCCTCCTCTTTGCCAGCCTAAATCCCCTCAGCTGTCCCAAAACTAGAACCTGTGTTCTAGGGTTTGCCTGCCTGGAGGAAGAGGACAAAATAATGACAGCCTTTCCAAAGATATAGTGTTTTCAAGTACTTAGGCAAAGCAGAATTAACAATGCTCTGCTACATTCCATGGGCACTGCAATTCTCATCATCCCCTTACAGGTGTGAACCTGGAATAAATTGAAGTCCATGGAGTCCCTTCAGTGTTATCTGTAGATCTGAAGAGAAAAAGGTCCTAACTCAGAGACACTGAGATGGTGCAAAGCACAACAATTGTGAGGAGATAAAGAGGGTGCATTGCCCTCAAATCCCTACATCTACTTTCCCTGGTGGGCAACACTGTGCTGGAGGGGAATGATTTTCAGGGAAATCAAACTGATTTTTCTCATCATTGGATTTTCCTTTTCTTTCCTTCATTTCATGTTGTTTCATTCCCATATGAAATGGAAAACCCTAGGGAATAATTTACATTATATTGATTTGTTAGCAATTCCTGCCATAGACAACTTCCTGTAACCCCAATGAATTGTGTATCACTGATCATGAGTTAGCCGCAGGTTAAACAAATGCTGCAGGCATGGCCTGTTTGCCTTGTTCCATTCCTCACAGGTGGGTAACAGCAAACCAGAATACTTGTGTGACAGGAGAGTTTGGGAACTTGCAACTTGGATTTTTTCCAAGCACACACAAGTAGCTCTCTAGATTTTTCAAGGCCCAGTGGTACAAAGACAGAATTCATACTGTTTTAAGCCTCTGTAGATTGCCTGTAGAATTACAGCACTTTTGGAAAGCAACAGGATATGTTTATAAAGTATCTTAGATCTTGTGAACTTGACATTTAAAATACCATTATTTAGCAGTGTAAATCGCTGCCTAACTATCTTGGTATTTGTACACTGAATCATATCTCCTCTGCACACTAAGTTCCCAGTGCATTTGCAATTCGCCCTGGTGCATTGGGGGAAAAGGATGAAGCTAATCTTAAACCCTTCAAAAGAAAGTGACTGGACAGTTTAAAGTAGTGATTTGTAATCACTTCCTACCCAGATCAATCTTGTTCATCAGAGGTAGATCCTATCTCTGTGTGACTGACTTATGTCTCTGGGCCTGATGTTTACCAAACCACCATCAACCAAGATCTGAGCTGGCTTGCCCAGTCACAGTCAGAACTGCAAGTGTATTTATACCTTTAGTAACTCCTAAAGTATGTTCTGGACTTTCAAAAGTTCTACTCTCCTTCTGCCATTTCCACCCTACCCTCTCTTCAGTATTAGGGTCTGGTGTTTGTAATTTCTGGGCTTGGGTTCTCTTTGCATTAAAGGCATACGCTCCTCTTATTTCAGCAAAAGTATTTGCCATTTGGATTTGATGAAATGTGGAATTTACTCTTGTATGTCAGTGTTTCTCCTGCTTTCAAATACAGAGCTAATTTCCTCTTGTAGGAAGCAACGTAATTAGAACCCAGGAACTGACCCATTTTTATTTAGCATAAATAGCTGCGTTGCTGTGTGATACAGAACATCAGTGGTCGATACCAAACTCAAACACCTGAATATTTAATGTAGATCACGGATATAAACCTACAGCAGGGAGTTTGATTTTCCCCAACACCTTTTCCCCGAAGGTCTGACAATACCTGTTTGTTAGGTCCAACCAGTTGAGGTATTCAATACCAGTACAGTTAATCAGGAAATTATCCATTATGAGCACAGGGCATGGAGCTGAATGTTTAATCACCCACAGAAAACCATATCTCTTCCCCATTCCTCTAAAATGTAATAACCACCAGAGAGCTTGGAAACTGCTAGGAGTCATGATGAGCTTTGATGCCAGCCACTGTTTTATCATTTTCATTTCTGAAGTGGCATGTGTGACTGCATGCCAGCTGGCAGCCTTTCATAATGTTCATTCCCTCAATCACACATATTTTTCAGAGGATATTTCTCCTGCAAAATCCCCATGATTTTGGCAGCTTTAGAGGACAAAAACTGCTTGGCTAGAAAGACATCCTCCAGAAGAGTTTCTTACAGACTGTCAGAGAGTAAATATGAAATGCAAAACACTTAGAAGCATTTCTTCTTGGTTAGACTTCATGCTTCATCTACTTTTGGTCTTATATGAAGTTTTAAAGGCTCTCTCCTGAAAAGATTTCTCCCAGGTATTCTAGTTTTACTGTTCTACTTGGGACATTTGGCCAAGTTCTGTTGCACCAAACCCAGACAGAATCCCAAAGCACATTGCCACAGCAGCTCCAGCTCTTCTCCTACTGTACAGGAGCTTTATTGTTACTCTTTGTGTTGAGTGCACTTTTGGTGCTGATTGCACATGGAGTGTGATGAGTGACAAAAGTTTGCACAAGCATGGCAGACCTAGGGAGCTCCTTCATCTGGGACACACACAGTTTCCAGGCAGTAGTGTGTTAAACAACAATTACCAGGACTGTAGCAGTGATGGTGCAGTTATTAGGGCATAAGGATTGGGTTTGCACTCTAGTGATAGCAATGTGACAGTGGTTTTGATCAAAGAACAGTTACTAAACTACAATTTGAAAACAATTTCCTTCCAGCTGATGTTGCAAGATGAGCAGGATGTTCACTTGTTGACTTGAACGTCACTGTTCACCTTTCACACAAGTTCCTGAAGTACATTGTAGAGATGTGGGAAAGGGAATAGCTACAGGTCACCCTTAAACTTGCAGCCTTTCTAGTCATAAACTTTAAGTAATAAAGCTTCAGTTTTAAGGTATAGAATTGGACAGAAGCAGAAAATGAGTTCTGGAGTGTGTTTGTGCAACCTCGTTGAAATTTTTTGTCTTTTATATCCACTTTCATGATAGGCTCCATCGATCGACCTTCCAAGCCCTGAAATATCTTTGTGTCTCTGGTGTAAATGATCTTGCCATGATGGACAGTCAGATCCTGTCCAAAGCTTTCTATCACAGTAGAATTTTTCATCATGTACTTTCTGGATTGGGTGTTTTGTGATCCCTGTTTAAAGTTGTGTGTCATGGTTTGAACCCATCCCAGAGAGCACTCTGAAAGTAATGCTTGTAATTCTGTATAAGCCACTGCATGTCCTACCCTTTTCACAGCCCATTCCAAAAGGAAATGCCAAACATCATGGTAATCATTTACCAAAAGAAATTACAGATGAAAAGCATGTGTTTGGAGCAGAAGGCGTAAGACCAAAGCAAATTGGTTTTTAAACACATTTTTTTAGTACTTATGTGATTTTTTGACAGTAAGAAACATAAGCCAAGTGGCAGAAGTTCAGACAACTAATTGCCTCCCTTGTGAAGATACCAAAAATCACACTTTATTCTTTAAGCAGAACATTAAGGGAAGTTATGTTACACCAGGGAAGTTATGTGAGTTCCTCTGAGTCCTCCTGTATTTGCATTTCTTTACTTCTTCTGTGAATCAAAGATAGCTCCCAATCTATAGCTATTTTTCTGTATTACTATGTTTTTGACAGATTAACCCAGAAAGGACTAGTGATTGTCCTTAATATGCAGTCGAAGTGGATTTTCAGTGGAGGACTTTTGGGACTGACTTTGAAACCTGGGAATAGGATGGGCTGAGATTTCTGAGGTGCTTGTCATTGCAGACAGGTTTCTTTCATTTCAGTGCTGGTCATTTTGCTTTTAGGGTGATTCTTCTTTTTTTGAGGGGGTCCATTTTATAATCTGGCTCTAGGACACTGGTGGGGAAATAACTGAGGAGATGGTGCAAAAGATGCACAGCAAAGAAGAAGAGGCCAGGACTGGAAAAGAAATAAAAGCATCTGAGTGGCTTCCTCAAAACTGTGTGTCTCAATTAGTGTAACAGCACAGCATGGAAAATTATTTACTGTGATCCATTGCATGAAGCATCAGAGCCACTGTGTGAGCTGGCAGAAAATATCTGAAGGATTAGTGGCAATAGCTCTACACCCTTTAGGAGCCAAGGCACCATGAGTTTAAATTATACAACACAACGGAATTCCAAGGCATAATGCCATTTTTATCACAGAACTAGCCTTACTAACATGTAGGTCACTTCAATTTATGACAAGTTCAGTCACGTTTGCTCTTCCTGCTAACAGCAGTGGATGCAAATTAAAGAAGTGCTGGATATCTCTGATAGCATGCTGGATCCATGAACCTCAGCAGCAGCCAGTGAGGGTATGAAGCACTCAGTGCTGCTCAGGAAGCAGTCAGACCATACTGGGATGATTTCCAGCGCTCATCTCCTATCCCAGCTGGAGCATTGCAGCTAGAGCATTGTGCTGCATGTGGCTGTGGTGCTACAGAGGGAAAAAAAGCAGGCTGGAGGCGCAGGAGCAGTTGTTGCCCATGGGAATTGCAAAAGGCCAGTACATTGCACTTTTGCTGGTTTTCAGGGCCTCATCCTCAAACTTGTGAGCCAGCCATCACCCATTTCAAAGTGACTCATTGCTGGGACATCCAAAGGCCATATTCATGTCATTCCTGTTCTTGGAGGCAGGAACTCAGTAATGAGTTCCAGCAAGACAATCAAATCCTGCCTGAGTCGTGTTGCAATGTCCTGGTGTTGCAGTGTCACCCAGGAGCCCTGTGTGTGGTGTCACCTCTGCACTGACGGCACACACAGGGTCAGGATCGATCCCAAAGAGTCATGGTGGTCCCTCTCCCAGGGGAGCAGGGCATCATCCTGCCCAGGAGCAGCAATTTTCTCTAAGGCTCAACCCAAGGATGAAATCACACTGGGATATGCCTATCTTCTAGCTACTGTTACCTGGTATGGAATGTGATGCTAACTTTCCACAGGCGAGTTAACAGCCTGACCTTTCACATTTAAAGTTGTACCATTGAATAAGTGGTCTCATTTTCACATTTTTAATTACAGTTGAAGTTGGTGGGTATCTGGAAAAGCAATAATCTAGAGAATTTCAGCATTTTACTTTCCAAGTGCGCCTGTGAAAACATGGACCCATTAGGAATTTTCAGCTTTAGGCAAGTCTGTTGTGAAAGCAAATTACAAGGACTACCCAAGACAAATTCAGCAGGTAAATTATATTTATTGCATGTATGTGATTTGGAAGATGGATAGATTCCGAGAAAAAACACCACATGCCTAAAGTGCTAACCTGAAACCATGGAGATTCAGTGAAGCTCTTGGCTTTGGAGCAGAGGTTTGTGACTCTGGAATAGTTGATTAAGTCAGGATTTGCCAAGTCCTCATCAAAGGTGAGACTGCCATCCTCAAAGGTTCTGCCAGAGCAAATTAGTTACTGCTAAACATCAAAGTTGTATTTCTTTGTGCCTGACTTCTCCTCAACACAACTACATGGCTGCACAGATTGAAGGTACCTGTTTCCCAGGAGATGAGCTTGAGTTACTGAGGCTTTCAGAATCATTTCTAGATGTCCAGAAAAAGAAACACTAAAATATACAGTATGGAGACAAGTTAGCAGCCCTGAGAACTTCATGATTAATATTTTAATATTTATATACATATATATGCATTTAAAAAAAAAAAAAAAAAAAAACGGGACTAGAGGATTGCCATGGACTAAATAAGGAATTGGCACAATTTTCAAATGTGAGTAGTACAGATCTCAGACAATGTAAGTGATTCTGAGTTTTCTTTCTTTGAAAAGTAGGGTTTGGGAGTTACCAAGCATACTTAGAAATATGGATTTAGAAAATACTTGAAAGAAATATTGACTTTATTTTGTATGTTTTGTGTGAAACATAATCTTATCTTTAATGCTTCAGGCACTTTAACTCTTTAAAAAGAAATCATGTAAATCTGTGACTTGGAAAAATAGTGTCTTGCTTTCTTCATTTCTGGGACAGATCTACCTTATAATCCTTTGCAAAAGATTCAAGCAATATATTTAATCCTCAACAAAAACATAAATAAACTATCACAGGAAAAAGGGATTTGAGGTGGATTATAATTTGACTCCACACCTTAGAGCCAGGAGATTCAGCCACCAGTGACACACTGGTTTCAATGCAGCTTGTTTTGTTTTCATAGTAGTGCCTGTTACAGACACCACCTGAAAGCTGAACTTCCTGCTTGAAGCTGACACAGGTACCAATCCTTTAAAGAAGGATTTGCATGATTTATTTCTCTTCTCTTCTGCATTATTTGACCTAACACATCGTTGGGGATTGCAAGGGTCTTATTCACCCTGCTGAAGTCACTGAGGTGATTTCCCTGTTCCACTTTCCTCTTCTGTAATCTGATAATTTTCCTCCCATCACATGCATTAACAAGATCCCTGAAGTAAAAAACATTATCAAGACTTCCTGTTGGCACCTGATGCATTCCTTTCTTGTGGGCATCGCTCATAATTCTTTGGGCTTCAAAGGTTTAATGGTTCTATTTCAGAAGGCATGAAAGAGGTAAATATATTAAGTATCTGATCATTTAATGATCGTGAGAGTCCATGGGAATATTTCACTTCAAAAGGTCCAGGATGAAGCATTAGAGGAGCAGACACCAGTAAGAAGGGGATGCAATTGCAGGGTACCAACTGAGAATGTTGCTACTCCCAGCAGAACTGAGTTCACAGTATCCACTTGAAAGCATCTCTATGTGTCCTCCCTGCTCTTACATGAATTACAATATTTATTTTTTCCACCTTTATTTTCAATTGATTTTACATCCTCATGAGAGAACACCCAGCAAGTACTACCAGGAGCCAGTGCTCAAGTTTGTAGCAAGTGGGCAAGTTCCAGCAGGTGGATATTGGGAAGGACCAGCTGCTCCCTAAGGGACCAGGAGCCAAGCACCAAACAGAGCAGGCTGGGCAGGCACCTCACTTCCCAGGCTCCTTCCCACAGAACCTGAACAAGGAGGTCCTGACAGGCCCAGAGAGCACAGCCGGTGCATCACCAGGAAAGTTCAGGGCAGTGAGGCAAGTCCCAGGTCAGGCTGGAAAACCAAGGGACAGGCCAGGCACCCGGATCAGTGCCATCCATGGCCAGGCAAACTCAAAGCTGAGGCTGAAACCAACACAAGCACTCCTCCAGCAAAGTTCAAAAACAGGGAAATTGCCAAAGCCCAAGCTTAAATGGGCTTCTGGGTCCACAGGCAAGAGGGGATGCACGAAGAGGTCCCAGGACTATGAAGGTAAATCGCTAGAGGAGTTTGAGGGGTCATGAAAGGATTTAGGTGGAAATACTGAAGGAGAAAAGGACTGAACAAATTTTCCTCCTTCAGCTTCCTTCAGCTACAGACTGCAAACAAGTTTCAGCTTGTGATAGCTTCTGTGACCTTTCTTCATGTCTTATTTTTTCCTAAATCTTCTGAACAGAAATAAAACTCGAATCTAAATCATTTCTGAACAGCAAAGGTAAAATACAGAGGTTTTCCTTTGAGTTACAGCACAGCAGAAAACCCTTTTCTGAATCTCTTGGCCATCCATCTTTAAATGACAGCTGAGCTTTAGAGACATATCGCTGGGTTTTGAGTTTTTTAAAATTGTCTCCAATACATGCATCAATGTAAACAGGCTTGTGCTACTTTCCTATGTGAGGTTCCTTGCTCAGTGTGAGACACTGAACAATTTTAAATCACATGTGCTTGCTCTAGCTGGATCTTCTGCCCCTTGGCAGTGGTGGCAGAAATTTCCTAGCGTGCTTCCTGGTCCAGTTGTTGGCTGCAAATGCTCTTGGTTTTCCTGAAAGCCTGGACATGCTGTGATTTTCAGAGTGAACTTTCTCTTCTTTTTGTAAGCCAGGTATATTTGAATCTCAGGTACTCAAAGTCATGTTAGCATTTGGAAAAATCCTTGTCCACAGATTTCAGTATTCCTTAGGTTTTTAATATTAATACTCCAGTCACTAATAGGGAAGCTTTAGACAAAATTCATTCATGTTCCCAAGTGAGAGGTGTTACACAGAGGCAGCTCTTTAATAGCTACTGCACATTGTTTCCTGGGAAATTGCTTTTGCTACTATAGCAAAAAAAGAATGAAGAAGTAGTTCATCCTGACATCACACAACATGAGATTAAATGTTTTCCCACACATTTTGGGCTGGTAGCTATTTTTGAACAAGGTACAATACAATAGGAGGGAGCATTGATAGCAACCAGAATGTTTTTAGTGAAATGCACAAGACACATATAAAAACACCTAAAATAAAATGGTTGCATCTTGTAGAAGCTTTGGACTGTACATTTAAAAGCTTTCTCATTTATTTTTGGGTTCTGCCCCAACAGTGTCCAAACATGAACTTGAATTGTGTTCTTGTAGATTACTTTTTACAGAAATAGAACAAACTGATTCCCATGTGACTTTGAGAAATGATGAAAAGAGGTACTCATGTTTTATTTTATGAGAAACAGATTAATTTCTGAAGTTACACTGGAAGTAACCTGCAGCAGCAAGTCCCTGCGTGCACACACAAACCACCCAGGAAATAGCAAGCTGCTGACTGCCTAACTGGGCCTTTTCTCTTGAAGACAAGTGCTATGTGCTGTTAGTCTCTTCTGAGGTTTGTGGTTGTAGCATTTTGTTGTGTCAGTTTCAGACACATCAGCCTGAACCCAGAAATTGTCAGGTTATCCTGATGGGTCAGAACTGGAGTAATGAGGTGTCATTCAGCAGCCAGTGCAAACCGTGTCCAACAGACAGGGAGTGCAGAAGCTGGGATAAAAAACAGTCTCTACTCTTCCTGCAGGTGACCTGATCTGGTATGCCTCCCAATACCAGTGTCTCAAACATTTTAGATCCCGTTGGTAGGATCCCTGTTTACGTGATTGCAGCGTTTGACGGGAGAGGGCACTGTTTCCTGTCTGGGAGCTCACAAATCTGCAAGCTAAAAGAGAGGATATTTTCCTGTTCAAAACAAAGGCAGAAGCAGCACCTTGCCCTTAGGACTGAACAGGCAACACTGGCCACGTCCATTTCTTGTTTTGTCCAGGACTCAGCATTTTTGGTGCAGATTTTTTCTTTTAATAATATTTGGCTGTTCTAGGAATATTGGGATTTCTCTTTTCAAGTGCTCCTTTAACAACTTCAGCCAAGAAGCAAAGTAGTATCGTATTGTCCAGGACCAGTTATCTTCCCTGACAGTGAGCCATTGTAGTATGTAACCAAAACTGAACCTTTCATGCCCTTTTCCTGCACTTATTTCCTGTGCAGGAAGATATACCAATATCCCTGAGGATGGAGTCCTTTTCTAAGTGTCACATCCACTCCTACAGCCTCAGACCCTACTCGGGCAGCCCCTTTGCAGGGAAACCCTGGTGTGGTTCTCACCAAGCGCCATGCAGAGTGTGGAGGCAGCCGTACCTCTGTCCCTCTGCTCTGCCGCGGGTCACTGCATGAAGAGCAGCACAACAAAACCTAACAACAGCGCTCCTTAGGGCGGGCTGGTTGGGAACTCCAGTTCTCCCCCGAGTGTTTGAGCGAGGAGGTGGGCGACAGACCCGTAAGGCAGCGCTATCTGCGCTCGGAACACCCTTCCCCCGGGAACACCGAGGCTCCTCCCGGGAACACCGGGGCTCCTCCCGGGAACACCGGGGCTCCTCCCGGGGCAGCAGTGCATTAGGCGGGTGAGCAGCACCCCCTCGTGTCCGGTTCTGGTACCGCAGCCCCGCCGTGTACACACTGTCCAACAGCAGATCCAAAATCTGCCTGTCCGGCTGGCCCTGGTCGTGCACACCGAGCTCACTCCACCCGAGCTATGCGCGTACTTACCTACGAGAAGCTTCTGCTCTCATCTGGGAGCTACTTCTGGCGTTTACTGCTCAGTGCAGTTCATGTTTCTGCAATAACTTAGCCATAACATTTCATGCCTGAAACTGCGTCCATTCCTGCACCTGTTGGAATCTGTGCTCTCTGCACAGACCAGGGTGACCACAACTTCCAGGTGACAATCCTAAAGACACTCTGCAGCTTTCTAGCTGATTTGCCATCCTCTGTTTGGAGATGGGCTCTGTCACCCAGCGTCCTGTGGTTCAGGACAACATCACCTCAGAGGCTGAATCTGCATTCCCAGCGTGTTCAGATTCTTCACTTGTAAGGACATGTGTACTGGCTAGAATCAAGGTTTTGCCCATGGGGCTGAGAATGACAGTTTCAGACAGATCAAATTCCAAATCAGAAGACACACCCTCCAAACAACTGCACAGGAAAGAATCTTTCCAGAATTTCAGCACCTCCTAAACAGCTATTGACTTGTTTATATTGCCTTATACAGGCACAGGCAGAGTTCATGTCCAAATCAGAGAGTGGTTTGATATTCCACCATGTTCCAGGGGCCTCTCATCTGGATTCATTTTTCCAAAGCACTTCTACACCAGAAAGACATTCAAATGTTCTCAGCAACAAAACCAAAGTGTAGCCCCTTAATTCCCATAAAGCCTAGCATAGTTTGGTAGATGTGTAAGCCAAGCACAAAAGAGGGTTTGGCACCTCAAGTTAGAGACTCTATTGTTTCCTCCAAAGCTACAGAAATGCCACCGCCTCTGCCCTGAAGGGGACATATAAATTCCACCATAAGCTCTAGGATCCTAAGAATTTGGGCCTTGAATATCTGAATGAGAAGAAAAATGTGATCCATACAGTCAGATGCTTGGGAGAAGGATATGACTGTGATGCAGTAAGTACATAAATGAATTTATTCTTGATAAAATGTTCTCAGCAGCACAATTCTCCAAGGGGTTATTTGATACTGGAAAAAGGGAAAAGCAGCATTATGGAATGTCAGGAGCGACGCAGAGCAGGCAACTGCAGTGTCTGCAGGGTGATTTCCAGTGGGAAGACTCAGCTGAGGTGAGGAGTGTCTGTGTCAGAGCACGAACTTTTTTAGAGAGGAGTCACCCTGGTCTCCTCAGCACACCCAGCTCAGGGCAGAACCTCAGTGAGTCAGCCTGATCTGTTCTGCTTTCTCCTTCCCAGTGCCCTCTGGGTGCATGTTTTCAAGACTAAATTAATAAATAAGTGCCATGGATGCTTCCAGATCATCTGCTCTACTGTCTATATAGATCTCTAATGCACAGTTATGACACAGTTCTCTCCTTGAACACTTTTTCTAATGCTTCAGGGCTGTTGCTTGCCCTATTCACTAGAGGAAGATTTTTTAGGTGCCAGCTGTGGCTGGTTTCACAGCTTGGCAGCAGTCTGAGGTATCAGTGGAGGGCTTTGTGCTCAGCAGCACACAGTGCCGAGCTGTGTGCCCTGCAGAGCCGGGGCACACGATGTGAGGAATGCTGCAGTGCACAGGGGCTGTGGGCACACGAGTGGGGGCTGCTCAGGCACACTGCCACTGCCAGCATTCCCCCGTGCCCACCAGCCTCTGATCCCCTGCTGAAACAAGAGACAGCTGTTTCTCCCTCTTCTATTCCACTAATTGTTACAAATGTGTCGAGCACCGATACATTTCAGTGTGTTTTGCTGCAGGGACAAACTGTCCTCTTGTCTGTATGGGAGAAGCTTTGATGTGTAACACTTTTCAAACTGAAAATACCTATTTATATCTACTCTAAACGGAAGTATCAGAAAAAATGACAGATTATTTTGTAAGGATGTCCCAGCTGTAGCAGGTAAGTCTGCCTTTCCAGGAATAATGGTAACAATTTCCGTTCAGGATTAAGACCTGAATCTTCCCCAGAACTCTAGGAAGTGACTGTTCAGAGGAGTTGTAGCTGGACATTTTTTAAAGAAATAGAAAATAAGACACAGTTGACATGATGACACACCCGCCTTGAGAAAAAAATTGAAGACAAATCATTGTAAATGGGAAAAGGGAGTCAGGGGCTACAGTCACATGGCCTCAACTAGTCATTTCAGAGGAGTGACTGAGCATAAAAGGATCCTAGAAGGCACTGGTGCATGTTTGTTGTATGGGGATTGGGAGGGTCTTGATAGTGGCTGTCAAAAGTAAGGGAGACCAAGGGTTTTGTATTTTGAAACAGAATAATCCAGATACATAGCATGACTTACAGGAAAAAAAAAAAAAAAAAAAAAAAAGGAGAAATCATGTTTTATGGACTTAAGAGAACTGCCCATCTGAAAACCCTGAGTGTGGCCAAGTCACAGTTTCCAAGTGCTGTACAAGGTAGCTGGGTGTGATGAGGTGGTGATTTTACTCTTGGCTGAGCTCTAATGGGAGTGACAAGCTATAATATTGTAGCTCTTTGGGATAGGGCAGTCCCCTCTGGTTCTGCTCTCTGTGGTATTTTGTAGCTCCAGGCAGTAAAAATCCCTGGGTGACTCTATGTAGTCCTGTAATATTAAATGGATGACTTAATGGGTGTGGATAAGCAGTGACGGCCATGAGGCATGACTAAAGGTGCTTCAGGTGCTTAGGTCAGACCTGCCCATCCAGCAGTGGCTCATGAGGATAATAACAGTGAGCCTTGCAAGCTGCTTTCCATGTAGGCAAAGGTCAGTGTTTGGTAAATTCCAGTTCTTGATGTGATATTTAAAACCATAGCCTTTACTACGAGTGCTGCTGCCAACTTCAGCTCTGCTTCTTTTCTATTCCTTAAAAACTCATGGGTCTCAAATCCATCAAATGGTGTGTGTGAGGGATTGTGGGCTATGACAGTGCATAAGCCTTTGTGTGCACTGTGTATTTCATTATCTGAGCTGGTATCTGTTACCCAGTTTCTGGTTTCTGTGCTTATCAGTTGTGCCTCCTGAACATGTCCCAGCACACAAGTATTGCTGTTGGCACTTTGGTGTGATGACAGAAAATAATCTTGCTAAGAAGTGGGAGGCCCTCTGCAGCCTAAATTCGGGTTTTAATTTCTTGATCTGCTCCTGTGATCATGTCACCCCTCTGGCAGCATTTGTAACGAGAATTAAAGAATTGATCACTTGTTTTTTAACTTAAATTCATGTCTTTTCAGGTGAGGCTCTCCTTTTGCATTAGAGTAGCTAGCTCAGAAAATCCTGAGAGAATTCTCTGTGTTTGAAGTCAATGAGTTGTCTAGAAATAGGTGTTTGCAAACAGGATTAGGAACTTTCCTTCTTACTATTAAACAAAGGAATATCTTGTGTTTATCAAAGTCCTTCCACTGAAGTGCAGCACGTGTGTGTGATGCTGCCATGGCAGCCTGCTTATTGTGATTGTCTACAACAAAAATAGAACAGGAATCTCTGTTTTTCCCGTTAGGGGTTCTCTCCTATCTTTAGCAGTGTGTTTGTTAATGATTTGAGGCCAAGTTATGAAGTAGCTCAACTCCAACTTCCAATTACTTATTAACCTAAAATTACTCAGTTATTAATCATTCAAGAAGCAGAAGTGTAATACAGTCTGTAAAAACTCCAGGATCTTCACATTCCCTGCCTGTTCTGAAGAAATTATCATTACCCTTTCACTCAAGAGGTGAAATAGTCTTTCCAAGTTGTGACTTGTTCATAGATTTCCAGGGCATGCAAACTATGCTGATTATGAAAGATGAAAAAATAATTGTCTCTGTGCACTGATTATTTAATTTCTATGAAAGGGATCAAAGCCTTCTGTTCCTTAGAGTTGACAGTAAAGCAGCTCCTGCTCTGTGGCCCTGAAGGTCTGTTTCCCCTCTCCGTACCTGTTCCCAGCCTGCACTGACCAGTCCTTCCCAAGTACTCACCAGGTAATTTTGTGTGACTCAGATGAGGTCAAAACTTGTCTGTTGGTAGAAGAGTTCAAGGGTGAGAGAGAAAACTAGAAACAAACCAGAGCCACGTTGCCCAGGCCAAGGTAAGGACCAACATACTTGGTTTTACTGGAAATGGGGACTGTAGTTTTTTATTACAATTAGAGGTTTCATTGCTTTATTGTATTCCTTTCTTACTGAGACATCCTTGCATGAATCTAAGTACTCTAAGCACTGGGTTTTCAATGCTTAGTTATAAACTTGAAAAAAAAAATTAAAAAAAGCTATCCCTAGAAGCTTGAGGTTTTGTCTGCTTTTAAAGTTGAAAAGTTTGTTATTATAATGAAATGTGATTTATCCTTAGCAGGGGGTGAGTAACATCACATTTTGCTGTTTTAAGACAAGAATGTGGTCTTCAGTCATAAAAACACTTGGGTACCTCCTGGTGCCCAGCAGCTTCATGGTATGATTGTCCAGCAGGGTGGCAGACTTGTCAAAAACAGATATTTGACATTATCTTGGGTTACAGATTTGAAGGGGTCAGGCTGCTATTGCTCTCTGCTCCAACTCTGATCCCAGAGCATCAGACAGTGTGCTCAAGTATCTGAAGCTGGGACAGGAAAAATCAAACCTCTGGTTTTACAGCACTTGGGAAGCTGTGTGGATTTGTGCTAAACTGTCCCAGTTGAGATGGAGCAGCTCCAGAGACTGAGCTTGGCATGAAGCTCCAAGCCCCAGCACAGAGCTTCTATGCTGTTGTGAACTGAGTCAAAAAACCTTGCATGTTGCTTTCCCTCCTGTTTTGAATTATTCTCAATGTTGTAAATACTAATTAAATCCTTGTGTCAATATTTTCAAGGTGCAAAGCCAGGAACTGAAACACAAACTTTAATGCCAAGTACCAAGCTTATTGTGGTGTGTGTTTGGCAGTGTGTCCATCTCTGGAGAGAAGTATACCACAGGATAGGATGTGATCAGGAATCAAATATTTGAGTATTTGAGTGTGTTCTGCCTCTCCCTAACATCAAATCATATAAAACAAAAGTAACTTGATATAAAGCAGTGTGATGAGTGTGAAGGCAAATTCAGGCTTGGTGTTTTTCATGCTCTTCTCTGTGGCCCAAAAATTTCTTGTTTTGGGGTTGATCTGGTGAAGGAGTTATTTGCTGGAAACAGATGGGCAAACAGTAGGAACTAGGAAGGTGTGTCTTGGTACAATTCATTTTTCTAGCTTAAGCATTTGCTTATGCAATTTACTGCTGAGCAATTAAAGTAAGAGGCAATGCTTTCCTTCTTACAAATACAACTCTTGCCCAGTAATATTCATAAGGGTATTATACAGTTCAGCAAAATTAACAGTGTGGGGTTAAGGGATCAAGCTGTGCTGTCACAATTTGTCATAATGTTCTAAATCTATGTATCTACATTGGGGCATGATCTGGTGGACTGTACCAGTTATTCCCCAAAACGTTGAAGATGGGAATCTGAGGGAAAGCACACTTTATCCAGTGGACTAGAAAACAGAAGAGGTTAAAGCCTAACAAGTGCTTCGGGCACAGGATGTTTCGTCAGATGATTCCCGGGCGTCGCCAGGTGGCCTCCCCTCGTAAAGTTAGCGATTAAAGTGTTAACCGGAGCCTCCCGGAGGTGGAACCGTGGCTAAGGGCGGGCTCCTGACAGCGCTTGGGGAGAGGAAAGTGGTAGGTAAATATTCCCGACGTGCACCGAGGTGCGGGGAGTGTCCTGGGCTTCCAGCATTCCCAGTTTGTTAAGCAGAACAGTAATTCCCAGCCCGGAGGGTCCCCGGCAGCAGGGAGTGGCCGTGCTGCCATGCCCCTTTCCGGGCTCAGGGACAGGTACGTGAAGCTCTCCCGCGCTCCTGCTCGCATCGCACGCCCGGTGAGTGCGGAGGAAGGCTGCAGCCGCGCTGCTCTGCTCGCTCTGGAAGCGGTGTCGGGGCACTCCAGTCGCACTCCTCGGGGGTGGTTCGGGAGGGAAGGAGCAGTGCCTGCTCAGAAACGCTTGCCAGGAGCTGCTGAGCGGTGCGCGGAGCCCGCGGTAACAGGTAGCGCTGCTCCTCGGCGTGCCCGCGCCCCCGGCCCGCAGCGCCCTTCGCTCCGTGCCCCTGTGATTTACAGGTGACATCGGTGACCTTGTGCGCTCCTTTCGGCGGCTCAGGACGGCCTGCGCCGGCCGGCTGCCAGCACAAAGGAACTGCTCCTAGAGCGGGGTAACAGCGTTTGAAAGTGATGTGTGCGAGCCCCTCTCCAGCAGTGCCTGCGGGGACGGAGCGTGTGCGGCTGCTGCGCTGTGCCTGGCAAAGTTAAGGGGCAGCGTTCACAGAAACCAGCTGCTGCTCTTTTTGTCAAATCCCATTCCGAGCCTCCCGGAGCAGAGGGCTTATGCTGCGATTTGTACTCAAGGAGTGCTCCTAATGCTCTGTACTGAATAGCTAATTATTAAAACAGGGTGTGAAGAACTCTGAAAATCCAAGCATAAACCAAAGCCCTTTTTAGGTGGGGAAAACATAGTTGTTCAAAGTACTTTGTCTTAATTACCACCTTTTTTCTTTGGTGGTAGGGACATCTAACAAAAACAAAAAGAACAAGAAAAGGGAACATGAAGTTCCGTAACTAGAGCACATTCTCTATTGCTTATTGTAATATTTGATATATACAATTACTTATTGTAATATTTGTAATATACCATATTTGTGATATGCAATGTTTGTAATATTCAATATTTGTAATATTGTACTTATTTGTACAAGTTGTTCTCCGGTATTAGTGTTCTCTATTATCTAGAGCTATTATTCTGCTGATACTGAGTTTATCTATCTGAACAAATCTTAAATTCATCCTTGTAGAAACCAATCATCATTGAAAAATTTGCTAAATACCAGGCACTTGTGAGTTTAGAAGATGCAGCTGGATATGGTGTTGTGCCTATGGTGCAAAGCTTTGTGCTGTACAGACTATTCCGTGTGTGTAGTTGATAGCTGAGTTAACAGACAGCTGAACCTTGTGGTTTCTGTAAAAGAAATGGAAGAGGTTCGCCCTATCCTGACTTCCTGAGAGTTTGAAAGAGCTTTGGGAAACACTGGGTCAAAATACCTAGGGATCTTTGCTGAGGTTTGGGGTTTTAGATTTTCTAGCACTGGCAGAGGCTCTGTGTAGCACACTGCATTCTGTGGACCCTGTCTTAATATATGGGTTAAATATATGGAAAGCACCTCCAGGTTGTTACACAAATTGAGGTGCTGCCTTGTTCTCCTGCTTGGCTCAGTTCTGGATCCCAAGTTTCACTCTCCTTCCAGCCCTCTGCAGCTGCCTTTTTAAATCCTTGTCTGTAAATCTGCGTAGCCATTTGTTCTTAACTTTTGCTTTGTCATTCCTGAACTCAGCTGTCCTTGGTCTGTCCCCTTAAGTAAATGACTTAAATATCACTGTACTGAATAAAAGGGAGCAAGTCCTCTTCTCTGCCTCTGCACTGACACTTGGACTTTTTCTTTGGAAAAAAAGCCCCACATTTCAGGTAAGATATGAATCTTACAGTCAAGTACAGCTCAGTACCATTGTAAGAATTGTCTTGTGCCCTGATGTCTTGATGCTCTTGCAGCTTTGAAATGAGCACTGGTCTGTTTTCCCTTTACTTTTCCTGGGCTCCTCCAATAGTTGCAGTCCTCCTCTGGAGATGCTCAGTTTGCAGCTGCCCCAGTTTTCATTTCCTCCTGACCTTCCCTTGGCTTTCCTTTCTTCCCTTCACTACGCATTTCAGGCTTCAGTCAGTCTTCCTTCAACAATTAGGTTTCTACTTGGTTGTCTCAGGCCAGCAGTTTAGTCCAGCCAAGACTAAAGATCCCACTTTCCAGGTGTAACCTCTCGAGGAAATTCTGCCCTTCTAGTCCAGTTTAACATAATGGTAAAAACACCTGTGTGGTACCAAGTAAGTCAGGAGTTGCCTTTGAATAAATGACACCAGCAGATATGACTGGGAAATTAGCATGATACGGTTAGTTCAAATCAAAGGGAGCAATGGAAAAGGCATTTCACTTCTGTTTGCTTCCTCAAAAGGGCTACAGGGAAGTGACATGGAAAGCAGCAAGATAGCAGGAGGTGATGGAAAATCTAACAGCTTTGTGGATTTAGGGAGCGCCAGTGCAAATATCCTGACATCTGTTGTGTCAGGTAGTGGCGTTGGGGAAGTCACTGCGTGCTGGCAAACCACGGGTTTGGGGCTTGGCTAAAAATAAGTGTTGTGAGAGGTGTGCAGCCAGAATGTGCCCATGGGAAGGGTCCAGGGAGAAGAGGGTCATCTCTGGAGTGAGCTGGTGGTGTGGAAGTGTTTGGTACAAGGCTGATAAGCCCAGCAGGTCACATAACTGAGGAAAACAGTGAGTGTTGTGCTCCTCTGCCAGCCATAGGAGAGGCAGCTTTGTCCTGGACATTGGTACCATGAAGGAGAGAAAGAGAGAGGCATTGGTGAAGAATTATCCCCATCACCACCCATTCCTTCAGTTAGCTTTATTTTTCAGCATTTTAATGGCACCTGGCTGTTGAAAATCTGTTCGAGGTGTTTAAGGAAATAATTTCCTAGGAGCCATCCACTGCATAGTGAAACACAGCATTCATCTCTTTTTTTTTGTGTGTAAAGGTCACTTCTCTCCATGTGCAGAGATCAGCTTTTTCTTTCAGATGAATCATTTTAAGGCCAAATACTGTAGAAAAGAGTGCAACCACAAGCAGTGAAGCGGTGCTGGAGCTTGCCAGTGTTGCTGCTCTACAGTTAATAGAGGTGACTCGGCTCTTAACATGTTGTTTCCTGACAGGTGGGAGGAAGCTGAAGTGTATATTCAGTTATTCAGGTGCCAAAGTACATAAACCCCTCTGCATCTTGTAAAAGTGGCTTGAAATTACACTGACACAGGCAGCTGCTTCACTTAGAGGTCTTAAGTAAATCACATAAAATCAGATTTCAAGGTGTGGCCAGCAGTTACTGAAGTCGTTTCAGAGGGAAAACCCAAGCAGTGGTATACAATAGTGTATTCCCACACACAAACTCATGTCTGGACGGAAGTCCCTGGGCTTGTTTGGCTCTCAGGTATGTTTTTGTCTTGATGGATGTCTCCCAAAGGGAGTGCTGCTCCTTCCAGTGAGCTTCTGACAGAGCACTGCTAGAAACATGAGCTGCTCATTTTGGTAATGCCCTCTGGTTTTAGGGGTTATGAACTAACTTCCTGTGTATTTTGTGGGGTGAAGATCATGGTGTTTATATGCAAAATTTATTTCACATATGTTTTTTCTTAGAAGCTATTTATCTATGATTATGGAAAAAAAGCAGCTCAGTAGTGCAGTACACAGAACTGAGGTGTTTACTCTTTGCCCAGCCATGATCTGTTCAAGGTTGAATGTTCTCTAAATCAGTTTTTGGAAGGCTGCTTGTCATTGGGACTATAGACAGACCATCAGCTACTTTGCAGATGTCTTTGACCAGGCCCTGTCCAATGCAGTCTGAAATGAGATTCAATTCAATCCCCTGGCGTAAGGCACAATGGACATTGAGTGCTGTGAGCCAAGCTCCTTTGTCATCATGCCCAAAAAAAAGAAATGGAAGTGGAATGATCAACTTCCAGTGCAGTCTCTGGAGATGTTACTGCTTTCCATGGAATTCTTTGAGGGTTTTTTTCCCATCCATGTGTGATTCCACTTGTTCAGTTAACTCCTCAGTCTTCCTTTTATTTTCGTACCTGAGGGAGAAGGAAAGAGCCTAGACTCCATAATTAAGCTTATTGAGGAATGCATTGTTGAAGTCTCATGGGTCTGGCTCGTTGCCCACATAAGATTCTCAAATCCCCGTGTGGAAATCTGTAAATTGTATTGCTACCTCCCTGAAATTACTGTCTTGTTCTCTCTTTGCTCTTCCACTTGATTTCTTGGTGTGCTGCAGGATGCTGTTAATCATCAACGCTCCTTCCCTTGCCTGGTTTTAGGAATCTGGATGAGGGTGGTTTGCAGGTGTGGTTTGGTTGATGCTCTATCCGTAGTGGACATATGGATCCTGACCAGTAGATGGGCTGCTGACTCACACTGCTAACAACTCTAGCATAATCCTGGAGTTGAAGTAGTCCTAAAACTGCTTGAGAAAGTCCTGGTAGATGTAGGACTTGGGATTTAAGGTACTGTTATGTACTTGATGGGAATGGCTTATGGCTTTCTTTATGAGGAGTGGGAAATACTTGGGTATTAAGGCAAAGTAGTCAAAATATGGTGTAGTGAGCCCTAAGCTTGAGTCTCCCAGCCAACTAAAGCTTTGTGCTTGATTACTATTCCATCTTTTGTAGTAGCAGTAGTGAATGTATTTACTTTTTTGACCTTTTGCTTAGATTCATCTCTTCTGAGTAAATGAAGAAAGTGACTATGAAGGCACAGCATCTGCCTTCTGTTTTCATCAATGAAGACAAGCTCATAACCAGGTAAATTATTAAAACCCTGAATATTTAATGACTTTGCTGCTTTCTTCCAAGTTATTCCACATCTATTCCTTGACAGGGGATCCTGTAGGTGCCTGAGCCTTTAGCAACAACAATCCCTACCACTTAGTTAGTTTAACCTGTCCACAGAACAGAGTTGGCCTTTACATGGAATTAAAAGAACAGAGCATTAAACCTTTGGATCTGTGGGTTTTGTTCCTTAAGGAGAGCAGCCCTTCTAGAGAATTCCAAAAATATTACACTTTAGGGAAGAAGACCTTCCTGTCTTGGAAATCTGTTGGAATTGACCATAAATTCCAGAGCTGAGCTCTGCCTGTCTGCAGCTTGGAGTTTGGCAGCCCTGGATTGCAGGGTTCAGAAAGACTTTTGGGCTGCTAGCTCTCTGCTGTGGTCAGAGGAAGTGTCTCTTTCACCTACTTGTACAACAAGCTTGGAATTGCAGTCTAGCTGTGATTTGTGGGATGCTTTTCCCCAGTCAGTCTCCCTGGGAAGAATTTTTCCTACTGCTGCCCCAAACTCTGAAGCACCTGGCATTTAGCTCCATCCCATTTCTCATGGGGTTGCTTTTCCCTGTTCACAAGAGCACAGGAAGGCCTCTCTTCTCTCATTTCCATCCCACTTGATCTTCCCATTGGATAGAAACTACCTGTAAACTCGGCGAGGGATGGGATCTGCAGTGGAATATATTGTGCTACAGTAGAGATTTGTTCCTGAATCCTGATACTTTCCTATGTGGCCTGAGCAATACTGTTTTCTCCCTTTTCAAGGAAGGGTATCAGGGCTTTGCCCAGAGCACACAGGCAGCAGATGCATCACTCCCTTTCTCTTCAGGAGTTGTTCCCTTTATACTGCTGCTAATTTGGGATGCAGTGCTTTTGTGTCAGAGGTAATTAATGTGTGTGAACTTGGCATGCAAAAGCATTAGGAAATGTGCCAGGCAAAGCAGTGTCTGTGGGGCTTTATTCCCTTATATACCTGTCTGTTCCTGTGATGAAATGTGCATCCCAGGTGAGACCTTTCTGCTTGACAGCTATGGTTTAAACTTTCTTTGCCTTTCATAAAGGGAAATAAGTGTTTCAAGAACGACTGGCATTCCATATGCACTCAGGCTTGCTTCCAATGCAATTTCCAGGCTGTCATCCCTCATCTGCACCTTTAATCTGCTGTTACACTACTTCTCTCCCAGTTCTATCCTGCAAATCTTGCTGATGGAGCAAGCTTGCTGTTTGGGAATTGCACAATGGCTGGATCAAAAGGCTGACCAAAGCTTGTGGGATGATTTGGCTGGCGGAACTGCTGCGTCTCCAGCATTGCTGCCATAAATATTCACGGGCTGTGTATAGGGCTTGGGCAGGGGAGGGCACAGGTGAGCTGTCCTGGGTTAGTGTTTCCAGAGAGCAGCCTGGGCTCTGTTGTGGTTTGCCCCTGGGGCACCTGGTCTTGCAGCTCCTTTGTATCCTGCTTTTGCTGCTGAAGAAAGTGGTGAATCTGCAGTGCACGTTATGTTTTTGGGGTGAGTTGTTCTGCCAGTTACTTGGCTTTGGTTTCTGTTAATGACTGTGTTTGGCTCTTGTCATAAGGCTGCTTGCAACACAGCAGCTGCTGATTTTCCAGATGCCAAACTCAGCAGAGATGGCATCTGGCTCTAGGTTGGGGCAGTAGGAAGAGGGTTACAGTAAGACTACTCCTGGAGCTAGGCTGGTGCACATATTCCTTTCTGGAGCAAAAGGAAGGAAAATGTGGTTTTTTCTCTTATGTTTCTGCTACACAAGGACAAACAAGTCAGAGTGAGCTGCTGTTAATCTCTCCCTCAGGGCTTTTCTAATTGCTTGTGTGGTTTGTCACTGTTGGTTGCACCAATGCAAGTTTGAAACCCAAAAGATTTAGTTGTGCAAACTTCTGAGGGAGGGTAATGGCAAGTTTTTCTAGACAAGGCAAGAAACTGTGCAAAATCATGAGAACTTGCTCTGAGAAACAGAATTTGTTTCAGAGATGACCCTTACCAGACCACTTAATGCTGTTAGTCTGTGATTTTATTTGCCTTTGCGGTCAACATGGACTAAGAGTAATAGGTGGGCTTCAGAGTGTGGCCCAAGTCCTTATGTGTTTCTGATACATCTTCAGGGAGCCCACCTTCCCAACTTCCTACTTGGAAAAAACTTGTGAAGTCACAGCTGTCAATAGAATGATTGCCAAATGCTGTGAAGTACAAAGAGAGTTGAGCTTGAAGCACCTCTTGAGGAGGGTCAGCAGGTCTGTCACATCTGTCAGGCAGAACTGCTTATCTCCTACTTGCCTGTTAATCATGAATTACATCTGGAACTTGCCTGTGTACAAGGCTAAGACATGCTTAGTCTTGCTTACCTGTAGCCAGTGTGATCAGAACTGGGCTTGTATCTGATTCATACCCAAATCTATTTGTGTTCCCTTTTGGTGGGATCACCTGAACCGGTCCCTCACAAGACACAAAAAACCTGTAATGAGCTATTCAAGCCCAGTGAAAAGAAGGGGTTTTGCCACCAGTATTCTGAGGATTTAAGACCAAAGTACATTGAAGTAAATGTTGAAAATGCTTGTTTAGAATCCAGTTGATAAATATTAAAAATATTTTTGTGTGTGGAATTGCAGTAATGGTAAGTAAATAATTTACATCCACAGAATTAGCAGGGAATGCAATGAACCTTGAGTTTAGTGGTGCAGCCCTTGTCCTCATGTTACCTGCTAGATAAAAGCCCAGTTCATCTTTTCCCTTCTCACCATGGGAGAAGGTTCTCTAAAGCACAGGACACTGTCCTGTTTATTAAGTGGAGAGGGGAGGGATAGGGATGCCAGGGAAAGCTTTCTGTGTTGATGTTTGGCAAAGCCCTCAGCCCCAAGCCCAGCCTGGACATGTTGCCTGCCCTCTTGGCTGTCCCTGGTTCCTCTCTGGTGTGTGGGCAGCTGGGCCCAGGGCAAGGCCCGTGTTGGGCTGTCAGTTCCTCTGGGGCACTTCTTGATTTCAAACTGGTGGAGGAGTCATGAGAGTGTTTCTGATGGTACATGAGTTCTGAATAGCTTCAGCAGCTCTCTGAGAAAGTTGTGGTGCATTTTGCAGGTGCTGTGTGTTCCATCTGTGGGCCTGCTGCTCCAGCAGCTCACACAAATGTGGAAATAACAGGCGCTATTTGGAAACAAATGTGGTGTCTTCACACACCACTGCGAGGCAGGGCACGAAACCATTGTACTCGTTAGTCCATGGGGAAGAATTTGTACTCTTCCATGCAGTTGTTCCCCATGGTTGACCACCTCTGCTGGTGGGAATTGCTTGCTTGAATTACAGTCTGAATCATCTTTAAACGGTGTGGGGAAGAGTGTTTCAGTCTCGACAGCCTTGAAATACATTTCAATTAATTCTGTCATTGTTCAGCCCTCCATAGCCTGAGCTGCAGCTGGCTTTGTGTCTCCCTGGCTCCTTGCTTGTTGGCAGAGGTTCTCCTCATCTCCTTCCTTTCTCCTCTCCCCAAAGATGTGGTGCAAAGCTGCTTTGTTTCAAGCAGAGGGAAATAGAAATGTTAGACATCCTGTAGGTGTTTGGAGGTTAGAAGAGTACCTGAAGCAGTGTTAAAACCGAATGGAAGCCATCATGCAGGGAAAACCAAGTGCAGCCTAGTTAAAGCAACCTGCAACATTGGTGCATGGGGATGTTGCTCTGTTTGCTTCCTCCTCATGGCTGCTACAGAGGTGCAAAGTACGAGAGCTACTCTGGGGCAGTGTTATAAAGGTCATGTGGGGCTGACTAATTAATTCCCTCTGGTTCTTTAAAGAAGCAACCCAGTAACTTGACAAAACTTTACTCTCAGAAAATGAGGTATGGATCATTAATAAACCTATACAAGGATGCAGTGGGTAGCACAGTTATGGGGTGTTACCCTGCCACATAACCACCTGCATTTTACAGAGATGTTAAAAATATTTTTTCGTTGTGATCCTTATTCTAGAGAGCAGCTCAGTTCTCTTCTGAAGAATTACAACTCTTACTATTCAGATCAAGAGAATTTGCAACTGACATATAGTCAGGTAAGGATTTAGGGGTGAGAAACTCCACTAATCTGGACATCACAAATTAGTGCTCTTCTTCTCACAGCACTGGACTCTAGCACTTGCTGTGGTGTTTTTATTGCATGATACGTTCCATCTAATAGAATAAACCAGAACTGGATTCCTGAATGGATCAGGTCAGCCTTCAGCTTTGGCTGTTTTGGAAATGGCTCAAAACTGAGGTTACACGTTCTCCAAGTAATCTGTTCCAGGGCTGTGTCAGCCTCAGAGATTTCATTGTGTTCCTGTTACTTTGGGGGAGATAGATTATTATTAGTTTATTATTTTTACACTGTTATTATGCAGCACTAACTGTTTCACTGTTTTTCTCCAGCAAGAGGGAAGCACACCATTCATTGAAGGCATCTTCTCAATATTCTGGGGAGTGAGACATCCCATCCGATTGAAAATTCAGGATGAGAAGCAGATAGCCTCTTTTGTGACCCTGAAGTCAACAGAAAATGTGGATTTTTTCCCTAGTAAAAGGTAACATGAACTTCCCTAAGGAGGCTAGCATTGCAAGATAGTTCGTGTTGTGGCTGCACTGGCTATCCCAGATTTCCCGAAGGCCATGGTGCTTGCTGGACAGCAGAGCCTTTCAACAGCCTCTGCTGGGCAGAAAGGTTTGTGTTTGTAGCATCTGTGTTTGGCCCTCAGGCTGAGGAGCTGGAGGAGGCTGCTCTTTTTCATGGGAACTGACTATTCCTATACAAGGACTGGGAAATTGGTGCATATAAAATATGGGAAAAGACCCAAACCAGTCCCACATATTTCCATGTACACCTGTCCCTGATAGCCCCTGGAAGGCCTCATGTTGGTGCACACACTAGAGCAGGAAGCCAAAATCTGGCAGGTAAGTGCTGAGGGATTGTCTGAGCCTGCTTACATCCCCAGGTATGTAAGGTGTGGAACCATTGCTGCTCAGGTCAAGTTGAAGTCAGGGAATGAATACTGGTTTTGTCTGTGCAAAATTTAGTGTAAAAACCCCTTAAAATGCCTGCAGAACAGCTGTTCCAGCTGCTGCCAATGACATTTTATATCCCAGTATGTCATGCTCAGTGGATATAGATACTCAGTGTACTTGTTCTTTGTTTTGAACACTCTTTCCCCACCCTTGGTTGGTGAATTTGTTGGGCTGAATGTGAATCTTGTAATACAGAGGCAGAGCCAATGTTCACCCTGAATGACTCCCTGATAAACTGTGTATTGCAGAGTTTATTTTTCTAGCTGCTTATTGTCTTGGATTGCATTTGGAACATGTTGGAACTGGGAATTTAATTCTGCCACCTTGGCAGCTGTGGAGTTCCAGTAAAGTCTTCTTCCAGTCTCTAGCTGTTGAAATTCAGGGATGAATTTTGACAAGAAGAACGAGAAAAGAACCTGAGTTTTAGGCAAATCTGGCTCTCGATTTACCTTGACCAGGTCTGCTGGTGTGAGATGCATGTGGCCTGAAAGGCAGTTCTTAAAAAACTTCTGAGTGGTGGAAATCTGTATCCCAAAGTAAACATTAACTCATGATCCCAGAAACGTGGGGCTGCCCTGACATGCTTTAAGGTATGCAGAGCAGCTTGGCTGTCTGGTCTTAAATGAACTTGGTAAATGTGTGGAATACAACCAAGATCTTTTTTGGCATGTAAATTGGGGGTAGCTGAATATTGTTGGGAGTATGTATATATATATATATAAAATATATATGCACATGAAAATAATTTTTAATATTGCACTACAAATTGGTTTATTCTCAGAGCAGTAACTGGCTGAAGACCTTATGCTGAAGAGTTTAGGCAGTGATTTATGGAAATGTTGACATGAATATAGTTTTTCTGGAAGGCTGGATGGAACTTCCTGCTCTCATACACAGCTAGTTTGACAGCACAAGGGGCTGTGTGTAATTTAACCTGTGTAACAGACCTGTGTTCTGTAACTTTTAAACAACAATATATGTGTTTTGTGTGCCTGCCTGGTAGTCTGAGTGTGATTAATCCAGAGTTTGTTGCTGTAAAACAGATCAGGAATTACTGCAAGTTGTTTAAGTTATGTGCTGGTTGATGTTCAGCAGGTTCTAAACGTTACATTTGGGATCCCTGGTCATGCCGTATTTTAATTCCTGATTTTATTATGACTTAAACTGAAATTACCATGCTGAAGTCTGTAAGTTGAGCAGGGATAGCAATGTATTACATGAACCCTGGCCACAGGATAAGCTGAAATTGCTGAGTTGATGAGGAGCAGTGAATGATAACTACATGTTTGGTCTTTCAGGGGAATGACTCGCTGGGGAGAATTTGATGACCTCCATCACATTAGTGGGGATACACTGAAGTCTACTGAGGAACAGCCAGACCTTGAGCAAGGTTAGTGTCAGTGCTCTCAGAAAATTCTGTGTTCTGTGACAGTGCAAAAGCAATCTCACACAGCAGGCCATCCCTGCCAGCGAAGGGAAATCTCTTTGCTCTGTGTAACATGTACTTCAAGCTGGGGAAACCCCAGCCTAGGGCTGGTTAGGGCCAGCAGTGCTGTGCAGGTGACTTGGTGAACAGTCAGTGGGAATGAACTGTGCTTTTATCCAAGAAATCATTGCCAAGGGAACAATACAGCAGACTGCAACCACAATCAGCCTATTCTTCATTGTACGCCTATGCCTTGTTCCTTTGCTTCTCCACTTCCCCCCCTAAAAAAAAAAAAAAGTAAATAAACCCTTCACTGAGAGCCTCCTTCCTCTGGGGATGCTGGCAGGGAGTGGAGAGCAGCTGCACACGATGTGTGGTTTAATTCTGCCCAGGTTATCCATGCTATGAAACGCTCCAGCCCAGGAGGGAGCAGGAGCTCGACTGTGCCACCCTGCCCCGCACCAGCAGCGATGCCGCGGCCGTGCGCAAGAGGACCAAGCTCCCCACCATAACCAGGAGAGAGGTGGAAACTCACAGGTTCTCAATCAATGGCCACTTCTACAACCACGAGGTAGGAAATTTTAGGCTTTGCTCTGTCACCTGAGGGACAGGGAGCCCTGTCCAGTGAGTTTTGCCTTATGCTCATGCCATAATTGTTCTTCCCAGACATCAATTTTCACTCCGGCTTTTGGATCGGAAACCAAAATAAGAATCAACAGCCAGATGAGAACCGGACAAGTGATAGAACAGTTGCTTCGTAAGTTTAAGGTAAGTCTGCTGGCAGGAAGAACTGTGGCCGTCCTCTGGAAATGTTCAGTCCAATGTGCACTCCAGTACTGCGGGAAAGATGGGAAATAACTAGGCGGGGGTAGTGCATGGAGTAGAGTGTAAAAAACCAAAAAATTTTAAATGAGCAATTTTAAATGCATGCCAATGTTTCATGGCTCTCAGAGGCCAGAAGAGTGACACTTACTGCCTGAAACTACTTTTTAAAATTTTTTTGGAATTTCCTTGGAACCATCTCCCACCGACAACATGGTCAGAAGTAGCTTTGCCCTTACTGCTGCATATTTTTCAAATATCTTGATTTTGCATGGCTGCTTAGTGTTTAATTTATACTTTGATGGTCTTAAACTTCCCATTTAACTTATCACTATTGCAGAACTACTTCATGTGATTAGTAACTGGGAGTGTCTTGGAAGGAAAACTTAACTTCTAGGAAGGGAATTACAGAGCAGGGTGTAAAGTTGTAGGGAATAACTTGCAAACTAAGGGTTCAAAAGCTCTGCTGTTTTCTGAATGTGGCTGTCAGGCATGAGGGTAGGTCACAGGAGTTTACCCTGATGGCAACACAAATGGCAGACCTACATGTGATTGGAGAAGTGAGCTCTGTGAAGTAGTTAAGAATGCTGCAAGGAAACCAGGCAGCAAAGATCTGGGATTACAGTGTATTACTGATTTGGGCAGCATAGGAATGCAGGGGCTAGGGCTGGCACAGTGAACGTGGCAGCACAGCTTTCTGTCTTATCCAGATCCAGTATCTTTTAACTCTTCTACAGGCAGGATCCCTGTCTCAGACTTGGATCCAAATGTCTGAGCTGAGACACACAGGGAAAATGTGCTTAGAGGGGAGTGCTGGGAAGACCCGTGAGTCTGAAGGGATTTTCTTTTTTTTCCCCACAGATAGAAAACAGCCCCCATGAATTTGCACTTTATGTTATCCATGCATCTGGAGGTAAGCCAGCCACTGCTGCCTGATCATTTAATCTCTAATCATTCTCTGTTTCTGTGTGTGTGTGGAATGTGTCCCTTAGAGTAACAGGACTCATCCCAGGCCTCTCTCTTGTTTGTGCACTGTGTGTGTGCTGTGGCCTTATCGGGGACCCTTCAGAGATGTCTCCTCTGCAGAGGAAAAGCTGAATAATTGTATTGTGGGCCCTTTCAGCTGATGGCTTTGGATTGCATATGCTGGGTTCAAAGTACTCATTGTGGAAGAAGTTTACTTCCATAGCAGTTTACTCTTACTTTTTCAGGAAAAGGGAGATTTGATCTTTATTAATGGGAACACCTGAGAGAATAGGAAGGAAGTGAGGAGAAGGTACTTTAAGTGGCACAATGTTAGGGACCTGTAAGGTATCTGGTAATTACACTTGAGTCAGTATGGGATTTGTGTCAGGAAAAAAGGCTCAGGACTGCAGGTGGTAGTCAGAGCCCTTGTGGGGTGTTCCATGTTCTGTTACATTGCTTATAAATTCCAGAAAAGAAGCAGCTGAGGAATGGAGATGTTCCCTTGCTGCACAGGCTGCTGCAGGGGCCCTCTGAGAATATTGCCAAGTTCTTTCTCATGGATGGGGATGTAGAAGAGATCAGCAGTGATGTACGTATATCCTCACTTGTTAGAGTTCATGGAATTTTTCTCAATGACCAGAGTTGGTAGTGCCTTTCTTGTCTTCTCCTTGTTAGGTTGCTCAGTACATTTCATTTCATCTTCCCTTTTTGGAGTCGATTCTGCACAGAATAAATGAAGAGGAGAAGCAAGAGATTCAACAGACAAAGTTAAGGTAAACAGACACAAAATGAGGTGTTACAGAGTCCAGG
This sequence comes from Muscicapa striata striata, assembly GCA_030060385.1. Lineage (NCBI taxonomy): Eukaryota > Metazoa > Chordata > Aves > Passeriformes > Muscicapidae > Muscicapa > Muscicapa striata. Next base: position 2,176 of record JAREIS010000061.1, on the reverse strand, counting down.
ACAATCTGTACAATTGTGGCCTGGCTCATGAGGAGAACACAGGGATGTAGCAGAGTGCAGGTAGAACACTGTGATGGGAAGGCTGAAGGGGTTGGGAGGGTTTACAATCCTTTCCCTATCCTCTTGCTCTTAAAGATTCCAGAATTAATACTGACTACACACAGAGTGGGCTCTTCAGAAACCTTCTGAAGTAACTTCATTTTATTTTGTTTGCTGTTTGCTTTCTGAGCCTCTGACTGGCTCAGTTTGTACTTGCTGCTGTGTATTCCCTTGGAAAGGATAAATGCAGTACAACATGGTACTATTTCTGTTCTGTAGCATTTAGGCCACATCAGTGCCAGATGTCCCTTTAAAACCTGAGGCAAATGACAGGATAGATCCCCTGGCAGTAGCTCAGAATGCCCCACAGGTACAAGCCAGAGGGGCTGCCATATTTGTGAGCCTCTGAGTCCAAGAGCACTAAGAGGCTTCAGCAGGCATAGATCTGTTGCTGGATGATGGGCTGATAATCATCTTGAATCAAAGTGTCCAGGAAATGTTCAGAAAACTAAACTTGCCTGCCTTGGGAAAGTTTTCATTGCCATTTGCCCAGCTGGTTGGAATTTGGGTTGAAAGTCTGCAGAGGTAATTCCAATGAATTCTCCCTCTCAGGTACCTAAGGGAGAAGAACCTGATACGGCAACAGCTTCGCAGTCGAAGTGCTAAAAACAGAGACTACGGTATGATGGGGTGGCCTTGGGATCCACCCGGGAATGGCCCGTCGGGAAGGCCTGGCTGCTGCCTCCTGGGGGCTGGGACTGAGCAGTGCTTCAGCCTGGCAGAGGGCAGGGTGGGGAAGGAGCAGCTTCAACTGCCCCCATCCTGCAGCGCTGGGGCACGGCTGGAATCCCCTGAGGAGATGCACTGCATCACCCGATCAACACATGCTGCATCTGGCTTGGAACTCAGGCAGAAAATCCCCTGAAAAGCCCAAGGCTTGAAATCCTGCTGATGTATCACCTGGTGCCAAGAGGCTGGCGCTGAAAATTACTGCAATAACCAATGTGCTGATAGCAAATATGCAAATTGAGAGTATAGTTATCCCTCTGTTAGAGAAATATTGTATTATATTAGCAGAAGGCTTTTCAGTAGAGCCAAGTGGCAGAAGATATTTATGTATTTAAGACTGCAGGTGGAATTTTCATTTAAGTTATAAAATATCCATGCAAGATGCCTGAAATCCACTGGCTTCAGGCTGGTGGGTGCTGAAACTGCTTAAGCTTTGAGTTACTGTTGGAAAAATATAACTGGAAACCCTGCCACTTAGGAGCTGCTCAGCTCTTAGCAATGACAGGGAAATTATCACTGAAATACCTTGTGAACAGCAAAGTAAGAACTGACTTAACACTCTTGGGTCCTGAAAAGCATCTCAGTGGTTTTGTAGTTGGAATAAATGACGGTGTGTTTTCCTGTGTTTTCTGTTTTCTGTTTGAAATTGAGAAGTGCTCAGTGAGAGGCTGTGTGTTACAGCCACGCAGGGTTGGGCTCATGGCCTCCCCAGGGATGCAGTTTGGGTCCAGCCCAGCTCCGGGGTGGGAGGGGCTGGGGGGGGGTCCACCAGAAAATCAGAAAATTACCTCAAATGACCCAAATGACCTATAGTAACCCCATTGGTGACCTCCACTGACCCCAATGACCTGAAGTAACCCGATCATGACCACCAAATGACCCCAGTGCTCCAGCCCTCTGGGCTTTATTATCGCACCCCAGACCCATGGGACAGGGGACACAGGGACAGGGCACAGAGAGCAGGATAAGAGGACAGAGCAGAGATAAAGGGGACAGGAGGGATAAAGGACAGACGTGGGGAGACAGGAGAAGCCGAGGTCAGACAAGGGGAGAAGGGACGGAGAGGAGGGACAGCAGGATGAGAAGGGCAGGCAGGGGGCCCGGGCTGCCGAGGGAAGCGGGAGGGGAAGGCAAAGGCCGGGTGGGGGGAGAGGACACAGGAGGGGCAATAGGAGAGGGTAGCGGGGTAGGGACAGGAGAGGGAGAATGGGGGGGGTCAGGTTTGGGGGAGAAGAGGGGAGGGTTGGGGGAGAAAGAAAAGGAAAGGAACACGGGGAGGAGGGAGGAAAGATAGAGGGGGAACAGGAGGAGAGGCCGAAAGGGGAGGGGAAAGGGTCGGTTTGAGGAG